>CM064885.1:10164233-11414233 GCA_030347415.2 Decapterus maruadsi | reverse complement strand
TTGCTGGCAGTTAATTGCAAAAAAAAATAAAAAGGCTCAGTGTTGTTGTGTGCTCAAAGAAAAAGGTATTCAGAGTGCAAGAATTCTATCCAAGGTGAGATGCTGTCAAGGCTGTTATACAGCTTTTTGTTCACTGACAGTTGTTGTTGAACATATTGACCAAAACATCTTTACATTGTTTGTCTTTCAGAGAAATAAAATCGAGCTTCATTTACTTTGTGTTTGGTTCCCTCACTATTCATTCCTGCCTTGACTGACGGCCAACAGATGGGATAGCATTGATTGTGTTGAGTGTGTGTATGTGTGTGTGCAGAAGGGTTTGACAGTGTGCACTTGCCTTTCATGGGAAATCACAGCGTGGGCATCATCCTGATTCATCAGCTGCAGGCTGTGGTTATTACCCAAAAGCTGAACAGACGCAGTAGACGGCCAAGTCAAACTCCAGTGGAGGTGCAGCAGGCGGCGTTCACCGTCAGGTATTCAGCGGGGAAATAGATCCAGGCAGATTTTTTTTTCTTCTTTACATATAAAACTCAGTGGTGTTGAAAGTTGGCGCTGAAAGTCTTTGTTGACTTTGGATTTAAACTTCCAAAGCTCAAAGTATACCCTTCAGTCACTTTCCATAATGATCCCTCTTTATTTATTTATTTATTTTTTATTTCACAGAGGATCATCTATCTCCGAGCAGATGCTTGGCTGACAGCAGACAAACATCTTCACGGTTCAGAATTAAGAGTCACTTCATTAATCATGTGCACCGTGGACCAAACAGCGTCTTACATCTTTTTCAGCCTGCTGGTTGTGCAAAGAAGGTGACTCTGCTGGAAAAAGACTAATGCACCTTAGGCATATTGTCAGCAGGAGTAACGGGACCAGTTGTTAGTAATGTTAATATATTACTTAATACTTTTAATTCACAGCATTTCAAAGGGGGGTGTTGTGCTTTCTTCACCTTTGTAATTATGTTGTTGTGTTGATGCTTAAAGCAGTTGTTCCTTAGCCTTTTATACCATAAAATAAAGCAGTGTTTTGCTTGTTAGCAGTTTCCCTAAGACATATCGGCTCTAAACCTTTCAGATGGTTTCATTTAAGAACTGTTCAAGGTCCGAAGAGGTAAAATGATCCAATATTTCACACAAAAAAAAAACAGAGGTTGCAGGACAGGAAGAAAAATTACACTTTCTAACTTTTATGTTCTTTCTTATCTGAATAATTATTTCATGAAACCTATGAGATTTATCTTCCGCCATGCCCTAAATTGCAAACCACTGGACTTAAATAAGTGTGTGTGATGTTAAAACAAGCTGCACCCTGTACCCTGCCAGCTGCAAGAGTAAAATGCTACACACATGCTGATGCATCAGAGCTGACAGGGTAATAATGTTCTATATAATAAGATCAGTCACCGGGGCAGTGATACTTGAAGTACATCTGGCTGATTAGTACTTTACTATAGCAAGAAACTGACATTGCTGTGTTGGTACTGGGAACTTCTACCAGATATTTTGATATTCTTTTTGTGCTCCCCTCCTAACAGGTCCATTATGCATGTTTAATTTTTGTTTTTGCAAACTGGGATTACTGCAGTCAACCCCATTAAACCCTATAAGCAAACAGACACATGCCCTCTGAAGGCAACAGCTCCTTGTGGTTTTAGGAGAGAATGTCGGGCCTCAGATAAGGCCTCTTGAGTTCCTGTGTTAATTGGTCGTTAGAGCACAGAATTATCTTAATCCCTGAGTAAATGATTCATTACCTCGTAGATCAGAGGCCATGAAAAAGACACACAAATGACAGCTTTGGAGCTAAAATCTGTTTATCAGCCTCCCTGCAGGGGAAGTCGGGTGTTTTATTAATGCTGGCCAGTTAAATCATATTTCCTGGATCATTAACTGTTATTTTACCCTTTAGTTGTTGCTCTCTATTGTTAGTCTACCTCACACCGAACATTACTTTTTGTTTACTGTTTTATCCCCCCCGCCCCCACCCCCCCTCTTCCTTGTGATTTGTGTTTTGTCATAGTTGTGGGCTGAGCTGCAGGCTAGTATTACAGCTGAGCAGCGGTGGTGATGGCGTCTCTTACGTCTCTGTGGCTCATGTGGTCTGGTTCGCCCTCCGCCTGTTACCATATTTAGCCTCTGGTCCGCTGACTCAGCATAAAGCATAGCCCTAAGAAATTGTATTTACATTGCTGTGAGTGTGTTTTTTTTTTTTTTGCCAAGCCTACCTGTTGTAAGATCACGACTGTCTTTACTGGTGATAAGTTATGTTCAGCACAGTACACTCTCTCCCAAAGTCACTCATTTCACTCCAGGTAATCATTACCTCACAAACTTTTATTCATTTTGAAAACATCTTGTCTCAAAAGTTTATCATCTATTTGTATGCATAAAGTATAAAATACACACAGTGGCCATCTAAGGACGTCTGAGTGTCTAATAAACACTGGCCACCCCTCTACCCCATAGCATAAACAGTCATTTGCTACATCTAGTGGGCATAACACAACATTACAGACACTACACGGTGAGCCAGATAACTCATTCTACTTTGCAGTCTGATGGTAAAATATTATATAATAGCAGCATCCATTTGTCCGTTAGGTGTTCTGAATTGTGAGTCACAAACTGATGCTGCCATCAGCGCCGCCTTCATTCGAGTCAAACGCAGATGTGTCAGCCAGATCAGATAGAGCCAAAGTTGTGGACGCCGCCTTAAACTAATGTGTCCAACTGAGAGGAGCAGCTGCTTTCGGTTGTACGGAGCCTGTCTCTCAGATGTCCAGTGCATTCAAGCCAAATTCAGAAAGCAGTCCCTTGTAATTTTGATGAAGGGCCGTGCTCTTGTCCTCCCACCTCCGTCGAGCCACAGACAGCTGAGAACTCAGGCTGTCTAGAGTATCCTGCAAAAAAAAGAGAAAAAAGAGATAGAAGTTAAAATTTTCACTTTAAATCATCCACTTGTCTGACCTGATACCACCCGCCCCAACCACCACCACCACCCTCCTCCTCCTCCTCCTTCCACCTTTAGCTGTGATTAATTTCAGGAGAGCTAATGGAGAGGAGGCATAATTAGATTCTGTGCCATACTGAGAAAGAGAGGATGTTACATATTAACATCTTAGCGCTTTAATCACAGACTGAGGCCTCTAACGGGGCTCAGGGCTTGATCACTGCGCTAACATTTTGTACATGTACACCGTCTGTGCTGAAAGTATAAGTGCATAAAAGGTCAATACCAACCCCTCTATATAGGCTCTAATGGAGAATTCTGCTATATTGCACAACTTGTGTCTTATTTTCCTGGTTAGACACAATATAACGTACATATATGCACTAGCACCACACTGTATTATTGTGGAGACAGTAGAAATTTTGGATTGTCGTTATCATTCCTCATTCTTCCAATTTCTCAGTTGCGCTGCTGCTCAGATAACATCTCATATCTCTCTGTAAACAAAACATCTAGGTCATGCAGACACTGTAATGATAACAAGTGATAAGAGTGCTTAGTTTTATTGCTAACCTTTGCTGCGACATGAGGATAGCTGCTTCTGGCTGTCAGCTGCTTGAAAACTGTCCAGTCTGTTATATCCAAAGTGACCATAGTCAGTGGACTGCAATGTTATGTTAACCTATGGATTTATTGGACAATGCTCTGATCCAGGTAATAAACAAAGGATTCTCCTTCATGTGAGGAGTGGAGCAGCAGGAATGCTTAAGTACATCATACAGTCACCATGTCTCTGATTGACTGAGTTCGCCCTTTGAGGGTGCTTAAAGGGATAGTTCAACATTTTGGCAAATTGGCCCATCGCCATGATCCCTAGTATAATCATAGCAGTAGGTTTGTTACCTTTATTTGTCGGTGCAAGCTATTCTTAGAACGGCGGGGCAGAGCCGCGAGCTGCTCAGAGCGACGCTACGGAGGCTAATGGGATTTCTTGGTTTCTTTTCTTGGAACGTGCATCAGCCGTTTTGCATGAATTTACCTCGAAAACAACTCTGTCTCATAACGTTCCTTTATTATCTCATAGTGTGGTGAATGTGCAGGTCACAACTTGTCCACGAGAGCATTTTGGAGTTGTTGGATTGTGTATTTGATTAGTTTGATGAGGGAAACCAAGAAATCCCATTGGCCTCCATAGCGTAGCTCTCAGCAGCTCTGCTCCGCTATTCTAAAAATAGCTTACACTGACAATTAAAGGTAACAAACCTACTACAGGGATTATGGCAATGGGCCAGTTTCCCAAAATGTTGAACTATCCCTTTAAGAGCAGCATCTGACAACCCTCTGCTGCATCCTAGATGTGGGATTTGACCATTTCTGACCAAAGCAACTGTTTGTGGACGTGTGTCGTGCTATTCTCCAAAGAGAAGATGCTATCAATCAGATAAAATGTTGAAAGACTGAAAAAATGTTCTACACAACTCATCTCTATTGTACAGTGAAGAATGAACAGAGACTGAGTGAATTTCCAGTGCAAGGGCCTCAAAGACATCGAGTCAAACCTTCAGAGAGTGCTGTTTGTGGCAGCTTCTTTAAATCACTGTTTTCATTTGACTTGGTTTGTGCTGCTACTCACGTGAAGGATCTTCTCATAGTGCGTTTCCATGTTGTCCAGCTTGTGTTGGAGGTCAGCTATGGTGGCGTCCTTGTCCTGTTCTGTCTCCTCGCGCTCTCTTCTCTCTTTCCCCAGCTCCTCCTGACACAGAGCTGGGCAGACAAAATGCATACAGGCTAGCTGTCGCTTTTAATTTGTAAACTAACCGGCACCCCTTGGTCTTTATGCATTCAAGTATATACTGTAAAAAGCAGATGTATTCATACCCAGTTTTTCATTCAGCTGGCTGACCTCCTCCTCCAGTCTTCTAACCCTGCTGGTCAGCTCTGTCTGCATGGTTTTATACTGGCGACTGAAGGCTGAGGATGAACATTTGTGTTAATGATGTTGGACTTAGCCTTCTTTGCCATAAGGCTAATGCAGCAATCAGCTTAGGCACCCAGCTAATTAGACTTTTTGTTTCTCAAAAATTAGCCTAACCTTGGCAAACACACCCCTTGTCCTCACCCCCAAAGGGATGCACGCTTTATCGCAGGTTATTAAAAGAACTAACTAATTGTTGATTCGTGCCCTAGTCTGTCCTGTACCAGAGTTGACGTCCCTGTGGTCTTGTCTCTCGTGCTGCAGTTTCTGCTCCATGTCTCTCACGCGTGTCCTCAGGTCAATTCTGTCAGACTGGACCTTCATCACAGACTCACACTGCAAAGCTGTGGTTATCAAACAAACACACATGCAAGTGTAAAAAAAATACTCTGAAAGCTTCATTAGTAAAACATGCACAAGTACAGAATTATGCTTCAAAGTGTGAGCTGTTGCAGGAGGTACACATGCTGCTAGCCTTGCTCTCACTGGTTATGCAAAATATTAATCCTACATCCTACTTCAGCAACAATGCAAATTCTTCATTCCATGTGCAAGTCCATTCAAAATCTCTATCCAAATATAAGTACACCAAAGTACTTGGGCAGAGACAGGTTTGCTTTAACTGGATTATTATAAAGTAACAGTTAACTGTTGTAACTGGACAATGAAGAGCTTAACCATGGATGGGTGGTCATAGCAGTAACTGTTAAAACAATGGCTGTCAAAAAGTGAAACATTTCCCTCTAGAAGAACTACAGTAGCAGGAGAAGAAGAATGAACTAAGTAGCAAATTAATTGATCAGCAGGGAATTAATCAAGCAGGCTATTATTTTGATTATTCCATATTTCTACGAGTCATATCATGTACAAGGCACACATATAAGCATGGTTGTTATTTAACACGTAGTAGGCTAGATTACATGATTAACAAATATAATGAAAAAATAACTGTAGCCCCAGGACATATATCACTTTTTACACAGTGAAGTATGGATTGGTGAATTTAAAACGTAAATAGGTTATGTTGAACAAAAGTGACATTATCTTTGACTCTGTAAGTAATAGCCTAGAGCATAATGTAGAGAGTATACAGTTTGGCCTAATACATTAAAATGCTCACTAGAAGAAGGTAAAACAGCTGCTCACCGATTCGGTCCTGTAGGATAGCTACATCCAGAACACTCCGCTTATACTTGGTCTCCAAGTCATTGTCACCTGCAACGAAATGATAAGAGTTCAAATGGACAATTTAGCAAAAACAGAGTAAGAGTCACCTCAGGAGAAAAGTTACTTTTTTCAGGATTCTTCTTTGTGGTCTTTTTTGTCTTTTTCTTTGGAGGCATGTTTGCTTGCTGTGAGGCTGCCTGCTCAGTCCTTTGAGAACACAACATGTACACACACATGCACAGGGCCTAACTACAGACAGGGATGAGTCTTTGTTGCTGGGCACTGGTTGCCAAAGTGAGTTACCATGGCACTAACTGTCCAGCTTGATTGATAGTTGGTTCACTTAGATAACAGCCAATCACAAGTTGACTGGGGGGTTAGCTCTGCCTTTTTAACTTATGCACACGGGCCATGAAATTGGATCCTTACTTTTTTCTCTCTTTTTTTTTTAGTGAGACATCTCAAAGCGTCCTTTGTTGTCAGGGGTGACCACGGCCCGCACGGGGGGAATCCAGGGCTGCATTCAGCATCTCTTGGACGTTTTATGAATGCTGCACAGGCAGAAGCGCGCTCCCGAACACATTCATGGTTCGGGGACGCGCACGAGGAAGGCGTGGAGTTTGGGGTTTTGAGGGGAGGGGAAGGAGGAGGAGGGGGGCGAACGGAAGGGGACGTACAGGAAAGGAAAGGGTCGCACATACACGTCACGGGGGGGAAACAGAAAAATACAAGGCAATGTTTAATTCCCACAATTATTTATTCGCCCTGGTTCCCGTAGGTGTGCGTCCGAGCAGCTTTCGCAGTTTTGAGCGCAACTTCCTCTCCTCGGTGATCGGTGAGTGTGCTCCGTGTCGTCAGGCTCGCAGCCCGCAGAGGAGGAGGGCTGACACTGTCACACAGACACACAACTTCCCGTCAAGACACGGCACAGGCGACAAGAGCTGCTACTGCTGCTGACTCAGAAAAAAGGGGAACGACGTCGGGTGTTTGTCGAAAGGAGAGGACGCGTTTCTATCCGCCAAGCTCCCGGGCAGAGAGACGCTGCCATTGTCCTCCAGCTGAGGGCGAGTGGAGACAGGTCTGGTGCTCTGCTAATTAGCCTGCTGCTGCTGCTGCTGCTGCTGCTGCTGCCGCGGTGAGTCCCTGCAGAGAGACGGAGCGGCGCAGCTAGCTGCTGCGGCAGCACAGGGTGTGAGGGACCGAGGGGGGCTCGTTGTAGGCTGCCACGGTCTGGACATTTATCTGGCAAACTGATGTTAGGTTAACTGATGGGAGCATATATCCGATAGACTCCCCCCTCTCCCTCCCCCCTTCTTTCTCCCTCCTTCCCCCTGACTAACCCCCCGTCGAACCCTGGCTCGGATCCGCCGCTCGGGCGCTGTCCTCGCCGGGGGGTGCCGGATCACCATCGCCCGGTCCAGCTAACTCCAGGCGGCGGCTCGGTCCCCCCTCACCCCTCTGCCCTGCCTCGCCTGCCTGTCCGGTCGACCCCCCCTTAGCCGAGCCCGAACATGGCAGGGAACTTGAAGAAAGGCGGGGGGCTCATCGGAATGATGAAGGATGCCTTCCAGCCACACCACCACCACCTCCACTCCCATCACCAGCCCGGGGCCGTGGACAAAAAGACGGTGGAGAAATGCTGGAAGCTGATGGACAAGGTACGTGGTGCTGCTGCTGCTGCTGCTGGTGGTGGTCTTAGCGCTGGGTGCTAGCTCACCGCAGCTAACTAGCGAGATAAGCTAGCTAATCTCCGCCTGCTGCGGGTCTGGGGTCGCTCGGGTTGAGTGAGTTAGCTGCTCAGCTGGGGCTCAGTTAGCCACCGCTGGCTAATGTCGCCACATAAACTAAAGCCTAAAGTCTCGGGTGTAGCTCTCACCGCTTAAACAGACAGAGACTTTTAACCGCAGCGCAGCGTTATGGTTAGCCCGTGGACAGAGGCTGTCTGTGTGTCTGTCTAGGTGACACATCTGTGTGCTAGTGCTGTGCCTCTGTCTGCTGCTAACTAGCTGTCATTTCGTCTTAACGTCAAACTTGTTGGACCACATTTATACTTAACATCGTAAACATTAAAGAAAAGAACAGAGACGCAGCTGACTGTAGCTAACCCATGACAGAGTTTTAGCATAACATTATCCTCTGTACACTGTTGCTCTAATGTCCACAGTGAACTGACTTGTTGTCAGCTTTTGGAAACTGTAGCCTAACAAAGCGTTGGGTTGTATTTAAAAGATAAAACAAATGCGTCCAATGTAACCAGGCCAATTATTCTCTTTCACAGGGAAGTCTCATTTCACAGCTTCACTTCTCGGAAAAAAAAAAGGCTGTAGCATTTTGACCCCCAGTTTCCTGTGAGATTCACACAGCAATATTAGTGTGAATAGGAAGACAAGACACTCTTTTGTGTCTCCTCTTCCTCTTTGAGGCCTCAGTGTAGAGCTCTGATGTTAAGTACTTTTACAAAGCTGTTATTAAAAAAACACACACACACATTCCTGTTTATTTTACTCCATTAGCATCTGTGGTAGATTATCCTACTAGGCTGTTATGGAGGGCTTAAACACTTATTTTTGATCCCAGTTAATGTTCAATGCTTCTCTATAAACTTCGTCTGTCTGCACAGCTGTAAGAGCAAACCAGGCAAGATGACTGTACAGCTAACCTTACACCGCTTGTGCAGTCAGTTTGGCTTTTTGCAGTTTACAGTGTGAGAATAATTTACCATATTCATCTGACCCAGTCAAACAGTTGAGTGGCAGCGCCGGTTAAGGTGAATAAATAGTCTATTGCCTCTTGAAGGCTCTACGACCAAAAGTATTTTTACTCCACCAGATAGTTTAAAATAGCACCGGAAATATTGTTCAGCACCGTCTTCAGGAAAACCACAAGCCAGTACGTACGGTAGACCAACACTTGCAGAATAACAGTTTCTCTTTGATAAACAGCTCTCTGGCAGGACGAGGTTAATTTTTCATCAGAAGCGTGAGGTTAATTTCCCTCTTCAGAGTTGCCTACCTTCCCTTCTTCTCTTCAAGTGCTCGGCATAACAAAGCTGAAGTGCTGAATCCCTGTTTCTGGGGCTTTTCTTTTAATCATTAAATATTTGATGCTGCCCCCAATCAAAGGGGCGTGTAAAGATACCTGAATAGTTGCATCACTAAAGGTTTAACTGTTGAGTTAACAGCAAGTCTGTTACCGCACGCCTCGGGCCAAGTGAATACTGTACTCTTTAATCAAGGCCTGGCTGAAGCCGTATGTGGAAAATCATCACCAAATCATCAGGCAAGCAAGGAAGTACTGGCAATGATTAGTTTGCATATTTAACCAAAGACCATGACAGATAACCACCAGTGAATTTCAGTTCCTCTGGTAATCAAAGATGAATACTTATTGTGCATTTTTGTCTCTTTTGTGCACAAAGGAGTGGTAAGACATTAGTCACTCCAAACAAAACTTCAGTGGTGTCTTGCTGTTACAAATAGATACTTCAGTTGCACATATACCAGTAGTTTTTAATCAGATTCACTGCTGTCACTGAAGTCCACAAACTATCATTGAGCTCTACAGAAGGAAGGAAGCACAGCGTTACCTGTGTACAGCTAAAGCATAACCAAAATTCAGCCGAGGTCAACTGTTCTCCACGCAGGTTAACCTTTGCAGGCACTTTGAACTAGATGTGGAACATCCACCAGGTCCGTGTCAGGTGTACAGTCGAGCCAGGAGAGAGAAAGACGAGTGGAATGCAGTTCATCTTGGAAACATTCAACATATCACTTCAAGGCAGTAGCCTTCAAACACACACTGACGCACACGTACTCGGTTGTTGTGGCATTGCATGCATGCACATGTGCTGGCCTGAGGTTCAGTTGCAAGTGTTAGCAGGGAAGATGATAATGTTGGTATTATAACCTTGGTAACAGTCTTATCTGGTCTCAGACATAGCCTGTGTGAAGCATCTACACTTGGACGCCCGAGGAAGGGGAAGGAATGAAGCACGGTGTTGGAAACAGTGTTTCCCTGAGATCTTTTTTTTTTCAGTGGAATAGATCTTGGAATCACAAAATATCAGATTGTTTTTTTAAAATCTTTTGGTCTTTTGACATACTGTCGATTACCTTGCTCCTCTCTTTAACACATTTAACACAACCAGCATTTATTGTCTGTTCTGTAGATGTAGCTGTTTTTGCAATAAAATTCTAAATAATCTTCTCATTAATTTAAAAGGCGACTACATTCTCTAGTTGTTTTTTCCTTACTTCAGCTCCACCATGGTCACCCCCCTCCTTCTCTCCCTGCCTAACCAGTTCAGTGGACCAATCAGAAAGCTGAAATAACTATTTAGACAGTTGTGTACAGGAAAAAATGTGAGTTCAGTCTAAGCCCATACCTGATGTTCACTTACTGAATGAGCCAGTGAAGTTGTATTACTCTTGCAGCTAAGTCAGGTAGCTTGCTGCACTAAGAGAGGATCTTAAAGGGGTAGCTCAACATTTTTGGCAAATTGGCCCATTGCCATACTTCCTCTAGTCTAAGGAGTAGGTGTGTTACCTTTAATTGTTAGTGCAAGCTATTTTTAGGTCGGCGGAGCAGAGCTGCGATCTGCTCAGAGCTACGCTACGGAGGCTAATGGGATTTCTTGATTTTCTTGAATTTGCCAAAATGTTGAACTATCCCTTTAACACTGAAAAAAGGTAATAATGAAGAGCAGCTTATTAACATGATTTCCTATTAATGTAGCTAACATTAAATAGCAGCCTGTTCATGTTGGCCCGTCTTGAGGAGATGTTTGCCAGAACTGAGCCCACTTCACTTTTTTCCAAGCAGTTGGGGAAACAACATATGACTTTTCTTGATATTTATTTACTGACACACTGCGGCCCAGTCTGTACAATGTACTGCCATATTGACGCTATCCTGCTAACCTTTTCTTCTGTTCGCATTTACTGCTTCATTACTCATGGCTGCTCACTACTTATGCACCGTCTTAAGAAGCGACACCAGTCTGTTACCTTTCACATACAGTAGATGTCCTTTAAAGAATGAAGAGATGTAACGGTGGGTGTTGCTGTTCCCACACATCTACTGTAGCAGTGGTGCCTCACACAGCTCATAGCTGTGATCATTAATTTTCAGTTGCTGACGATGTAGTCAAATGAAAATCGCCTCTTATCCAGATATCTACCACAAACAGATTATCCAAAATATACTTAGGGTACAAAGGGTACTATTCTTTTAGTGTGCTGCACAGAAGCCATCTTTAAGCCCTTCTTCCTCCTTCAGTTGCATCTTAGTTTGGGAAATTACATTTTAATTAGATCGATTAAATCGCCAAAAATGAATCCTTGTGATGAATATAAATCAAGACTGTTCGCTAGTTGCTGTTGCTTAATATATAGTTTGTAGAGTCCAACCCAGCAATGCTTTTACACAATTTCCTTGATGTCAGTGATTGTAGATTCTCTTCTGTAAATTACGCATTGATAAGACAGTATGAAATATGGGTTTTGTAATATTTATTATTAGTGAATCAGGTTCCACCTGTGATCAGTTCATCCACCCCCCCCCCCCCGGCCTCGATGGCAGGCTGACTTGAATTTTCACGAAGCGATGGAGGCCCCACATGCTCAAAACATTTTGCATGTTGTGAAAGCAGTACTGCTTAAAATATCCTACCAGTCAAGTGTGACCTCATTCTTTTTGAGAGGCATTTGATACAGTGAGGATGAACCAACTGGTCTGGGCGCAGCGGCCCATTTACCAGCTGTGATCAAATATTCCTAATATGTTACACTCTCAGTACGTTAGTAGTATAAATGTGGTTTTGTTATGTCTGGTGTCTCCTATCTTGGGCACCTTAGATGGGAATAAGAACAAAATACTCTAAATGAGATGAATGAACAATGATTAGGCTAGATATAGGACTACAACTTATTATTTTCATTACTGGCCTTTTTTTTAGTCAGTTAATTGAAAAATTGTCATAAATGAGAAGCTAAAACTTTCCTTTAAAGGTTAGTTCATTGTATTTTATTTTTCCATCTTTGGGTTTATCGATTAATCAAATACTAAACCTGTGACTGGGCAGGATATTATGAAGAACTGAAATCCCCATTTTTTTCCCGTATTGACAAACCACCAGCTTCCAAAAAAACAGAAGAGGCAAGGAAATTGAAACCGACATTCTTGTCAGGCTGTTCCTGTCATATTTCTTTCTAACACACAGACATGATTAGTAGACAATAATTTGGCCCGGTCTACAAAAGAATGAGCCACGTCCTGTTGTCGACACGCAATTGTTCGGTCACCACCGAGGCCGAGAGCCCCGGCTCCGTATCAGCGCTGGTTCACAATCGAGACATGAGGGGACCATGATGACACCTCACCCCCGCCCCCACTCCCACCTCCTGAAGGATTGAATAGCTGAAGTGTAGTTTAGTGCCACTGTGATCACACAAGTAAGGTCCACTTGAATGTAGTGGTGGATTTGTGGATTTGCCTGTACAGAGCTTAATGACACAGTGTTCTTGGCCCCCAGCCGCTGTCTTTTGTAATGGTCAACCAAGTGACTCAGATACAGTGAGGAAAAGGTTGAACATTACTGAGGATGAAGTATGCCTTGAGCACGTAGTTGACCTGTCATCAACAGGGGAGGTCTAAATTTACATTTCGTATTATGTCGTATAAGACGCCCCCCCTCCCCTGCTCACCCATCACTAGTTGTGTCAATCATTGATAGCTTCCTGACTGGAAGTTTGTGCTTGTATTAACAGGTTTTTTTTTTCAAGTTTACTTTGTGTGCGCCATTGATCCGTCGCTCTAATTGAAGCACGTATAGGCCAGACGTCGGCGGTCTCGCAGCCGCTGTTCAGCTGTTCAAATTTGCAAAGTGATCATATTCAAATGTTGAGCAAAAAGAATGTTTGTCTCTAAGGAAGGAGCAATATCGGATGTGCAGATTGAAATGGGGAAGTGTAAACAAATCAACATGCTGAAGAAAGTGGAGAATAGGACCAGGATTATTGACGAGATAGTCGCATAATAAGGTGCAAGCATTCCCATGGTGCACGTCTACAAGAAAGATGATTTTGTAAATTCAAACAGAAATGGAGATAATTTGCTTTCGCGACGTGAACAGAAGCCGTGAAGGGTAAAGAAAGAGGGAGCGACGGCGTGATGCTGTAAAGGGCTTGAACCGGCGATCGTTGGGGTGTTCCATTACACGAGGTGTAGACGTGCCATAGTCTGAAAGCTCCATACCAAGCCTGACGGAGCTTTTAAGTGCCTTTCTTTCAGTCTTCAACTTTGCTGGCATTTTCCATTTTGCATGTCTCCTGCCTTGGCTCACAGACAATACTTAAGTGCTTTAATACAGAAAAGAGCTGCATCATGCAAAAGCTCTGTCTTACTAACACACAAATGCATAACGACACTAGAGACAATTCTCACATTTTCTGTTCTCTGTCACTTTCCCTCAACCCCTGTCTCACCACATTCTTTCTAACTCGCCCTCCGTCTGTCTTTTCCTTCATCTACATTCTGTCTCGCACCCATCTCATATCTGTAACCGTATCTCCCCCACCTCCCCCCTCACACCTCGTATCCTCCCTTTCTGCAGGTGGTACGCCTGTGCCAAAACCCCAAATTGGCTCTGAAGAACAGCCCCCCTTACATCCTGGATCTGCTGCCAGACACCTACCAGCACCTGCGCACCATCTTGTCTCGCTACGAGGGCAAAATGGAGACTCTGGGGGACAACGAGTACTTCCGGGTCTTCATGGAGAACCTCACCAAGAAGACCAAGCAGACCATCAGCTTGTTCAAGGAGGGCAAGGAGCGCATGTACGAAGAGAACTCGCAACCCAGGTGAGTGGAGCGGATGAAGAGCGGAGCGTCGAGCTCATTACTCAGATTGATTGGTTTTCCTGAATGAACCTGCCTGACGCGTGATTCCCGAGGTGTGAAGTCTTCATAACGCAGAAGTTCATTGTGAATAATTCTGACTAGCACAGGCACCGAGTTAACAACTGCACCCATTCCTTTTGCCCCAGGGTGGTTGTAGCTCTAGATGTATGACAACAACAGGAGAAGAGGTGTTGCGGTTTGAGCATGTGAGCGTATGTGGTTAGAATGGCGCTCAATCTACAGCTGCCTGTCACTTTGTTTTTTCGTGCCTTGCTATCTCTACCATCTGCTCGAACGTCTTCTCCTCACGTAGCCGTCGTGCCGCGACACTTTCTGTTTTGAAATCACACGGCGGCCCCTCCCCTCACTCGCTCTTCTTCCCCCTTACATTCGGTTCATCTTTCTCCCACTGAAAACGGACGTACTAGAGTACAGTCAGTACTGAGAACAAGCAGCTGTCTTTGTTTTCTGTGTGTGGGGAGACTTGTGTAAGTGTGTAAGGTTTTTGTTCCCCTGCTTGAACACCAAAGTTTGAACTGCAGACAAATGGAGTTTGGAGTCACACTTGTGTTAATGAGGTATCAGGGCTGCTCTTACCGACTCGTTTACACCACCACAGGTGACTTCAGGTCAAGGCCGTGTATTTTAAGCAGATGTTCAGTCATAGCTCAACCAGGTGAACGTCACATAAGGAAATAGTGTGACAGGTTTCATTATGTCTCTGTAGGAGGTGTTGCATGCAAGGTGAGATTCTGTATCAAGTATTATCCCACAGAGGGGTTTCTCCAGAACTGTCTCTGGATCAGTTGTTTTTGTTGCTGGCATTGAACAAGCTGACGTGCAAATTATTGTGTTTTAAAAAAAAAAACCTTTGTTTGGTCCAGACGACTCTTTCTGTCTGGCTGGCTGGCTGGAGCTTTTAGATTGGTTTGTCGGACAATGACACCGAGCGGATGTGGAAATGGGTGGCAGACAAGCTATCGCCCCAGGGTGGAAGTTAATGGCAAAATAAGGACCTAAAATTGGTTCATTCATGTGACAAGTGGAGTCACTTTTTTTCCCCCATCAACATATTTTCTATTTCTAACAGAGTTTTCAGTGGCATCCTTAACAAACTTGCCCAAAAGCAGTTTATACAGCTTAGTTATTTGAGCTACTATTTGGAAGGAGACCATCCCCCCCGCTTCATGAATAAATAAATGGTGGCGCATAATGAGCAAAGGAAAACAGCTGATAGGTGTAACGTATTCAACATTATTTACGAGGTGATTATTTTCACCCCTGTAGAGCAAGTAAATAGTCATAAGCAGAGAGCTGATGTATAGTCAGAGTCTCCCCTGGTATTTATCTCAGCAGCGACGTGCCGCTGTTCACACATCCAGGAGTGATTGCGATGATGGAGCCCCGTTTATGCACATGTAGTAATAAATGATGAGGAAGGAAATGCCTTGACCCAGAAGATTACTCAGGTTACACTTTTTAATTATAGAGCATAAATAAAAAAAACTGTTATTGTAAAGCGACATGTTTGATTTATTTTGCCTGTCTTGACACTGCTCATCCCACCCCACAGAATATCATATGCAGGGCTCCACACTGCCCCTAAATGGGGGCATTTTGCCCCTAGACTTTGAGGCAGTGCAAGTCAATTTTCCAGCTTCTTGTGCAAGAACAATCAGTAAATTTGCCATTTTTTAAACACTGGTGGAACATGGAAGGGGCGACTAAATGTTTTGCTTGCGCTCCTAGTAAAAAAGTGAATCCGGAGGCCTGATACACATATGTGTGGTGAATATGGGGTGCCACTGTCATAGAGGGGTAACTTCTGCACAAGGATAACCCTTCAGACGTCTACTGTAGATGTGTTAAAGTAATTGTTTTCTTAATGTGAAACGTGCAGGTATCACAGCCGTGTGCAGAATAGCCTGCATAGCTGTGTTAAAGGCAGAGCTTTAACAGGATTAACTAGTAGCCATTTAGCTTGTCTTATTACATTCCCTTCACCACGGACAATTGGAAACCTTTACTTTGGTTAACTCAATTCTGGTGTTTGTCTTCACTTTTGCTGCCTTTGGCAAAGAAGTTAGTTAAATACTTTCCATTAGGAGAGGTAGGTGGGTGTAGCTCGTCACTGTAGGCCGCCTCTCCCAAGTGAATTGGCCGGCTGCTGCTGCTGCTGCTGCTGCTGCTGCTGCTTCACACATGGTCCCAAACCGCCTATGTTGGACTGCTAACTGGTGACACCACTGTGCTTGCACATATGTATTCTTATATGGCCGTGTGGCTGCAGTGTAGCCCCTGCTGCACACAATGATGGAAAGTACAAGTTGCACTTGTTACTTTTTGTTGTGAATATTATGACCAAGTGAAATTTCCCCATCGGCTGGTAAATTTCCATCATAAACAGTTAAAATGTAACATTTCAGTTTCAAA
This sequence comes from Decapterus maruadsi, assembly GCA_030347415.2. Lineage (NCBI taxonomy): Eukaryota > Metazoa > Chordata > Actinopteri > Carangiformes > Carangidae > Decapterus > Decapterus maruadsi. The sequence continues at coordinate 11,397,807 of CM064885.1, read as the reverse complement.
CTTACAGTGACACAATGCACCCTTAAACTTACTTTAAAAAATGAGGCCATTATAAAATGATGTGACCCCTTTTGTTAATAAAACATTTTGCTGTTTAGCAGATATTTCATCCATTGGGATTGATAAAGAGCAAACATAACTTTCAGTTACCTTAACATGTTTTGCATAATATAAAAAAAGTGCCTGTGGTACAGTATACAACAATTTGGTCATCCAATAATAGTACATGAGGTGCTGTCTACTACCTCTAGCCTGAGTCATGCCTGGTACTTGTTTGTATCTATAAAAAAAAGTTTAAAAAAGTGGAAGATCTAACCACCATGCAGGAGCCGAGCCTGAACTACGGGAGCCCAGCGGGGACTGGGGAGCGTTGGTGGCGGATGTTGAGGAGTTTTTCCATTAAAACAAGTCAACCTGAACCTGAACTATAAATTCAAATTTGATCGATAAAATGGGTTTGATGGCCCAGCCCTAAGCAGAGCTGACCCTTGGGAGCAAATCCCTGAAGGAGAATTTTAGTGAACCTCTATAAAGTTTAAAGCTCCAAGGCCTCAACTTTGTGCCCGTACAACTCCCATTTGACCGTGACCTTGCGAGACTTTTATCTAGCCGGTTTGAAGTCATACATCCTCATGCTGTTGCTCAGTTCCTCAGTGAGACCGTTCTTTCTCAGCTAGCGCTGCTGCTATCTTGCAAAGAGAGAGAGGAAAAAAAAACCTCAGTGACGCAACCAAACAGAATAGGAAGCTCATCAACCCATGCACGTATCACACGTGTTTTTTTTTTCAACTTTTTCTACGAAATTCATTTTCATCATCACTTATTGCACTTAGAGTCTGTGCAGACACAAATTCCTGGTTGAAACGGAGGAAACACACACACACACACACACACACACACAGTAGCCAGGCGTTACACACAAAGACTGCTATTGTCTGTGTGGAGAAGGCAGTGGCAGTGACACCAACCAATGGGCATTAGCCCACTTAAGAATGCTATGGAATCAACCAATGAGTGCTGAGCCGCTAGAGAGACTAGTATGTTAGGCTGCAGCTGAGCTCAGCACATGGCTTAGACAGGAAAAGTCACAGTGTAAGGAGGAAGATAATCTGCCTGAGCGCAGAAAGCCTTTAATTAAACACCGCTCGCTCCGTTTTCTTTCAGTTCAGCCTGAATTAAAACGACACCGAAAGATCTGAGCGTGTCATGAGAACCCTGAACGCAGCGTGGGTGGATGTGCTATACTGTGAAGTCGTACAGACTTCCACATGGTCTCCCTAGAGATTTACATCCTCTATTTATCTACACCCCCCCTCCCTGTCCCATATGAATCACAAAGATTGTTTATAGAGATGAAGTAGAGTCGAGGTAGTGTAGTGTAACCCCCGGTTTGTTTTTGCTGAGCAACAATTGGAAGCTCGGTCCTGACGTGAGCAGCAGCCCGGCTGCGTGGGCAAGGGGCGTAACGTGTTGAATGTTTCTTTACAAACCGACAGAGGAGAGAAAAACGCGTACGAAAGTGCGTCTGTTGCAGAGCAGGACTTAATTATTAACACCGACAGCCCATATTCAGTGAGAATCAACACAGCAGTCTGCACTTCCTCCTTGTTTGCTTCACTTACTTCCTCTTCAGGCTTTAAACAGCATGGGTGAGACGTTTTGGCAACGACCCGCACAGGAATGAGTTTGTTTTTAATCAACACATTTTTTTAAACTCCTCAACCAACCATAAAAAACATTTCTTTTAGCTCATTCACAGTGATTAAACTCCAAAAGATGCTCAGAATGTAAACCAAACCGCCTCGTGAAACGGGTCATTATAGCCGGGCCCGAGCTACAACTGAAACAATAAATTAGTTTATTGATCGGTTGATCAACAAACAATTGTTTAGTATAAACAAAATAAAATCTTCGGCTTTAGTTCAGGTTTGAACTTTGTAACACGTGATGTGAAGATAATGATGTCCATCAATGTTGTCATTTTACAAGAAACTAAGTAAGAAACTAATTAAATTAATTTAAATAATTGCCAGTCACACCCGAGTGTGAGATCTGTCATCAAGTATTTTTAAAGTTGAAGCTTATTCTTATTCTTTATCTAATTGTTATTACCAGCTGTGGTCTATTAATGTTTCTCACATTTGTAGATGATGACCTGAAATTGCCTTTTCTGTCCTACACACTGCCCAGAATCCCGAGATACTCAGTTCACTATCACATATAAGGAAGAAGAAACACGAGTTCAGCTCCAGAGGTTTGACTGACTACTGGTTCACTGGTCTCCTGCTCAATAAGCCACGTATAGTAGATACAGTAGAGGGCTGTGTGTGTTTGACTTCTGCATTAACTGAACTCTGGTCTCTAGATGAAAATGTCTGCTGATTAGGTTTGGTTCATTGTTACATCCACAGTCCCCGTGAGCTTCCTCTTGGCCCGAACACAGCTGCGTCGTCCGCAGCCAGTTTCTGAATTTACTCATGGTCCAGTAGGAAACCTATACCTCCTCCACGTCTCCAACCGGATATGGCTTTGACCTCTCCGTGAGACTCCGTTTGATCGTCTTCCTGAGCTAAGCTGCCATTGCATCCTGACCACCGTCGATAGGTCCAGCTGGTCACAGGAAGTGGTGGGCTTCTAGGCTGCAGGGTGATGCATCTGCACCGCGGGACAGCCCACACTGCAGAAAGTGATAAAGCTGGAGGCTAATAATATGCTGAGAATGTTATTTGTAGTAAGGGTGTATGTCTCTTATGGTCTCATTTGTCTCTTTACACACCTAGACTGTTTCCTGTGAAATGACTGCTGGCTTTGTTTCCAAGCTCTGTCAACGTGTGTGCGTGTCCGTTGACATTTTCACATGGTCAGTTTCAGGTTTAGGATACCACCATCTAGAACAGGCATAACACAGCTTGTTAAACAAATTCTGGCTGCAACTAACGGTTATTTTCATTATAGATTGATCTGTTGTTTATTTAAACGAGTAATCGATTAGTTGTTTGGTAATAAAATGTAAAAAAAATATTGAAAAATGTCAATCAGTGTTTTCCAAACCACAAGATGACGTCCTCAAATGTCTTGTTTTGTCCACAAACCAAAGAGAGACTCAGTTTGTTTTCATAAAGGAACAAAGAAACCAGATACACTGCCCGTCCCCCCAAAAAAAGTCACCACTTGGATTTAACTTAACTAATAGGGAAGGGCCTCCCATTGGATAATTACTGCATGGATGATTATGTCTTAGCTGGAAACAACTGACCTAACTGATGCGGTCTCATTTCTTAAACAACCATGTTGGATGACACATCCTGTGGTTGTGGAAAAGATGTTAATCTGTTTCAGAAGGGTCAAATTATTGACATGGATCAAGCAGATAAAACATCAAAGCAGTTAATTAGTGAGACTAAAACTGGGTTAAGAACTGTCCAATGCATTATTGAAAACTGGAAGGATAGTGGGGAGAAATGTGGTCCAATGTGACAACAGAGTCCAGACCTTCACCCCACTGATAATCTTTGAAAAATGAATGCAACTCTGGACAGGAATAAAAGTTGTGACACTGGAGAAGCTTATCGAAACAATGTCACATCAAATGTGTTCTGTAATCACAGCTAAAGGCGGTCCAACAAAATATTAGAGTGTATGACCTTTTTTTTTGGTGGTGACTTTTTTTTGGACGGGCAGTGTATATGCACATTTAAGAAGCTGAAATCAGAGAATTTGGACTTTCTTTTCTTAAAAAAACTACTCGAACCGATTATTCCATTATCAAAATAGTTGGCGATTAATTTAATAGTCGATTATTGTGCGATTAATTGTTGCAGCTACAGTACTGTATGGGACCAACAGTGAAGCTATAACCTCTAAGTTCTAAATAGTGGATGTTTTCTGTGTCATATAATTATCTTTGACACTTTTTTTCTTACATTTTGAGACCAAATATTTAACTGATTAATGATTAGATGAGACAGCAGGCAGATTAACTGACAATAAAATTACATTTTAGTCGCAGCCTGACACACATGGTCAATTAACATAGTGTACATTCAGTCTCTGAGCGCTACACCTCCTGCTCTTTTACTGCCTCCATCGTCCCGACCTTCCTTTACCGACAGCGCTTTGCACAATAGAGAAATGCATTCCAGACGTGCTTCAGTGATATTATTACAATGGTTGGTAGGAACAACTTCCTCAAGCTTTGACTCATTCAGCCTTCCCTGCAGCTGAGCTACCGTTCAGGCCTCAGTTTGCAGGTGCCATCAAGAGCCTCTGACTCAACGTCGATGTTGTGGATCTATTTTTCTCGACTCCCCGTGGCAACATTCAGCCGTTTCATAAATGTTTTAGTGGCTGCTGCTGTGTGAAATGGTCCATGCTTGTGAAATTGAAAGAGATTTGAGTGCTCAAAGCCACCTGATGAGCTGCCTTTTCCTCCTCTGTTGTTTTATGCTTTGTAGAAATGAAACTTTTCTTCATGTTTTAGTTAATTTACATTTCACAACTTTAATTTTAAATTCCTTGTTTGGAGAAGGCCTGAGCTGTTTTTGCATCTTTATCTGAAGCATCGTGCAGGTGAAGCGTGCAGGCTTTGCATGAGGTGCAGACAGGTGTTTGGCCCTAATGGAAGATTTGACATTATTACTGGCTGTACGGCTTCTTTTGTCACCACCCCTGCTTGTCTGTACATTTGTGTTTTGGACATAATGAGCGGTTTTAAAGTTCATGTCTTCATTTTGTTAATGTTTATGAAACCGGCGTTACAACGAGACAGCAGCAGATGCATTCTGTGGCTGTTTACAACAAAGGGCATGTGTGTTGGCAGTGATTGAAGCAGTCTAGGCTTTTTGGATAGAGAAAAACATGCGGCTGTACGGTACACTACCTCTGATATTTGCAAATGTCACTTGCACCCATTCCTATTTTGGTTCACCAACACAGCCCCCCTCCTAAAACCTGACTTCCTATTTTCTGTAAATGAACCTGGCATCCACGTGAAACAAAGGCCCCGTCTCTGAGAGCAGCAGGGCCTCGGACTTTGACTATCTGAGAAATCCATCTTATCACTGCGGGGCCGTGACACTGTGAGGAAAGCTTTGTGTTTGTAGTATTGGATCTAGGCCATCAGGAAACGCAGCAGTGCATTACAAGGGTGAGCAATGATGGAATTGATTACAGGAGATGTTTTGAATACGGTCGACTCCTGATCAGCAGCTGCTGGGCTAACTTTAGCTCCTCTCACTGCCGCGTGTTTTAAAAACCAGAGAAATACGCTCACCGGCTGTTTGATATGAAAGATTAAACTTGTTGCTATATTTGGACGTGGGCGGCTTCATATGTGTGCAGTTCATAGTACAGTAATGGGAAATATGCACCCCTGAACTCCTGCATTATTGATCGCCTGGGTGGAAGACTGCGAGTGGTCCGTCTCGTGGGTTTCACTGCCGGTCTAGAGTTTGGTTGGTGTGTTCTCTCAGATGAATTAGAAAAATAGACAGTTGTAATGTGTTGACAGTGCTGCTTCACACCCTCTGCTGCTCATTCACTTGTTGATATGTTTATTTGTGGATCCCCATTAGCTGCGCTGCACTCTAAGCAATGGTTCCAAAAGTAAGGTCCGGGGACCCCCAGGGGTCCTTCAGAGGGTTCATGGGGTCCCCAACTAATTTTTGAAATTTTACCACTTTTCTCCTAGTATTTTTTATAAAAAAAAATTTGAGAAATTTTACCACTTTCATCTAGAAGTGTTTTTGAGGGGATTTTACCGCTTTTTTCTAGAAAATGTTTTACTTTTGTAAAAGAAATCTTACCCCTTTTTCTAGAACTAAAAAAAATCCTAGACATAATATTATATAATCCTGCACATAATATTGTTTGCACTTGAAAAAAAGAAAGAAATATTTAATTTTATTTTAACTTTTATAAGTTTTAGTTTCACTTTGTGGAAGAAGAAGTTTATGAAAAGCTCATGCTTACATTATGCTTGTACAGAGTTTTAATAAAACATTTCAAAATGCATGTGCAACTCGGTCTGTTGGTCCATTCATATATTTTGTCATTGTAGTTTTCTTAAAATCTCGTCTCGTTCTCGTGAACACAATATCGTTGTCTCGTCTCGTCACACCCCTATATACTATACTACTGTATACTACGCTATACGTCCTTGTGGCTAGCCGAGCAGCTAAAGGGCTGTAAATGGAAAACACAATTCACACCTAAGAACCCGGGTTTTTTAAAAAGCTTTAATTACATTTGCTCACTCTTGTAGCTTTAGGCTGTGTACAGATGAAGTACATGCATGTATGTGTACAGATACACAAATAGCAGAGCGTCATGGTTATTTATATTACTGAGCACTGAGCAGCCGACTCATGTAAGTCCTCACTTTATTAGATTATGGTGATTAGCATGATGCTTCTGTGGCCCTCAGGGTACACCACGCACTTGTTCTTTATCCACACAGATAAATGAGCTTTGATATGCACTGAGATATGGCTATTGAGCCGCGTTGAGAGGATTACGCTGACACAGAGCTGGGGTTTTTTTTCTTTTTGACTATCTTTTATTTCTCAGTTACAATAATCTAAGTTTAAGCCTGTGTAATTGTCAGGAGTGATAAGAGCTGATAGAAATAAACATTAGAATATACATTTAGAGAAGTTGTCTCGATTTCACACAGGTGCATGGCAGTTTGATTTTAAATTTAATTTATGAGTTTATATAAGGAAGCAGTGGAAGTGTGTTTTATCATTGCTGTGCAGTGCAGTGTCTGTATGCTTTGCATGTAACTGAAACGGCACAATAAAAAGTGATGCTGGAAGTGTCACAGTGGTGTATTTGTCATATTTAAAGCTGATTCACTGACAAAACGATGATGAAGAAATGCTATGAAAACCGGTTCCATATCTCCTCACAGAATGAAGTTTGCACAGACTTTTGCAAACGTATTGTGTAATTTATTGCAGTCAATTCAGGAACTTCCTAAAAAAAAGTCCTCTGATTGCATACAAATGGAATCAACAGGAGTTCAAAAGGGTCATGGAAGCAAAATGTGTATTTTTCTCCAAGTGTTGTTCTCCTCAAGCTCCTAATCTAGTTTTATCAGATTCATCTTATAATTTGTCGGGAACAAGTTTTGGTTTTTTTGCAGGATCAGTTCGTGCCTGATCTAAATTTTTTCCATCCAGCCTTGAGCAGAAAAGATAATACAGCTGCGTGATGCTATTACAGCTACTTGTGACTCTGCCAATCCAGACAGACTCTGTATCTACAGGGTCGACCCTGGCTCGGCTTTGCCGCGGCGCTGGCCGCACCGAGCCGCGCTACTTTATCACAGCCAGCAGGAAATAGGAAGGGAGCAGCCAGCTGCAGGGTCAGAGGTCGAGCTATAGCATGAGGGGGATGGTGGACAAAAACCTAGTGTTCAGAAAAAAGGGCGGCTTGACTTTTTTTTTGCTCCGGTCCTGGTTAAGAGTGGTAGATGAGAGATGGAGAGAGGAAACACTGCAGACATGTAGAGGAGGTTCACCAGAAACCCATTCCTGCTACGTCTGAAGCCCACTTGTCAGGGTTGGCATAGCAGCTTAAATAGCAGTAACAGTTGTAGCGGGTCGGCTATTAGGGCCCTGGCTGCTACTCAGTGTACACACACACACACACTGCCCACCCACTACAGAGCTGGTATTGTAGGAGAGAGAGGGACAAGGACAGAGTGAGATGGAGAGATGCTAAAACACTTATCAGCTTGTTTTTGCTATGTACGAGATTAGATTTAAACCTGTATCTTACTTAGTTTCACATTTTTATAAAGTATGCCCTTGATAATGTGTGTCTCTGTCATAGAAACAAAAAAAAACACACACACAAAAAAACCTCAATGAGGTCTCAGTCCTAGGGCAGATCTGGTGCCAGGGACAGCTGTGCCACCCTGTGAGCCTGATGCCAGTCAGACCAGTGTTGACTTTCACATCCATTCTCTGTCCCTCACATTCACACAGTATGGATGTTTGCTGTTAGAGCGCACGCACACAGTTCACGTGGACCCACTGTGCGTGAGCCAAGACCTACACTTTGTTGTTTTTTTTGCTGCCGATCCCAAAAAAAATCTTGAGCTGTGGCTTGTGACCCCCAGACATTGTTTCAACAACTCAACAAGTGCACAGTCACATGGTTGGGATTTTTTTGGCTGAGCGGTTTTGTGTGTGTTTGTCTCCTTATGGAAACCTTCCTGTACTTTTGCAGGTACACAATGTTGGCTTTTTGTCTTTGAGCGTGTGTGTCTCCAACATGTATAAAAAGAAAATTTTATTCATGGCATTTAAAACACCATGTCCTGTTTGAACATTTTCATCCCCTCCCAAGATTTTTTAAAGGGCAGGACTCAATTTGTCACATTCTGACATTCATGTTTAAAAATGTCAATAGATATGAATATTAGATGGTTTTGTCTTGCCAGAACTGTCAGTGACATCTGATCAAATGGCTCCCACCCACACAAATCTCCATCAGGATGATGAGCTGGATCGACTGTTTCAATGTTCACTTCTTCATTCCATTGAGTTTTTCCATTGGCTTTTGGTTTGGGTAAACCGCTGCCTGCCAACCCAATGTTTACTTCCATACTAACATATTTTGTATAGCAGGGTAATTGTCACAAGATGTGAGAAGTCAAAAGCTGATGTTACGACATGAACGACATCCAGGTCACATGACTCAACAGACCTCCATGCTATCGTTTGATTTTGCTCGCTTGACTCAACGAGAGTTTACAAAAAGTGAGAGTATGAATACAACAGGACCGTAGATCAGCATGTGGTTTGCTGCCTCTGGGACAAACATTCACTTGGGCTCAAGGATGAGCTGATTAGAGTTTGGTGCTCAAAGGTCAAGCTCACTGTGACCTCACAAAATACAGTGGTTCTCAAAGTGGGGTCCGGGGACCCCCAGGGGTCCTTGAGAGGGTCCAAGGGGGTCCCCAACTTTTCCTGGAAATTTTACCACATTTTTCCAGAAATGTTTAAATGTTTTTGGAGAAATTGTTCCACTTTTTCCCAAAATTTCTCTCCAATATTTCCAAAAATTCACACCATTTGCCCTAATTTGAACGTTCATTGACTTAAAAAAGTAACATTATACACAAATATTTGTGTTTGTTTCAAAATTTTGTCCAATGGGCGTCTGTGGTCTAAGTTTGAGAACCACTGGTTTACAATGTCACATGTGAAAGAAAGGCTTGTTTCTGTAGAGTAGCTAGTTCTCTAAAGAGTTACAGACGTGGTGTGATGAACGAAGTCTCTTGGATTCATGCAGCATGGAGAGAAGACCCCGACATGGTTGTTGTTGAAACTCTTTGGAGAACGTCTTGTCTGATGTACTTGAAACAAAAGGGCCGTCGCTGACACTTCAGACCTGGCAATAACACATGGCGTCTTCAGTGATCCGATCAGCGGCCAGTACTGCTGGCAGATCTTCCAGTGAAATCAGGGTTGATCCCCTTGAAATAGTAAAATATGTTGAGCTCATTATGAGGCTGTGGCAGCACTCATTAGACTGTGGCAGCAGAGGATGTCGGCTAGGAGTACTGTAGGTGGTCTTTTGATGTGGCTACATCACACTGCGTGCACTCGAACCCATGCAGCGACACCAAATCAATACATCAACCACAATCTGAACACTAATAGGATTGAATGATGAGGCCTTTGCCTACAGCGATCGACCTTTTACATGAATCGAAACGTCATCGAAACTTGGCAAAATCACTCATGTGCAAGTGCTGTTGAAAGTATTTTTTAGTCGAGTCATCTACAAACATTATTGATCTTGTCATCAACCGAATCAAAACATCATAATTTGTATCAGATCGAAACCGACTTTGGCTCTGAAAATCCCGCCCACTGAACTAATATCTGTGTTGGAGTTTGTGTTATTCTAGAAAAAATTTAGGTCTTTTATCACAGTGTACAAAAAACAAACAGTATACTGTATTGAGTCCAATTCCAGGTGTGTTATTCTAAATTTTAACATCATTTTTTTTGTTTATACTGTAAATCCATATTGGTTCTAAATATCGGTTATCAGAATCAGTTTCCTTGATTAGTAATTATCAGTATCGGCCCTGAAAAACCATCTTGTCACACTGAACAACAAATAAAAGTGCTCTAACCTGAGCCATGATTGGCTGAGTAGCATCACATGACCAGTGTTATAATATAAAGATGTAGAAAGGCTGCACTGCTTATAACAGAATCACTCAATCAAAATGTAATGAATCTCAATAATTTACAGATTATAGGTTATTTTAGATTTCTCAGGATCAGAGCGACCTGAGCCAGCTGGCCATCAGCAGGCCTACTTGTTAAAATCCACTCCTCAGATCAAATTATTCCAGCGCATATTGTGCCCATAGAAACCGTGTCCCCAAGTGAGCTTCTTCAAACATATCATTAGCATTCGCTGGTGAATTAGAAATGAAATGAAATGGTGGGTTTGAAGAGAGGGCTTAATAAGCTTAAAGTCTTAAGTAGCCTCCATGAATGTTTCAAGTCCTGAGATGAGGGGAGTCGACGAGCGTGTGTGTGTAAGACCCGAGTTGACTGCTACTAGATGTGGAGAGGAAGGCTTTGAGTGAGATGAGATGAGATTCAACGCATGAACCTGGGAGAGACGGAGCTGCCCTGGTATGATTAGGTGGTAGATGAAAGTGCAGCATGAGGATGGAGGAGGGAGGGGGGGTTGTTAAACTACGTAGCTCAGATAAAAGCACAGAGCAGAGGGAGGTTGACAGAAGAATGGATGAGGCTGCGGCTTTAAGGCTCAGTAGGCCAGTAGGGCCAGGAAGCAGGAGACACACACTCAGCCTCCCTGCTGAGACCGGAGCTGCCGAAGAAGAAGCGCACACGATTACGACCGCATGAGCTCTTGAGGGAAATGCCCGGAGTTAGTCGAAGGTCTCATTTTCCACATTGCATCAGTGATGAGGAGCCCCCGACATCAAAGCCGTACAGTGGCCGATGCATCCGCCTCCCGGCCCTTTGCTGTGGATTTAAAGTGGGCAGTGCAGCGAAAGATTAGACAGCCTAGCTAGAAGAGGGCTCACTGTTAGAGGATCATTTACTGCTGAGAGGGTACAAATATAACCCTTTATCGCCGTTTGCCATCATTGCGTTTTTTTTTTTCCTCTCTCTCTCAGATTCTCGCACGGTTCCTCCGAGGCGAGCCACCGTCGCACCCGCTCTGTTTTTTGCAGGTTCTCAGTGTACACTAATCTTATTCATCTATCTTCGGTCACTGTCCTTCCTCATTCACTCTTTCCACTCCCTCTGCACTCATAGGGTGTGTAGTGTAGTGTAGTGTAGTAGTGTAGTGTGGGGCAGCTGCAGCAGAGCCACTCTTTCAGTGCTGCCTCTCTCGTGCATGTCAATTCCCCCTGCCCAGCAGCCAGGCACAGTCTCGCCTCTGTGCTGCCTCGTAAATCATGGCTTTCTCAGCACAACGTTGCTAATGCTGCTGCTGCGATGGGGCAAAGGGGCAGGGAGACATTGTGCAGCCTCGTTCTCTCATTTCCTAGTCTCCTTTTTTTCTCTTTCTTTAATTTGTATCATCCCCGCTCACATTTGTCTTCCACAATCACACTCTTCTTGTCGTCTTCCTTGTTTATTTATATACAGCAGGGAAAATAAGTATTGAACGTGTCAGTATTTTTATCAGAAAATATATTTATATTGACATGAAATTACCCAACTAATACAAAGAAATCCAAACATTTATGTCCATAAATTAAGTTTCTCATCACACAAGAGGCGTCTCATGATGAGGAAAAGCAAAGAGCTTCTCCAGAGCTTCAGAAACGTTGCAGAACAAACTGATGGCATCAGTTCCAGATGTGTCTGAATGCACCGTTTATCCATTAGTGCCGTTATCCAAAACAAAGCATAAATTGGCCACGAGCAGGTGCTCATCGCAGTGTTTCCGACACAGTCAAAAGAAAACTAAAAAGAGCTGTCCAAGCCAAGGAGACTGACGGAGAGCTTTAGAGACCTGGAATAAGCAGGTACAGTTGAGTAATGCATTTAACCACCATGCTCACCATACAAGTCTATTGATGCGTTCAATACTTATTTCCCCTGCTGTGTCTTTGCCCCTCCTCTGCAGTCGCCCTCCAACCCCTTTTGCAAGCGGGACCGAAGCTGTACACTAAAACCCACTGACCTCCACATCTCCCTGTGATTGTGTATGTGTGTGTCCTTGAACACTATGTCGTCTCCATGGACCTGTGGCTATTTCTGTATCACAGAGGCAGCTAAGGACAATTCTCGGAGGAAAACACCGAGCAGAAACCCCGGCTAGGAGCGAGACGTCTTAACTTCCACCCTCAACCCCCCTCCTCCGTTAACTCCAGTCTGTCTCGCTGCATATCTCGCACACCGTAACTTGTTGTTCTTACGGATGCGTACAGTCCACTTCACTTACTTTTCTAAACATTCACGTTGCCTCCTCGCTCCCTGTCCAAACTCATTTCAAGGCTTTAAAGTCATTGAGTTTGGCTCCAGTTGGAAAAATAAGTGAAAACAGATGAAGCGTGACTTTGTATAAACATAGTTTTCTGACAGTCACCAGTGTAACAAGTGTGAAACTTAATCGCTCCTTGTTGAAAATGCAATAGTTTGTCCACGACAGAAGTAAAGCAGTGATAACGGTTTAATCTGGGTTTTGTTTTTTATTGGATAAAGTATGTGACGGCCAACAGTTAACCCTTTAGTCAAACCATTCAGACCACAGCCTGAATGTAGATCATATGGACAGAAGTAAAACAAACATGATTATGTCAGAGAAGTGTCAGCGTTGGATGGCCCAGGTGTCAAGATGAATTTATAATAGAAGAAATGAAGAAACAAAAGAGAGGATGGATATAATCAGCAAACATGTACAAGGAGATGTTTCACTTTTCACGTCATCTTTTCTATTTGTCTGCTGTTTCTTCTGCATCGCTTATCTTCATGACTGACCCCTGTTCCTAGGTTGCATTTGTCAGCTAGTGAGGTTTTAATGTCACTTCTGCTCCATAAAGGTTAGATGTCTGTGCTAAGAAAAGCAAATGTAAAAGTAAAATGATTTGCAAAAGCACTAGACGACGTGTGATAACAATTTTTGCGTCTGGGAAATTTTCGGCACTTCCTTTTTTTTTTGGTCCTGCCATTGCCAGCGTCTCACGTCGCCTCACTGTATTTCTTTTGCATCACCACAGATGTCAAAACCAACAAGGCTGCGAAATAGGAAGCTATTTATAGTCGTTTTTAGCAGAACTCGCATTTAAACTGTGCAGTTGTTTTTTGTGAAAGTGTCTTGAAATGAATTAATGATGTGTCATCTGATTAATACCAACACGTGTCCAGGGGCCGATAGGTTGACGCCAACGGTGCCGACGCCGCCGCCATAACCGCACTGTACTGACAAAGACCCGTTATCTGACACGATCTGCTCTTGACTCCCACAGGCGGAACCTCACCAAGCTGTCGTTGATCTTCAGCCACATGCTGGCCGAGCTGAAGGCCATCTTCCCCAACGGTCTGTTCCAGGGCGACAACTTCCGCATCACAAAGGCAGATGCCGCAGAGTTCTGGAGGCGCGCCTTCGGGGACAAGTGAGTCGGTTACACGATGTCGCATTCCACAACCGAATATGATATTTTCTCCGGCGGGTTCCACGCTGCCATCCTGGAGCCCCGTGGGGTCCCTTACAGGATGTTCCCCAAGAAACCGTTGAATTCACCATTTAATTAGTGGTGACAGCACATCTAAGAGAAATAAGTTCCAGCCCCATGCTCTTCCTTCACAGTAGTCACAGTTTTTCTCTGGAAACTGTAGGTTTTTAAAGACCCGCTAAACCGAAAATTCACTTTTTTAAGTTATTAACATGTCGGTGTAGTGTTTGGGTTCTGCTGTGAGACATTTCAGCCGTGAAGTTGCTAATTCAGCCATAACTGAGCATTTTAGATTGGAAAATGTAGTTTCAAAGCCACAGTCTGAAAAAGTTGGATTCATGCATGCATGCATTTGCATACACATGAATATTCATAAAATTTGTATTTTTCAATGAGGTAGAAGTAGTAGATGTGTGTTTAGCATCTTAGAGAGTCTTTCTAAACAGCTTTTTTTGTGGGGAAGCACTTTTAATCAAAAAATAGTCATAGCAGAGTATTTTTTACAAATTTTAAAATGCCTCTTTAGGGGGGCTTTAAATAAATAGATGTGACCCGTAAACATGTGAACTCCCCAGATTTTGCAGTACATAAATAAATATGGCATTTCAATGATGACTGGAACTGACCAGAGAGTGTACGACAACCACATGGGAAAGTTAAGTTCTGTATTTTTGCAAATGTTGTTTTGCAAGGCTGAAATAAATAACCCCTCGATCTATTTCTTTTCATCACGTCAGCTTTCATGACCACTGACCCTCATCTGTTTTTGGGAGTGATCAAATGGTCGCTTCATGAAAAAAAAAAAAAGCATTTCCTCTTTCACACATATGAATAACTACATTTTAACTTCAACGGGAAATGTGGTTTTTAGCTGCAGTTAGATGAAGCACTGTGCATCTCAAGACGCATACACAAATCATCACACCAGTTGGTGCTAAGTTACACCTTCATACACCTACTGGGAAACACCACCATTCATTATGTATGATGTGCTGCTGTTTGTTTGATTTCAGTTTGTGCACAGGGATCATCTGCTGTTTGTTTTTGTCTTGTGTGTGCGTTACAGGACCATCGTGCCTTGGAAGGTGTTCCGTCAGTCCCTTCATGAGTTTCACCCCATCAGCTCGGGACTGGAGGCCATGGCCCTCAAGTCCACCATAGACCTCACCTGCAACGACTACATCTCTGTCTTTGAGTTTGACATCTTCACCAGGCTATTTCAGGTACTGAACACACACACACAAATACTCCTGCACACCCTGCACCTTTCCCTTAGTCTTATCATTTCCTTGAGTTAATGAGAGCAGAGATGTGCAGTGGAGGAGAGTGACAGAGAAGACGGCGAGAGAGAGAGAGTTGTTCTGCTGTCCGTTAGCCTCGGTAAAGGAAGCAAATTTCATTTGAGCAGCACATAATGAACTTAAACTAATCTGCCACATCTTTTTTGGGCTAACACTATCAACCTGTTAGCAGAATGCCTGCTGACACATTCGCACTGAGGCTCAAGTTGAAGCCTTCCTCCTCTCGGCTCACACAGTCACAGATAAGGGGGTCGCGGTGAACTTCACGCTAAATGCAGCCAGCCGCGCGTTGCTTCCTGCAGCTCGGTGTATACGACTGAAAAACACATGTTCACTGTTTCTCTTTTTCAACTTGGGACGAAGCAGCTCGAGAGGGAGGGAGGGAGAGGGAGGGCGGATAAAGAGGGGGAAGGGAAGAGCAGAGGGCAAGTTTATCAGGCATCTTCCTCAGAGCTTATCTACACTGTAGCACTTAGTGCAGGCGTCCTGTATCAGCATGATAATTAACAAGGTACCAAATGAAATCCAGTTTATTGCATCTCATACTCCAAACCACTGCATTTTAATTACATCTGTGCACTGACAGCCAGAGCCAGAGGCGTGTTTCCAGCTTGTCCTTACATATTATCCCAGTCAGCTACAGAATAGATGTTAAAGTGCTGCTACTGGTCAACACATCACTGAATGGTTTAGGTCCAGAATACATATTAGTAGAGTATAAACCCAGTAGAGCTCTGAGATCTACTGACACAGGTCAGATGGTGGAGCACAGAGTTCAAACCAGACATGGTGAATCAGCATTTAGCTGTGATGCTGCAAACTACCAGCAGAACTGAGATCAGCCCCAACTGTAAGCACTTCTTTTTAAATGTTTTGTCTTTATGTAAAGCACATTGAGTTGCCTTGTAAATAAATATGCCTTGCCTATGTACTGTACTGTACTGTACTGTATATGATATTTCGTCAAATAGGCGCAAATTTTCATTCAAATCTGGCCTGTCAAGGGTTAAAAGGCCATGGCACCCTCATTTAACATGATTTTTAACCTTGTAAGCACAATATCAACAGCTATTATGATAATTTCACATCAATGGTTAATAATTTATAACTCTGGACAGACAGGGATGCAACCTTCAACGAGCGAGAGAGGCAGTATTTCTAGTTTACATTACCCAGGCTAAAACCTTCCTGCATCATATTTCCTATGCATTAGTGTGTGTGCTGTTTACTCCCCCAGTGACATTATCCCCGGCTAACATGTGTGCAGGCCAGGGCAGCGACAGGCTTAATGAAAACTAAACAGATTACAGACATTTCCTATGACACTCCCTCATGCAGAAGTGAAGTCCTCCTCTAAATGTCCTCAAACTCAGAAGAGGAAGTGAGCCTGTGGCCATTTTAAGCTCCGTCCTTGATATGCAGTAGACTGAGGGGGGGGCGGGGGGTGATTATGCAGTGTTTTTATTACATTAAGAGCACTTCAAACGTGGCGTTTCTGCCTGAGCGAGTGATGCGCTGGTGATTATAAACCAATGTTTAAAGGCAAAGTTTGCTCGCTGTGCTCACTTAAGTGTAAAGATGACCTGGGTTTGAATGGATGTCCAAACAGCACAGATGTGACTTTGTAAAAAAAAAAAAGTACACTGATGGGCTCTTACATTACTGAGCACACTTTTGTTTACTAATGCAGCCGCTTGCTGATCACATTACACTGAAGAGTGATACCATACGTCCAGCCAGAGGAAACGCTTTTAACTTGTCATTTCCTGTGTGTAAAGTTTAAACAGTGTACGTTTGAGTCGAACGATGAGGCTGCAGCTCCCTCTTTGACATTTAACCAATTTTATTTTAAGTGTGCGCTCTGCATGTTAAGTAGTCGTGCAGCTTTAACTACTTTAGCCATGACCTCTGCAGCTCATTTTCAGTGTTGCATTAAATCTACTTCCTTTCACACATCAGACACACTGTTGAGGGTGATTGCGGAACCTCCTACACACTACTGCACTCCACCCGCCCACTATAGGACACCTTTAGATATGATTTTAACTATTGTATTGTTGTTTTTTTGCTCTATACCATGCTGCTGCACTTGTTTTGGAATGTATAATAAATGAAAAGACACCTGTTGTGTCGTCTCTTACCTGCTCTACAGAGAGCGTGAGACAGATTCTGCTTGTGTGGATTCCACCTTCCTCATTCTGCGGCTCCAGATGGCCCCAAATGAGTCGCATGCTGTTTTTTTAAGTGCTGCTAATTAAGCTCTAAGGAGCGTTTAACTTTGCTCGGTCCGGATTGAAACGGCCGTTGTAAATCTCACTCCAGCAAACAGTTGTTTTAACTTCAGCGGCGATGGTGACGCATCCCTCCATCACTCTGCTCATACTATTATTGCTGTGTCGAATCACTCACGTCTGACGAGTCACTCTCTTCTCTCTTTCATGTGTGTGTCTTTGTGTGTGTGTAGCCTTGGTCGTCCCTGCTGCGGAACTGGAACAGCTTGGCAGTTACTCACCCAGGGTACATGGCCTTCCTCACCTACGACGAGGTCAAAGCGCGACTGCAGAAGTTCATTCACAAGCCCGGCAGGTGAGACATAAAGAAATGTGTGTGTGTGGGTGTGCGTACACATGTACACAACCAACAATATAACCGCAAGTGGTCTCAATCGGTGCTTCCTAGCGCGTCTGCAGTGCAGTCATAACAGCTTATGTCTAAACTGGGGTTGTCCACACACTCGGGTCACATTGACATTTTATTCCGGCCTGTTTGCGGCAGAGTCAGCGACGCACTTTAATTAAAAATATTAGTATTTTGACGAGACACAACAGTTTGGTACAGTTGTGGGTTCATTGTAGTTCTCACGACCTATTTTAGGAGAGTCTGCACGAGCATTTGAATGCGTATGTGTGTAGTATTGTTACGTAAACGGCCCGCGCTTTCACTCCGCATGCAAACGCGCGCACATTAATGCAAATCATCAACGTTTTGGTTTTGCATCTAGACAACGACAGACAGGGCACAAGTTCAGTCTTGGTTATACATTCCTTTTATGCTGCTGTGTGTGTGTCTGTGAGGGCTTGTGTGCAAAAGGACCCAGGGCAGCGTGGCACTGGTACCTAGTAGCATCAATGGTCTGATTGTACACTGAAAGCTGATGTCACTGTTTAGGCCCGGCCTGCGGAGGGCCACGTTGACATCCCAGCAGTTATTGGTCCCATTCGAGTGCAGCATAAATTACAGCTTTTTACTGACAGGAACGATCTGTTTATATTATGGGCGCAGCGCTCGATCCCACTTCAAAACTAAACATCAAGGCCATCACCCAGACTCCTCTCCTCTACTCGTGCAGTTCCGCCAAACTCGGTCCAGTCCCGCTGGGAAATCCTGATAGATGCATTTGTGTCATGTAGGATCGATGGACGCTGCCGCTCTTGTTTTTTCTGGCCTACCTAAACAACTTACCGGAGGTCCCCGTCCTGCTGAGCCGGAGCGCTTATGCACACACTGTACTGATACTCAATACCCCCCCGCCGCCGCCCCCCCCCAGGAGCTGATTTTTAATTTGGTCATTTCCTGAAACAAATTTATCAAGTTCTACGTCTGAGCAAGCAGCCAGGAAATGTTGGACTCTGTGGCGACTGGCTCGTTTTCTGTGGTCATGGCCACACTTTTCCTCTCTAGTCTAGTTCATTTGGAAGATCTTGTCTATTTACTGATGAGCTTCAATGTGCGTGGATGATGATGTGATTCTGTCACCCACTTAAAAGTCCAGGCTTCAAATGAAGATCTCTTATCTTTTTTATTTTATTTATTGCTCTTATGCCAAGTCTTATTCCACCAGGTTCACTGATAATCACTGTCATGATGTAACTGTAGATGCTTTCCTGTTGTAAAGTGATTTATCAATGCTTTGTATGGCAGTGTGTTTTGTGTATTGAATGTATTTCATCTCATTGTGAGTTTTCTTATCTTTGGATGAAATATCTCCAGCAGTTTCATACATCAGACATTAGGGAGCTATTTCTATGTCGAGCTCGTCCCAGATATTTTCATTTGGACTCGATTTATTTTCATGAAAAATGATATGCATCCTTGAAGAATGTGTTTCTTCATTTTGCACAGTTTGCAGCAGCCATTTGCAACCCTAAATGTGTGACCACTTCTTCAACTTGAGTGTGTCTCACGTCTTCATGTGTCTCTCTACAGTTACATCTTCCGCCTGAGCTGCACGCGGCTGGGTCAGTGGGCAATCGGTTACGTGACAGCCGATGGAAACATACTCCAGACTATCCCCCACAATAAACCCCTCTTCCAGGCTCTCATAGACGGCTTCAGGGAAGGATTGTGAGTCCACTGGCATTTTGTTTTTTTCCTCACTTATATGATATATCATGTGTAGGATTCATTTTTTTCTATCATTTCTCCTCTTCACTCCCCTCACTGCATCCGAGGCAGCTCTGTTTAGCATCCCACCACTGAATCTGCCTTTCAGCTTTAAACCAATCCAGCCATATCATATTGCTCGCTCCCTTCATTCCAGTGTTATCATAACCAGAATAGAACTGTTGGTTTCCGAGTGCAGCTCAGCCGGCGGTTTAGCCGGCTGGCGTGAAACTTATCTCCTTATGCCAGCGTTGATTCCTTTGTTTAATGAAATCGTTTGGCCCGCTCCAACCTGTGATTAAGTGCTTATTTAAACTGGGAAAAGGCCTATACAGTATATCGCCTGCATCTCCAACACATTTGTCAAACGATAATTACAGCATCTGACCCATTTGTGAATTAGTCCTGTACTGTAAATGCATCAAAATCGGCGGTGATATTAAAACGCCGCTGCCAGATTGAATGAATGGATTGAACAGATGTTTTCATTACCGCAGCCTGTTAGGTGTACATGCATAATCATCATACTCACTAATGATGATGTTAAATTAAAAAGGAAAATGCCTGTGGAAAGACCCGTAGATAGTTGAAGGGAACCTCTGTGAGCTCACGCGCCTCTGCCTTCCTCAGCTATTTATTCCCCGACGGCCGGACCCAGAACCCCGACCTGACGGGACTGTGTGAGCCCTCACCTCAAGACCACATCAAAGTCACACAGGTCAGAGCAACGCGCTTCTCACACTTCACCTACACTCGTTTATATCTTTTACTTTCTTGTTGGGTTTTATTGTAAAGATTAAATGTGTGGCATGCCAGGAAATACCCCTGTTAAAACATTTTAAAAAGATGTGATAGGGCAGACCAGTGCCTAACCAAAAGGAGAAGTAAAAGACATGATAACTAGACCCACAAGAAGTTAGTCAAACTTACAAAGTGGCTGAATAATTAATAGATTCAAAGGATTAGCACTGTCTTCCGACATTTTTTTTTTAAGTGTACCAGTAAATGCAAAAACGGTGTCATTGCACAGTTATTTGCAGAATGAATGTTTCCTGCCTGACTTACTATATTTTAAACAGGATGTTTTGGCTTCAGCGTTGAGTCATCAGCCTCTAAGTGTGTGACAGTTAGCCTCATGGTCCGCAACTCAAATACCACAACATGACTTTAACATTTAATTAAAGTTGTTTACTTTGTTTGTTTTTTTGAGAATAAATGTAATAATTTAATTTAGTTTGTCAGTTCAGGCTTTCTCCGTTGTTGAGCTTAACAGGAAACAAACCTGTCATCACATTGCACATGTTCAATAGGCAAGATCCACACTCTGAATTGGGAAATATCATAAAGCATCATGGATCCAGTGTCAGCCATGTTTGTGGTGCACATCTTCCCAGAGTTTGGGGAAGATGTTAGTGAGCAGACTCATTCTGCTCCAGCACAGCAGTGAAACTAAAAACACGCCCCCACGTTTTGACTTAGCTCCAGATCAAACCCTTCCAGGCTCCGTCAGGATGATCTCAGGTGATGCGGGTACCGTGTGATGTTCCTCTGTGTTCACGCTTGTCTTCCTCCCCCCCTCCCATCAGGAGCAATATGAGCTGTACTGCGAGATGGGCTCTACGTTCCAGCTGTGTAAGATCTGTGCAGAGAATGACAAGGACGTGAAGATCGAGCCCTGTGGTCATCTCATGTGCACCTCCTGTCTCACCGCGTGGCAGGTATGTGAGTGGGCGGATGTGAAGTGGGGGGAGGGGGGCTTGTCTCTGTGGGGGTGGGTGCAGCTCCAGCTCAAACGTCTTAACGTCATATGTGTTGAGAGGAGAAGTCACTGTCGCTGTGTTCTCCGGTACAGATGTTATTAAAGGTCCAGTGTGTACTATTTGTCTCGGTTCAAAATCTGAATATACAACCAATGAGTATATTTGCATAAATGAATAATCGCTATAAAATAAAATCTGTTTGGTTTTCGTAGCCTTAATTCTTCTTTTATACACATAGCAAGGGTCTTGCTTAGAGAGTGTCGCCATCTTGCGCCGCCATGTTTGTATGGAATGGAAGATCCAGCCAACCAGAGAGCACGTTTCAAGACTTTCATAAATAAACAATATTATTATTTAATAGATAAATAATTGGAATTGGAATGATATCACTGTTTTCTCCTCATTTTGCACACTGGACCTTTAAAGCGCATCACCTCCTTTCATCTCTGCGTGCCGTTACATCTGCCTGTCTGTGTCTCAGGAGTCGGAGGGTCAGGGGACGGGATGTCCCTTCTGTCGCTGTGAGATTAAGGGGACAGAGCCCATCGTCGTAGATCCTTTTGACCCCAAGGACAACAGCGGGGGCTCCTGCAGGGGCTCGTTCGGGGCCGAGGGCGCTCCGTCGCCCAGCTACGACGACGACGATGACGACAGACTTGAAGACCCCCACCTCATGATGAGCAAACTTGCCTGTGCGAAGGTAAGACATTAGAGGTTGTGCAAGTTTCCAGTCACAGCACTAGGAGACCTGCTTTAGTCTTTCCCACTGATAAAACTCAGAGGGTCTTGGCTTAGTTGGTTTGAAACCCCGGGTAGCACCTCATGCGTTTTCTACTGTCCTCCTCTCTTCTCTGTTGTTTTTTTTTCTGTGAGACCTCGTCTCTGTGCAGATGAAACACTCCCTGCTTCACCCTGTTCACTTTTTGTGCGCTTCAAGCTCACGGCTCATATCTAAAAGTCTTTCATCTCCATCTTTCACGGTGCCAAGGTAGCAGCTTTTTTTTCTTTTTCTTTTTGTGCCTTTCAGCATTTGATATGTGGGGCATTCTCCTATCCTCCATCTTTTATGTTCCTCAGAGAAGCTGTGTGTGCATTAGCCTGCTTATAGAGGAGCTGAATACCTGAGATCACACACACTTTGATGTACTCCCTGGAATCTTGGGCTTTGATTGCTGACCGCGCCTCTGTCTCATCCTTCTTTAAATGTACTTGTACACCTTGAAGTATTTGGCTGTACTTCATAAATATTTTTGTGTTGATTTGTGTTTCACGCTAAAACAAAATGTGTTTAGGATTTTTTTTTTTCTTTAAAAATCTGAGCAAAATGATGCCTTTCTATTGGATGGGACTTGGGACAATTTGAAGATTTTGTCATTGCTTCACAGACACCATGCATTAAGGTGTCAGGCTGAACAATTCATCAAAATAGGAACAAAATAGGAACATGGCTGAGTGCAATTTCCAAATCATCATAGCATTGTGATGCTACTGACATAAGGGAACATCCTTGTTTGGTATCGACCCCAATGACACATGGTATTCCCATTATAACAGTGACTTATTCTATGTTTATAATATGTTGAAATAAATTACCTTTATTTTTTTACATGTTCTTCCTAGTCTATTGTATATAGATCAGCTTTAAGTTACGCCCATTTTATCAGGCACACTTAACCCCATTGACCATGGCCTTGATAATAGTTATATCAAGTTAACATTATAATTTGTGGCAGATCTACTACATTAGATAGCATTATATTATATAGGTGTACAAAATTAAGTTGGCTCAGACTATATACGCATCTTTAATATAACTGAATATAATTTAATATAACTAGATTTGTATGAATTAGTTCCATCGCAAACAAGCTGAAAGAATTGTCTCTCAGATGCTGAGTTCAAAGACAGAATACAGACCATAAACCCAACCAAGCGATTTCCATTTAATCATAAATTAAATTTACAGCCTCTGGAAGATGAGAAACAGTGAGAGCTTGTGTCACAGACTTCACTTGTTGTTCTTCTTTAAGAAAAATGAGAATTTAACAGGAATACCACATGCAGTGCAGAATATTATTTTTCTCATTACTTGATATAAAGAAATGCTTCCAGCACTGTCATCCTGCTCTAGACAGCCTTAAGAAATGAATCCAATAAGAACTGTATTGTTCTGTATTCCATCTATTGTATACACAACATAACTGGGCTAGCATTAGAAAACAATGCAGATGGGTAACAGTAGCTGCAGTTTAGATTGGCAGCAGCATTCATCACCATGTGTATCATGTACATGAGGAAAAGCTGATTGTGTCGAAATGTTTCCCATGTAGCAGAATTTGATCATGTGTTTTGCTCTGCTGCTGTAAATGTGATCCAGGTGGAGCGGCCCCCGTCACCCATGTCCATGGCTCCTCAGTCCTCTCTTCCCCCCGTCCCACCCAGATTAGACCTGCTACCACACAGACCTCCCAACCCCCCGGGGGCCTCCAGCCCCGGGGCCACCACAAAGGCAAGTGAAACTAACACAACCAAACAGAAGAAGACATTATGATAAAAAATCAGTCAATGTGTGGTGCGATTGTCAGGTTTATGCTGAGTCATGGCCTGCAGGTAAACAGCAACTGGTTACCTTCATAGGTGAATGAGGCCATTTTTATTACTGATGCATATAGGAGTTAATTTCATCATTTCAAGCTCCACTGCAGCACCTGCAATAAAAAAAAAGATACCATTTCGCTCGGTGCCAAAAATCAAGTTGCTTCAGGTTTCCACTCAGACTACTCAAATATTCTGCTTTGCTGACACACCGCAAAAAAATCAAGCCATGAAGCAGCTGCAAAGTCGAAGCAGAGAGGAAAAAGAAACAGACCACAATGTAAAAATATCGCCTGTAACCCAACTCTGTTATTTAAATTTCACTTCCTCCTATTACACCTTCGACACCAGCAAGGTATTGAAATAACAGCCAGACAAATCAATGTATTTTACAGTGTGATGTTTCTGACACAGAATATTGATGATTCAAGTGTAGACAAATGGAAACGGTAGATAGGGGTTGGAAAGTGAGTAACGTTTCACCTTAGTGTTATTCATCTAGATGATGCATGCTGTAGATTTTTATGTTGAATGCATACATCATGTTGCTAAATGGATTATTCCCAACAGCTCAGAGTTTTCTTGGACGTCACATCAATATTGAATGCACTCTAAACGGACTAATCCTCCTTCTCCCCTTCTCTCCCTTCAGGCAGCATCTCACCACAAAGACAAACCTCTCCCCCTCCCCCCAGGACTGAGAGATCTTCCTCCTCCTCCTCCTCCGGACCGGCCCCACGCAGCTGGGGCGGCCCCCGACGGCCGGCTGCAGAGGCGGCCCCTACCCTGCACTCCCGGGGAGCCCCCTCGAGACAAGCCTCCTCCCACACCTCCCAACCGGCCCATGGCCGACTGGAACTCCAGGCCCGTCCCCAAGGCCCCCATCGCCTCCTCCTCCTCTTCCTCCTCCTCGTCCACGTCCTCGTCCTCCTCGTCCTCCCAAGTGTCGAGCCTGGGCGGGGACATCCGAGCAGGTGTCAGGGAACTTTCCAACCGACACTCCCTCCCCCTGGCGCTGCCCTCCGCTCTGGACACCCGCTCGGACTCGCAGAAGAACAACAGCTCCCTCAGTCTGGATCACCAGCTGGTCAGAGGAACCGCAAAAACACCACACACTAAAACTACCATTTGGTTTGATGTGTATTCCTTGGCTGCAATTACAAGCTCACAGCACTGGAGTCAGTGGTGACTGGCCAAGGAAAACAGGAGAAAGAATCCAGTATACTGTTATGTGGGTTTTCAGCTATTGTTGGTTCTTAGCGGAGTGGATCAACGTACACCCGCTGTATGAACACATGTACAACAGAAGCATGAAATCAGCGTATTTGTTCGCTCTGTTGCCATTTATAAAATCCACATTGTTCACAGAATAATTCAACAGTTTGGGAATTACACTCATTCATTCTCTTGCCGGGAGTTAGATTGAACCAGCCTCGTATTTACAGTACTGACACGACACTGTCAGACACGTATAGAATTACTACTCAAACATAATTGGTTTTTGTTTTCCAGATTTTTTTTCCTAAATATTCTACAGTTTAAAATTTCTAACATTTCTGCTTCTGTGTTTTTTTCAGAGTTTTACCGCAGGAACCGGTCAAGAGTACGACAGCCCCAAAGTCAAGCCCTCAGCCTCGGCCAATGCCATCTATTCACTGGCAATAAGGTATGTTGTGTTGGCAGCACTATAAAACACAATGGTTTATCCTCGGATCATGGTTTGTTCAAGATATTCATAAAAATAAGATACTAAATGATGAATGAAAAACCTGAAACCCTGAGGGCTGAATTTCTCTAAGAAGCTGTTACATATGTAATCCTGTGTAATTTTTTCCGTCAGACCCACTCAGGCCCTCAGGGGAGCGGCAGCAGAGGAGGCACGGGACAGTGAGGAGGAGTCGGAGTACATGATCCCCTCCTCGCGGCCCGTGCTGCCCCCCATCACGGCAGCAGCTGCAGCGGAGACTCCGCCGGTCCCGAGGCAGCCACAACCTCAGCCTCCGTCGGCGCTCCAGACGCAGAGCCAAGCCTCCACACTCAACTCGAGGTATTCAACGCACTCTATGTCTCCACCTCCAGCAGGACAAAAATAACACAGTGTCTTGTAATTTCACCTCTATCTGTTGTTTTTATTATAATTTGTTGTTTTACCGTTGCAGGCTGGCGCTGGCTGAACAAGAGGACGGACCTCAGATGTATGAAGCTATGTACCACATCCAGTCCAGGTCACAGCAAGCCAGAGACTCAGGTATTGTGATTCACTAACCATCGGCTGACTGGGATTAGCTCTGCCTGGGCATTCGAGGTCGGCGGCATGAGTCACTTTCATAGGCTGTTTTAAATATGTACCTTTCTGTCTACTACCCAGCAAAGATTTCCTCATGTTTACAGTTAACAAAACAAACTCTAACCAGTCGATCTGAATGTCTGAAATTAGTTTCAACATCCACACCATGTGGGAAAGAATACACCTACTCTGTGTTGGCAAAGACTGCGGATTCTGTTTCTGTTCACAGTTGTGAGTCATCTGAAGCTGTTTTGGAGGATGAGACGATCAGTGTGTATGAATGAGACCATGTTTGTTTTCATTTCAGATTATTCAGAGTTGCCCCCTCTGGCGATGGCCAACGGTCCCAGAGACCACACAGCCGACGACAGGGAAGAAGAGGAAAACGGCTACGACTTCCCAAAGCCCAGGCTGCCGTTGCCCCCTGCCCGACGGACCCTCTCGGAACTGGGGGGATCTTCCTCATCCTCCTCATCCTTCTCTTCATGCTCATCCTCCATGGCTGCTTTCAGCCGCCTCTCCTTAGATTCAGACGCCGGAGCTGCAGCAGGTACGTTTATTTGATCCTGTTAATACGAGTCAACCCCAGGCAATCTGATTTTAAACTAAATGTACAGATATTCCCAAATTTAAGGAATAGTTCAATGTTTGGCAAATTGGCCCGTTGCCATAATCCCTATAGTTTTAGGAGTAGGTTTGTTACCTTTAATTGTCGGTGCAAGCTAATTTTAGAACAGCGGACCAGAGCTGTGAGCTGCTCAGAGCTACGCTACGGAGGGATTTCTTGGGATTTCATGGTTTCTCTCATCAAATACACAATTCAACAACTCCGTAACGTTCTCGTGGACAAGTTGTGACTCGCACATTCACCACGCTATGAGATAATAACGGAATGCAGAGGAAAACTGCCCCCGAAGGGAACGAGCATCAGTGGTTTTGCATGAATTTACCTCTAAAAGAACTCCATCTCGTAATGTTCCGTTATTATTTCAAAGCGTGGTGAATGTGCAGGTCACGACTCGTCAATGAGAGCATTTTGGGGTTGTTGGATTGTGTATTTGATGAGTTTTGAATCCCATTAGCCTCCGTAGCGTAGCTCCGAGCAGCTTGTGGCTCTGCTCTGCTGGTTAATTGTATTAAAGGTAACGAACCTACTCCTAAAACTATAGGGATTATGGCAATGGGCCAATTTGCCAAAATGTTGAACTATTCCTTTAAGGAATAGTTGATAATGAGATGTATTATAAAAGGGAAAGTTTGTACCCACATCATCATCCAGGTTTACAGGTCAGGTCCACAACTTGCAAATGTGATAGATATGAAAAAGAGATTATATGCCGCATAAGGTTTGTATGCTAGATAAGGTTAATGTATAACTATTAGAGAGAATAAAATGAAAATTAAACGACTCCAATAGCTAGATACACTAAGCGTAAAAAAGAAATACTTTTTGTTATTTGAATGTTTAAATGAGGCCTTAGAACTGGGGCTCTTACATATATGAGATATTTGGCATCTAAATGCTTAATTTTTTACATTATATTGATTTATGCGGGAACTTGCTGGCAACATTTCACAAAGTCACTTGGATGTAGAAATTAATAGCAGCCTCTTCAGGTCCCACTCAGCTCAGCCACTCAAAATGAATCAAAGTTGCTGATGAAATCTCTTGAAGTAGCACAAAAGTTCTGTGATGGAGAGCACGGCCCCAAAAAGTCACCCTAAGTGTTTTGCTGCTGTCTGGTACGGGGCCAGACGTAATACAGATTTTCCAGAAGCTCTCTGAAGTTAATGCTAGACTCCAACTTGGACTTTGACAAATTGCCACCAATCGATTGCCAGACATCATTTTCTCCAGTTTGTGCAGTCACAGTGTGCAAAAAATAGGGGCAAAGACGGGTAATTACAGAGCTCTTCACTTACACCAGTGACCTGAAACCTGGAAAAAACACACTCCGGGGTTTTTAGAGCAAACCTGGTGGTGGTGGCGGTGGTGGTATAACCATCTGCAT
Organism: Decapterus maruadsi; assembly: GCA_030347415.2. Lineage (NCBI taxonomy): Eukaryota > Metazoa > Chordata > Actinopteri > Carangiformes > Carangidae > Decapterus > Decapterus maruadsi. Next base: position 11,369,776 of record CM064885.1, on the reverse strand, counting down.
CTCAAAGTGACCAATGAGACGTCATTGCATGCAGCGAGGTCGTGTTGAGGTTTTACTGATGCAACAGCAGTGACCTTAGCCGACCTCTCACACTCGCATATGTACAGTAAAGCAGGTGGAGGAGGAGCCGTGAAGAGGGCAGAGCAGGACCCCAGTGCAACATGGGAGGATTGTTCGAGAGCAGTGGTTCTCTAACCTTTTTACATCAGGGACCCCTAAACCCCCCCCATTGGACAACATTTTGAAACGAACACCAGAAATACACAAATATTTATTCTAATATTGAATATCTTGACTTTTTAAATGTAGGTTCAAATTACAGCCAGTGGTATGAATTTGGGGAAAAAGTTCAAGAAATTTCTGGGCAAAAAATGTGGTTACATGAGAAAAAGTTGGGGACCCCCTTGAACCCACTCAAGGACCACTTTGAGAACCACTGTTCTAGAGGAATGTGGTGGATATCTCCAGGTCGATGGTGCTGATACGAAGCCTCTTGGCCTCGAAAGCCACAGTGCTAAAAGTTAATCTTGACACAACAGTGTTTAATTTCTCTGTAATCTCTGTAAATAAGTCTCTGCAGCAAGATGACATTCAACCACATGTGATGATTGCCCGGTGTCTGAGTGCTCCACTGACGGTTTGAGGACCAGTGAAGTTGCTCTCATGCGCAGACAAGCTCTCACATTATAATTGGACTCTGATTGCTTTGTTAAAGGTCACTGCTGTGGAAATGTCAACCACTTCACCATATACTGTATGCATAAGGATAAAAATATGCAGCATATACAGACAGTCCACATGCCATCCGATTAAAATGATCAAGATATTTGTCAGATTTACGTCTGAATTTTTGCAGCAAAGCAAGTTAATACTCACACTTTAAAAAAAAAAGAATTTATTCAGTTTCAGATGTAATCAAAGTTGTTGAAAAGTTTAACATTTTGGCAAATTGACCCATTGCCATAATCCCTATAGTTTTAGCAGTAGGTTTGTTACCTTTAATTATCAGTGTAAGCTATTTTTAGAATGGCAGAGCAGAGCCGCTAGCTGCTCAGAGCTACGCTATGGAGGCTAATGGGATTTCTCATCAAACTCATCAAATACACAATCCAACAACTCCAAGACGCTCTGGTGGACAAGTTGTGACCTGCACATTCACCACCATCTGAGATAATAATGTAACGTTATGAGACAGAGTTGTTTTCAAGTCAAATGCAGAGACCGCTTGTTGAACAACTGCCCCCGACGGGAACGTGCATCAGCAGATTTGCTTGAATTTACCTCGAAAACAACTCTGTCTCGTAAAGTTCCGTTATTATGTCATAGTGTGGTGAATTTGCAGGTCACAACTTGTCCACCAGAGCGTTTTAGAGTTGTTGGATTGTGTATTTGATGAGTTTTATGAAGGAAACCAAGAAATCCCATGAGTACTGTAGGTCTGAGCAGATACTGCTAAAACTATAGGGATTATGACGATGGGCCAAAAATGTTGGAACTATCCCTTTAAGAGTGTTTCAGACTTTGTGGTTTTTGTCTCGTGTCCACTCACTGTCCCTGTCTCTTCAGCCTTCTCAGAGCCGGTGGAAGCACCAGAGAGACCTCCAAAGCCCCTGCCCAGAAGAATCAACTCGGAGCGTCGACCCAGCCCCGTCCCGCCCGTCCCCGCCCCCCCCAGCAGCGGAGCAGCGGGAGGAGAGGCCAACCCTCAAATCAGCAGCGAGATCGAGCACCTCATGAGTCAGGGATACTCTTACCAGGACATCCAGAAAGCACTTATGATCGCACAGAACAATATCGAAATGGCCAAGAACATCCTGCGCGAGTTTGTCTCCATTCCCTCCACCGCTCACATTCTCACATAGCACACTCCGCTGTGCCTCTCTTTCCTGTTCGCTCTCTCGCCCTAAGCTTGGCCCAGCCTGGTCGGGTTCGGGATTTGGCACAGGCCAAACCTAAAGCCCCCCCAGAAGCCCATCGCCTGCAGCACTACCTCTGGTGCTGGCTGACGCCCTATACACCCCTGTGGATTTTAACTGGCCGTCACTCCAGCGAGCTCACGGCATCTCCGGGACTCCGCGCCCTGCACTCCATGCGCTTTCAACAGTGTCTGGCCTTCTTCTTGAAACTGTTACGGGCAGGCCTCTTCATTATTTTTTGTTTTTTTTCCAAGAACATCTCCGTGGGACTTGACTGAGCGCGTGTGGAGCGACGACGGGACGCCACATGACGCGAGACTTTTTAGTAGGAATCCTGGGAAGAGAGATTCTTATCTTTCATGTCGAAGCCTCTTGCTGAAAATGTAACCAACACCTCACAAATGAAACTAAAAATGTATGTCTATATGAAAATTTAATATATGAGTAAATATATATTAAATGTGTGTAATATATACAGTACGTGCATATACAGTATGTGAAAAATGATTTCAGCTTTGAGGGTCGCTGTTGGTACAAGCGATTATGGGTAGACGGGGACCAGATTACAGTGGGAGGGGGGAGAAGAACGCGTGAGGAAGAGCCGGGGCGTCTTCCTCACCAGGATGTGTCGGTCGGCAGCAGCTTAGAAGACACGCAGCAGAGCTTTTCCGTCATGAATTAAGTCTGTTACGGCCTTTGATTAACAACTTTGCTTTGGTACTTTTTTTTTTTTTCAAGACATCGTCGTTTTGTTGTGTTTTTTTTAGTGGGATGACGATGGTTTCAGGTCAGGACTGTTTTCTGGCAATGTGTGTGCGTGTGTGTCCATGTGTAAAGTGTGCGTCTGTGTATGTGAGCATGCATGTGCCGGATCTGCTTCCTCACGACCTGCTCTCAAATGAACCCCCCCACCTTTTTGTTTTTGCTCCTGTACAACATGAATGTGGAGTTTACAGTGGGTATACTCTGTAAACGTACTACTGCTCTAACTCATACGACAGGGCCCTAGTGTAGCTGTAGAGTCTGGCAGCGAGATTATTAGAGGACGTACTAATGTCGACAACCCCTGCAGTACCAGACAGGCTAGTGTTGATCCGCGGCGGCTGAAACGTGTTTTTGTTTTTGTTTTTTTCGTTCCGTCTTCGTCTAACTCCACTGGCTGATTTCAGGTGTCCGCCTCCAGCTCAGTCCAGTGTTCTGAAACAAACAAACAAACAAAAAAAAGTTATTGATTTACTTTGGTAATATATTATTGTAATATGATCATAAATATTGTTATTATAATTAATTCAGAAGTGCTTCACTGCTGCTACTATTGTTAGTGCTAAACAATTAAGCCTTAAATGTACATTTGTGAATATTGTGTTTAACCGTCATCCTGTTTCTTTAAAGTGACAGTATCGCCTGTGTTTTTCTCCAGTCCGTAATGTAGCATACTTGAAAGTACAAACGGCTTGTGAGATTGCAGCCCTCTCAAGCTGTCGACTCTTCAGTGTTTTAAGATTTCTCTTCAGTTTATTTTTCTCTTTGTTTGTTTTTTCCTTTAGTTAGACTCTGTATAGCAACAGTAAAAAAAAAAGCAAAATGCTTTGTCTATGGAGACCAGCCATTTTGTTATAGATTCAGGCTTCTCTCTCACATCGGTTTCCTTTCTCCAGTGGAGTTCGCCCCCACTGAAAGGGAGTGAGGCTTTTTAGACAAAAAAAAAAAAAAAAAGTAGGCTCATGGGTTTGCTGGCCCACCCCCTAGTCTACAATGAAATCAGTATTTGGGCCGACTGTAAGAACTAACTCAGGAATAATGTTTATTTGAACACGTGGCGTTCACCCTGGCTGTCAAAAGATTTAGAAAAATGAAAAAGAAAAAAAAAACATGGGAGGAGACAGCAGCTCATCTGTCGACTGTCTGTTCATCCAGGTGACATGTAGCCAAATATATCCGCTTAATGAAGTTTTTTGGTTACATTATAACTTGCACATTTTTCTCATATGATTTTCAATATTTCACAGGACTAGAGACAGCAGCTTCATTTCCAGGTACTATGAATGAATAAGAAATAAATGCCAGGAGCTTTTAGGTACATTGACTTGAACCTCTCCCAGCATATGAAGAATGTTGTTTGTTTTGTTTTTTTATTTTTTTGGGAGGGAGGAGGGTGCAGATGACACGTCAATAGCTAATCAGCCCCAGCTCAAGCTTTGAAGCGCTGTGTATTGACTGTCTGACTCTCCACACTGTCTGGCCATCCTCGAGCTCTTTTGTTTCTGTTCCTAGTTGCCTTGAGAAACTTCTTGAATGATGGGTAACGGACGGGGAGACGTCCCCCGATCCTCAATACTGTACCAATGTTTTGTTGATGTCTTTGAGGACAGCGTTGTCGTGTATTATTTACCTTTTTTTGTTGTTGTTTGTTTGTTACATTTTTGTTTTTCGCACATTATACCAATTTGTGCTTCGATACTGTCACTCTAAAGAAAAAGTGAATTGTATAAATTTAGTGAAATGGAAAAAAAAAAGCTGTTTTATTTCATTTTGCATTCCTGTACATGTACTTTGTTCCAAAGGTTTTGTTTACTTATGTGAATAATTCTGTAAGCAGTGCCATATGTTTAGAGATCCTCACCACATTTAGAGTAAGGCCTTGTTTTTGAAGAGAGTTTGTAGGTATTGTAGGTATCAGTACCTGTCGGTCTCTGAAGACAAGATTGTGCAGTATTGCTTGTATTAATCAGTCCTCTCCGGAATCGTCAGCAGCATCCTGGAGAGCAAGCGCCGGCCTGCGTCCCAGACCGGCGCCTCGACCCCAGTGATGCTCCATGTGTACCAGCGCCCGTTGCATTTAAGTCCCTCTGCTGGGGTACTTCAACTTTCTGCCAGAAGGGGGAGCTGTTGTTCCATGTAGCCGTGTTGCTTCTCATCAGTAAAAGGCATTCATTAATACTTTTTGATGGTTTTTAAAGCTCATATCACTTTGGAAGTATGCACAGTGCTGTTAATAAAAACGATACGCAAAAGACATCACGTGTCTCTCCGTTCAAGAACATTGTGGTCTGCAGATTACATCACTATTATCAAATGTTAACACCACATTTCTTCTGCTTATTATGCCTTTTTATTACAGACAGCAGAAAGCAAGGGTGACAACTCAAAATGTAAACCAGATCGCTGAAGTTAGGACTAACCCTAATGGTATTATAAGGTGAGCCACCAAGGTGCCTGCATAGTTAATATTATTGTTCTGTAACTCCCTCATTAACAGAATTAATGCACTCTCTGGTTTCATGATGCATTATTGTAAACACATTACAGTGGCTGTTTACTTAACTATTTTGGTATTGTAAATATCTAGGTTGTAGCAGCAGAAGCAAACATTTTGACATTGAGGATGGCTGACATCAGTTTACAGACATGCTTACTCAGAGGGTTAGTGGGGCATTTAGCGGAGTGTGGAGCCATAGCTCATGTTATCTACACCTGAAAAGTTTGAATGCAACGTGACTGATTGTTGAAGTGGGCACAAAAATGAAGGCTGATCACTCTCTTCATTATTGTTCAGTTACACACTATCCATCTTGCTTTTATTGGCCACATTGAATTGTTCACACTGTAAGGAAGATGCCTATGACATTTTCATTTTCCACTTATCAAAATCATAGTCAATCACTAATCAACTCTATCTTGTAAGTGAGAAGTCTTAGCAGAATAAGCAACATAATATATTATCACAGTGAACAGAATTGTCTTATATGCTTATCCAGTAGTTAGAGCTCAACTCTGAACAATAAACATCTCAGGGTGGTGCAGGTGCCCCCCCTGTGCCACAATGGAAGACCGCCCCTGCAGATTTTATGAATCTCTGTTTCGGAGGCGACGCAGCAAAGTGTACAGGGCAGCATATATTCAGAAAACAAAACAGTTCTTGCACAGACCTGCTGTCAGGTCTTCAGGTCCGCCTCCGCCTCTGCCTTGTGGCTGGTGGTCTCCAAGGTTCAGTGATGCATTTGGTAACTGCATTAAACAGCTAAATCTGATTTCACTGCCAGATCAAATCAGCATCATTTCTGAGCCATTTTTAAAACCCTTGCATAACTTAATAAACCTGTATCCTCTGCACCAACAGACCCATGAAGGTATAACGTGTTTGTTTATATCTGTGGGAGTGAGACGGGAACATGTTCTAAGTGTCTGCATGTTGCCTGCAGGAACACTTAATTTACAGGGCAGTCGTTTCCAGCCAAGCTATAGAAGAAAGTTGCAATTCATCACAGGAGAAATAGATGATTTCTTGAAATTTAAACCTCAGTAAATACTCCTACAGTCTACAAATTTAAGAGTGTGTCTTTAGCCACATTTCACTATAAAACTTACCTACATTACATTAAGTTAACTGTATTGACCTGTAATGACCTGCAGTGACCTATCATGACACTCACTATCTAACTTCAACAGACACATTTTCACATCCTCTTTTCTCTTCAGTCAATCTTTATTTGGTATAATTTTCAAAAACTACAAACAATGAATTGGTGGTAAATTGGTTTGAATGCCATCACTGACATTATTTCTTTTACATTGTACAGCTTCCAAGGCATTAAAAGGCATTTTACCGGCTTCAAACATCTAAAACAACTGAACACTGCTGGGTAGATCTTAAAAAAAAACAGAAGAAACAGGAAACAAACAGAGGGCAGGGGGGGTGAGTACGACAGCTGCACAGAGCATCTTCATTTGCATATGTGGAGTCACAGTCATTCCCCCCTCAGCGGGAGTTATGTAACAATGTGTCGACATGAAATTACATTTAAACGTGAAGGAGGGCATCAAATTAAGGCATGTCGTCTGAGGGGGGCTCGGTGCGTCTCTCTGATCCATCAGTGTCAGTCAACACGTGAATCAGTTCATTCATTCACTCGACAGAAACGTGTCCTTCCCATAAAGGAGGTCGACTTCATATTGTGATATTCATATATTCTTGGACCGTTAAGCTGTTCTACCCTAAAATAAGGAATAAAAAAAAACACAACCCAAATGATTTTTCCTTCACAAACAGTCACGTTAAAAACAAAACAACGGTTTCACATTAGAGAAACACGAGGACACAACTGCATGAAGTAACAACAGAGAAATCAGTGCACTGAACATTAAATAGAACAATAACTAAGAACAAAATGTGGAGTTTCTACATGAATGTCATTTAAGGCAACTGCTACTTTTTAACCTGACTGTTGGCAAAGCTTGAACTCAGAACACACAAATTATATCAAAACTAGACAGAGACAGTAAAGTCATGAGAACTACAAAATAATGTTAAACCCTTCTAAGTCAAATCCTGAACAGATTATTCACCCGTCTGGCAAAAAAAAAAATATTTCCTTTAATCTTAACTGGGTGGTGTGAAGGCAGGTGTGTTAGCTAGCCGTGGAGGAAAAACAAACAAGTGTGAATTACAACTTTGGGGGCGAGGCTGGAAGTGGCTGTAGACGGGAAGCACTGCTGCCGCCCAAACATTTCAGTGTACAGACTTAAGCAAAACAGAAAACACAGACAAAAAGAAACAAGATGGCTAGAACGACCTAGCTGTCCCTGCTCTCTATGAAGAGCACCAGGACAAATTATAACACTATCTGGTCATTTATTTTTATTTTTTTTATGTTTTATTGTGTTATTTTAAATAAAGAAATATATACACATTATAATATATACACATGGTAAAGAGCTGTTTCTAACTTCTCTTCAGTGATTGCTTTGCCTGAGGTGATGCTTTGTCAGGTATAGATATATATAAAAAAAGAAGAAAAGTCCCTGGTCACTTTGTGCTCTAATAATTGTTCTACAGACGATCAGCAGTTTACAAGGCTCTTTGGTTTGAAGGTGGGGGGGTTGATTATCAGACTTATGTCATGGAACGATCAAATCGCTCCTGACTAAAGCTTGAGGTGCGTTCCAAGCGGTGAGCGGAAAGCTGCAGCGTGGAGCCAGGCCGAGTCCCCCCGGTCGTCCATCGGGATATGAGCCGACGAGGTGACGTAACTGTGGGATAAGGAGCTCCGGTGGAGGGTGGAAGGCTTGGAAGGCTTCAGCAGGATTGAGGCTGAGAGGGAAGAACAGGAGCAGCTGTTGTGGTGTCTGTGTGTGTGTCTGAAGTCACGTCCTCACTTGTGCACGTCCAGGTACTCATCACCCTTTACTCCAGTGTGCAAACACAGAGACAGAGACAGAGAGGTGGGCGGAGGGAGGGGGGTGTGAGAACGTTAATGATCCGATCAACAGGGGGGAAAAAAACAAAGTTGTATCTTTGGCCTGAGCCAGTGTGGTTGTAAGATGATGATCTACCTGGTCACTGGGAGGTTGTTTTTCTCCGTTGACACTGAGGAGAGTGGCTTCTTCTGTGTTGTCGCTCTTCATCTCCACCACTATGTTATCTTTCTTGGACTTCTCTTTGGTGCTGCAACACCAAGGACACGCTCGACTTAGAGATTTATTGCTATTTGCTATGTGATGATTAGAGCTTACAAAAGCAATGCAAAGGCATACAAACGTTTGAGCAACACTGGTCAAAATGTCTGTTAATGTCAACAGTTAAGCAAGTGGAAGATGTAATGGTCTCCAAAAGGCATAAAGTTACACATGAAACACTCCTTTGCAATATTTTAAGCAATATCAGTGGATTATTTTTGTTTCCTACAGTTTTAGAGTGAAAAAGGAAATCAAAGCGTTTTTCTGTCATTTTGAAAATGTAAAAAAAAAAGAAAAAATTATATTGTTTAAAATCTAAAGGGAATATGTTATCTGTAACTTTATGCCTTTGGGAGATCATTTCATCTTCCACTTGCTGAACTGTTCACATTAACAGACATCCGGACTAGGGAGTGCCCAAGCATTTGCACGATACTGTGTATTTTTGTGCATCAACATTCAGAGGAAGATAATTATGAGCATTTTCCATCCAGTGCTTCAGTTTTTACTTCTTAAGCTCAGTCAGTCTGCAGAGTGAACCTCTGTTTTCACATCTTAGCCCTTCAGTACAACACTGTGATGGAGATTTGAGTCACATCTCATGATTATCTTTTGTATGCTTTTTTTTTACACATCAAGTCACTCCCGTTGCACTTACATGTCTTTCTTGCCGGCTCGGCCACAGATCTTGCCCTTTTTGTAGAGGAAGTAGAGCGCGGCCCCCAGGATGGCCAGCAGCAGGATGCAGACGATGATGACTGCAATGATGACACCGCTGCTCTCTGGTGGAGAACACAACACACAACAACAGGCAGAGGGTCACTCTCTCTAGTGAAGGTGGGAATATGAACGGGATGACGGCGTGAGGGGCCCGGAGAGTCGGCTTCAAGGAGGTGCGTCGGAGCAGGCTGCGTGGCAGGAGCAGTGGGGAGCATCCAGAAAAGAGTGCAGCACTAGCATCATTTATCTAAACCTGGCAACCCTAAAGTCATCCAGGAGCGCAGGAGGAGAGGTGTGCTCATACAAAAAGCCAGATTTCATGCACAGGAAGAGGTGAAGATGAACTATTCGGTGATAGTTGGAGGTATTGCGCATTGGTGGTGGAGTGGGTGTGGGAGGGGGGGGGGGGTTGCTGTGGAGGAGAAGTGGAAAGAAGCTTCTTTTTTTTGCCTTTGAGCTTGAGAAGTACAGCAGCGCATCATACAAACCTTTCTTGATTCTCTTTGGTGGAGCTGGTTCTGTTTTAACTGAGAGAAACCACAAGAGCAGAGTTATGAGCGGGCGGCTGGGTGTATTTAAGAGACACACACATTGACGCAGAGGCAGTTTAGATCTCCAGCAGAGGCGTGAACTGACTACAATCAATGTTTAGCTCGAGAGGGAGCTTATCTGTTATTTGAAACTAAACATCTACTCGGACCGTGGTCAGCGGCACAGCAGTCATTTCCCAGAGCAGCAGCGGGGGCTGAGTTTAATCTCATTTTGAGCGGCCTTTTCTGCAAGAAACAACAACCCAGGACCAGCTTTCCTCTGAGGGGCTGGATATTTCCTGGCATGACGTAGTAGAGGACAAGAGGGACGCATGAAGGAAGAGAGGGAAAACACACAAGGCAGTGGGCATAATGGGAGTCAGGAGACCGGCTCTGAGTGCATTTAAAGCATCAGCTGCTTTCTGCAGCCACACTGATTTCACGTGTGTTTGCGGCCGGGTGCTGTGTGTGTAGCTGCACGGCCTAATGCTAACAGGAAGGCTCAGATTTCATAATGTTCCTCTTTACATGTCAGCCCTTTTTTTATTTAAAGGGATAGTTCAACATTTTGGCAAATTGGTCCATTGCCATAATCGCCATAGCAGTAGGTTCGTTAACTTTAATTGTCGGTGTAAGATGTTTTTAGAACAGCGGAGCAGAGCCGCAAGCTGATCAGAGCTACGCTACGGAGGCTAATGGGATTTCTTGGTTTCCCTCATCAAACTCATCAAATACACAATCCAACAACTCCAAAACGCTGTGGTGGACAATTTGTGACCTGCACATTCACCAAGCTATGAGATAATAATGGATTAGTTGTTTTCGAGACAAATGCAGAATTGCATGAATTTACCTGGAAAACAACTCTGTCTCATAACATGCCATTATTACCTCATAGTGTGGTGAATGTGCAGGTCACAACTTGTCCACCAGAGCCTTTTGGAGTTGTTGGATTGTATATTTGATGAGTTGAAACCAAGAAATCCCTCCGTAGCCTCCGTAGCGTAGCTCTGAGTAGCTAACTGCTCTGCTCCGCCGTTCTAAAAATAGCTTGCAATGACAATTAAAGGTAACGAACCTACTACTAAAACTATAGGGATTATGGCAACGGGCCAATTTACCAAAATGTTTAATTATCCCTTTAATGGGTGTGTGTGGGATTGATGACTATTTTTTTTATTTGCACGTCATATTTATCTACAAATAAAGTAACATAACTGTTGAACTATCCCTTTAGCCAATTATTTGGATGTAAACCTTCTCTCATGCCTCCAAGTTTTCATTTTCACATCGTTTATACAACTCATATTAAAATGTCATAAAAGAAGTTTAATCATAATGATAACATCAGGTCGGCAACAAATTAGTCAATAAGACACCTCACAGGCCTCAGTTATATTACTCATTTATAACTATAAATACTTTGTGGTTACCACAGAGATTTAATCAGAGCGATCTCTACTCAACACAGTCGTAATGACCTTTCAGTCATTCCAGTGTGGTAATCACTGCAGCCCTCACGTGCACTCTAGTTTTCTTTACTCTCATTCTTTCGGCCTGACTCACCAGAAAATTACAGGGCTTTTATTTCTAAATGTGATTTAATTAGATTTAGTGATGTTGTAAACTGTCTGTAGCTGATTTGAGTCTTGAATCGACTGCCTGCCTGTGGTCTTACCTGTGCCAGAGGAAATGGTAGTGCTAGAAGTAGGAGTAGTAGTAGTGGTAGGAGTAGTAGGAGTAGTGGTTGTGGTGGCTTGTGTGGTGGTCTGTGTAGCTGAAAACAGGTAGAGGCACATAAGGGAAGACCCTCCCTGTTAACACACTGGGGAAGGAGGAGGGGTGAACACTGAACAGCCACGAAGCTTCACACTGGAAACCACAGTGACCACAACAACAACAACACAACAAATACAACAACAACAACAGCAACAGCAGCAGTGATTGTGAATAGTCCAAAAATCACAGGCAAGAAGTCAACACACACATGGCGGCTCTCGAGGCCTTCGGTTGAAGTACAAATAAACAAAAGGCACGACATAGACGAAGAACAGAAGGAAAGGGGGGAAGTGAGGAGGACCACAGATAGAGACGTACACGAAGAAAAAAAAACACAGGGTGGGGGACAGGAAAGGCAGGCAGCAGGGCGGGGGGGCTCACTGGCTTTGATGGTGAAGGTCACAGCGTCTTTGCCGAGCTCGTTGGAGGCGTTGCAGAAGACGGTGAGGTCAGAGGTGACCTCGAGACTGACCACGCTCTGGACACCTGCCTCGGTCGCTTTTTGGGGCATTGACTTGAGGACCTGAAAACGCAGAGTTAAAGGAAAAGGTGGGGTCAACCGGCAGGAAAGGTTCCCCCTGCCTCCCACTGCAGCGCTCACAGGCTGAGGCAGCTCACAGCACAGGGAGCTCTTAACTTGTTGTTTCGTCAGAGTCAGAACAAAAGTGGTGAAGATGTCGCACATGAAACCAGCTGAACATTGATGCTGACATGCTACCCTTTGATTGCATGTAGCAATCAAAAATAGCACTTCATAATTGTCGTATCTGACAATAAGTGTCATGAATATCTCACCACTCGTTCCTTCCGACTGTTGCAACCATTGTATAATGTATTGTATTTTTATTATGCTTATCATTTGTTTTACTGTTGTCTTACTGTAATTTTATTTGTGGACCATGGGACTGCAGATAGAAATTAGCTTTTGAGCTAAATCTGGCATTTGACAAAAATTATTAGGGCTGCCCCCAAATAGTCGACCAAAAAGTCATTAGTCGACCGAAATTTCAATGGTCGATTAGTCGGCGTATCTTGTCAAAATTAAGTAAAAATCAACATGAACCAAAGTCCTTCAAGGCCTTATATACAATAAAGAACATCTCTGACTGAACTGTGTATGAAAGGCTATAGGGCTTTTAATTTAAAGGGCCACATAGGAAGTCATGACACTTACTCGCTGTCTTTTTTTTTTTTTTGTATGTTCATAAAAGAGTCCCATTACAAATAAACTAATAAATGAAATGAAAATTGCATTGATTTTTTAAAAGATATTTTATAAGTAAAAGAGTTAACATTTAGGTCTGATCCAACGACATGAAGTTTCCCTCTGCTGTACCTTTCCTTCAGAGGAGGTCCAGGTGATGCTGGGAGCAGGGAAACCTCTGACAAGGCAGCTCAGTTCTACAGAGTTGCCCACACTCTCCTCGATCTTCGTGTTGTCCTGCGTTGTGACTTCTGGTGAGCCTGGAGAGAGAGGAAATAACCATTACACATCCGATGTGCCGATCGGGTGTATGAATGTGTGTGAATGCTTAGTTCCCTGCACTATGCTCAGTGCTGTATGAATGTGTGTGAAAGGGTGAATGCGACCATTACAGTGTAAAGCGCTTTGAGTGGTCCAAGTGACTGGAAAAGCGCTATATAAGTGCAAGTCCATTTACCATTTACCATTTACCATTAAAATGATAAATAAAAACAACTATAAAGTAGGCCTACTGTATACTTTTCTTTAAAAAAGATAATGAATAAGTGCAAAACAAAACCAACATAACCAAAAATATACCACATTATAATAAGAATATTAGATTGATTAACAAGATTAAAGAGTAGTAACTGGACTCACCCTTCACATCAACACTGAGCTCTCCTCTGGTCTCCATCCCCTCGATCTCAGGGACGGTCACCACACACATATACGTCCCTGCTGTGTTGAACGTAGCGTCCTTCAGAATCAGTGTGTGACCCTTCGCTACCTCCTGTCCATTCTGCACACACCAGGCCAGAGAAACACACATTCAACACACACACCTAACATGTTGTGTGTTGTGCTGGAATCAATCTCTACACATAATTTCAAATCCCCTTTTTTTTTTAACTTAGTGGTCAAACTAAGTTTTGAGAATTCACTGATGTGTGGCATTGCGACAAAAATATAAAGGATTAAGAAGGAAAAAAATATTATTTGTATTCTTAGGGTGTGCAAAAAACAAAAAAAGTTAATATTTTGAATTATTGTCACACTGGCTCCATGTTAGATTCACACACAAGAATAATAAACTCCAACAGTAATGGCTGAACCGTAAACTCTTGTGTGCATTACACATTAGCTACTCAGTAAATGAACCTCAAGAAAAGAAAAAAAAAGTTGTCAAAGTTGAGAAGTACTAGTATAAAATATTAATTCAAGGTCTTACTTCAGTTTGGTATGCCTTAAGGGCCCAATTCAATGTACTCCATCATACAATATGAGCTGATTTAGAATAAAAAATATTACCTGCTACAATTTGTGAATTTCCCTCAATGCTCAATAAAATCTGATACTTATCTACAATAATACATCATGACTTATTGCAAATAAATATTATAGCAGAAAATTGATTAACATTGCTTCTCTCAGACAACTGAAGACAACTATAATGCAGCATCTAGGGCCCCAACAGAAAGATGAATATATCAGGAATATATAGGCATATATATAGGCCTATAGACTATAACAACTTCCACACCTTGTTCTGTAATAACATAAACAAGAATGATGTTTTGTTTCTTATGGGTGAACCTGTCTGTCAGTCTCTGCCCACTTGTATCCTGCAGCCTCACCCTCTTTCCTCTGACTTCACACTGAAGACAAAGCCCACCTTCACTGCCAAGGTTCACTTGCAGTACACTCATTATACAGTGACTACACGTGTAAAAACTCATTGTTCACGCTTTGTGTGTGTGTGTGTGTGTGTGTGTGTGTGTGTGTGTGTGTGTGTGTGTGTGTGTGACCTTAAACCAGGCTGTGTGTGTCGTGAGACTAGTGAGGGCGTTGCAGGTGGCCTTCAGCTCCCCTCCTTGAGCCATCACAGTTTCTGTAGGCTCCACCACGGCAGCATCGAGATCTACACGTAGAAAACAGAGAGAAGTTACAGTAAGTCATCAGGTCGGGGACACTCTGTTCTCATGGTGATAAATCAGATAATTTCATATTTCCTTACAGTTGACAAACAGTGTCATATTTGTCGAGATGCTATTAAAGCTAACCAGGTCCATAGCGTTGCACTCGTACAGTCCACTGTGTAGACGGGTGACATCTTCCAACAGCAATGTCTCTAAAGACTGTCCGTCCTACAAAAGAACAACAACAAAAAAAACATGAAACTTTTAACTCATCATTGTCAAAAGTGTGTTCAATGTGATACACTTAAAAAGCTCTGGAGGAGCTGACACGATATGCTGCTTACACGCGTGACTGTAATTTCGGTTGCAATATTTCCATTGCCTTGGCAGTGAAGCTCAACCGTGTCACCTTCCTTGATTTTACCCTTTGGCGACTCCACCCACATGTTTACAGCTGTGGAGGGGTCTGAAACAGAGGGAGGGTTCAAGGTCAGAGCAGAAAACTTCACCTTCTTATTGTACATACTGTGGAGGAAGTCTTTGGTCTTTTTTCATGATGAACAAATGATTATGAAAATGCAATGTTCAGATTACATTGCCTAAAACCTTTTATAATCATAATAGTGTCTCGTTAATTTGCTCTAATCAAAGACATAAACTTTTGTTTTTGTTTAGGGATGTTAGAAGAGTAAAAACATCAACATTGTCAGGATCTAAAGAATCTTCATAACACCAACACATAGTGTGTTGTTTTAAATAGATGAAACATTCAGTATTCAGCAGGGTTTATTTGTGTGTGTTTCTATAAGCTCTAATTTTGCAAGTTTCATGCACCGCCCAGGATCTCCTCTTTCCCACCTCCGTCCCTTTAACACAGCCGAATCATATCTTCACCAATCAAATGAGCTCCTCACCTTTAAATGTGCTGTGGGCAAGGTGCACTGCAATTTTGTCATTTTATATTTCAACATGTACAAAACTGTCGCTGCACCAAGCTGAATCTGTCGACACCTCTCCCTTCTGCGCCGGTCTAACAAATTGCCAAATTGGCTGCGCACGGTGTTGCACCGGACAAAATTAGTGCTGCACCACGAAACTAGATCCCCATATGTGAAACTCACAGAGGACGTTGATCTTCACCCGGTCGCTCTCTGTCATCCTGGTTTCTCCAGGAACGAAG
This sequence comes from Decapterus maruadsi, assembly GCA_030347415.2. Taxonomy (NCBI): domain Eukaryota; kingdom Metazoa; phylum Chordata; class Actinopteri; order Carangiformes; family Carangidae; genus Decapterus; species Decapterus maruadsi. The sequence goes on along the minus strand of CM064885.1, from coordinate 11,354,093 downwards.
TAGATGGCCTCGCAGTAGAACTTCTCGTCCTTGTCCTCCTTCTTTACCTTCATGCTCAACTCACTCCTGACTGAGAACAGACGACTGGATTCAATGGTGATGAAATGCTCTATGTCCACCTCTGGAGAATGAGGACATGTGCAGGGATGAAAGAGGGAAACCGAAGGAAATTACATTACATAAGAACAATCAAACATCGAGGAGAAATCCGTTGCAGGTGTTGGTGTGAATCTGTCTCACCGTCCGGAATATTACGCAGCGGCATGTTGCCTTTGTACCAGGTAACGTTGGGCTTGGGGTAGCCATTTTTGACTTCACACACTCCAATCTGTGGGAGAAGAGGGAGAAAGAGACACAAACACTTGAACTAAAGCCTGGCAGTCATTTTATACTGGACTTTGTCAACAGATGATAGCTTGTTCACCTTGGACAGTTCCTCGTCACTGACCACAATGCCTGACTGAACCACATCAATGGTAGGAACGCTGGGTGCCTCTGCATGGGAATTGAGAAATTAATTAAGGACTAGACCAGAATGATCACCACATGGTTTTATGCCTCCTTTTGTGGCTCCCACCCTGGTTGTTGCCACATTAAAAAAACACACATGAAAGTTTGCAATTTTGAACATCAGCTTTAAAAACACGAGTTTTGACAAAAGCAACATATAAAGACCACAGAAGACAAGTCACATACAAATGTCACAAGATGGACTGCCCAAGCATTACAACAACACAGGCAATACAAAACCCAACAACAGGTTGAGACCAGGAGTCAAAATAAAATGCAGGATGCAGTTAATTAGATACAATAATAATAAAAGAAGATAAAATGAGAAAAGATGGGATAAAAGAGTTAAAATTCTATTTGTAGGTTAAGGTGTAAAAGTAAAACTAAGAGCGTCTGAATGAAGCTGTGAGATAATAGTGGAGGGGCAGTGACAGTGATTCTGAGGGTACATGAAGACGGGGAATGAAAATGATAGGAAACAAAAGGGAAACGATAAAAATATGATAAAATAAAAAAAAGAGGACGCCTATTGACACGTGCAGTCTCACACTGAGTCTTACCAAACACCTTCAGCTTGGTGTGTCCCTCTGCCTCCCCATCTGTCAGACTTTTGATAGAGCAGATGAATTCCACTTCATCCTCCAGCTGGACGTTCTCAATGGTCAGCACCACCTCTCCGCCGGCTCCAGTGCCGTTCACACTGATCCGGTCTGTGAACGGCGTGCCTTTTTGTACAATCTTCATGGTGCTGTCCTGGAAGTAGATGTTCTGCCTCTCACCCGCCCGTGTCCTCTAAAGACAGGAGGTGGAGCAAATCAAACATCATGTACATTGAAACATCATACTTAGCGTGCGCGCGTGGGTATGTGTCCATCAGGCTTGACCAGACTCACATAGAGCCACATTATTGTGGTGCCACCGATGCCGTCATCTGATGTGAACATGCAGGTGATCTGAGCCATGTTTCCCCTCATCACGTCCACCCTGTCCTCCATGTTCACCTCCACAGCAGCCCATCCTGCAGAAAGAGAGTGAGAGAGAGTGGTTGCCGGTGAATACGTCATCCTGTGCATTCATTAGCTTCATCACATCACATCAAAACAGAGAATATTTATGGAGTCACACAGATCATGTTTGAATGACAGCTGAGCGAGACACCCATGTTCCTTATGATGGAATTAAGAGAGTAAACCAATGAAACGTGAGAAACAACCTGAGAAATTTGACAAAAATATCACATCAATGTGTCATGTGTGCAGTAATTTACGGAATTTCTTTCATGCATGTCACAATTTATTCACTATAATCAATACTTTTACGAATGCACCAAGCTCTGATCAGCTTGCAGCTCTGCTCTGCTGTTCTAAAAACAGCTTGCACCAACAATTAAAAATAACAAACCTGTTTGTTTGACATTTAATCCTTGTGATATAATAACTTCTTTTTTTTTTCTTCCCTTTTTTTTCTACTTGTTATAATGTCCAAGTATAGTCAAATGTTCTGAGCCAATCCTTGTGTTTGAAGTATCCTTGCTGCCTGGGGTGGGATGGGAGAGTTTTTTTTGTTTGTGTTAATGTTCTGTGTGTTTTGTCTTGTTTTGTTCCTTATCTTGTGTTTTTGTATTTATTTTTACCTATATAGTTGTTGAGCTCTTTCTGCTCTTGTCTGTTTTTATGTTGGAAACCAATAAAAAAGATTGAAAAACAAAACAAAAAAAAACCTACTCCTAAAACTATAGAAATTATGACAATGGACCAATTTGCCAATTTGTTGAACTGTCCCTTTAATCAACATTAACAATGTCTCTGTCCTTTAGGAGTCCCAGTGCTCAAGACACTGTGTGTGATAAGATAATATTTGGCGATATATAACCTGTCTGGTCAAAAACCTCATGCTGGTAAAAGCTCCTTTAAATTCAACTCTCATGTACATGAACCTGAAAACTGAAGAAACACACAACTGCATCCAAAACCCGGTTGACTTCAACTCAACAAGAGGCATGGAGGCAAGGAAAAAAAGAGAGAAGAAAGTCATGATGGGTCAAAGGGAAGAGAGAGATGCTATGACAGGAATGAGAAGCCCACCCATGTCCACATTAATGTGCTGCATTCCACCATGTCACCCTCTCGCAGGAAGAAAGGCTCAATTTACAGGCAGCATAGTGGTCCCACTGTTCCTTCAGCATGTGTCTCTGAGGAACGACTGGTTTTCCCCCTCCAGGGTCTCTCGACGTGACACATCCTACCAGCTTATAGGGAGGACCCCTAGTTACACGTCGCCTAGCAGTGTTTCAGTGAATGTACGCGATGCCAACAAGAGCCTGGAGGTGCGAGGTTGCCAGGTTTGATTTATCCTTTCACTGAGTGTCTGCTCATTGCATGAGTAAATGTAGTTTTTCCCCTTGGTAGACGAAGATGTTATGGAGGGAGACGCCTGACTTAATGTCAAGTGCCGCTGGGGAAAATGTAAATGAGAGACATCTATGTCCTGCATTGACCTTTATTTACTCATTCATCTCATCCTCCACTAGAAGAGGAAACTTGAACTGAAGTGAGAAACCCACATAGTCTATTATATTCTACACCACGTATTATTGTATATTTAAAAGACAGTGAAGATTTATCTGTGACTTTGCACATTATTTTTTCATGAGATTTGGTCGAGAGTACTGGGAAAAGCTAGTGGGAGGGCGTCGAGTTCAAACCAGTCTTTAAAAGTAACCACACTTTTATGATGGCTTATGATAAACAACTTCAAATGATCTGATATAATAAATTCTGACCAGTGCTGCTATTAAAAAAACAATACACATCTCAACAGATCAAAATAAACAGTGAAACTAAGATTTTAAAAAAGACATTATTTAATGAGGTAGCCATGGACAAGGCACTTCTCTGGTACAGTTGCTCACTGGTTAATAGACAGGGGCGTGCACAGACTTTTTGAAGGGCAGGGGCACAAAGAAGAAAAGGGCACACCACTAATAGATATAAATGTTGGTAGTCACAAGGTTTTGCTACACATCATCTTGTGTCTTTATTACATCAAATCAAACTTAATTTATTTATATTACTTGTCCAGACTCATGTGCACTGGATACTTTGAGGGAATGTAATACACAATACAGTATATGTATATGTATTTTTATCATAATAAACTGAGAGGTTACAATAACCTTGCCTTCTCACCGCCAAAATCCACTGTCCTCATGAGATGTTAAATTCATGAGAATGGGATTAGACCACCTGAAAACCCATGATGACCCCGGGGCTGTTGTCATCCTGGAGGCATAAACATAATCAGATGTGTAATCTGCAGCTAAGTGAATTACCGTAACACCAGGGCTGCCTGCAGAGGAGCTAATAAACCAGACGCATCCCTGCTTCACTCCTGGCTTTTTACTCCTGCTGTGTTTTACCACTCTCCTCCAAACTAAACCTGTGACAGCTCACACATCCGTACCAACAACAAACATCCTCCACTCCTTCCCTATTCCTCTGTCCCCCTCCTCCAACCTAAACTGCCTCCTCACATCTCTCCTTTCGTTCTCCCACCTGCCTCTCCCTCTGCTGTGTGTTGCTGTTTACCACCGGCTAATGGAGCCGGACAGATGCTTTCCTGTTAAAGAAATCCAATTAGTCTCTCCAACATAGACATTTCCTGGCCATTAGCGATGAAACGACAGCGCTGACTCACTCGCAGCATCCCAACCCCCCCACCTGAGGGTTTACCTACAGCCAGAAGTGCACGATTCACAGCCGAATGGACCGGGTGAAGTCAGGTTGTAGCCTGCTTTACAGCTCAGACCGAATGTTTGACAAACTCTTCCTCTGTTGAGCCTGACAGCCAGAGTCTGTTTACTCATGGGAAGCTGAATCAAATTTCCCTAGTAATTTGATCAGTATTCATCTCCATAGTGCATCAGTCAGAGAGGACGGCACTCCAAGGCCTCAGATCGATCCTTTCTGATAATGAGAGAGCAGAGTCCATGCGCATTGGATCATAGTCCTAAATCAGTATGACAGAAGAAAAGCTGAGCATCCCCTCTCACAGCTGGGAAAGCTGGGCCTCTCCAGTTTTTATGAGCTCAGCAAACACAGGGAGAGAGGAGAGGAGAGGAGTGGAGAGGAGACTGATTACATATCATCTTCTCCTGGCTTCAGAAACATGGACATGTTTGCTAGAGAAACCAGGGTCTCTCTGCTCTGTCAACATCAAAAATTCTTCTCAGTCAACCTATGGTTCTTTTTTTATTGATCAATCTTTTAGTTTCAGTCATGCTACTTTATTTGTAGGTAAATATGACAGGCAAAAAAAGACTCATCAATCCCACACACATTAAAAGGATAATTCAACATTTTGGCCAATTGGCCCATCGCCATAATCCCTATAGTTTTAGAAGGTTTGTTACCTTTAATTGTCAGTGCAAGCTATTTTTAGAATGGCAGAGCAGAGCCGTGAGCTGCTCAGAGCTAGGCTACAGAGGTTAATGGGATTTCTTGGTTTCCCTCATCAAACTCATCAAATACACAATCCAACAACTCCAAAACACTCTGGTGGACAAGTTGTGAAAAGTTGTGCACATTCACCATGCTATGAGATAATGGAACGTTACGAGAGGTTGTTTTAGAGGTAAATGCAGAGACAACTTGCTGAAAAACTTTCCTCATCGGGAACGTAGCATAGCTCTGAGCAGCTCGCCACTCTGCTCCACCATTCTAAAAATAGCTTGCACCGACAATTCAAGTTAACAAACCTACTGCAATGACTATAGAGATTATGGTAATGGGCCAATTTGAAAATGTTGAACTATCCCTTTAACACACAGCACAGACAACACGTGCACAAGGTGAATAAAAAACAAATAATTTAACCACCGGCTCCCTGCAGTTCAGGCTTCTTCTTCGTGTGAGTAATGGCTGTGGGGACAAAACTTGGTTTATTCCATTAGTTCTGCATTTTGGGACCATGGACCTTCATCCAGAGGGAGGAGGCTGAAATTCACTGTTCACAGGAAGCGAGTGGAAATTTAACATCACCCTAACCCGATACACGGCAACTGTTTGGTGTTGAGGAAGGCTATAGTTGAACTGTGACTCACTGATCAGCTCACTGGACCATTAAACAACTTGATTCAGAGAATTCCTCTTCTTCAAAGACAGATTTCTTCCAAACCATGACACCAGAGGAAAAGATTAAAAATTGATTTAATAAGAGCACGGCAGAATAAGACCATCATGGTCTTGTTAACGTTCCTCACACAGTTTCCAGAAACACTCATGCTTCACATTTCCAAGGTATTTGTAAGTCTGTACACATTCCCTGTGATGGCTGTGGCACATCATCTAAAATCAATCATCATCTCTTTTGTCTTGTTCAGTTAAAGTTAGGACTCCTCCCACCATGTGACCAAGCCCTTTATGACCGTTTCTGGTCTCATCGTCCTGCAGCCTGTTAACAATAACAGAGTGGTTTGCATACTTTAGGATGGTGCTGTTTTCATACCCGCTCCGACACATATTTGTGTAGGGGATAAATAAAGGGGGTGAAAGCATGCATCCCCGTGGGTAACACAAGGAGCTGATCAGACACAACGATCCAAAACCAAAAGACCTTCATCCTGCTGAACGACAAACATGATTCATTCAGGGGAAGACTTCAGATCTAACTGACCAGACATCAGTTTTTACTGGGTCGTGTGCGTGCGGGTGCAGCATAACATTTTGCTATTTATGCTCCATCTTTGCCAAATGTTGCATGAGACTGATGCTCTGACGCCAGGGCAGCAGCCACCAGTCAAATGTTTGGACAGATCTTCTCATTCAATGTTTTTTCTTTATTTCTGTTTTTTTTAACATCTGTAAATTCATGAAGACATCAAAACTATGAAGGGGCACATACTGCATAGGATTATGTTGTGTTATCTGTCACCTAAACCCAACTGAGATGGTTTGGGATGAGCTGAACCACAGAGTGAAGGTAAAACAGCCAATGAGTGCTCAGCTCCTCTGGGAACTCCTTCAGGACTGTTGGGTGACGACCTCATGACGATGATGACTGTGCAAAACTGCCATCAAAGCAAAAGGTGGGTAGCATAAAATCTTCATATGCTTTGTTTAACACTTTTGTGTTTATTACATAATTCCATGTTCCTTTAAAGTTTTGATGTGTTCAGTATTAATTTATAGAAAGTAATAAAATAAAAGCATTGAATGAGAAGGTGTATCCAAACCAGCTGAAACACTGAACCTGTTGAAATTATAATAACTCCCCATCAACTTGCAACATGTTTTTTTTTCTACTCAGAGAAGAAAACCTAAGATGACATAAGAAAATATTACACTGATTTAATGATTTAAAAAAAATTCCCACACGACAGAAAGAGGAAATAATCCTCATTTCAAGAACTGCACTGTTTATATTCCCACAGATACTCATGAAAGACACCAAAGAAACCAGTTAAAAGAGATATTTTTTACTTTGATATATGAGAGTAATTGGGTCTGGTTCAAACACACACACAACACACACAGAAGTCTCAGTTAGTGCGCTCTCGCTGATAATCAATCTTCAAAGAGCTCCAATGGAGGCTGCAGGTGATCGCTCAGCAGAAAGAAACGTCTTGGGTTCAGCTGTTCCTCCATAAAACACAACTCATCCCCACAAAGACGGTGGATTGTTTTCCGAGGCGCAACAAAAAGAGGCACACTTAAAAGATAAGACAAAGTAAGCCCCACAACACACTGCTGGTAAAGGAGAGCTGAGCCAGATAGGATAATCTCAAGGGGGAAGTCGTATCAAAGACATTGTGTATCCTGACAAAAGGCTTTGATTTCACTGTAGACATAATAATCAGTGTCTGTGTGTGGAGAGAGACGATAACAAAGCTTCCGGATGGGCTCTGAGCATCTGTGGCCTAGAAAGCCTCTTCTTTCAACTTCCTGTAAAATTGGGACAATCCACTGTTGTGATCAGCGCTAACATTTATGACCACATATAGATATATATATTGGCATGTTTCCTTTATTTGACAAGTCAGAGAAGGGAATGACAGGGAATAGACAGCGATAGTGACATGCGGCCACGGTGGTGAGGCTGACCAAGGCTCGTCTGCGGATCACAGTGGGCCAGACGAGGCGCTGAGAGATCCTATAGCAGTATATTCTGAGCAGATGCTCCAGTCATCCCTCTGACAGGTACAGTGGACGGATGAGATGTGGCACGTGTTAGTTCTCAGGCTGGAATCTGGTTTGATGTCCTAACCATGAAAGACTCATTGACAGGCGGCTGTCGACCTCCTCCGTCAGCCCTGGCAACCGGCCCAGACCACAGATGGTCACTGGTGGAGGAGAGAGAGGACGTCCTCCACCTTCAGCGCATTGAGTGGTATTCAAAGCAGATATATGTCCCATGCGGTTTATTGTCATTAATCGGATTAATCCAACTGGGTGACAGATTTGTAGAGATTTGTTTTCACACATTCACTCATTTGTTTCTATTTCTGTTGTCAAACTGTTCACTGAAACTTTAATATTACAAAGACTAGGGAGAATAAAATAAAATTAAAAGGGGACATTAAAGATGGTATAAATCCTTTCAGGAGAATTACCACAACACCTTTCCTCTATGACATTTATGTGCAGTTAATTCTTTATTCGACAATTATATTTTGACAGGGAATAAAGTGCAGGACTGTGAGACTAGAGACCAGGATTTACATCCAGAGTCCTGCCTGTTGTTCAGGGAACTGAAGTCTATTGTTTAAGCTCAAGGAAAATAACAATTTCATTCAATAAATTCTAATTGAGTAGTCCAGTCTTTTCCCAACTTTAAAAGGATAGTTCATGCAGAACCGCTCAGCAAGCAGTCTCTGCATTTGCCTCGAAAACAACTCCATTTCGCAATGTTCTCTTATTTTCTCATAGCGTGGTGAATGTGCAGGTCACAACTTTTCCATAATAGTGTTTTGGAGTTGTTGAATTGTGTATTTGATGAGTTTGATGAGGGGAAACCAAGAAATCCAATGAGCCTCCGTAGCGTAGGTCTGAGCAGCTCACGGCTCTGCTCCGCCGTTCTAAAAATAGCTTGCACCGACAATTAAAGGTAACAAACCTACTCCTAAAATATAGGGATTATGGCAATGGGCCAATTTGCCAAAATGTTGAACTATCCCTTTAACTGTAACTAGATGCATTTACTCAGTATATCACTCAAAAACTAGTCTCCATGTATATTTTCTTTTCTTTAAGAATGTTTTTGCCGTTGCATACAGTATTACTATAGAGACTTCATTTCTTATGAACAAGGGTTGTAAGAACAAAGGCTTACGCCCCCCCAGCAGCCTCAGGAGAGGTCAGTGTTCAATACACAATACAATGTGAAAATGCTGGACTGAGTCAACAGGATACTGACGGGGTTGTGCTACAGGAAAAGTAATTACAGGAGGATGTATGCCCCCCTCCGTAGATTCCATGACACTTTGTCCATTGGATTAAAATACATCCTGCGTGCACACCTGACATCTTGACCTGAGGGTGGTGGTGGTGGAAGGAAAGCACAAGCAGTGTGTCAAATGGTAAGATTGAAGATGAAAATACAATGCAATCATTTTGTTTATTAGATTGCAATTCCTTTTTTTTCTTTTTTCCTTGTGCAGAAGTGAAGAATGCGGCCACCTGGTGCTGCTGGAGTGAAGGTCAGAAGGTCACCGACATCACTGGCTATATCCAGTATTCACTAGCTGTCAGATCTTTGAAATGGATGAAGAGAACACTTTCTCAAATGTGAGAAAAGCTCAGATCAAAGCAGCAGCAGCAACTGACAGGATGATCGCTGAGGTCAAGAGGAAACACACACACACACAGTACTTGTGGGCTTTAAGTCTGTCTGAGAGGTGTGAGGTAGGACGAGCATGTCAGATGTGCAACAGGATCTGTCAGCGCACACACAAATAACACACACCTACGTATATTTATATTCACTGTACGTGCCTCAAGGTCTCATGTACTAGGACAGTGACTACTGACCTGAACCTGAGAATCTCTCCAGCACTAAACACATTACTACACGGTTTTGCAAACGTCTCAGAGCACAACTATCACATGATACACATCATTACTCTGCTGTGTTTCATTCACTACTTTCCAGGGTCTTTCTGCTCTCCTTAAAGGTCACTACGTAGTGTAGAATCTATTTATCTAAAAGAGAGTGCGCACACTTAAGTATGCAGTCCTTATATAATCTGTTTCTTCTGTTAGGTTAGATATGTACCGTATTAATATTTACATACCGAGGATTCTCCCCGCTTTGACTCTAATTCATGTTTAATTTACATCTGGCCTGTCCCCAAAGAGACAAGTCTGAGATTCTACTGCACTGAGAGACGAAAGTACAAAGAGCAGAGCATCCCATGTGTGTGTTTACGTGTGTCTGTTGTGTGTGTGTGTGTGGTCCTGAACCTGATTTTAATTGCTAACCATCTCCCACTATATTATCTTGTCAGGTGACAGCGCTGCTGAGAGACAGTCTGAACATTAAGGCAGCAAAAAACCACTATTGTGTGGTTTCCAAGTAAAAAAGAACAAAGTTAGAAGAGGAAAAAAAAATTGGATATACTCAAATATCTGTTACATTACTGTAATGAGAAACATAATCACAAATTTGTGAGAATTTTTTTTTAGTTGCATTATATTATTACAGTGGATGGCTTAATCTAATTATAGCCTACTTTGCAATCAGATTTAGCAATTAGGAAAAGACTCGTGATTTGAGCCCAAAAACACCATATTCGCATAAATCATCCAAACTTTGAAGAGACATTTCTGTCATTTAGGCCTATTCAGAAGAAAACAAGAAATGACTTGTTAGATTTGTGTTTGTATCATCATACTTTTATATTCTCTTCACGCTTATAGTGTAAAGAGGTTATCGGGGTCAATTTTTACTTAAAGATTAGTTTACTCTGAAATTTATGACTGTATGTTTTCAGTAAACACAACATCATTTAAAAAATGGATTCTTTCTTTATAGCCCTGTAGCCCTAATACATGAACACAAATACATCTATATTACATTTGATTACGACTCAAGAATACATTCACCTCCTGAATGTTGTCCTGTAACACAGTGTGGAGTTACTGTAAAGGCTGTATATAATTTGAAACCAAATATTTCCACTCAAAGACACCAGTGATACGAAGTGACAGCTCGGGGACATGTTACCAGCCCTGTCACATCTAAGAATAACAATGGCCTATTAACACTAGAACCGCCGTGAGGTCATTTTGACCTCTCTCGCTTCTTAAAATGCGCGTAACTCTGTTTGCGTAAAAACCCTAGGTCTCCCAGTTGGTGACTTTTCCTAAAAGTGTGTTCTACATCATCTTATGCCTTTTACCTAGAACACACCTCCATTCATTCTAATGCAAAAATGCTAAATGGACTGCATTTATGTTGCCATATATATTATAAACCCAGCCAGACACACAGTTCAAAACACTTTATGGTAATACTTGACATTCATATACACACACATACTTTACCAAAAATAACAATAGTGGTTGCTAGGCAACCAATATAGATTACTCTTATTTTTCTACTGTTCGAATAGTGTGTGTATATAAACATGTATAAAATTGATTTTCCAATAATTGCAATCTGGGCTAAATAATGTCCATTTAGTCACTCAGTTTGCCAGTTAGTTAGTTATAGTTAGTTATTTAGTTAGTTAGTCATTTTGACCTCATCCCACAACACAACACGAGTTCAGATACTAGAAAGTTGTCAAACAGTTAAAACAGGTCAAACAGATAAAAAACTAATATTACTCATAAACATTGAACATAACAATGACAATCCCTTGCTCTCATGGGAAATGGACATGAATTCAAAAATTTGAAACAATTTTGAAAATTTTTACATACACACACTGTCCGAAAATAGAAAAATAAAGAGTCGTCTATATTGGTTGCCTAGCAACCACTTTTGTTATTTTTTGTAAAATATGTGTATGTATATGAATGTGAAGCATTACTATAAAGTGTTTTGAACTGTGTGTCTGGCTGGGTTTATAATATATATGGCTACATAAATGCAGTCCATTTAGCATTTTTGCATTAGAGTGAATGGAGGTCAAAATGACCTCTTGGCGGTTCTAGGTATACATGGAATGTTGGCTGTTCTAGTGTTAAACTTGTTTGCTTACATGATACAGCAGAATTACAGTGCACTGACCCGACTGGCACCAGAAATAGCAGCCCTCCTTCAGAGCAGGGCGAGACACAGAGAGGGAGCATGGGAAAAAAACAGTGTACAGATGTTAATCGGCCTGAGGAGAGTGAATAGAGTATAGAGTTAACGTGAGAAAACAGATAAGAAGAGAGCGAGTGAGGACAGGAGGAAGAAAAGACGGCGGTAGGATGGGAGAAGTCACACCGGGGCACAGGAGTGTTTGGAAAGTGTTTGGTTCTCCAACAGTTGCTGTGGCCTCTGACATTTATCGCACCAATCCCTCGGTGGCGCGTCGGCATCATGCAGGGAGAAGGAAACGTTATCAAGCTAAAGATAACAGCTCTCATGTGGTGAGAAGAGAGGCACAGAGCTGTCTGAATGGGCCGGCCCATATCATATCAATTGATGTTCCATGTCAATGGAACCTAGCGTACCTAGCAACCAGTAGCCTACAATTGAAGGCTGGAGCGAGAACGGGCAAGTGTGAGTGTGACATGCACTGGCCGGGAGGAATTAAACTTGTAACTAACACCTTTAATATTTTTGCTTGTTCCCTGTTGGGTTTTTGACGATGAGAGCTGCTGAACAAAGTTTTTAAGGCCAGGCTCAGACTACACGATTTTTTGGTCTTTCAAGATGGTCACCATGTCATTAAACAATCACAGTGACATTAATTCTTGCCGTGTCTTGGTCAGGAGACTGGCATGTCACTGACCAGTCATCAATCATGACCCTGCATGGGTTCATAGTCCATATCAGAGGGGTGTCACAACAAACTGTCAATCATACTGTAGCGCTGTGTGCGATGCTAGCAGTCTTTAGCTCAAACACAAATAGAAAAGGAAGAAAAAACAGTCATGGAGCCATTCCTGGGTCTGGTGAAGAGGACAGTATGACTGTCTGTCCTTCAGAGAGGACGATCCAAAACCATTAACTTACATTGCGCACATGAAGCAAGCTAACCTAGCTTCGCTAAGCAATGCGTCGGAGTGCTCTGTCATCCTATTGGTCAACGTTCACGTCATTGTCAGTCTTTAAATTCCAAAATTAAAGCAGAGCATTGTTGAAGCAAAATGCTCTGAGCAGCTCGCGGCTCTGCTCCGCCGTTCTAAAAATAGCTTGCGCCGACAATTAAAGGTGTCACATCTACTCCTAAAACTATAGGGCTTATATAGCAATGGGCCAATTTACCAAAATGTTGAACTATCCCTTTACAGTTGGTTCCTGATTCTGTTTAACAGGAAACTTAACAATCAGCATCATATAAATGTCACATACTATCTGTAGGCTATACATAAGATAAACAGGGGGCTAGCAGTGGGGTCGCCCTGTTGAGTTTCCCTGTCAGACAGTGAAATGTGATCCGAGGTTCAGTTGAACTAACAGGTTAGAGCATTTGAAGGCTCTTCAGATGCAGACACACTGTACTTTGCTGGATGACGTTGTGCTGTAGCTCCCGTTGACCACGGCTGAACTCGTTTGCTGCCAGGCGACCCTGTGTTGTTTTGTTGAAGCCCTCTGTGTTGGCAACCACTTAAAGGTCTGTGTTTGTTCACACAGGGATAAATCGGTCTTGAACTCAGCCATTAACACTTAAAGACAGTTATTCAGCCGCTCAAATAAGACACTGGCACTTTAATCGATACCATAAATTATCATTAGATGCGACTTTAATACAGAGTTTGTCCTTTGTATGGAGTCCGTGAGGGGTTCAGGTGATGGTTCAACCCCTGTGTGCAGAGACAATGAGATGGACGGTGGCAGCTGCAGCGAGCAAACTCCACATTCCCACGATGCCTCTGAGAAAACAAGGTCAACTTGTCACACTGACCTGCCAGACACTTTCCCCAGTGAGCACAGACACACACGCACACACACATGGGGTGCTGGAGCCAAATGCCGGCAGTATCCACTCAACATGCCTTCAGAATTAACGATTTCCAAAAGGCAGAGGAGGCGAGACAGAGAATGTAAATACAGTGGAGAGGATCAGAGCGGACCACACAACGGGGGAGAGAGGGAGGGAGACACATCGCTCTCTGATTTCTCTTGGTGATGTGATGCTATGTTCGTATTTCAACAGACCACCTGTCGCAGGGATCAGCCCAGGCTGGACCTGCCGTGGTTCTCAGCACGGCAGACGACAGAATGTCCATCATTCACGCCGAATCGCAACTGTTACAACAGTACAGTCATAAACCTCTGGCTGTGTCACAGCAGTAGTTGTAGACTCAAGGATGCAGAAAAGAGGCAAACAAAGGCACTCTTCCCTACAGTACCACTGAGCGAGGCAACGTTGTGGCCACCAGTACAACAATGCACTTAATGCATTTAAAGGGATAGTTCAACATTTTTGGCAAACTGGCCTATTGCCATAATCCCTATAGTCGTAGCACTAGTTCTTGGTTTCCCTCATCAAACTCATAAAATACATATAACGTTCCGTTATTTTCTCATAGCATGATGAATGTGCAGGTCACAACTTGTCCAAGAGAGTTGTTGGATTGTATATTTGATGAGTTTGATGAGGGAAACCAATCCCAGCGGCTCTGCTCCGCCGTTCTAAAAATAGCTTGCACCGACAATTAAAGGTAACGCACCCACTCCTAAAACTATAGGGATTATGGCAATGGGCCAATTTGCCAAAATGTTGAACTTAGGGATGCACAATATATCGGCATTAATATCGGTATCGGCCAATGTTCGTCATTTCTAACATATCGGTATCGGATGAGTAAAATTGGGCCAATATGCACAAACGATGTATATCCGTCTAGCTGCTGTTTCGGGAGAGGGAGAAGGAGGGGGAGGGGGATTTGGCCATGTGTAACCTGTAACCTTGTTACTTGGAAGTAAAATACATTATGAAAATAAAGGAAGACATTCAAAAATTCAGTTTGCATGATTTTCAGTCTATAAAAATGTATCATCTCAGAAACTTAAAAAAAAAAACACATATCGATATCGGTAAATATCGATTATCGGCCATAACAGAAAAATTCATATCGGATATCGGTATCGGCCAAAATTTTCATATCGGTGCATCCCTAGTTGAACTATCCCTTTAAGATGACACACAGCTCGAATCCAACAGGAGGATTCACTCCTGCGATGATTTATGCAATTAGAAACATTTGCGTGTCAACAAAGGGATCTGAATACGGAGACACGTGGACCGCTGGGATGGGATTCATCTCCGAGCTGGTTCAGTTACACAGCTGTGAGGAGGATCCAACCGCAGGCCCTCCGTTGTGAGGGGCAGCACAGTTTCACTGACCTGAGGCTAATCCCTCTTTGATAAGCAGCTCTTTGGTCTTCCCTCAGCAGCTACATTTCAAAGAGAGTTCGCTCTGTTCCAGGCTTTGATAACTACTTGGCAACAAGACTCTCTCTCTGCTCAAAGTTTCCACACTCGGTTATTTCAATACGAACACATACACACGCAATCCATATATCAGGTATGTACATGATTTATGATTTCACATGGGATGTGGCCATTTTCACTTATCCAATTGAGTCCCAGAAAATTATTCTCACAATCTCACACATCTATGCCTACTTCCATATGTGTGTGAACATGTGTGTATGGAGGGGGGGCCTCTCTCTGGGCTATTTCCTCATGCCTTCTCCCATGGTGGTACAAACGCCCCCTCCATCCTCTTTCCCACGTCCCATACGACAAATTTGTCTCCATAAGAACCCGTCGGTGAGCAGGCAGTTATAAAATAACACAAGCAGCGTGGAAGTATGGGAAAGGCCAACGGAGACGGTATTTTTGTGCGATGCTGATTGTGACTGTACAGAGACAGAGAGAGAGGGAGAGAGAGGTCCCATGACATGGCCTCACAAGTATGAGATGTGCGTTGCTTGCTGCTGGCATATTATGGCTAAAGATAGATTGCAGATACACACACAGACAAACACGTTGAAAGCTTTTTACCCATTGACTCACAGGATAAGGTACTTAGCAGCAGCACTCTCTCCTTTTTTGGTGGTTGCTACAAGTGGCAATAATGAAAGAAAAAAAATCATTAATTGCTCTTTTGTGACACATTGGTTTGCTACTTGTGTGTGCATATACAGTACGTGCGTGTGTGTTTCTTTGATGTGGAAGTATCTACAGCAACTATTTAGTTTAAACTAAAATCAGCCTATTTCAAGTGTAAGATTAACCAAGACAAACAGTCGGATGTTTAAAGGGCAAAACACTTGAGTTGTGTCGGAACACCATCATGCGTCATACACTGTCACAATGTGTTGCCTTTGCTTGTTGCTTGTGTACAACATGGAAATCTGGCATTTGGAATTGAAAGCCATGACAAGAATTCAATACATTCCAATGAATCTCATGTGTCATGAGCTGGAGGAGTTGAAGATCCCATGAAACGGGCAGTCTTTACATCATGGAAAACTGTTACCTCCAGGGAACTAGTGTATCTTCAGAGGTGACCTCATGCTGCAGTCATGTCATTTGGGATGGATGACAGAAATGGGAAAAGACTGAGTCAAGTAGAGCTTCATGTAACAGTTGTAAGATAACAGGGTTGTTACGTTATGCATCTACAGTAACAAATCCATTATATTTGTGTTGATTCACTTTCAACACCGGAGCGTGGCTCGGTTTTTAGACACTTCCATTCAATACCATTAAGCACCAAGTTATATTGAAGCCTGCTGAAAAACCCAGGGTTTCCTGGACACGATCGATAGTCGGATGTTCATTCAATTCCTATTTACAACTTGGACCGCTGTAATCACGACAACTTGGATGTAACATAACGACTACAGCATTAACGGGTCCCCAAAGGTTGAAGCTAAATCGTCCAACCAATCAAATCGTCACAGGTCTTGAACAATCTTCGTTCCTGCCCGTCCCGTCACGTTGAACTTCTTTTCCCTCCACAACAATAACCCGCTTGAGATCGATCTCATTCTGTCCAAGTGCGTTATATCAGGGAGGTAATGATACCACTTCATGGAACCTGTAAAGACCTCATGAAATTGGAACTCCATGGAAAAAGTAACTTTCAGTGTATTTACAGGCGACCTCATGCTGCTCCAATAATTACATAATTTCCTAAAACGGTTGCATATTTTTGGACGTGTGCTCCTTCGTACACTGTTTTCCCCTCACAGATATCTTGGTGGTGAACAAATGAATGATTGAACGAATGAATGATTCAATGATTGAATGAATGAATGAATGAATGAATGACTGATTGAATGAATAAATGAATGAACAAATGAATTAATTAACAAACTAACAAATGAATGAATGAATAATTGATCCCTCACTGACTGCTGTGTCCAGCCACAACATCCTGTTTCAATGCATTTATCATACATCATATAAGAGAGGTAAATATAATAATAAATAAATAAATATACACACTGGCCACACAAATACAAATGGTCAAAACAGTGGACGATGATTCACTGGTAAAAAAACAAAACAATCAGCTCTTAATCAAACTAACATCATGCCAAATTCTAACAAAAACAGTGCCAGTGTTGATGTGAACTCATCTCTTTCTCACATGCTCCCCTTGCCAAAAGCCTTGCCTGGTTATCACAGTGCAAATAAAAGGTCGATTTTAAATATCTCACATGTTGCGATCTGAGGTTTCCAGTGTTTGTGCAGCGACGGAGCGATGAAAACAATGATCTCTTTCTACTGCGTCAGATTCAACTCAGAGAGGGCTGATTAAAGTGAATGAAACTGAATCGAATCATATCAGACTACTGAATGTCTGCTCTGACCTAGATAGAAAAAAAAAATGTTTTCGGCGTATAGTCGCAGTTGGTCTGCTCTGTGCAGTCAGCAGCAGCAGCACGGTGACTGAGCTGAAGGGCTGCTAGGTTGCTTTTGGTTTAAAAGGATCCTAATGTGCATTAGATCAGCACGGAGAATTGTTTCAGGAAAACAACATCCATTATTAAGCAGGGTGTAGAACGATCAGAGAACAGACAGAGATCCTGACAGGTCTCCGCTTGTGCCAGTGCAGCTCCCAGAGGACAACTTCAGACCCACAGATCAGCCTGGACCTGAGCTCCCTCAGCTTCTTACTCTCTGGGAGCTCAACACAATGCAGCTTAACAATGTGCAACAAAACACATTCACTACTGCTACTTACACGGCACATCTAAACACTGATACGGTAATTTAACTGTATTTCATATTGAATTTCATGACATTTAATCTTTGTGACATTTAATCTTATTAAAATCCTATACAAAACATTTGGAATAGTTTTGGTTATTTCACAATGACTCGGTTTTCTCTGAGTGCTAATCAGCATTCAGCAGCATTTAAATCATCATCTACTGACAGTTGTTGGGTTGTTGCCTTTCTTTTTTTTCCCTTGTTTGTTTTTATGCCTGAGTGCTGGCGCCAGATGGAGACTTGATGTCTTCAGGTTGTCCATTCATCCGTCCATCCGTCCCATTTCATGAACATGATATCTCTGCTTCTTCCTCTTCTTCAAATTTGGCAAAAACAATCACTTGGACTTTACGGGTGAACTGATTAAAAATGTTTAATGGTGAGAGGTCACAAGTCGAGGACAGTGTGGCCTCATGCCTCAAGACAGTTTTTGCCAACGCTCACCAAAACGGTGAAACAACATCCAAATGGTCAAAAGATAAACTTCTCTGTGACATCATAATGTTCCTGAAATCACTTCTGGCCATTATTCACTGTAGTAACTCAGGAAAGGGAGACGGGGATGAGGTTTCCTGCTTGTTCACAGAGGTAGCAGCGTGTTGATCAGTGGATTTGAACCTGCCGACAGTAGATAGAGTTCATGTTAAAGGTCGGACTCTGGGTTTAACATGGACTTGTCCTGCCTTAACTGCCTTAACCCTCTAGCTAAATATCTTGGGTCACTTCCCCATCGTCAGTCACAGTATAGGACAGTTGATGGGTTTATTAGTGATACATCACTCCTCCTTGACAACAGCGCAGCAGCGAGCCCTCTGCAGCAATTAGCCACGGTCCGTGGTAAATGAGCATCGCTGGAATCTCGTCTTTGTCACACTGAGCAAAAAGGGAGACCAGAAAGTAAAAGGAGAGGCCCCTCGGCCCGGCAGACAGTATTTTTCACACATTGGCAGTAGTTAGCAGGGGGACAGAGAGGGCCTTGTGGGGTTGACCCCAGAGCAGGGACGAGAGGTGGAGGAGCCCGTAAATCACAGCGTCAGAATGAAAAAAGGGACTTCTCCCTGCAGCAGCCAGTGATGGAGGGGACGATGCTGCATTCTTCAATCAATGGTTTTTGTTCACACCACTGAAACATTTTACAGGTCCTTTACAACATGTAATATTTATGATACTGTCTAACATCAGTTTGCCTTAATGTCAAATACACTGTCCTCTATAAGTCTGGTTTCAAACCTTCACAAATCATGAATGTAAAGTGTCTGGTTTTTCTCATCCGTACCATAGAAAGCTCTCAGGATCATGCCTGACTGTACATCATGCTGGATAAAATCAATCACACAGTCAAACAGCATTGCAGGTGTGCCTCACGCTGAACTCCATAAACCATGTCCGACACATCTAGGTTTGGAAAACTGAAGCTTGTAGCCTCATCGTATTACCACCTTATAACTGTGAGATGCTCTTTTCATCAGGTAGCCTCTTTGTTTGGACACATTACTTGGAATTCAGTTGAATTAATGTCTTTTTGATGTTTTCCAGTGCCACAGATTTGCTGCCTGGGTGTCCTGTAGCTCTCCACTGACAGAGCTAGAGGTAGAGATAAAACTGTATACAACAGAAGTTTTTTGTTTGTTTGTTTCTTTTAAGACATGTTAGTGGCCTGAAATTCTCCCTGCCTCGATCTTTTGTGTTTCTCTTGAAAAACTGTGGAAAAGCAACCAGACCTGCATAGTTCCCCTTAAAGGCAAAGGAAAATTCAGAGCAAAGCAGCTCTGACTAAGCAGCTATGTGCAACTAGCTGTGCAGCTACATGTACTCAGACCCAGACTGCGGAGTTACGGACTGTATTATCAGAGCAGAATTTAATTTGGCTTGTATAATCTCTCCGCATTTTATTCCTTAAATAGTCTGGGACAAACACCGTCAGCTCTAATCATCCTCATCTATGAAAATAAATCTGGAGAGGAGATGAACAACTGAGACTTTTGTATTTAGGGCATTAAAGCAGCTGTTCTCAGAATGATGCATGGACCACTTTAAACAATTTCCTTCTAGGGTTTCAGCTTATTCACAGTGGACTCAACTCTCCAGCAGGGAAATATTTCAAAGAATGGTGTGAAAACAAAGCTAATTGGATGTTTGATATTTACAATTCAGGATCAGGGGGGCTGTGGCTTAACCAGGGGCTGTAAAATAGTTGTATTGACTTGACCTGTCACAATTATTACATCGCCTGATCACAATTCTTTTGTATAATCGTTAAAATAATTTCCCTTCATCTGTATGAAAACAGAAATATTTGACTGGTCTCCTTTGAATGACATCATCACGTTGCGCCCCCTTCTTCTGCTGTGGTCTAATGACACATGAGTGGAGCCACAAATTGTTTATCTGGAGGCGCTTCATTTCTAATATTCAATGACCACATTTCGATGAGCATCTGTTGACATTAGCATCATGGATTTAGTTACAAAGAAAATGGCTGTGCTTCTTCTTCATAAGGTGTATGTGTATTATTAAAGGGATAGTTCAACATTTTGGCAAATTGGCAATTGCTATAATCCCTATAGTTTTAGGAATAGGTTAGTTACCTTTAATTGTCGATGCAAGCTATTTTTAGAACGGTGGAGCAGAGTCACGAGCTGCTCAGAGCTATGATACGGAGGCTAATGGGATTTCTTGGTTTCGCTCATCAAACTCATCAAATACACAATTCAACAACTCCAAAACACTCTCATGGACAAGTTGTGACCTGCACATTCACCACGTTATGAGATAATAAGACAGTTGATTTCATTTGCTGAAAAACTGCCCGCGAGACAGTCAGTGAGTTTACCTCAAAAACAACTCCAGTAACGAACCTACTCCTAAGACTAGGGTTTATGGCAATAGGCCAATTTGCCACAATGTTGAACTATCCCTTTAAACTATGTTAAGGCGTATAGTGGCATAAAATGATCAGAAAGAGACAATTTCATCATTAATCACTATTAATAAGAGGCATTTGTTTGTTTGGCAGCTAAACAACTCATGAACGAGCATCACCATCACCAAACGAGCTGTCGGCCAGAATCTCCAGCCCCGTTTACTAAAGTCTTTCCCACAGATCTGACCACAGATCTGTAGACTGGATGTTAATTGTTTTATTGTGTTGTGCCATGAAGTGCACGTGTAGAGGCAGTCACTCATGTTTCGCCTCTTATTTCTTTCTGCACAATCATTCATTGTGATGCTGTTGTAAAAGTTACTGTGGGAAATAAATGTCTTGGTACTGTTACAAATCACGTAAATTGTTGGTTTTGCAATGTCACTGAAACTAACAAACTTGGGCCCTGAGGGATTCTGTTACACACAAACGGCCTCTGAATCATTTATCCTTTTCCCCATCTGACAGTGTGAATGGTGTCAATTTCAACATTTTGGTAAAAATCCCACACCCTTGCAATACCAAAGAATGTTAACTATTTCTCAATGCCGATGAATAACTGTGTAGAAACCACCACTCTGACATCAGAGTCGGTGTGACTGACAAGATGGAACAACTGGCCCGGCTGGGGACCGACGACCAACCTTTGACCCACAGTAATGGTTTGGAGGGAGCATTTCCAAGTGAGAGACTGAAGCCAGATCTCAAATGTTTGTCCACTTGTAACTTGTTAACCTAACCATTAACACAACCAAAACCTTTACTACAACATGATGTCTGTGACTGTCATTTACAATGAGACTTATTCACTGAAGAAATGCACTTGTGACACAATGTGATTCGTTCTGCAGACGGGGGGAAAAAGGCCATTTCTATGGTTTGCAGTCTTGGTTGCTGTGGTAAACAGACAACATAATTCACCATAATTGCAGCTTTAATGTCGACGCCCACGGCTTTTAACGCATCAGCTTAACTCTTGGTTGCTTGAAGAGCGTCTCTCTTGTGAATAAAAGTGAAACTTTAGTTAGACGATTAAACTGTACATCAGGATTTATATTCAATGGTGGATTAAACTTAATCTTATTGCTGGCAAGGTAGCGGAGAGAACTGTAATCACAATGTTTCCATAACCCATCACCAAGGGTTTTAGCAGCCTGACCATAGCAATCCATAATTTATTCACTATGACCACAATGATTTCCAAAGCTTATACTGTAGCTACAGCAGAAAGCTTCTCTACAAACCAGACACCGGCCGTACAAAAACACTGGAGGTGAAGATAATGTGAGATTGGGCCGATCTTGCCTGAAGATTTGAATTTTGATCCACCAAACAACACCCTTCCTCTGCTATTCCTCTTCTTCTTCAAATCCACTCTTCTCAGGAAACAGCTGGTCCATGTTAAGTGTGTGTATCAAAGCGAGTCAGAAGGCCAAACCTTATCCAAACATCATACTTGTTTCTCTATTGTCCGCAATGATGTAAGACACCAATACAGGCGTAAATCAGTGTAGAAATAGTGCATCCAGAAGTGGAGCTCAGCCACCTCTAAAGGAGCAAGTGCTGATGTTGATGTTTTGGGCTGATGAGAATTTTTTTGGAGAAAAAAAAAACCCACAGTGGGTTTACTGTTTATTTCAGACCGGCTGATACAACATGGCGCGGTTTGTTTTCGTTTTAGTTTCGACAGTGACCCGAGAGTAACTCAGCAGCCCGTCCCACAGAGCAGAGCAGCAGTTGTTACGGTAACTTCAGCGCACTCACTGAGCAGAAGCAGATAAACACGGAGGATGTAAGGTCAAAGATGAGTACAGGCCTGCGAGTGAAGATAAAGCTATTTATAAGACATGTTTAATGGTGGAAAGTCATTGAAAGTAGCACAACTCTGATCGAAGATATTTGTGGCCAAATGCATTCATGGTATTCCCTAAACGTCCCAGTCTTTCTGTTTTGTGATATTTCACAGTCAAAAGCAAAAGCATCACACACTGAATCAGACCAGACTTAAGTGGCTCACTCAAACAGACCTCTCCGCCACTTGGCAGCTTCATAAGCGCAGTTCTCTGTTATTTATAAGAGACTTCCAAATGGGCGGGTCATATTATAACACTGCACAATTGAGCACTAGATAGATGATTTCCAACTTACACTGCATGACACCTTAACCTCTGTCACTGCAGTAAAAAAAGGTGCAAGATCACTAAAGGAGAAAAAAAATGGATTAAATCTTTTTATTCATTTTTACACTTCACCTGCCTCCCTTGTGCCGGACAAATGCAAAGCTTTTAATATGGTTTATGTCCCAGTTTACACATATAGGCTTGATGGTTCGATGCTTTTTATGTTTGTCAGGGGGATCAGGTAGCAGCTCAGGTCAAGACCAACCGCTCCCCCATGACTGAGGCTTTTAGATTTTATGCTCATTAACCTTGTGCAAATATCTTTAAACTACTTTCACAGGGACTCACAAAATCATAACAGTTTGGAACCACTGTTTTAGAAAAAAACCGCATACCTAAAGACGTATCAATCTCCCTCAATGGTGGCCGCCGTTCTGCGTAAACAGGACGCAGATGAGACGTTCGATAAGATCTCATTTATTTATTATTAATGAAATGAATGATCTTAGAGCGTCCACGGGAAATACCCTAAGATAACAGTATGGCAGTCCTATCACTAAACCAAGGACGCCTCAAAAGTAATATTTATTCTCAGGTTGCCCGAGTGACAAAGTTTCCATTTCAAGCGTAATACTTCAAAATGTGAACAAACAACATACCAAACAACTGACCTCCTCTATACATACTGATGAGATTACAAGAGATTAACATGAAAGAGTTCCATGTGTGTTAAATATTCAGATCATCATTCACTGTGTGGTCGGGGGATGGCTTCGCCAGTCTGCAGTGGTGACGGTTTTATATTTAGAACTCAGCAGGAGCCTCATGTCACCAGGCTCAAGAGGAGAAGAGCCTGGTTTCCATTCACTTCCAGTCTAGAGAGCAGATCCAGAATTCACCAAATTTACCAAAGTAAAAGTGTACACCAACATAAAACGTATAAAATCGACGATAACTTGTACTACAGTTAAAGAAGAAGTAAGCGATCCGGTCGTTTTGGCTAACTTCCTGTCAGCGGATGGAGTTAGCAGTCCCCGCCCTCGTCCCTACGTCACCACATGCACGCGCATCCCTTGGCCGCACACACAGAGAGGACCGCCCCTTTATGCTGTTCTCTCTCCTCATTGGATAAAGGTTGTAGGATACAAGGAGAGTTTTCTCCTCAGCTTACAGCAGAGCAGAGTGACAGACAAACACTCTATATAAGTGATTGCTGTCGGAAGATATAGATAAACACAAATATTCCGCTTACTTCTGCTTTAAATACAATACAAGAAAAAGCTTAACTTAATGGCTCGGGGGTTTTCTTGTAAATTATATTCGGTAACACTTTATTTTAAGGGGTCATTGTTCCTGTGTACCTACCTAATTAATTACAGTGTAATTACCTATGTAACTCCATTTAATAACATGTACTTGCATTGTAAATACATAGTGTATTTACAACACACTATGAAAATGCAATACATAGTGTGTTTAAATGGCTGCAAGGTTATTACATGGTTTTAATTACTTGACCCCTAAATTATATTCTTTGAATTGAAAAGTTTCACTGCATTTCAGCTTGGTGCTTTTATTTTGACGGAAAGGCCTGTTCTGGTTGCTACGGCTCCAGACTAGCGGGAACTGAGGCCATGAGTCTCCATAACGATGGCAGCAGAGTAAGGCTGGCAGCATCTCAACACTCCTCTTCCACACTGATACCTAAATAATCAAATACACTCACATTGTGCATGACATGTGTGAGATGAAGGTGAATTTACAGTTGGTCAGAGTCACCAGTGCAACAACAACCCTGCTTTAACAAAACCAGTGATGACAGCAAGTCATTATGCAGTAGCAGTGAGCTGACCCGAGGGTGCACATGTTGCGTGTATGTGTGTGTGTGTGTGTCTTTATGTGTGACTCTTTGAGTGTATGGCTGCCTGGCTGGGAGTGTTTTGTCTGCGCTGTGAGGGAACCAGGTGTGCACAGCTGTCCGTCCGATCAGAGAACTTCAAAGAGCGGTAAGAGGGAGCAGTCAGAGGAGAGCTGGCTCTTCACATGCTGTGCTGGCTAATGGTTCACCCCCCCCCCCCTCCCCTCCACCCCCTCTGATACGGGTGAATGTGCCCTGCAGTCATGTATATGAGTAGCTATATATCAGTACAGTGCAGTACAGTGAACTGGTCCAATGTGTGTCGAGGCCTTCAGATACCACATACAGATGAAATGACTCAATGCACATCTGCAGACAAGGCCGATCTTGTGCTGAGGCATCACTTGATGGTGTGTTTCTGATAAAAACCCAACTGTGCTGAAAAATGTTGAGAGAGGCTTTGGAAATGGACAAATGTGATTTTTTTTCTGAGAGCCCAACATAAGCCAACATAATACAGAACACAAAGGTTTTTCTACGGCAGCAAAATACAAAATGTTGTGAGTGTGATGTGTTCTGATAACTGGGGTCCAAACAAACACAACATCTACTTCCTTCCTTAAACACATTAAGGCCCCTCGCCAACAAAAGCCTCCTGATATTAAGATATCATTCAAGCCCTTTACAGCAGAGTGTTTCTTTGCCTCAGCTACATTATACAAACAATCATTTTCTGCAACTCAGGGAAAGTACACAACATGGCCCTGATGACAGCAGCACAAAGACCTGGGAGGAACAACAGCCCCCCCTATATTGACCCAAGTAATGGTGATAATGGATGTTATTCACATCAATAGAAGGATCAAACAGTAAGGAAGCCCTTCGCTCCTACCGTTCATGTTCCCAAGTGCACAGCGTCAACCCATTATACAGTTCTACAGGGAGACACTGGATCAAAATGGTGTTTCCATAAAAACACAGGCTGCTTTTCCTCTGCTAACACTTAGAAACCCATCCACTGACCTGTGAATTGTGTTCATTTTACCTCGCATTGCACAGAGGATGTAAACCCTGACATTCTACCTACAGTAGTCTATTAACATCCCATATACAACTAATGCCTTACATTTGTGACTTGATCAATAAATCAATCAGGATATACCTTCTCCATGCCACCTTCAAATTCCAACCTGTTTCTGTCACGGAAAACACATTTGCACAATGATGATAAACTGTGTATTTTGATCAATGCATCTGTTGGAGGGCTGGGTATCATTACTGATTTACTGAATTGACTGGATTGGATTCAATTTCCAATTGGATTCATTAAGAGATATTTCACTATAGCCTAATACCAATTTTGCTTGGTCAACTAATGCTAATTGTACAAAGATGGAACTCTCTAACCAGAAGCAAAAAGCAGTTACATTTATGTACATTTATCTAACATGACCCACTCCAGAAGTGAACAGTGCAATTCTTCAGTCAAGTCATGGGTGATAATCCAAGAAAGGTCCCGTGTGTAAAATGAGGGGAAAACAGTGGCATCTAGCATTCCGACTCTATCATTTATCTATTTAATAATTCTATTGTTTATGAACGTGAAACTCTTGAAACGTGTCTCTGGTTGGCTGGATTTTCCATTCCGTACAAACATGGCGGCGCAAGATGGCGACACTCTCTAAGCAAGACCCTCGCTACATATATAAAAGAAAAATTATAACCAAACGGATTTTATTTTACAGCAATTATTCACTTGTAAAAATAGAGTCATTGGTACTGTAGTATATTCAGATTTTGCCAATAAACCTTGACAAATATTACACACTGGACCTTCAATGTAGAAATGTAAACAGCAGTTTGATCACAGATTGATATCGAATCTTTCAAATGAAGAGCTGTTCAGCATTCATACAATCAATCTGAGAAAGAAATCTATCATAATTGTGTCCATTTCATCCAGCTCTAGATAGTGGCACAGGGGAATACTAAACATAATGCATAAGCACAAGAAGAGAAAGACACGTCACCAGAATGGTCTGTTGAAAATGGATGCAACTGCATATAAAGGAAGGAAGAAGGAGGTTTTTTCTTCATTCAGATCATGCACAAGCTCATTTACATAATCATACTGTAATCCTTTCACTTCACCATACTTCCTGTTACAGAGCCAGGTCACATTGCCCACGTTGAACAATACATTTGCTTTTCGACAACCGTGGTACTTCTAGCAAGGCCAGAGCCGGACAAAGATGAACTCAAAATGTCTATAACGTGCTGAGGAACAGTTGTGGTTCAAGATATAGCTAGGTAGATTTCCCACAGTCAGGAAAAGGACACTGTCCTCTACACCACTCTGTCTGTCAGGGGCATAATGCTAATATCCACTAGCCTTTGTATTACTTCCTTTGCAGGTTTCATTGGGGATCTGGATAATGTTTCACTAATCCTAACAACCGTAAATTCACCAAAACAATTTGAGACGTCTCCGGATTGATGCTGCACTGTCACGGTCCAGATCAAAAACAGTGGTGGACTGCTCCTTTTCTGTGTGGTGTCCTGGGCACGCTGTTGCATGGGAACACATAAACAGAGCGCGGACAGCTCAAGGCTTTATTTCAGGACAAAGATAAGACACCATGTGCCCGTGACAAACTTTCCCTCGACATGGACCTGATTTTGGCACAAAGTGTTTACTTCCATCAGCTGGTTCCTGCGACTCATAAAAGAAAATCACACTTTGGAGCCAGAAATGGATTAAAAAAAAAAATTCTGCAGTAGTCTGTTGCAGTGATCAAGACAAAGTCCAACCTACTCCCCAAACTAACAACACTTCATACGCCACGGAAATGAAACAGTCACAGTTAGGCCTCGCTGTGGACTTGTGCCGGAAGAGAGGTCTGAATTTAGGGACTTTTATTTCAGGCCAGCTCTGCACCGCTGATCTCCTGCCAGATTGCCGGGCCGCAATTTTCTATGCTGCGGTGGAGACACAACGGGGACATTTATTGTCCATGAGCAGCTCACTCCTTCTGAAGAGCAGCAGTTGTTGAAACGGAGGCTCAGAGCCTCTGCCGCAGCAGAAAGTGATGACCTTTAAATGAGCGGGGTCTGAAGTGGCTGCTCTCTGACCCGGCTTGATTAGCTGATGTCACAGGAAATGAATAGTATCCTTATCGGGGGTCACCGCTACAATCCGACAGCATCTCCCCACTTTCCTCTGATGTCATTTTGGCCTGGAGACAGATACAACTGCTTCATGTGCACATTCATGTGCATGTATTCAAACATCAAGCAGGGCCTGAGATAGAGTTAACTAACATCACTGAATGCCTGAGATATATATTGAAGACCACAAAGCCATTTTCCAACAGTGAGCCATTGATCCAATCTGTGTAGAGCTACATATGATTGGTTACTTAATTGACAAAACGATCAATCTGTAGGGTTTTCTTCAAGTGTAAAACTTAATAGAGGAGTTTCCTCTCGTCAAACAGTTGCCCACAAGTGATGAAGGGTGTGACACATAAAAGAGAGGAGATTATGGGTCAGGGGGTAAAAGGGATAAAACACGAGAAACCCCAGGAAGTGAGAAAGCCACAAAGTCGGAGGCCCCAGACAATGGTCGGGCAGAACTTAAAAAGGAGATCAGCAGCAGCACAATGCAGAGAAGTAAGGAAAGGTTTATGTGGTCAATGACAAACAGGAATGAGGAAAGGTAAAGATGTGGGGGGCGGGAGAGGAGGGAAGAGGAAACACAGAGAGGAAAGGGCTGGGGTCGGAGGGGTGGGGGCTGTCTTCTTCAAACAAACAAGTAAAAGCAAAGCACAAGAAAACTCCTGTAAAGCTGTATTTGTGGAGGTCGTACAAACTTCTAACCCACATTATAAATCTATGTTCTCTCTACCACACATAAACACATTCTCCCCTGAAATTAAACAGACCTGCACCTCACCCTATACAGACAGGATGATAAACTGCACAGGTGAGCATTCCTCTGTGCCTCCATCACACAGATATCACACTGTAAACCTGTGCACCGGGCGCCATATCTCACTCCAGGAGTGTGTGACAGAAACATGGTGGGGCTATGCAGGCTGGAGCTGACAGAGACCAGGCAGAGAGAGAGAGAGAGCTCTGTGCATGTCAGGGGCTAAAAATACATAGAGCAAAACTATTCAAACACACCGAAAATAACTTCATGTTGCATGGAAATTGGCAAAGTGTGACGCTTATTTATTTTTTTCGTTATAGCTACCCATCCACACTGATGTGTTTATTCACAACATATGGGAAAATGCATTCCAATTAAGAAAGAAGGGGTGAAAAGGGCACATGCCCTCCAAGGCTACATTAATACTGTATAATGACATAATACACGGTCAGTTAGTGCTGCTAAACCTTAAACTGTGGTGCTTTAAGTAAAAAGGAAACTATTCACCATCTGAAAGCATACATCCAGACAGTCAGGGTAAGGAAGGACACATGCAGCTGCAGTAACAGGATGCTTTGCCGGGTAAAGGCATTATCACATCTCTGCAGGCATAGAGCTGCTATTGGACCTGGCACCAGCTCTACAGTGAGATGTAGTTACTGTTCAGTCAACAGTTGACTTTGGACCTGTTAGGCTGCCACACAGCTCTCTCTCAAAAAAAAAAAAAAAAAACTTGATGGAAATCCCAACACAAAAATAGTGAAAATCGCAGCTGAAAATAAACCGCCGAGCCGCTCCTACATCTACTTTCTAATTCCCTTTCAAAATGAAAACTTCCTCTAAGTTTTCCTCCGCTGTTAATGCGCTGTCTGTGTGCGATGATGTTTCTTGGGACCAAAGTTTCCAATTCCCCCCACTCCGCGTGCGTCCCGTCCCGTGGTACTCACCTCCCCAGGTGTGACAGAGGACCAGGAGTCCCACGAGCAGAGAGCCAGCGTCACGTACAGCCATGGTTGTTGGTCGGTGCTGCAGCCGTCTGTGCTGGGGTGTGAGTGAGTGTGTGTAGAGAGAGTCTGACAGGGGTCTGGTCCTGTAAAACTGGGTGAGACACACACACACAGGCAGAGAGAGAGAGGAGCGGCGATGCAGCGCAAGGAGGCACGTGAAGAGACAAGAGGTCTTACACTGTAAAAAATAAAAATGAATCAAAATAAAAGCCCCACGGTACAAGTCTTTGAGCTGCGTTTGGTTTTAACTTCTCAGCTGTTTTACTTTGAAAAGCGAGCTTGACTCTTATAAAGATCATCAACCTAATGTAGATAATAACCAAACAATGTTTCCTAGC
Organism: Decapterus maruadsi; assembly: GCA_030347415.2. Classification (NCBI taxonomy): domain Eukaryota; kingdom Metazoa; phylum Chordata; class Actinopteri; order Carangiformes; family Carangidae; genus Decapterus; species Decapterus maruadsi. Next base: position 11,324,011 of record CM064885.1, on the reverse strand, counting down.
CTAAGTTTAAATCAGACAGTGAGGATATTTTTTACAGTGTGCGTAAAAAAAAAGGAGGAACTTCAGGGTGGAGGTTTGCAGCGAAATACAGGGTTCAGGTATAATTTACAACCCTGTTTTTCATGCCCACAGTTTAACATGATAGATTTTCCTACCAAGACTACAGTGACTAATGTTTTCTAAACAGGAAACAGTTATTTCCAAAGGATGGCTGGCCGAGGAGAAGGATGGGTGTGTGAGAAAGGTGTGGCAGCTGTTGATCTGTACATATATAGGCCTACGGGTGGCTTCAGTACACGCACCACAACACAACACAAAACAAGCTCTGTTCTAGTACAAAGCACATGGACTAATGCATGTCAAAAAGTGAATATGGACACATTTGCTTTGGGCTATGCACCTGGTGAGACAGCTAGGGCTCATTAGGTGACCTGCTTTAATTAATGATATCAGGACTGTTGGCAGTGGTGTGATTGGGAGGCAGCAGATGCAGGCAGGGTCACATTAATAAGAATCACATGATTAAAATGTGTTTAGATTCAGAGGACAAATAATATTCATGTGTAGGGTTAAAGGGATAGTTCAACATTTTGGCAAATTGGCTCATTGCCATAATGGTATCGTTTTAGGAGTAGGTAGGTTTAATTGTCGGTGCAAACTATTTTTAGAACGGCAGAGCAGAGCCGTGAGCTGCTCAGTGCTACACTACGGAGACTAATGGGATTTCTTGGTTTCCCTCATTAAACTCATCTAACAACTCCAAAACACTCTTGTGTACAACTTGTGAGATGCACATTCACCTCGCTATGAGATAATAGTTAACAAACCTACTGCTATGACTATAGGGATTATGGCAATGGGCCAATTTGCCAAAATATTGAACTATCCCTTTAAGTTTAGTGTGCAAGTGTGAGTGATTCTGCAGATAGCAATACTGTATGTATTATATGGGGATATGGAAATAGTGATGTAGTATCAGTATTTGTAGATGTGAATCACTGTAGAGTGGCAGTGGTCCTAACAAGTGACCAAGAGAGGAGCTGCTCCTGTGTCTCTCAGTTTCAGCAGCACCTGTCAGGAGGAAAGAGTTGGAAAAAAGTTGTGCACAGTACGAGGAATCTGTAGGCTAATGGTTTTTCCTTTGCCCGTTTCCTGGTTCTTGAAAAGTACAAATCCTGGAGGGTGGACAGGGCACAGGCGGCGACATTTTTCTTTCTGCAGCCCTTATTGTTTGTTGCTCTGGATACAATGCGCCATACTTCCTCAGTAGCTGCACAAAGTATCCCACATCCTCCGCTGGACTTTTTATGAGGATGGAGTTGATGTTGGTAAGATAGGATCTGCAGTGGAGCTGGAGGCAGAAGCAGAGGGAGGAATAAGAAGTAAACTCCATCCTGCATGGTGAACGGATGCAGCTGCAGAGTATCTTTAGTCTGCAACTCATTTCCATTCAAAACGCTGAAACACTGTAACACTTGAGGTCTTGTTTTGATGATGAGGGTCATTGAACCGTCCCAGGGTCTGAAGAAGGACATCTCTTTAATACATCTCAGTATACAAATATATAAAGGTCCTTAACATGATTCAATGAAAACTTTCATAGAAACACACATTAGGGTAATGAAATTAGTAAATCATCTTTTCATGCTATATCTCTCCAGTCTGTATATAATGAGATACATTACAATAGAAAACAGAAGGATATAATCTAATATCATTGGAATTACTTTCAATTTTAGCTCAATCATGTGAGCCTGAGGATATAATAGTCTTTTATTCTGTGTTCCAGTGTGACACAACAAATCTACAACGTCGTCTGTTTTGGAAACATTTGCTGCTGATTTATGGGTGAAATACCCCGTACAAAACGCAGACTTTATAATAGCAACAGTGGCATTTGAATAGATTAACTCCATCAACAAATTCTGACAGAGCAGTATTTCTCCAGGACCATGATGCTACATTAGAGTTACAAACAAACTTTAAATAAACCCAAGTGTGTGAACAGTGACCAAATATTTGGGCGGGGGATAGTTTTCTTTGGGTAGCCGCATGTCAAGATGCAATAATACGGCTTGTTTGTTTTATGTCAAAATGTCACATGTACTGTACATTTCTCCTATAGCAGAGCCTGCTCTCACCAGATAATCTTTATCGGAATGTCTTGGAACTCATAAAACTATCATTCCCACTGTGTGATAGATTCCAAGATTAATAGGAACATGATGTGGGAGCTGAATCAGATTGTCCAACCCTAAACGAACCATTGAGAACAGTGCTTATAAGAGGACAAGGTCTCAGTTAGCCCTCCGGCCACATAGCAGTTAGTTCTGGACCTAAATCAGTGATATTTCAAAAGCATCAAAGTGCACCGAACCATTGAAACAAACAACACTAGAGTCACACGCAAAAATAAAAATAAAATCAAAGACATGGCAAAGAGACAAAAGAGATATTTTAGTTCTGTCTGCAGCTGCGACAGTAAACTTCAGTTTAAACCTGACTTTTGGCACGGTCAGCCGTCAACCTGAGGGACCAGTGTGCGACCAAACACACATTTCCTTACACTCGGCACAGACGGTGATAAAAACTCCAACTCTCAGTACAGTTAGAAGCACCAATTTAATCTTAGTATTATTGGATCCCATGCGAACCATTGCGGCCTGTGCGCAGACAGAGATCAAAGATGGATAGGATGTGTCATGCACACTGTGCTGGAAAACACCACTGTGTCTGCCAAGTGGATTGTCTCTGAGTGCAGGAAGCAGCAGGAAGGAGCAGGCGATGCTACGGTGATGGAGTCCACCAGGTCTGTTTCAGCTGCACAGGCACAGTCTTCACAGGAAGTAGCCGTTCTGTCTGAGACGTGGGGCACTCCTGTTCCACACCGTTGAAGTTTCATCTGTCTGGAAAGGAAGAAGTGAATCCTGAGAAATAATTGTTAATCTACCTTACGTGCTTTAATTAATTCAGATTTGAATTTGTCACCAAAAACATTTGGTGACTGATATTGTGTTTCAAGCGTATTATCTTTAGGTTTGTCAAAAAAATTTGGGATTTGTTTGTCTGTGCTCCCAGTTATTTTCTTTGCTCTATTTTAATCGGTGGTCTTGAAGATATGTTTTTTTATTTGTTTTTATTTGGTGGCAACTAAATAAAAAGGCCGTGAGAGAGCTTCAAGGAACGTTTTCAGCTTTTTGAGCGTGAAGGCTGAGCTCTGTGTGAGGTGCAGAAGTCTCAGGCTGTCACAGACAAGCTATTGAGGCTTTGAATAAATGATAAAGAATCACAGTCATCCTGTCAAAAGTTTTGGATGACATGATTACAGATGATGTTTGTTTAGATTCTTGCAGTCTGAGAGCTGGAAATCTCATCACATACCAAAAAATAAAATTTAAGAAGTACTATTTTGTGGATTCCGCATGAGCACTTCAATGTTGGAATCACTAAAACTCACGAACAGTGTTTTAGATGATGTTTCTTCCACATTACTTGTTTTTCACTTCTTGCTGTTAAATTTCTAAAATGTTCAAAGCAGGTGGAGCGCAGAAATAAAACAGAGGGGAAACAAGAGAGTGTGTCTGCTTCCAGCTGACAGGCCCTTTAATGTTCTCCAAATATCACTGGTGCTCTGTTTTTCTTTCCCTCCTAAAGCTATCACAGGGGATCTGTTGGTGCAGATACCAGAGCTATTGCTCTGTTTAGATGGAAATGTGAGGCCAATACTGATAACACATCCTAACATCTGCCCGTCTAACTCTGACTGAGCCCGCTGTGATGTGTTGTGTTTATTGGGACTTGTGTTGTGAGGGAACTCGACACAACATCCTCTCTGGATTTATGTTTCGCTGCCACAGAGAGGGAAACAATTGGAATTGTCAGATCCGTCACAATGTGCTTCACAATGTGCTCCTATCTACAGTGGATTACAGCGTTTATTGAAAAACAACCAAGAATCCTACAGAAAACAGCGCCCAGGCCAACACTTACCTCTTTTAAACCAACTATACATGGATGTAAAGAGGGGTGTAAACCACCGAGTGGATTCATTTCCTTTAGGGTGAAGCATCGTCCTTATGGCGAGCATTGATAGCAAAGAGCTGGCCGTTCTCAAAACAAATACATTGTTCTGCCTCTCAAGGTCAGTAAATTATGACTGTATCTTAAAGCCACTGGGGTGTGGCACTGGGGGAATGAGTACAGTATATAAATACACATTTAGAATCAGAGTTTTCTTTACAGCAGCCCTCTTAAAATTCCTGGCGGACAAATTGTAAGAATGTCCCCTTCTCACCCCTTTATTTAATATGATACATCCTGAACAGGGCGTTTGGGAATATCAGGGGCCAGTGGGTTTGGGAATGAGACTTTGAGTGAGCAGGAAAAGCCCCCTATACCCACCCCCACACGGTTCCCATGCAGGGACGCACAGTCCTGTCTTGTTTTACAACCTGCTGACTGGGTAAAACCTCTCACTGTCAGCTACTAGACTACTGATATCAAACCACTGTGAAATATTTTCTCATTGATGGTTATATTGAATCCCAAAATTCTTTAATTAAATAATTTGAATTCATAATCAGTTATTGTTCCTCTGTTGTTATAGCTTTGGCTCTCTCTGATATTTCCACTCCTGATGCACTGTCCTAACCATGTACCTCTGTGTATGCCATTCCTCAGTGATTGATGATCATGCACGACTTCTGTTTATCTCACCAGGGCTCACAGCGCTGTGCTCATGGACTAAAGAGCGCCTGAAGGAAGGAAACAGAGGAAAAGAAGTCATTCTTTCCGAGCCAACGAAGCCAGACCCGAGAGCAAGTTGTTTTGGGGGGTAGTCTGTCCGGCATGAGAGGCGGCTATTGTCCGAGTCGCTCCAGAGGACGGGGGGCTTTTGAGCATCCACTGGTATGGTGAGGGGGGGACGAGTGGGAGAGAAATTTGAATTTCTGCTCAACTCCGTCATAACAACAGGGATTGTGACAAAGAGACACTTTGATAAATGCATGAGCCAAGACATGAACGTTGCTTCTCCATGGTGATTATATGAAATGGGGGGCATTTATCATAGTAAATCCACCCACTGACATGTTTCTTCATTGTTTAGGCCCGGGATGATTTTGGTGTTACAAAAGAAGAGAAAAGCAAGATGAATATGAAAAAAAGGAACTAATAAAGGCTAATGACTGCAGTTTAGTAATGCAATTTGTTATCTCTGCCCTGTGCTGAGTGTAACAAAGCGAAAATTAGGATAAGAGACACTTACACTGTCCAGAAATCCTCAGTGTATCAAGTATGCGCTGTAGGAAATATTTACTATTGAGATCATTTCAGCCTGTTCTCAAAAGACTTGAGAACAAAAGGATTTCTCTCATGAAGATCCCAACACAACCAGAAGTGCTCATTGTAAATGATTAATCAAATTTAAATAGTTTCAACATTTTGGCAAACTGGCCCACTGCCATAATCCCTATAGTCTTAGAAGTAGGTTTGTTACCTTTAGTTTTCGGTGCAAGCTATTTTTAGAACGGCAGAGCAGAGCCGTGAGCTGCTCAGAGCAATGTTACAGAGGCTGGAATTTCTTAGTTTCCCTCATCAAACTCATCATTTACACAATCCAACAACTCCAAGACGCTCTCGTGGACAGTGGACTGTGTCTTAACATTCTGTTATTATCTCATAGCATGGTGAATGTGCAGGTCACTGAGAGCGCTTTGGAGTTGAGTTTGATGAGGGAAATCAAGAAATCTGATAAGCCTCCATAGCGTAGCTCTGCGCAGCTTGCGGCTCTTCTTCGCCATTCTAAAAATAGTTTGCACCGACAATTAAAGGTAACAAACCCACTCCTTATGGCAATGGGCCAATTTGCCAAAAACATTGAACTATCCCTTTAACACCCGGTCCTCCCCATTGAGCTGCCAGCTGCCCTCATTAACTTTTCTATTTCGCTTTGTCATAAACTGTAAATTGTCTTGCCTGTCTGCAACAACTGTTATCTCAGGATCTAAGTCCGTCCTGGGTGAGGATCCCTCCTCACTGCTCATCATCTTTCAATTTTAAAATTAAAATGGAGTTTTCCATGGAGTTTTTGAGCTGCTGGTGTTCACCCCACCTTTCCCATTGATGTACATGTTATTCTCTCCATCTGTGTCACACCCAGCTTGGGTTACTTGTGGTCATGTCCTATTTTATTTTGAAATTGGTGCACCTAATTAGCCTACGTTAACTAATTTACTTTGGCAGGTGCTTTTACCCACAGTGAGTCACAAGTGAGGGACATCACTGTGTTCATTGTTGTTTTACTTCCAGCCTTTGTCTTTTTCCCCGCCAGTTCCAGGCATCATCTGTGCTTTATCAGTCTTTACTCCATGGCTGGTCACGCTTTCAGCTGCTCCCCTGCCCAGTTGTGTATTCTCTGTTTATGACTTGTTGCCTGGTCCCTGGTTTTTCTTTGTTTGCTGTCATGCTGACTGACATCCTGTGTATGACCTCTGGCTTTCCAGTGACTTGGATTTGGAACTCTGGATCTCCTATGTGATCCCTGCCTTTGAAGTATTCCTGAGTTTAGGATTGATATGCAGCGTGGTATCGGAGTGTTATGTCTCCTTCATGAATTGAATTGAATTGAATTGAATTAACTTTATTAATCCCGAGGAGGGAAATTAATAAAGTCAATTCAATTGTTTGTGTTAAGCTGTGATTTTGTTCCGTTATACTTAAGTATAACGGACGGTGGTGAGGGTTTTTCTTCTCAAGTTATGATGGGCAGGACCTAAAATGAGATTAGTGTCTTAATACATTACTAAAAATAATATTAATTTGAAATGTAGAAAAAATAAATAATTCATCTCGTGATTAAAAACTAGATGATTCACCAGTAATGAATAATAAATTGCTGGCCCATTACTGACTAAACAAAGGATGCTCCTTAGGTTATTTTTTGTCACAGAGGCAGAATAGTGAGTCATGAAGCAGGAAGCTGATGATATATCCTGCAAACTCATGGACATCCTGCAGATGCAGAGACGAGGTCCTGAGAAGACGACTCAAAGGACAGGAATGTCACGCCGAGGGACCTCCACAGTCTTAGTCATCCCATTCACATCTCTCTGAGGCACATCAGTAAAATCAGCGCTGCCTCTTTCGCCGCAGTGGCTCCTTTGTCCTGCTTGGTTTGCCATCGCTCCCTCTACCGCCCTCTCAGTGTGCTGCACAGGCAGCGGGTTCGAGGCGAACAGTTCCTGTGGAATGCAGGGTCCTGCTCCGGGTCTCGACCAGTCTGCACTCCAGTGATTTCTACTGTTTAGAGTTTGTGTTTTCCCAGAGCAGCTTCTGGTCTGCCGCCTACCCCCTGTCCTCTTTCTAAAACACACACACATGTATTCTGAATGTAAATTTATCTGAGTCCAGCGTATTGGCCCGCAGCCAAAGTAATCACTGAATCTGAGGATCTGAACTCTGCAACGTCCCAAAATAAACCACAAAAGCTGGGAACACAACGTAAAAAAGTCCCCCCACTTTGCCATGGCGACAGATTTCCAAGATTGTGGGCAGACTGGTCTGTGCCTCGCACTCTTTACAGACAGCCTGTCCTTTAAAATACTACACATTCACCTTATACTGTAGCTCAAAGCTGACAAAATACAGAAATCTGAATGCAGTGCATAATGCTATGTTTCCAGTAGGCCCATCAGTGATCTGCAACTGATGTGAGGCAGAAAGACAGAGGTTGCAGGCCTACCTGAGGTAATGGGTTTTTTTGTGGTTGTATAACCACAATTGTTCCTTAGCCTTGAGGGAATATTAAAACATTTATGCTTCTTAGTTTCCAGTGGAGAGTTAGCAAATTGTGATGACTGAATTGGAAGTTTATCGACTAAAATTATACACAAATGACACATTGTGGACTTTGGAAATTGGCTGTGTTCATTTATAATTTTAATTATTAAAACAATTTAATAATGAATCAATTATAACTTTGTGGAAGAGGTTTTGTTGGAATAGATTGACATTTTGGGGAAAAATACTTTTCTTGTTGAGTTAGACAAAACCATTCAATTTTTATTGTAAATATGTAGCTATAACTAATAACCATTTAGCTTTGTGTAGGGTAAAGCTTTGAATGGAGGGAAACAGCTTTTCTGGTTTTGTGCACTTCATCTTTACAAGAAAAAAACGTTCAGTGCTGAGCAAATTGGATGGGGAGGATGAAGCACAAGGAAAGGAAGGAAATATTGTTGACATTGTTCAGAACTGCAAAGCAGTTTCATTGTCATTTAAGTGGCACTGATGTAATGGGAGACAATAGCTCAACAAGTGAGATCATTTTAATGTAAACGGGATGGGTTGGGGACACTGGAAAATAGGCTACTCACACATAGAGAGAGAGAGAGAGAGAGAAAGAGAGTGTGTGTGGGGGGGGGGGATGCAAACGTAGGTGGAGAGAGCGTTTCTAAGAACACAATCTGTTCTCCTCAAAATCTATTTATATCCAAACACTTGCCGTGCCATGAAAACAAACAAACATTTCCTTTAATTTCAAATTCAATGAGAACTGTGTAAGATAGCCAGTGAATGCCATCAGCTGGTGATGAGTGAATTAGCTTCTCTGCTGTTGGTGTAACAGTTAATGTCATTAATTATTCGTAACCTCATTATATCAGTGTAATACTCTAATGTCATTATTATAGGCTACTAGTGATATTTATAGTCTAGTAGGCTACATATTGTCGAAAATTTTGTGTAGTTTATGTGCTGCACCATACTGTGAAAGAGAGAGATCAGCCCATTTCGTGGTCAAAATAGTGAACTATGAAAACTACAAAACCTTTTTTTTTTCTTTTTTTTAATATTCACTTTCTGCTGTTTATTTCACATTTTATTTAATATTGAGTTGATCCTTCATTCAGTTTGACTGTAGGCTACTTTAGTTCAGTGCCGTGGGCTGAATGACTGCAAATCGTTTTATTTTGTAAACTCACCGGAAGTAGAGTGTGAGGTCAGCTGACACATGACCAAAACAAACATGGCGTCGGGGGATAAAAACATCTGACGAGTCGGAGCTTTTTGTGTCATTTTCCTCGACTCTCGTGACTTCGCCCGTCGCGTTTCACACATTTCATGTTTTATAAAGCGACTGTTTGACCCGTGAGTCATTTTGGACGTTTTTTTCTCGACGGAGAGCAGAAGAGAAACCACGGAAAACGAGCGGAAGTGTGAGTCTCTGGTTTGAAACTAAACATCCGCCTGCAGCAGCGCGTGTGTTTACAGCGTTAGCCCGTCGCTTTAGCCGAAGCATAGATGGAGTCAGTATGAAAAACAACCCAGTTCATCGTTCAACCAGACGAGGAGCAGCTGGTGGTGTCCGCTAATACACGGGCTGAGCCCTCCACCTGAACAAGATGTAACGTCCGCGTCAGTTACACGAGACGTGGACTTTGCCACGGAGCCGACCTGAGGACAGAGAGCAGCGGTGGGGAGGGACACACGACCATGGGTCTGGTCAACTTTGTCTTCTCCATCGTGGGGAAATGTCTGGACGCCGTGTGGCTGCTGCTGGACCTCAACTTCCTCATCGTGCACACGGCGGTGCGGGGGGTCCTGGGGGTCGTGGCCTTCATCCACAGCCTGCCCGGCCTGCTGCTCGCCTCGGTGCAGGAGCTGACCAGCTTCGTCTCCGTCTGCCTGCTGTCCGCGGCCGAGGCCACTTCCGGCGTGGCCCACGGCGCCGTCACCGTGCTGGGCGGCTTCGCCCTGGAGGGTCTGCTGGAGAGCCTGAAGATGGTGGGCTACCTGTCCGCCCACCTGCTGATGCGGGCCAGGGAGCAGCTGTGCCGGGCGGCGCTGCTGCTGCTGGAGGGCTGCGGCATCGCCGTCAGCCTGCTGGTGTATTTCACCAACACGGTGGTCAACTTTGTCCTGATCGCCGCCCAGAACGTGTACCTGGTGGGGGTCAGCGTGTGGCAGACGGTGTCCAGCCCCCTGCAGAAGGTGCTGGAGCTCACGCTGACCTGCCTCACCTTCCTGTACAGCTGTGTCGTTGGGACCTCGGCCTTCCTGTGGTCGCCCTGTAAGCTGGTTTTGGATTTTGTGGTGTCGCTGCTGCACATGTTCATCAGCATCTTCATCCTGAACATCTACGGCCTCCTGCTCACCGTGGCCATAGCCCTGACCACCACGGCCTACCTGAACCCGCAGCTGACGAGACAGGCCGCCGCACGGACTCTGGACTACATCACTTCTATTCCAGCTCTGCGCAGACTCTCTCGGGCTCTGCATCACATGGCCTTGCCTTTACAGGACGCCCCGCGGGCGCTGCGTGATCATGTCCAACACCTGCGGAGGATGCTTCATCACCTCTACCTGCTGGAGAGAGGACTGTGGCAGCAGCTGACACGGCACAGCAGCCAGCTGGGCCTGCTCCTGAGGACGCACCTCCACAGGGACGACAGAAACAGGGCGCGAGGGGACGGAGACCCCGGCGAGGAGGAGGAGCAGCAGCAGAGGAGGGGTCCGCCAGATGGAAGGGCAGGAGACGGAGTCCATCAGGAGATGCCAGGAGCAGTCATCCCCTCCTCCAGCACAGACAGGCCGCTGAAGAAGAAGCAGTCGTCCTCCGGCAGAGACAGCAAACCAGCGGACGACCTGCTGACTCTGCTGAAGGAGCAGGAGGACAGGAAGAAGTGCGTGATCTGTCAGGACTGTAACAAGACAGTGGCGCTGCTGCCGTGCAGGCACCTCTGTCTGTGTCGAGGCTGTACCAACATCCTGCTGAGGCAGCCCATCTACCAGCACAACTGCCCACTGTGTCGACACATGATCCTCGACACAATGGACGTGTATCTATGAGGGACCGGTGGAAGAGGACGGAAGGGATTCTGACAAAGAGACTGATAACGTGTCAGTGTCTGTGCTTCACACTTAACCACCATGTGTAATATATATGATGCTGTATGAGTTGTGTTTTACTAGGTCTTCTTAAAGGAAACGTCTGGTGACATTCTGTATTTATCTCGCTGTCAACAAACCCAGCGGTAAAACCAAAAGTAACAAAACGTTAACAAGTCCAACTCTGATTGTGTCTCACAGCTCCAAACATATTCGCTCCGACACAAGACAGAAGAAATCTATAATATCGTCTCATAACTGTTTTGTTTTATCATTCTTAAACGGCTGCTCTCCTAAAACAACCGAGCTCTGTGGTATTTTAGCAAATTTTATCCAGAGTTTACAGTGGAAACAAATGTAAATAGGCTGTGATGAGTACAGTCATGTTATCGACTGGATTTAATTGATAAGAGTCAGAAAATCACCAGACTTGTCCTCTGAAACGTGGTCTGTGCCAGCAGACCTGAACAGAAGTGTTCAACACACCGTAGTTATAATACTTGCACCTTTGGATGCTGAGCCGGCTACAGTATTTAGATGCCACTACCAAATCAACAGCCTCAGATTTTTTTTTTTCATTATTGATTAATTTGCCAATGTGTAAAAAAAAAAAGACAAAACAACACAAATGACACATTTTTGTGAAACCAGAACCAGTTAATATTTTGATTTCATGGGAAAAAAAGGATAGTTTAATTGTTTCTCTTTGGTTTTTCTTGGACGAACACTGACTGTTTACTTCATTTCGTCACTTTTCAAGTGTGGACAATCGTGCTTTAGTTGAAGCTAGATCACATCACAGCTGCAGCCTCTGCTTCACTGTAACGCACCTCTTTAAATAGTCCAGCGTTGCCTCATTTGAGTCTCAGGTCTGGTAGCCTTGGTAACCTATAAGTGCCCTCCCACCCTGATGCTGAAATGTTTACGACTGCTCGTGTCTTAAAAACAAACTGTGTGCTCTGAAGTGATGCCACACATGCTTTATGTATAATAGTGTATTCAAAGCAAACGCAGTGACGTTTCTGTTGCCATGGAAGCCTTTAGCTTTTTATACATATATATTATATACTACATTGTGCAGCATAGAGAACATGAAAAATCTGTATTTGAGGGAAGCGAATTATCATTTTCCAGTCAGTGATGAAGAAATACAGCTTTATTCCATTTATGGGTCCTATTGATAGAGCTTCTTCCAGTCTTCCATCAGAGGGGTATTACAGTCACCACCAACACATAATCCATAAAAGGTTTCCCCTTTCCACTGCCTTTGCAATAAAACATAGATTTCTGTTTTAGAAAAAGGACCATAAACTAATAAGGCTTCACAATTTCATTTTGTGTTGATTTTTTTCATTCCTGGTGAAGCTGAAGTGTTGATATTGATCAGTGTTTAAGGTTTACAGGGCAATTTTGTGACACCACTTAATGTGTTGTTGTCGATGGCGAGGGGTGTGGAGTCAGGTATGCGGGAAGGTGCTGTTTGTCACATGCCCTCATTTACTTTTGGATTTTTTTTTTTTACTTTAAATACTTTGTTTGATTAGAAAAAGACGTGTTCTGCATTATATTTGTGATTTGAGCTGTAACATTACCATTTCCTTGCTCATGGCCACACAGATATCATTGGCGAAGTTGATCTGAATGTCAGTAGTGAAAGATTAGTGGAGACCAGACTGTAGTCAGTACAGACTACTACTTCTCTCAGGTAAAACGTCAGTGTATAGCATTCCTAACCAGAGATTGCAGTGGACTGAAAACCAACTAATGTGACCGTGATGTGTTGCTAGCTGCAGCGTGTAAGACAGTATGACACAGTGCAGGACAATGTGATTTGAAGACATGAATGTAATTTGCGTGCGTGTGTGATTTTTTTAATGCTGTGGCTGCCACGTAATGGCAAGTCCTATTTTCATAAGAAATAAAACAACAGGAAACAACAGTTTCAGGATCTTCTTCAACTCAACACACATTTATGAACCACAAATCTTGTTTGTTGAAGATTGAAGAGTCTGTGATGATGCCTTATCTCATCTCATCCAATCAACAACCTGAACATATTCAGCATGGGATCATTGAAATGTAAGACAGATACTTACATTTGAGGAACTGTAACTGGTGACTTTACAAAAAATTTACTCATTATTTTAGCAGAAAAATGCATTTTTTCAACCTTAACTTAAAGGGTAAAACAGTGACATCATTATTTATGAATGTGAAACTCTTGAAACCTGCTCTCTGGTTGGCTGGATTTTCAAACATGGAGACACTCTAAGCAAGACCCTTGCTACATAAGGAGAATTATAATGAAAACCAAATGGATTATTGATTATATTCATTGGTAGAAAAAGATATCATTTTTTTGTTAATATAAGTCCTTAATTTTCCATCAGCAATCAAGGAGTAAAACAGTGACATCATTCTGTAACCCGATTGTATTATTTATCCAATGAGAAACTGAAGGGCTGTGTGTGCAGCCAAGGGGTGCGCGTGAAATCTGCTCTCTGGTTGGCTGGATTTTCAAACATGGAGACACTCTAAGCAAGACCCTTGCTACATAAGGAGAATTATAATGAAAACCAAATGGATTATTGATTATATTTATTGGTAGTATATTCAGATTTTAACAATAAACCTTGACAAATATTACACACTGGACCTTTAAAGCTTTGTAGATAAATATATAACACTGAAGTAACAGAAAGTGGTACAAACAATTTGGTCAGGCAACTCATATCCTCCAAGCCTCTCATGTGTTTACAGCAGGGTCTCTATAGTACATTTATCAAACACTGGCCTCTCAATATTTTACCAAATTTGGTTTTAGCGATCGAGCCGTATTTTCACGATGCCCAACTCAGTCTGCAGTGTGTCCCCGGGGCACGCTCATACAGAGTGTGATGCAGATTTGAACGACTGGATGTACACTGAGTGCATCCAGGGGGGTCTGGACACATGAGATTACAGATTATTTTGTAGCATCAACGTCAACAGCTGATTGCAAAGACAGGCTGGCTCATGTCTTGGGGCTGTGGAAGGGTTGCGGGGTTAGAAGTGGGGTAATGGTCTCAAGGGACCAGAATCCACCAGAGCCTTGAGGTTTTACCGCCTCAGAGGCTTCATTCCTGTTCCCAATGTTGTCTCTATAAATATCCCCCAGCTCCACATCAGGCATCGAGATAAAAAAAACTAAACAAATGCACCCGATGCCAACAATCTAGAAAACACCACTCATAAAAAAGTTAGTTTCACTAGACTGTCATTGGAGCTGAACATTAGTGGGTTCATGCATTAGACACTTGTTGTGATGCTTGTGGTTAAGCACCTCGTTAGAGAACAGCATGTTATGATAGGGACTGAAACACTGAACATTTGGACATGTGCATTCAAAGGTTTCAAGAAGAACAAGAAGAAGAACAAACATTTTTTATATATTAGGATTATGCAAAAGTAGAAGAGAGAAAAAAGAGGCTATAGTGCATTTAGGTGCATTATGAAATTTCATCCAAGACCTAATATCCCTAACTGAGAAGTGTATGATTAAATAATTTCAATAGTTTTCAAGAGTTTGATGTTATTGATTGTGTATTATCATGACCTTCTCATCTTTGTAACATGCTGTTCGGAGGGATCATAAAACCAATCCAGGGGCTGCTCATTGTCTCCAACCTCTGCTGTTGTTTATGTGTTGGTCGTAAATGAGGGAGATGTTAACAGAGGAGAGGAAGTTTAATATTAGTCGAACAGCAGGGAGGAGTAAACCGAGGAGAGCTTCATACCCCGGGGATTCGACCTCTTCCTCCTGACCCCGGTGCTCCTGGCCCGGAGCAGTGTGGGAACATGTCAAACTCAAGTGCACTTTTCCCTGCCTTGCTCAGGCTCTATTTTTTTCTGTTTATGATCACTGTCTCCATTTGCTTATACTCTCACTCCTGATTTCTCCATCATCTCAACGTCGCGTGCTTTAATGTTGGCGCTGCAACGGGTGGGAAAACCTCTTCAGAAGCAGAAGGGCTCAAGTCATCAGAGCAGCGAGAGTCTTCCCTCCTCGAACATCAAAGCTGGTGATCGTCTACCAGCTCCAAACAGCGCTGACCCTGACTCCTGAGCTCCCAGTGGGGGCTCGTGAACAATGAGAGCATTTCCTTGCTATTTTTGACAATGGCAAAGCCTTGACGTGACATGCCACAGTGTCCACCGAATGCAGGCTAAAGATAAACGGTTTTAAAAGAGCACAACATTTCATAGACTTCCAAAAGGTGAGAGGAGACACAAGAGAGGAAACAGACTCAGCGAATTAAAAGGGTAAACAAGTGTTTGACAGTAATGTGATGAGATAAAGGAGAAGACACAGGCAGCTCATTAGCCTTGGCCTCCGCCAAGCCCCGACTCCGCTGTAATTAAGATGCTTGCTGTAATTCACCCAGGCCGTCCTGATAGCCTTGAATAAATGCAGTGTGTGATTTATGGGCGGCGTACAGATTAAAGCAGGAGGCTGGGTGATAGCCATCAGGTCACAGGGCTGGGTAGGTGCCCCACAGTACTTGAACTTTCACCTCCAGACTCAGACAGAGAGATTATGCAGTGAAGTGTGCCACTGTTTTCACACATACTAACAGAGCACTTAGAGGAAAGAACTTCAAACAGATGCTCTGCTGGTGATTTAAATACAATGCCAACAGAAAAAATTCACATCTGTTCATGTTTATTGTTCTCTACATCGAACCATAGCTGATTTAAACGTTGCACATTAACAGACACAAATCCTGTTAGTGAACACACAGTCTTGAAATACAGCCGCTCTCACAAACTTGCCTCTTCTGGTTCAAGTAAGGATTTGCACAGTCACTACGTGTGTGGATATCTGTTTCAATATTATTCCCCAAAAGACTGAACTGTGGGTTTTTTCTTTGACTCAATGATCACCTTACAAGGGAAACTGAGGTTCGAGGAAAACTTAAGAGGAATGTCTTCCTGATTCTGCCACAACGGCATAACTGTAGTCTACTGCTCAATATTTGTTCAGTACAATATTTCATTAAACCTCTATTTTAAGTTTAACTGTTGATCTTAACGGTCCAAAGAAAACAACAACTCTGTGATTACTTACTTTTTTACTCTTGGGCGCATCCTTTGGAAAATGAAGGAATGGGAAGACTGATAAAGGAAGTAATTAATGAGAATTCACTGGAATAAAAGGACATGAAATGGTCCTCAGTATGCTCTTAAGTCAAAGAAGAGCACAGAGGTCTACTCGGTGATCTATTCCCATATTTGAGTGTTTATTTATCCATGTTTATTTATCCATGGTGTAAATGTCATTTAAATATGTGTCGATGGATTTAATTTTGTGTTGATGGCTCAAGTGGTAGGTGTCTGGTTTTGAAAGAAATGAGTTTGTAAATTGTTTGTTTGAAGCAGGTGCTGACCTCATCAAATGCTAATGCACCATAAAGGCACCTCAGGTCTGTTGACACAGCTGGTAGAAATGATAAGTCCTGTCTAAATAATCTGTAGCACAAACTGGTGGTGATATACTTCACCCTCCTCCTTTGCAGAGGATTCAGTGTTGGTACAACACTGCCCCCTGCTGGATCAGCAGCAACATCGACTTCAGAGGAGCCGCCTCTGACCAAAGTGATGCAAAATCACTTCATCAGGAAAACATAACTGATAACAGCACATTTGCTTCAGATTACAGCTGCACAACTGCATGCATTTACCAGGAATATGTTGGTCTCACGAAACTTAATCATAGAGGCAAGGAACGTCTCACAGGGGACAATAAATACTGTCCTCCATCCTGTTTCTGGTAATTTGGGGATTTTGGTTGCATGAGGAAAAGTTTACGTAATACACACATGTGGCCCGTGATGCTGTCTATCTAAATATCTTAAAATTTGTCTCAAACTTGCACAACAACCTTAAATTACACTCCAGGAATTTATTATCTTACCACAAGAATTTCAATGGAGATTTGATTTTTTTTTTTTTTTGGATTTGTTTGTTTGGGGGAAAATTCCTGTGCTCTTGCATAGTTATAGCCGAGACAGTTGTTACCTCTGGCATTTAGACAGGAGACATGGGGCAACAGCTCGTCTAGCTTTTTCCAGATGTGCCAGACAGCACCTTTAAACTTCACTGATTTAACGTGTTACATTTGACTTGTCGGATCCATACAAAAATGAGGCATCAGTTCTAAACTGTATTGTTCTCTGATTGTCTCATGATGATTACATGACATGAAATGTCCAAATATTACCAATAAATAAGAATTTTGAGTGGGGGTGTCAAAATCATTTTTATTTACAGTATATCTTTCAAACGATATATCATCTATTTTGTATGGATATAAAATGTGCAGAAAATATATAACAGAAGGGAGTTTTACAAACATTTTTGATGGTGAGTCAAATCTAACAATGGTCAGGTTCTCCTGGAGCAATTTTGATTTCAGTATTTTCAAAGAATCCTCAATCTGGCCCTGTCTTTTCTACGGTGCATACTTTTTGATCATGTCATCTCACTTTAACTAAACTCTATCTGCATAATGCAGACGTCAAACTCTTTCCTTCACCCAAACAAACCCTCGCCTAGCTTTGTCAGAGACTGATGTCATTGTCTGTTCGGCCATCGGCTTCGATTTACCGGCTGTGAACTAATGGAAATAACTGATTAATGCCAAAGGAGGATTGATTAAGTCCCTGTGGCTCTCATTCTGTCCTAGAGGGAAAAGTTATGAGGATATATTTAGCCCTTAATTATATGTTGGAGACTCCCAGAGTGAAGGGAAAATAACATTTCCTCATGTCTGTGGTGGTGTATTTGACAGGCACAGAAAGCCTTTCATGGTGTGGTCCTGTCAGTGTTTACCCTCCTAAACAAACAATCGTGCCTGAAGAAGGAATGACACAGACAATGGGAGAGGCTCAGCTCAGCAAAATGGGAAAATAATACAAGGTCTTTCTGTCATAGGCTATGAGCAGTGATGGGAAGAGGGAGATGACTTACATTAACAAGCTCACTGTGCCGCGATGTATGAGTCTGTCAGGCTACTTACGGCATTTGGGGAAATCATTAGGCCGAGGTAAACAGTGTGAACTCAGTGGAATATGAACATTTTCCAGTGTTTTTCATTAAGTATTTACTGGTAAGCGCTTTGCCTTTGACTGGGTGCTGGATTTGATTAATAAAAGTTCCATCAAGAAATTAATCAATTAGGAAGAGATTAAGTTAATTAATTTACACTAGCGCTACTTTCTTTGAGATACATGTTCTTTAGCTTTACCTACCTATACACCTATACCTATATAACCTATACATACTACTATACTTTCTTTTAATACATACAGGGAAATGTTTAACACCACTACAGTCACTGAAGAGCTGTAGCTACATGTTACATTGAAAAAAGATGATAATATAGTTAGACATCTGGTTGCATCTCCTCGGTATGTGTCAGATGTCTACGATGGCAGCTGCGACAATGAAATTTCTCCTCTAAACATCCCAGATGGTTTCATTTAAATAGCAATCTGAGGTTAAATTGGTTGAAATTAAGAACAAGAAATCAAGAAAAAGGAAAACATATTACAAAGAAATCAAGTGTAATTTTGTTTTTGAACTTTGGCAGATTAGTCATGCCAAAACCCTGCCGATTTATCTCCAATTCAATACAGTTTTATAGTGCAAAATAATAACATACGATTTCTCAAGGCACTGTTTTGGTTTAGGTCACGTAAGGTCAAGTTCCCACCATGAGCAAACAGTTTGGCAATAGTGGAAAGGAAAAACTCCCTTTTAACAGGAAGAAATGTCCGACAGAAATGGATTCAGGGTGGGTGGCCGTCTGCTTCAACCGGCTGGGTGGAGAAGACAGGATTGGGAGAGAAAGAGGATAAAGAAAGGGGAGAGGCGAAGGAAGAGATAGACCAAGAACAGCTGTACTGAGACTGGTTGTCATATACTGTGATAAACTCCCAATGTTAGTACTTTTGGACCTACTTTTGGATGACTCATCATCATCATGACTTCCTCAGTAGCAGGATATCATTGGCCTCTATGGCTCACTAAATCACTTTAGATGTTTAGACTTTAGATGTATTGATGATAAAGATGTATTTGTCTCCCTTGGTCATTATTCCTTAGCTAACACTTGTATGACGTATGGGGTTCCTCAGGGATCTATTCTGGGGCCTTTGCTTTTCAGCTTTTATATGCTGCAACTGGGGAACATCATCAGAGATGGTCCATTTCCACAGCTATGCAGATGATATACAACTCTACATTTGTCTTTTCCCTGATGACACCACATTAACTGGTTCAATGCACTAATCAAATCAACTTGTGGATATCTCATCATTCCCTACAACTAAACAGAAAATACAGATGGTTTAATCATTAGCCAAGAATGAGAGATACCGTGTGCTATCTTGAAGTTTCTCTCAGAAAAGTCCTTCTACCCCCGATTTTAATTTTGATTACCCATGTGAGTTATGTCAATACATAGCAGAACCCTTTAGGTTGAGCACCACTGGGCAAAAATTCCTAACTGTTTTAGGTTTTTAGCCTCAAACAGTTACAACAGCGAAATGGCACTTGGATGCAGTACCACAGTATGAGCAATTTGTCAAGCATAATAAAACAACAGTTTCAGGGCAATTTTTCCATGAGTGTATTCCGATTATGGTTGGTCTGTACTTTTACTTAAATCAGCGTTTAAGTATTTTTACAGTTGTTGTACTTGTACTTCTTCCACCAGTGAAATCAGATAAACATCTGTAGAATAATACAGGTGTGCACAGGCAGACAGTGTTATGAAAAAGTACATCAACAGTCCTGTTTGAACGTATCGCCACACCTGGCAAAACTGATCTGTTGACATTTGTCATTCTGCAGTACAAAGGAGGCGTTTATGGCCAAAAATATGTCAGTCATGTGTGTTTTAAAAACTAAAATGATTTATTCGTGTTTCGTGTTCACTGTGCAGAAACTGATGAGAGAAAAAAGTGCAATAATAGCATGAAAGCTGTTTGAATTTGTGGCCTGGGGTTGGCTGGAGGCCGCTGTCACAACATCTGGTACAAAAATTAACTGCCACAACAGTTTAAAAGCTGCAACTGAAGAACAGACACTGAATAAACATTGCTGGTCAGTGTATGTACCTCACACTTCACCAGTACGGTATGTGCCATTCAAGTAACATTGTCTGGTGTGTTCTTTTTAATATACTTATTACACAAATACAGCTGTCCCACGTCACAGCTGATTCACTTGTCATCACCCAGAACTTCTCAATTAGGAAACTAAAATAGGCGAAAAAATAAAATAAAAAAAAAGTTGTGGTTCATTTCCCGCAGGAGGAATATAACTTTGTTTTGTACCATTAGCACATGTCATGCAAACACAGCAGAGTTTTTCCAGTATGAGTACACCAGGAAGCCGGTGAAGGTGCTGTCTGTCTTGGTGCTCGAATAAAATCCATTGTACTCTGACAGGGCCATCTGGACCCACACCTGGTCACCAGGGATCAGGTGGAGCAGAGAGCCTCCTGACAGAGACGCTGGCTTGGGCCAGTTTCCATAAAACTGAAAATAAGACGCCACCGTGTGTCCGTTCTTCATTAGGTCGAACTGCAGGCTGGCTCGGTAGACGGTGGCGTGGACGGCAAAGTAGTAGACTCCAGGGACTTTGCAGGTGAAGCGTCCCGTCTCGGTGTTGTAGTCGCCCTGTTCGTTGAGTATGACCTTGTCAAAACGGACAGCGTCGCCCACGTTGAGGGGTAAAGTGAGGCCGTCTGATAGTTTGACACTGAAGGCTGATTTTGGAGCCACGGCGCACTCTCCCGCCTGCCCCCTCTCCCCCTTCTCCCCTGTGTCTCCTCTGTCTCCGGTCAGGCCTCGCAATCCTGTCTCACCTAGAGAGGAAGAGGAGCAGAGACGTGAACATCCAGCTCTCACACTCATCATCATCACACACACACACACATACACTCAATAAACAGATCAAATGGGGCACCTGGTTCTCCCTGGCTCCCCTTTTCTCCCTTCTCCCCCGCAGCAGCATCTCTCCCGTCCCTCCCGTCCCTCCCCGGCTGACCAGGACTGCCGTGAACCCCCGGAGAGCCGGGGATACCAGGGTGGCCGGTGCACAGACTGGGTGGGATTTTGTTGTCTTCTAACTGGTTGGAGAGGTGGACTTGTAGGATGAGGAGGGAGTGCAACAGGGGTAACAGACTGAGGGAGGCCATTGCAGTGTCAGGGCTGAGAGGGAAAAAGAGAAAAATGTTCAGCATGTGTGGAAACATTATAGGTTACAAACAAGCCTGTGGCGGAGGAGGAGGAGCAGCATCGTTTGATCTGGACAGTATACAGTGACAGTGGGATAATAGAGATCTGATTAAACAAAACAGCACCACAAAAACCTCCATAAACATAAAGTCAAATCCATCCTGGTCAGTTTACAAACACTGGAGGAGCACATATCAATTTTGAAACTGAGGCCCACATAAACACACTGAAATGAGTGTTTTACATTATAATCTAAGGGCTTACAGTACAATATTCAGTTTACATTCTTCTTGTTGCAGTTTGACACGGTGACAGGGAGTCTACTGTACCAAATTAATTTAAAGGGATAGTTCAACATTTTGGCAAATTGACCTATTATCATAATCCCCATTACCTTTAATTGTCGGTGCAAGCTATTTTTAGAACAGTGGAGCAGAGCTGCAAGCTGCTCAGAGCTACGCTACGGAGCCTCATGGGATTTCTTGGTTTCCCTCATCAAACACACAATCCAACAACTCCAAAACGCTCTTGTGTATTTGATGAGTTTGAGGAGGGTAACAAACCTACTGCTATGACTATAGGGATTATGGCAATGGGCCAATCTGCCAAAATGTTGAACTATCCCTTTAAGGACTATCTTCCATAATGTGCTAAATGCTGGTATTTACTATCTAGAGTAGGTTAAAACATGTAGGGTAATTTCCAGTAGCAACTGATGCAATGACCAATCCAATCCAATCCACTTTATTTATATAGCACACTTCAAAAAACAAAAAGGCTACCAAAGTGCCGCACAACAGATACAAAACAGCAAAATACATAAAGTTAAAGTTAAAACACAGTAAATTAAAAGCATATAAAAGCACTAAGAAAAACACAAGTTCAGATAAAACACTATAAAAATACAATAAAAGACAAACAGAGACAACACAACTCATATTAAAAGCCAAGGAGTAAAATGACAACAAACATTTTATCCCAAAAACTGCCTGTAAATATGGGTTGATTTGAAACAACACAGTATCCCCTTAGGTCAACACTTTCATAAAATGAAACTGGTTTAAAAAATGCATAAATAATCCTACATGGATTATTTATTCATTTTCTAACCAGAGGGAGAGAGGAGGAGAGAGCTTGTGTTTATTAACACAGGTGCAGTCTCTGGTTTCAACTTGGAGCGTCATAACACTGAGAACAGCATGCTCTGCGGCAAGGACGGCACGTGGAAGGAAGCGATGGGGGAAAAAAAGAGTGAAAAAAAGACATAAAAGGAGAGTCAACATCAACCAGGAGGTGTTGCTCTTCACAAGTGACCATGATGTTTCATGTTTATGACTACAGGCTGAAGGAATGAAGATTAACATTTCTCACATGTCGTTCATATGATGAATGTGCTGATGCTGCCAGTTCAGGAGGCTGAAAGTAATAATAAGAAATACAAAATTCCCCCAGATGCTGATTAGGATTACTCATATACATAATACAATGTTACCAGATGTTTCTTATAAAAGTGTGATGAGAGGCTGAATTCCAGACAGCCGACTCAGAGGTTACTCGCAGTCACACCTACAGTAAAAGCTTAAAGGTTCATCTTCAAAGTCTCCTATCTCCTTGTGTTTCCTGTCCATGTGTGTGAGGGTGAACATGCATCCAGAGCCTCTGTCCTCATTTGACCCTATGTGGACAGACAGAGAGTTATCTGACTGTGCATTTCTGCTGCTTGTGTCAAATCACTAAATTTCCAAGTGTGTTTGTATTGCAGCACCCGTGTATTTTCCTGCAGGATTTTGGTGGAGAGACACCAGCTCGTCTCCAATGTCTCCCCGGTGGGCAGTTAGGACAGGCGTCACAGGACCATAAAGCGAACTGATGAACTGAACAGGCTCTATCTAGCTCATCGTACTGGGTGCTCTATGGTTGAGTAATGGAAGCTGTCTGAAGGCCTCCTAATTGTTACGAGAGCTTACTGTATGTCCACAGCAGCTGTAGAAACAGTGAGAGAGAGAGAGAGAGAGAGAGAGAGAGAGAATATGGAGGGAGACTTAAAAAACAGAAAGAAAGGAGAGAAGCAGGGAGAGAAAAGGAGGAGGAGACTCGCATGTCAGAATTCCTGGCAGGAGAGGAGAACAGACAAACAGAGGAGAGTCTGAACAGCTGTCTGCCTCAGTAGCCCTCAGATGATTAGAAACATGAAAGTCCACAAACACAGCGCAACAGAAGAGCCCACTGTTTATGGACCACGGACGTGTGAACCGCAGTGCTGACAGTGCAACTTCTCACACTTCTGACTGGGTTCATGTGGCAAATAGCTTATTGTTTTACATGCAGACAAGTAACACTCTGGGGAGTTTAAAACACATGAACCGTGTTTGTTACTGATTAAAATCTAGTTGTTCTCACTTTTTCTTATGTTGATAATGGATTTATGTCTCTTGTGGTCTGTGTTATGTGTTATATGTGAACAGACATTTTCTCTTGTGTCCATGACTGATTTCTCCCAAGGGAGATAATAAAGTGACTAAACTAAACTATTAAAAAAGAAAAGAATTCAATTTAAATCACTTGGCTGAACTTGGCTTTGGCTGAAAGATTTTGTCTCAGTTCAACTCTAGTTCAGTGACTTGGAATCAGTTTAACCTTTATCTGAGGATATGAATTAACAAACCCCAGCAGCCATTTGGAAATGTTTGGCCCATTGCCTTAAGACCAGCTGGAGTGCATCGATACTTATCTGCTCTTACTGTAACTCTTTATCAGCTGTTTATAGTCATGAAGTTGCACAGCCTGGAATTGCTGAATAATATCGTTGTGTAGTTGAAAGTATGGTATTAGGGGTTTTAATTCTATGACATTTCAGATTGAATTCATTGAGTCCATTTTTACATTCAACTAACAGATACATTGGACTCAGGCTGATATCCTTCAATGCATTAAAACTCTGTTTGACCATGAATGCAACATTGAGATTACATCATTGAATTCAATAAGCCATAATGTGGCAGGACAGTAAACCTGCAGTATATTGAGTATTTTTAACTTATGATACTTTCCTCCATTACCTGTTTATCATACAATCCAGACGGTCATATTTACACAATTCACAAAAAAACTTTATTTGCAAAAAAGCGTATTTCTCACTTGAAGTCTGACACCAACACCACACCTACGAAACACACCTCAGCCCTGCACCCTGCCATGTGCAGAGCTGAGGTGTGCCAGAGCGCATGGGGTCAGGCACTGGAGAAGAGCAGCTTTGAGTCACAGTTGAGACAAGAAAACAAACAAAAACAACAAAGAGAAAAGCAAACTTACTGGCTGATGTGGTGGAGGCTCTGGGAACTGCTGCTGCTGCTGCTGCTGATGTTCGTGAGTGCCGAGGAGAATCCAGCTGAGGCTGTTCCTCCCAACCAGAGTGTCTGGCTGGGAAAAACTAAAAGGAAACGGTAATGAAATCCAATTAGAAAGTGGGGTGGGTGGGAGAGGAGGAACAGCAGGCGGAGGAGAGAGAGCAGGGAGGATACAGAGGAAAATATTTGATGGTCATCCAGCACAAATAAAAGAGAAATATGACGAAAACAAAACAAAAAAAAAAGAGTGACAAGATGAGTGTGAAGGGAGGGATTTTGAAAGAAAAGGTTTGGGGCAGGCTGATGAATGGAGGAATGTTTGGGAGGTTACATAACAGTGTTTGGGGAAACTCTCCAAGACAGAACCGCAGAGAGTTCACAGGGCTGTGGTCAGAGAAAGGCAAAATGTCACCGCAGTGATCTGCTGCAGAAAATGAGTTTTATTATTCAGAAAAGCTACCATTTCAAAAGGCAAATACAGACATCAGCTGACATCACACGCGCACACACTAGACACACATATTCGCTTCGTGGCTTCCACTATCTGTCTCCAAGATGAGGCAATTTGCTGGATGCAGATACCATCTTCCTACTCATATCAGTCTTCCTCCAGAGCAAGTCTCTCTTTTTCTTTGTGATCCTTCAGTGGCAGCATTAAGTCGATAAAGAAAAAGGTCATTTCATCGCTTTTCCGAGGGGGAAGCTAAAGTTGAGCTGGAGACATTTTGCAGCTCCTCTTAGCTCAGGCCAGTGACAACATCATGTCACAGTTACCAGTACCAGACAAACCAGCACCCTGCCAAAACTAAAGAGACCACAGTCCATCAAGTTAATCTGTGTGGGAAAAGAGAAAACAGAGAATAAGCAGAGTAAAGCCTTCACAAAAAGTGTTGTGTATGATACAGCAGTCTGCAGTCAGGTTCAACCACAGGTCAGATTTATTTTTATCATCGTTTGCTGTGGGGAAGTGTTCACTGGAACAGGAGAGAACACACAGACATATTCAATAAATGTGTTTGATGATTTGATTTAATACATTAAGGAAAATAAAACTTTATTCATGTGTCGGATAATCATTGTTTCAGCCATGTGTGAGTGACGGATTTGTCGGTCATGTATGAAACGTTGTAAAAATCTCACATCCTCCTCATTCATCAACCTGATGACAATTGATGCTTGAGCTGCTGAAACTTTGGATGGATATGTCACGATCATGCTGGATACAAACACTCACGCACTCCTTGTCTCGCTGCCTCCCCATTTCCTGTCTGTATCTCAACTGTCTGGCCAATTAAAGGAAAACAAGCCCTAAAAAATTCTTTAAAAAATGGCAGACAACAGATGTGGAAACCACAAGTAGGAAGGGGATGTCTCTACCTCTTGAAAAAAATTAGGAACCACACCAGTCTCCTCCATCACTTTGACAATTCCAAGTTGCACCCACCTAGCTCTACACTCTTAGAAATAAAAGTGCTAAGTAGAACCATAAGGTTCTTCAGCTTGTCCTCATAGGAGACTGCTTTTTGCCACCTTGTCACCCTTTTGGAGGGTTCTACCTAGAACCCAATATTGAAGGTTATAGAACTGGTGTTGTAGTCAAGTAGCCTGATGCATCAGCCGCTAATTTCATTACATTTCATATAGCGTCTGAACACGAGCCATAGGGATTCGTTTGCTTCCGAGAGGCGGTTGCTTACTGTTAAGCACATTAAATAAGAGAGGCAAAGCCATGGTTTATTAAGTCACGCGAGAGCAGGTGTGCTCGCGAGGTTGTAATGTTGTGAGCGTGTGCAAAATAAAACAGTCGGTGAGTTCTTCCGGAGCAGAATGGTTGTCTGGTTTTTCCCGTGAATGGCGACCACTTTGGTGACTGTATCACGAGACTGCTGCAGAGCGACATAGAAGAAATGTCCAGTGCTACAGGTTATGGGCCCAGTCATGCAGGCCAAAGGTGGTTCAGACTTTTATTCGACGGTGACGAGAAAAGTTACGAGCTCTGGGAAACGAGGTTCCTCGCGCACATGGAGTTGCGCGGCCTCAGAAAAGTTATCCTGGAGAGGCCGAGGATAGACGGGGGAGACGCAGTTGCTCTAGCGGAAGACGAAACAAAGAACGGAGAGGCATTTGCGGAGTTGGTGCAATGCCTGGACAACAAGAGTTTGTCATTGATAATGAGAGACGCAAAACGTGACGGGAGAAAAGCCCTGGAGATTCTCCGAGAGCATTATGCAGGAAAAGACAAACCACGAGTGGTGAGTTTGTATTGTGAACTTTCCTCACTCCACAAGGCGAGCAATGAAACAGTCACGGACTATATTATTCGAGCAGAGACTATATTCACGTCATTGAGAAGAGCAGACGAACAAATTAGTGACGGACTTCAGATAGCCATGGTGGTAAAGGGGCTGCCTGAGTCATACAAGCCGTTCGTCGTGCACATCACCCAGACAAATGATGATATAACTTTCGGCGAGTTTAAAACGAAACTGCGAAGTTATGAAAGTACTGAAAAATACGGGAGGAGTGACGTGGATGTGGACGGAGACAACGTGATGAAAACAAGCGGGGCAACACGCACACGTGGAAGAGGGAGAGAAAGGAAAATAGACCTGGCTGACACCGAGTGTTACGCGTGTGGTAAAAAGGGACACATGGCGAGGACATGCCCTGACGGTTACCAGGCGAGAAGAGAGGAACGGAAATGGGACACGCCGCAGCGGAGACGCGGGCGCGGACGTGGCCGTGGCCGTGACTATGTAAACAAAGCTGATGGAGAGACGGAGACAGAGCCTGCATCTTTCTGTTTCAAGCTAAGTGACTGTCATACACAAAGAACATACAAGAACTGTTTCATGGTCGACAGCGGCGCCACAGCGCACATGATCAACGACGCCACAAAGTTCAAAACAGTTGATAAAAGCTTCAGACCAGAGGATCACATGATCGAGCTTGCAGATGGAACGAAAGTGAGCGGGATGGCAAAGATGAGGGGAGACGCCGAGATCTACTTGCTGGACAGCGAGGGACGACAAGTGAAAACGAGGCTCAAGAAGGCGCTCTACATCCCATCGTTTCCACAAAACATCTTTTCAGTCAAAGCTGCAACAGCCAATGGAGCCGAGATCCGCTTCAAGGACGGTGATGACTGGCTGGTCCACAAGGATGGCACCAAGTTCAAAATGGATGTGTATGGTAGGATGTATTATCTTAGCACAGTCGAAGATGAAAATGTTGATGAAGTGTACGGTTGTCATGACATCCAAACATGGCATAAAATACTAGGTCATTGTAATTTTGATGATGTTGCAAAATTAGAAAAAGTGGTTGAAGGGATGTCAATAAAAGGTAAACGAGATAAGCCCAACCAGAACTGTGAAATATGCACACAGGGCAAGTTTACACAGAGCAGAAACAGACAGGCTGATGCTAAAGCTACAACTGTACTAGAGCTTGTGCACACAGACCTATGCGGCCCTATAGAGCCAGCAGATAAAGATGGATACAAGTATGCAATAGCATTTACAGATGATTACAGTGGGATGATTTTTCCATACTTTATCAAAGCAAAAAGTGACACAACAAAAGCTACAGAAAAATTCATAGCAGATGTAGCTCCATACGGAAAGATAAAGTGCATAAGGAGTGATAATGGCACAGAGTTTACTGGGCAGGAGTTTCAGTCCTTGCTTAGAAGCAATGGAATAAGACACGAGACAAGTGCACCCTACTCACCCCATCAAAATGGGACTGCCGAGAGGGGTTGGAGAACCTTATTTGAAATGTCTCGATGCATGCTATTGGAGAGTAACCTTCCAAAGCAATTATGGACATACGCTGTACAGACAGCAGCCCAAACTCGCAACAGGTGTTACAGTAAGCGGTTAGAGCAGACACCTTACCGTGTTTTCACAGGAAAAACACCTAACCTTTCTAACATGAGGATATTTGGCTCTGAGTGCTACATATATAAACAGGATAAGAAGAAGTTGGATTCAAGGTGTGAAAAGGGAATCTTTGTGGGCTATGATAAATATAGTCCAGCATACAACGTGTATTATCCTGAAACAGGAAAAGTCCTAAAACATAGGCTGGTTAAGTTCATAACAAAATGCAGCACAGATAGCCAGACTCAGACAGTTTTTGACATGGGGGAAGACATTGAGAGTTACAGAGATACACCACAGGAGATAATCAACCAGGGTCAGAGACAGCCTAAAGAGAGTAAAGAGTCCAGTATTGAAGAAACTACTGAGGCAGGTCCGACCGAGACAGATAGTATTCAAAAAGAACAAGGAGAAAGGTACCCTACAAGACAAAGAAAGACTCCAGAGTACTTAAAGGAGTACCAATGTAAAGCTGAGTGTAATGATGACAAAAGTGAAAATATAGATTATTTCTACAGAGTGACTTATGGTGTGCCTAAAACATTTAAAGAGGCAATGGACTCTAAAAAGTCAAAAATGTGGACTGAGGCAATGAAAGAGGAGATGAACTCTTTAACAGAGAATGAGACTTTCACTTTGACCCCACTACCGAGAGGCAAACAAGCAGTGGGAGGTCGCTGGGTTTACGCAGTGAAGGAGAGCCCAGATGGATCTGAGACTTTTAAAGCCAGATATGTTGCAAAAGGATATGGTCAAGTTGAAGGAATTGACTATAAAGAGACTTTTTCACCAACAGCCAACATGACCTCTGTCCGAACATTAATGCAGGTGGCTGTACAAGAGGATCTTACCCTACACCAGATGGACGTAAAGACTGCTTACCTCCACGCTCCAATGGACTGTGAGGTATATATGGAGCAACCTGAGGGTTTTGAGATTAAGTCAAAAACAGGAGAACACTTAGTGTGTAAACTCAACAAATCACTGTATGGTTTAAAACAGTCCGGGCGTAACTGGAATAAGTTACTGCATGATCACCTTACAGAGAATGGTTTTGTACAAAATGATGCTGATCATTGTGTCTACAGCAAGAAATCTGAAAATGAGAAAGTGATTCTGCTAGTGTGGGTAGACGACCTAATCATAGCAGCAAGTAACAACACCCTACTCTGTGATGTAAAAGAAATGTTGAAGAGAAGGTTTAAGATGAAAGATATGGGTCCACTTAAACACTTCCTGGGTATCAACTTTGAACAGAGTGAGGGAGAGATCAAAATGACTCAAAAGAGACACATTGAGAAAATGTTAACAAAGTTTGGAATGTCTGAATGCAAACCAAGATTCACTCCATGTGAACAAAAGTTAAACTTTGACAATGAGGGTGAAATCATTGACTCAACAGGATACAGAGAGATAGTAGGTAGTTTGATATACATTATGACATGTACTAGACCTGACTTGAGCTGGGTTGTCAGTAAACTATCACAACACCTAGCAGAACCCAGGCAGCAGCATTGGACTGCAGCAAAACACCTACTGAGGTACTTAAAGGGTACTATTGATCAAGAACTACATTACAAAAAGTGTGAGGAAAACCTACAACTTGAAGGGTACAGCGACGCTGATTGGGCGGCTGACAAAAATGATAGGAGGAGCACAACTGGATACTGCTTCAGTTTAACCAAAAATGGTCCAGTTATATCTTGGAAAAGTAAGAAACAGCCAACTGTTGCTCTATCTACCTGCGAAGCTGAGTATATGGCACTAGCAGCCACTACTCAAGAGAGTATGTACCTTGTGCAACTACTTAAAGGGACAGATAGTAGTAACCAGCATGTACCAGTCAAGATATATGAGGATAATCAAGGAGCGATAGCTTTATCCAAGAACCCAGTATGCAGACAGAGAAGCAAACACGTAGATATAAAGTATCACTTTGTACGGTCTGCACACACAGAAGGGAAAATATCAATAGAGTATTGCCCTACTACAGACATGGTAGCTGATGTATTTACAAAGCCAGTGACAAAGGCTAAACTTGAGAGGTTCAAGGAATATTTGTTTGGAGAGTAATGTGAACTGGAAAATGTGAATGTTTTTGTTGAAGTTTTCAGAACACTGCCAGTATGGAAAATGTTTTATGTTGGGGTATATATACTGTATATGTATATATGTGTTTATTTTGTTTATTGCTAAAGAGTTATAAACATGTCTTTGAGTGGGAGTGTTAAGCACATTAAATAAGAGAGGCAAAGCCATGGTTTATTAAGTCACGCGAGAGCAGGTGTGCTCGCGAGGTTGTAATGTTGTGAGCGTGTGCAAAATAAAACAGTCGGTGAGTTCTTCCGGAGCAGAATGGTTGTCTGGTTTTTCCCGTGAATGGCGACCACTTTGGTGACTGTATCACGAGACTGCTGCAGAGCGACATAGAAGAAATGTCCAGTGCTACACTTACATTTGCTTCAACTAATCGCTGCTGCTTGGGGGTCACGTGTGCTATACACCGGTGAAGCTCATAGGTTAGCTTGAGCGCTTGAGTTCAACGTCATCGCCTTCACTTACCCATCTGTTCGCTGATTGGTCCGTCCGTCTGGACGGACGGAGCAAACGGAAGAGTGTTGCTAGTTACCTGACTACATGGTTGAGGCAAATGAAATGCGCCGGAACCAGTAGGCGGCGCTAGCCTGGCTAGTAGTCAAGACCACCTAACCCGAGATTGTGTCTAGACCGAGACCAAGACAAGACTTTGAGGGGGCGAGACCGAGTCAAAGTACGAGGAGGAGACAAAAAGTAGAATTGAGTGTAGGCCTACCACTTTTCAAATTCTCTGTCACTAGTCCAGTCCACACAACGCTTGATTAACATGGTCACTCTGCATCAACCAGGGCTTAAACTCATAACTTCAGATACCAAAACTGTGTCCTTACAGTAGATCACCTGACTTGTAGCAAACTCTCAAAAGCCTGAGTTCAGTGAGTTGTATAACTCACTTGGTAGAGCAGATGCCCCAAAAACAGAGATTATAGTCCTTGCTACAGTGACCCAGGGTTCAATCCCACCTGGCAGCACTTTGCTGTGTGTCATTATCTCCTGAAGAAGGGAGTAGTATAACAGCTCCCTCTATTTAAAGTTTTTGAGTGGGGGTTTGAATCTCTGTCACAGCTAATATTTGCTTGAGTCAACAAGATTTGCTGATGAAGAGCCTGCTTTCTTATAGGTAATGGTTGTGAAAATAAATTGGTAGCAGAACTTTTCAGTTATAGGACTGAAATTATTAGTAAGTATAATCAGAAAGTGCATGTAAGATAAAGGTATGGTGGATCTAATGTTTCACCATGATTAGCTGGATAGCTCAGTGGGTGATGTCACTGACTTTGGCTGGGGTTCAAGTCCTGCTATGTTACTGTTTGATCAACAGGATCTGTAGAAGAATAGCATTTTTTATAGTAGATATAGATATGAAAAATATTTGTAGCTGTAATCACAAGGAATGTTATTTTACATTATTATTAGTAGGCCTAAGTGTTATTATCAGGACATATGTTACTGGCACAGGCCCATACTTTCAACAATCCCTGAAGAACTCTTCCTTTCAAAAATGGTTCTTATTGGAACCCTTAGTGTTACCAAGAACCAAGAAGGGGTTAAAGCAATTTTCAAGAGTTCTTGGTAACACTAAGGGTTCCAGTAACAGCCAACGAAACCCTTACTTCAGGAAAGGGTTTTTCAGAAGCAAATGGTTCCAGGTAGAACCCTTTTGGAACCCTTATTTCTAAGAGTGTACAGCCCCCCCACTGTTTGTGAGATATTATGTAAACATGTTGTTTCACATTATACCACTTGCCAGGCAGTGATGTCGTGGATTAAATACTACACAGTAAATCATTTCAGCAAAACCATTCAATGACATGTTGGAGTTGCAGCCAGTGCAGGTGATACTCAGCATAACGGCAGCTGCATCCATTTTGAGAAGCTTAATAAACACGAGATGGGAGGAACATTAGAAAGAAAGAGAGAGAGACATACAACGTTTCTAGCTACTGATACTGAGGTGACTGGTCAGTAGTTTGGCTACTGCCGGATCTGACCCTGATGTAAGAGTTCGGCCTTAATTACCATGGTGATTTAACCTAGAAACCAAGTAAAGCTGAAGTTTATTTGTATAGCCTGTTTGTCTCCAAGGGTTCCACACAGAATCATAATAACATCCTCTGCCCTTAGACCCTCACATCCACTAAGGAGACAATCCCAATGAAAAACAAAACAAACAAACAGGAGAAACCTCAGGGTGAGAGACAGAGGAGGGAACCTTCACCCTGGATTAAGTTGCACCATAGGCGTATCCATGGCGCCTGCATTGCAAATGAGGTCTAGGTAAACTGTGTGGGGAATGGGGACCATGTGCAATAAACATGAGGTTAACATAGTCTGCTTGTTGTTGTAACCCACTCCAGTTCCCTGCAGTGCACAGCGTGAATCTCCTTCGTCATGACACGATAAGAAGCCATCAGTCATCTATGATTTATCTGAACCTTACATCATCAGCTACGGCTTATTTGTGAGATATTATGTAAACATGTTGTTTCACATTATACCACTTGGCAGGCAGTGATGTAGTGGATTAAATACTACACAGTAAATCATTTCAGCAAAACCATTCAATGACATGTTGGAGTCGCAGACTGGAATCATTAAAATGACACAACGTCTTGAGAAGACGAGCTCACTCCCCCTCTCTTTGTAAACAACACTATTTTCCTGTGACGTGCTGTGTCAGCAAAGCAAAGAGTGAAACCGCTCTGACTCAACATGTGGGTTCACTTAGTGTTTTAACAGTAAAAACACTGGTTTTTATGGCATTGTGATGACTGGGAGTGGTGGGGGTGGGAGGGGGGTGAGCTCTTTGAAACCAACATCAACTTTCCTTTGAATTTGAGTCATCAGTGAGCTGAGACCTGAAGTGAGGCGCGGCAGAGGTACAGGACATGTTTTTAATTAGCAGCACCAGAATCAGCACATTCTGGGTCTGCTACACTAATTTCCTGTAAGGAGCCGTAAACTGCTGCTTATAGAGGATTTATTGTTCATTTGGACCACTTGGCAAAATGAGTGGTTTGTGTGAGCAGTGGGTGGTGAAGTTTGAAGAAAAAGGTTTGCTTAGCTAAAGAACAAGGCGGGATGGGCTATGCTGCCTTACAATGAAAGAATGGGGGGACTCATTTTTTGTCAAAAAGGAGACTTTGTCATTTTTGGGACATTAAAGGTCTACTACATCATGTGGTAAATCTCTTCACTCAAAGTTACAGTATCTTATTTGGGATATACAGTATTTGTGGATGGTTTTCAACTCCCAAAAACTGTGTTAAAACAGGGGAGCATACATCAGTCCGACTGCCCAAAAGTCCGACGGCTCATTTCTCCAACTACCCATTCTACAGCGTTAAGGTTAGGTTTAGCGTAAGGTTAAGGGTTAGGGCTACTTAAGTCGGAGAAATGGAAGGTCGGACTAATGGACACAAAAATAATGAAATGTATGGTCGGAGAAATGGGTAGACGGACAGACTACCTGGTGAAACAACAACAGGACACCGTAACACTAGTTACCCTTTTCAATCTGTGTACAGGGCTGTTGTATAGGGGAAAAAGGTGATGATAATTCTAGGGGCCTAGTAGTAGTCTAATCTTTGTATGACTAAATTATTCTGCTTAGACCCTAACTAATACTCATAGTAATGCTGTATTAGCATCAAAACAAAGTAGGCTAAATAAAAAATGACTATTATGAAAAAAAGTGGAAAAGACAGGGGCCCACTTTAGTATTCTTTCAGGGCCCCCAGAATTCCTAGCAACGGCCCTGTCTGTGTAAGGGTAAAATGCTAAGTTTGAGTTAAATATTTTTACACAGCTAGACTACTACTTGCAAAAGCAAGGATTTGACCAATTTTCAGAATCCTAAGTTAGTTGACTGGACAACAAAAATAAATTTAAACTCAAAAAAGTCTGAACAGACACGCAGGAAGTGTGATGAACTCACAAAGCTGTGAAAACAGATGTTGTGATTCTTAAAAAAAAAAGAAAGAGGAAAAAAGACTTGCGTGACGACGCACTTATTTCCCAGAACATCTGCTCATGGTGGGGAAAAAAAGCCCAGTTTTGAATTGTTCTCAGAAGTAGCTGTCTCTACTGTAAATGTAACATTCACTAAATAAGTTGGTGGTATTTTACATAGGGTAAAACAAAAGAAGATCAAGAGTGAATGAGATGCGAACAGGTCAGCTTCCTCTGGCTTGATCTTCACTGTGATGGACCACACACTCAGTACATTTCCACTGTGTGTGTGTGTGTAGCGTGAGAGAATGAGTTGAAACAAATGGAAATGGAAAAAACATATTCTACATAACATCTCTGTGGTAACATAAATGGTGAGCTGCTTTCTCATAGGAACACCGAAACATGGAAAATCAGTGGTGTGGGTAAGTTTCAAACATTTGTTCTTGACCTTGTAAAACAATAGTTGAAAACGATCTGAGGAGTTGTTGAGCTTTGATCATATTACACAATCTTCATCAGCAGATGGATATTTGTCAGAAACTTGAAAGTGAACCCCACCAACTGATAAGGAATCATGGGATATGACTGAAAGCTACAAAAACCAACTTTGTCTCGTTTGTCGATCAAACAATGAACCAGTCATGAGACAGAAACCAGTAAAGGAGACATGTTTATTATTTAAACTATCACTTAAATAAAAAAGTGCATAGAAAATAAACATGATTAGAAACTTTTCTTTTTACATTTATATACAACTTTGTTTCCTAATTATACATTCAACCAAGTAGTTTGTGGTTTTATTTTCACTGTGGTGGTTTTCCTTCATTTCGTTGATGTGTATTGAAAGAACACTGTTAACATGGGAGAAACTATGACCTTGAACTGGTGAATACCGTTATAACAGAGAGCAGGAGTATTGATAAGACAAAATGTATAGTCAAGGCATAAGAAAACAAGCCTGTTCCTGATCCGTGATCCCTCTGTAAGCTCATCCTACGTCCGCTCCCCCCCTCTGTGACACCACATCCCATCCTAGGCTGACAACTTCTATACACAAGAAACAAGTAGAAAATTACAAAGACATGTTAAGTACTTGTCCGACCTCTCCCAAACCGTGACTTGTAAAAGAACAACTCATGGTGGATGTTTCACAAAATAAATAAATTAAATGTTTTCAACATCAGCATTAACTCAGCATTATGACTTTCTATAAAAACAGTACAAGATCAGTACAACCAAAGCTTCGGAGGAGCGAGAGAGAGAGATGGAGAGGGAGACACGAGAGGTTTCCAAAAGATGGAAAACCAAAAAAAAAAACAACCTCCGCTTTAGGTGCGATCTTTTATAAACTCCTGATCAGTCTCCACAAACCAAACTCTTGATTTATACCACATCAAGTAAGCCGTCTAAAGAGTCCCTGTTAAAACATACAAAGGAAAAGAAAAAAACAACAACAACAAAAAACAACAGAGAAAACAGTCACTACAACAACCGGGAGGAAAGGGGGAGAAAAAAAAATGGCTGACCTCAAGAAGTTCACAACCACATTAACACACAGTTACATTTCTCATCACGTAAAAACCGTTCCGTTTTCCAGAAAAGAAAATTAAAAAGAAAAACTGCAATGTTCCTCGCTGGTGCGGGAACACTCACAGGCACAGCAAAAATTGGTACTGGATATCAATATACAAAAGAATGATGCACGTTAGTTTCATCTGATAGTACTGTAACACAAAACCATTATAGAGTACATTGAAACATTGCTATTAACCATTATAAATCTGCTGTTTTGCTACTGTAACTAAGTTTGTCTGTCCATTCCATATATTGTATAGATACTAAAGTACAAGAAATTACTATGCATGTTTCCGTATAATATTGTTATGTATTTATACTATAATTACAGATAATGACGGAGAAGGGCCACTGGTGTGGCATGGTAAAAATGAAGTCCAAAGAAACAACAGAGACCATGTCCTTATTGTATACTGTATACGTTGTTTAAAACAGTGAAATAAACGACCTATTGTTCAATGAACCCTCTGACCCTGAAAATGCAGATGTGGATCTCCAGAAGTGAGCGTTTGTAGACAGAGCCCTTGGCGTCGGCGACAACTGTCATCGCCGACGCGAACGTGAACTGTTGAGCTAAAACCCAGTTAAGAACCTGTTGTCCTAGAGACGGAAAACGCCGGCTGCTGCTCATGATGATGTCAGTATTATTTATTCTCAGTGCTGAAAACGGAAAAAACCTGCTGCTTGCCCCGAGCTCGAGGTCGTGTCTAACCCAAGAGTCCGTTAATCTACCGAGGGTTTGCTGACGCGAGAACTTAAAAACGAGACGTAGCTGACGACATGTCGACATCATCACCACAAAGTGATGTGATGCGGAGAAGGAGGAGGAGGAATATACATTCATTGTTGACCTTAGCAGCTGAACCCAGCGAGCCCCAGTGGAAGTGTAGCCGTACAACACGCAGGGCCGGCAACATCAGTCAGGGGTGGCCCGGGTTAGGGGGGGGCCCCCGATAAGAAGCCCCCCCCCCTCCTTGAAAAAAAGGTAAAAAAGCACGGCCAGGGGTTTGTACAGACTGCACCTTCAGGAAGGAGGGGGCTGCTGGCGTGGTCCCTGCCTTCACTTTGTTGCAGAAAATGAGTCAAGTGCACTTTTGCTATACAGCCTCACTTTCAGGAGTCATCGAGAGCCGACTGGCTGAACCCGGAGCCTCGTACACAAACTCACAAGTATCCTCAGTGACTGTCTGTGCTTGTGGTTTCAGCATTGGAGTTGCATTGTCTGGTCTGGAGAAAGAGCTGAGTTTTCCTATGTCTATTCAGTGCCTGTGTCGTAGCTAAAGTGCAAACCATGCGTGGGTCACTTTCGTTTTGTTTGTTTTAACAGCAACAAAGGGCAGTGTGGGAATAACTGCTAACGGCCTTTGGGTGATAACGAAGTCAACGTGAACGGCGGACAACAATAAATTATTATTTTTTTTTTTTTTAAAAAGGGGGACAAGCACAAAGCAAGTGACGTCAGAACCAGTCGGTCAAAACAGTCCAATTCAATATTCGGTCCAGGACATGAAGGCTTGTAAGATTAAAAAAAAAAAGAAGAAAAAAAAGAGCGGCATGCTCATTTACAACTAAGGCAAACCACGAGGAGACGGAACTAAAGAAGAGGAAGTGATTTCCAAATGGAGGTGGACACTGATGAGTGGCCACCAGAACAAAAGTGTGTTTGTTTTTGTTTTTAAATAAACTGATTGGCTAAACAGAGATATGTCGAATGCTGTTGGTAGCTTAAAATAAAGGCACCTCTTTTCTTATAGACTGCACAGGGACAAAACACTTTAAACTGACAGGACTCTGGTTGGATTTTACATGTGAATATATTGTATATGTATATATACAGTATATACTACAGCCAATTTGGCTCCAAGTCCGTTGACCCAATGGTTTGTTTGTGAGGAAAAACCCAAATCATTTTGACACGACTGCCTGTCGAGCAGCCTGTAAATGAACTTGACTCTTGGTGCGATGTGGTGTGGAGACGATAAGGCTGGAGAGAGAGGAGATATCTGCAATGGATCAACAATCTAGACTCTCTCAAGTGCATAATAATAGTTCACATGACGACTGCCACACTGCCAGCTCGAACTGGAACAACGAAAAAAAAAGAAAAAAGAAAATAGAGATGTCAGATCTGAACAAACGGCCCGGGATAGATAAAGAGCTACTGGTGGACTGAACTAAAAGGGGACCAAGCCACAGACCAGCGTCAGTCTTTGGAATCAAAGAAAACATTCAGGCTACAAATTAAAAAAAAGAAAAAAGAAGTAAATTACGACAAAACAACTTTGAAAAGGCAGCGGAATACAAAACATAGAGACCAAGCATTAGTGTTTGTAAACCTCTATTTCCTACAAAATGGCAATAAAATAAATACGATTTTTTAAAAATATAAATACCATCATTAAGTGCTATTCACTAGTGAGTGCTTTTTAAGTCTTTTTGTAGAAAAATATACATTATTTACATTTGTTTTTTTAAAAGCAAGCATGATACTTCCCTGTCCATAATAAAAAGACAGATAACAGACAAGACTTTAAAAGACTTAATACAAAAAAAAACAAAAAACATTTTCCATAGTAATGGTTATAACAACAGGCCAAGAGGAAAACAAGTGGTGTGAAAATTCAAATCTAGGGTGTAATGTTTGGTTCTCTTTGTTGCTGTAATTTGGAACGTGAGTCAAAAGTCCAAGCTTATATAATTATCAAAAACAAGTCTGATGTCAACAACAGCATGCACAAACTTGTAACACGTCTGTGTGTATGTTTCTGTAAGATTCATGGCTGTTTGTAAGTCACAGCTCAGACGAAAAATCAATTATAAATACGTCTACTAAAGCACATCAGTAGGGTTTTCCAGTCCCTTGGCTGTCAGTCCACCAGAATCTCTAGCTGCCTCGCTCTCTCAGGCCAGAGGCTTAATCCCATCAACAACATGTCTACATAGCTACCGAGCTGTCAGACTAAACATTAGCTTAAGTACAAAGG
This sequence comes from Decapterus maruadsi, assembly GCA_030347415.2. Taxonomy (NCBI): domain Eukaryota; kingdom Metazoa; phylum Chordata; class Actinopteri; order Carangiformes; family Carangidae; genus Decapterus; species Decapterus maruadsi. The sequence continues at coordinate 11,284,997 of CM064885.1, read as the reverse complement.
ATGATATCAACCTCAGCTTTCATCCTTTCCACCAACGACCAAAAATAACCTTGTTTTTTAACAAAAAAACAAATCTAAATTTCTAACCCCCTTGTTTCTTTTTGCTCTCTTCCTTCCTGTGGCCACTGCTCCCTCTAGTGTTTCTGCCCGTACAGCTCTTATCAGGCTGCTGCACACAAGCAGCTCCTATTTACAGTGTCGAATGTACCTGTACCTGCAAGCTTTGTTTTGTTTTTTTATAAAAAAAATTAAAATAATAAAATAAAAAGCCCAGATAGGGGAAGGTTTCAGTAAATCACAACGGCTCTGAAGGCATCAGGGCACATTCAGACAGGGAGATGTGCATTAATAACAGCTGACACCGAGATTCAAAAACAAACAAACAAAATTTTTAAAAAAGAAAAAGAAACAAGTTCTAACAAGTTTCTAATTATTCTTTCTAGTAAAATTACTGTTCCAAGTCCCTTCAACAAATTGCACTTTGGTGTAAAATGGAACCAAGTTCTTTGATTTTTTTTTTCTTTTTAAATCAATGTTCAAATCTCAGCATTAGTGGACAATAACGTATATCTATAAAATTAAGGAGGATGGGCCGATGTAAAAAGAATATGAAGGGGTAACTTTATCATCCAAACGTAAATAAAAGTTAAAATTGTAATGTCGAAGTGAAGGCTCAAACCGTTTCGTTACGCACCTCTCAGGGTGAAACTTCCTATTCCAAAATATAAATGAGACAAACGGAGGCACAATATGTTGGAATTTCTACAAATGGCCCCTCCGCCAAAATGGCCCTTCCTGCATATACATTACGACCCGCGAGCACTGCCTCCGCCGCGTCCTGCCAGCGCCAGCTGCAGGGACGCGGGCAGAGCTGGGGCCCCGTGGGCAGCTGTGGTCCTGCGTGGACCGGACTCAGGATCGGCGTGAAGCCGGTGCCACGGTAAACCGCCCCTCCCCCCCCTGAACGGGAGCGTCCTCAGAACAACGCGGTAACTTCTGATGGAGAGACCTGCAGTCCCTCGTTTACATTGTTTTCATTCAGAGATCAGTTGAGGAACTTGCGACACTTCTTTGCGCCGCAGTTGCACGGCAGCTTGTTGCTGGCATCCTCTATAGGGAACTTGTAGTCGTAGGTGAGCTCCTCTCCGCAGTAGATGCGGCGGGAGGCGAAGATGACGATGTGCTTCTGGCCGTCCACGGTGATGACCCGGGAGTAGCAGTTGGGCTCGCACGAGTGGTTGATGAAGCGGGCCGCGTTGCCGTGCACCGTGGCGTCCACCACCTCGTAGTCGTCGATGCGGAACATGTAACAGCCGATGCCCTTGGAGGAGAGAGAGGACAGGTGTTAGGATTCAGGCTCCAACGGCTCTTTGTTACCTCCTATATACGTAGACATCTAATAATATCTAATAATATCTTATGTTACATTAACTGTTAATTGATGCAAACACAGTTGAAGCTGAGCAGCCGAGCTAAAGAACGGCCAACGTTAGTTATTCACCGAACTATGCTTTTGATTGATTTAACATCTACATTTTGAAAATTAAACAGCTTTGGAGTTTGGTTTAATAAATGACATGTAACTTGTTACAGGAAGAATGGAGTCTCTCTGCCTTCCACCTAGCATGTTGTAACATTGTATATGATATATAAAGTTATTCACCACTCTTTTGATTGATTTCACATCAGCGTTGTTGAAAACAAATGCACATGGCCAGGAGGAGGGTTATCGAAACAGCGGAAAAGTGACTGGACTTGCATAGTTCCTCTTCAATTCAGGATCAAAACGTAGTCGCCATTTGCTTTCTTTTTTGAGTTTTTATGCTTGTTAGATGGGCTGCATCAGGTCCAGGCATCAACACACACACACACAGGTTAGACCAGGTTTTAATGTTCAAGCCTGTTGAAAACTCTATAGTAGACTTCCAAAGACAGCAGCAGCTGCTGCATGCAAACAAACTTGGCTCCTAGCCATTGGACACAGTTGTTAAATTTAATCACTGAGAGCAACATTTCTTTTAAAAATGGGTACGAGTCTAGTTCACTGAATGACAAAAACCAGGTACTGACCTTTCCATCGTAATATTTCTCCCGTTTGTCAGTGAGCACGGACCGAATGACGTTTCCAGAGTATTCGATGACCATCTCCCCGGCATCGATGGTTTTCTTGCAGAACAGACCTCGGCCATGTATGGGAGACCTGAGGAGTGAATCATAGTGATGATATTTAGGTCTCTGTATGTAAATGCGCTTGTAGTTTTCATAATAATAATAATAAAAGTGATGATTTCAAACTAGACTCTACAAACAGAGAAGAACCTGTTTTAAAGAACAGAAATACAAGAGACTCAACCTTGAAAGACTCAGCATGATCATAGACAAACAACAGATGACAGATCTAAACAAGTATTTGCTATTCAGCTGAGGCAAAGTTAATATTACCCAGAGGACATATGATGCTCTTCTGATGAAACTATACATCACAGTAAATGCTTCACATCAATCAACACCACTGATCTGACCTGTAGACTCCGACAGTTTCTTTGGAAGTGGCCTTGAGCTGTTTGAACCTCACGGCGATGGGCAGCTCCATGGTGGCGCGCCTGCAACAGCAGGAAGGAAGTGTCAGCTGAGCTGAGTCAAGTTCACTTATTTACAGCATCTACAGACTTTGCATGCGCCACAACTGACCTGGCAGTCCTGAGATGCCCTTCCTCCTCATCTTCCTCTTGCGGCCTGTACTCAGGAGGCTGCCGGTGTTTTGAGGCCAAGAAATTGAACATGTCAAACACAGACCTCCTGGATGGTGGACAGGTGGAACAGACAGCGGTCAGCAACAAACACGTCAAAGAAAAGGTGCCAATAGGGCACATACATTCAGTTTCTGTTTGAGATACAGACACAAATACACTTATGTCTCTTTGCTACTTTCTCTCCCAATGTCTTAGACATATACAGCGCTGTTTGACAGTTTGTGAACGCTTTGAGTAGTTTAGATTTTTCTGTTTTTGTTTTGTTATACCACGTTTTTGTATATGAAATATCAGGTCTATGTTTTTTCAATCCCATGCCCTTGTTTTGAGGGAACTTTGTGTGTAGCCAAACATGGAACATAAGTAGTTAAATAAGCAGTCCAATCAAATGAGATTTCCTCAGGAAAGGTTCTGTAAGACCTGTGAGACAAATCATCTACATATGGATGACTCAGCATCTCTGCACCAGAAGTGGACTGCCATCCAAACTTTCACCAAGAAGCAACCAGAGAAATAATAATCAGGTCAATCACAGGCACCATGTTTGGAGGGTTCCTTCCTCACCTGTGGTTGATTTCTGCCCGATCATAGACAAACAGATGACAGATCTAAACAAGTTTTTGCTTTCAGCTGAGGCAAAGTTAATATTCCCAGTGTCTGGATGATGCTGCTCCAGCAGAAACTACCGCTACATCACAGTAAATGCATCCTCAGCCCAATCAACACCACTGATCTGACCTGTGAGTCAACCGAGTCCTCCATTCAGATATGCAAATTTGTGAAATGCCTGCATTAATTGGACAAAATCAGAGTGACCCCCACCTTCGAAAGAGAGCTCCTTCAGTCGTGCATTGGAGCGAGCTTCCTGCACCTTGTCAGTCAGTGATTTCCAAGCCTCTGTAGTAGAAATGACAGTCAGTATTTCTGCCCAGTGTGCAGTTTAATGTTTCATAGAAAGGAATAACATTAGGTTGTAATATCACCTGGGAACCACTGTTTTGTATTTAACACTGAATAACTACTGCCATATTTAATGCAGAAAGGAAATCTAATCCATTTTATATTCAGACCTCCTGGATGGTGGACAGGTGGAATTGTCCGGTCAGCAACAAACATTCAGTCATCAGGAAAACAGAAAAAAAAAAGGTGTCCACATGTGACATGTCAGCTGTTTTCATTCAGTTTCTGTTTGAGATACAGACACAAATACAGCCTTTTATGATTTTGGCTACTTGTTGTTTGAAGTTTGTGACATCGGGGCCGTTCAGATGTTTAGATTTTTCCGTTTTTACTTTCAAGGTAGACGCACGATTCTCTAAATTTATCATTACTAGTTTTTGTATATGAAATATCAGGTCTATGTTTTTTCAATCCCATGCCAAACATGGAACATAAGTAGTTAAATGAGCAGTCCAATCAAATGAGACTTCCTCAGACAAGACAAATCATCTACATATGGATGACTCAGCATCTCTGCACCAGAAGTGGACTGCCATCCAAACTTTCACCAAGAAGCAAACCAGACAAATAATAATCAGGTCAATCACAGGCACCATGTTTGGATGCGGTCACAAACTCAAGTGCAACTGTTTGTCTTCATTTTCAAAGCTCCCTGTTTGTGTTCCTTCCTCACACTGGGGATTTCATGGAGCTGCTGTGTGACAGGTTGTTGAGGAAAATGCTTGGTGTTTTTACTTTTCTCAGGTGTTGGGTCATGTGGGACCCTCAGCTCCGGCAGTGTCTGGTAGCTGTTTAAACATTTTTCTTGCTCCAAAAACCACCTTGGTGTAGAGCCCTGTATGTAGCAATGTTCAGCCCATTAACACCTGAGAAATACCCCATCCGTGAGTCAACACATGTCCTCCATTCAGATATGCAAATTTGTGAAATGCATTGGACAAAATTCAGTTTTCTCACCCAAATTTGCATTGTTTGTCTTTCCTGATTTTGTTAAAGCAAAGAGCCAGTTATAACATTAAATAGTTTTCCAAGCATTAGGAAATACTTTATTTTGCCCATTTGTTTGAAAATAAATTTTCACCAAAAGGAATAACATTAGGTTGTAATATCACCTGGGAACCACTGTTTTGTATTTAACACTGAATAACTACTGCCATATTTAATGCAGAAAGGAAATCTAATCCATTTTATGACAGATTTTGGTGTAAAATTCCAGGGTGTAAGTTGTTTTCTCTCACCTTCAATGCTCTCGCAGCGAATGTGGAATCCATCCTCGCTGCAAATTTCAAAGATGATGCCTTTCTTGGGTTTGCTGTCCAGACCGGTGTCTCTGCTGTTGCCGTCCTGGTCGGGCGGTGAGGCCACAGGAAGAGAGCCCGCTCCTCCAGCTGCAGGGGACTGTTTATCTTTTCCCAACACTTTTCCCGATAAAACACCTTCGGATGTCTTCTTTTTACCAAGCACACTGGAAAATTATATGCAGCAAGGATTAGTACTACGCTTTGTGAATAATTTAAAAAATAGCTGACGGTTCGATAATGACAAACCTCTTGTTGGTCGCCTTATCTGGGGGCTTGCCGGTGTCCATGGGTTCAGGGGAGGTCAGCTCTTTGGAACTGGGTGTAAAAAAAGACAGGAGAGGTTCATAATGGGAATATCAGCTAAATAAAGAACAAGCAGTGGTGAGTAGTATTTAAACCACAGACAATCAATACATTTTAAGTATTAAGAGATGCAGACAATGTGACATCTCACTTCTCTCTTGTGGTGTAAAACAATTACACATAAAAATGTATTATAAAAAAATAGCTAGGAGAAAAATAGCTTTGGTGAAACATCTAATGAATAAAACATACAAGAAAGAACTATACTACATCTTATCTCCATGAATATGCAACGAAACTGTGAAGAATCAGTTTGAGAGTTCAAATGACTCTGAAGTCATTGAAAAAAACTTTGTGGGTGATTTTTTAAATGTTTAGAAACGTTATATTCATTATGCAGAACAACAAAGTTACTGCAAACTTTCCTGTCTTCGTGTAAATAAGAACAAACGCAGCATGGTACACGTATGTCTGACCTTGGGGCCGATGGAAGTCGTCCTGCTGGGTTGTTGTGATGCTCGTCTGCCTGAGACGACTTGAGCTTCTTCCCGCTGTTCAGGTCTGGACTCTGCCGGCTCCTCTTGGCTTTCTGTTTGCCCTTCTCCGACCCTGAGCCTGAGCCGGGAGGCCTTTGCTCTGACGATCTGGAGACGGGAGTCGTCCTGCTGCTCTGCGAGTGTGCGGCGGCCTGTGTTTGCGTGAACACTCCGACGACGCGGCCGTTGGCGGGACTCAGCGGCGTGGGCGGGCCGGGGGCTATGGTGACGGTGGTGCTCGGGCAGGAGTCCACGGTCTGGACTCTGTTTACAGGCTGGGACTGATGCTGTAGGTGGATGCTGCCACCGCCGCCGCCGTCTGCCTCTCCTTGCTGGCTGACGGCCATGCTGATGGTCTGCTGGGACGGCAGGACGCAGATGCTGCTGGCGATGGACGTCTGTACGTTGGAGCCGATCTGTGACATCAGAGGAGCTCCTCCTGCCGACTGGAGGACCATGGGCTGGTCCGACAGGCCCAGGCCGTGGGGACCGGCCTTAAACAGGAGGTTGCTGATCGGCCCTGTGATCTCGCCAGAGCTGAGCACGGGAGTGGAGAGGGAGACTGATCCCGGTGCGAGGAGACCCGTGGCGCCACTAGGGGGCATTGACACGACATTCAGCACCGACTGACTGGGGTTGAGACCGGAGACTGTGCACGGAAGGAGGTGAGTGGAGGAGTCGTGGCCGAGGAGGCCGGGCTGAGCCGGACCGGGAATCCTCTGCTGGAGGAGAGTAGTGGGATCCAGATACATGACCCCGCTCGACTTCGGTCTCTTGATGATATTGGGGACCTTACGCTGCGGGGTGGAGAGCGTGCTGAGCTCCACCAGGCCGCCGGGCTGGCCGGGGATGCTGGCGGTGATCTGAGGGGACGACAGGTTGATGAGGGTCATGTTGGGAGGTCCCACCTCGGAGGGGGCCAGGGTGGGCTGGCTGCGGGAGCGGGCCAGCTTCTTGTTCTTCCTCGGCTGGAGGCGGGAGATGGGCCTCTTCCTGCCGGGGGCCGAGGCCAGCGCGGTGGCGGGAGAGGTGAGGGAGGAGGGGCTGGACACGATGGCCACGCTGGGGACCAGGTCGTGCGGCCGGCCGGCCTCCGAGACCAGGATCTGGGGCTGGTCGTGGGTCTGGGGGGGCAGGCCGATGAGGAGGCCCGAGGTGGTGCTGGGGATCCCCGTCTGGAAGCCGGTCTGCGCCGCTCCTTGGAAGGTGTGGATGTGGGAGGGGTGGGGCATGGCGCCCAGGACTTTGCCGCCGGCGGGGAATATGGGGCCGGCCGTCGATAAGCCGGTGTTGATCCCCGTGGTGAGCGTCATGGAGCTCAGCACCGTGGGAGAGCTGGTGTCCATCACTCCCGTGGCGCTGATCTTCTGGGTGACCCCGTTGGGGACGGTCTGGAGGACGTACAGCGGCTGGAACTGCTGATTGACCACGATGAGCTTGTCCGGGCCGGGTTTGATGACGGCCGGGCTGGACACCTGAGCCTGGGACGGCCCCGGTCCCTGGACGGGGCTGGGGCTGCCGGCGGCTGCGGCCGACGTGGGGAGGTACTTCTGACTCTGTAGGGGCAGGGAGGGGGAGCTGGGTAAGCCGGGGGTGCCGGAGCTCCTGGAAACGTCCTGGTTACCGGGGGGGTCGACCACCTGGCCGATGGCGGGGCTGGGGATGAACTGCTCGGGGGTCATGTGACCTTCCTGCCCATCCCTGTTTCCCAAAGCTGTGGCGTCGTGCTGGTTCTCCGACGGCGACACGCCCGGCCCCGCTCGCTTCTTGTCTCCGCTCTTCTCCCCGCTGATGCTCTCCTGGTCGGAGGGGCTCAGGCCGAGCATGGTGCGGTCCGAGGCGTCCGAGATGAGGCTTCCGGCCGCGTGGTTCTGGCTGGAGCTGACGGACGGGCTGCGCGTGGTGAGGACGGAGAGGTCGGAGGGCAGCTCCAGAGGGAGGTACGGCTCTTCTACGGAGATGGAGCTGTTGACGCTGCTCTCCACCACGCCGCCGCTCTCGGCGCTCGGCATGGGCTGGGAAAAGTCGTCGAACAAAATGTCTTTGCGCCGGTTGACGTCCACGCCGACGTAACCCTCGTCCAGCAGCAGCTCGGAGGACGACGGCTCCGACTGCTGACCCAGAGCCTGCATCGACATGGACGGCGTGTTCAGGACAAACTCCATGATGTCCGACGGCAAGATGTTCCCGCAGTCGTCGCTGTTGTTGTTGTCCGAGTCCGACTTGAGCAGGTCGGTGCTGAGGGACAGCTGCGCCTCCAGCGGGTCCTGACCCTGGCTCTGCGGCTGGGACTTGACCCCCACGCCCAGAGGGAGACAGTTGTCCTTCTGGTTCTTCCGTCCCTCTCGCGTGCTGCCGGCCGCTCCGCCGCCGCCGTCCGCCTCCTTGCTGGAGTCGTGGGAGTCGGTTTTCTCCGCGTGCCTCTCCCGGCCCCTTCTCTTCGGAGCGCTCTTATGCGGCGTGGAGGAGGACGTGGCCGTGGTGGTCGTGGTGCTGGTGGTGCAGATGCTGGTGTCGCTCTCGGAGCCGTCGTCGACGCCGTCCAGCTGCCCGATGCGCTGCTTTCCCAGGGTCCTGCAGAAGACGGCAGAGATGAGATGTCAGGTTATTATTGAAGATGCTACGACGTAATCGCAAACAATCTTTACTAGAAATATCGCTTTAGTTCTACTCCGATACTCTGAGCACGTTTCCACTGCAGGAACTTCAGGGTCATTTTTACGGGGCCGGTGTGTGTCTCCACTGCAGGAACCTCCCCTGAAGGACTGTCTACAGGAACTTTAACAGCTTGAGGTTTACTGTGTTCTGATTGGTCAAACTCCAAGCCAAGAGAACGCCCCGAAATAAGCGACATTTTTAAAACTCAGCGTTGTTAAAAAAGTGTCTACACAGCCAGAAAAAAAGAGAATAAGTCAGTAAAAGACTTCTAAGAGTAGTAGCATTAAAGACAACTACACGATTGCGCGACTATCGAAACAACATCTTTAAAACCAGCATTATTGGAATGAGGCTGCACATCTTTCTTGTTTGTTTGTTTAATACTTGTAATGAACTCCTCATTGTCTCTTTTTGAATACAGGCATATGCAAGTACTCAGTCTACATGTGTTAGTTGTTATGGTACCTAGTGCATATTGATGAAAATGTATCCTCTGACTGAAACCTTATGTAGTTATTTGCATTTTTTTTTATTTTTTTTTTACTTGTTCTGCTTTTTCTTGCATTTGCCAAACAAAGTGTGAGAAAAACAAGAAAACATCTGTATGGACAGAAAAACAACAACAAGCGCAGCAAAAAAAACAACAACAAAAAAAACTGCAGCACAACGATTGCGTGATGATCGAAAGTGTTTCACTTCGCCTTAAGAGTCTGGACGGTCCTGGTCTGCAGCGGAGACACGGCCGAGTGAGGGGACAGTTCCTACCCCTCCTCCCTTTACAAGGAACTAGAACTAGTTTCAAGTTTCATCATCAACAACAGTTTCCTTGTACTTACAGAGCGTTCAGCATGTCCTCTTCGGCTTTGGCCTGCGCCCTCTGTTGCTGCTCCTCGTCTTTGAGGAAGCGCTGCAGCTGGGAGCCTCGGCCCAGACACTGGTCGATGCCCTCGATGGAGGGCAGGCCCTCGCCGGGGTTGATTATTGTCCTGGTGAAGTTGTAGTAATAAGGGTCTTTACCCCTCTGTTTCATGACGCTGTCTTCGTCCTCCTCGCTGTCCCCCGATGAAGAGGAGGTGCTCATGTCGTCCGCCCCGTCCACCTGCCCCTCGGCCGACTTCTTGCGGCCGCCGGTCCTCCTCTTCACCACGGCCCCGGCTGCGTCGCCGCTGCCGTAGAAGGCCAGGTCCTCCTCGCCGTAGGACCGCACCCCGTAAAAAGGCGTGAGGCCGAAGAACATGTTGGAGCGGGCGCGGGCGCTGCGGCGAGGGTAGCGCCGCTTGGCCGACCCCGACCCGTCGCTGTCGTCCTCGTGGTGTTTGTCGTCCATGCCCCTGTCGTCGTGGTCGTCCTCGGGGCCGTCCCCCTCGTCCTCGGGGCCTCGGGAGAGGAGCCCGCCGCGGTGGTCCCGGAGGCGCTCCTTATGCGGATGGTCGTCGTCCTCCGTCTGAGTCTGGGTGTCGGACTCGGAGCTGTCGCTGCTGCTGGCGGAAGGAGAGGAGAAGAGGGCGGAGCGGGCCGAGCGGCGGGCTCCCAGGTTGGCGGGGGAAACGGTGGAGGTGGTGGTGGTGGGACAGGAGGAGGAAGAGGAAATCCCGCTGCCGGTGCTGGTCCCGTTGGGGTCGGTCTTGATGTCGCTGTTCAGCAGAGACGCAGACGGGGGTTTGACCAGTCGCTTTTTCTCTCGCGAGGTCGACAGCTGGTTGGTCGTCTGTTTGGAGTGAGACTGGGAGGACACCTTCACCCCCTTGTCGGGGGCCGCGGCGGCCAGCTGCTGTAAGCCGTCCAGACCGGAGACACTCTTCTTCTCGGGACAGGAGTAATTCTCCCTGCTCTTGGAGGACGACCTGTCTCCTCCCTGGGTCTCGTGCTTCTCCCCCTGAGCCTTCCCGTGGGCTTTGGTGCTGTTTCCCAGCGCCGGTGCTTTGCTGTTGCCGCCGCTGCTGTTGTGAGAGCCGGGGTTGGCGGCGTGCGTGTTGGAGCTGCCGGTGGCTTTAGTGTTGTTGTTGTTGAGGAGCGGGATTTTGTTGCTGCTGTTGCTGTTTTGGAGCGTCTTCTCCTTTTCGCCGTCTTTGGAAGCCTCCCTGCTGCCTGTCGTCTTTGCTTTGGGGTGTTTGTCTTTGGCGGCTGAGGCTGCGGCCGGGGAGGCCAGAAGGTGCGGGGAGCCTCGCTTGACGACGTCGTCTTCCGCTGATGTCCTCGACGGCCACAGGGGCTTGGTGCCCGACGCCGTGGCTGAACCTGATGAGTGATCGTTTGATTTGCGAGCGTTGGACTTCTGAAATGAAGGCTGCGGAGAGCTGGATTTCCCGATGACAGAGTCCTTGTGGTGTGAAGATGGCATTAGATTTCCCGTACCGCCGCCGCTGCTGCTCTCCTTCCCTGAGCTGGGCTTGTCCTTCGACTGGGTGATGTTGGAGGCGGGGGCGGAGCGGTGACGGGGCAGCAGACTGAGGTTTGAGGAAGCGTCCTGGTCCTTGCCTCCGTGCTTCCCTTGCTTTTCTGTCTGCTTGGCGCTGCCACCTCTCTGCTGACTGGTGAGAACAGCGGTGCCCACCAGAGGGGACGACTGGCCTGAACTCGCAGGTGCCAGTCTGGGACTTTTACCCTCACCTCCCGCCTGTTTGGACTGACCGCCAGGGTGGCCGTCTTTCCCTGAGCCGGACTCTTTGTTTCTCTCTGTGCTTCTATAACTGGACTCTCTCGAGGGAGGTCTACCCTTGTCAGAGTCTCTGCTAGATGGTCTGTCTTTACCTTGGCCTGAGTCTTTTCCTGTTTCCCTGCTATATTGTCTATGCTTCTCAGAGTCCCTAAAGGCTGAATCTCTGCTGAGTGACTTGGATTTGTCCATATCCTTATAGCTGGAGTCTCTAGAGGACGATTTGCTCTTTTCTGTGTCTCTATTGCTTGACTCTCTGCTCGCCTGTCGCCCCTTGTCAGAGTCCCTGTTTACTTGTCTCCCCTTCTCTGAATCTCTTAAGGGATCTCGACTGAGGGGTCTTCCCCTCTCTGATTCTTTCAGACCTGAGTCTTTGTTCAGCGCTCTCCTCTTTTCTGGCTCTTTGGCTGGTTGTTCACCCTTGTCGGAGTCTTTTTGCCCGAGCTCTCTGGACGATCTGTTCCTCTCAGAATCCTTAGCGGCTTGGTCTCGACTCGACAGCCTCCCCTTGTCGGGGTCTCTCACCCCTTGGTCTCTGGATGGCTGCTGTCTGTTTCTGTCTGAGGAGAACAGTCGGCCTCTTTCGTCGTCCCTCTGTATCGGGCTCTTTGCCGAGTCTTTGCTGGGGTGTTTTGACTTTTCCGGGTCTCTGGCGGGGGAGGGGATGAGGGGAGGTGGTGAGGTGAGCGGTCGTGACAAGATCTGAGGCGGGGAGGTCATCACTCTCTGTCTGTTCAGCTGGTGGGGAGGAGGAGAGAGAGAAGGGGAGCTGTGGCGGCGCGAGTCGATATTCCGCATGCCGGGGTTCACCAGGGAGTCTCCCACTGTCACTATCTCATGGCTTTGGGGCTGAGAGGTACCGCCTGCAAAACACAACAAGTGGAAATTAATACAGAAAAGTAGGCACTGCTGAGAGTTATATTTGATGCTTAAAGGGATAGTTCTACATTTTGGCAAATTGGCGCTTTGCCGTAATCCTTGTAGTTTTAGGAGTAGGTTTGTTACCTTTAATTGTCGGTGCAAGCTGTTTTTAGAATGGCGGAGCAGAGCTGTGAGCTGTGAGCTGCTCAGAGCTACGCTACGGAGGCTAATGGGATTTCTTAGTTTACCTCATCAAACTCATCAAATACACAATCCAACAACTCCAAAACGCTCTTGTGCAGTTCAAAGCTCTGCTCCGCCATTCTAAAAACAGCTTGCACCAACAATTAAAGGTAACAAACCTACTGCTATAAAGGTAAAGGTAAAGGTGAAATTCTTTCTCTGCATTTAACCCATCCCTGAGGAGCAGTGGGCAGCCACTGTGCGGCGCCCGGGGACCAACTTCAGATCATGAGTCAGTGCCTGACTATAGGGATTATGGCAATTGCCAAAATAACTATCCCTTCACTACTCTGAAAATGTTTCTACATAAATGCAATCTCCTACTCATACCTGGAGAGGGCATGGGCCTGGGGCCTATCGAGCGCTGACAAGGGGGGTAGCTGGGATGCCGGTTCCTGGTGTAAACCCTGAGCTTGGGGGTGTTGGTAGGGGAGAGCGTGTCAGAGCGTCTTGGGGATTCAAACGGATCAGGAAAGTCTAAAAGTGGAAAAGAAAAGAGATATCGACCAAACAAAAGATGAGTATATTGTAGTCTCTAAATGTGGTACACAGTGAAACATGCATTATAGAAAAAGTCGACAAGTTACCTGCTATGGGAGGCGGGCTGTGTGCTATAGTACGATTCTCCTCAAAAGCAATCAAGCTCTTCAGGTCAGACTCCAGCACCTGAGGTCGACAAACTAGGATCCTGCAGGTGTACACGCAGCGCTTTCGGGCATCTAACGTACTCCAGTACACCCTTGAACACCTACAGGGACAAAGATTTATTTAGTGTGACTCGATTATCTGGGAAATTTCAATTTCCTTTCAGCGGTTAGATGCCATTTACACAGTTACATAGAGTAAAACAGGAATGGCAGCACTTACTGGTATCCTACAGGGAAGAGTTTGCGTTTGCAGTCTGAGAGCTCGGTCAGTATCCCCAAACAATCAATCTTCATGGAGCCTGAAATGAGAAAAAAAAATCAGAAATCAAGAAAAAAGACTGAGGCTGAGTGGATAAAATGGAGCTACAGATTCACGGTCAGCGGTCGACCTACCTATCATCATGTGGACGTTTTCAGGCTCCAGTCCCGCAAGCCACTTCCTCCTGAGACTGAGGCCCTCCAGGTCCACCAGGATCCTGCGCGTGACCTCAAATCCAGACACCACCTGGAGAGAGAAAACACAGAAGAACAGGACGGATGAAGGCAAAATATCAAAAACGTGGAATGGTTCATCTGCTTAGAAGACCTACTGAGTAACTTGAGTAAAATTGACATAGACTTACTTCTCCCTTTATGAGATCCCTGTGCTTTGGACAATAGACTTTCTTGTCCTCCAGGAAGACACAGTGACACTGACGGGCGCACATGAAGTGGTAGTTACTGGTGCAAGAGGTGAGGCAGCAGCCGACCGTGGCCCCTGGCTTCTGACACTTCTCACACCGCTGCACAGAGAGTGGGACGGGGTCGTCAGTGTTGGTTAAATAAGCACTTGGGGTAAATAGCGGTGTGATGGATGAACCGTCCGGGCTTACCAGCTGTTTTCCCCTGAGAACGGCCATGTGAACGTTTTTCAGCGAGCCGTCGTCGTCCTCGAACACCTCGGCAGACCAGAGGGCGCAGTTCACATGGGTCCAGTCGTTCTGACCGATGTACAGCAGCCGGCCGCCCTCCTGAAGCAGAGATGTGACACAGATTCAGCCTCATTAGCCACGTTTACATGTACATGTACATCAGTCTGATCGGAAATTCCAACTTCGCTTTTTACATGGACACAAAATTAAGATCTGATGAAAACGTGTGTGTACATGCATCAAGCAATTAATCTGAATAAATTTGCTGTGACATGCACAGTCAAGTCTTGCCAGTCAACAAACACTGTCAACCTGCTCCTTCACTCCTCGTACGTGCCTCCTCTGATCAACATGGACCTATATCGTGTGCTGCAAACGTTACTTTTGTCTCTGGTTTATACTTCTGCTGTTTTTGCCTTCTATGTGTTTGTATATTTACCCAGTTTACCCAGTTTATTTGTTCTTTGTCTTCTTGTCTGCTTGTTTGTTAGTTTTTTGCTCTTTTCTTTTGATACCCTGCTGAGTGTTAATTGGAAATACATATGCTAGCAACGGTTCATTGAAAAGAACCAAAAAAACCCACAGAAGCCAGTGGATGATTCAATTAAATCGGATTATTCAATTAATTATAATATGATAATTATATTTCCAATGGACGTGTTTACGTGACGATGTTTTATTCTGATCCGCATTTATTCCTGTTTTATTCTGTTTCTTTGTGTCCGTGTAAACATGGCTGTTGATGTCAAGGTGAGCTCTAGCTGACGTGTGACTCACGTTGGTGTTCTCGTCTCCATACTTCAGACACAGAACGCACTGCCTGTTGTCGCTCACGCCTGGTGGCGGCGGGAGCTCTGGGCTGTCCTCACGATCTGAAGAGAGACATGCATTTTAGATTATTTAAGAAATAAATAATTAAAACTGTAAACAGCAAGATGTGACATGAAGGTACGTTTTTTTCTTCTTTTTACACATTCTTGTAGTTTGTCTTACCGGGTATGGTTGGGGGTGGTGGGGGTAGCGAGGGAGGGAGCGGTGGCGGCGGCGGCGAGGCCGGAGAGTCTGGCTCGCCGGGGTTCTTGGGCCGGGGAGCCGGGATGATCTTTTTCATGAGGTGGGGGTGCTCGGCGCGGGAAAGCTCCTGTCTCTCCTGCCACTGGGCGTAGTTGTGATCCAGAGACGGAGGCAGCACGGCGTTGGGAAGCAGCCCGCTGCTGGGGAGGAGCGGCAGAACAGAGACGTTAGGCACGAGACGAGGACAGACAGCGACGGGGTTAAACACTAAGTTGTGATTGTGCTGCTGCCAAAAGCCCCGGATGAAAACAAACAGAGCAAATCCCCAAGAAGTTCAGAATAACTCCATGAGTCATCGTTTGGATTTCCAACTTCACTGAAGCCTAATGACATGAAGACAGATGGGATTATTCAGAATTTGTGTTGGTAGAATTGTTTTCACATCAAAACAACACTTCCAACTAGACAGGTCTTGGATAATTAATGGTATTATACACCTCAAAGCACAGGTTTTCCCCAGGTTAACAGATCTTCACCAAGCAAAGCAAAGTTTCCTTTTTGCACTAACACTGCAATGAGTGAAGAGCATCATTCTGGATAAAAGACTGCTCCTTGTCAGGGAGGTAGACTAACCCATAGTCCACCTTTGTTTTTGTTCCAAACAGCAGCAGATCTTGTTCGATTCGATAGTCAGCCATTAAAAACATTGAGCATATAAACAAAACTCTGAACGCACGACCCCTGAGCACTACTCTAAACTCTGTATGTCAGATAGACAGACAGGCAGGATCTTGGATTTTGTTCCCATACGATGTAAAAAATCTTCTGAGCAGCGGGTTAGCAACCAGTAACAAATATTCATATCAACGGAGCGATGCCAGGTTAGGGTTTTGCCAAGTCAAGCAAGGCTGGGTAACTGGTGTGATGCTAAGTCTCAAACTTAATAAGCCGGGCAGAGACATCTAAGCAGGAATCTGTCCAACGGCGGCCGCAGGATCCCCGGGATCCTGGACTCCAAGTCCCTGATACATAACGCAGTCGACCGAACTGACAAGTAAACCACAATTGGACCGCAAATATGTATCAAAGAGCCTTGGGCTGAAATGTGACACCGCCACGGCTTGCCTCCCACGGCGCCTGCAGGCAAAGCAGAATAAATGGTCGGGGGAAAGCTGATAGCTAAATTGGAGGGAGTGAGTGAGTTAGTTAGTGAGTGAGGGAGTGTGAAGGTAAAACTTTAATAAGCAGCACGGTAAAACCATCGTGAAAGGCTGCTGATGCCACGTAGAAGTGGTGATGAGCTTTGATATATCTTCTCTAATAATGCCCCGTAAGCTCGTCATCTCTGTACACAGCATTAATTATTCAACGGGATCATTTCATTATTAATCATTGGTATAAAGGCATATGCACTGATCCGTGTAATGTGGGGATTTCCATTGATGCTGTTCTCTAAGCATAAACTCTGACTATCTCTAGAGCTTCTAATGATCACATTAGTTGATATATATATATGGGTTGATATGTTATTCTGAGTGTATGGGCCTCTGAGCATCTATTATCCACTTAGACTCACCACTCAGCTGCCCGGTGGGTTCACTAAATCACAGAAACGGTGGGATCAATTTCATTAGAGCAGCTTTAAGTCCTGACTGGGACGTCTCATGACAGAGTCAAGGTGTGTGGAGAGAAACTGCTTCACTTCTATTGTTGAGTTCTTTAAAAAGGCTGTCTTACTGTTTTTTATGTTACTGCCGATGAAGCGTTTCAGTCAAACTGAACAATCAGATTTCCTCCACCGCTCAAACAGATAATGTGAAGATCAGATGAAATCCCGCTCTTGCCACTTGGCTCTTATTTCTTCGGCCGGCACATTTCATAAATATTAGTTCACTGCCTTCTGGTTCCCCTTCTATTCACAGATGACGGTACAGCGTCCCCCCACAAGAAACCACATCTTACTCCTTATTTCAATAATTACAGACCTACAGTTCTTGAAAAGTGCAGCTTTGCTCCTAGGGTTTTTTTTTGGTAGGGTTCACATTACAGGAGTATTAAAAACAAATTTTCTTCTCTGTAATTACAAACACAACTCATATTACCGGTTTAGAAAATGCACAGCACATCACACGTTTTACATTACTATTAAGAATGAGTTCACTGCTTGCCAGTAGGCGCTATTTAACTTCTGACTTACACACAGTTTGTATTAGTTTTCCATTTTTTTCTCCATTCTACCTTCTTCCCTGATACTGTTGCCTCATTTTATGGCTGCACTTTCCAACTTTTTCAAATTACGACAACATTGTTAAGTGAAATTATATAATGAATATTCAATGTAATTTTCAGACATTTTCAAATAATTCCATCATAATTCTGTGAAACTAATCAAGAGGGTAAATATAAATGATGTCTTATGTAACTCTAATGAGTTAGTCAGAACAGTTGGACACTGCGCACTGCATGACTGGTACAACCTAGTGCATCGACTGCAGTGCGAAAGACACTCACTTAGAGACTTTTTGCCTTTCCCAGAACCTGGACTCCTTCACTTTGAACCATGGGAAGCTTCGGTCCATTTGCTGAAAGAGAAAAACACGAGATGAAGTTTGCATATCAGGCCGCCTGAGCACTTGCACAGACTTCCAACCATCTGGGGCAAGATGGTGGTTAGTCATACTGTAATTGAACAGAAGGGGCATAGCTTGATGTTGCCATACTTGACTAATATACTTAACCTATATCTGCTGCAAAGGGCGTCCAAATCAGTGGATCAAGAAACTACTTTTGATTTAGATTTTTAAAAATATGACATGTGCTGTACGTGAATCTATGTCAGAAATAACATCACATTATATACATTTATAAAAAACTATACTATAAATATATAATCCATATGAGCTGCAGCTGGTCTGAGATTCTTACCCGGATAAAGAAAGACTTGACCATGCTGTTTGCTTTCCTGCTTTCAGGCTGGCCACCGTCACCGTTGAGGGCTGTCTGAATGATCCGCACTATGTCGTCACTAAAGTCCAGCTGGGAGAGAGGTAAACAGACGCACACAAGAGAAGAAGAACTGTTAAAAAAGTGCTAATAAAAATGAGAGGAAAGGTAATTAATACCAATCAGCTATCTATGTTCTTGACCACTAACCTGAGAGAACAGGACACACACAAGTTTCAAATCTTCGACAAAAAATGTCTGAAAGGGATAGTTTGACATTTTGGCAAAGCTCCGTAGTGTAGCTCTGAGCAGCTCACGGCTCTGCTCCGCCGTTCTAAAAATATCTTGCACCAACAATTAAAGGTAATGAACCTACTCCTAAAACTATAGGGATTATGGCAATGAGCCAATTTGCCAAAATGTTGAACTATCCCTTTAAAAGATATGAAGCATTTTCTAAAGTAAAAAACAACAACAGTGTTTTCCAACATCAATATTCTAACCCTACATCAAAGCATTAGGCAAACAGAGCCTCTGAAATGTTTAGAAAGTGTTTACACATGGTTCGGTTGGATAGATCTCCCCCGCCGATCTCCTGGTAAATGTACAGCAAACAAACGCACATGCTTCCTTTTGACAGAAATGTAGAGACAACAGAAAACACAATGAGAACACACGTACCACTGAATTGTAACGGCCCTGAACCATCTTTTTCTCAACAGACTCCAGGTCTGGAGGGGAGTCGCTGGGAGCTGGGGGGGCGACCTCCGTCAGGACCGGAGGGTCGGGGCCTTCTGGAGAACGACGGGATGGAAGACTCTCCTCTGTCTCTGGATTCAGCTCGGGAGGCTTCACCGCCTGTACAGACAGAGCCATTATGAACATCGCCATTCTGCTCATTAAGCTGCATTTGCTGCTTGAACTGTTTCTAATCGAGTCTGTCTGAGTGTTTACATCAATATCAAACTCTGAGAAAATAATCGCTCGACACAATAGATTGCGACAGAGCAGGAGCGTGCGCGTCTCACCTGTCTGTAGCGCAACAGGTGCGTGGATGTGCGTGAGTTGAGCAGTGCGGTGAGGACGTGGCGGATGCTGCCCTGGAGCTCCCTCTCCAACGCCGTCCTCCACTCGGCCGGATGGCGTTCCGTACATTTGGTACAAGTGTAGGCAACGCTCTCCGGCAGCTTTGACAGAAGCTCGTACATCTCGTCTGTGGGGGGAGGAGACAGCGAAAGATGACAGGTCATTATTGCGCCCATTATTAAGTTGATCGTCTTTCAGCATCTCATCGGCATGACAGCGCTCCCAGGGCGGCCCGTCAGTCAGCTGCACGGGCGCTGGCAGCTGACAAGACAAATTAAAGGCTGAAATATATTAAGTACAGAGCTCCACTTCTGATGAACGGAAGGTGAAGGTGTGTTTTAACGTGATTTTCTTATGGGGACCTACTAACCTGTCAGATTCTCACACTTGGCATGAACCCAATGGTTGCAACGACCGCACTCCATCATCTTGCTGTCGTAGTCGTCGTCGTCGTAGCACTTATCACACAGTGGGCAGAAGTTCCCTGAGAGAAAGATTGCAACGGGTACGATCAGATTAAACCGTTCAGTGTAAGATGGATCGGATTCAAATGCCCTTGTAATGTCACGTTGGATTTTTTAAAAGAATATTCATGGTTTCACCGCCTCTGCTCACCTTTAGCAAAGAGTTTGGCACAGTCATGACACATGGAGAAGTCGTGTGACCACTGGGCGTCCCAGGACTTCCCAGGTTTCGTGGCTCCACAACTTTTACAGCGTACACACTTGGTGCAAACCTGGAAAAGGAAAGAAAGAAAGACAGACAGACAGAAGATTGAACGAAAGAAAGACAGAAAGAAAAAAGAAAGAAAGAAAGAAAGAAAGAAAGAAAGAAAGAAAGAAAGAAAGAAAGAAAGAAAGAAAGAAAGAAAGAAAGAAAGAAAGAAAGAAAGAAAGAAGGCGTTGGTGAGGTGGTGACCGCATCACACAAACTTGCAAGCAGCTGATTAAAAGAGCGGAGCTGGTGTGAAAGTGACACAGTGAGGAGTCAAATGTGGAAGCTGGGACAACGTGTGAACAAAAGGAGAGGCAGCCTAATGCTTCAAGTTTAGTCAGGCAGTGATATCGAGTGGGGGGTTGCTAGGGGAGGAGTTGTGTTTGTTCATACCCAGACTCTCTTCTTCTTGGTGGGTCTGGTGGGATGGTTGGGACCCAGGCACTCCGGGTGATAGCTGTTTCGGCACTTATCACACTCTAGCAGCTGTTGCTATAATGACAGAAACCAAAAAAAAAAAGTGCCGTGAGATCATTTCAGGGGCAAATTCAAAATTTTTTCATGCCCAAACCAACAATGCAGTCCTATTCACAGCAAATTAGTACCAAATATGTCACCTAGGTTTGACATGTCATGGAATTATCCACTTTAGCCAAACTGTGTTGTCTGTCTGGGAATGAATGAACCAACGAGTTAGGTGGCGCATTAAGAGTGTTTAAGGTTTGCTACAGAAACGTGACAGTGCAGTTGGCTTTATTCAGGCACATTGATGGAAAGGACATCATTATAAAAGGCATTACGCTGCAGCTATGTGTGCTGTAGAGGGCAGTGCTTGGTAGGGGTTGCAGGCAGCCAGTAAAGCGGAAACTGCAGTCAAGGCTTTGGGTCAACACAATTAGTCGAAGCAACACACAGTGAATGTGTGCCATTGTCCCATCCTGAACTACGAGCAGTTCTGCCATTCATAAATGCTCAAAAGTTAAATGAAATGGAAAAGTTAACAACCCTTTAATGGGGTTTCCACTCAGCATGTGTCTGGTAGGTGCAATATGTAGATATTTTATGTTCATGCAGCACTGGGTATCTGTGGTATAATATATCTGCAGAATGTGAGGCTCACCAGGAGCTGGGATTTCAGGCCTTTAAGCCACACTATGTTGTAGAGCCAGAGACCTGCTGCTGGTAAGTTGGTCAGACATAAAAGCCAATCAAAGCAATAAATTGCTTAACGCTGTTTGGGTGAAGATTTGTTTCATAGAATGAGCTGCGACGCATCCTGAGCGTTCACATCTTTTGGATGCGGACCATTGAATGACCAGTAACCGAGAAGTTCATACAGGCACACTGACATGCACCCGCAGGCCAGAACCATCCAGCTGGCGCTCGATTGTGTTGTGCAGAGCTAATATGTTTAAACATCATTATAAAATGACAACCATACAAAGCTCGCGCCATGGAGTTAAATAATAAAATGGTGGCAGGAATCCAAGACGCTGATTAAGTAATGTCTGCTGGCAAAGGCTGGTGAGTTTCTTTCTAGAGGGAGATTCTTCAGTCTTTACACTCTGTCAATCTAAACTAAGCTTCTTTTGTCAACAGCTTTAAAATGAACAGAACTGAATTCAATGGCTTACTTTAGTTTTCTGGTGCTGGCGCCCACAGACCTGGCAGAACCGGCATCGTCGACAACACCAGTTCTCAAACTGCTCCTGGAGAGGGCGCTCCGACTCCCCCAGGCAAAAGAGATGGAAGGGTTCACAGCAAACCTGGCAGAAGACAAACTGAGGACAAAGACGGAGACAGAAGAGAAACAAGAGACTGTTAGGATATAGATTCAGCTATTTAAGAGGAGGAAGTTCAAAATGACAGTTTGTTTTTTTACCTCAACATTTCCACTGCTTGCACATAAAAAGCAGAGCACCCTGGGTGTGACAGGCACAGAGGTGAGCAGGCTGAGGCCTCCAGCCTCCCACACCTTCTCCACATCATGGTCCCTCTTGAAATCCACTCTGATACGATGCACTCCGTCGCAGGGCGCTCGAGACTTCACCTGGCCCCTAGTCGAGGGAGTGCTCAGCCAGTTTAAAGTACTACTGCTGGGGGGTTTAGCGGTCAGCGGCTTCAGATGGTCACCAAACAAGAGGGGAGACAGAGAGAGGGTAAATATTAATTACATTGGATTGTACGTGGTCCACACAAGGAGCATCCACAGTTTTGATGTGAATTATGCAGAAATAACAAGAAAATCTAAATAAAAAGCTCAAATAACTTCTTGTCACCTTGTCTTTTGGTCTCTGTTTGGGTGATAGAGGAACAGTGCGAGAAGTCGGTTTCTTCAACTGTTTTGATTCGACTTTTTAAAAAAAGAGACAGGACATAACAGTCAGATAAGAACTGTATGCAAACTATATGTTTTTACTTCAACTTTTATAAAAGAGGAAAAAGAAGTTTTGTACCTGTATGTGAAACATTAATAGCTGAGCTCTGCTGCTGCAGCGAGTGCTGCTGAGGCTTCTTCTTGGACTCGCTCAGAGGAATCTTGGGTGAGGAGTCTTTCTTGGGAGGTCCCTGACTTGTAAGAGGCCGATGCTGCTGCTGCTGGGATGCTTGGTGGGACTGCGTGGACTGGGAGGGGGAGTTCTGGGCCGACGACGACGAGGAAGAAGAGGACGAGGACGAAGAAGACGAGGAGGTGGAGGAGGAGGACGAGGAGGAGGAGGATGACGACGAGGAGGAGGACGTGGTGACGGGCTGCTGCGGCTTGTGTCCCTTCTTGCTGCTGCCGCCGCTGGAGACCGAGAGCTGTTTGGGGTCCGGCGTCTGGCCCGGAGATGGCGTCTGGGCCATGGCTGCGCCGGCGGCCTGGTGGGGTTCGACCGGGCCGGGGGAGGAGGTGAGGGCTGGAGACGACTGCTTGGATGACGGCTGCTGTCTTGACTTCTCCTCTCCCAGCTTCAGAGGAGGAGTTTCGCTCTTTCTGCGGGGAGGCTCCTCCTTCGGCGGCGCGGGAGCGGGTTTGGGGCCGGACTCGGAGTTTGGTCCTTTACCCGTGTTGAGGCCGTCCCTCTTCTCAGACAACTTGTTCTTCTTCTTGTCCTTCTTGCTTTTGCCCTGCTTCTGCAGAAACATCTTTGAGGGCATCCACTGCAGGTTCTGACACTTCCTCATCCTGTAGGAAGTCAAACATACAAAGTTCAGCGCGGGATTTCTTAAATATTCCATTAAAGCTCCAGTGTGTAATGTTTGTCAAGGTTAAAATCTGAATATACTACCAATTAATATATTTGTATAAGTGTATAATCGCTATGAAATAAAATACATTTGGTTTTCATAGCTTTGTAACTCTTCTTTTACATGGAAAATCCAGCCAACCAGAGAGCACGTTTCAAGAGTTTCACGTTCATGAATTAACTATAGAATTATTTAATAGATAAATAATCAGAATGATGTCACTGTTTTCCCCTCATTTTACACACTGGACCTTTAAAACACTTTGCAATAACATGTTATTCAAGACTTTATAGAGATCTATAATAATCTGTCAAAACAAAAAGCAAACATCAACTTACTTGCAGCATTGCTTTTTAATGTTTCGGCCTCCAAACTTGGGCTTGTCCAGACAGTTAGTGCAGACGCCGCAGTCTTCGGGAACCTGGCAGCCTGAGCATTGGCCACAGCGCCGCGACCGACGCCCCTTCTTGGGAGGAGCCTCTTGAACGGCCTTCTGCCGAGTCTCCCGTGGCTTTATGGGGGGGGATTGAGGCTCTGCCTCCTCAGAGCCTGCTACAGATGACTTGTCTGTAAGAGGAGACAACATCTTAGATCAGACATGGGCATTCTACGGCCCGCGGGCCAGACCCGGCCCACACGCCGTCCCAATCCGGCCCGCGAGCCGAACTACTATGACCCGATTGCTTTTATTGCGTTGATGCGCACTAATCAGCTGTTTGAAACCGTGACAGCCCTTAGACCAGGAGCCTGCATATTGCAGACAGAAACCTCCTCCAGGTAGAATGCAGTGATGAACGGCTGTTATTCAAGACTTTATAGGTAGATCTATTTTGAATAGACCTGATTCAAAACCCTCCGTCAAAATGTCATCTGCTGGCGGTTATCAACAAACAATTGTTATTTCCCAAACACTGAAGTTTAGCAAACTCTGATTATTATTTTATGAGATCGCTGGGTTTTCTGACGTGATACAAACTGATTGGGTGCTTGTCCATCCACCAATGGCAGTTGTAATAAAAGCAGTCTTTTTTCATGTTGGTGCTGTTAGGCAGCAGCAAAGGAGTGGGATATTTTGTTTCTTCATGAATAAAATGTTATCTACACAAATCAGAACAGTCTCACTGAATCAGAACTGAAAAGGATCTTAGTGCTATTCAGGTGTCTGTGAACATTATTAATTGGTGCAGTCATTTATGGTTTGGTTGAAAGTTTGCCTTGAGTCCATATTCATATAATATTGCATGTTTCTTCAGTGATCTGTGATGGATATAGCCTAAGTTGAAAATGCGATTACATGGATTGTCAAAATGAAAATCAAATCAAACTTTCTTTATAGAGCACTTTTCATACATAGACTGTAACACAAAATGCATTGTGGATTGTGGGCTGTCAGCCTATATTGTAATGCAATTATTTACACTAAATATAGATAATATAGTGTATACTACTGTATATTAGGCTATATTATATATAATTATATATAATTCAGCAATAAATATGATGTTTCAATTTGATTTCGAATCGTGTGGCCCTTCACTTACTTTATCGTCGTCAGTGTGGCCCTCTGGAAAAAAAGTTTGCCCACCCCTGTCTTAGATCATGAAATCTGGCACACTTGCACAACAGCACTGGTTTAAGCACCAAAAACCAACTGATTCAGCCAGTAATTAAGTAATTGATAGTAGGCAGTGTCTATACACTGTATTATTGAACAAGTGCTTTAAAGATGCACTACTTCCATTGGCTACAGAAGTACTGTGAACAAGTTAAACCAGGCTGTGTATAGTTCCTGTCAGCAGTGAGATCTATTAGTCCACAGGGAAAATTTCAATATGCAGAAACACATCCGTTACTAATAGATTTGAATTAATTGCCAATATCACACATAGAATGCCAGATGTCCAGTTGCTTGGCGTAAACACAAGAAGTACACAGATTAAATGACTGGGCAAACAATGTAAACAAGATGATGATGCCAACTCTTGACATGTCACTGACATCAGGTCCTCTGACCTCAGAGAAACTCACATGACGCAAAACCAGGCATGGTGTTTTCACATTCGAACTGATTGGTCAGATTTTGCCATTAGTCGACTAATCGTTTAATCATGTAGTTTTTTCCCCTCATTAATTCATAATTTCATTTGTGTCTTTTTCCGCTCTGGAAAAAAGAGCTGAATCCAAGTAAACAAATTTAATTTACCAGTTGGCATAAGACAACACCAACAGGAGATTCTCCATCCATCTTTTCCTGATCTCACTCATTAGGCTCCCGTGCATGACATCACTGTCTCCTTTTGGGGACGGTGTAGCGATGAGTTTGTGCCGGGAATGTGTATGGGAGCATGTACTGTATGGCCGATGAAAACTTGAACTTGAACTGGCCATGATACGTATGTGCATCAGTGCCTGTCACCGGTTCAGGGGTCGAGTGTCACAGCACCATGGACAGCGCTGGTTTTGTGTGAGAGAGACAGAGGAGAAGGAGAGGCGTCTCCTTCCCGACCCTGGACCTTTTCTCTACCTCTGACCCTCCTCATGGACAGATTATTTTAAAATGTTGAGGTTTGTATCATAATAGGCTAAATTATCACAAATTATTAGAAAACAAAGAACTTCTATGTAAAATCAGATGTCCTGCAGCAGTGAGCGCCCCCGTCGACTATCTGGGGTAACGCTGTGCAAAATACCAGGAACTCCTCAGGCTCCATCACCACTTGACTCTGCATTTGTCTGCGCTTGTGGTTCATCTGTCACCACCACACTCAGGACGCAGCAGAGTTTTTCCAGGGCTCACACAGATGTCGTGTTATGAATAACAAACTCTCGGTTGGTGAGTTTTCATCGCTACCACGATATCTGTGTTGAGCCGTGGTACGAACTAGACTCCACCTCAGAATGAACGACTTGTGAAGTAAATGAATAAACAGCTGCAATGTTCAAAGGAGGTAATCCACAGGTGGGTCAAACAACAGTTAAGCCAGGGTTCTCACCGTCGTTCCCCATGGAAGATAGGATCTTCTCTCTCTCCTCCCAGGGCAAGGCACTAAGTGTGGGCATATCGTCAGGGAACACCGCCCGATTACGGCCCAGAGCCACAGCTGCACGACGACACACATGCTTGATGCGTGGACCCCGGACTGAGGCCTCGGATGAGTCACTCTCTTGACCCTGGCACACACAAGCACACCACACAGGTTGAAACATATATACAGTATATATTCAAAAACAATAAAAACTGGTACTGCTATTATAAAGTGTTACATTTGACCTTGGGAAGTTACATATAATTTGTGAACCAAACAAAGCTCTTCATCTTTTAACAATATGCAATACTGATGATGAGTATGTAAAGGACAGTTGGGTTTGAGGTGACAATGTGCAACAACTGCCTACAACCACTTAATCTTTCAATTAAGAGCGGAAGAACAGATGAGTGTATTCTGTTCAAAGGATAATACTTTCAAAACCAAAGCCGGTGCAGCGTTCTGCATAATGCATGAAGCGTGCAGAATTCCCCTTTAAGTAACATCCTCTGTGGGACTTTCCTATTATCAAGTTTCACTTTGAGTACAAACACAGATTTCTATTTATAGAAAATATTCAATGCATCGTGTCAAACCCGCTGGCTTGTGGCTTCGTAATGAGAATGAGAAAAACAGAGGCGCTTTCTGTTGGGGAGACACGACTCCAGACATACAGTACAGCACCACTACTGACCTGAACCTTGGTCTGGTCCGCGGGCTTCAGCTTACTCTTCCCTATCTCGAAGAGCTGCGCTTTGGCCTTTTTCAGTAGTCCCACTACCCGCTTGTCGGTTACAGGCTGTTTCTCTGCCTGCGCCAAAATAGAAGAGACGGGGAGCTGCTGTCTGCTGGGCTGTCCTTGAAGGCTTGCTGTCTGCTGGCCTGGAGCGCTCTGCTTCTCCTTCTCCTTCTCCACATCCTCCGTCTCCGCTCCTTTCTCGGAGGGTCTGCCTTTCTTCGGCAATCGTCCTGTGGCGACGGGCGCGGGAACGGCGGAGTGGAGCCCGCGCGCCTCTGAGGAGGCGGTGTCAGCGACCACCTCCACGGAGTTTGACTTTTTTCTCCCTGGAGCCTTTTTTGGAGCAAGAGAAAGAGCATCTTCGGAGTCCCTCACATCCTTCCTCCCTTCCTTCTTGTTCTCCTTCTCTTTCTCGCGGTTTTTCTCGGCTTCTCTTTCTTTTTCCTTTGCGGCGGGTTCCTGGGGGGCCGAGGAGCTTTTCTCCTTACCCCCTTTCCCAGCTCCTCGGCCTGTGTCCTGGGCGCCGGCAGGGAAGTGAGGGAAGGAAGTGGATGATGTGGTTGACATAGGAGGCGGGTTTCCTGCAGCCCCTCTCCTGCCTTCAGGCGTCCCCTGTGAGGCCAGACCGATGGATGGAGTGGGGAAGGTGCTGAAAGAAGGAGGAGTTAAGGCACTAGTGGCGAGTGGGCTTGCAGAGACCCCCGGCAACGAGCTGGGGTTACTACTGGAGACGGAGCCCGTCAGCGCAGGCATGTCGGAGGAGCCTTTCCCGACGGATATCTGGCCCCCGATTTGGCTGCTGCGTCTGGTCATCGAGTGGGAAGGAGAACGCGGATGGCCGCGCAGCGTTCCGGGGATCAGCCGCTTCCTGCGTCGCGACGGTCTGCTGGAGCTGGAGGACGTCTGGTGCGGGGAGAGCGAGCCGGAGGTGCCGCCGGGAGAAGACTGCAGGGTGACTGACTCGAATATCCGGGAGTGGGCCTCGCTGGGCGTGAAGCGCGGCGCGCGGAGCAACGGGCTTCGCTTCTGGAGCGGCGCGTCGAAGCGGGACGACGAGGGATGCTGGTGGTGGGCGTGGGGGTGGTGGGGGGAGAACAGACGGGTTCCCGATCCCGTCCCGGCTCCTCCTCCGCCGCCACCCGGCGCGGGGAATGCCGCAGGGGCCGCCCCGCCGGCTCCGCCGCCGACGCTCTGGGGCAACAGTCCCACGTCTTCGGCCGTGAGGGGTGGAGGGCGAAAGTTGTCGAATATGGGCTTGCGGATGAGGCCCTCCTTGGCGTATTTGGCGGAGGAGAAGTACTGGTGCTCGGGGTGGGACAGGGACGTCCAGCGGAAGGTGGGCTCCCTCAGGATGGAGCGGTTGCGTTTGTCGGTCAGGCCGGACAGCGCCGACGACCCCGACAGGAACTGGGGGATGGGGTGGGTCATCCAGGGCGACTGCGCGTGGTGCTCGCTGATGGCGGCTGTGTTGGCGGAGGCCGACTGGGGAGGCTGCGGCGGGGTGAGGAGAGGGGGAGGGGGAGGTGAGGAAGAGGAGGAAGCTGTGGATGAAGCTTGCTGGGAGTTAACGAGTGTAGAGGATGACATCAGCACCCCCGTCGGCGGGCTGATGATGGGCTTCTTCGGCCCGGCGGCCAGAGCCTCCCTCGCCCTCTGGTTTCCCCGGCCGACCCCCCCTCCCCTCCGGCCGCGCCGGCTCCGCTCTGCCAGGATGTGCTCGGGCTCCGGCTCCGAGGGAGGGGAGGGGGGCCGCGAGCCGTGCAGCAGGTTGCCCTCCCTCTCCCCCTGCGAGGACGGAGAGCGGTCCTCCGGCTCCGACAGAGCCTGCGTGGCCTCGGAGGCCTGGGAGTCACACGATGAGTCGTCCAGGCTCGGGCTGCTGGACCGGGAAGACTCGGCGGAGGAGGAATGCTGCGACACGGCGCTGGAGCCGCAGGAGGCCGCGCTGCTGCTGAACCGCCCGTTGGTGGCGTTGCTGGCGTTGCTGTTGAGCAGGCCGGCGGCCGGCGACGGAACGGTCGGGATGGAGGCGGGGGCGGGGGGCGGGGGTAGCGAGTCGACCGGAGCGGCGGTGCCGGCACTGGTCACGGCGGCAGTGGAGGAGGAGACCAGCGCGGGGGAGGGGGAGGACGTGGCAGAGGCGAGCTGGGCAGACGTGGAGACGGACGAGGGCGCCGTTTCCAACCGCGGCACCTTCATGTGAGGGGTCGGGGTCCCGAAGCTTCCCTCGTCTTCGATGAAGCGCTTGGGGGTCTTGATGATGCGGAGGGAGACGGTGCTGACCACGGGCATGATGAACTGCCTGATGTTCTTCAGCTGCGTCTTCCTGATGCCGGCCTCCATGTTTCCCGCCCCGCTGCTCCCGATGGCTACGGCTTCTTTCTCCAATCTCTTCTGCGCTCCTTTCTTCGCGCGCTGCAGCAGCTGCTTGGCGATGGTCGCGTCGGTGCGTTTAGACGGGGGGACGATCCTGACGGGCTTCCTGTGGCGGGGGCTTTTCCTGAGGCCCACCGTCCTGCCCGGTTTGGAGGGAGACGGGGAGGCCGGCGGGTTGGAAGAGTCCTGGTCCTCGGCTCCGTCCGCGTTCCTCAGCATGGACGGCTGGGGAATGTGCGTCTCTGCGCCTCTGTCGCCCCCTCTGCTCCTGAAGGCCTTGTGTTTCCCCTCCCCGCATTCGACGGAGGTAGACAGCTGTGCGGCGGCAGCAGCAGCAGCAGCCGCCGCCGCCTCGGCTTTGAGCCGCTCGGCCGAGGGAGGCCGCCCGCGCCTGCGTCGGGGCACGCCGGGCAAAGTCTTGAGCCGGGACTTGAGAGGGGCCAGTTTGGTCTCTCTCAGTCTCTTCAGGTTGGCAACTTTGGATTCGCCCCGCCCGCCTTTTGGAAGCTTGGCCTCGCCGTCGTGCGGCTGAGCGGCGCCCAGCGGCGTCCTCTTGGCGCCCTTTCTGTCCTTGTCCTCCTCCGTGTCCATGCCCGGCTCGGAGCCGACCTGCCTGCTGTCCTCGCCCGCCGCATGGCTAGCTGCGCTCCAAGCTTTCTTGCTGCTCGAAGACGGGGGTCGGCCTCTTCTCTTTTCCCCGGTGCCAGGCGGCCTCCCGGGAAGCCTTTTCACCTTCTCGGTCGGCCTGTCCTGGCCCTCAGGTTTCGACTGTGTGGGGGAGGGGATGGCGGAGGGGGAGGACAGACTTGCAGCAGCTTTCTGGGCAGTGAGGGCCCGCGGGGGTCGGCCTCTGGGCTTTTTCTCCTGTATGAGTGGGCCAACTGAAGAAAAACAGACAGGGGACATTCAGTCAGCCATGGACAAACTGCATACATGAATACAGGTGTATCGAGACACTATAAGGTCCCTGCCGGGTCAGAGAGACTTTACCTGAAGAGGTTGCCGAAGGGCTCTGTACTCTTTTCTGTTCAACAACTGTTCCAAATCCTCCAAATGCTTCTTCCTGCAAAAAAAAAGAAAAACAAATTGTGATTTAATGCTATAATACAGCAAAGACGCCAGGGTTGGTTAACAGGTCAGATTTACAGCATCCATCACGCCACATAATTGACACTTGGCCTAGATGGCGCGACACGTGAGTCAGTGTTGATGTTTGACTCAGATGAGGACCACGGCCTTCAGAGCTATAATGAAATGCTCAATCTCACTGTCCACCTGATGTGGCTCAAACTCTGCTGCTCTGGTGTTTCTCTTGAGTTTTGGGGTGACATGCCCGCAGTTGGAGGAGAGGGGCTCAAACCATCCAAAAACCCTACAAGGTGAGCGACGCATTGCGATACGTTCCTGCGACTGTAAAACTCTTAGTGGTTGATCATACACACAAAGATGCTCGAACCAAAAAGAAACACATTTACACGTGAGAAGCAGAAAAATATTACGTAGCTTGATGGGTACACCGGAAGAAAAGCCATGTTACCTAAATGTAAATGAGTGGGCACAGCGACCACTTCAGAACATCTGCATTAAAAGGCAAAGACATCTCATCCCATTCATTCATCGAACAGTTGCCAAGGAGTTTAATAAATGACTTTTCTCCTGAATTTAAGTATTGAATCAATAGTCTGGCCCCCACTTCTCAAGACGCTGAACTATTTTCAACTTTGTTTCACATCTAACCAGGCACCTCCACCTCATTCTTCCATTGAAAACAGTAAAACACAAGGGCTATTTTTCTCATGCGCCTGTCTCTCTATGTAAATGGGCACTTAAGGCAGGTGTTATTACCTTGGAACTAGTGTGAGAACAAACACTGAAGGGATCTGAACAAAGACTCCTCACCAATTTACCAGATAGTGCTTCTAAAAGGTGTATTGAAAGGCTTTTTGATCTGGCAGCCAACACTTCATCCATTGTAGGTTGAAAGAGCGCTGTGTTCTTCGTCGACAAAAACATGGGCCTGCCATATTCAATGCAAAATTTTGGAAATTGATTGGATATTTCACTTTCTGCATGACTTAAATGTATTTTAACCTCCTCTGTGACTTCATTTTGGTGGTGGACGTTTCAGCAAAAAGCAAATGCAACCCAGTGTAAGAAGAACAGACATTAATCTCCTCTCTCATGGCTCACTAGAGCCTTGGGATGTGCGACGGGCAAAGAAAATCATCAGAGGATGATTAACATCTCCAGGATCCTGTGTGTGCCACTACTTCTTGCAATCAGTGTGTGTGGTTAAGAAGAGTGGAGGTGAGTGTGTCATTTCATCATGTTTATTTATAGCAGCGTGCAGGGATGCGGTTGAGGTCTTGTTGGCCCAGTTTGTGGAGCAGCTGCTATCCAAGTGTAAGTCCAAGTGTGTGCACACGACTGCATGCAAACTGAGAGTTACACATGACATACAATGATGCACCTGCAACACACAATGTGGATTTTAATTAAAAAAAAGAAAGAGGGATGTACTCTAGAAAACTGTCTTTCATCTGTTCAACATAAACAAACAACAATAACAGACAGTCAGTGCTGCTGTTCATCTTCATCTCAGCATCCTCCACTTCTCAGCATCTTTTTCCTCGTGTGCTTCTCTCCATCTACCAGTCTGTCTCCTCTCCTCTCAGTGATAGCAGCATCCTCTCCTCTCCTCTCCTCTCTGAGCAGGCTGCCGCTCTAGGTCGGTGTTGTTGCAGAGCTGAGGGGGGCGGGGTACCAACGGGCGGCTCTGACTCGCTGTGATAGTGCGAGTGGAAGTCGATGACATCACAACACGCTTCTGTGCGCGGAGGACACGCGCGCACGCTTTTCGTGTGCGCATGTTATGTAGCCCTTGGTTCTGTAAGCCGCGCAAACACATCACACATGGACGTGTTTCATAGAGAGAGAGAAAGAGCACACACCCCCTGCGCGTCAACTGCGCTGCGAGATGTAAACAAGCAGAACACAGAAGTGAGGTTGCGGGGGAGGGGAGCACAGGCGAGGCAAGAAAGCACACAGCAGAGTGAAGAAAGGAGGAGGGCTGTGGGAGGGGAGGGGGGGCGGAGGGGGGGGACAAGGAAGCAGCATCTTGACCACATGCAGCATCAACAACAGAGGGAGCGCAGCCGTCTCCTGGGAGCAGGGGGGATGAAAGAGGTTTCAACATGCTCGTGCAGAAGCTTGCCAAAACCCAATCTGAACAGGCCTCCCACACACGACAAGGCGCCCCCCCCCCATCACCACCACCCCTCCTCCCCTTTTCCTCCCCCTTTTATCCCTGCTCTCTGCCATGCTCCCAAACACATACTCAGTCACTCACTCGCCGCTCGCGCACTCGCTTCCCGCCCACCGGCTGCCGAGCGCCGAGCAGCAGCAGCAGCAGCAGCGTGTGAAAACACAAGGCTCGCCGTGAGCTGGGTAGTGGGGCGGGCGGGCGGGCGGGCAGGGAGGTAACTTCCAGACGTAAACAAACACTGTAGTAGAGGAGCGAGGTGAGGTGAGGCTCGCCTCTCGACATGCGAGGGGATGAAAAGGTTTTGCTGAAGACACCTGAGCTTCCTTTCTCTCTTTCCCATTTCATCTCCACAGATGAACGGCTGCACGAGAGCTGGTGCTGTTGAACAGTCGTGTCATCTTCTGCCTGTCGCTCTCACCGTGAAAACCCTGAGCAGTTTGACTTCCAGCGGGTCTGACTGTCACGTCTCATTTCGATGATCAATATTCAAATGGCTTGATGTAAATTCACTGGATAGAGAACAGGAAACCGATCTGAATCATTGCAGAAAGCAAGCGACCTCACTTTTTTTCTCTCAGGAGGGGCTGGGGACAGCCCCTGACAGTTACCAGACGGATGTTCATTCGGTTTGACTTGTGATTCTCAGACTGAGAAAGTGAACGGGACTTTTACCGTCTTTCAAGTTAGTTAGCGTTTAGGAGAAATCACACTGATTCCAGACGATGGGCTGCAGACCAGGGACCAGTTTCCCGGGCGAGGAGGACTAGCTCAGATCAATCATAAAGGCTGTGATGCATCACTAAAGGCCACGACTTGGTGAAACTGGAGGAGTCAAACAACAAACAACTTATTGCTCTGTTCCACTCAAAATTCCCATTATTTGATATGTGATTTTAGAAGCTTTTTATATTCGCATTATGTAACACTGCAAAGGAGTGAGGGCGTGTATGTTGGGAGGGGTGTACATAGGCTCAAAGTAGAAGCTCAGTCACAAGCCAGAACACCAACACTCAACCAGCACTGGTTCCTCAACTGGTTAGAAAATGTTATTATTGTTTTTGATGCACTTTCTATCACGTTGAGTAGGTGTTGGAGCGATATGGCAAAAATTAAACGATTTTATCACGATGTTTTAAACTATTGGTATAGACTATGTTGCAAGTTGCTGAACAGTGCAACCTAGGGATGCACATGTTTAACCGATAACCAGAACTTTGACTGATTAATACGATCAGTTTTTTGTATCCAATTAGCCAGCTACTAATGACAACCAACTCATGGGGGCGTGTCAACACATACAGACTTCCACTCGTGCCTTCAGCCATATGCCGCAGCAAAAAGCTACACAGGAGGACTGACAGTATGTGCCAGTTATGCAGCGCAGTCCCTGTGATAGAAGGTCAGATGACAAACTAACACGGACATCTGCGTGTGTATCACCTGTGAGGACGCAGCCACCGCTGAGCTCTCCAGCAGCAGCTCACCTGCAGCTCAGAGGAGCTCTGCTGCTCCTCTCTCTTTAGCCTGTGGTGTTTGGCTGCACTTTGTATAAAGAGTTCAAAATGTTAAGATCTAACGCCACCTGAGCCCCGACAGCTGAGCCAGAGTACTATGGATGTACAGTAGAGCTGCAATGTGTTTTATAACAAAAAACAAACAAACATTGGCCTCTCAAATGTTGTTGTATATGTATTCTTTTGTTGAGTAAAGGAACCTTGAACTTAACAAGAATGCCGACATAGGACTGACTGTTTTGCTTAACTCAAAAATTATGAATGGATTTTAAAAAAATTTAAACAAAAATTTACTGCAATATACCGGCAAATTAAATAAAAATGCATCTGCAATAAATCATCTAATACAAAATAATAATGCCGACTTCAGCCATTCAGACAAGTTCACTGAGAGACCAGCTGCACAGGTGAGTCTCTACTCTTTTGTGAATGAACTGACACATTTGTAGAAGTTAATGATCGTTCATTTGGAGAGAGAAAGAAGTTGTACAGACAATAAAGATCTAACTGAGTAAATAAACAGCTCCTCTGGCTGCAACACCTCAACACCTGGGTCACTGCTTACTCACATAAACTCTAAACTCCATACTGGAGTCTGATTGGCTTGTCCAAGCAGCATCAAGAAAGGCAGCCAATAGCTGCTGCTTCAAGGACATGAGTGGAGATTTTTTTTTTTAATACTACCAGTTCATTCATGAGAAATCACTGCGCTGCCGAATCAAAAAGGTGAAGAAGTTTGCTCTGATTGGTTGATCGCCATGTGACTCTAAGGCGGGAATGAAGCCAACTAGCAAATAGTGTGATTTGGAAAAGGAAAAAAAAAAACATATGCATCCGTGCAAGAGCATAGAACAATAAAACAGCAATGGACAGGACGTGCTCTATAGACGACACTGGTACTGCGATCTCGTCAGCACGTTCTAATCCTTCACAATCTGATATTGTCTCATCACCCACCCCTACTGTAAAGACAAGTTTCTAATGAGCTTCACCACAAGCCAGGTTACCTCACTTTAAAACAGGAAACAGCCCTTTAACCATTTGACAGTGTTGTCAAGGATACACTTGGCACTACTTTTCACTCTCCATTCTAACCTGCAGTTGTAAACATAACCACATGCATGCTGCTACTAGTGGTATGACGCATGACTTCATACGTTTGTGTTGATTTCTTTGCATGATTCACTGTTACAACAAACATCCACACTACTCAGGTAGATGCTCCAGTCGGGAAGAAACGCTGTTTGGTTTTGCAGTTAACTTAGGAAGAAAGTAGATAACCAAACACTGCCTGAGGTTATCACTTTCTAAAATAAGATATCACCACAAACATGTTAAGTGACAAGCTCCATTGATAACCCAGAGACTCATGCAACTGAGAAAATGGAATAACTGAGGGGAGCGTGTCCTCCTCAACACTAGGTGGCGGTATGTGTTGTTTCAGCGGGTTAATCGATTATTCATGGACATAAAAACGACAATAATCAAAGCTTCAACGGCCGGTGGGTGGGGGGGTGTTGCAGGCATAATGACTTGATGGCAAACAAACACCTACATGTCTCCAAAACTTATCAGGCAGGTACCCAGGATGTCAAGTTGCCTACTAATTTCAATGTAACAATTGCCGATGAGAACTGGTGTCAAAAAGGGAAAAAAAAAATCGATCATGGACTTCATGATCAATTACATTTCAACGAACGAAGCTTTAAAGCTTCCATTTTTTGGGGTCAGCCCCAGTGATTTCGAGAGGTTCAGGGGTCATACGCCAGCGATTGGTTGTGGCGCATGCGCATATGCATCGCCCAGTTGAACTCCGATTAAGGCGCATGCCGGAGAAAGTCGAATTCCAATCTCATTATCTGGGTGTCTTAATCAGAGTTGGAGAACTTCGATATTAGTCGGACTATCGCATTTACATGCACTTCAACTGTCCAGTTATAGTCGGATAAAGGCAATGCTTTGGTTTTCTCACCATCATGCCAAACAATAGCCAATAGCCCAACCGTCCACATGGATACGGGTTAACGTGTATACGCAAAAGTTTTTCATTGTTTCTGCATCTTGTCCACATGGAAACAGTGTTTTAGGAGCCCTACGATGGTATTTTTTGGGGAACGGGTCCCGAAGTTGGTGAATTCCAAAAGCCGGCCATAATATGGTTGTACCACATCTATCTCATTGACAAAAATCTGTCCAGTCAGTAAACACCTGCAGAAGTACTCACAGCTGCCTGTGTGGTAGGTGTCTCAGGACCACACTGAGCTATGATGACACAGTCTCACACACACTGCCACAGCTGGAAATAAGTTTAAATCTATAAATCATCGACATCACAAGCACCCCTGGTTAATGAATATATAAGTATTAGCGCTATAGTAGGCGACTTCCGGCTAGCGTCACAAGTTATCCACGTCAAAGCCAGAAGAAAAACACATAAGACTGTGGCTGAGGCTGAGGGGATGGTTGTCAAGGAGATGTTTATAAGTTGACAGGTTAACACTCAGTCACTTTGAAGCTCTTAAAAGAGTCATCCCACCCTACTATTCTGAGAAAAAAAAACATTTATTTGACATATACCAGGAAGCTGTAGGGTTGACTGTACAGACATGATGCCTCATCCCTTCCTGGAATGTAAATAAATTGGTGATGATCTCATGCTGCTGTATGCCCCCCGCCCCTGATGACACATCTCCACAGAGAGAGGAATTCCAAGAACGGTGCCAACGTATGTACCCAAAAGGGACAAATATGAGTAAAATTAAAGGAATTTGGAAGTTGAAAGTTGTTGTCTTATTAGTCACTTCCCACCAGCCCCTGTTTCCTCCACCAGTGTGAATTACCCTGTGGTGGTGCTGCTGCTGCTGCTTTGTGACC
This sequence comes from Decapterus maruadsi, assembly GCA_030347415.2. Lineage (NCBI taxonomy): Eukaryota > Metazoa > Chordata > Actinopteri > Carangiformes > Carangidae > Decapterus > Decapterus maruadsi. Next base: position 11,248,386 of record CM064885.1, on the reverse strand, counting down.
CCCCCGTCAGCCCCCCGAGCAAAAGGTGGACATTTGTTTTTTCCAAGTGTCCAAACACCGAGCGCAACTGTTTCACATTTGCTCGACAGCAAACTCAGATCAAAACAAAACACTTTCCGGGGGCAAGGTGCCTCCTTCTTCCTACGCCTCGCACGTAAGGAGACGGAGACAGCCAGAGGACAAAGATAAAACTGACTGATTGGCACGTGTGCATGGTGTCTCTTTTTGCTCTAACACGCACACACATTTAACACTCAAACAGGCTGGCGGGGAGACACACACACACACATACACCCCGCCTCCTCCTACCCACACCAACCAGGCAGCGTGAATTGAAGTTCTAATCAAAATAAAGACAAAGAAGACACGCCTACTCCTGGGTGCAATATAGGGACATAAAGTCTGAGGGACACCCCTTAGCCCTTACCGCCGCACACACAAAGAGTAAGAAAGACGACACAATTGCCGCCTTTCTCCCAGTCAGGCAACTCCTAAAGCGGAGGTGAAAGCTCCTTGCCCGCCTGCTGTAGCAGAATAAAGCCGTGGATGGGAGGGTCTGTGACTAATTCTCCTCCCAGCGTTGTCCCGTTGGGAGGGGGGGGGGTCGCCCTGCACCCTTTGATATCCCTGCCTGTGCTCTTTCAGCCGCCCGCACTTTGTGAGAGCTAGAATAAAAGCAGACACAAAGCTTCCTGCTCCAATCCACACGCTGTCTCGGGGATGGGTAAGCGGGTGGGGGAGCTGGGTGGATGGAGGGTGCGGGGGGTGTGGGGGGGTTATCTTCCATTTAAATAGGCCAAACACCTGCTGGACTGCAACCCCTTCCGCTCAAACACACCATTTCTCTCAAACCACTGAGGCAAAGAGACATTTGGGTTGATACATCTATTCAGCTGCACTTTTGTATGAATGATTAAACATTGGTAATAACATGTGAGTGGAATAAATGTGACAGAAGGCAAGATATAATGGAGCCAAGGACAAAAGCAGAAAAAAAAAAAGATGTATGCTTAGGTGGACACTTAGGGTGAGCTTAGGGAGTCTGGAGGGGTGATAAGGTCACACCTTTACAACAAAGTCAACATGGGCTGCGCTAAGCTCCAAAACAAGCAAACGGCAAAAAAAATTTGTCTGGATCAAGAAAATTAATTCTTTAGACACATAAAGCTAACAAATGCCTTCATTTTGGACAGCGTCAGCCGACAAGCACCCCTTTTGAGCAGCCCCAATAGGCTTAATAATCCATTCCAAAGTGGCAGCTGTCAGAAGAAAAAGTTGCTCTGCCTCTCAGACGGGGTTGTGTAGCGTCTGAAGTGGATTTGGGGGGTTTTTTCTGCCTGGATGGAGGAAGGAGGAGGGGTGGGCCAAGTGTCCGGCTGGCATTCTGTTCAGGGTCGCCCTGTGAGCGCAGCAGGCTGCACTGAGCCTGAACAATCCTGCCCAGGTCCTGGCCAGACAGACACTACACTGATTCTCATTGAAATCTTCATGCTGTTGTATGTGTCTGCATCTTCCATAGGTTTCATGGTTCCATGGGGATTTAAAGGGATACTTCACTGAAAATCGATATCACCAATTTTCTACTCACCATCATGCCAAGGAAGGGTTCAGGGAACTTTCGGAGTCATCAAAACACTTTTGGAGGGGTTGGGGAGGGGGGTCTGGCTGGCAATGGATTTTCATATAATGGCGAAGCTCACTTTTGAATTGTCCAAAACACACACTATGAAACATCCAAATACCTCCATGCTGCTCGTCCGTACTGACCCAAGTGTCCTGAAGCCACCACATGAAAAAGTTGTTCAGAAAAAAATTATTTGATCTCTGTTTTAGCCTTGTTGTAGTTGTAGCTCCCAGTGGCTCTCTTTATGTTTGCGCGAGATTTGCTGCAAGATGTTCTTCCATGTTTCCATCATCCAATGGTTTACAACCACGAATGAACATCTCGCAGCAAATCTCGCACATGTGCACAAACATCAACAGAACCACTGGGATCTACTGCTACAACAAGGATGTTTCATAGTGTGTGTTTTGGAAGATTCAAAAGTGAGTTCTACTCCAACTCCAAAAGCATTTTGATGACTTTGAAAGTTCTCCAAACCCTTTGTTGGCATGACGGTAAGTTGAAAATTGGTGTATTATCGATTTTGGGTGAAGTATCCCTTTAATGGTCCAGCCTGTCTCCACACATCCCAAATGATGCTATGCTCTCATTCAATGGAGTAAAGGAGGAGAGGACTCCTTGTTATTTTTGAACATCACTGACTTAAAAGGACGGCACCGTACATAAAATAAATAATACGTGATATCATGCAGCTATTGTGTAAAGCACTAAAGTCACAATCGCTCTGCTACGTCTGCAGTTTTTATACAATTCAACATGCACTCAGATTTTATGGTTTTATGGTCTGCCTCCACACATTCACATATCCTCATCATTACTTGGACCACATCATAATAATAATTCAAGTCTCACAGGTATTTCATGGTTCAGGCTGTCCCTATCCAAAACACTGTTACAATATTGTTGTAACTGTAATGTACTACTAGACTTCAGGAGTGAAGGGTCAGGGGGACTGCAAGTTCCCTCAGAAGCATTTTGCTCACAAAGATGTGTGCTCAAACATCATTCACATCTCTCCGTGATATAACATCATCCAGACTTCTAGAAAACCAGTCTGCTGAATGATAACAGTAGTTTCCACTATCTCCCAAACATTGCTGACACTGTGTGTAAAAACCCTTCATCTCTTACATTGGTGTAAAATATAGCCTAAAGCCTAAATAATATGTATGCAAATACCGCTGTGCTTCAACCAAATAAGACCAGAAGCACCGGGAGCTGGTGGTAAACATCCCCACACAGTGTACTCCCACTGCAATGAACGCATGCTGCTCATCATGAAGAAGGAAGATGGTAGTTCGCTAAGGCGAACACACCCCCACATCACACGGTCCGTCAAGAAGGGGCTCGTTGTTATTGTAGCCAGCCTGCATGCGCACTGTCACTACACACCGTACCCTGTCGATATACTCTCATTGCGACTTAAAACACTGCGGGGAGTCGTTTTGAACGTGTAGCTGAGCCTCAGACGTCACCTCCAAGCATTATAAAGCCGATATTATTTTGGTACGAGCTACGTAGTGGCTGTGTAGAGAAGGGGAAAACATGTCCACCTCCCATTTTCCTATGCATCAGCAATAGCCCCAGTGGCTAGCGTGGCGTAGTGCGTAGCATGGTAGCTGCCCTAGCTTAACAGTAAAACAGCAAATGAAATTATTTTTTTACTGTTGTGTGTGAGCTCCGCCAACTTTAACCACAGTGCTGTAACCCCGCTGCGTGGCAGCATGCTGGCCGGAGGTAAACACGGGCGCCCCCGGAGCAAACCTGCAACTTTAACACGGCTTACGACGGCAGAGATAATGGTGTAGTTGTAGCTGTGAGGTGTAGACAGCTAGCCTGCGAGCTAACCAATCAGCTATGTTAGCCGAGCCTGGCTCATGAGGGCTGACACCTCGCTGCACACCAGCCAGCCCCGAAGCTCCTGGTGCGAGATACCGAGTTATATAGCTCGCAAAGATCATCTAATAGAGCCGTGGAGGCAGGTGGAGCGGATAATGAGCAGCCAGTTCACCCAGATACGGTGCAGACGGACGCTAAGTTCACGTTAGCTAGTTACACACCACAACTGTGTACTCTGGCTCCTTCAAGTTGACATGTCTTGTTTTCAAACACATTACACGCTACCCCGAGTGTCCCAGGCTACTACACTGCGAGGATCCGCAGTTATGCCACACACAGAGGGTTAATAACTGATTTTACTCTTTTTGAATCACGTTAACGCCAATACGGGACGATAACTTTTGCTGTGCGTTGCTGTAACGTGAATTTGAAGGCTTCACATCAAGCTAATGTCAAGTGGCTAACTAGTAAACCAGTTGTATCGGCTCAGTTACACAGCGTACGGCAAGTTGCTAAATATGCCACAGTAGGAGCTGTGTGTAGTTTACACTGTGTAGTTGCGACCACTGAGACAACACCAGGGATTCTCCACAGTGTTTTGGTCGGGCTAGCTCACTGACGTTAGCACCAGTCCATCCAGACTGTGTGGATGTAGCCCCGTCCTCTCACTCCACCGAGGAGGAAACTTTCTGTCCAGAACAACCGAGGAGACCACACATCTGATAACCGTCTAGGGGTTGTGTTGTTTCCAACTCAAAGTTAGCGTTGTAACGCGTTCCTGCAGGCTTCATTAAGGCCACACCACCAACTCAAAGTTAACTGAGCATCCTGGCAATGACAAGTTTTCTTCTCCTCACAGCCCCGCTGAGGAGAAGACGGTCAACGGTGTGGCACAGTAACCGTTAGCTTCTCATCTGGAACGTGAGTAACGGCTCCCCGGGAGAACCGAGCCCTGCACCGGGTCCACGGGAGGAGGCTCCCGGGCCACCGGCACTCTGCCCCGGTCCCGTCCTGTGCTTACCTCCCCGCTGCTCGAGTCGCTCGATTCCCCCAAAACATCCCGAAATTTCTGCAGGTTGCTCCCGATAACCGAAGAGACCTGTAGTGCAGCATCAAACCCGGGTCCGAGCCCAGCTGCGTTGGGGTGGGCTCCCGAGACACTCCGCAGAGAGGCAGTAACCCTGATTCGGCCCGCTCTCCTCCCGGTACCGGAGTTGCTGCTCCCTCCGGGCCGAGCGGGGAACCGCCACCGACAGCTGTGCGCCATTTTACACTCTCTGCCTGTCTGCCCTGCGATCAGAGATACCTCGGTGGGCGGAACCCTAACCCAGCACTCCACATAAACAACCTCTACCACAGCGCTCCGCTCTCACTGGCCGACACATCGTTATGCAGGTTGCGGGGCGGAACTAAAGAAACCCCGACAATGCATTTTCTCAGCGGCCCTATTCAGGCTCTTCATGGCTGAATCTAAATCAGGTTCAGGGGCTTTGCCCGGGAAATCAGCTCCGCACTTGAATCACAAGAAAAAGAAGACTGTTGGTTTCGCAGTGAGATTTCTGCAACAAGGAATGTGGGACGCTTTTTATAAGGTGACATAAGATGGAATTCGGCTGAAAAAGCAATGCAGTTTTATTGTAATAGTTAACTTTATTATTATTATGTATTCAGAGGCACAGCAAAGAATTGTGTGCCCTGTGGGAGACATTGCTCTATTGCTCTACTCCTGACAAACACCACCTGTCACAACTACTTTTACAAGAGAAAATGTCTGTAAAAAAAGAAAAGAAAAGAAAACTGCTGTGAATATGCATGGTGTTGATTTCGCCTCAATGCACTTTCTTCTTTTCAAAGACAAGTGGTTCCCAACCTTTTTTGGCTCGTGACTGCATTTTGACATCCCAAACTTCTGGCGACCCGGCAGTCAATCAAGATGCGCCAGATTTTAACTCGATTTATATTTGAGAAAGTGAACGTGTTTAATTCATAATTTTAAAAACAATATTTTGGTTAAAATAAAATATCTTTAGCAGTATTTAATTTATCAACTAATTTTGGCGAAAAATTCAATATTTTGGTTAAAATTGAAAAACACTGCTTTAGAGAGACAGCTGGCTTGGTCAGTGGCCATGCAGGTTCTTCAGTAGGGCTGATCAAATGGATCACAAAACTAGGCTACCTCTGGGTGACTTGACCTGTAATAACCAAAATGTCATTTTGTTGTGAGAAACAATAAGATTGATGCAAGAGAGAAAAAAAACATATTTCCATATTAGATGAACTGGAAAATGTGGCAACTTGACACACTGCAAGATTTCAATATGACTGTGAGGAGCCTCATACTAGAGTTATTACAGATTCAAAAATTATACATAATCAGTCAAACCCCAACGAAAATGTATGTGGGGACATTTAAGTTTTAAACTTTTGGAACCAAAGTCACCATCCAAAGCACATCAGTTTGGTAACATTCCTTAAAAATACTTCGATTTAAGTTGACATCCTTACTCAGTTTAAATTTAAAGAATCCTTAGATGTATTTGTCAGATAAATACACAGTAGGTCTGAAAGCTGAAGTGTTGTTGTTTGGAAGTGTCTTCGAAAGATAAAATAGTAGTCCTGTTAATAAAGGAAAAAATCAAACATTCACTATTAAGGTCGAATATTTACCCCAACCTTGTTCTAAATCAATTGTCAATCAGTATTATCTCATTACTTACCAATGGAATTTCCTAATATAGTTGTCACTCTTGTGTAGCTACATCCAATCGAGGGCAGATGATGCCTGCGAACACATCCTCTAGAATCTAGTAGCCTATGTTACACGACCAGCCAGACACAATGAGACCCTACATTTGTATTACAGTGTGGTTAAGGTGCGGTTAAGTCCATCCCCCTTTCTGCTCCCAGCCTCCTCTGACCATAATTTTGTGTCTCATTCTTAAACACTGCACCTCTCTGAAGGTCCAGCCTGAGGATGCCTGCCTCATTCTCCAGGGGTTTAATGATTGCACAATGATTTGAAGAGTTTTGCTAAAGACATTGATGAGTTGACTTATGTCATGTTCCAAAACGACTCCAAAAAAGTTGTGACCTGCACATTCACCACGCTGTGAGATAATAACAGAACGTTACGAGATGGAGTTGTTTTTTAGGCAAATTCATGTAAAACCACTGATGCGTGTCCCCATTGGGGGCAGTTTTTCGGCAAGCAGTTTCTGCATTCACCTCGAAAACAACTCTGTCTTGTAACGTTCCGTTATTATCTCATAGCGTGGTGAATGTGCAGGTCACAGCACAAGAGCATTTTGGAGTTGTTGGATTGTGTGTTTGATGAGGGAAACCAAGAAATCCCATGAGCCTCCATAGCGTAGCTCTGATCAGCTGGCGGCTCTGCTCCGCCGTTCTAAAATAATGAACCTACTCCTAAAACTATAGGGATTATGGTAATGGGCCAAAAAGTTGAACTATCCCTGTAAATAGTACTGTTTAAAAAGGACCTTTAGACAATAAATCGTGGATGTTAAATCCTATCTTGTACAAGGAGGACACATAAGAACAAACAGACACAGTTTAGGATGAATAATCTGCGCACATAGTAGAGTATGACATTTATTGCAGGGCTCAATGAAGATAGCAGGAATACATAAGTTCTGTCCTTGTTTATCCCTTGTTTGATGAGTACAGTGTAATCAAGTGTTTTAAATGTTATTGATCTAGGAAAATCCCAGACAGCCCCCTGCTTATCGTTTGAACAGAGCAATTAGGCCTAGTTTTCAATTACATCTTTTAACTGTCACTCACTCAGCAGAGGGTGCTATTTCCATGGAAGCACTTCATTGTAGTGATTGTCACCAAAGGTAACCCCATCCAAAGCCGTGTTGTGAAGTCATATAGTCAAACCCATACCATGTCTATGTAAGATTTTCTATGTTTTTGTGGTATAATGGATGCTTCCATCTTTTGCAATGTGTTTCTATACCATATTACATATTTTTATTTTTGCTGCACAAATTACCCACTGATATAGAAATCTGTAATATGTCATATTTCTGAAAAAGGACATAACAATGTCTTATATAATGCACATTAGTTTTATTTCTTAATCATACTGTACATCCAAAGTAAACATTTTATAATCCAGATTAAAACTAAATATTGCATTATAATTTAACCCATGTAATCCTGCAGGTGGTAGATATTCAACAGAACACGATGAGGGCATGCCAACAGATACATCTCCGTGTACGTCTTTCACATTTTCAAAATTGTATACAACCACAAAATTTTGAATTAAAACCCTTTAATTCAAACGCCACTCCAAAACAAGTGATCTTTTTCTGACTTTTTCCTTTCATTTTCTACCCATATGCCTTCAAGAAGCAAACTCATAATTCAAACTCATGATTCATGTTTTTTATGAGTGCGAAACAAGATTACCAAGATATTCACTGCAAGGCTCATGGTTTTAGGCACCAATTCTATTGATCAGCTGTTTTCCCACATGTTAATAAACTATGCATTCACACAATAAAAACTCTGTTCAACATCAGTTATGATCTGGTGAGTGGCAATTCAAAGTATGACAATGATATTTACACTGCCAATCAAAAATATTAGAACCCTATATTTCTCACTTTTAGGGTCAAAAATTGAACCATTATGAACAGATAGAAGGAAAATGAGAAAATATTGATTGTTAACCTTATTGGAAATGACAACCAGATTTGGGTTTGGAACACATCGACCTGAGAAGCTATTAAGCTCAGATGAAGATGTAGCTACTGGACAAATAAACAAATATTTAGAAATCCAACTTGCAGTCTCTAGCAAAGTTTTATTGAATCTCGGTGTCGTGGATATAAAATGAAGCGTAGTTCTGTAGCTGCGTGGCTTATGTTTCACCCCAGATTTATTCAGTCTGATTTGGTGGACAGTTTAGGCAAAGTTAGGCGAACTGACATTGAAAATTCAACAATTTGCTCCATTCACACCATTTACACGTCGTCACGTCAATGTACGAGGTTGTAATGTTCACAGTGAGCAAACTGCAATACGAAGGAAATGAATGTTTTATATTGTACCATTTAGCACTAATCTAAAGTGACGATAAGGCATCAAGCAAAAACGAAATTGGCATGAGAAAATTGAATCATCACACTTCAGCTAATTTCAAATGTAACCAATTACAAGAAAAAGGATGTCGATAAACCGTCTCCATCAAAGCTACAGCAAACAATAGAGAAATTTAAGTTTGTATTCTTCATCATTTTCTAGTAGAATTAATGTTACATCAATTGCATTTGTATGTATGTGTTATATCCTGAATATACATCAAATTAGAGTGATTATTGTGCAGTTAATGAAAAAGTTATTTATTAATTAGCAAGCTCTCAGATCCTAAAGAGGCCTTTAACTAGCATTGTAATTAAGACTGGTGCCCCTGACGCTCATCCATACACGGTGTGGTGTTGTGCTACAGGTTTTCAAATTCTCCATATGAATCTAGACTCCAATAAAATAAAAGTCACACATTTTAATTCAGTTTCACTTTTGCCTTAAATTTAATTGCTAACTTTATTTACAATGCTGCTCCAGATGTAACCAGAAGTGCTAAAATATAGGGTGTTCAAGACCTTTGAAAGGCAGTGTATGATGTATTCTTCATGAAGGTGAAATCAAGGTTAAATAATAAATGACTCCATCCAAGTTCTGCCTCACGAGTTCCCCAAAATACTTACCTTGCAGTATAAAATATGGTTTTGTCCAGCTGGGCAGTCAGGAGTTCATACAGTACATTCAACAAGTCCTGTTGAAACTGATACCTCTGGCCACAGTTCTGACTGTAATATCAACCAATCAATACACAGTATTCAGGGGGGAGAGAAACCAGAGGTTGTATCACCCTACTATCGATTACCATAGGGCGTCACGGGAATCAAACAGCTACTGTGCGTGAATCTTGGAAGCTGTCACCAGCCAGTGGGCCACAGTTTTGTCTGGAATCCACTGCGGATGAAGGCTGCATGGAAAAAAAGTCTGATGCAAAGTTAGTGGGACTGGAGCAGTCAGGAGAAAATCCACAGAGGCAAGCACACCATGGATTAGCCGAGGAGGAGGAGGAGCACGTGAGATGTGGGCCAGGAGAGAAAACAAGGATGCAGCCATTGTTTGTTGAGAGATGGCAGCTAGCCACTGGGTCCCAGCTGCAGCCTCTCCTGCTTATGCTTGTCCAGCCACTGTAATATCTGCTGTTTGAGTTCCTCGTTCGGCCTGATCTGGTCCATGGTCAGAGGACTGCGGTTGAAAGGGTCTGTCTGGTCGCTGCAAGGAGGACACAATCAACACATGGTTACTCACTGAGCCCTGCACACTGAATTTGTGTATGTACGTTACAATTTTCACATCCGATTCTACATTGAAAGAGATCAGTTCATTTGCAATAGATACCAATACGAGACAAAGATCTGAATTTCATCTCATTTCACCTGAGGAGATGCCTTGCTATAGTTGAGCGATCCACTGTTACGTTGGAAGAGGGAAGAAGAACAGGATCCAGCATCAGAGTGGACATGATGGGATCCAGGAACTCATCTGGAGCATCTGCATACGTCTCCTCTTCCTGTTGCTGTCTGTCTGCATGGGACTGAAACAGAGAGACAGTCATAATAAATGTATTTTCTAATCAACATGTTTCTTTGGGTTTGTAAAAAAAAAAAAAAAGAATGAAAGAACAAACTATATGAAAAAACTGAAAAGGATGTCAGCATCTTCCAAGTCAAGTCATACCTTTATTTTATCAGCAAGAAGTCCAAAAGCTACAATCATGTCACCAGGCTTGTTGATTTTCTTTAGTACTCTAACAGTCTGGGAGAAGAGGGTAGGAGAGTATGACCGTCCGTCCTTTGGGACTGTAGCACAGAAATTCTCTTCATCACTGCCAAAGACAAAGACAAACCTTGAATCAGTGTTTTTACTGTAGCATATAGTCAGTCAGTCAGCTGTTCCAGAGAATACGGCACCAGTTACAACATCACACTATACAAAGAAAAGGATTTGTCTTCATTTCTTCCATGTATTCACTTGGTAAAAGAAGAGTGTGATAACATACCCTAAGTTCAGGTAGATGGTGCAGATGTCAGAGACAAGCTGCTGCGGCTTGAAGTCGAACTCACTGAAGTCCTTGACTTTAAGGGCCCCCATCTTAGGGCCCACCAGGTGCTGCAGGAAGTAGTTCAGCATAGAGATGATCCTCTCAGCCAGGAAGGGGTGCACGAAGATCCCCTTGATATCTGGAGATGGAAATGGTCCAAGAAAAAAAAAAAGAAAGAAAGAATCGATAAAGACAACGATTCATCCATTCAACGTGAAGGGTTGCAAGTAAGAGTCTTGTCTGCCTGACCTGAGGTGAGAAAGGCTAGTGTGCCGATGGTCTCATTAGACATGATGTTGTGGAAGCGTCCCAGCTGTCCAAACATCTGCAGACTCGACTCTTTCTCTCTTCGAGCATCAGGGGCCAGGCCCTCCCACTCCCCCCGATCCCGCTCCAGCTGCAGGACCTTGATTTTACTCAGGTACTGGAAGAAAAGTGTGGAATTGTGAAATTAAAATGTCTGAGACTGCAAAGTCACTCAGGATGATAAATAATAGGGCTGTTTCTATTGAAATATATTTATATTTTTGGATAAAAAGTGGTACAAAGTCACAAAATCCATGCAGCTTTTTTTTTCCGTCTGAGAAGGTGCATTTACCATCAACTAAATTATTATGAGTGTCACAACAAACTGAATAAACACGAGATGTGAAGATTTGATTTTTACATGTGCTAATCTGATTGAAAAGATTTTTTTATTCAAAATTGGTGAACACGTTTTGCTTGTGTTGAACATTGTGGACTCACCTGAATGGCCTCATCCAGTAGGAAGATAGCATCATTCATCAGTAAGTTGAGGAACCTGAGGAACAGAGGGGGGTTCATGGCCTCCAGGTTCTCCGATGCATAGTCGGCCAGATGCTGGATTGAGAGATGAAATGAACAGCGCATGGTGAGATCAGTGTGCTTGAATGTGGTATCTATATATATTTATAATGATTACAACTCATTCCTTCATTACATTGACAGTAATGGGTGACAAAAAGTTAAAACCTATAAAATCTGGCCCGTTTTACAGCCCACTTCCCTTTACTACTCCTTTTATACCTGAAAACAATATGACGGAGTGTTATTGAAGAAGTCGGCCGAATCATAAACTCCATAAAACACAACATCGTCAAAAAAGATCTTTATGTGCACCGACCACAAAATAAAAACAGTCCTGTCAGTCTAATACTAAAACCAATACTTCAGCCTACACTTATAAATATACTTTAAGTTGTGACAGACAGACCATTCATAGAGATGTATTAAAACCATCTTATTGAGACAGAACTAAATTTAGATTTTTAGATTCACAGCACCGACATGAAGACCACGTCAGACTCAGCGAGGATTCACAGAGAAAGAATTACACCTGAGCTTGTTTTTGTGAGGCAAAAACACCAACACCCTCCATCTTAACATTTGAAGATAGGCCGTCACTTCTCGTTACCTTGATGCTCTCTCTATAGTTATCTTTTCCCCACATGTACTTGAGGATGGGATACATGGGTCTTCTGTAGTTGAATTTCTGTTCAAACTGATGAGGATCACCTGCAACACAGAGAGGGAAACTAAATCAAATCAAACATGCTTCTTTGATGCCTTCTGTTTGTTTTTACATCATCCAGCTTCTCTGCTTATCTCGTTCTGTGAAAACACACACAGGTGCGCACACGACACAACCTCGTCACAGTATCATCAGATTAGAATATGATACCAAGACTCTTTCATTTTCTTATTCATATTTGACATTTTACTCAAAAATGGTCTTTAACCAGATTCCTTTTATTTAAATGTGACTTCATTTAAAATTTCTAGCGCCATCACAAATACATGAGTTCAGTGCTGCCTGTCTCTATCTGAAGTCTGTGAGGAACACAACTGTTTCACCTGTGAATTCAATGTCTACAAACACAGTGATGAGAGCCTCGGCCAGCTGAGCCGCGTGTCTGTACGTGCAGAAGACTCTCTCCCGCTGGAACACGAGTGGCTGAGCAGCGCCAGCAGCCACCGGCTCCATGTGTGGCATCACCGCCTCTAAGACCTCAGCCAGCTTCGCTCTCAGGTGTGGGTTCTTCATCCTGTCAGAGGGATCGCAGCAATATGTGAACGTTTCATTAGAATATCTGCACCGTGTGAGCCTCCATAATTCTTCCTCCCACTTCACGAGACCGCTGACTTCTAATTACAGACGAGACTTTATTACATTATTGAGTAACAGCGTACCTTTCTACGTTCCCCATGAAGACAGTGATGAAGTTGAGAATCTGCTCCAGATTTTCTGCGGACGACTCCAAGACGTCGTCCGCGAATCTCCGCAGGAAGATGAAAAAATCCCCCAAGTTTTCTGCAAAAAACTCTGACAAACATAGAAAGGAGCACATCAGCCATGACTAACATGTGAAGGAATGTTCCATTAGTGGATGAATGTACTGTGAGTAACTGAACACTGATACCTGGCACGCTCAACAGCTGCAATTTATAAAACATTTTGGTGTGGCAGCTGTGTATGACTCATTGTAAAAGATGTACATATTGGGTCAAGTATTGTTTGAACTGGGATGTCTCACTTGACCAGATCCTGAAGCCTGTGGCTAGGGATGGATACCTTATCGGTTTAAATGTGAAAGGTACCCATCCCTAGCCACAGGCTTCAGGCTCTGGTCAAGTGAGACATCCCAGTTCAAACAATATTTGACCTGATATGTAAATCTTTTACAATGCATCATACACAGCTGCCGCAGCAAAATGTTTTAGAGTTTACAGCTGCTGGACGTGCCAGGTATCAGTGTGCAGTTACTCACAGTACATTCATCCACTAAATTACTACAACAAGGCTAAAAACAGAGATAATTTTTTTTTTTTTTCTGAACAACTTTTTCATGTGGCGGCTTCAGGACACTTGGGTCAGTACAGATGAGCAGTATGGAGGTATCTGGATGTTTCATAGCATGTGTTTTGGACGATTCAAAAGTGAACGCTATGCGCCACCATTATATGAAAATCCATCGCCAGCCGGACTCCGTCTGGAACTACAAAAGCATTTTGATAACTCCGAAAGTCCTCCAAACCCTTCCTTGGCATTACGGTGAGTAGAATTATTGGTGGATTGGTGAAGTATCCCTTTAACGCAACACACTGTATCCCATGCTCTCATTTAGGATTGCATAAACTGGAGAAAATGAAGAGAAATTCGAGGCAGAGCTGAAGGTGAAGTGTAGTGAAAGGTGTGACCAACCTGGTACATAGCACAGCATGCTATGCTGCAGGGAGGCCAGAGGGAAACTGAGTGCTACATGCTCAGGCCCCTGGTTTCCCACACTGAGTTGGACCAGCAGAGCAGCAGTGGAGGCTTGGAGGTTAAGGCAGCATTGCAGCATGGCAGGCTGCGTGGTGGCAGCTTTGGTTGACAAATAAACAATCATCAGACGCTCAAACTGCTCCAGGAACTGCTCTGACATGGGGTTGCCGGTTCGCTGGGCCTCCTGCCACGTCACCTGGAGCCGGTGGAGAGACTGGTTCATCTTCACCATCTGCTCGTGGAGTCTGCACACGGACATTATACATGGAGACAGGTGTACGGGGAGAGAGAAAAAAGAAAAGACAACATGGGTTAACGTCGACATATGGTTGTAAACATGAGAGGAAATACAGCATGCCATGTTGCTGTGGGATCTGCTACACTGTGAGGGGCTTTAGTCCGGCTACGCTTGATTAAAATGCAGAGTGGGATGGGCTTGTTTGAAGACGGGTACCTGTGGAAGCCGAGGTGCAAGGTGAGCTGTGTGAGGATGAGGTTTTCAGTCAGCAGGCTGTACGACTGTGCAGACTCCACCGGCTGCTGAGGGGGCACAGGGATCAGACAGGTTTCCTTGTCCAGACCTGGAATTAGCCACAGGGAAGCATTTAGTCAAACTCTACTGCCAAACCCTTTGCTTTTAAACACAGAATTACAGCCTCATGCTTATATGTCTGTATTTGCGTGGCCAACAAGTACTTTCTGAAATCACAGTGACTGTGACCTTTGACCACCAAAATCTAAGCAGTATGACACAATGCAGCACAAAATAAACACCAGAGCTGCTGCTGCTGCTGCATAACAATGAAATAATGTATTTAATATGATATATGGAAAATAGGGCTGTCAAATGATTTTTTTTTCAATACTACTCGGTGATTAATCGCAATTAAAATACTAAATATTATATTTAAGAATATTATGTACTTGTATATATATACTTGTATTTTCTTACATCCTTTCTTATATAGTATTATATAGAATTTAAGGATGTAATTTTGAGGATTGGTGAAAAATAACACATCATAGTTGTTTATCTTTTCACATCAGTGCTGTATTTTGATTAGTGTATTAATCAAATACTTATATTTCCGACTGCACACCTCAAACTACCTTAACAAATCACATCACTGGTTTCGTTGTGAATGGAGAAGTTTGACCTCCTGAAGCCGCCGTACATCTGACAGGCCACCGTCCACCACAGGAAACACAAGTGGACATATCAGAGGTTTTTTTCCCTTTTATCAATCACATGAAGGATTAATTTTCAGTATTGTGTCTGATAAAAGGAAAAAACACTGATTGTCAAACTGAAGATATAATGAACATAACAAACTACCAGCGGACGTAGTTTACAACTAGTTTGATACAGACAGGCTATTTCTAAGTCATGTGATGTGATTAATCATGTATACATTTTTTTCTAACGCGCTATTGTTTCCAGATTAATCGCTGCAACGGATGCGTTAAAGAGGAACTATGCAAGTCTGGTTGCTTTTTCCTCTGTGTTGCTAACCCTCCACCTGGCCATGTGCATTTGTTTACAACGAAGCTGATGAAAAATCAATACATGGAGCGGTGGATAACGTTATATAACATATATAATGTTACGACATGTATATTCGTGTAGTCTTAACTGTCATAAATGGTTACGGAGCGCATTTGTGTCGCTACAGAGACGAGACCTGGGACACCGGGGCGGTGGCCAGGTACTACACTGATGTTTTAAGGTTGGTTTTCAGCCGTGAGATGCCAGGTGGAGGACAGAGAGCATCCATCATCACTCGTAACAAGTCACAAGTCATATAGTTAGCGATCACAATTACTCCAAAGTTTTTTAATGAAGGTAAAAATGTAGCATAGCCACGGGAGAAATCCTGCTTAGTTCCTCTTCAACTTTGAAAGCCCTAATGGAAAGTGCGACAGACTCATTGCATTTCTGACACATTTACCTCGTGCATGCACGTTCCGGTTGCGCCTCTCTTCTTCGCTCAGCTCTTTGAAGGCGCAGTAGGTGGGGTTGAAGGTGAGCAGTTTGGGCGAGCGAGGCCTGCAGAAGGGCTGGCACAGCTTCAGCAGAGCAGCGCCCAAGTTTAAAAAGAACGCGTCCGAGGCGTACATCTGGAAGAAGATCTCTGGCATCTGATTGGCCCAAATCTTGGCTCGGCCGGCGTTGGCTTGCAGACAGTTGCCCAGCCATGAGAGCAGCAGGTGCCGCGTCTCGCCGGATCGCTGGAGCAAGTTTTTCAAGACCTGGTATAGCTTGTCGTGGAACTGGCCCATAAACTGTAACACGGGGGGAGTGAAGATGATCAGTGGTTTTGGCATTTGTATTGTGAGACTGTGAAAACCAGAGTACAGCTGTAATACCAAAAAAAAAAAGCAAACTAAAAGACGACTGGGTCACCTGGTGGATGTTGGCCTCTTGGATCTTTGTCTCCTGGGCGCTGGAGCGGGAGGGGTTCAGGAAGTAGCCATGCCCCTCCACCACACCTGGGGTTTTTAACAAGCAGGAGATACTCAGCACTGCCCCCAGTAGAGTCTTCTGGTACTGCAAACCATTGGCTGGGTCTTTGGGCTGAATATGTTCCACCAGTACCTGAGAAAACCAGAAAAGACTGTTGGGATGATCTGACAAACTCATAATGATTACAATTTTTCAATTACTATCATCATTGTTTATTATTTTTAATAATAATAATCAGATGGGTGTTAGTTTTAATAACAGGCTGTGTTATGGCTCTGTGTGTCTCCTGACCTTGGCGATATCTTTATGGTGGCTGAAATAGAGGAGAACATCTAAATAGGAGTAGAGGATAGGCTGGCACAGGTCCAAGTCTTTGATCCGTCCCTGGAAGATATCAAACACTGGTACTATCACTTCCTCGAAGGTGCGCACCTCCTGGTCGGACAGCAGGCCAGAAACCACCTCCTCCACGAATTCAACCACCTCCTCTGGCTCTGAAATACAGTGACTTTGTGAACAGAGAAGGACTGGAAGGAATACATCACTGAGAATATGGAAAGAATACAAGAGCAGAGGTGAAAGGAAGAGAAGAAAAGGATCATGGGAAAGGAAAAAATGTCAAGCGTGAGCTGAACTCACGTGCTCCATTGAAGCCTTCCAGCAGCAGGTCCAGAAGCTGCTCGTAGACATTCTGGCTGATGTAGATCTCTGGGGTGAGCAGAACCGTCCGCGTGTTCGACACCGTCAGGTTCTTGCAGCGGACGGCGAACGGTAGCAGCTTCTCGGGCACCTTCGTCACCTGGTACATAAGTAATCAACAAACACACTGAATTATGAAAGAGAACGGGTTATATTTACATTCCCAATTACATAGAATAGTCCATTAACGGCTTGATCTCCAAAAATAGTTGTGTTTTTAAAGGGATAGTTCAACATTTTTTGGCAAATTGGCCCATTGCCATAATCCCTATAGTTTTAGGAGTAGGTTCGTTACCTTTATTTGTCGGCGCAAGGTGTTTTTAGAGCGGCGGAGCAGAGCCGCAAGCTGCTCAGAGCTACGCTATGGAGGCTAAAGGGATTTCTTGGTTTCCCTCATCAAACTCATCAAATACACAATCCAATAACTCCAAAACGCTCTTGTGAACTCTCGAGGTAAATTCAGAGACTGCTTGCCAAAAAACTGCCCCCGACGGGAACGTGCATCAGTGGTTTTGCATGAATTTACCTCTCGTAACGTTACGTTATTATCTCATAGCGTGGTGAATGTGCAGGTCACAACTTGTCCACGAGAGCGTTTTGGAGTTGTTGGATTGTGTATTTGATGAGTTTGATGAGGGAAACCAAGAAATCCCGTAAGCCTCCGTAGCGTAGCTCTGAGCAGCTCACGGCTCTGCTCCGCCGTTCTAAAAACACCTTGCGCCGACAAATAAAGGTAACGAACCTACTCCTAAAACTATAGGGATTATGCCAAATGTTGAACTATCCCTTTAAACTGCTGCAATTACTGTAATCTCACCTCTTCTTTGGCTCTCTGGTAACATGCAAAGAGGTAAGGGATGGCACACTTCTCTCCGGCGTCGCGGTCTGCAGACAGGTTCACAGCGCTGCATGACGTCATGTAGATGAGGTGGTTTCCAGGCTCCAGCAGCAGCAGACGGTTAAATAGAGCCTGAGACACAGACACGGGTTAGACTGTGCAAAACACTTTCTGCAATGGATTACACGCCTAAAATGATGAAACCTTCATGTTTTTTGATTGTATTCTTGAATTTCTCACGTTGTGGATACGACTTTCAAACGTGTCAGTTTAATGCATCTGATAGATTGTGAGCCTCTCCCACTGCACCGGATCTTTACATGTTTGGTGCAAGTAGAGAAACAGAAATACATTGTGGACTTCTGACCTGCTCTATGTTGTCCATATCCAGCCAGTCCTGTCCGTCCAGATCTGCAGCCATCTCCTCCAGGAACACACAGCGAGGAGGGATCCCATTTCCTCCTCTTAGACTGGGGTCACCTACAGGTGAAAATAAAAACCAGGGTCCATGAAATAAATAAATGTGACAAACCAAAACGCTGAGGCCAAACCGTTCACAAAGTACTGGATTGAGTGTTGCTGAGAAATAAATCAGCAGCCCAACATAGGAACATATAAGACAGGGGAGGATTAAAGAGCACAGCATGTATTTACTTTCTGTTTATTTCTGACTGAGGTGGCAGAAGAATTCATTAAAGGGGCTCTGTGTGAAAACAGTGGGGGGAATTTAGCCTGAATTTCCTGAGCATCGTCATGACTCATCCCTAAGCAGCCAGCTCACAGTCAGACTACACAGTGAGACTTCACAGTGTGCAGGGTCTTTGAATTGTCTTGAGGTGGTGAGTCATTTGCTGCTTACTGGAAACTTCAAATATGACTATCAGATGGCGTGTGCCGTCCACCAACACGCACTGAAAACATCGCACCCTGCAGATATTCACAAGTTCTCATAACGGCTCCAGTGGACACCTGTCTGTCTGACTAATGTCCCCCTGACCCACTCAGGTCAAAGCAAGAATCTCAAGGTGTACATGGACCGTACACGACTCAGCTTATCGTCAAGAGTGAACACACGTTACTATCATTAACATAGACTTGCTACATGTTAATTAAATAACAATCACTGCTGCTGCTAGGGCTGTTACAATCATGACATTTTAGATGATGGTTAATTGCCAAACAAATATTTAAATTTGCGATCTGTGATTACCGGTAGGTCTGCAGGATAAGCAAAGTGTGCGATGACACTGTTCGATATTGCAATGACATTGTCTTTTTCTGATTATTTTATTGCCACTATTATAGTATACATCTAAACATAGTTGAATAATATACATACACCTTATGAAGAAGAAGAAGAGCTACTTATTGGCATAGACACTGGAACATATAAATAAAAACGACATCTCTGTTTGCCTTTTAGGTTTTGAAACTTAATCCATGATGCTAATGTCAATAGATGCTCAGTGAAACGCTGTCATGGAATATTAAAAAAATGAAGCGCCTCCGGATAAACAGTTTGTGGCTCCTACATGCATCATTAGACCAAAGTATAACAAGGGGGCGCAACGTGATGATGTCATTAAAAGAGGAGCAGTCAAACCTCAAACGGTGGAAAACGAGGAGAAAATAGTGATGAAATGTGACATTTCTTGTGTTTGTAAGGATTTTAACATAAATGCGAAATAATTGTGGTCAGCTCAAGCCTGTGAATAATCTCATTTGTCCAGGTCATTGTTATCCCCAAAGAATTTAAGTCAAAAGCAACTAGACTTGACTTAAATTCTTTGGGGATGGTCAGCTCAAATGATTGAGACCACACCTTTCTGTAATAACTGTGACAGACCTACTGTAGCTGCTGCACAATTGTAGAGAAGCACCTGCGAGGTGTCACAGAAGTTATCCTACGTATTCACCACTATCCCCACTGACTCACTACTTGACCATTTACTTCCCTCCTACTTACTGTTGTCCAGAGTGATGAGGAATATCCGCTGGATCATGTGATTGACATTGAGCTGTTCACACAGCTCCTGGCGGGACCGGAAGGAGCGGCTGATCTCTGCCACGGAGTCGTCATTCTCATCGACGCTGTCCGACACAGAGTTCTCTGAGTCTGACTGGCTCTCTCCGGAGTCCTCCACTGCGATACCACATACAGGGGGGTAAGCAAGAAACCATGCGGTTACATTTACGACTGATGTTTGTACGATCTGTAATAACTTTTAAAAAAAGACACACATGCTTTTCTAACACTGAAATGATGTCCTGTATGTATTTATGTATTTATTTTGCTAACTTTAGTTTGACATTTGAGGATCGCGGGAGACCAGATAGCTCTTCTTACACGGTGGTTCGGCAGACAGCTGTTGTGGTTTCTGGCCTGATGCAAACTGTTTGGCATCAGCCAGCGAGCTGAAGAGGGCAGCGAAGGGGTTGCAGGAGATGTTCTGGTTGTTGTTGCCCTGGTCAGTCATCTCACTGGGGCTCAACACTCACTCCATCCAAGATCCCACACTACAGGGGAAACACACACAGAATTGCAAAGTTAGTGAGAATCTATAGCATATTACCAATCACCACACATATAGTCATCAATCATAATCACCACCTCCTTGCACCTGACAATGAACATGTCGACTTCCTCTTCCTTTTGAGGTTTTTATGGCAGACATCTATTACATCTACAGCTTGTATTATCAATCCTAAAAATCGTATTACACCACTTCGCTCATCTCTGTAATTCTGTAATCAGTTCCTGGATTTGCATCTCATATTGTCTGCATGCTACAAGGTCTTACTGTGTTTTATCTCTATGACATTTATCACAGTTAACTCCTATATGTCCTCTGATAATACAAAGTGTTCAGATAATTGTTTCACTTCCCTTCTAATCACAATCTTTACTATTGTTCTTCCCTCACCAGCTCTACATTGGACTGCGTATAAAGGTCTCATTCAACTGCATGCTCCCATTACTGTATTTTTTCTGCGATTCTTTTTCCTTGTTTCAACCTCAGATTCTTAAAGTTTAATGCATTTCCTGAAGGGAATACGGGTGAATGCTGAAAGCGGGAAGCTGAATGAGCTGAATAAATTGAAACAATGTTGAATTAACTGAAGAAACACACAGAGGGAAGCACAACAATGTGGCACCTTTCTTAGGTGAGTGAACTGAACTTCATTAAGCAGCAGATCAGGTTGCATACTATTGATACAAACATGTCAATAACACTTGGTCATCATGTTCTCTCCCCACTTCTTTATATTCTGTATACTGACCACTGTAGGAGTCAGTTCCCGAACAGACATCAATTCCATCATTGACAATAAGCTTGCATTTGGAGAAAACACTGACATGATTTGCAAAAAGAGTCAGCAGCGACTTTTCTGCCTAAGAAAACTTGCAAAATTGGGTATTGACAAAACTCTGATGACCCTCTTTTACAAGTCCTATATAGTCAGTTCTGATATTGTCCTGTATATGTTGGTTTGGAGGTCTGAATGTCAGCCACAAGAATGCCTTAAATAGAATTGTGAACATTGGCAGCAAAACGATTGGTGCGCAGCAGAGCAATCTCTCTGTCCTTTACAACAGGCAGGTGGTGAAGAAGGCAAATTCGATCTTGTCCGATCATTCCCACCCGCTTCATCAACACTTTCAGCTCCTCCCCTCTGGCACCCGCTTTAGTCTCCCCCAGCCAGAACCAACAGATACAAATCCTCATTCACCCCCACAGCTATCACCCTGCGGGGAAAAGGAGGGAGTCACGCAGTCACTTTGTTTTGCACTTATTTATTTATTATGGCTATGTCCATGTATTTTTAGATTTTGATCTATTGTTGTTTTATCTATTTTTAGTTGATTTTAATAGTGGCTTGTTGCTTTTACCTGCCATCATTGCTGTAGTGTTGTGCTCTTTGTCTCTTTCCATCTCCTTGTTGTCTGTATGCATTTTAACTGTTTAAGCAGCTGCTGCAAAAACACTTGCCCGTTTCGGGACAATAAAGGCATTTACTTACTTACTTTCTTATGTTGTATCAAACTTAATATCCCTGTCTGATTCTGTTCACCATATGGCTTGTTGATTAACTTAGGGGAACCCATACTCATACGTTATGACCCATATTTAACCAAAAAGGTGATGCAGCCTTGGTTCCCACAGTAAGCCAGCAAGTCAGTCTGCAGCTGCAGACGTTAAACTGCAATGTGGTTGTGGTTGAATGGTCCCGTGGAGAGGAGGGGCTGTAATAACGACTTTAAGATCTCGCTAACAAGACAAGAAGAGGAGGAGGATTTCCCGCAATCTGGAAACTCAACAGTAGCTAACGTTAACGTTACTCCACTCCTCCTGGGTTACATACAGCACATTAATAAACCGTTTGCACATGACACAATAGTTTCCAGACAGTGGCTCAGACGAGGTTACAAAGTTTCTGTCACAACACCGAGGGAAAGACAAACAGGCTGACAGGAGCAGCTTCCCCCCCTGCTCAGTCTGACACCGACCGGTGGGCTCGGTCCACACACCGACACTCCGTGTCGTTAACCCGGGGACGTTAGCTCGGTGCTCTCCGCCTCGGCACCACATTACAACATGATGTCACGGTTACCCACGAGTCCAGCACCTCACAGCGATGACATGTGTCTCTGTACGGGAGCAGCTCTTCGACATCCCATCTTTACTCTGCGTGTAATGAGCAGCTTTTAGCTTCCTGGTGCTAGTTAGCCGCCGCGCTAGTTAGCAGCAGGCTAAAGCTGTCATGGGGTCACCACGACTCTGTTTCAGCGCCGATATAACACACCGCTGCGCTGTGTTCACTTACAAGCAGTCTGAATAAAGTACACAAGCGACAAAGAGTGGTGTCGTACCTGTTTGACGAGAGGAAATGTGCGTTTTTTATTGAAATAAATTGCTTCTACGAAACCAGTGGCAGTTCCTTAGTAAACAGATATTATATACGTCATCAACGTGAGACGGTGCGTCGGCTTTGCTGAGTAACGTGTTCATAAAACATTATCGTGGTGTAAAACTTTATCATAAATGTTATAAAAATCAAAATTTCTGCGTTATAACGTTACAGATAATTAAATAATTTAGTTACCTAAATCTCCCCACATTTTGCCAGTGTTTGGGTTTATCTTTCTTTTTATTTCTTTTTAGACAACATGTTATGTTGTGTGAATTAATGTTGTGTTAATGTGTTATTTGCGTTTTTTAATGTACACGTCACAGCACATAATTTGACATTTTTAAATAACACTTTGGGGGGGACCAGACTAGCTTGTTTTGTTCAATTGGCAACATGTATGGTTTAACTTTCCAAGATAAAAAATATTTTTTTTAATTGTTGTATTGTGCAAGTGCATTATTTCCAAGGCACCTAGATCATGAAAATGATTTTTATTGCAGCTTTACAATTATTCAACAGCTCCTTGCACTTGGAGTTCTTTTTTTTCTAATCCTTGTATGAGTAGCTGACCATCAGCAGAGGGCAGCAGCAGACTGCATCTCCAAGCCTATCCTGGCTGTATAGCCTACAGATACATGAATGTAAGACTAAATACAGTTAAAAATATACCAGTAGATAGATAAAAGAGGGATAATATGTAACACCTGATGAACTATTCCTCTTATAAATGTTGCCATGGATTTAAAAAGAAAAAAAGAAGGTATTAAAGTTACACAGGGAATTCTTCAGTTTAAAGGTTCAGAGCAAATCTTAGTTTTTCAAAATGGTGGTTGACAGAGTTGTTCTTTTATGACACAAGTTGCATTTGTGTTATTCCTAAATAGCCTACATGCTCCCAATATGATGAAGACAGGGTTCAATATCTTTCAAAATTTGTGTCCTTTAACCATTGTTGTGAGTAGGCTACATGTGCGTATATGTAGGGATGTGGTATTATTGTGTTGGGTATGTCTGCTCCTACACTGATGATGTTCTTCTGCAACAAAGTTCCTAACTGAAAAATAAAGTAGGCTTTTGACTTTGAATATGGGTCAATTAATTGAAGACAGTTTTGTCCAGAATCTCTCTGTATTCCAACTATACAGTCATTCTGCATTTCCCACAAATAAAATCTAAAGTTGAAATTAAACAAGGAATGAATTCATGAATCTAACAGAGAGTCATTGTAGACTGTAGCTAAATCACATCCTGACAAAATTATTCAGATTCATTTTATTTAGGCCTTTTTTTTTTAAGTATATTTTTTGACTTTCAAGCTTTTTATTAGATAGGACAGTTCAGAGAGTGACAGGAAATCGGAGGCAGTGAGTGGGGGTGGGGTGACACGCAGGATATAGGGCCATACAACACGGGACTCGAACCAGGACCTCCTGCAGCGAGGACTATAGCCTCTACCTCTACACATGGGGCGGGTTCTCTACCAACTGAGCTAAACACATTCCGAATCTTTAGCTTTTGAGAACAGTATGTTGTGGCCATTTTATTTTACAAGCCGGTACAAACTCTTATCTTGGTGTCAATGAGATTCCTTCAATTATTTGAAGTCTTTTTCCCCCCTCAAAATATTTTAGTTACTTATTGGACAATAAAGAGACTTGTTATCAGTTTGAGCATCTTTCAAACAGTTTCCTACACAGTTGCCCTGAGGTCAATGCAATACTTGGACATTTCTTCAAGAGCAAAATAGTTTTTAACACTGAGAACATTTTTCATTTCTCTATTCTACTGATTTTGTAAAGAAGACTTGAAAAACCGAATTAAGCTCAATTTTAAAATAACATCTTAAGATACCTCTTGTTTCTTGTTTATGGCTGAGAACCTGCTGTTAGTTCATCACATACATATTATAAACAAAAAACACTCAGACACACAAACTTGAAAGGGCTTTTTTTCTTTATGAAATGATTGAGTAATCATTCCAAATGTTGTCAGTCTTAGTAAAACTGCTTAGTTTCAAGCAGCTTCAACATTGAACACTGCGTCACAGAATACAAACATACAGTACATGTGTCTGCCATACCAAGTCGTCATTCAGAGAACTTTTTTAAAGACATTTTTTTATCAGAAACCAAAAAAAAGAAGAAAAGAAATTATAAAAAATATTAGCTTTCTCAGTGTACATGAAGATATACAGACAACATTTCTTTACTTCTAACTTCTCACATCTGACTTAGTATGGCAAGACTAAATTCAGGACAAGTACAAATATTAGTTTATTTCCTCACTGTTCTTGGTGAAGTTAAATACTCGAAATAAATGCTCTCTACTGGCCTACACCTACAATAATGTTCACTATATAAAGTCTCTGACAGCGAGACAGCGTTGAATATTACAAAATAAGGCACAATATTTACACTTTCAAACCTTCACATGTAATTCTGTGAACATGGTAATGCTCCAGGTTGTCACAGCTTAGGTTTCAGGAAGGCTCAGCCTCTCAGTGAAATGTGTTTCAGTTAAGTGTCTGTTTGACAAGTATTTGTCCGTTGTGGCTTTGTTCTTCGTCACTACGTTAAAAGTATTTTTTATGGCTCTTTTACACCACCACATGATGTCCAGAGAGGTTACTGTACTTGTGACCTCTGTCCTCTCCTCTGTCTTTAGGTACTGTAGTTAAAACATTATTTTCCATACTGGACCCCTTTGCCACGTCTTAACCAGTCCCTCCAGGGGGACTGGCCTTTTTCCTGATTAGTGTCTGAGTTCCAAGTGGAGGGTGAGGAAGATGAGGAGGATGAAGAGGAGGGCTGGCGCGTCCGGGTGGACGTCGTTCTGCTGGGCCTGTAGAAGAACGACATGCCGTTGGCGATGGGCTTCTTCTGAGGCTTCTCCGACTGCTGCTGGGACCTGAGCTGCTGGTTGATGATGACCTGGATGTCGTCCTGAGGAAAGGTGGAGAGGAAGAGGAAATGAGCAGGAAGTCTGGGGACCAGCAGCTCCGTCTGGTGTCTCATGTTGGTCAAGGGTAGGTTTTACTTTACAGCACGTCCTCGTACCCCTCTAACCCACTGATCAGATTCACCTCCATTGTTAACAGCTGCAAAGCCCATTTTTGTCACTGCTCACAAAGGGTAAGGAGGCAGCATTTGGGAAGTACTGTACTGAGAGATAGATTACCACATTATTGACCTTGTCTCTTCATTGGATTTAAAGGGATAGTTCAACATTTTGGCAAAGTGACCCATTGCCATAATCCCTATAGTTTTAGGAGTAGGTTCGTTACCTTTAATTGTTGGTGCAAGCTATTTTTAGAACAGTGGAGCTGCGAGCTGCTCAGAACTCCAAAAGAGGTTGCAACTTATCCACAAGAGCATTTTGGAGTTGCTGGATTGTGTATTTGATGAGTTTGATGAGGGAAACCAAGAGATCCCATTAGCCTCCGTAGCGTAGCTCTGAACAGCTTGCGGCTCTGCTCCACCGTTCTAAAAATAGCTTGCACTGACAATTAAAGGTTTTTTTTTAAATGGGATGTGTTTTTTTGGAGATGGAGTGAGTGGACCTGATGTCACTACCAAAAGACAGCCCATAACCCCCGAGCAGAGACATATACAGCAAAAACTAAAAGACATGCATTAGTTCGTCTAACATGAAGCTATAAAGAAAATACAGGCTATTTTAACATTAGCTCCAGCCACATGTTGCATGTGGAAAAGGATGTGTTCTCAGTATCTTATTGTAGTTTAATAATATGTATAACGATGCCTGATGGACTGTCTTCATGACTGACAACAGTAATTATCCATGTTCCTATACCAACTATTCAGGGCTTGTGTTGTTGCTGATGTATGAATGGTTTACTGCACGTTTTTTTTAATTTGATCTTGGCTTCTCTCTGCACATGAGCAGTTTCCATATGAATGATTTCAGCTAACATGTTTTTTCCATAAAACTAATCAGTGTTTTGGTCTAAATATTACCCGCAGCACCACGACTAAAGCGCGAGAGATCAGAGCCTCAGACAGATGGCTCGGCTTGGCATCATGACTCAGCAACAGCAGGACCCATGGACGGAGACACCTGCCGTTTATATCCTTCCAGACTGACAGGGCTGAGGGATACGGCTGTGTCTGTCCCTGACATCCCACTGAGGACTGGCTGAGATACATTCATCTCCACTCCATCATCCATCACCAAAAACCTAGTCAGCATGTCTGAAAAAGTGGTTTTTCATCTGTGAAGTCTTTGAACTTGCATGTGGAAAGACTGGACCACAGTGTGACAAAGCTTCCTCTGTACCTTTTTCCCTTTGCTCTTGTGTTATCTATTTATGTATGATTGGGCTGGTCCCTTCTGCCTTTTCTGTTCTCTTTCTTATATAATTGAATTTCAACTGTGTTGACTCTAGACTGAGGGAAACGCACAATGTACATGTAATGTACCTGTGCAAATGGCAATTCTAATCGAAGAGTTAATTTAAAGGTAGTAGACTGGATGGTAAAAAGCATTATGGGTAAATTGAGGTTTTACCTGCCAGGCCTCCAGCTCCTGCGACAGTTCCAGTTTGCGTTGGATGGCATCTAGTAACTGGTTGTTCAGAGACATCATGTCATTTTTGCTTCGCACCAACTCGACCTCCATCAGGTTTTTCCTAACAAGAAATGATGACGGATCAGTCAAGAATAGATCAATCCTGTCATGTTTAACCTCATCTTATTATCATAGCCACAGGTGTAACTTCCCACAGGAACTATGAATTATCTCTGTCCTTTTGTTTAGAGATGCAACAGAAATATTCAACCAAATATGTTTTCATTTATCCCAGGGAATGTTGAGATAAAATAAGCGTCTTACTTGGCTATGGCTTCGTCTCGGTCCTTGATGGCCTGTTTGACGACCTCAGCCTGTTCCTGCACGCTCTGCAGCTTCTGTCTCAACTCAGCGTTTTCCTGCTGCAGCTGAATATTCTGCAAAGTCAAACCAGTTGTGAGATTAAATTTATATCAAAAATAAAAGAAATGTGATGATAAATCGAAAACTATAGACTAAGACTAAACTTATTCAGGTGTTACACTTGGCTTCAGACTTGAGTTAGGGCAAACGTGACCAAAAAAAGAGAATAAAACTAGGCAACGCCTGTAGGGAACTGAATCTGTATGTGACAATGAGACGGATACACTGACAGTAACAGGGTCAGTAGTGGCGTAGCCCAGTCCTGACATAATATAATGGGCTGCCACAGGTGCTGCCCCTCCCTGACAGGAGTGTTTGTTCAACACTGGGTTACCTGATCTCTCAGCTCCTGTGCTGCGCTCGTATTCCCACACTCATCGCCCGTCCCGCTGACAAAGGCCTGATTCAGCTCCTGGGAGAGAGACATTAACAAACAGATCATGTGTCGGCCGAGCATTTCACACATGTTTGTAGCAAAAAAGTCGTTTCTGTGGTGGTGGCCTATATGCACGGCGCTCCGAGGTGAGGAAGAGGGTGGGCTGGTGATATTTAGTTCCACTGGTAAACACATGTTACTGGTCTGAAAGGTCAGAAAATGCTGCGAGACACAACTGGACGATTGTGCACGCTCGCTCGTGGCAAATAGAGGTTTTGTGAGATTATGGTATCAGTTGCAACAAATCATTGTATCTTTTGACCAGGATTCAGCCACTGAAATGTTATGACACTCATATTCACTATTAACAGTTCTTTTTCATGTTCCAGTGCCATGGATCTGCTGATTCCTTTCATGAAGGTTTATCATGTTGTTTACACTGAAGTTTTAGTTGTTAGTTCAAGTTACTTCATGTTTGTTTGAGGACATGTTTCTGAAACATTTGACAACAATTTTTAAGTTTCCTTCCTTTTCACTTTGCACATACTGTCCTATCATCAATACAGTAAATGCAATCATTATTATTGTGAAGAGAGATTTAGACCAAAATTTAATGTTTAAACTGTTGAACTGTTGCATTTGTACAGAACTGGTGTTTCCCCTGCTGCACATTCTGCAAAACGGTTTATTCTAAAAAAAATTATCTAAAACTTCTTTTATACAAGTGTCTATTTATTGCAAATCAACTCCTTAGTAACAAGACAATGTTATTTAACTAGTCAGCTGTTATCTACTGTGTTTTCACTTCAAACACTGTAGGCTACACTGTTTTTCATATTATTGAATATAACTTTATAGCTTATATACAATATACACAGATATGCGTGTGTGTGTGTGTTTGCTATTCCCATCATCTTTTCATTTTAAACAAGGTCAGTGTTTTCTTTACATTTCCTCTCCTGCTCCACTTTCACCATCCTTTTGTGTGTCTCTCTCACCTGAGGGCTGGATCCCTGCGCCAGGGTTTGAGCGACTCCTTTCAGCCGGTGCAGCGCGGCCTGCAGGTCCTCCTGTTGATCCGGGAGCTCCGACCTGCCCGAGCTCTTCTGTTCCCGGGTCAGTGGAAGCAGCAGCTGAAGGATGGAGCCCACTTCTTGTATTATCTAAGTAGAGTTGAGAGATGAGGCACATGTTACCTGAGGTTTTGAGTTACTTCCACAACACAATTGTTATAGCTCGGAGGCACATGTGGTATACTTGGTTCATATGAACAGAGCTCATATTTTGGATGTTTTAATGGAAAAATAAGTTAACTGGGACAATAACTAGGTATTTATTTTCCACTTTTCCTGTCAGGAAGCAAAATATTCTCACACATCACATGACCAGTGGCATCAAGTATTTACACACTGGGAGGTGTCAGCATGACCTAATCACTTTATTTAACTTCCTTCAGTGTAATATATCACATGATGATGACGATTATGTGTTGACCACACAGGTTAGTTTTGGCAGAACAGATAATGGTGAGGTATTTTATGATAAGGGTTGGATACACACAGTGCACGTGAGCTGTAAGCCGCGAAACGAGGACACGGCTGTGACAAACAGGAAATGTAGTGAATGACTCACTAGCGCAGTTAAACATCACATTTTCCTGCTGGAACAAAACAATAACAGTAGAAACCCAGAGCCAGAGCACGGTTCAGCTTCACTGTCACTCAGTTGTCTTGTTATCAGTTCTGTCACTCAAACCTGTGTCTCCTGCAACAAGCTGCCTCTGATATTTCTCTGCAAGGAGGAGGTGTGAAAGTCCTGGTTTTCAAAGTGTGATCTCGTTGCAAATAGAACTGGTACAAGATGTACAGTCAGCCTGCACCTTCTCTGCAGAGAGGATTACTGTACTTTCACTGTGACAGCATTCAGACATGTCTCGTATCCATATTACTGACCAGAGTGTCATTTACAGAGACTCCAACTGCAGCCCTTCACTGGTTACTTGTGAGTTTCACAGTGGATTTTAAGATTTTACAACTTTAAATGGTTAGGCTCCAGCATACATTTCAGAACTTTTAGCAAGGCCCGACTCTCAGTCCCAAAATCACATCTTGCCATGGAAGATGACCTGAGGTCTTTGCTGTTCTTCAGCTTTGGAGCTCAGTAACCTCAGTATCCTCTCTTTTTAAAAAAAAATCTTTTGGCCTTCTCCTCCCTATTGTAAATCAATTTTATTGTCCTAATATTGTTACTGTTTGTTTGGTCATATTTTAAATAATCCTCTGCTTTACATGTAAAGCATTTTGGAATTTCAATTTCGATAAGTGCTATAGAAATAAATTTGTTATTATTATTATTATCATATTGTTGCTTCTGTGTCATTTTATAACATACTGTATATCATATACCAATACACTGTATACTGTACATGATTAAAATTCTTGTTTCCAGTCACACAGGAATGCATTTTCCCCTCAAAACTGATGTGAATCAATGCGGGCAGGACCACAACAGAATGAGACCTCAAAGTAAAACTTGCCAACCACAATACGGAGGAAAGGTGTCATGCAGTCGTTCCCACGGTGAATCTGAAACTTCTGTCAGCTACGTGGTTGAATCTCTAACCTCTCTGCCTGGTCGTCAAGGTGGATTGTTTTTATTATTGTATTGTTCAGATAATCTCAAATATCATACTTCTGGGCAGAGACTGGCTTTTGTTGGATTGTGTGGCATTCACTGAAAATGTGTTGAAGAGGAACTTGAATATTTTTTTTCTTTTCTCAGTGGTCACACTTTATAAGTACACATTATTAAGCATTAAATACTCAATTCATCGTTTATAACACATGAATACTCATTAGCAAGTTGTTTATAAACACAGTTAAAATGTTTTACTCATCATGAGCACCAACTGTATTTATAAACTACATACTAATGAGTATTCATGTGTTATAAATGAAGAATTAAGTGTTTATTAATGCTTAACTAATGCTCAATAGTGTGTACTTCGTGTTACCAGCTCAGCTACTGCCAAGTGTATCTGATGTGATGTGAAACATGTTGATGATGGTATATTACATTTTACATTAAATTTGACATACATCATAACATTGCACTGAAATCAAGTGCTGCTGCTTCAGTACAATACCTCTTCTTTGCTGACTCCCAGCCCAGCCGTCTCCAGGCTGCTCTCCAGCTCGGACAGCAGGGACGTGTCGCCGTAGCTCCTGGCCTCCAGCAGCGACGCCTCCTGGAGTTCCTCCACCTGGGCCTGCAGCTGCTGGGAGCGGCTCCGGGCCACCTCCACCTCCTGCCACGCTTCAGACAGCTGAGGACACAATAAGCAAGACCATGCACATGAATGAACTCACATGTGAAACATCTGTAGAACCCGCTGGCACAAATAGGCATCTGAGGTTAATAATATGTACGGTAGCTAAGATGACATGCATTCTCATAATTAAATAGATAATTGGCAGAAGAAGATGCATGCAATAAGACAATGATGATTTTAGGGTGGGGCACGTGTGCTTTTTAAAAAGCTCGTGCAAAAACTCCACTAATGCGAGAGAAATCCTGACGTGCCGGATTCCAGCCTCCAGCTCAACATGAAACTAAGTGAACACGAGTGGAATCCAGAATTGCAAGTGAGAGTTACAATGACGGGGATGAGGTGATTGTTTTGCAACGCTATCCACAATCCCGCCGAGACCCAGGCCACCCGGCACGAGGCAGAAAATCCCTCTGTTATTGAGGCTCTTTCATTCATAAACCGACCGCATTCAACTTGTTTCCTGCTGCTACAATGAGCAGCAACGGGCGTGGATTCACTTTGAAGGAAATGTGAAAGCTCCGGGTGTGTCTGTGTTGGCTCGCAAGCGTTTCTTCAGTATTTTACGAATGCATATATGTACCTGCTGGCTGTGCTGCTGGTTGAGTTGGTCGTGCAGAGCCAGACGCGTCTGTAAGGAGGCCAGGCTCGCTCTCAGCTCGGCATTTTCACTGCACACGCTCTCCAGACGCTGCTCCAGCGCCTGTTCCTTCTGGGTGAGACGCAACACCTGGAGAAAACACACGCAGTACTGTCAAAACTCCAAGTGCTTCCAAGTGCATCAAACCCATTCAGTCCATCAATGCTCATACAGCAGCATCATGGAAAAGTCTGGGCACCCCTGGTCCAAATTTCGGTTAATGTCAACAGTTGGAAGATGAAATGATCTCCAAAAGGCACAAAGTTAAACGTGAAACTATTTTTTTTTTAAATGTTTTAAAAGTTCAATATTTTGTCAAATTAACCCATTGCCATAATCGCAGTAGTTTTGTTACCTTTAATTGTAGGTGCAAGCTATTTTTAGAACGTCAGAGCAGAACCGTGAGGTGCTCAGAGCTACGAAACCAAGAAATCCCATTAGCCTCCGTAGCGTAAAGCTCTGAGCAGCTAGCGGCTCTGCTCCGACGTTCTAAAAATAGCTTGCACCTACAATTAAAGGTAACGAAACTAGCTACTGTGGTTATGGCAATGAGTTAATCCCTTTAAAACATTAAAAAATAAAAATAGCTTGCACCAACAATTAAAGGTAACAAACCTACTCCTAAGACAAGGGATCATGGCAATGGGACAGTTTGCCAAAAATGTTGAACTATCCCTTTAAGCAAAAGGGAAACAAAGCAGCAGCCTGCAAAAGAGTGGGAAACCCAGGTAGGTAGTAGGTATCAGACAAGATATTTACTATTTGCACACTGTGACAGTTTCCAAAGGGGGGGCTACTATGGGCCCTTTTCCTTTGCTGTCATCTAGAAAATGAAAAAGTTTGAAGTTTAAAATGTAAAGGGAATTTGTCATCTGCAACTTTATGCCTTTCAGAGATAATTTAATCTTCCACATGTTGATCTGTTCACATAAATAGACATTTTTGACCAGGGGCCCCCAAACTTTAAGTGTGAAAATATTTTCTCTGACTTCATTCTCCCTGAAAAGAAAAAGGGAAACATTAAACAGGAGCTATTTGTCATTTAATGAAGGAATGTTTTGGGTTCTCCTTTTTGTCTTAAAGTTTGGTTGCCTAATCACTGCCAGGAACCTCCTGTTAGCAGGCTTTATTGGTGCTGGAGGGATTGGTCACACCACTCAATCAATTACTGATTGTCTGTCATGTGCAGTGTCACAGGGTCATAGATTAAAAAAATAAAAATAAAATAAATACTGAAGCAGCTTTGGTTTGGTTTCAGCATACAGTGGTACATGTGACATGTGTGCGGTAGCTACCTGCTCCCTCATGGCGCTCATCAGCTCCTCATCCTGCAACCTGTTGTGGCTTCCCTTCTGTTTGAGCTCCTGTTTTAGAGACCACAACTCGCTGGACATGGTCCTCTCCACCTCCATCGCCTACGCACACACACAAATACACATCGGAGAGAGAAAAACAAAAGAATCTCAGTTGGAGTGGGAGACAAATGAAGCTGTGTAGCAGATTGAAAAGATTCGCTCAGGCAGAAACTAAAAAGTGGAATCACACAGGTGTATTAGTCAACTTCAAACAAAGCCTGCCCGCGGCGAGAGCTTTGAGAAAAGTGAGCCCACAATCTAAAAATAACCAAATAAATAACAGGAGGTCTCTCTGAGATGAAGTCCTGTAATCTAGACCCCAATGAAAAGAAACCAAATATGATACCTGCCTGAGAGGAGGGGATTAGGAGCCTGGAATTAAATGTGTGTTTGGTATTGGTTTTGCTGTGGGCACAGCACAGCAGCAAGAAGGAAAATGAAAAATGGTTTACTGCTGTTCAATGCTTTACTGCCTTCAAAGTGTTTCTGTAACCCGGCGGTTCCCAGGACGGATCCCAACGGGGTCCACAGATAAGAATCTGGGTGGGCAAAGTAAGGAGATTAAAGGGGTATGAAAGACAAAAATGTGCTTTTATTTTTGCACAACACAGGCTATTTTCAACCCCTTGAGACCTCAAGAGGGAAAAATAATATTTTTGTTGAACTGCTCAGAAGTCATGTTCACAGTTTAAGGCCGTGTTGGCTATTTTTAAGACTTTCTTATTTTTACTTGTTGGTCCCTGTTTTGAGCGATTTACGGTTGGTTTCACAGAGTTCAGCGACAACAAACAATCAACATCAGCTGACAGCAGCAACAGACTAGTAAAAACATGGATAAAGCCATAAAGAACTCAATATTTAAACTGGAAACAAAGTAGCTTTTGTCGATGTGTATTGAGGAAGGAAATGTATTCATTATATTTGTTGCCACAAACACAGTGCACCGTGAGAAACAATCAATGTCAACACAACTTTATTTACAAGAGGACTTCACAGGCCAGAGAAGCTCTCCTGTAGGTGAATGGGATGGGAAATATTATATAACTGTAAAGCTAATTTTTATATCCTTTTCTTTATGTCGTCAGGTTTTTGTTTTGTTTTCTGATTCTGATGTCATTGCTTGTTTCCATTAAATAAATAAAATAATAATAAAAAAGATTTCAAAACAGAAAAACTCAGGTCTGGCGTCCTGAAGCAGCTCGGTGCACAACCCATCGTCCTCCCTCTAACCCCCTTCCTCCCCCCCACCACCACTGTCCCGGTCTCAGACCCTCAGTTCCCCTTACTCAGCAGTTCGGCGGGCCCCTGTCAGGTCCCATCACCGCCACATAATGCAAGATGAAAGATCGGGCCCCTGCGGCAGATGGAGCAGAGGGCATCTTGCTCTTGCTTGTGACATCATCATGCCACATTAGACAACAATATAGTGGAGGGTAAACTTGGACATCAGGAAGGAGGGGCGTGCAGCTAACGGCGTGCGTGTTAATAGGAGTGCACGGAGGAAGTGAGGCAGGCATGAGGGCTAAAATTAGTGTGTGTCTGAGGGTAAAGCATGCACCGATGGACAGAGACAAAACGTAGCATGCAGACACACTGCCAGGAGGAGAAGGGGGCCTTTAAACGCCAGTGTTTTGCCCACGGAGAGTCGCCGCTGCCGCTGCCTCGCCCCGTCAACACGGGCCTCCCTCCACAATGGAGGCAGCGACCCAACTGGGAATCACCAACACACAAGTGGGAAGGAGGACGCTCCATTTCCCCTCACATGCAACCCCCTTCCCCAGTCCAAACGCTGAGCTATCTAACAGCTGACTACCCCAGCTACAGCCATACACGGCAGAGGCCCCCTCGGGGAGTCGCACAGAAAAGATGGCTTTCCCCAGGGATGATGGGATGTTTGAGGGGCAACATCAAAGGGGATAAATGAAAGATTTGTATCTCTCTGCATTGTGTATTGTCTTTTCCTCTTTTGGTTTATGAGCTGGGTGATGCTGCCAGAGGGGGCAGAGGTCAAAGGAGACGCCAGGATTCTCCTGAATTTGGGCGTCTCCTCTTACAATAACGGAAATCCACAGTGAGGGATTTGTCACAGTTGATCCACGGCCGGGGAGGGTGATCATGTATCACTAGGGTTGGAAAGCTGGAGGTGGAAAGCTGACCTGACACAGAAAAGGACCAAATGACCACATGTGTTGTTTTATACCCTTATTGATTTATTTTTTTTAAAAGGGAGGGGGTAAAAATGTTTGGCTTGCAACTGATAAGTATTTTAAACGGTGGCCCATAAGAGCTCAATATTCTGCAATTTAAGAAAACACATTAGCTACAGTAACAAGATAATTACAGAAAACCACCTTAACAATTTGATGAATATTTCCAGGGACACAAAAAAGAGACGGATGTGGGCAGGGTGGGGTCGGCTTTAGTTTTATGCTTCTTGACGTCTGGAAACAAGGAGTTTGTCTGGTCTATTATAATGTCAGCGTTACATTTTTGAGATATTATTGCAAATATGAACTGTTAGCTTATAGTTTTTCCATCACTTTTGTGTCCCCAACACTCTGCAGTGCAAAGTTTCTTTCTGATTTTGTAGCACGACTGTAATTTTTATAATTAAAAGATTCTCACAATAGTTGCTTGTTATGTTCCTTTTGGCAATCAAACTTTGAAGCTCCTTCAATATGAAAAAAACAACTTTCTATGTACAGCAACACACTCTGACAGCACCATAAATTTATACAATAATCTGCTGTTTTGGAGAAGTGCAAGACAGTGTCTCTAAAAGCAGGATAGTACGACCTTCAGGCTTTACTGCAGGACGGCTGTATTAGACTGTGTGTTCCAAATGGGAAAGTGAAATGATTGTTATTTGGCTCTCCTGTACGACTGTTTTTTATCTCAAAAAGTCTAACCACAAATATGTATTGGTGGTGACACACAAAGAACTCAACCGATTTGTACTGAGCTGGGTGGAGGGACGAGGCGGAGGCCAAGGAAGACTTCGAGGAGCTGGTCGTGATTCTTTTTCTCTGTCCTCTCTGACGGTTTGATCGTCAACGGCCTCCATCAACTTGTTCTTGAGAACTGTGACTCAATATTGACAGTAGCTCGTTATATTCTCTGTAAACACGAATCGTGATAGCCAAAACTATGAGTGACTAATGGTTCTATTGAATGTAACCTGGCACAGGCCTGAGGCGATGTCCTGAACTTACCTTCAAGGATGTTATGTATTTCTTACTGAGCAGACCTGTTGAGTGAACGACTCTGCCCATGTAAACAAACGTCCAATTTATCGGCCTCTAATCATCCTCCCTTTGCTCTCTGGTATTTCTTCTTCATTGATGTGTTATGTAATGTTAATTTAAAATATTCTCTTGCCTGACAGCAAAACATCTCTCCCTCCATCAGTGTAAATGATGTCAAGTCACCGCTGGCGGAGCAGAATCACATTTCATGGTGTTAAAAGTCTCAGGATTGCCAGGAAATTCACTCCTCCACCTGACTCTGGTGATAAATTAACAAACGGATGCATCATTGGCACTAAAAACACATTAATGATTGATTCAAGTGTTCTCGGTTGTTTTTTTCAGAAGCAAGAACGTTCAGGTGAACACTCTCCTGAATCTTCGCTACCTTTTAAACAGTGAGCACATAAAATTGTGTCTTTCCGAGCAGTTGCTTCCACTTGTTTGTGACCTGCAAGTTAGTTAGTGTGTCTTGTGTAATTCATTTTGGTTGATGTTGGTGTTGCTGCTTAACGTTGCTTCTGTTTTAGCTGTCGTTTGAGCTGAGTTTATGTTAGCTTGCGTGCATGTATGGACTTTTGCATAGTTTTCTGCCTTTTAATCTTTATTCTGATCTAGCTTTCTAATCTTTTAATGTATTATTTGTATGTCTATAACTAAATAATTGTATTATCTTTTAAGGTGACAACTTAACATTAGCCTTTTGGCTAATTCTGGCATGTTTACATTGTGAAAATGTTTTACTAATGTGCATTGTCCATGATGATTAAACCTTTAAATAAGTAAATAAAAAAGCCCCAGGCCTGAGAGTGGCAGCAAATCTTTGCCCTCACATCAGAGCTTTGCTTTGCTGCTGCCGGTTTAACACCATGAATATTATTCTCCCTCCCGCTCTCAGGTTTCGGTCCTGAGATACTGTGCGCTGCACTCCTCCTCCAGATTCCTGTCAGGCTCTGGTTACACTCTCACAATTAGGATATAGTGTTTCAAGCTCTTTGAAACCTGCTAGATATGTGTAGATTCACAATTATGTAAAATCTCCATTAAGGCTGACAGTAGACAACATGAATCAGTCTAAAGACAAATGAATCAGCTAATTATTTGAGTTAGGTACAAAGGGCCAACACTGTCCTCCGGTCCTAAACGTGACTATTAGACAATTTTCTTTCACCTATATAATATTAAACCAGTGTTTCCCAATAATTGACTAGACTGTGGCGGCCCGCCACAGTCTCGTTTGGGCCCGCCACAGTCTGTCACAGAAAAAAAAAATTGTGGACACACGCAAGAGAGGCGGCAGTTTGAGAGGCTGACTGGCAGAGATGAGAGCTGATGAATCCGTGTATCATTCGTTCTTTCCATTTTCGATTGGAAATCAAAAATCAAAAAAGGAAAAAGTGACAGATTATTCTGTTTTTTGTTTTTTAATCAAACACGAAATATGAAAAAAATTCTGTTTTTTCATATTTCAATTTTAGGCTCGGATCAAAAATACGAAATGGAAAAACGGGCAACAGGACAGAATTTGATTTCCTATTTAATTGGGTCGGGTTTACGTCACCCGGAAGTTTGGCGATATCAAAGAGACACAGTTACAAAGATCATTCATAGTTTTCATAGACGTGATCTGCGGAGCTGGAGGGTACATCAGCTCAGCGACAAGACTGGACACTGCACAGAGCATCAACCACCAAGACTTGTCATAAGACACAGTGTCAAGTTTTGAGCGATCACATCCAGCTCTCGTCGCTGGTTTTTTTTTCGCCAGTAGCCTATTTCAGTCACTGAAACAGTTCCTGCCTGGAGAATCCCTCACCTCGCCCACTAAAAGCCAAGATAAAAGCTTAGGCTACAGGTGTCATTTAGGAGGTGAAGGCAGGGTGTGTGTTGGTCAACCTGCATCTGGTGCACCAGCGCTGTTTCTCTCTCGCTTGCTCACTCGCTCACTCTCGATCCGCATAGATCACCAGCTGGCCACACTTTACGTCTCAATGAACAACTACGGGCTTTTTTTTATTTTTTATTTTTAGAATTAATAAAGAATGAATGCTCGTGAGTCCGGCCACATCGGGTCCAGGCTCCTGGTCGGATCTCCGCTCATTTATTTGCTCAAACTTGGAGCCAGACCCGGCCCACTAGGAGACCTGAGTCCCAGCGTCTATTTGAGAACGGTAGCGGGGGGGTCTAATTAAATGACCAGTGAGATGGCCTAGTCCACACGAGCCCAGGTATTTTTGAAACCGTGAATGTATGATCCCGGTTGTATGCTCTGTCCACACGCAACCGCGCTTTTGGAATCCTGAAACCGTGTTTTTTTGAAACCGGGGTCCAGGGTGGGGTTTTCGGACCCGGTTGGTTTCACCGGGTGCGTGTGGACACTGCAACCGTGATTGTTGTTCTCGTTTACGTCATAGTTGCGCACGTGCTGATGTAAACACTGCCTGCAGAGGTTGTTTACAGCCGCTGCCGGTGTGTTTTTAAAACTACTACAGTAGCGCCGCAGCTTCGGGATGAATTTCATGAATGAACAGGCAGTAGCCTATGTCACCGGGTCCGACGGGAGGGGGTCGCACTGCTGTCATGCAGTGATAGCCGATGCGGAGATGAACGGAATGAGCCAAAAAGCCGAAAATCTATTCGTGACGTCCGCGGTTGATATGAAGTGGATATGTTTCATTCATCCGTGTTTTGACAGACAACACAACAGCCAGTGATAATGAGTTGCGCCGCACCGTGGTCAGTAAGCCAGGTGACGATGTGTGCAGACTGCTGCAGCCGTGCATGTCAAAGGAACACTTTATTGTTGTTGCGCATGTTTTCATCCACAAAATGACCAAAAATGAACACTATAAATGATTCCGTCCCATGCCTTTTGATCCATAAGCGGTTTCCACTGTATTTTGATTGGTCAAAACAGCCCTCCACGTGTGCATTGCGTCATTTGGTAGCGGTTTCCACGGTTGCGTGTACGGAGTATTTTAATTACACCACTCGTGTGGACGCGGAGCAAAACTCCGGTTTCAAAAATACCCGGGCTCGTGTGGACTAGTCTTGGTGGTTGATGCTCTGCAGTGTCCAGTCTTGTCGCTAGCTGATGTACCCTCCAGCTCCACAGATCACGTCTATGAAAACTATGAATGATCTTGTGTCTCTTTGATATCGCCAAACTTCCGGGTGACGTAAACCCGACCCAATTAAATATTAAAATCAAATTCTGTCCTGTTGCCCGTTTTTCCATTTCGTGTTTTTGATCTGAGCCTAAAATTGAAATATGAAAAAACATACATTTTTTCATATTTCGTGTTTGATTAAAAAACGAAAAACAAAATAACCTGTCACTTTTTCCTTTTTTGATTTTTGATTTCCAATCGAAAATGGAAAGAACGAATGATACACGGATTCAGATGAAACGCTAGCATGGTTATTTAAAACACCATCTCTGATCTCTGCCTGTACATACAGGGTTTGTTCTGCATTGTAAATTTTGAGGCGGAATTCTGATTGAAACGGTATGGAAGTTCAGTGTTCAGTGTTTTCCGCCCGCAGTAGACCCCCCCCCCCCCGGTCGGTAGCGCCACAGTCTCCTGAAATCCTGTGGGAAACACTGATTAAACTAAGGTCTTAAGTAGCCGACTGTTAAGGACTTTTGGACTGTTGGTTGGGCACCTACTCTGTGAACCTGTTACAAGGTTTTTTTTCAGTATTTTCACTTATTTCACTCATTCCTCAGATCAAACAATCGGTTGATTTGTTCACAAGAACCAACAGATCCCTTGATAAGTTGCAGCCACTGAAACATGAGGAGGACACACAGAACAAAACAAAACGTCGTGCTCCAGCCTTCACAGAAATACAAACACAACTCACCACGCCAGGTAAGGACTCATCAGACATGGAGCGCTTTGTTTTCTTCAACACACTCCCTCTCTGTCACCTCTGATTTTCAAAACCACACAGAGACGAGAGCTGTCCATGTCCAATGCTGGACAGACGTTTTTTTTCCCTCTCTCCGTGAACGGCCCGAACAGAGATAGCACCGTCTATCTAAATAGACTTCTTCCTGAACTTCAAGGGAGTCGGTTTCCTCCAGTAAAACGCCTTCAGTCTGGCTACGGAGGAGGAAAGACATTCACTGTGCTTTTATTTTGTGGACCTTGGCTTGTGGGAGGTGTGTGTTGTTCACCGCTCAGTGGATTCATTTTTAACTTTAACCGGCTCAGGTTTGATGATCACGACACGAGGAACTACTCCTCAAAGCGATCGCTGGAGTGCGCAGTAACGCGTCACTCACAAGTCACGACTCAAACGCACTTAAACAATCGCTGCCACTTTCTGGCTGGAAAAATACTCAAGGTTATCAAGCTGCGTGATGCAATCAGCTACTGCATGTTGGCTGATATGAGGCTGTAAAAGATGTCCCAGTTGGATTTTCCTCTTGGCACACGTTGTTGCCTTTGGATCAAACGTTAAGGATCATCAAGTATTTGACCTCACCACATGAGCACTGATTATCCCACTGTTCTTGTCCAGTACGTCATACAAGTAACTAAGGTGAAAGCTCATGTTAATAAATAAGCTGGAACTGGGAGTTACAGATCTAACACTATGTCACTGGGGGTGGAGTTGTTAGATTGTGTATTTGATGAGTCTGATGAGGGAAACCAAGAAATCCCATTAGCTCTGAGCAGCTAGCGGCTCTGCTCCGCCGTTCTAAAAATAGCTTGCACAAACAATTAAAGGTAACGAACCTACTCCTAAAACTATAGGGATTATGGCAATGGGACAATTTGCCAAAATGTTGAACTATCCCTTTAATCATCATTATGCTCCATAAACCATATAACATCTCCATCATTAGAAGATTTAGGTCATTTTCCTTCCAAAAAACAAGCTAGGCCTTTTTCACTGTCAGTGTCACACAATCATGTTCCTTCACAGAAGACGACAAATTATGGAGGAAATTTGGGGTGAGTCGGAAAACAAACTGGACAGATTTATTCTTCATTGAAGTAGTGCCGTCGTCGTTTTTATTCAAAAGGTCACAACTAGTAGTTTAAACTCTTATCTTATTTCAGTTCTTTCTTCGTCAGCACTTTTCCACCAAACTAACAAAAATGTACTGGAACTGAGCAAAGTGAAAGCAGCATCTTTCAGAAGTTCCCTTACTTCTCTCCCTCCCTCTGTCCTACATGTGAAATCACGTCAGAGCCTTAACCCTCACTCCCCCTCTTGTTTACATATCGTTTCCATCCTGTCCCACACTGGCACAGATCATTTGCCTCAGGCACGACTCCGACTAAACAACAATTTCCACCTCACGGCTCACTCTCTCCTGCACCGATGAAAAGCTTGTGTCTACTATGAGCTGGGAGCGTTTTTTGTTGTGGCCTTGCTCTGACGCTATAAACAGTCTGAGAGTGTGGCCTTGCTCCAGAACAGATTAGACTGAGTCAGACTGATACCTGAGTGGTTAGTGAAGAACACTGAGTTTCAGCGTGTGGATTGGATGACAGCCCCTCTTATCTGGCTGGAGTCAGGAGGCCTGCAGAGCAGCAGGTGTTTGTTTCCCACAAGCTCGGTTACTAGGAGGTTTCTTTGCACCCAGCTCAATAATTCACCCTCATTTTCATGCGACGCAGACAGAATGCGATCAAATTCGCCACTCACCGTGTTGAGCTCCTCTCTGAGGTGCTGCGTGTGCTCGCTGTGCTCCAGCTGGGCTCGGCTCTTGTCCCTCTCGGCCTCGGCGAGCGCCCGGGTGAGCCGCTCCACCTGGGCGCTCAGCTCCCTCGCATCCCTCTCCAGGTCTACCACCTGGCTCTCCCACAGGCACTGGCAGCCCTCCAGCTTCTGCTGCAGCTCATGCCTGCCCTGCTCCAGCTCCTAAAACAGATAGAGATCAACAAAAGCCACTCATGTCAAGCTACCAATCGCTTTTCATTCATGATCTTTGTACCGTGTTGGTTTGTGACGACAGACAGCGGCCGGATCGTCGGATGTGACAACAACAACATATTGTTTTGGAAGCAGCCAACAATGAGCCTCATTCATGGGAAATGTGATCACGGGAAACTAGTAACAGCTGGAATCTGGATTGAGCTGCATGAAGAATTTACAACAAACAATAGAGACACGTATCAAATATCCAGTGGATCAATACTTCATCATCAACTACTTTGATCAATTGTCTTCTGTGATAGTAACATAATAAAAGCCTTTTGGGTTTCACACCATTAACAAAACAATGAAGCTCATTTATTTGCGAGTGATTAATCAGTATTCAAAGATGCATTGATAATGAGAATAAAACCTAATATTCAATCACACATCACACTTCAGATCATCCTTAGAGATACAGGAAACTTTGTACTCAGACTTCTGTCTGTTTGTCCTTGTGATTTAGTTCACACCTGATAAGATTTAGGGGCCGAGCATCTGAGAGGAGACATCAGCATTCATCAGGAGAGGTTAAGTCTGTCCTGACCACTCAGGTGTGTGATGCTGTGGAGCCGACGTCAGCTTCACAACAAAGGTCAAACACAACTTTATTTCACCTGCTGTTGAGCCGGATCGTTCTGTTCTGTTGTCCTATTTAATCAAGACCACTTCTTATATAAGTGGAGAATTACTGTAGTTCAGCAGCAGAAGTTAATGGCTCATGCCTCATTAGGAGCTGGCGCTGTAACAGGGAGTGGTGGCACAGATACAGATACTGGTCAGAGCTCAGCTTTTTTTTTGTTTTCAGCAGATGGTACAGCAAGAGCAGACTGATCAGACATAGTAAAGTTTATATTAGTCATGCAACAATCAAACTGGTTTTCACTGTAGTGGCTGACAGCTCTGGTCCTTTACAGACTGATTTGCAGTATTTACACTTTCAGTTACAGTTTCAGGCTCACAACCACAAAGAAAGTGCCACTTGTGTGCATTTTTCTTATATTTATCACATAGTTACCTACGTAAAATAATCTTATACTCTCTTTAACCATGTGTGGGACATATTTTTAAGGAAATCCAAGCTATAGGTGGAGTAGTATAGGCTCTATACCGGATTTCTGTCAGTCGTTTATTCCGTGCATTGTTCTCAAAGTTATACATGACGCCTCAACAGTAACTACACCGTCTAAACTTTAACCACAGATTTACCTCAGATGCGTCACAATAAACTCTCTGCAGCCTATAATAATAAGCATTTAG
This sequence comes from Decapterus maruadsi, assembly GCA_030347415.2. Lineage (NCBI taxonomy): Eukaryota > Metazoa > Chordata > Actinopteri > Carangiformes > Carangidae > Decapterus > Decapterus maruadsi. The sequence continues at coordinate 11,204,478 of CM064885.1, read as the reverse complement.
GTGGTGTAGTAGCTATAAAGTGGGAGCGCTCTTACCTCCAGCCTGTCTGCGTACTGCTCATGGAGTTTGTCGCTCCTCTCTTTGAGCTGACGGTTTTCCAGGAGCAGCGCGTTTCCCAGCTGGGCTGCCAGCAGAACCTCTTCCTCCTTTTGTTTCAGAGCAGCCAGGAGTTCATTGGGGTCTTGATAATCTGTTATTTCCTCCGCTCCGTAGTCGAAGCAGAAATCCTCCTCCACGTCCATGTTCGCTGACTTGAGGCTCCATTCATGCAGCCGCTGGTCCATGACGGAGCGGGTTCACACTCACTCACTAGCACTAATGTTGTCCTGGCGTGTCTATGTGTGTGTGTTAGTGTGTTTATGTTGTAAATACAGAAAGTGTGTGAATCAGGAGTTCATCCATAACACCTGACTACAACTACTAGTGCTGTTGCTGCTGTGTGTGTCACTCAAGTAAACTACCGCCGCCTCTGCCACCAGCAGATGACTATTTGTCTCCAGGGGGCGTTGGTTTCGGTCACCTGAGCAACGGTTACCACCCACCTGACAACAACCTCCATTACACCTGCCACAGACTGTAAAAAACAAACAAACAACAAAACAAAAACAAAAAAAACAGACTCAGGACTTTAACCATGGATAGCCTGCATAATCTCTTATAATAGACTTGAACTCATAGAGAAAAATAACACAAAGGCTAGGCTTACATGTAGGCTAAACCACTACAGTAGGCTATTCAGTAGTAGGATACCAGTAATGAAAATAATACAGGCCTATATTACTTATTCTTTGTTACAACTCTGATTATCTTATAATTTCTATACCATAGGCTGATTGAACAGAATAACACTTTTGACACTGGTGCAATGAAGCTTTTCAGGTGGTTACACAAGTAGGCTATATTTGCACAGCAATTTACCTTGAAGTTATTGAATTACATTACAGAAACCAAAGTGAGTGAGTAACAGAGAGAGATGTTTGCAGTTAAAGAAATAGATGTCACCGCAGCTGTGGTATTGAAAAAAAATCAGCTCAAGGCCGAATAAAAATTTTGTTCAATCTGAGACAAGACCAAGACAAAAATGAAAATAAAAATGTGGTCTCGTACCACAACGCTATTGCCAATCTTACTGCTGATCACAGCTCATCTCAGCTCCAGGATTTAAAACCTTACCAAATGTACTAGAAACATGTATTTTGTCCAGTCTGCAGTTAATTTCAGTTTCTCTGTCTAAATGACTACACAGACAGAAAGACAGCAACACAGACATAGAAAGACAGACAGAGACAGACAGAGCAATAAACTCCACATCAGGAAACACCTAAATGCTGTCTCTGGGTTTAGGTAGAGATTTGTCTTAAACTGAAGCAGTTTGAGAGGTTTGCAGACCCCTTTTCCCCTACATTTATATGAAGTCTCAGTGAAACACAACTAGAAACACTCACTTTTATGGCAACATTTTGTAACCTTGTTTTGAACAGTGATGTTGTTATATTACACTGAAGCCCTGTCAGCAAAAAGACATGTCTATAGTGTGCAGAAAGAGGGGTGGCATCAGTGTGGGCAACGTTGCTGATGATCATTTTATAATTATAGGTTTAACACTGAAATATGCCTGATGACAGGCATTATGCCCATTACCTGCATTTGACTGACACGATCAAATGACGTGAGTGAAGTGAAGATGCATAGGCTACTGTAGGCTACTCTACTGTGCCTGAGTGTAGGTGTGGTGGTGCTATGTATAATTTTTTTTAATTGCTAACAAGCGCTGGTTAGAAGTGAAATCACTTCACTGTCAGCCTTGAAGTCCTTGTGGCGCAATCTGTTAATCACTTTTCATTGCTTTAGCACAAGTGCATTTAATGACCACAGTTGACAAAAACTCATTTTCTCACTAGTCCAACACCTGCAAAACACTACACATTATTGCATTTCTGCTGCAAACATTTTGACGGAACATTGAGTAGACATAACTGTGTAGCCAATAGTGGTCAAATTGGACCCTACAGTACAGAGAGGTCAAAGGTAAAGAAACTATGTTGTTGTGTGTGATAGCGTTCCACCACTGTGCTTCAGGCGCTGACTGGTACGCTGATGTTGAAGAGAACATGAGGCCAAATACAGAAGAGAGGGAGTGAAAATGTTTGTGTTTTGTGTGTGTGTGTGTGTGTGTGTGTGTGTGTGTGTGTGTGTGTGTGTGTGTGTGTGTGTGTGTGTGTGTGTGTGTGTGTGTGTGTGTGTGCATGTGTGCGTGTGTGCGTGTATGGCGGAACAATCGTGTCAAAACAACTGTAAGGACGCGCAGCTATGTGTGTGTGCACGCTTGGTTAAATTGTTAGGCGTGCGTGCGTGCGTGCGTTGTTACGCGCAGGTTGTATTTCACACGTGACAACAAGCTGCGTACGTATGAACGTGTGTGTGCACGTCTGACAGTCACTGTTTGACAAATTATGTTACGCGTTCACACACACGTGCGTTCGCAGGCTCTGTTGCTGCGCGGCCGGAAGTGGATTTGCAGCGCGTGCAACACTGCGCCTCACTTGACGTGTAATGTAGTTGGACTTTTTATTTTAGTCAATCAGCGGGGGGCAGCAGCGAGCCATACTATGGCTGCCGGTGCCGGAAATTCAAAAGACGAAGAAGAAGAAGAAGAAGAAGAAGAAGAAGAAGGAGACCGGTGACTTGGAAGCTAATGGCTAATACGGTAGGTTACTTTATAAATACTCTGGTCATTTGTGTTGTATAAGTTTAAAAGTCGAGCAGATTTTGATGCTACGCTGTTGCGGGTGGATAGTGACCATAGATTTCACCACATGCCGCCGAAGAGAGGCTGAAGCAGAGGGTGTAGCTACTACGAAGCCAGTTAGGCTAAGTGGGTTAGCGAGCTAGGCTACATGTGTGTTGACTCTGAGCCAGGCTCCTTGTAGCTACCGCCAGGCTCTTAGCCACAGTAGATCTCAATGTTAACTTGTGATTAGCTCATAAGCTGGTCCCGACCAGGTTATGTACAGAGTTTAATCATAAAACCGACTGTAAAAGTGCAGTTGCTATTTACTATTTAACTCATTTGAAAGTCCAGTGGATCTGGATCAGAGCAGAGCGTTTGTACCGAGGGAGAGATCAGCTGATCGCTGCTGTTTACTTTATCTCAGCGTCTCGGCGGCTGTGACTCAACGACTCACATCCTTGTGTGCACTGGCTGTGATGTTGACTCTCTGCTCTGTGATGGACTTTTAGCATTGTTTTATAGCTAATCAGGATAGTTCAGGATAGCCTATTTTAATTGTTAGAGTAATGGGTGCCACCCATGCACCCAGAGGCAGGCTGTGATTTTAATTGTGGATCCGTCTTTTTTGTAGGACTGAACCTTGACTGTTTAAAAATAGCCTAGGGGAGAGCAGTGTCGAAAGTAGGCAAAATAGCCTAAACATAATTTTAAAAACTAGCGTTACAGAGAAGAAATCTTTTTGAGATCCTTAAACCCAAATCATGAATGTGAACTTTTGCATTATAGTTTAACAGCAGATCCACTCAGACACATGTCACACTAGTGAAAAGCACCTGTAGAACTGAGTTTTGAGAGCCTAAAGAACTAGTGTTACCTGTAATATTGTGTTTGGTTTTCACCATTTTATATACACTAAGCTTGTCCTTTTTCACGTCAGTGATTTTACTCCAGAACACAGCAGAGTGGTCAAGGCCTGCAGACCGACCCAGTTCCACCTGCAGTGAGGAGACCCAGGAAGAGGAGTGTGAGATCCACGGGGAAAGGAGGAAAAACAGAGCGTCAGCTGTCGTCAGCAGACAGGCATCGACTGTCCCACCAAGTGAAATGTGAGTTTGTACTCTGACCTAGCGATGTAATGGCATTAACATCTGCAGTATTTGCCCTCATTTCATACTCTACACGTCCATGTTACACACTCCACTCCGTGTTTTATTTGTACACAGCAGTCTGAAATAAACAAACAACGAATACTTAATACCGCTTGCAACATTAGTTGACAAAGTTGCGCTGGACTTTCTCTCTTATCTGCCACTGGTTGCCACGACAACGAGAGGAGCCTGGCAGCAGCGACAGCGACGGTGTAACATTTAGCACAGTCCGACATAATTAACACAATCTAACAATTACGAAACACCTATGTAAACAATATACAGTAAACAACAATATTATGTTAGCACATAAAGACTATAGATTTACAGTGTCGACATATTGACAACACACCAAAACATATAACAACGGTCACCAACTGCCGCCACTCTCACAACTATAACATTTCTAACACATTTATCAGTAAACAGAGTAACGAACACCACCGCGATAAAACACAGAAAACATCTAGACATATGGGCGCTTGTGTAGACTGACGTGAGACTCACCTGAAATAAACAAACAACAAACACTTAAAGGTTGAATATGTAGCATTACCAGAACAATAACAGAACGTAATACTGTTGCTACATCCCTACTCTGCCCCCATTGTGGGAGTAGTGATCCCTGGCTGTGGAAAGTTATTGTGAATTTGTGTAAAAAGTAGAGTGACTGAAGTCTCTCCCCCCACAGACCAGCGTGCAAGGCCGACGCCCGAGACGGTGTGACAGCAGTGGTGCCAAGCGACGAGCGGTGTTGGCCCGAGGTGATGGTGAACCGTTTATACTGTGCCTCATCATGTGAGTAACAATCTTAGGACGTAAATGAAGTGGCGTGCATGTATTGGGTTTACGTGCAGTGACTGCCATCTTTTTTACCTCACAGCTCTCCAGTCTGCGCCCGGCAGAGGACAGTGTGCAAGTGGAAGACCAGCGTGGACGTGGACAATCGGTGTTGCCAAGCTACCACAATTTCGGACTCCTTCCCCCACACCCCATTTTATAATTTCTGTGAATAAATCTTGTTTTAAATGCCCTTTACAGTCTCCAAGCACTTTCTTGGTTTTAAAAAGGTACTCACTCTTACAGATCTTGTTTTAATTGGAAACATATTTTAGATTAGTTTTATTACTAGATTTAAGGTAAATGAAAACGCAGACACACATTTAGATCCAGTAACTGTGAGCATTAAATGAATATTAATAAATTGCATGACATTTGCATCAATTTCCTTAGTTGTTATTTTGATGGTGGATAGTCTTGTCTAGTGTCTAACATGTCCACAACAACCCAATTGGTCTTCTACCAGTCACCATGAAGGCTATAGAATATAAATTACACCTCATTCCTTTGTGGATTGGGTCAGCTGGAGGAAAGCACTCCCATCAGGATCAAATCTTGTTTTTATTATAGGATACAGTTGATCAGTCATAAGTGAATCCTCTGTCTACACCATGCCAGGCCAGAAAAACCATGAGGTCATTTAAATGCCATGCTACACATGTCATATTATTACATCAATGTTTACTCAGTGGTTTATGGAAGATAACATAACTTGGTGCATTTTAGAATCAACATGATGCTACACATGTGTAGAAAAGCCCCAGCTCTTTCCAGCCCTCCTCCTTCCCCTCGCAGCACTGGAGGGCAGAGCCCAGAAGGCCGCTCACCTGTGTCAGGCCTTTCTGCTCTGGATGCTTCATCCTCATCCTCCCTAATCCCAGATTGTTGAGTTTTGTATTTGATGTAAATTATTCAAGTTCCACACACCCTTAGTTTATTTTGTTACGTCGTGACTTTAATTCGACTGTTTTTCAACATGTTAAAATAATATCTGGGCAAATATTACATTAAAAAATGTGCATTTTAGTGCGAGTTAACTGATTAAATACTGCCAGCAAACGTTTCTCGATCTGCGTCTAGATGATGACATCCACTCGACGTCGCGTCACGACGTGACTTTATTTAGACTTTTAGACACATATTTAACTGGAAAAAAACACTGCCAAGAATGATTTCCTCTATCTACTGCTGTCTGGTGCTGTGTGGAAATGAAGACATCTAGTCAACATCCAGTCATGTCAGGACGTTGATTCCACGTCTGATTAATGTTGGTCAGACAAAACCAAAGAAACACACTTAAAGATTATGAACAACATTTATCCCTCTAAAGAATTACTTAGGCTCCGCTTTAATATCGATGACAATTTATGCACATTTTGTGAAAATGACATCGAAACCACGGACCATATGTTCTTCTCATGTAATATAATACAAACCAGAGATGGGATCAAGTCACCATGTGCAAGTCTCAAGTAAGTCTCAAGTCTTAACCTTCAAGTAGCTTAAGTCCCAAGTCATTTTCCTTTTGGGCAAGTCAAGTCAAGTCAAGTCACGGGTTTTGTCAAGTCCAAGTCAAGTCACCTTATTATTGCAGAATCTAATCTAAATAAGTGCAGACAATATATTAGAATAGAATAGGATTGAATAGAATATAAATTTAGCCTATACTATCATGACAACACCATTCTCAGCCTGGACTCATACCAAGTAGTTGTAGATATTAATTTCATATTTTATATGTGTGATGTTTAAGAGAAAAACACAGCATATGTCACTGTATGTTTAAACAAGGTCCAGGTTAAGTCCAGGTTAGTGTTATACCCTGTATGCCCCATAAGAGGGCGCAAGGAGTATGTTGTATAAAAGCAACACTGGGGTTGTGCCTCAGTTCAGTGATGTGTGTTGTTGTTGACCTGCCTGCCTGCTAATACATGACAGCTGTCTACTAGCCTGCTAAGTCGTTGTGTTTCACCTCCTTCCCCACATGGTCTGTCGACAGGACAATATTCAAATGTCAATGTGAGAATGTGAAACATTGAAACATCCCAGGATGCTACAAGTGACAGACAAACCAATCAGATAACAACTGTAGTTGGGTTGCAGCACCATCTGCAGCAGTGAGAATGTGGGGCTGAAGGAGAGGAGGTTAAAAACATTCTGGGCTGACATCCATAATTGGATTAAACAAAATTGTATTATTTCCAGATGCTATCTCACTTGATGATGTCACTTTTGGTATGATCTTACAAAACAAATATGACAAGAATAGAGTCATAAAGTCTTCTCCCAGATGTATTGTCTTCTTGTATGAATTTAAATACATGAAATCCCTGAAACTCCTAACAGAAGTAATAGCACAACAACTAGGTAGGCTACAGTATATGATAACTAAAAATGTCTTACTGAAATGAATAGCTAAAATTAATTTGATTCCCCCTTAAGAATCTAATGCTTATTATAGCCGATTTTTTTTTATATAGAGAGAATTTGTTCCTGAATATGTTCCTGACTTTATATTTGAGAGATGTATTTTATTTTTTTTAACATTTGATATGAATATATTGAAACAGTAATGTATATGTTCATCATGGAGGTTCATTTTCCATGTTTATTTTTGTACCTTTGTATCTTTTCAATAAAGAAGAGAGAGAAAAAATTACGTTGGGCAGGCGGGTTGATATGACGTCTATCTGAGGGGCTGAGATGACCGGCGGATGACCTGACCGACGTAATTTCAACAGCTTTTAGATGGCATCGGTTTACGTTGTCAAAAACTATTCAAAATGATAGAAATGTGTTTGTGACTTGAAGAGAACAACGTGGTATTAATGTTTAATGGAAATGTTTGTTATTCCAGCATCCCTCTAGGAACTATTTTTCCTCGCGTAGTGAGCGCACTCAGGTGTCAGATGCAGCGCAAGTAGGTTGTTTACAGTTGGAGAGGAGCGGAGAGGAGCAGAGCAGACAGGCTAACGGATGTGAAAGGTAAGCTTCCGAGAAAGCTAATTTAAAATTAAACGGTGTTTGTTAAGACATTATACGTTTATCAATCACTTGTGGTTTTCTTGCTGCATCGTGTATTTTTACAGATAGCTGGTTTTTGCCTTTATTTTACAGATAGCTGGTTTTTGCCTTTATTCGTAGCCGAGCGGCGGCTAACAGTTAGCAGCCGAAGTAGCTGAGCTATGTGAAACTGCCGTGTGTCAAAAAGCCTTTTCAATACTGTCTCAGGCCTTATTGACAGCGAGAGGGATGATAGCTTTTTCCCTCTCACTCTACACTGCCTATAAAAGTTATTCACCCCCCTTGGATTTGTTTTTTAATAAATTAAATCATGACCAACACGGTTTGGCTTTTTAGACATAAAATAAATAAGAAACAACTCCTTCATGTCAGAGTGAGAACAGATTTTTACAAAGTAATGTCAATTAATTAAAAATAATCATGTAAAAATACATGATTGTATTAAATATTCACCGCCATTAAAGCCATAGACCTAATTCAGCTGATGTAAATATTAACTTGAAAGGGATGATTTACTAATTTATGAAATCATGTATTTTATGTTATGATTTTTAATCAATTGACATTACTTTGTAAAAATCTGTTCTCAGTTTGACATGAAGGAGTTGTTTCTTATTTATTTTTTTGTCTAAAAAGCCAAACTGTGTTGGTCATGATGTAATTTATAAAAGCAATAAAAAGAGAAATCATCCAAGGGGGGTGAATACTTTTTATAGGCAGTGTAAATGGACTAGCTGCGAGTTAGCCTAGCTCTTACAGGCTACGTGAGGCGAGGCCTAAAATATTATTCTGGTCTTCAATTTATCAACAGATTCTCTGTTTTCAACTTTAACACTTCTGAGAGCGAAAGTCATCATCATATACAAAATGATTGTTGTTATATGATAAATGTTAACAAATGTATATTTTATATTAAAACTTACACTAAGAAAAGGTTGTCAGGATAAATTGGCTGCTGTGAAAAGCTGCAATCACTGCATTATTTTCCTCATAGGCAATGTTATACAGTATGGCAAACATTTTATGATCATTAAACACTACTGAGTCTGATAATGTCATAGTTAATCAATGTAACTATCTCTACCTAAAACAGTAGCCTAATCTATTTGTGTGTCTCTGACTGTCCCTCACAAAGACCTGTTTTGATAACCATTTGTCCAATTTACTTCACTTTACAGGTGCATTGCAGTATGAGTGTAAAAGAAAGAGAGACACCCACCAGGTGAGATACACACACACGGAGGGTAGACATCAAAATGTTTGCTGGGGTTAACTATGTCAGCTATGGGCATTTTTATTTCTGACTCTTTCTTTTCCCACCATTGCTCCTATGTCCCAGCAACGACAGCAGCTTAAAACAGGGGCAGATGACTTGATGTTATTTAACCCAGTCTCGCTCGCATAGGTTCGCTTTTTTCAAATTTTCTCATCCTCTTTCAAAATGTAGACCATAGCTTTAAGTAGAAATTAAATATTATCACAGATGTGAAATGTGAGAAAAGTCTATACAACTTGTGTACAGATAACAATTGTTAATCCTGCCAGAAGAAATGCTTACTTGAGACTCTCAGACATGACATCAGATGTGAGAGGGAAGCTCTTCATGATGGAGGTAGCCTACAATACATGGAGAAGTGGTTCTTTCATTACTCTTTCAGCTCCCAAAACAAAGTGTTCCTACCATTCAGTGCATTTAGCATCTGTCTGGCCATCATTGTAAATAAGAACTTGTTCCTAATGATTCTGCCTGGTTAAATAAAAAATCTGAATCAGCGCTCTGTTTATTTTTTTCTTGTGCCCTCTCTCCAGCTGCTGTGAAGAGATGGAACATCAAGGCCACAGATGCAGACATTGAAACTGTGATCCAGATCCACCTGAAGCATGTCCCAGCAAGAAGCGGGGGGAAGCGGCAGACCTCACTGGACCTTACTTCAAAATAAAATATTTGTTACATTAAACGTGTCCATTTTTTATTCAAGGGTATTTATATACGTATGGTCCAGAATGCTGTCTATTTTTGTCCATGTACTACTTGTATTTTACAGTAGGTAGCCTATGGGTGAACGTCAATACAATATTTGTTAAATTTATCACAGGTGAGTTTATTTGCTATCAAAATTTCAGGTTCACTATTCCTGTGATATTTTAAGTTAGAAAAAGTGAAATTTGCTGGTGTGAGTTGATGTCTATCAGACTTTGACTATGATGCAGTTAATTCAAATAGTTGTAGAATAGAGCACTGAGAATTCTCTGGAATTACACATGTAGCTATGCACTACTAATCCTGACCTTGTGATGTGTTGCTCAGCTGTGAGCCAGGCTCATTCTTTACTGAATGGATAGAAAACTTTTTGCCACCACAAAAGACCCATGAGATAATTATATTAGGACAGGAGGCTCAGTGATGTCATGTTTCAACCTTCCCGATGGTTTGACTGTTTTGTTATTAATAAAGTAAAAAAAAAAAAAAAAAGCCCAATGCACATCTCCAGCTGTCCCAGCAGTTGTCAATGAACTGATTACGTGCGGGGGGCGTGGCGCTTAACTTAAAAATGTTTGGAATTGATTGTGTCTGTGTAGTAGGCCAGAAAGCAAAGTAAAAGAATCAGAAACAGAATTATTTCGTTTTTCCGTTTCAAATAAATCATGTCAGTCTATGTCGTGTTGGATTGATAGCACCATCTACTGGCTGAAAATGGAACACAGAACAACTACACGACGCGTCAAGTGACGCGCAGTGCTGCACGCCGTGCAGATCGACTTCCGGCCGTGAAGCAACAGATCCTGCGAACGCACGCACGTGTGAACGCCTGACAAAGTAAGTCAAACAGGGACAGACAGACGTACACAATATGCTTCATGCGCACACAGCTTCTTGTCACGTGTGACAGATGTTGCGCACGTCGTTTCCGCGTACGCGTGAGCGCCTGACAAAATTGTTCAATCAGCTTCATGCGAGCGTTAATGCGTGCGTTTGCTACAAAACGCATGAATGTTTACACGTGACCACTACGCGTAGTGTGATTACCGGCGCGCAGCAGTCATCACACGTGAACGTGCGCGTGAACGGCGGGCCATTATAAGTCAATGAGGAAACTACATTACATGTCAGACGCTGGCTCCTGCACAGGCGTCAAAGCACGCGGGTTGTGACACGTTCAGTTGATATGTGCGCACGCTTTATGAAACGATTGTACCGGCATAGTGCGTGTGTGTGTGTGTGTGTGTGTGTGTGTGTGTGTGTGTGTGTGTGTGTGTGTGTGTGTGTGTGTGTGTGTGTGTGTGTGTGTGTGTGTGTCCGCTTTGGAATTTGGGGATTTTTTTATTTTGCTTTAATTCCTCTTTATTTACAGTAAATTTTATTTATAACTGTAAATCACTCAGCACTTCATTTTTTTTCCACAGTTAAAGACAAACCTGTTGGAGTTCACATAATAACTATTTTGGCCACATTTCAGTTTTTGCTGTAAAATCTATGCAACTTTGTTTTAAAAGTGCTACATAAATAAAGTTATTATTAATGCCAAGCTATGGCAACCCCCTCAAATTGCCGTGGCAACTCACCAGAGCCACAGCTGAGACCAATTCATTAATCAGGGGCTCCACTGATGAGGAGTTTAACATTGAAACATGCCCCATGACCTATGTCTACGGTATCATGTCCATCACTTGCATCTGCCTGACAGGATCAGATGACGTGAAGACTCTATACTGGACTAGGTGTGTCATGTATGTGACCTATAACACCAGGGACAGACCTGCTCCACCACCATGAGCAGGTCTCTTGACTCTTCCCTTCCAAATTGTGGTTTGACTCCTCCAGTGTTTAGAGGGCCAAAGCAAAAATGTGTCTTTATCAGGATCGGTGCACCTCTGCGAGTTTGACAGAAATGTTTCTCTTCACATGTTGCGCCCAATCAGAACTTAACACTCTACACACATGACTTGTTCCACAACTTATTATCATTTTCACAATGTCTTCAAAAAAGCTGAGAGACGTGGAGAATTTGAACTGAGCCTCTGAGTCATGCCAGTCCCATCCAGCATCCCACACAGAATTTGGAGCTGAATTTGGCTGCTTCTTGCTCTGATTGATGATGAACACTTTGTCACAATAAGCCCAAAAGTGAGACCTTCACTGAGGCAGGGAATCACCCTCTTTCCCTTTACCTGTCTCCACCTGGAGCGTGTCTATTGTCATTGTCATAATTGATTTTTTAAATATTATTTGGATTTTTTTTTATCTATGTATTTGTCCTAATGATAAAATGCCCCTACCATGTGATTACAATTAAAATTCAGATTCAGCCTGCTCACACTGAATATGATGTATTTTTAAGTACTAAATGTCGTGCTTTACTGCCTTACAGCACTGAATCTTTATTAGATTTATTAATCTTAGTTGAATTGGCCCTTTTGATGTTAGAATGAGATCATGTCTCTATAAATAGCCTATGTGTCATATCTACAGTGTAAAAGGGGTGTGGAAGCTATAAAGATTTACAGTTATGACAGTCCCTGTGTTATTTCATCCAACAAGTGCTCAACAAGTCTTCCGTGCATTATCATGCCTTCCAAAGTGGGGGAGTGTCTGGTTGCTTTGTCTGGCGGCTTGCCAGAGGTCAAAGGTCAGCCCCCAGAAGGTTTCATGGAGCAGGGGGCAGTGTCAGGGGAATAAAAGACGAAGCATCCTGACGCATGGCGAGGCTTTTGTTATTGTGGAGGCCACAGCTTCTGTACATATGGCAGCACGGACCAAGCAAACCTGTATATGGCTCAGTACGCCTCGCCGCCATTGTCCTTATTGTTCCTGGGAAGTTCATAGGCTGCTGATTTAGGGGCTTGTGGCGTAAGCGTGACGAGGTGTCTCACACAGCTGACCACCTGCAGTGAGGTCTACATGTGGTCAAACAGTGGAAGGGATAGTCTTATTAGGCATTAGGCTGCCCTGTAGCCTCACAAAAGATCCTACTGGGAAAAGTCTTTATTGCATCTCTCTTGATCAGGTCAGATGGTCTCATGATCGGCTTCCACTCCATGAACCTAAATCTACTCTTAGGACACTGCATTGTATTCCAAACATTTAAAGGTGGGGTCTATGATCCTGTTCAAAAGCACTTTCTGTTACCCTGGGAGAAACGGTCCCTCTGTTGCCAGAGGAATTAATGCGTTATGACGTTATAAAAAAGAACGAAAAAAATCTGTGCTGTCTGGCAACTACAGTGCTGAGAAAACTTCCACCAATCATGTCACCAGACCCGAGAGGGAGCAACCAATCCAAATCCTTCTTCACACACACACCCCTCCCCCTCCCCTCCTGAGCTTGTTGTTGTGTGCGCGTGCCGGTTTGCGGGGGCGTGGCTTAGACCGAGACACTGACGGGAGGGGGAGCAGGGGGATTGGACGTAGAGGAGTTCAGGAGGAGCTGCATTTTTCAAATCTTGCTGGCTCTCTCCCTATGTTTTAAGTAAGTAACAGTGAGCTTTAAAAACAGTGACAGTCTTCTAAGCTATATCTGCTTCTTAAAAACAAAATTTAAAACTTGCTATCTAACTAACAATGCTAATCAAATAAATGAATAAAAGTCATTATAGGAAACATTATCCAGTTACCCAGACCCGTTGCCATAATCCTTATAGTTTTAGCAGTAGGTTTGTTACCTTTTATTTGTTGGTGCAAGCTATTTTTAGAACGGCAGAGCAGAGCCGCGAGCTGCTCAGAGCTACACTATGGAGGCTCATGGGATTTTTTGGTTTCCCTCATCAAACTCATCGAATACACAATCCAACAACTCCAAAACGCTCTTGTGGACAAGTTGTGACCTGCACATTCACCACAGTTGTTTCCGAGATAAATGCAGAGACTGCTCGCTGAAAAACTGTCTTCGACAGGAACGCGCATTAGCAGTTTTGCATGAATTTACCTAAACAACTCTGTCTTGTAACGTTGGGCCGATTTGGCATCTACATTGTTCTTATTAGAACTTTTTTTTAACTGTGTATTTTACGTAATAGTTTTATTACGTTTCAGATGAAATGAGATTCTGTTAAGTCAAGGTTGAATAGAAAAATATCATCTGCTTTCACCAGCTGTTCCAAGCAATCAAAAACAGCCTCTCATTCTGATGTTCCAAGGTTTTCTGCTGTAAGAGCTGCAGGAGCAGGTGTGCAGAAATTGAGCTAAAGCTACCCAAGCACAGCGGACAATCATAAAAGCCTGGTTGATGTTTTAAATCAAAGGATGCCAGTGCTCCCTGACAACAATATTACTCTCCATAACACGCTGGATGTGCTCAACTGTACCGCTAGTGAAGCAAACATCAGCTGCACTGTCTGCATCAGCAAGACCTGTGATGGTGTGCAGAGTGCTGAGTGTGTCAAATGAGGCCACATGAACGTTAGAAGGACTGATTATAATAAAGATGAGGTTCAGTTCAGCAGAGTCAGGACACGGTGAATGATGCTATATGGTTTTCTATAGAGAGTTCAGGCTCAGCAACACCGACTGCTCAGCTGTGAAAGATAGACTGAAAGAGGAAAGTTTTGGGGATTCAGGGAGAGAGTTTGTGTCTCACTGCAAATGTTACATATTCGCATATATTACTGGATAACTGTATCAAAAGTAAACAGTGGTTTCATTCTAGGTATACAATCCAAATTTGCATGATACCTAAGATTACATCCTACAACTGGATAGTTACAGTTATCTATATACAATGACTGAGATAATTTTTTTTAATCTTTATCTAAGTTACAAATTTTAATAATTTTATACAGTGGCAGTGATCATGTCTTTTGAGTTGATCATGTAATTTGTGGGTGAAATCTCCAGAAAACCAAGGGATTACAACTCGTAAATAAATATAACAGTGAAAACATGTTTCCATATAAAATAGTGGAAAACGGGTATTTACAAAAGTAAAATGAAAGTAGTTAAGGAAAATATCTTAAGCTGCTCTGAAGTGCAGGACTTGAAGTGTGTTTATTTAGCGCTTTGAAGGCCAAGACGAGCCTCTAGTGGCATCTAGTGGTTGAATAAAGTGAAGCACATTGGATTTCAACAGGACCAGCTACTGTGTTTCCTCCTCAGCAGTTTCAGAGAGGGTGAATAAACACATTATTAAAGTGCCATTATAACAGGTTTTTAATCAAACATGGGAAATGACTGAAAAAGCAGAAAGTCAGAAAACATCATCAGGTGGCTTTAAGAGGACTCAAAACAACTTTATTGTCAGTGTATCCACGTACAAATAGACAAGTTATGAGATTTTTAAAAAAAATAAAATTTATCTGCATTATGTTGATACATTTAAAACAAGACAATAAACAAAAGGTGCTTACACAGGAAGAAAAAACGAAACAAGACGTAGGCTACAGAAATATTGTAAAATGAAAATGTGGTAATAAAGGACATTTTTCTTATCTCTGAAGTAAAGGTGGAGCATGAGGTTAGAAGGATTACACATTCAAGTGTTGGTCACTGTTCAGGAGTTTGGGGAGGGACCTGACAGATATCAAGTAGCCTCCTGACAGTTTCCTACTTTTGAAGCAAAACTTATATTTAAATCTCCTTAATAAAAATAATCATTTATTCTTATAAATCCATATGGATCACTTTATCTTTATGTAAGCACAGTGTTGTAGGCTATACATTCTATTCTCATTTTACAGTGTAGTTGTAAGCTTGAGCTTAACTTCCTGTTTTTTGTTTTAAACACTATAGTCTAGTGTATTATGTGAATTTGTATACATTTTCATAGATTTTTTTTAAAGACAAATTTGAAATTTTATTATTCCTTTCAAATGCTTCTCTCTTCTTCATAGGTGTTGCAGTGCAGACTCCGGCCTGAAGGTGGCGCTCCGCACTCCGCCATTAAACAGAGTAGAAAGAGGAAGCAGCGCACGAGCCCAACTTGTAAACACGGCTGAACGGTGTGTGTTCAGGTGGAGCTGTCTGACTGCAGCTGGTGTAAATGTTGTGTTTACAGTCACGGTGACCATGGAGAGGAGCGCGCTGACTGTTTCAGCCATTAAAGCTTTGGGGTAAGTTACGTTTTACCTGCGTCATCACCGAGCCTCACCTGACTCCATTGTGGTCTGTAACTTCTAACTCACCTGTCGGCTCTACTTCCTGTACAGGTACCCGGGCAGGTGCTGCCTCACCCGGTGTAAATGTGACGAGCTGCCCTGCCCGCTGCTCAGCTGGCTGTGTGCAGAGCTGAGGACTGTCTGTCCGGAGCTGCGAGGTGGAGCTATTAGAAACCTCTCACACATTAGTATGATCAGCTGTACTTTCAGTAACAATGGAATGATATACAGTTGTGGCGATTATAAGTGTTGTTATGCGTTATATTTTTTCCGGGCCTACCGTTGCTACTGAAAATAACATTTATTTCCTCTTCAAGTTAATGTGTTTATCGCCTGATTATTACTCATTTGGTCCCTTACATTTATGGAAATATTATGAAATAGCCTAACAGCACAGTGTTCTAAATGACAGTGCAGTTCACTATCCAGAATTTACTGGACAGGGAAGGAAACCAGCAGGTACTTTACTGGCTTTATCCTCCATCAGAATAGGCCTATACTTTATTGACATTATACTAGGTTCAATGAAATGATGTGGCCTCAAAATCTAGGCTACTAACACAATGTGTAGAATATATAGATACAAAACAACAAAACAAACAAAAGGAAAAGAAAGGTTAAAATTATTCTGCCTAGAAAATATCAGGAATTTCTCAAAAATGTTGATCACAGTTTTCACTGTGTCATCATATGACACAGAATACAAAAAAAATCTGCAGAAAGTTTAGTGATTGAGTGCCAAAATAGCTGCTGGTCTTAATCCTGTAGATGTATTCATTAGTAAGGTAACTAATAATTTAAAATAAACATTTTTTTGCCCTTCTTGTTTAGACTCAGGTGAGACAGGTGAGGTGGTGCTGGTGGGAGAGCTGAGACATTTGCTCTCAGAGATGTCCTGTCCACCCACTGTGCTGAGCACAGAGGTGCTGGAGCCATCCATCCTCAACAACGTCACTGGTGAGAAGTCATGAATGATAGGCATCTACAATTACATTGACTTGCATGTAATTTGTGAATGGGGCTTTAAGGGTTTTTGAAACTATTTTCTCCCAAAACAATCCTTCAGATTTCCTCATATCTGAATTGCAAGCAGCTCACATGATCCAGCATAAGGAATCCCATCCAGACGAGACAACAGGGGATCAGAGTGAAAAAGAGCAGCGAGTGACGGATCAGATTTGTCAGGAGCATGAGGACGATGATGATGATGATGTTTCTGACAAAGACAGACGGAACGCAGAGATGCAGGCAGAGTGGGTTTTACTGCTGCGTGCCCTCGACTTGGACACGTCCTCCCAGCTCACTGACATGTTGAGTGAGGTCAGGTTGACAACACAGACACTGAGCCAAGTGTAAGTCATGATTACACACTTCAGAATCACTTATCGCTTTATTTGTGTTATTTTAACTCAGGTGGAGTCCCGGCTCGCCCGTCTTCCATGTGGAGACATGATGGACCCCCTTCTTAAAACCAGCCTCAGCTCAGAGCAGTGGGTACGTTTCCAGGACTGTTATTAGTTGATGAAACATCAGGTGGAAGTCTTTACCATTGGCATTTCAACCTTTTTTTTCTCCTCTGTTTCTCAGACACAGGCTAAAAAGATCAATCAGCTTCTGTCAGACGACTATCAGTGCCGCTGGCAGATGATGATCAAACGCTTTCAGGTCACACTCGAGTCGTTTGCATGGGGAGAAAAACAAAAGGTAAGTGTGTTAAACAGTCACTCTTAAGAGTTAGAGAAGACTGAAGTATGTTGGCAATATATTTTTTTCTGTTATTTATTTATTTAAAAAAAAACAATACAGGACAACTCATTCAATTATATTGATTCAGAAAAAAACAAGTTAATTAATGACTAACTATCAAATAAATAAATAAAAGTTATCATAGGAAACATTGCTCAGTGATTAAAGGGATAGTTCATCATTTTGGCAAATAAGCCCATTGCCATAATCCATATACTGTAGTCATAGCAGTAGGTTTGTTACCTTTAATTGTCAGTGCAAGCTATTTTTAGAACGCCGGAGCAGAGTCGTGAGCTGCTCAGAGCTACACTATGGAGGCTAATGGGATTTCTTGTTTTACCCCATCAAACTCATCAAATACACAATCTCCATCTCGTAACGGTCCTTTATTATCTCACACAACAACTCCAAAACGCTCTGGTGGACAAGTTGTGACCTGCACATTCACCACGCTATGAGATAATAACAGAACATTATGAGACAGAGTTGTTTTCGAGGTAAATTCATGCAAAATCACTGATTCGCGTTCCCTTGAGGGGCACTTTTTCGGCAACCAGTCTCTGCATTTGCCTCAGAAACAACCCTGTTGTTGTTTTGAGGCAAGTGCAATTTTCTAAAATGTTGAACTATCTCTTTAATCTAATCAGCTAAGAATTGCTATAACTAATGATTTTTGAAGTTATCATTATTGATCATTTTGCTTCTAAAACATAAAATAACAGTGAAAAATGCCTGTCACAATTTCATACAGCGACATAAGGCGACTTCATGAGCTTTCTGTCTTGTGCAACAAATAACTGCTCGGACCTCCAAATATTTGTGTGTTTACAGGAGCGCCGTGAAGCACTGGCCTCAGTGCCTCCGCTTACATCCCTTGTCTGGTCCTCCCGTGTGTCCCTGTCTCATCTTCTCTCTGCCAGAGAGGATCAGTCCTTCATTGAGCCAATCAAGGCTGGACCAAGCACGTCCGTGTACAAGGTACAGCTGTGAAGTTAAAAACTATTCCTGTGATCCTCTACAGCTCAGAATGCAGATGCTGTCTTATATCTCTTTGGTCTCACTATAGACACGGATGGGCAGCGTACCCGACCGAGGAGGACGACCGGGGGAAATTGAGCCACCTATGCCAGCATGGGAAGATCGCAGATCAAAAGGAAACCGATCAGGACGAGGAGGTGGACATCATCAACGACGTAGATTTTCAGATAAGAAGAAAGGGAAAAAGGCATAACATGTCTTTCTCTTTGGCTTTACTGATTAATATGAGAAAGAAGTGATTTATTTTGTTTCATGTAAGTACTTAGTATAAAATGAAATCTGGCTGCGCTACAATTTAATTTTTTAATTATAAATGTATGTATAATTTTAAGTACACAGACAAACTTTACTGTGCACATGTAAAATAGATTATCATTGCTATAACACATTGGTGTGTAATGTAATATTTTTGTTTATAAAAGAACAAAGCGGAAAAATAATTTTACTAGATTTTTTTTTTAACATGTTGGCTTTGGACATTTATAAATTTAGGTTTGTTTGTTTGAATAAAGTCATGAAACAAAAATATATATTGTCATGTAAGTAATGTAATAGCCTATTAATGTAATGGTAATTGATATTTTCAAATATGGGACTAAGCTTAGTGTAATACTGATTTGTTTTTGGGCTTAGTGTAGCTTGTCAAATTTGTTAAATTACTCTGATATGTAATAAACCAGAGACTTTTAGGAAGATGCTCATTTAAAGTCATGATAATTTCCATAAATATAGACATCATTTAGTTGCCTAACTAGGAGTTTAACTTGAGTGAAGAGTAGCCTAACTGCCAGTTAATAAACAAATGTTTATGTAGTTATGTACACATTTGACTTTTCTATAGTGTCAGACAAAAACATGGGAAAATAATATTTGTCACATTGTTAAAATGCCTTGTTGACACACAACAAGTAATAGACTTACACAATAAAAAAATAAATTAATAAAGATTATACTATCAAAACGTAGATTTGAGAGGGAGGTATGTTACATCATATGTAACGCATCCTCCATCACCATGGTTCCGTCAGAACCGGAAGTTACCCGAGCCACACATGATGTAACACACGGAAAGTTCCGGATTTCATCCAAAGGTCGAGTTAACGTGACAACAGCTCAGCACTGCGTCTGTTTTCATCAGCACCAGAAACCCCTCAAACGATCCCAACATGCCGAGAGGAAGCAGGAGCCGGACCTCCAGGATGGCCCCTCCAGCCAGGTAACACCACATTTAGGAACATTTGTGTATTTAAAGTTGTTGAAACGTTGCGAGGATGGTGTGTGGGCTTAGCTGACATGCTAGCTACTATAGGCTATGTAACGTCCATAGGAAGCTAACGTACCGGTATGTGAAGCAGTTTACTGGGCTTCACCACAGTTGTTGTTTTATTATCATTCTTTGTACATGTTAGACTCTGGAAACCAGTGTTTGGTAAATGGACTAAAGGTCACACTGTTCAACCCGCTGCGACACAGTAAACAATTTTAATCTATTCATAATCAGAGGAAGCTGGTTTCCCCGGGTCATTAAATAACTTTTTGATAAAAGTAAGGCCCTAAATGGCATAAAAAACATCAAATTATTTTCTCCGGTCCCTGCAGAAACCCTGTCTGTGCAAATTCTCATGTCCAGGTCGAAGACATCACTAGGCTGGACTTACTTTTTGTCTTTGAAGACGTCATCGCAAAACACAACTCCGTCCACCTCACTACATCTTTCCCAGAATGAGGGAAGAAATTAGCTCCATAAATTGTTTCTTAATAAAAGAAATGCCGATGTTGATGTTTATATAATTATACACACCTCATTTATGTAAACAAAAAACTACGTCTAGTTGACTTAAATTGCCTGGAGATTGAAAGCTAATGCACTCCAACCTGGTGTGGTTTAATGCCAAACTAACCGCAGAAACTCTTGCAAGAGTGACCTGAAGTGACCTCATGTGCCACTGCCACACACAGGTCACACTGGGAAAATAAAAAACTAGCATCAGTAAATTGAAAATACAGGTGGATCCTGTGTCTGATTGGGTTTAGGATTGTGCTTTTAAAACATTTTTTATCTTTCCAGTCGGGCGCCACCATCCCCGCCACCGATGGCCAGGGCTGCACCTCCTCCCTCTCACGCCCCAGTCCCGATGCAGGCCCCTCCATCTGCCATGGCTGCTCCAGCTGCAGCACCCAGGCAGCCAGGTATGTTTGCTCAGATGGCAACCACGGCCGCTGGCGTGGCGGTGGGCTCCGCCGTGGGACACACCATCGGCCACGCCATGACCGGAGGCTTCGGCGGCGGACAGTCCTCGGAGGCTGCCAGACCTGACGTCACATACCAGGTAAATAGACTGTGATCAGAGGACTGGAATAGCATCGGGCAGATTAGTGTGTCTGACCCAGGGTAGGAAAGTTTTCAAGAGCAAAGAATGGATGAATGGGATTGGTGGAGGAGGCAAAGTAGTGATGAAACACAAACATTACATTTACTTTGGATCAATACATGCAGTCAGTTTATTTGAAGAAGTTAATGCAGGGTTTTTCATCCTTTGGGTCGGGTCCCCACATGGGGTCGCCTGGAATTCAAATGGGGTCGTCTGAAATGTCGAGTAATCTAGTGGGAAATGGCACTTGTCTGTGTTCTTTTTATGTTTGAGGCACCTATTGGAGACCACCTGGAGTTTTGTTGTTTTTTTATACAGTAACAATAAAGAGTCTATTTTATGTTATTATATTACAGAATACAGTACACAGTGTAGTTTGATGTTTCTGTGTTTTATTTACCCAGAAGGCTCTGTTTTGGATAAAATTGTCAGTTGCATGAACTTGAAACAAGCTGTAAAGATATGGCATGTACAATCACTCACTTCCATCCTGCTGCTCTTGTCTTCCAGGAGCCGTACCAGCAGCAGCCCATGTACCAGCAGCAGCAACCTATGTACCAGCAGCAGCCCATGTACCAGCAGGAGGCCCCTCAGCAGCAGCAGGCTTGCTCCTATGAGCTCAAACAGTTTGTCGAGTGTGCCCAAAACCAGAGTGACCTCAAACTGTGTGAGGGCTTCGGTGAAGTGCTCAAACAGTGCAGGTTCTCCAATGGTAAGTTAAATAAATTGACAGACCCTAACAATCTGTGTGTAATTGAGCCAATTCTATAATTATATCATGTTTTTTCACGTTAAGTTAAGTATTTGTTTTATTTCTGGTGTCACATCAGTTCAGTACATGTTCTTGCTGTAAGTTGTACCTATAAGGAGGCTTTGCAAAAACACCGAGTCATCCAGACGTCAAGACGTGGTGCTGATGTAATAGGTTGCAGTACCCAGCGTGGCCATCGGGAGGAGTAGCCTCACATGTTATCTGAATGCATTTAGAAATAAAGAAACAGCTTGTTTTCTTCAGTTGTAGATTTCAGATATGCAAAATCAGTTACTATGAATGATGATCTGAATAAAAAAAATAATTAAACATCTCCCACAGGTATGTCATAAAACAGAAGAAAACCCATGAGAGTGACTGACATCATCAAACTGCAATAAACAACTCTACTGGATACGAAGATGTGATTCAAAAGAGATCAATAAACATATTTTATTTTGACAGTTGATCGTCATCAGACAACATAATTGTGTTCATTTCTCAGGAGAGCGCTGTAGAGCTTGTAATCATAGTCTTATAAATAATGTTTATATATTTTGTCAGCGTGTTTTGAGGTGATTTCAGTAGTTTGTGTTTTTCATCAGCTTCAGTGCTTTTCAGTTAAAGTTCCACCCGTTGTATTTAACAGTGAACTGCATTAGTTCAGGTCACGCCAACATGACAAAGCACCGGTTTCCACTTTCTGGAGCATAGATATGCACAGTTTTAAAACTAATAAAGCACTTGAAACTTGAATATGCTGTCATGTGTGATGATTTATTGCGCTGCCTGTCCAGACAGAACACATTATTACAATGTACTCTTCAAGAAACATTTCTATTTTTACACGCCGGTCCTTGAATAAGACTTTTAAGAGCAAACAAAGCAGGGATGGGACACCTGTCACGCCACTCCAGCCTCAATGCAAATGCTCACAGTGAACACAGTTGCATGTGCTCTAATGTTGGTTAATGTTAATGGGGGGCAGCCCTGCTCTGCTCTAAATGTCTCCTGGTGAAAAGAAGGAGCAGTGGGGGTGTTATTTCATGGATCTGGTTTTTGTGTGGGCACGCGTTCAGAGTGTGACACTGCTGCTGCTGTAGAAGCAACAATTTATTTTTGGCATCTGACATTAGAGCTCACCCTTTGCAATGGCTGGAGCGGCCCCACAAAGCAGCGACAGCACCGGAGCTTGGCTGGATCTCTTTGTCCGTCCTCCTCCACTTAGTTGAACACAGCCGAGTATTAATGATGGATATCCTTAGTATCAGGGACTGAGCGACACGGTGAGTGATCCAGCTTTTGTTTCTATCCTCTTGTCTGTTTTTTTTGTTTGTTTGGTTTTTTTCCCAATGTCTTTATTATTGGAGCCAGTGAAAGGTCAAATAGTGAGAGCGGATGAGATCCAGTTCACACGCTGCTGCTGTATGTTGAGTATGACACCAAGACCGGGACGACAACTTGTCTGGGTCCAAAACTGTTTGTTTGCTTGCAACAATGTGCACATGGCAGCTGACTATTCAAACACTTTATAAGTTTACAAAATGTTGTGTGCAGGTAGCAATACTGACAAAGGCAACACCATGAAAAACATATTAAATAGCCTCATTTGATTTCAATCCATGGGC
Source organism: Decapterus maruadsi (assembly GCA_030347415.2). Lineage (NCBI taxonomy): Eukaryota > Metazoa > Chordata > Actinopteri > Carangiformes > Carangidae > Decapterus > Decapterus maruadsi. The sequence goes on along the minus strand of CM064885.1, from coordinate 11,181,113 downwards.
CAGAAGAAATGTTATAGCTCCTCTGTTATCCATCAATCTATTTATTTTTAATTCACAAAACCAATGTACAAGACAACAGAAGAAATCAAGTTTTAGAAACAAGTGCATAACATGCACATAACATAAATCCAGCTATCTATCTCATTAGAAGAGTTGGTTTAATTTCCATTTTACAAATAATTGCCAGAGTTTTAAATGAAAAAAATGGGCTCATAAATATTCAGAAACCCAGCTCAGCCATGTGAGTACAATTTTGTCCCTGGTCTGAATGACAGTGTGAAACAGGAGTAGAGCATGCACACTTGAACTTTACTTAGTGCCCATTTTATGCACCTTAATAGCTCCACTCGTAGTAGCTACAGAAGAACATATTGTACTTTTTACTCTACTACAGATGTTGCACAGTTTATACATTATGCATATTTAATTAGGCACAGTTTCTTCCATCTTTTAGTATTTTATATTATATTATATCATATTATATGTATGCCACTGGATACTTGAATTTCCTTTGGGATCAATAAAGTATCTCTAAGTCTGAGGTAGATATTGATTGCAGATTGCAATTTTACATTGAAATTCCATGATCAGTTTAAGACGTATTGTTGCAGGAGTATAAAAGAAGTGGTATTCTTGATACTGAAAAACAGCAAATCATTATCATTATCATTATCTGAGTATCTGCCACCTCAGTGTGTTTGTCATGGCAGCATAATACAATTAGTTTGATAGTTTGACCTTACATTACTTAACTACATCGCCTGAATACTTCTTCAACCATATGTTTTCTGTCTGCAGCCTGCTGTGAGCTGTGAGAGGAGAGCAGTTTAGTACTTTTGGTGGTGAGCCAGCATCACTCCATCATGACCAAAGACGAGGAGATACCCGACTGGGTCGGAGCTCAGGAGTTCTACGACAAGTATGAGCCCAAAGAGATTCTGGGAAGGTAGGTTCACAGAGTACAGGTCTATGATAACCTGGGTCTGTTGCTCTCAGTCGGCCACAGTCAGTTAATATGAGCTATATATAAATAGACATAGGGACAGCAAAGAAACTGAGCTGGGTGCTAATGGTTTTAATATGTTATATTTAATACAATAGTTCTGGGAGTTTTGCCCATTCACTTCTCTGCTGGTGAGAAGACTGACACCATCCTTAGGTTTATGTTTAACATGACACATTAATGTTGAATATGGTGTTACACACTCAACACATTAGTTAGATTTTTCAACCGAGACTTCACTTTGATCTCTTTTGATGTGTGGACGGTACAAAAACAAGCCGAGAGGTTTCCCTTAAGTTTCCCAGAAGTCCCTGAGAAGTGTCAACAGTGCCAGTGCCTGCTCATTGTCATTCCCCACCAGCTGTCAGACGGTGGTGCTGTTACGTAAGCCGCAGTGTTCGAGGAAGCTGCATTCATTAACTTAGGCATGTTTTTGGTGGACAAAGAGTTTAGTGTTGTGCGCGTCCCGGGATTGGCTGGCGTGCTGATAGGTTACGTAATTTCACTCCCTTTTCTCACATGCAGGTCATGAGGTCACCGGATGTGGACAATGTGTTCAGCTGCGAGTATTCTTCATGCGGCTCAGTCAGCTCCATAAAACAGAGAGCCGAGAGCTGGCTGTGTTAGTCACTGTCAAGATTCTCTTATAAAATCATAGTGTATAGATATGTATATGTATATGTATATATATATATATATATAGAGAGAGAGAGAGGTATAGATACAGTATACACATATATAATGAGGTTAGAATTAAATTAAAGGGATAGTTCAACATTTTGGGAAATTTCTTAGTTTCCCTCATCCAAACTAATCAAAACACAATCTCCATCTCGTAACGGTCCTTTATTATCGCATAGTGTGGTGAATGTGCAGGTCACAACTTGTCCACCAGAGCGTTTTGGATTGTGTATTTGATGAGTTTGATGAGGGAAACCAAGAAATCTCATTAACCTCCATAGCGTAGCTCTGAGCAGCTAGCGGCTCTGCTCCGCCGTTCTAAAAATAGCTTGCACCATCAATTAAAGGTAACAAACCTACTCCTAAAACTATGGGGATTATGGCAATGGGCAAATTTGCCAAAATGTTGAACTATCCCTTTAACTTGATGTTTTGGTTGTATTTGTATTATGAATAGGCTACTGAATCCATCCCCCTGAAGTACACATTCCTCACTGTTGAACTTACTGAACATCTGGGCGGAACTGGTTTACATGAGTATGTGAAACATGGTGGTTTTGATTTTGTCATCAAGAATGAGCAGCATTGATATACTGGATTTAGAAAAAGGGACATTTAAAGGATAAAACAACACAACAAACAAGTGTCCTGTAAGTCCAGCTGTTCAAACAGAAACAAGGAACAGATTGCACACCGGGGCCGTAGATAAGAAGGTTGATGTGTTTGTCGTCTCTGGCAGGGGAGTGAGCAGTGTGGTGCGTCGCTGCATCGACAAAAACTCGTCCCAGGACTACGCGGTGAAGATCATCGACATCACCCCCTCGGACAAGATGACTGAGCAGGAGATCGAGGAGCTCAGGGAGGCCACGGTGAAGGAGATCGACATCCTCAAGAAAGTGTACGGACAGGACAACATCAGTAAGCACGATCCTCCGATTCTAACTGAAGCTTTAGTCAAACAATACGCTGAAGCGTCGACACCAGAGTAGTTGTCCTGATATTGCTGACACAAAGCAAAGAGCCTTTGTCCCACTAACCTGCTGCAGAGGTCAGCTGTGTGGTGATCCACATTATCTACTGATTTAAGGCCCTTTTGTGTTGCCTGTCATGATTGAGTGAATGAGTCTCAAGCGTTTCTCTCTCTCTGTCTGTCTGTCCTCCAGTACAGCTCAAAGACTGCTATGAGTCCAAAGCCTTCTTCTTCTTGATTTTTGACCTGTAAGTGTCAGAACTCAACTTTTACACAACTACGTTTTAAATTGAAAAAGGAGAATTGGTTTCAAAAATATTATTGTCTTTCCCTCCAGGATGAAAAGGGGTGAACTTTTTGACTACCTCACAGAGAAAGTTACTCTGAGTGAGAAGGAAACCAGGTCAGTGAGTGATCTTTTCGTTTAGACGGTAGATAAAAAGATGAATCTTTTCAAGATCTTGAAAGAGTTTGGCCTGTGTTGGTTTTTCAGGAAGATCATGCGTGCTCTAATGGAGGTGGTCCAGTTTCTTCACAACCAGAACATCGTTCACCGGGACCTGAAGCCTGAGAACATCCTCTTGGACGACGACATGAACATCAAACTCACCGACTTTGGCTTTTCTGTGCAAATACAGCCGGGAGAGAAGCTAAAAGGTGAGTGATGAATGAACGGGATGACCTCAAACTCCTCACTCTGCTTGAAACCACTGAACAATATATTAAAAAAACCCAGATTCAGCAGAAATTAAGTGTCCTGCTCCAGTAAAATCACTGCCGACAGTGTGTTCCCCGGTAGACCAGCTGCCGGTGATTGGTGGAGAATGTAGATCTGGTTGCACAACATGCTCCCGTCTCTCGTAGCTGGCTCTAGAAAGGTTAAGGTGCAACAGGACACTCAGATCTATTTGGTGTGGTCCCAGACACTCGGAACACACTGACCTTTTCCAGACAGGTTCCTGTGAAAACAGCTGCTCATTAGTGGTGGGAACTGCCTAATGTGTCTGTACAGTAGTGGTACAAAATGATAAGTGGGATCATTTGGCTGTGTTTGTACTATATCAGTATGTGATATCTTAGATTACTTCTATGCCTTCAGCGACCAGTGAGTGCATCTTCTTAAAGGTATAGTTCAACATTTTTGGCAAATTGGCCCATTGCCATTATCCCTGAGTAGATTCGTTGTACCTTTAATTGTGGCTGCAAGCTGTTTTTAGAATGGTGGAGCAGAGCCGCGAGCTGCTCAGAGCTACGCTATGGAGGCTAATGGGATTTCTTCTAACCCTAACCCTCATCAAACTCATCAAACACACAATCCAACAACTCCATAATGCTCTGGTGGACAAGTTGTGACCTGCACATTCACCACACTATGAGATAATAACAGACTGTTACCAGACAGAGTTGTTTTGTAAAACCGTGTTCCATCGGGGCAGTTTTTCGGCAAGCAGTCTCTGCATTTGCCTCGAAAACAACTCTGGCTCGTAACATTCAGGTCACATCTTGTCTATGAGACTGTTTTGGAGAAGTTGGATTGTGTATTTGATGAGTATAAGGGAAACCAAGAAATCCCATTAGCCCCCGTAGTGTAGCTCTGAGCTTGCGGCTCTGCTCCGCCGTTCTAAAAATAGCTTGCACTTGCATTATATTTGGGTGTTTGCATTAAAGGTAATGAACCTACTCCTAAGACTACAAGGATTGTGGCAATGGGCCAATTTGCCAAAATGTTGAACTATCCCAACAATAAGATAAATGTTATAAAAAACTAAAGGGAGAATACAAGTCAGACATCCTCCACAAAGAACATGCTTTACTCCAGTATTGTAACACTTAACTTCGTAGGCTGCGCACACATACACAGAAATGACCCGTTGCCTCTTGATTCTCCTGTATGTTCCGCTTGTAAATCTCTGGTCACATTCATTGGATAACTGGTGGTAAAGGTCAGTAGGATGCCGCATTAGAGCATCTGCAGTCTGTCTCAGTCAGAGATTGTATTGCTTTTTACACCCCTGCCCATTAGGTTCCATTGATCACTGAGGGGCAGTACTGTACAAGTAGCATAATAACACAACACTTTGCTGCCAAAGCCCTGATTGTTTCACAGCTCATTTTAAAATGTTGAAATAAAACACAGTTTTACACCAAATGAACATGTTGATTTTGACCCGTGTGTTGCAGAGGTATGTGGGACCCCTGGTTACCTCGCCCCAGAGATCATCGAGTGCTCCATGGATGCAGGACACGTAGGATATGGGACTCCTGTGGACATGTGAGTGTTCAGAAGCTCAAACCGCAGCGTGGAGCCATCTGAACATCACAGATACAGCCATTTCCTCTCACCACGTTGTTCACTCTCACTTTAACAGTCTGGATCACACCAAATAGGGCAAGCCTCCTTCTAAAAGCTGGGTGACATGATCAGATCATGTGCACCTGATATGATTTACCTATGTGTGATTTTAGCCATTTCAAGTGGGAATAAATGTGGGGGTGCTGCCAAAAATTGCAATTTTTTTTAAAAGAAATTCATTAATTTCAGTTTTAATTGTTTATATATTACTTAAATCTCCCAGTATTGTTAAAATTGATATTAAATATTCATATGTTTAAATAAAAACACACGTAGGCTTTCATAGGGCGTCCTAATTTTTTCACATGACTGTATAAACTGAATTGCATTCAAGCAACAGTAAACCCACTTTCTGAGCGTGGCTGTCCTCTGGTTTATGACTGCAGATGGAGTTCAGGAGTGATCATGTACACCCTGCTCGCCGGCTCTCCCCCCTTCTGGCACAGGAAACAGATGATGATGCTGCGTATGATCCTGGCCGGCACCTACGACTTCTCATCTCCAGAATGGGAAGACCGCTCAGACACTGTGAAAGATCTGGTTGGTGTTTTCTTCACATCCACTTTTGCTGGTTTTTATGTCAATTGAAAAAAAAAATCAAAAGATCAAAGACAGCTTTGCTTCTTTCAGTATTGATGATAGCTTTTACAGGTGGTGACATCAAAATTGAAATACCCCATAAAGGATTTAATGAACAGGACTCTGCGTGTGGTCTCCTCAGATCTCTCGGATGCTGGTGGTCGACCCGAGTAAACGTTTCACAGCCACAGATGTTCTCAACCACTCGTTCTTCTCGCAGTATGTGGTTCATGAAGTACGAGAGTTCAGCCCCTACAGGCGCTTCAAGGTGAGATGAAAGAGATTTGGTGCAATTAATAAAAGCATAGCACTGACTCTGTTGTTAACCTTCCATCATGCAGGTCCGATTATTGATTTAACCTCAAACACAAAATAAAATGTTTCATCTTATACATTTTTTTTTACAATTAATTCACTAAATTACTGTTTACTAGAGTACTTCTTTTAATGTCAAATCAATATTGGCAATTTTATACATTGAATCTTGAGATACAAGCAACTCAAGGGACGTTTTGAAAGTGGTTATCTGCAATATAAACAATGTGTAGTCCATGAGCCACTAATGAATTGAATGAGTTGAACCAATCTGTTCCCCTCCTACATCCTTCCTTCCTTTCTCCCTTCCTTCTTTCCACAATCCTTTTTCCCTTCCTTCCTTCCTCTTTTCACCCAATTGACCTAATCTGTTCCCTCCCTCCATCCTTCTCTTTTCCCTTCCTTCTTTCCACAATCCTTCCCCCCGCCCTTCCTTCTTTCCCCTCTTCTTCCTTCTTGAACAAACCTGTTCCCTCCCTCCATCTTTCTTTCCTTCCCTTTTCCCTTCCCTCTTTCTACAATCATTTTTCCCTCCCTCCTTTCTGACCCAATTTGTTCCCTCCCTCCATCTATCTTTCCTTCCCTTTTCCCTTCGTCCTGCCTTCCTTCCTTCTATCCCTCCATCCTTCCTTCTTTCTCTTCATCCTTCCTTCCTTCTATCCCTCCATCCTTCCTTCTTTCTCTTCATCCTTCCTTCTTTCTATCCCTTTATCCTTCCTGCTTTCCCTTCATCCTTCCTGCCTTCCTTCTTTCCCCTCTTCTTCCTTCTTGAACAAATCTGTTCCCTCCCTCCATCTTTCTTTCCTTCCTTTTTCCCTTCCCTCTTTCTACAATCATTTTTCCCTCACTCCTTTCCTTCCTTCCTTTCTGACCCAATCTGTTCCCTCCCTCCATCTATCTTTCCTTCCCTTTTCCCTTCCTTCTTTCCTCCCATCTTTCCCTTTGTCCTTCCCTATTTTTTCCCTTCGTCCTGCCTTCCTTCCTTCTATCCCTCCATCCTTCCTTCTTTCTCTTCATCCTTCCTTCTTTCTATCCCTTCATCCTTCCTGCTTTCCCTTCGTCCTTCCTGCCTTCCTTCCCCCAGGAGGACAACAGGAGGGTTTTTAAGCAAATAACCACTGACCTGATCTTGACCTTTCTCCATCAGGTCATCTGCATGACTGTGCTCGCCACCATGAGGATCTACTGCAACTACCGCCGCGCCAAGCCCGTCACCAAGGACGTGATCCAGAGCGACCCGTACGCCGTCAAGCCCATCCGCAAGCTCATCGACGCCTGTGCGTTCAAGATCTACGGCCACTGGGTCAAGAAGGGCCAGACTCAGAACAGAGCTGCACTTTTCGAGAACACTCCCAAAGCCATCCTGCTGTCGATAGGGGCCGAGGCAGATGAGCCGAGCCACAGCATCTGGTAACACGCACTCGGTCCTCAGGGCAGATCTGCTGAAGCTTTTACTCGTCCTCCGTGTGGCTTTTTGTACCTTTCATCGTCGTGCAAAAGAAACGAACTGGTAAAAATTAACGGCCTACCGCCAGATGAGCTTCACAAGTCTGTCTTTAATTTGGGCAACTTATTCTGTAATGAATCTTAAAGGCAGTATTTATTACCACAGAGCTATTGTGCCAAGCGTGGCAAAACCAAGACATCTGGAGCACTACCAGTGAGAGGATGTGTCACTGTTTAACTCTTTGTTTGCTATTGTAAAGGTAGAAAAAATGACTGTAAAATAACAGATTAATTTGTAAAGAAAATAAGTCTTTGATTGTCCCCATTCTTAAATGTATATGCTGTTTAAGTTATTTTTGTTGTGCATGTTTAAAACAAATTGTTTCTTCAACTCTCAGCAACAACCTTCATATCCCAAAAGTGGACTCATTATCTCCACCCTATCTCTTACTGTATGAAGTACATTTACTTGTGTTGTTCATTGTGAACATATGCAGAATGTTAATGATTATGTTCATACCTGATCTGATTGGTTTCTGGTTGTGATGATGGAAACGATGGAGAAGTCACTCCTCATGAACATGTTTTATTAGAAATGTGAAACCTGGATTTAGCAGCTGAAGCAAAACTTGTGGAAATAACTTACACAATGTAACTGCATACTTGAAATGCCATTTTTGTCTGGCTACTTGATCATTATGCAGGGTGTACCAGCTTCCAGGGAAGGTTAAAGATGATAGCACTTGAAATGTATGCTATGAATTTATTTATTAAAACTTGCATTACATTTAAATTCAAAGTCTTTTTTATTGTAAATGGTTTGTTGATTTTGAGTGTTAATGCTCTTTTTCCAACAACTTGAAGTTCAAAAACACAAGATCCGTTCTGATGAATTACATGTTTATTAGAAAAGAATGAGGTACATTCACATCCATGACATAATCCAAGGCCAGGGACTGCAACTTTCCCGTACAAGACAATCTTTTCATGGTGGAGCTGTGGGTAAAAGCAGAGAGAAAAAGGTTTTAGTTTATAAAGATCACAAGTTGATATTGTTTCGTTGGTTTTTCATTTCTGTTCTTACCATGGGTGAAGTTGACAGATCTTTCCGACAGTCCTGTCACAAAAGCAGACAGTGGTGGATCTGCAGAATTTAGTAAAACAGAAGAAAAAGCAATCTATAAGCAAGAGGAAGTCTGGCGGAGCAACATCTGCAGCTCCCAAGTGCATCATTGTCCTCATTCCTGTGCAGCTGGAGGAGGCTCAGAGAAGCGCTCGTCCTGTCATTTCACAGAAATGAGATAATACTTTTGCATGGTGTCTGACTGTGTCCACCACTGACCAGCTGGAACAGAATTCGTCCATGCCTCCTTTTTTTTTTAATCGATCCTGAAAATAATAATCATGCTATATTTCACTGTGTGCAAACCTACCATCGTCTGTGTAGCAGATTCATGTCTCTTGGGCCGGTGGACGGCGACCTGCAGGGTGACCCAGCGTCACACAGCCTGCACGTCTCCAGAGTCATGTGTTTCTACACATGCTGCAGCTGAAACCAAAAAGAGACAAGAAATGACACAGAGCTCATCTTGGCATTTCACAAAAAGAAAAAAATGGGATCATTATTAAACTACATCACAAAATGTCTTAATGCATCAAGTACAGACTGGGATTCAAGCCCCAACATGTTGCTGTATTCACTGTGACATTAAGAGTGAGGCACTTAATGAGCACTCGTCTCTTGTTGAGTCAGTATGTGAAACCAGTTAATTTAGCATGGTGTCTGACTGCATTTACTACTGAGGAGTAACACAGAATTCGGCCATGCATTCAAACAAGTGATAACATTGCAGACAATGGTGACCTCTCCACGCTTAACCTCCTGTCTCTATGAGGATTAAAGGTCCAGTGTGTAAAAACGAGGGAAAACCGTGACATCCAGCGTTCAGATTCTAGATTGCAGCACTCGCTCGCACCTCTCGTCTGCAAAGTGACGGTGGCCTCTGAGGAATATTTTCATGGGTAATGTATTCAGATTTTGCCGATAAACCTTGCCAATTACACACTGGACCTTTAAAATGAACCAATTTTTTTGAAAGTGTAATAAAATGTCACAAGTCTGTGACAAGAAATAGGATAACTTAATAATAATATCAATGTCAAGCTGCCAGACAAGAGTGGGACAGCTTGGCCTTGTTTGAGGTATTTGCTGGTCTAGTTGCTGCTATGAAACCAAACCATAATGAAGGCTGAAGAGTTGACAAAGACTAGAGGCCTAATTAGGGCTAAAGAAAGCTGCATTCATACCAAATTGGAACTGACCCCAGAGCTGCATATTGTTAAAATGTGGTTGATATAATACGTAACGTCACAGCAGGTTAGTGTAACACTGGAAGCACATAACTGCCCAGGTTATTCTACTGTCATCATTAACCTTCCTGTCTCAAAGACTAAACACGTATCGACACAGTGACCCTCTGCTTCCCCTCACCTCTGCCACGTGGTCGGCATCATGTATGAGGACGGGGGCTCCTCCAGTGTTGAGTGGGTCGGAGGAGGTCACGGCACATCGTCCAGTGTGATCCTGTGATTTCAACAGCACACAAACACAAATAAATAACACGACCATGAGCATATTTGTGTATTTAGACACATTGTCGCTTGCACCTAACTGCTGACCTCGCCATGCTAGCACTAGAGGCTACTGTTAGCTTTAGTTTTAATGAGTCACAGCAGCTTGAATTTCAGTTTTACACCAATACACAACGAACTTCTGACACTCTGTCCTAACCCTCGCCCTGTTGGACAGACCTCTGTATTGTGTCCCATGCTGCCCATGCTACGCAGGCTACCCGCTTCCTACGCGTTTATCGTAAAGCTAATCGCGTACGTTTAGCCTGCCTGCTGTAGAGAGCAGTCCTTTTGGAAAACTCACCGTTTCTCTGCACCCACGTGAAGTTTTACAGCAAACAGGATGGTGTACAGCCACATTTTATAGCGGGTAGACACCACAGCTCCAACGTGGGACATCCACCATCGGCTGCTTCTTCTTCGTCTTCTTCTCCCTAGGTTGGCTTCTTCTTCTTCTTCTTCGGCCTTTTACCAACATTCCAGGCTCATTACCGCCACCATCTGGCCATAGACAATACTTCTGTTGGGTAATTTCTTTAAGGACGTGACCTTTTCCTCACGAGTTTGTGCCGTGGTTTGTGCTTTATCTACTAGTAGCATGTGTCTATTTTAATGTATTTGCAGTGTTCCTGCCACTGACACATTGCAGTTTTTGCCCCCTGCTCCTAATTCCATGTGCATCTTCTCCATCTTATTTGGTTACAGCCCTTTATGTGTGCTGTAACAAATATCTGTTTTTAATGTCTTAACACACAAAACAACCACAATCAATCAATCAATCAATCAATCAATCAATCAATCAATCAATCAATCAATCAATCAATCAATCAATCAATGCCCTGTGAATTTTGGCCTGTTAGCCATTATAACAGGGGAGGGATGGTGTGAACAGAAATCCAGCCTCAGAGAAGTCTGCAGAATAATTTCTGTTTTGTAACATACAGTATCTGACACATTCCCAGCTGCTGATATGAATTCTGCACTAGCATGCAGGACTTAGCTGTTATAGTTGGGGAAGTCAGTTGAGATGTTTACTCCCTCGGGAGAAACAGAATCTGACAACCACAATTGAAAGTCACAGGACTGGTTTGTTATAGAAGTCAGCAAATGTGTCTGACAACAACTGTATTTTTTAATGATCTTTTAATGATCTAAATACAGAATCAACAGGCTGGACACAACCACCTCCCTACTTTCTTTCGTCCCTGGACAATGCGAATTGATTTGGTATTCTCAGTCTACAGCTTGTTTAGTAGTGTCTCCTCGCGTCCACGTGTTTGTTACTTTAGTAAAATATGCTCCTAGTGTCTCCAGTGAGTTCACATCTGACATTTCTGTTGTTGCAATTTTTTCTCGAATGTTACTTCCTTCATAACTCACCCTGTCCTTCCACTGTCGAACCCGAACGTTGCCGTTGTCATGGTATCGAACCAAAGGGAATAGTGGGCGGTCCCTCCGCCGGCTTCACCGTGATTGGCTGAGCGCCGCTGATGAGGAAGTGTGCGACCTCCGAGAAGGGTCGGTTAACGCTGGAGCTGCTGTCGCTGTCGCATCGACGCTGCTGGTACCGGTAAGTGACAGGAGGAAGACGAGCACATCCCATAAAATTAATGTTGTAAATAAATGCCATTTGAAGCCCTAGACGCGTGCTCTGAGCTGGGGTCGTTTCATGGAGGGTGGAGCTTTTTAAACAAGAAAAGCCCAGCACACCGGGCAGGCAACAGCGTCCTCTCTTTGAACCGTTATCTGTCACGTAAAGTCGTGACATGTTTATCGTAGCATCCTGCACGGGAGGACAACTAGGGCACAAAACGAGCAGGGCACTCGAGTTTCATCGTCTTGGTGTTTGTTGTGTGTTTCTCGTGCCAGCCCCGCTCCTCTGTAGTGAGACTGGGGGTGACGCAATCTGGGCAGAGGATGTCCTGAGCCGCCTCCTCCTCTATGGTTTATTTAGGCAGTCTGCTTTATGTAACAGCGGAGTTTTTTCTCCCCACATCGTCCCAGACCCGGACCGCGCGATTATGGGATGAAACGAGCTCCGTCCATGCAGAAACGATTGCACATAGGTATTTGAGCCCACGGGTGCGTTTGCTGCTCCGCTGGATTAAACAGATCCACTGCATACATAGCTTAGTTAAACAGAGAAAGCAGGCAGCTGCTCTGCAAAATCACAGACCTCACGTTAAAACAGCTCGCGACCCTAATAACCACAATCAGATTTGCTCCCAGATGAACTTCACACATAGTGGTTTGAAATAAAGACTGAAGAAGAAATGCTTTAAAATGCTTAATTATCCATACACTTAGATAAATAAAAACATAATGATATAGGCTACATATGATGATGACATATGGTAGGAGCCAAACCTTTTGAAAGTGAAGTCATCTCGTTATGTTTTTCACGTTATTGTCTGATGTGTAATTTAATTTCACAGATCCAGGCATCCATCCACCCATCTGTTTTGGAGATCATATGTCACAGTTTATTGCAGATTGTACCACTTATCCCATAAATGTGTTGTTTGGATTCACTAATGATCATGACAGGACTTGTTTTTTGCTCTGTGTTATGTAATTGGTTTGTTTTTGTTCTCTGTGTTTTATATTCATACCATAAATCAGAATTTGCAAGCATAAATATGTACGAGCTAACTGTCTGTGTGCAGCTCTACGTTTCATCTGTGGCTGAGTCGCTCTCACGTGTCAGTGTTAATACCGTTCTTCCATCAGACCTGTAATTCCTGTTGAACTGCATCTGCTGTTTCTGAGAATCTCACACTGTATCTCCGTTTTCTCCCAGCATGATGACTACACTCTCCCAGACAAAGGAGCTCTTCAGGAGGGCAGATGCTGTCTGTTTCGATGTGGACAGCACCGTGATCAAAGAGGAAGGCATTGATGAATTGGCCAAGTTCTGTGGAGTGGGGGATGCAGTCACAGAGATGTATGTGTATGAACGCTGTTGTTGTGCATGTTAATACTACACATGTTACTGGATTTGTTCCAGATGTTATGACACCCTTGTGTTACTTTCACACGTCAGGACTCGCAAAGCCATGGGTGGCTCAATGACCTTTAAAACGGCCCTGACTGAACGTCTTTCCATCATCCGATGTTCCAGAGAACAAGTGAACAAACTGATAACAGACCACCCACCTCAGCTGACTCCAGGCATCAGGTGAGTGTGCCTAGATTCTGTTTATTTGAGTAATTGAGTGACATTGTTTTACACATAATAGAGAAAAATTAGTGTGCACACGGAAATTACGCCCATTAAACCAACCAATCCAAAATAGTACTTGTTGATAATTTGTTGCCGTTCAAGAACAGAAGGATTAAGCAATCTAGAAAATGTTCAGGATTAATTTTAAAGGGATAGTTCAACATTTTGGCAAATTGGCATGTTGCCATAATCTCTATAGTTTTAGGAGTAGGTTGTTACCTTTAATTGTCGGTGCAAGCTATTTTTAGAATGGTAGAGCAGAGCCATGAACTGCTCAGAGCTACGCTACGGAGGCTAATGGGATTTCTTGGTTTCCCTCATCAAACTCATCAAATACACAATCCAACAACTGTAAAACGCTCTGGTGGACAAGTTGTGACCTGCACATTCACCACACTATGAAATAATAACTGAACGTTACGAGACAGAGTTCTTTTTGAGGCAAATGTGTTTTGTTAGACTGCTTTCAACACTGAAAAAAATACTGTACATACAGTACATTTGTATTTAACAGCAAACAGTTTTGGGTGAATTCTTAATTTACCTTGAAAACAACTCTGTCTCAACTCTTTGTTATTATCTCATAGCTATGGTGCACATACAGTATGAAGGCGTTTTGGAGTTGTTGGATTGTGTACTTGATGAGTTTGATAAGAGAAACCAAGAAATCCCATTAACCTCTGTAGTGTAGCTCTGAGCAGCTCACGGCTCTGCTCCACCGTTCTAAAAATAGCTTGCACCAACAATTAAAGGTAATGAACCTACTGCTATGACTATAGCAATTATGGCAATGGGCCAATTTACTAAAATGTCAAACTATCCCTTTAAGCTATAATGGTCTCTGGGAGTGGTTTATACAAGAAGATAAAAAGACGGTGATTTAAGTTCCAGATCATCCAACACAGGATGGCCATCCATTTTCTGAAATTGTACAAAACTGTTCCTTTTTTGAGCTTAAATGAGCTGTCTGTTTGTATTTAACTATTATGGCTGCTGACATGGCAGACAGTTTGTTGGCAGTTTACACACCCTCTTTATTATGCATGAGATCTCCCAAATATGAGTGTGCTGGCATTAATGCTTTACATGTGTTTATCATCATAGGCCTCTAAAGGCGTGTAATTACTCACATCCAAGTGCAAATGTGTGCAGTGACGGTTTGCTGAGATGTAGTTGACAGATGAGGCCTCGTGGTCCAAGTGAGATCTTACCATTGCCTGTTCCACAAAAATGTTAGAAAAAAAGAAAAATTATACACGCCTCTGATTTGAGTGTTTGATGAATGCCCATTTATCTTGATCCAGGGAGCTCGTGGATCATCTGCACCAACGCAACACGAAGGTGTTCCTCATCTCGGGCGGCTTCCGCTGCATTGTGGAACACGTGGCCACTCAGCTGAACATTCCTCTGCATCACGTTTACGCCAACCGGCTCAAGTTCTACTTCAACGGTAAGAGCTGTTAGTGACATCTCTCCGTTCTTACAGGAGCTGAGCTTTATAATGTTTTTTTTTTAGATCCTTCACCTGATGTTTCTCATGACAGCTTGTTCTTCATCAAACCATGTGTTTTCCAGGAGAGTACGCTGGTTTTGATGAGAGCCAGCCCACAGCTGAGAGCGGTGGGAAAGGAAAGGTCATCAGCATGCTGAAGGAACAGTACGGCTTCAAGACCGTGGTGATGATCGGAGATGGAGCCACCGATCTAGAGGCCTGCCCCCCTGCTGTAGGTGTTGCATCTGCTGCTGTTTGTCAGTTTCCAGTGTGCACATGGATATCTGACAGGTGTAACTATAGAGTGTGTTTTACATTGTCATTTCTTTCATCCTCAGAGCGCTTTCATCGGATTTGGTGGGAACGTCGTGAGGGCGCAGGTTAAGGAGAGGTGTTTGTGGTACGTTACAAGTTTCGGGGAGCTACTAAAAGAACTGGAGAAGATCTAAAGATGCTGAAAGAGTAGTAACTACTGATTTTAACATTTTATATCTGCACCTAAGGATGTGCCTCTGATGTTTTTTTCCAGAGCATATCTTTCCTTAGGCTTTTCAATTTTTATAATGAAAAATGTTTACACTAGTCACGCCAATTTTACCTTCATGTGGATGTTGCCTTATTGATTTTTATACTAGAGGATACTGTACCAATAACCAAACACTGTCCGTGGAGGGTTAAGAACGTTTTAGTGTTTCTGCACTTATTGCATTAGGTAATCTAATACAACTCGTGCATATAATGGCATGTGCAATGAGCTTTAGAGATGTTTTAATTCTGTATAGACACTATGAGCTGTAACCAGACATGTCGTTGAGTGTGGTGACTTCAGTCCTACCAAGAACGTCGGCATTAAAAATAAAGACGTATCAAAAACGTTTGTTTGAACCACTTTATTCTGTGTTGGCGTCGTTGTCCTTCCCTCTGTACGGTTTCCCCTCAACCAATGAATGGAAAGACGAGATAAACATGCTTCCTTTCACAATAAAATCTCTGATATTACAGTATTCAGCAACATGACTGGCCTCTTAAGCCAAAAGTAGATAACATTTATTTTTCAGAGTTTATCATAGATGATAGATATGGCCCTTTTAAAACAGGTGAGATAAAAAGTTATTAAAACCAGGCATGCTGTCCTCACAAGAATAAAGTAGAAGCGATAGTTACAAACACAGCACCATGAAACATCAATATCACCATGACACAGAACTCAGAAACATATGGAAAAAGCAAATAAAAAGGAAAATGTTGGACGTATATTGGACCTCAGTGATAAAATAGTGAGGTTTTCATGTTGTACTTGATCGTAATGATTTGCGGCAGATACAGTGTTCATGAGTACACACAGGATTTCTCTCACTTCTCTCAGCGTTGGCCTTGCTTACATCTAAAGTGCCACTTTCTCAGCACATTTGAGATAACACAAGTATTCCAAATTCATATTACATAAATAAATAGCCACTGCACCGTGCAGTGAGCGTCAGCAGTACTGTTTCATCGATATGTTCCCACACTTACACAACACACAACTGCTTATCCGTTCAAGTAACTTTGGTTGGTGACTTCTCTCCGTGGACCAACTTCAATGTGGCATGAGATGGGGAAGTAAAACACGAGGACAGTTCAATTGGCCAAATTTAATTGTCCTGCCCCAGAACCCCCCATCCCTCCAAAAAAAAAGAAGAAAAAGTCGTCCCTTAATCCTAAATCTCATTAATCCCAACTCACTTAATCCTAAGTGATTTGCACTTTTAAAATTACAAATACGATGTGGGCATTGTTGCCTCCTTTAACCTAGTGACATCTTGAAGTATTAAAGCAAAAGACAAGAAAACAAGGAGGGATGTCGTCTGGCAGCACTGTGACAGGGGGTGGAAACCATGACGGTAATGCTCTGGACGAATGCTAACATTCAAAAGGGTGCCACTTCGCCTCCAGCCTCCAGCTCACGTCTCATCTCATTGCATCGGGGAAGCCTTTGTTGGGATCATGATCCTGGAATCCATATGCTGTATGAGGGGAACTGGAGAAAAGGGTCAAAGCAACAGATTTAGCGTCCGCACAGATGACAGACATGATGATGTAAACGCCTAAGAGTGAAGAAAAAGTCTTACAAGACAAGAGTTGTCATCAGGGTTGTATTTGTGCTCACCTGTGTAATACACCACCTCGTGCCAGCCCTCCTGTTGCCAGGCAGCGTTTCTTGTGTTTTCTCTGGACTGCAGGTCTTTGTAAGCTGAGATCAATAGAAATCTTGGAGTCAACACACTGTAAGACAGTTGCTGTTTTACATGATTGAGGGCTGAAACTAGGGAACATTTTCATCACAACCTAATATGATAGCAATGATATGATTCATTATTAACCAAACAACAGATAGTTCTGGACACTTGGTTGCAGCAGATGTGAACAGAGTTGATCAATCACTTATGAGCACAACTCCAGCAGACATGCAGTGTTTATTTTCAATTGTGTTTGAGTTCTCATGAAGGCTACTCTTTGCTCTGTTTTTGATCTCCATCTCCATCACATCACATGTAAAGGAAAAACTTCTCTTTAGCTGCTAAATGTTCCAGTATGTTTACCAGCTGGATGCCAACTATGGCTGTCTGAGCAGGTAGTATGGTACATTTATTAAAGGGATAGTTCAACATTTATGGGCAATGGACAAATTGGCCCATTGTCATAATCCCTATAGTTTTAGCAGTAGGTTCGTTAACTTTAATTGTCGGTGCAAGCTATATTTAGAACGGCAGAGCAGAGCCGTGAGCTGCTCAGAACTACACTACGGAGGCTAATGGGATTTCTTGGTTTCCCTCATCAAACTCATCAAATACACAATCCAACAACTCCACAATGCTCTGGTGGACAAGTTGTGACCTGCACATTCACCACACTATGAGATAATATGTTACGAGACTGAGTTGTTTTAGAGGTAAATTCACGCAAAGCCACTGATGCACGTCAGGGGCAGTTTTTCAGAGAGCAGTCTCTGCATTTGCAGGTCACAACTTGTCCATCAGAGTGTTTTGGAGTTGTTGGATTATGTTATTTGATGAGTTTGATGAGGGAAACCAAGAAATCCCATGAGCCTCCGTAGCTCGGAGCAGCTCGCGGCTCTGCTCCGCCGTTCTAAAAATAGCTTGCACCGACACCAAACCTACTCCTAAAATTATAGGGATTACGGCAAAGGGCCAATTTTCAAGAATGTTGAACTATCTCTTTAAAGCTTTCTCACTGGTAACACCTGTCTGCTGAGACGATGAGAGCAGTGAGAGAGTGTATCAATGTAATAAAACTGCTGGCAAGAAAAACCAAAGTGCAGAACAGAAAGAGATTAACTGCTCCGTACATCTGAGACAAACTGCAGAGTTGAGCAATAATCATCTGCTGGTTCATCAATACATGCTGCTCAGTTCACATGTACACATACTCATATCCTCCACTGTTTGTTTAAAAACATCAAACACTGCAGCTTTTGGCCTGACTGATTTAAGAAAACACTGGAAAATGCCAAGTCAAACCCCCCCACATGAGTAGAGTAAAGAAGAGCATCATTTTAAAAACAGGAAAAAGCAATTTTAGGCATTTCTGGTTGATAAGTAACCTATTAGGACTATTATTGATGGACTTTCTGTGTAGCAACTAATGATTTCAACACTATTGACATGTAATTCTTGCAAAAGCTGGTATTTGACCGTACCCCAGAGGTGATGAACCATATAGAGGTTGCCGATCTGTGAGAAAAACCCTCCCACAGCTTCACTGTTGTGCTGGCGATATCCAACAGCCCTGGCCCTGCAGACAAAAACAACTCCTGTCACAACACGGGCCAAAAACACCAAAGCTTCATCTGGCATAACAGAACGGGGCCCGGCACATGCACACACGCGAGATATTTGACCGGTCCTTCAATAAGTTCCACATCATCTTCGAATTTACACAATCGGGACATTGTCCGTTTTGTTAACGTAAGCTGAACGCAATTGTCTTCCATAGCAGTGATTACCCGCTGCAGCATCGCGTCCAAACATAAGAAGTGAGGCAGCAACTTACTGTGTGCACGTCTTTGTAAACTAAGTGGACTGAGGCGAGGGAGATGTTTGAAATCCATTACGTATCGTCCCAAAGCAAACATTCACTTATTCAAATCATAATCACTGTCTGGATACTGTACAGCCTCGGTGCTTCATGTTGTTGTAACTTGAACTAGGATTTAAAGCCTTCAACCCCACAAATTATATTGAAATTGCCGCAAATTACTTTACTGGCATCATCCACATGGCTACAGACGTTTGTTCAAATAAAGCTGGTCAAAGTAAACCTAAATACGAAAATACACGGCTTTAGGAAAAGATGATCCCGTCTCAGGCCTGGTCTTGTTATTTTTTCCACCAATGATTATTTTAAAATCACATTTATGTTTTTCTGAGAAAGATGGAAACACAAAGACTGAAAAGCAGAAAAGCTACAAGATATTTTTACTCATGGGTTTTTACATTTTACTGTCATTTTTAATGGTGCACGTAGCCGGTTAAGGATCGCTACAAATCCGTTAATCTGGATGGAGGAATTTACTTGTTTGTTTTTTATTTAAAGAAGGAACTGAACTGAAAAAAGGTTCAGGCAAGTACAAAGACTAAAACACAGAGATCCAGAGAAAACAGAGAAACAAACTAGGCTGTGTGTAGAAACCTCACGTCTCCATTTTAATCAATTACAATCAACTGATAAATGTTGACCTGTTGGCTCTGTCGGACCACGCAATGGATCTATTTCCAGGCTCATTATACATAACCATTATGTAGTGTACGTAATATTACACTTGATTTTGAGTCTTGGCCTGAGAGCGTGACAGTACAGCTTCAAAATAGGGCCTCTCTGTGGAATAGTGCTTATTAATGACAGTGTGATGAGGAAGGTTTCATGTAGTGCAACTGTTCTGTAACTACAGTTCAGAGAATCAAATGAATCCAGGCTGCCTTACCAGTAATTACCCCACTCGATCATGGTTCCCGGCTGCGGGAAAGAAAACACAGGATCCTTTATTACACTGAGACATATATAATCCAGAACTACACATGGGTATCGCACTTTATTCATCTTTCCAGGGTAAACATATTAACACAAATGAGTGATAAAGGCGTAACTCGGGTCTTTTGTCACTGTGAAGACAGACTGCAGAAACAACTGCACCGTACGGGCTTCCTCAATCATTCTCTGGTGCTTAAGGCAAGAAAATGCACTGCTGCTGCTGGGATGTAATCTCAGTCGGTGATGGGGGATAATGGTTTGACTTCATCACATGTCACAGGGAGGGATTATTCAGCCTTTAAGGTTGTACAGTACGACTTAGCTCTGCAGCTGGAGGAGTGTGTATCATATGAATTACACAGGACTGAGACTGATTTCAGTCTAACTGCTGTGTGACTGGACTGCCAGGTAACCACCATAAATTGTGTCTGAGTGACCCGGTTGGAAAAAAAAACAGCACAAGAGGTGAATGCTAAAGGCTGAAGACACAGGGCCCTTGCATGTCGTACAGTACGCTTGTGAGGGTGGAGGCAATTTGGAGGTCACGAAAGTGAAGCATGTGACGAGGGAATCATCTGTTTAAGTGGGAAAACGTGAACTGGAAAAGTGAAAGAGTAACGTTCTCCCTTTCTGCACCGGCACGCTCAGCAGACGACTTCCTGCCTTGAAGCAAAATGGACCAATGTATGAAGCTGTGACGCTTCATAAGGATTTTTACCTTAACTATGCTATATTTAACTATGCTACATTTTACCTTAATTAAACATCACCCAAGTAATTGTGATGGTTAAAAATGACTTATTGTTCCAGGGAGAATGGAGGCTCTCTGCCTTCCACCTAGCGTCTCTTGGCTGAAAACCAATGACAGATATTTTTTGCTATTTTGAATTACCATTGCTGGTATCTGGTCTTCTACTGTTGCCTTCTCAGCTATAAAAAAAAAATTCATGCTCCAGTTTACTTACGTTTTTATAAATTGTTAACATTTTAATTCCCATTATTATTTTACTCTCCCTGGTGCTACGAGCATCTTGCACTTTAGCTATCTTAAATGGGAAAAACAGCACTTTATTCTAGAAAACTAGCACTTTAACTTATCAGCACCAGCCGTTGGTGTTGTAAATGTATGTGTTTTCAATGTAGTCCTCCGGTTGCCCACGGGGCAACATGTGTGGCCCTTGTGTGTGGTGCCTTTGTGTTCACCTGTGTCTTTCTATGTCTTGGGCCTTTTCTGTATTGCACTGTGTTGTGTATTCTTTGCCATCTGTATTTTATTGTGTTTTGTATTGTGAGTGTCGGGACTACAGATGGAAATCAGCCCGAGGGCTAAATCTGGTACAGCCATCTTTTCATTGTTTTTTTCAATTGACTAATGGTATTGTACACTGCCCTGTTTCAATAAACTAAACTTAACTAACTTAACTAAAGACAAAACTACACAAATATACACACTGTAAGATCATACATGATATATAACATTATCCACCTCTCAATGGATTGTTTTCTCTCCGGTTTCATTGAAAAAAAAAAATGCACATGACCAGGAGGAGGGTTAGCAACTTGCATAGTTCCTCTTTAAAGGTGGAAAAAAGTTTAGAAATAGATTCAGATCATGAGCTCATTTGGTTCATTAGTGAAAGTCCTTTATCTGAACCAGCAGTCTCCAGATAAGAGGGCGTTGTGTGCTTCGAGGCAATTTTTTTGCCTTTGGGCTGAACAAATAAAACTGACCCTTGAAAATGAAGAGTAATTAACTCAAGACAACTCAAAACAAGCCGCCCAAGTGAGTTTTCTAAGTTTAACAAATGTTTGAATTTCTCAGTAAAATGAGTTGATTACATCAAGTCAGACATGAGGCAGGGCTAAGCTCGTAAATCATTCGCTATCATCAACTACAATGACTGCTAATGATAAGATAAACCCCGGCCCTGGACTGGTACTCACCCTGAGCTGGTAGGACCTGAGTTCGTAGATGTTGGGGCCCTCTCGGGGTGCGGGCTCGTTCCAGAAGCTGAACTCCAGGAGGAGCTGGTTCCTGCGAGACAGCAGCATCTTACCACGCTCCTTCCTGTACGCTGTGAACTCCTGCCGACCGACAGACACGGATCAATACGATTTACGGAGACTGACGGCTCCACCACGTAAGCCTGACATGAACAAGATGCCTGTGAGGGAGTCTTTACCTTGTTCTGTCTGAGCTTGTTCATCACCTCTGTGAGAGCGGGGTATCCTCCTCTGTAACGCCACAGGTGGACTACACAGAGGGCAAATACATTCAAGTCACTTTACTGCATCAAATAACTGTGAAGGTGCTTTTCATAAGCTTTTTAATTTTTTTTAAATTTATTTTAAACTGCCCTATTTTACCACTGCACTGTTATTGTAAAGCACTTTTTGATTTATCTGCGAAAAGTGCTGAACAAATAAAATAATTACTTTCATGAGAACTGATCATTACTCTGAACATATTATTATTATTTCTAATGGATATCTGACTTAGTGGATATGTCTCTTTGTTCAAGTAATATCAAGCTTCGTAATGAATTTTACTACTGCAATCCATCAATGCAATAATGAATTAATGTAATATTTTGATAATTGTTTGTTTTAATGCTGTTTTTTCTTTGTAATGCATTGAGTTGCCTTGGTATGAAATGCACGATATAAATAAAGATGCCTTGCCTAATATAATGAGAAATTATGAACCTGAAAATCAGAATGGTCATTTAATGTCATGCTATATGTCGTGCTATAGAACGGAAAAACAGAAAAACATGACAGATATACCTGCATGTGGATGGATAGTATAGCATGCCTGCTGATTGGAAAACAGTGCAGACTCCACGTCTGTTATGCTACAAAATGTTAATATTAGTAATCCTACCAGCCTGGTCTTGTTCTCCATACCAGGTATTCCAGGTTCCCACCAGCTCACAGGGGTAGTACTTATCAGCATGGATGGACGGCAAAACTTCCTCACTGTGGTGAAGGAGAAATACATTTATTCCACGAAACCTGGATCAAACCCTGAGATACAGTAAACAGGGTATTAATGAATTCAACGCAGTCTCTTGAATAAGATGTAGAAGGTCCTTTAAACCTGGTGCAGGGAAGTTTTTTTAATGAGCACTGTTGCTGACTGTGAGTGCTGTGGATTGTTTGTGTGATGTTGATGCTTTACACTTATCTTTTATTGTCTGAGTCTATGTTTCCTTATTGTACAATGGCTGTCTTTGTGTAAAGGTGACATCTAATACATCAATCCAATCCATGTTACTTTAAAACAACCAAATCAAATAACAAACATTCCTTTTCCAGTCACATGTCCGATGTCTAATGTTGCAAGAGCCAAGTCAACCAAGGCAAATGGCCTTGAGGCATCTTGACCACCTCACAGGAATAGACTGCTCCAGACTATTTTTACACAACAGTGCACGAGGCAGCACTTAGGTCGTCCCGATCCCACACCACCGCTGTTGACACTACATCTGCTGCATTACTACTGTATACCAACATTATACATGCTTTGACAACACAATGTGAAATGAGCACTCACCAGAGTTTGTTGTACGCTTCCAGGCACTCCGGCTTCACGTTGTGGACTGAGAAGAAAGTTTGCGATTGAAAACAAATCTCCACGTTATTTCAGGGATGAGTGCTTAGTCATCGTGCAGAATACAGAGTAGGGGAACTTACACTGAATTTTGTAGAGGTTACTCGCCTCATTTTTGGTCAGCAGGTTGGCGTGCGTGTCCTTCCTCGGATCAACCTTCCTCACGAACAGTGATTTGAACCAGCTGTCCTCACGGTTTCTGCAGCCTGATGTTGCAAAGCCTCTGCTGAAACAACACAGGCCATGATGAGCATCAGCTGCATGGACTTTTAGAAAGTCTCCTTCCTTCTCTGCACATCTGCATGGGCAAACTATTGACTGGGAGGATGTGGAGGCTAGTGAAGCTGATGTAGTGCAATGTTTCACAGTGAGCAGATCAAAAGCACACACTGAGCCTGACACCTCTGAGGTACACAATGTGCACACAACGACAGGGATGCATATGAATTAGTGCAGGTAACAGGAAGTAGCTCGTATGTAGCATCAGATACATCCAAGTTGGCAATAAAGATAAAGTATCATTGACCTTGAGCTTTAGAGATGCTCACTGACAAAACATGACAGAGACTCGTCTTCTTTCACCTCCAGCATCAAACACACGCAGCGTCAGTCACTAACACCTCGCAGTAAATAAATGTTGGAGCAGTTTGTGGGTTAAGTTGAAGCTGAAGGCCACTGAGGACTGGCTAGCAGGCGACGGGCTAGCTCCCCCTCTCCCATCGTAGCCACCGCACACACCTGCTGATAAAAACACACAGCCACACGACACACGCACACGACTACACAGCCGACCCCCCTATGCACGCTGCCGACCGCCCACCTGCTCCAGAGGACGAGCCGTCCGGCCGGGCGGGCCCTGCCCGTGGCCCGGGCCAAGCCTCCGCTGACTCTCTGAAGGACTCCAGTCGCCATCTTCAACTGTGGTACTGTACACAGAGACACACAGGCTGTTCCCGCTGCCGCCAGCAGGGGGGGCTGCTGCTCCACAGCGCCGCGGCTGAGGCATAGACTGTAGGGCTGAGGAGCAGGCACGGCTCGGGTTACTCTGTCAGCAGGCCACTACTATTAGTAGTAGTAGTAGTAGTAGTAATAGTAATAATACATTTGCACATGAATTGAGTTGTGAGCAAGAACAATTCAAGTGTTGAATTAATCCGAAACTTTCCTTGAACTAACAAAAATAACACAGATAGATAGATAGATAGATAGATAGATAGATAGATAGATAGATAGATAGATAGATAGATAGATAGATAGATAGATAGATAGATAGATAGATAGATAGATAGATAGATAGATAGATAGATAATGCATTATTCCTGCAGACTGTGCTGTGCAAAAATGTGCTGCTAACATTTTAGTGTATTGTCACATGTTAACTTCACATTTAAGCAAACAAAATCCTCTAAATGTAAAACAGTGTTTTTCAACCTTGAGGTCGGGACCACACATGGGGTCACCTGGAATTCAAATGGGGTCACCCATGTGAGCGACCCCTAGCATGTTACTGAGTGGAGAAAAAGGCTTGTTGCAACCACCCCTTTCTTGAATATATAAATCGAGTTCAAATAAAATTCAGCATATAAAAATATCTGGCTGGAGCATCTTAATTCACGTGCAGTCACGTGATCGTGGGGTTGCCAGAAATGTGTGATTTCAAAAGGGATGTAACATGTAGGTCTGGTGTGTTCGGTGATCTGGTTGAAGTCCAATGTCTTTCAAGTTCATTGTCCAATGTTTATACAGTAAGATTGTAGCCCCTTGCTCCTTGTTGAGACTAGGGTCACTCGGTCAGGTGTCCCTCGAGTCAGCTCTTCAAAATGAATGATCACGTTCCAGTGAATTTTGTCCTTTTCATGAAGACAATGCTATGTTCCAATCAGCTGTCCTAAGCAGCTATCATATCAGTGGCACGTCCCTTACACTGCTGTCCCACAGTCTGTAGTGCATCATATACTTCCATGATGATATGGTTTTGTGGTGGCAAAAAGTTTGCTGTCTATTCAGTAAAGAATTTAAAAGAACATCTTCACACATCATCTGTCTTTCTGGGTTTTAATAAGCATTCATAAATGAGTCACACACATACAGCGTGAACAGTCAGTCAGTGGGTAAAGTGATCTCAGGCCTGCTATCTTTATAGTTCCAAAACACATGCCAATAGACAAAATATTGGTGGTTCTGCCTAGTCTCACCACCAGGACACAACAATCCCTCGTAAATTCCACAGGACTCTCTGTCATGAGAGCCTCTCTGGCTCTTAACCTTTTACTGGTCCTAGTGGACACTCTGCTGTATCTCACAAGATGTCATCAAAGGTATTAACTGTGTACCACATGCCACAAGGTGAAAAGAAGTTCTGTTACCAACATGATTATCCAACACATGCGTTAAATAATAGAATTTTCCATCACAGTATCCTCAGCTGACATCCTTAGAAAAAGGATGGGTCTCTGACAGATGTGGGGGCCCTTTTGATGGAAATCCCTCCCTGCTGCTGGCCTTAATACAAAGTACAATACAATTAATGCATTAATGTAAGACTAACCAGAGCCAACATACATTCAGAACGCCTGACATGTTTTTCAGCCAACATGTGTGTTAATTGGTAGAATATGTGTTTGAGATCATCAGTTATGTTGAGATAGTGTTGGATGAGAAATATCCTCACAGGACAATTCATAAAATGTCAAAAACTGCTCATCCAAATAAGGAAAAACAACAGTCCATCATTACTTGAAGTACCACATGAAGGTCAGTCAACATGGTAAATTGCATGAACTTTGAAGTGCAATTACAAAAACCATCAAATGCTCTGATGAAACTGTGTCTCATGGGGACTGTCCCAAGACCTACCTCTGCTGCAGGGGATAAGTTCATTAGAATTACCAGCCACAGAAAACGGCAATTAACGGTGTCTCAGATTAGAGCCTAAAGTCTAAGTACACACGATATTCATCAGTTTTCCAGAGGCTGTGTGAATCAGGCCTTCGTGGTCAAAAAGCTGCAAAGGAAAGAACAACTGAGGGAAGCTGATATAAAAAACAGATCTGCTTGAGCCAATAAATACAAGGGTCGGACAATAGTACAAACTACTGTGTACAGAGAAAACAGACGTGTAGCTTGTAAAGTTAATGAAATGCACATTTTAAAAAGACTTTTATTCAATATAGGGTAAAAAACATTTTTAAAAAGTCTGTTTAATTCTGCACAACATGCATTTTTAGTTTTGTAAATAGTTGAGAAAATTTGGGCTGAATGTTTGCAGTAGGAGGCTGTTACATGCTGTGTCTCTATGTATGTGTGTGGCCATGGTGGTTGCACTCTGCTCTGCTCTTCTCTCTCCTCCAGCAGGTAACCAGTACACCTGCATGGGCCAGATTCCCATTCAGAGCCTGGATGTACTGTATCTGCTGGAGCAGGAGGTTTGCTCAGGGCCTGTCAGCAGGGCCGCGAGGGTTGGTGGTGTGGATCCTTGCAACTCCCTGCCTGTTGGGTTGTTTGTTTGTTTGTTGTTGTTTTTGTAACATTGTCTTGAGGGCTGCATGGCTGTCTTATGCTGTGTTCTATTAATTATAATCCATTGTTTATTTTCTATTCTGCACCCTTGTGTAATATCCGTTTTGACCAGGTTTTATTATTTCATTCTTTGTTGCTTCCCTGCATCCCCAGACAACAGGGGCTAAAAAGCCCTAAAAATAAATGAATTATACTTTATTAGACTTCTCTCAAACCTTTTCCTCCAGCAGATATTTTGGCTTGTCCCAGCAGGAAAAGCACAGGTGCTGCTAATAACATTAGTGATAACTTAATTGTACTTTAAGTGTAATTGAACCAGCTAATGGAATTCAGCCCTAATTAATTTTATTATTCACACCTGTGATTCTCCTGCTATATATAAAAAAAAGCAGTCAGAGGAATTGCTCACATGTTTTATTTTAACAATGGACTGAGGTGTGAGTTTTTCTGACAGGTTTGTTGTTAATGAATAACTTTAAATTATTTCCTGACATCAGGACAGTGCTCGTCTCTTTGATAACACTGGCTAAGACGATTTTTTTTGTTTTTTACCTCATCAAAGCAGGGAAAACACAAAACACAGGTGTAACTAATGAAAATAAAATATGCCGTGGCAATGAGGCAGCACCATGTCAGAACCCCGAGGGCAGATCACCTCACTTTTATTACCCTTATTAATCACACCTGTGGTTTCCTGCTTTGACACCATAACGTCAGCAGCTCCATATGATTATGGTGGATCTGAGCCCATGTCAGAGGCAGGTCCCACACACTGCTGTCTCTCAGTGCATCATAATGCTACTATAATGATAAACTATCCTCAACTGACATCCTTAAAAAAAGTTGTAATAGCATCAATGATGATATAAATAAGAGCAAAAATAAGATGCTCCATCTTAACTCATAACTCAAGGTACTGTACCCTACAATAAAGTCAAAGGAGTCGAATACTTCCCAAACATGCATGCTACACCATTTAAACAGGAGGGGGCGCTACTCTTCCATTCATAGCAACAGCTGTTTTGTCCCCAACAAAGACCACTGACTCAATCACAAACTGTAACTCTGGGATGATAATCTTTGGAGCCAATAGAAACCAATGTAAAAGTGAAATGACATTCATAAATCAATGCATCACTTCATATCTAGTCTTTGGCACCGTATGGTCGATGTCACCACATGCCAAAGCCAAAGAAGATATTATCATTAGCGCAAAACAGACTGCGGATTGAAAAGTATTTGCAAAACGGACTGACAGGTATGGATCCAATCTGATCTCGCTTGTTATCTGATGACCTCTTATATGAAATCTGTTTGCACTTGTGTTTCAGATGTCTCTGAGCTCTTCCACCAGAGAGATATTTGCCCCATAAACCCCTCACATGTTTTTGTTTCAATAACTGTTCAAATTGTCCAATATTTGACTAAAATACGGATTAGAGCAAAGTCCAAAAACTGAAAACAGATTTATGCATCAGAACTTGAGTTTTTCTTCTTTCCTCTGCCATTAATCAGCTCAGAACACCACGGGGCCCGGTCCCTAGGCTGAGATGTCCTGACTACACTGCATTCATAAAGCATCAAAACTGGCATCACTTATTAATCAGTAAATTATCAGTTTCCTCAAAGCACATGACCTTTATTGAATGCAGCGCGATGTGCAATGGTAGATCCATTATTTCACCTAACCCTAAGACACCAAACTTGGCACATGTGCTTTATACATGCCTATTGGCACATTAGCATAAGATAAATTGTTCATTCTTCTGGGAAATTTCACCCTTACATTATCAATTACTGACACACTGTGAGAAATACATGGAGTAAATTTTTGTGTGTTTGTGAGGCCCTGAAGATCACATCAGACCATAGGATCCACTTGCATGTGGATGATGGAGAGGGTGATGGGAATGCAACGGAGGAATTCAGCACAGTTTAGATTGATGAATTACCACCTACCAGTGGCTACTTACCACCAGTGGAATTCAGAAACGATGGAAGGATTTGTTGTAAATCCAAAGACATGAATCACCAGAGAGAATGTTCTCTGTGAAATGTGTTTGAATTGCAAAAGTCAAAATGTCAATATGTCTGGGAATTCAAAATATGATCCTATCCACTGAAGGTTTTCTCTTTTTGAACATAGTACTGCTCTTCTTGTGTTATTTGATTGTGCATTTAAAAGCTTAACCCTTTAATGGGCAAGCATATATAAAAATTTGGGAAAAATAAAAAATTGATATTTTCTAATGATTCTAGGGTAGAATAACACAATTTCCTGATTTTTTTCAAAATATGACCTTTATTTTTCATTTTAGAGTTTGTATCTCCCAGGATACATTGCCCGTTTAGGGTATAAATTTGCCATTTACCAATTCATCAAATATTTCATTTATGAACTTTTAAAACATATTATAAGCAATCAATTAGCCACTCTTTGAGGCTCTGTGTGTGTGCAAGTGTGTGTGTGGAGGTTAGGACCACTCGGCGCAGGTTTCAAACCGGGATCGCCTGCAATTATGGCTATAACCTCAACACTGAGCTAAACACAGCCCCACCACACATTATGTTTTGTTGCAGACAGATGCTGTATCTATCACTGGATCTTTTACATAAGAATTCACTAAATTATTATAATTTTTACCTGAATATTCTCCCTCTTTTACTGTCGTTCGCTCCCTTTTCCAACTATTTGTTGCCTGTATTGATCAATAGATGGTGGTATTCTGGTAATACTGCATATTCAACTTTTAACACCTTTATATTATTAATTATCTGTAGAGTTTAGGCTTCCAAACATAAGTATATCTGAGACTGATATGCCTGTTCACATACCCCTATCTGGGCAACGTATCCCCCAGGATACAAACATTCAATGCCCATTTATCAAAGTTGTGTTAATGTAATTCATTATTTTTCAAAAAGAATACATTAAATTATCCTTAAAGAACAATAAATTCAAGAGCAAATCCCCCCAAAATGTAATTAACAAAAAAAACCTTATTATAAAACTTATGTCCAGTGTCTCTGTCCACGTAGGCGGTCATTTCAGAGTTTGACATAAGAGTATCAATTTAGTTTTGAATGCTGCCATAAAGTCACATGATCTGGGTACTTGACCCATCCCCCCTTAAGACTTTCTCATGATATTAAGTTCAGATACTTAATGCCCCTCCCCCCCCACAGCCTGTCAAATGTCTGTATCCCCCAGGATACAGAAACCGTTAAAGGGTTAACCAGCAGTAGTGGACATCAATGTTAATGTCATGTCCAGTGGTTCTTGTCTCCTCTGGTTATCAGCCCACTACAGTTGCTATGATGTCAGTATCAATTTTAATGTCCTGGGCCTGGGTTATCACAAAGCATCTTAAGGCTGAAAGTAGCTCCCATCTGACCAAATGTTGGACCAACTGCTGAGAATAATGGGTGTGTATGGCCTACCTTCAGGACTGCTAAAAGTAGAAATCTTGGAAAAGTCACATCACAAAAAAATATAAAAGAGACTGCTGTCAGTCCACACAGCATTGTTGTCGGGACCTTAAACAATGCAGATAAAAGAGACTAACTGCAACTGTAACTTTATATTCCTGACAACTTCCTGCTTCCTATAGATGTTCACATGTCAAGCAGTGCCATTAAAATGCACCATCACAAGATGTAATTGTATCACTGCCTCGGAAAGGGATCCCACTGGGCTCAATTCTAGAGCACAAAGTTTTTCTTCCTTTTAGCTGCACCTTAAGCCGTAAATTACCACAACTACTATTGAGCTTTTTTCTTGACTGTATATTGCTCTGTGAAAGTATTCTGAGATAGTTTGAAAAACATTTTGAACTCTTGATTGACCCTCTATCCTTTTGGCAATGCTTGTCTTCATCTGCAAGCAAAGTTGTTATGACTATCTGCAGCAATTGTAGGACCTCTTGCCCATGTTGGTTCAAAAGTGAAGCATGAAGTTCATTCTTGGAAATAGTTGTTTGCCAAAACAAACCAACTCAAGGTGTACTTTGTAGCTTTTTACGGAGCTTCCAACTGTGCCACATAAAAGGTTTCCTTTTCCAAAACAACTGAGCAACCTTCAGTGATATGGTTGAAAGCTCTCAAAAAGGCCTCTATTTCTAAAGTGAAGAGTGAACTTCAATGTTTAATTCAAATCGGACACCATGGGGTCCAAAAGCCTAAGTCCTGGTTTGTTGCTTCCCCACAGCTCTAAAAATCTCTAACAATATACTCAGATTTCACTTTAGGACACAATGAATTTCTCTAAACCGTGTCTTTGAGAAGAACAGCTGTGAAAACAGCTGAGATGAATCCTCTTCTAATGCACCAAAAACCATAGATGCTTTTTTACCAGGGAGTTTAGAAAAAAAGGAAAAAGAAACATAAATATATATATTTATCAGGAAGTTTATCAAAAAGAAATATATGTATAATTTAACTCTACTTAGCTCTCTTGAACCCACATCCCTCAGCCTCTTGCATGTCCTGGGTGGGTCTCCAGCAAATTGAATATCTTCAAGCCAAATTATCTAACCGGCTGTCTTTGCAGATCCCCCCCCTCCCTCCCGTTATTATCTTTGGCATCATTACAGACATACTCGCTGTTAAAAGCTCTCCAAGAAATGCTGTTGAACTTGTGAGAAAATGCTTAGGACATAATGTTTTTAGACTTCAGTCCTAATCTTGTCTGGGTACTGCAGTGAGTTAATGTGGCACTACTGCACACAGTGGCACTAAGACATTTCAAATGTTTGATGAGGGTACTGTCCAGGAATAAGTCTGTGTTTATATTTTCAATAAAGTAATATAGATAAGAAAATGACCTTTTCCAAGAATTTCCAATGTACCCAACTCTCCGATAAACTGATGATTGATATACAACGGTGACCAGGCTTAAATCAGAAATGGATAGACAGCTCTTGCATATTGTGTGTTGTAGCTACAGTGTATAAAGGATTAGCCATAATTAAAAAAAGACATTTCTGTTGTTGTTTTATTTAACAGAGACGCCCTATGTTCAGGATACTGTTTTAACAATGTTTTGCACCCTTTCCCACTGATTATGAGCACCAGAATATTGCAGCTGCTGTGCTACTGCCCTATAGGCCGGCTATTTCACAGCCATGCAATTCACTGAAAGACTGATGATATTATTTACACAACCTTATAACTGAGGAAAAGAGCAATTACTTATGAAGGCAGAGCCAGAGTAGGTGACAAATGAAATGAAAACTTAAGTGGAGCCACTCAAGGGCAAGTCCTACACTAAAGCACAGAGGACTGAACCTTTTTGGAATGATACAAAATAGGTGCAAAGTGAAATCACTTTCTGGCGTTGTTAAAAAATCACATCTCTACAGCAAATTACTTAGTACAATTTAAAATGCATCTTTCCTCGTAAGTTTCAAACTTGCGCTGATTCATTTCGAAGGCAATTACATTAATCTTATTTATCACTGGTTTATTCATCATCACTGGGCACATCTGTACCTGTATGTTCAGGGTTAGAGCAGCCTCCTTTGTCTGCAGTCTCTGGCTCATGTGACATGTTTTATCAAGCTGATCCTTCAATCAGGGTTTGAGAATGGACAGAATGGGGTCCTGGGAAATAAAGGCATCCTGTGTACTCACTGTGGTATTTCATGACGTCGGCCTCTGTCTATCATTGTTCGCTCAGCTGCTGCGGCGTTGCACTCCTTCTCTATACAGTAATACTCAGACAGAGGGTCAGAGGTGTGAATGAAAAATTAAGTGGGCTGCGCTCAAGGCCAAGAATAAGATTTTTAAGAGGGCGAGAGCAGCCTTCTTGAGCCAGATCTTCTTTCACCTATGAGGTGATTGTCTGGAAGCAATTTAGCCTTTACATCACACTGTAAGACAGGTATCCACAGATCACAGCAGCATCTTGTCATATATAACATGAACCAAGGTCCCTGCACTGATTTTAATTGCTTAAACTCAACCGGCAGAAAAAGCAGAGTGGTCTGTTTTCCCACTGTTGGACGACGGGCATGTGTGAGAGGACGTCCTTTTTGGGATTTGATGGATGAATGGCAGGCCTAAATATTTTCTCTCCTTTGTCCTGTTGTGGTATTTCAGACCACATGTTTTCTCATGGTTTTCCTGGGAGAGGCTGGCAGTTTACAATAATTAAATCAATCATTATATCAACTGGTCCACTGCGATTATTGGACAAACAAAACTTGTATGCAAATGCTTCCTATTGTTTAAAAAATGATTACAAATGGACTATATCACTATAAGATACAATGATATGTAAAATATTTCTCACAGTTGAGCATCCTGGATTCTTTCCTCACAGAAAAATGTCCTATTAATCTGCGGCTATATCTGCAGTCATATCTGTAGAGTCATTCATTCATTTTCCATATTTCTTTTTTCCCTTCAGGGTCACAGGGGGCTGAAGCCTATTACTTTTATTACTGCAATGACCTCATAGCCCCATGTGGATGAGTGAAGTTCTATCTATCCGAACAAATAACTTATCTGGAACAGGTTGGTTATGCATATGGATGGCTCATCATGTGATATCGATGCTTTTTCAGTTATTGAACTTAACTTTTACTACTTCCAACATTTTAATATTTATAGGGATTTTTTTTTTTTAGGTTGCTCTCTTGACGGGGATTATACTCGGATACGCTGTCAAAGATATTTAAATTGATGAATACATTTGATGGAAGCTGTCATATAAAGTCTAATCCAAAAGCTGATACAGCACAAAAGCATAATTTTCTTTCTGACAGATAAGTTCATCTTCCTGGCTGAGGAGCTTTCAGGATTTTATCTGAACTGACAGCGCGCTGTGGAGGAAAATATCACTAAGGCAATTCATCAACATGTTTACTTTCAGCTGACAACGACACACTCCAACGCTGCAGAATCCTATATCTACCTGTCTCAGTGTTGTCAGACTCTCCCAGCAACTCATATAGGCCGGACTGTAGGAAGCACATGGTCCTTTAGTCTTAAGGAGTCAAGCATTCAGCATTAACTTACTGACAAACTGCCTAAAGCGCCCATAAAACAAACTCCGACATTCACAGGTGTAGCTTACTGCAAGCTAGCTAACTGTCTACTCTGATCGCTAGCCTGAGCCTCACGGCACTCTCTCTTTTCTTTCTCGCTCTTACTCTCTTTCGCGCCCACTGAGGACACAACCTATGTACATTAAAGGGATAGTTCAACATTTTGGCAAATTAGCCCGTTGCCATAATAACTATAGTCTTAATATAGGTTTGTTTCCTTTAATTGTTGGTGCAAGCTATTTTTAGAACGGCGGAGCAGAGCCACGAGCTGCTCAGAGCTACACTACGGAGGCTAAAGGGATTTCTTGGTCTTGGTTCTTGGCACATTCACCATGCTAAGAGATAATAATGTAACATTACTAGACAGAGCTGTTTTCGAGGCAAATGCAGAGACTGCTTGCTGAAAAACTGCTCTGACAGGAATGCACATCAGTGTTGCATGAATTTACCTCTAAAACAACTCTGTCTCGTAACATTCCATCACTATCTCATAGCGTGGTCAATGTGCAGGTCACAACTTGTCCACAAGAGTGTTTTGGAGTTGTTGGATTGTGTATTTGATGAGTTTGATGAGGGAAACCAAGAAATCCCATTAGCCTCCGTATAGTGTAGCTCTGAGCAGCTCACAGCTCTGCTCCGCCGTTGGCAATGGAAATTGGCCAATTTGCCAAAATGTTGAACTATCCTTTTAATGAGATATTAATGAAAAGACTTGTGCCACTTGTATGACAATATTCTGCCTCAAATCTCTCAAGGCTGCACTTGCACAGAGATTGGTTTGTCATTTCAGTGTAGTTTGCTTGTTTCCTGCTGCCTCTCAACACATAGAAAGGATGATGTACTTCTCATACATTTTCTCTGGGCTCTATAACTCCCACAACTTAAAAGTATTTGTTTCACTGTTTACTCTTTTTGCTGTCAATCACTTAAGACAATTTGGTGCATCCCTAAAACTTTCTCTAATTACTTTGATCCCACAATCCTAACCTTGTCATTCATCCCCTCTGTATCCACTGCCAATTGTTTCAAAAGCATATTTCCCATTTTCCTACCTTTGGGCAGGCACTGGTGATGGTTTTAAAACCCTGCTGCACACTCCCCATGCCTGGATTACATCTGTTTGCTCATAAGAAGTTTGCTCATGAGACCTGGCTGCTGACCCATACATTACATTGCCATAATCCAGCACAGATCTTATCAAAGCCACATACATTCTTTTCAGCGATGACTGACTCGCTCCACGGTCCCTTCCAGTCAAACACCTCATCACATTTGTCACTTTTTTTTTATTTTTTAATCTTTCTTCTTTTCTTATATGGTCCGCCCATATCAACCATGAATCAAAAAGAACGCCAAAAGAAATTAAATGCTTCAACCCTTTCCAGTTTTTCTTTTTTTCAGCTTCATCCCTTTCTCAGTTCTTTTCCTGATGAAAAAGACTGTTTGATTTTTTTCCACTGGGAACCTACGCCCCCAATCAAAACCTCATTCAACCACCTCATGTAATGCCCCTTGTAAGCTACTTGCCTGATTGCAAGTCCCTTCCTTTTTTCCACAGAGCCTCATCAGCTGCAGACTGTGACCTCCCTATATCTACTGGTACCTTTGAAAAGGTGTCATTAGCCTAGTCATAAAAATGAAACGCAACAGGCTGATCAAACCACCTTGACGTGCCCCATGTCCAACTGGACACTGATTTGACAGGTTTGATCTGATCTCTTGTCGGATCTTTCATGCAAAAAAAGAAAACCTCCTATCCAATCAAAAACACCCTTCTTGTGCATCATGTGAGGCCTTCTGCTTCACCAGAAAACACTATAATAACTGTTTTTTTTATTTACTTGGGCCTTTCTGATTTCAGTTATACTTCTACGCATTCCTTCCTGTCATGAACCACACTGATATGTCCAATATCATCCTGTGAATAAATGCTATTGGCTGTTTCTTATTCCTAATTACCACGTCTTTCCAGGCACTTGCTAGTCCTCCTTCCTCTTCCCAAACTCTATTGCACAGCTGAAGCAACTTCGAGAAAGCCCCCTTAGATGCTTTAGCATAAAATAACACACTTAGACTTCCCCTTGATCTGTCTGTAGCTCTGCTGTTCTAACTATCTTGTTACAAAAATTCCTTCAGCTTGCCTTCCTCGCTTGATGAACTGTTCCCCTCACTGTTGTCTGTTCTTTTTAACTTCTTTGAATATTTATGCATATAATTTATATGGGACAGAACACATGCAATATCATTTCCACTTCAGCATTGTTCCAATTTATGTCTTTAACTTTTATCCAAAGTAAATTTTGTGCTATAAATTACAGGGAAATATGTGCAAGTTTATGTGGCAGATTAAAATGTTTTGTTTTTTTCCTCTTCTCACTTTTCACTTGTATTGATTTATCATCAGGTTATAGTTCACTCAACCGGCGTCCAGATGTGGGCGGCGCTACAGTACGGCAGCCGACGGCAGGTGAGGTAGCGTCGTTACACCTCTTCCTCTTCCTCCTCCTGCACCTGCGCTGCCGGCGACACTGTTCTCCGCGTGTTCCGAGGGGGCAGGGATTGTTGTACTGAAGGCGTATGGTTGCGGTTTACTTGCAGCAGGTGGTAGAGACATTACATCGAACCAGCCTACTCCCGTCCTGGCTGCTGAGTCATAGCGTGCCACCCTGCGCCGTGGGTAAACGCTGCTTTGTTTCAGTTGAAGTGGGCTGACGTAGGTTAACTTTTATCTCTCCTATGAAAGGAACTTCTGACCTGGGGGAGCCTTTGCTACCTCCTTTGTCCCGTATGCATCTGCCTGTTAAGATTGCTTTTATTTTGTGAGTAATCGACCTGGGCTTGGCAGGTATCAGTGCCAGGGCCGTTGCTAGGAATTCTGGGGCCTCGGATCGTCAAGGATGCTAAAGTGGGCCCCTGTCCCCTGACTTTTCCACTTTTTTTTTTCTTAGGTATAATCATTTTGTATTTAGCCTATTTTGTTTTGATGCTAATGCTGCATTACTATGAGTATTATTCAGGGTCTTATGCAGAATAATTCAGTCATACAAAGATTAGACAACTGGGTTTTTTTGTGCGCCCTACTGGGCGCTGGGCCCCTGGTGTGGCCTTCTGTAGTGTCCTCAGCCTTTAATCCCATATATGCAAATAAAGTTAAGGTTATTGATTGCAGCCTGTCCTTTGTGTTCTTTTTAATCTTTTAAAGTTGATTATTCTGGAGTTTATTTCATATGTTTTATTGTTAAAACCTCTAAAGATGTCCCGGTGCTGAATGTTCAGCTGTCACTGTAATTTCTGTTATTTTGTATAGGTACTATTATATTAAAAAATGCACTGTTTATCTGTAGATTCACCCTGTTGATAACTGCCTTCTGTCTCCACAGCACGCCTGCAGCAGTGAGGGCCAAACATGAGAGCTGACTCTATGAATGACTTTGGCAGCTCCTCTTGAGGTAAGGGATGCCATGCTTCATTATACGCCACGCAGATGTGATGCTGCATTAGGTTGCATTTGCACTTTGAAACTTTGTTTTTTTCACATTTTAGAACTCTGTGTTCGTTCACGCCACGAAAGAAAATATTGCACTGTGCATTCCCTTTGGCTCTTAACAAGCACCAGAAACCAAAGAAGAGCAAATCTGACTCATAGAAGTGTATGAGGAGGGGAACATTTTCAGTTAGGATTTAGTGCTATCCTACAAATCTATTTGAAAATTTGATTACGACTATTCTATTTATGTTTCAAGATGGAATGAGCTCAAAGGTTGTCATAAATAAATAGTTTTGTTTTTAAAATATCAGGGGAGTTTGATGGAAAAAATGCACAAATTTATGCCGTTATGACTGATAATACTAAAATTATACTGCACCTCTAACAAACAGGAACACTCATATGTAAGAACAATTCATATAAAAAAACAAGTGAATGAATTTTTTTTAATCATTTGCTATAAAAGGCAGGTGCATGGCATTACGGATGTTGGAAAATATTCCACATCCGTTATTAAACTAGCCATATTTCCTCACAAATGCAAACATGCTGAAGCCAGAAACAAGCATAGCAGCATCAACTTTTACATCGTTGGAGCATCCATTGTCTTAAGAGAACAACCCTTGGTGTTTGATCCAGGATGCATGTCATGAGAGACGTCTCCGATACCACATCCAGGTGCTGAATCCACAATTTTGGGCATTGAAAGTTGATGACATGAACAGGAAACCTAATACATCCTCATCCATTTTAGTATTGACAAGAAGTGAAGATTCATAGTTGACCTTTATTGTACCTCGGAGGATGGATGAAGCCAGAATTTTGTTCGCTTCCAGTTCATACTGACTATTCATCATTGATCCAAAGTGAGACAGTGGGTGACATGCAACAGAGTGTGACAGCCGTGGGAAGCTAGTCGTTGGTTGAAAGAATTAATTGCAAATGTAGAAATGAGAAGTATTTTAAAAAGGTGTGCCTGTATATCACACAGGTATCCACAAAAAAAAGAATTTTCCAGGAAGCATCTTTCTGGGCAATCCATCTTGTGATGCTGAGTCATGAAGTGTGTTATTGTTATTAGACTTAGTTTTAGACTAGAGATACAGTATGTGTGTCCAGACCAGTACATATAATATAATATAATACAATTTAATATAATATAATGTAATGTAATGTAATGCAATGTAATGTAATATAATGTAATATATACATCCATACAAATACGGTAGATAAATACAAAAAAATACAATAAATAGAAAAAACCGGACCAAATTAAATAAGTGCAATGCAAGAAAAAACTGTTTAAATACAGCTGTGCAAAGAGATGTTTGCTATTATTGTTTCCTGTGCTGTAGCTGGGCAGATTTGTGCAGTCTTATGGCCAAGGGGACAATTACTGTAGTTATTACTGTACTTATTGTAAAACAGATTTATTGCTTCCATTTATGATTAGCTTTGAACACAGCTGTGGTACAAAACAACTTACTGTTACAGTACGTTGATATTCAC
This sequence comes from Decapterus maruadsi, assembly GCA_030347415.2. Lineage (NCBI taxonomy): Eukaryota > Metazoa > Chordata > Actinopteri > Carangiformes > Carangidae > Decapterus > Decapterus maruadsi. The sequence goes on along the minus strand of CM064885.1, from coordinate 11,142,212 downwards.
AGTGGTTCAATAAAGCAGTTAAACCATCGCAATTTCTGCTGTCATCAGGTTTCTAATCTGTTTTCTCCTAGTTATACTCTTTATGTACTCAAATGTAGCTTAACTGTCAGATAGGATGCAGTGTGTTAGGCTGCTCTTATGCACAGGTGAACAAGGCAGAGTATTGACTTTAGGTAGAGGGGCGCTGCACTGAGAGATACTAACGTTTCTATTGGAGAGGAACATGTGAGGCAAAGAATGTGGCCTCCAATGACTGCAAGAAATCTGATACAATAAGGTGAAAGTAATCCTTATTTGCTTTTATTTTGGTCCATTTCCTGTTGAAAGTCAATAATATTGAAGGCAGGTGCAGTATCAACTTTGCTCCTGTTGTTTGTAGTTGTAGTAGGTTCATAAACCTACAATTATACTGACAATATATACACGATTATATTTGTATGGTCATTATATTACAGGGCCAGCATCTGTTAAAAATATTCTGATTAAATTATTTTTTCTTAATCCAAGACAATAAAGTTTAGGACATAAAATGAGGTTAATGTTCGAGCAATTTTCCAGCTGCAAAATAGTTGAATGAGCTTTTGTGAATTCCACGTGTAATGGCATTGGATCAATATCTCTTGAGAGGACCACAGTTTTGTACCATATGTGAGCAGCATGGATGATAATAACAGGTAACTCACAGTGTGAGTGGTGTCAAAAAAGGACTTAACCCACAGTCAATACGGTGTAAAGTTAGTTTTTATGTGGTAGAACATGCAGCTGTGCTTCAGCCTCATAAGCAAAATAAGCATGAAAATACTTCCAATCATTTCATGCAGTGCGAATGATTTTATATCACGTCTTTAGTGTGTAGTCAACAGTAACATGTAGCCTATACATATATGAATGTATATGCATTTGTAATCTCCCCTTGAGAGATGCAGTAATAAACTATGTATGTGTCAAACATGTGTTAGACAAGTCTTTTTTTAAAAGTATCCTGAGCATATTTGAGATGTCTAATAGGTGATGCTGAGGAAACATGCTGAGATGCCTCATACTTAATTCCTAGTTCATTATTGTTAGTACCATCGATATTTATCAAGGTTTTATAAGACACAATGTTACCTCTCACTCAGCCAAATGTTTGCAGTATTAGGTCACATGCAGTAGGCTGTTCAAAAGCATGGAGCCAGACTGCACATCTGAATTTTATTACCACGAAACACTGTTTCCATGAATGAAATTGAGATGTATAGAGATTGAGTGGTATGTTAAGTAGATTTTTTTTTCTTTTTCAATAAAAATAAGGTAAAAAAAAATTAGTTACCTGGCTTCTTCGGAGGTGGGACAAAAATTGATTCACACAGGGGATTGACAAAATAGATTTTGCTATTTCAACTTTTAGCCATGGTGGTGGTGACGCAGTTGCTCTTAAAAGATGTCAAAGATCACTCTCAGTTGAAGCAAGTGCATTTGGGAAGGATTCAGGAGTGCAAAGCAAATCACTATATGCATTAGATATAAGGATGTTGTAAGAGGTGCCTTCCACTGTAGCAGATAACAACAGATGGTTTTACTTGAAGGGGAAATCCTGTAAGGTTTATTTTTCTATGCCTTTTGCTTGTTCAATTATATTCTCATGGTGGTTGGTGTTTATTATGCAAAAACACGGATCTCCAAACCGGCAGGGTGTTCCAGTCAGATTATGAGAAGTTTCTCCAAAAGAGAGACGATGCAGTCAATATCATGGAAAGATATTCTGACAGAATGTGGCCAAACATTGCTTCCATATGAGAGTAATTTCCTGCTTATGTTCAAAGTCGGCAGCGTCAGAAAGGAAAAATGCCCCGAAAAGTCAATGAAGCATGTGTTCTTTTTGGTGGAGCCTAGATTGATAGATGTATGTCAAACGATGACCTCTGACTGTAACTCAGTTGGACAAACCTCATGACATAATATCACCTTCTTTCGGTGAAATGTGTCGATCTCACTGGACTCAAACTCCCTGAGAAAGAGAAGAGGGTGTTGGATGGCTCCGTTGTTTGGAGCTGCTCTAGTCTGTGCTTACATTTTACCTCATTGTTACAGAACAGTCGATAAAATGTGATGTGCATGTCCAAGAACCTAAGTCCTGATCGGGAGTTTGTTACTGTAAACCCACAGATTACTCTTGGCGTGAAACAGCAGTGCTAAAACATTAACTTTGTTCCATCTTCTTATATTAATATTTTTTAATATCTCCAATTAACTCGAGACTTGTGTTTATTTTCCCTTTTTTTTTCTTCTTCATTCTTTTTGTGGCAATTCTGTATTCTGTACTAATGTACACTGGGAAAGATAAAACACCAGTGATGAGCAGCATGTGTGAAATTTCTCCAGCATTTGGCCTGCATCATAAATCAACAAAGCTTATACTTGGAAAAGGTCAGTGAAGTGGGAATTTAGCATTTTTATGGCCAAAGTTTGGGGAAATGATCACTCCAGATCTTTAGTCCTGGAAGCTGCATCTCCTCCGTTTGTAACGTTTGTGTCCAAAACTGAAATTTATTGCGGAAAAAGGGTTATACCAAAAGGTTAGCAGCACTGTTTTGTCTTCCTGGATTGCACATAATCCCAATGCATGATGAATTGTCGCACTTAGCAAAGCCATGTTTTCTCGTCCGACGCTTCTCTGTAACATTTTTGACATATTGAGGGGAGCTGCGAACTGCTGTTTTCTTGCATCGAAATTGTTGGCGTCTTTGTAACGACTATGGGAAAATGCAGTATGTTGCACCAGCATTCTCGCTGCAGCAGGCAGCCGTCACACCAGGTCATAGGGTATGTGTGGTGAGGCGGTGTGCTCATGTTGGGCCGGGATACTGTCTGTCTGTAATCTTACCGAGTCTTTCCACTACTGCAATCACAAGTACAATGTTGCAGTCAGGTTTGTCAACACATTACATTCTTTTAGCAATACTGTTGCTGGATGTTATTTGACCGTGTATTGGGCATTGGACCCTGCCAACCCGGCTTTTTGATGTTTCCAGTGCAATTTGAACATCTGAAAAGGCCAAACACTCAAACAGATGTAATCATCTGGTGCACTGTGTGCCAACATGACCTTAAAACTAAGGAGGATTGATTCAGTCTTTTGTATTTTGATGCTACCCAGATGGGAGTCATTTTAGCATTCGCTGGAAAACCCAGTTTGACGTGAGCATGTTTGTCTGTTTTGTCATAAACATGATTAATGGGGTTTTATCGTGTGGGGGGGTGTCATTAAGGTTAGATCAAGTATTGTTATTGGTATCCGCATTTGTATTCATCACATTTACTTTTGTCCAGCAAACACACATTGTCATTCAGCTGATGATTTTATTATAAACATTTATATCGTCTGTAAATTGTTTTATTTGTTTTACCTACATTTAATCCATTTTAGCTCCTTTTCATGCTTGAGATGCAGTCAAAGCTGTAGTCACTGAATGGCACGTTGAACTGTAGATACCAGAGAAGAAGTCGTTTCTCATGAGCCCTTCACATAACACTTCATTTTCATTCCGTCTTTGTCCGTCTATCTAGCACCGGAATACTGTAGGCAGTCCCCGTATATAGTGTCATGTAAACACACATTGCTCAGATAGGATAATTATTTCCTCTTCAATTGATAACCCGAGGCAAAGGGCTTCTCGTGCCTTCGTCGTGCATTTGGGAGTTTTGAATTGATGGTAAGCTGCTGATGATCTGTGTAATTGAACTGTACACTTGGCGTTTACCATAGAGCAAAAATCAAGCCTTCCCACAACACTATTACAGCTGAACCAACAGCCGCGGGCCACGGCAGGCTGTTGAGAAGATCATCAATTTATTTAGCAGACAAGCAGTTGCAACTACCTCCACATGTATCACAGCGGAGTAGTAGCTGGTGGACTGTCTGACCCCTGTACACTTTGTGTGGAATTATAGTTTATCCTAGTTTACCTGTTTTTACAAGAGAATGTGAGGCTTCTTGTGATGTATTTGCAACAACAAAAAAGTGAGAAGTGCAGCTTTTTTACAGTCTCGTTGTGCATCTGTGGCAGTGACATGTAGCATGGGAAATGTATTCAACTGTGATCTCATATATTTGGCTCTCTTGTTCATCAGCTGCCTTAAAGCAATGCCTGGAAACAGCTTGGTAGACAGTAGAAGTGGACATTAGTTATCATTAGCGTCTGCAATATTACAAAGCTTATTTCTTATCATCAAACAGACTGAATTATAAAACAAAACTGCCAGGGAAATCTTTTCTGAAGGGTTAATTAGAGTATTAGTTATGTTACTGTTATTCAGGTGATACTCATCATACACACAGGTGATCTGTGTTAAATGATGATGAAGTTGATTATTGCAGATGTTGAAAATGCTTCATCTTTAGGACAGTGATGACTGAGTCTGAAGATAATAGTTATAATAGATACTAGTTTTCTCTATTATTATTACTATTATTATTATTATTGTTATTAGGGCACCGGCCATCGCCAGGGCACTCGACCCAACAGCTATGAAATAGCTGTAGGGACGAGTGCCAAAGGCTTTCCGGGCACTTTTGTTATTCTGTGGATTTTTTCCTAGTTAGGGCACCGGCCATCGCCAGGGCACTCGACCCAACAGCTATGAAATAGCTGTAGGGACGAGTGCCCGGCGAAGCCGGGCACTATTGTTATTCTGTGGATTTTTTCCTAGTTATTATTATTTTTCATCTTCCGGACGATTTTCGATTCGCTACTAGTCCTGCAACTCGAAGAGTTGCAGGACATATTATATATCAAAACGTGCGTCCTGATCGGGATCGCTATGCTATTACTTTTTTCAACAGTCTACGAATTTTTTTTCGACGTAAGTCGCGAAAAACTGCGCAAAATTTTGCATTGAAGTCTATGGGACGAGCGAAAAAAAAAGAGCAAAACAATGGAGTTTAACAAACGTCTACTGCTCAGGCATACTTTCACCTAGAGACTCCGTTTAAACTTTAAATAGTAGACACAAGTCTTGTGTATTGGTGTATTACTCCACGTTTTGATAGGTTGTATAGTTTTTGATCAATCCCTGATCAATGACCATGATCATTTTTGGAGAAATTATGAGATTATAATGGGTGTGTATTGCACGGAATGTTCGTGCTAGAGTGCGTGATGTCATCAGCTAGAGTGGGGGGAGAGCCCAGAAAAACTCCTGATTCTTTCTCTTTCCACACTCCTCTTGGACACAATTTACACTGTACACACATAATTTTTCACAGTTTTGTAGACAAACTTGTTGTGTCTCCCACAGTGTGTTCAAAATATCAGAGAGACTTACAGAATTTGAATTAGCGGCCTCTGAGTGCGGCCATGTCTGTCTCTTTGCCTCATTGACTCCAATACAAAAATTTTCTGAGAGGAGCAGAACGGACCGATGTTTTAAAACTGCCCGTGTCGCCAAAATATTTACTGTAGAAACACCAAATCGTACCAAAATTTTCAGGAAGTCCTTAGGGCACCGTTGATCCGTGTCTTGTTCTGATAGGAGCTACCGTTTTGTCAGAATAAGCCTAAATGCGAGACCAGTGCAGAGGCAGAAAATCAGTCTTTTTCTCGACGTTTCTGTCTGCCTCAGCCTGGGGGCCCCTATCGTCATTGGCAACCAGCTCAAGTTGTCATGGTAACCTCTGATCCTCAGGCCAGGGTCGTTAACTCCATAAACAATCCACCTGGAGCTCGTTAAGATGTTTGTAAACACAGACACACAGCTAAATCAGACTGATACAGGATTCAGCTCAGTCACACACACAGACTCTAGAACCAGCTTCATGTCATTACAGTTATAGACACACACACACATTAAAAACACACAGGTAACATACAAATGCGCGCGTCAGCGCGCACTCCTCTCCCACACTCTAACACACACAGGTAACTTCCTGTGATTACAGTTAAAGACACACAAACACATCAAATGCGCGCGTAAGCGCGCACTCATTTCTCTCACTCTAACACAGGTAACTTCATGTGATTACAGCTCCTCCATATCAGTGCTTATAGAAAGATGATCATGTGTCTGATCAGCTCTGTCTTGACCTTAAGATCGTGGGTTTGATTCCCATGTTGACAGAGATGGTTAGAACGGCAGTAGCTCCGGTGCCCTTTCAAAATTTCCCGAAAGGAAATTTTCTAGTTATTAGTGTGAATGCAGAAGGCATTCACACTGTTTGTTATTCTGTTCGGCCATTTTGTTTAAACTTATTATTCTTACTACTTCCGCTCTTTTTTGACATTTAACTACTCCTTCATACTTTGTGCTATTTCAGCAATTCAAATATCAAAACGTGCAGCTTTTTCTGGACATTAGAGCTATTATTCAACTTTTTTCAACTATTTATACTTTTTAAAATATTTAACTTTTTCTGCAATTTTTTCCCCCATAGGAATACATTGAAAACCTCTTAAAACTCTTCAAATCTTGTGCTTCTTTGAACTTCAACTGTTTCAGCATACTTTCAGCTACAGACTTGATTCAACTTTTCAAATGTTCACAAAACTTTCAACTATTCACGGTTTATTCAACTTCTTCATATCTTCTACGGTTATTGATCAGTACCCTTCAACTGATCATGATCAATTTTGACAAAATTCAGATTTAACATGGCAGTCAATGGGACGGAATGTTCGTGGCTAGAGTGGGGGACGTCAGTTGGTAGAGTGAGAGACTGTCTGAAAATCCTCTGACACTTTGCTCTCTTTCCTGTCCCCACAGCCACAAATTTCACTCTAGACAAATAATTTTCTCCACTTTTGTAGACAAACTTGTCCTGTTTCTCACAGTGTGCTCAAAAACCCAGAGAGGTTTACAGAATTTAAACTAGGAGCCTCTGAGTGCGGCAGTTCCCTCTCTTCCTCTCATTGACTCCAATACAAAAGTAGAAGCTGATTTTTTGAGAAAATCAGAAATGAGCCCTTTTCTAACCTGTGATATTGAGAAAAGTTTTTGACCTACAAACAATTCATGCATATCACCACGTTCAGCAAGGTCTTGTGAACCTGTCAGTCTCTACCAGATTCGGATAGGAGGTACGGTTCTCTTATTATGGGCTGTTGTTTGGGAGCTACACCGAGCCCAGATCTGCTGTGCTCTGCCCCTGTGTTGTAACAAACTCAACATGACAACCTCTCCATGGCAACCTCACCATGGCAACCTTACCCTGGCAACACACACACATTGTCTCTCTCTCTCTCTGTCTGTCACACACACACACACACACACACACACACACACACACACACACACACACACACACACACACACACACACAAACAAACAAACACACAAACGGACACACACGTCTATCTATATACCTATCTATCTCTTTCAAACCCTCTATCTCTTCTTTCTTTCTTTCTTTCTTTCTTTCTTTCTTTCTTTCTTTCTTTCTTTCTTTCTTTCTCCCCCTTAATCTGCGTTTTACTGTAACTTTTTTCTTTCTGTCCCTCTCTTTCTCCATCTATCTACCTCTTCTCAACCATTTCACATCCTTAAACCTGTTGTTTACATGTTCTAATTTTACTGATTTACTCTAATGCTTCATCTATTTGCTTTAACAATGATCTTCTGTCAGTTTACAATGTATTTCAGTAGACTTTTTGTGTCTTCATCATCCTCTCAAACAATTCAAGTAATTTCCAGACATTTCATACAAAATCTTACATTTTCTACTTTTTACAGTAGAATTTACTCTCAGCCATTGCTTCAGCTATTAGCGCTGGTTCATCAGTTGTCCTTCCTGTCAGGTTAGCTGCAGATTTCAACTTCTCAACCATTAGATTTAAACATGCAGGATTTTAATGTTTTCTTCTACTTTTAGCATTTCTACTGCTTTCTACCTTTAAAAGACATTCATCTCATACTACAAGTTATACGTTTCAGCTGCGTTAGCCTTTTCAACATTGCTTTAGCAGTTTCTTCAGCTAATTTAGCATTGATTCAACAATTTCTTCAGCTCATTCAGCATTGCTTCAGCAATAGCGTTCAGCTGCTCAACATTGCTTTAGCAGTTTCTTAAGCTAATTTAGCATTGATTCAGCAATTCCTTCATCTTCAGCATTGCTTTTGCTCATTCAGCATTGCTTCAGCAACAGCGTTCAGCTGCTTTCTGCATTCACACGCATTTTCTGCAGGAAATGCTTTCTTTTTCTAGTTAGTGTGAATGCAGAATGCATTCACACTATTGTTCTTCTGGTCGGCCATTTTTATTTCTTTAAACTTCATCTTATTATTCTGAGTCTTCCGCCGTTTTTTGGTATCTAACTCCTCCTTCATACTTTGTGCTATTTCAACAATTAATACATCAGAACGTGCAGCTTTTTCAGGACTTTCCTGCTATTATTTTTCTCTTTTCAACAATTTATACTTTTTAAATTATTTAACTTTTTCTGCAATTTTTTTTCCCATAGGAATACATTGAAAACATCTTCAAACCTTTGAAATCTTCATACTACTTTAAACCTCTACTGCTTTCACATACTTCATCCCACAGACTCCATTTTTCTTTTAAAATGTAGAGAAACTTTTAATCTATTCCCGCATTACTCATCTTCTTGATATCTTTAACAGTTTCAGATATTTGGCAGTTTTTAAATCATCAAAATTTTCAACAAAATCCAACTTTATAATGGTTGTGTATTGGGTCTAACGAGCAGAGCTTAGAGTGGGTGACATCATCACTAGAGTGGGAGAGAGTGACAAACCAGTCTGGATTTTTTCTGGATAAATTGTCCTGGCAGCCACAAATTACACTCTAGACACTTGATTTTTTCCAGGGTTGTAGCCACACTTGTCGTGTCTCTGATGATGTGATCAAAACAGCAGACAGATTTACAGAATTGTCTGCATGAGCCTCTTTGTGCAGCTAGACCTGCTCCACTGGCTCATTGACTCCAATACAAAAGTAGGAGCTGATTTTTTGAGAACAGGAGAAATTACCCTCTTTTCTAAACTGCCACGATTAGAAAACTATTCATCGTACGAACATGTAAGTCACACAGCCAGCTCAGGAAGGTCTCCTTGCCGGATTAATCATATCCACACTCTGATAAGCGGTACGGTTCTCTGTTTATAGGCTGTTTTGCGGAGGCTGCACCGACCTCAAATCCCACTCTGCTCTGCTCTGCTCTGTGCAGTAGCCAGCTGTAGCAGCCAGCTCGTTATCAATGTCTATAAATAGAACAGGTACAGGTGCTGCCTGCCCGCTCGTTAACACACAGCCTCACACAGAGATATGATAAAACAGACTGACAGGATGTCTATAGGAAATGAATTAAACACTCTGACAGACACACACACACAGATGCTCACAGACAGACACACACAGATTGTCACACATGTCGCACAAATACACAAACACAATACTGTTCCACACAGCCTGTCTCTCTCTCTGTCTGTCTGTCTCTCTGCCTGCCTGTCTGTCTGGAGGAGGAGAGATTTGATTTTTCTCTTCCTTCCTTCCTTCCTCCCTTCCTCTTCTACCTCTCTCCTCCTCCTTCTCCTCCTCTTCTCCTCCTCCTTCTTCTCCGCCTCTTCCTCGTCTGTCCTTTCTTGTCCTCCTCTTCTTCTCATCTCCCTCTCTCTTCTTCCTCCTCATTCTCTCATACTACAAGTTATACGTTTCAGCCTTCTTCCTTCCTTCCTTCCCCCTTCTCCTCCCTTCCTTCCTTCCAGCTTACCTTGTATCCTTTCTTCTGTCCTTCCTTCCCCTTTCTCCTTCCTTCCTTTGTCCTTCCTTCCAGCTTACCTTTTATGCTTCCTTCCTTCCTTTCTTCCTTCCCCCTTCTCCTCCCTTCCTTCCTTCATACCTTCCTTCCAGCTTACCTTGTATCCTTTCTTCTGTCCTTCCTTCCCCTTTCTCCTTCCTTCCTTTGTCCTTCCTTCCAGCTTACCTTTTATGCTTCCTTCCTTCCTTTCTTCCTTCCCTCTTCTCCTCCCTTCCTTCCTTCCTTCCAGCTTACCTTGTATCCTTTCTTCTGTCCTTCCTTCCCCTTTCTCCTTCCTTCCAGCTTACCTTTTATGCTTCCTTCCTTCCTTTCTTCCTTCCCTCTTCTCCTCCCTTCCTTCCTTCATACCTTCCTTCCAGCTTACCTTGTATCCTTTCTTCTGTCCTTCCTTCCCCTTTCTCCTTCCTTCCTTTGTCCTTCCTTCCAGCTTACCTTTTATGCTTCCTTCCGTCCTTCCTCTTTCTCCTCCCCTCCTCCCTACCTTCCTTCCAGCTTACCTTTTTTCCTTCCTTCCTTTCTTCCTTCATTCCTTCCTTCCTTCTGTCGTTTCTTGCTTCCTTCCCCTTTCTCCTTCCTTCCTTCCCCTTTCTCCTTCCTTCCTTCCTACCTTCTTTCTTTCTACCCTTTCCATTTTCTTTCTTTCTTTCCTTCTATTCTTTTCTTTTTCTATCTTCTTTCTTTCTTTCTGTCTTTCTTTCAACAATGTCTTCAGCTCATTCAGCATTGTTTCAACAATTTCTTCAGCTCATTCGGCATTGCATTCTGCATTCACACGCATTTTCTGCAGGAAATGCTATCTTTTTCTAGTTATTTTTCCTCTTCCGGACGATTTTCTGTCGACTACTAGTCCTGCAACTCGAAGAGTTGCAGGACATATTATATATCAAAACGTGCGTCCTGATCGGGATCGAGTTGCTATTACTTTTTTCAATAGTGCACGAATTTTTCGCGACGTAAGTCGCGAAAAACTGCGCAAAATTTTGCATTGAAGTCTATGGGACGAGCGAAAAAAAGAAGAGCAAAAAAGACCAAACATTGGAGTTTAACAAACGTCTACTGCTCAGGCATACTTTCACCTAGAGACTCCGTTTAAACTTTAAATAGTAGACACAAGTCTTGTGTATTGGTGTATTACTCCACGTTTTGATAGGTTGAATAGTTTTTGATCAATCCCTGATCAATGACCATGATCATTTTTGGAGAAATTATGAGATTATAATGGGTGTGTATTGCACGGAATGTTCGTGCTAGAGTGCGTGATGTCATCAGCTAGAGTGGGAGGAGAGCCCAGAAAAACTCCTGATTCTTTCTCTTTCCACACTCCTCTTGGACACAATTTACACTGTACACACATAATTTTTTCACAGTTTTGTAGACAAACTTGTTGTGTCTCCCACAATGTGTTCAAAATATCAGAGAGACTTACAGAATTTGAATTATCAGCCCCTGAGTGCAGCCATGTCTGTCTCTTTTCCTCATTGACTCCAATACAAAAACTTTCTGAGAGGAGCAGAACGGACCGATGTTTTAAAACTGCCCGTGTCGCCAAAATATTTACTGTAGAAACACCAAATCGTACCAGAATTTTCAGGAAGGCCTTAGGGCACCGTTGATCCGTGTCTTGTTCTGATAGGAGCTATCGTTTTGTCAGAATAAGCCTAAATGCGAGACCAGTGCAGAGGCAGAAAATCGGTCTTTTTCTTGACGTTTCTGTCTGCCTCAGCCTGGGAGCCCCTATCGTCATGGGCAACCAGCTCAAGTTGTCATGGTAACCTCTGATCCTCAGGCCAGGGTCGTTAACTCCATAAACAATCCACCTGGAGCTCGTTAAGATGTTTGTAAACACAGACACACAGCTAAATCAGACTGATACAGGATGCAGCTCAGTCACACACACAGACTCTAGAACCAGCTTCATGTCATTACAGTTATAGACACACACACATTAAAAACACACAGGTAACATACAAATGCGCGCGTCAGCGCGCACTCCTCTCCCACACTCTAACACACACAGGTAACTTCCTGTGATTACAGTTAAAGACACACAAACACATCAAATGCGCGCGTAAGCGCGCACTCATCTCTCTCACTCTAACACAGGTAACTTCATGTGATTACAGCTTCTCCATATCAGTGCTTATAGAAAGATGATCATGTGTCTGATCAGCTCTGTCTTGACCTTAAGATTGTGGGTTTGATTCCCATGTTGACAGAGATGGTTAGAACGGCAGTAGCTCCGGTGCCCTTTCAAAATTTCCCGAGAGGAAATTTTCTAGTTGTTGTTGTTGTTGTTCTTGTTGTTGTTATAATAATAATAATAATAATAATAATAATAGTTATTATTATTATTATTATTATTATTAACAGTGCAAACAGTGAGAATTGTAAAGACTATTTATTTGGCCAAAAGTGAAGTCAAATATATTTACACTAGAATATTTCAACTACAACTTCCAAGCACTTTATTTTGCGAAGATAAAGATAAATACATAGAGATGAATACAAATGTTAAAAAGAGACAGACACACCCTAACAAGCATACACAAGCCAGACCAGATCAGCTGTTCAATAATCCGATCGATGAAGGTACAAAACTAGTCATGGTTCTCTCGGTTTTAAAAATAAGAGATCTTCAGTGAAGATGCTCACTTCATCATTTAAAACTGAGTTAGAATTAATAGTTTGGCAAGACTGGACGATAGTATTTAGGATTCAATCAAACCTGTTTGTGTGGAACATACAGTACATACATGTAACTCTGTCTCATCCATATGATTACATTGAATAGTCGCCTCCCAGACGAACATTTCAAGCATAATTGTTGAGTAATATTTCTAATATAACGGCTGGGTCTGTGTTGTGTGCCACTCGTTTGGCCGGCACCTTGATGTCTGATGTCTGAAAGGTGACTCAAGAGTCGAGGTATGAACAGAACTTGAGCGCTTTCCATGCGATGATGTAAAGACAGAAAACAGGTGGCAGAAATTAGACCGCAGACTTTCCAGTTGTGCTGTTGTTTCCCACCTTGTACATTGTGTTGACAGAGCAATGACAGTTTATGGGACTGACCAACAAAATCTAACACGACATGCTTTCTTCTCTCTCGTGGTGGTTTTACACACAATTTGTAATGCTTTTTGTCCAATTGAAGGTTTAATATTATAACCTCCAATATATTTTCCCCCAAAAAAAGTAAAATACTCTACGACCTGTTTCGATGCCGTTTCAGATGTTAATGTTTTTAACATCAGCGCCGTCCCTCGAAGCTTACACTCACCATGTGTCTGCATTAGTGCAATTTTACAAATTCCATGCGCGAGTCACTCTGCCAGCGTGGTGACAGACAAGATACACTGCAGCGCAGCTAAATGCTTATCGCTTTATTATTTTTTTTACTGTGTTTATCTTTCCCAGGATTCCTTAATTCTATCGAGGGTGATTGATTAACAGCTAAACCTGGGGTCGTGTGAAATTCGCCGCCCGCCACCTTGTGTTTTCTTTTTCATTCGTCTCAAGCGAGGTAATACTTTTATTTGATCGTCATATAGAGTGAAAATATAATGATATAAAACACAGAGTCAGCACCTGGTGCATATAATAATGATGAAAAATGTATCGGTGTGGCCAAAGGGTTACAAACCAAACCTCCATTAATGTCTATCAGTTTTTCCATATGTGACTTATGTGTCTATATTTTGTTATAAATATTATAGATTGATCTACTTTTTGGCAGTGGAAAAGTTTAAGGCACATGTATTACCTCATACATATTAGACCAAAGGAAAGGAGGACGTCTTTTGAATAAATCCTGTTCAACCAAAAGGAATATAAAAGAAACCCTCAGGAACAGTTCTTGTCTTGTTCTTCATCACCTGTGCAGCTCAGAGTGATGAATACAGTGACTATTTGACCAAAAATATGTAAACGCAGGAAGGAAACTATGGTTCAAGGCATTATACTGAGATCAATGGCTGCCATGATTTGTTTTGTTTTTTTTACAGTCCTGGCTGCGGGAGATTCAGCTTGGAATATAGATCAAAACCTTTTCAAGTTCCATACCACATCAGCTCATTGTAGACATCTGCATGCAGATAAGTAATCTTAATTCCAAAAAAATAATTTGCAGTCCAAACGACTTGATCTGCCAAGACTATGTTCGCTTTGAAACCAAAAGTCTAGTCGTTGCTATGAAAGCACGACAGTGAAAACAAAATACATCACCTCGATGATCGTCTCCCTGTTTCAGGTTAGCAGTATGTCAGCACTGTCTTACATTCTTGGTCTGCTTGTGTTTGTCCCTGACAAATTTTTGGCAAATTTCAGTAATTCCCTGTTACTGATCTCTGAGCCCCTTGGCTGCCTCTCATGTCGAGTCTTTTTTTTAATTACATTAATCTATTTTTAACATTTTTTAAATCGCTGGCAGACAGTAGTTAACGTGACACGCTAGAAATGTATTCCTCTCACTGAACCCTGTCCCTGTTCAATATATAAATGTTGATGTCACGTCGTGTTCGGTCCAAGCAGCGGGCCACGAAGCTCCTTGTTGGAGCCTCATACCTGACGTTCATATGAATGTGGCCAACCGCTAAACCTTTGCAGATTGGACCGCCATCTTAATATTCGTATAAAATAAGCTGTTTCATATGTTTGCTCTTGAGCTCTGGACTCTATTTTTACATTTATATGGAACATATGAAGGGCCGGGTTTTACTACACTGATATGGCCGACTGGATTTGTTTTTCAGCAGGCTTGATCTGCTTGTTATACACTGTTCGTTGTGAGGGACATCAGCTGTAAAGCGGCATGAATTTTCAGTCTCTGTAACGACAAATAACGTTTGCATGTCCTTACGCGGACCGCACCGTTGCGGATTGTGCACAAAGGAAAGCGCTTTAATCCCACTGCATGCACAGGAATTTGGGCACGCCGGTGTCCACGTCTCTGCTTGATTGTTGGCGAGGGAGTGAATCGTTTTGAATTTATTTTTGGTCCATAAGTCATTCTGCTCAGGGTACCATAAACTGCAGCGCTGGCAGCTCCCAAATCCAGTTTCTGTTTTCTGGAAGGTAATCGAAGCAGCTGCAGTTTCTATGATCACAGGTGTTTGTGATTTCAAAACAGAGAATTTTAGAGCACACGTGTTGTACCATCTTTATTTATCCGTCCGAAACGCTGCCCGAAGAGAGGAGGACATCTTTGTCGCTTGAATAAATTCACTGTAGCCGCATCTCTGCTTTAAGTTGGGGTGGCTCGTGCCTGGTCAGAACCTCCATCACACAACAGGGAGGAACTTTTGCAGAGTATTTATTGCTTTTTCTCCGTAGCTCCACCACCAGGTGGATAGAAACCTCTGAGGCTCGTAAATCCTCTGGCTTCGTGGCGTTCTGTCTGGACCGCGGGCGATTGCTTGTCTTTGCCATGTCCATTTATGGCCAGTGGTCCCCATCACCACCGTCCTCTTCATGGTCCTGATGCAGACACATACTACATCTACTGTTGATGTATAGACTGGGGTTCAGCCTGAGGAACCACTCTGAGTTTATCCTCATTAGCAGAAAATGCACCGAGCCGACGAGTACAGTCTGGAGTGTAGATGCTAAAAAAAAAATCATGTTGGAACTAAGCACAGGCAGCCTCATTCAGCATCTCCATTTGGTGCAGTAGGGACACTGTATCATGTAACATTGTACATCTGGAACATATTCCAGATCATCTCATGAGCCCCAAAGCTGAATTGCAGGTTATTTGGACTCCACTTCAAGTCTCATTTCAACTTTTTAAATATGAGTGATTGTTAATTGGTGTATATCTCACAAGGATTGTTAGATTTCTTTTACTCTGGGAAAACTGGAAAACATTTTCATGTTTATTTGTGAGTATATTTAAGGACATCGAGTACAAATCATGGACGTCCTGACAGGAGATCAAGCATTTTGAATTTATTTGAAAGGTATTTTTAATGTCAGAAGATTCTTTGTAAAGGCCAGAAATCCTACTTGAAAGTATTCTTGAAAATACAGTCTGTCATACTGTACTATTTGACATCCAACAATGCGTTCTGGGTAAAACTGTAGAAATGTTCACATGTGTTGCTCCACTTTCGCCGCTGAAACCCAGGAGCAAAATGTCTTGCTTGTCAGTCAGCAGGTGCTCTGTCTTCTTTTAAAATATGATTACTCTATAAATGTCTATCATCTCGTATGGTTTTCACATATTTCACGGAGGAACATCGGGATGCCACTGCACTGACAGTTTTGCACCCTCATAAAGGTTGATAGTTTTGCCGCATGCTTTATTTTGGTTTTTTTGAAAGTGAAACCACATTGTTAGTTAGACGGCAGACCGTCCTCGGACATCTCGGTGAGCAGGTCGAAGACGCAGTGGTCTCGTATCTGTTCAGTTTGTCGCGGATTCGGAGCAGCCTGAGGTGATGGTAGAAGATGGAGCCGTTGGTGTTTGTGGTTGGTGTTGGTGTAAGTGCGTCAACATCAGGCTACCTCTAATGGTTTGTGAGGCAGCTGGTGACATTAACCAACCATGTTTCCATCCATAAATGGTTAGAAAATGCTCATTAATAGAAATTCAAATCCTGTGTGTTTCCATTAAGGGATTTTGGTGAAAATTACAAACTTGTGCGAATTTCTGCTGGTTGGCATGGCAACCCGACTAGGAGTGTGGATATCACCATGGAGAGAGGACATCAAGCTTTAGTGAGGCATTGATGTTTTTGTTAAAAAAAGTTACTATTTCTTCCTCCATCCACACAAATCTTATGTTGTCCTCCATGTTGTTGTCTTGTGAGTGAACCGCAAACACCGGAAGCAGTGAAAGTGCGCTCTGTCACACTTGATTCAAATATAACTGTTTCCATCCCTTTCAGGTCTAGCGAGCGTATTTTAGTTTGTGTGAATCAGGTGATATTAGTTTGAATTAGGGCATTTCCATCATAATTTTCCGATGTGCTACATCTAGATGTGCATCTAAACATGCTGATGGAAACATGACTACTGTCTGTGTGTCTCCTCACTGATCCAGCCAGATCTTTCCTAAACCTACGACATGTTTGTTTACGGGTATAATCATCTGTGTTTCAGGATGATATAGTCGTGCTTTTAGATACAAATAACAAGACTGTCCTAAGGGTCCCTATAAACTAATGTGTTAATGTAATGCATACATAATGAAAACTAATTACATTATTCAACTTTTGAATTATTAACTAACTTTGAGTAGCACTAACTGCTGCTTACTAATAGGCTACATTAATTAATGTGTTTCCTAACCCTATAATAATGATTGTTAGTTCTATGTTTCTTGTGTTCAGACAATAAAATCAAGAATGGTTTTACCTGCTTGGTGACACGGACCTGTCAGAGTCCGCCGAGCCGACCAGCTGATAAATGACCTGTCAGCAACACATCGGATGACGCTTCTGAGGAAGACTGGAGTCACAGTCGAAACTGTCAAGCAGGTAAGACCATTCTTGATTTTATTGTCTGAACACAAGAGACATAGAACTAATATGTACGAGAAGACATAATGAACATAATCAACTTAATAATGATTGTTAATATATCTATAAACAGTAAATTAATGCTTAATAATGTCCTAACTAACGTTAATTAAGGGACCCTTGTTGTAAAGTGTTACCAAGGAGTTCATAGTTACGAAGTGCTGTTTGATGACCGTAGGAATTATTATTAGCGAAGGATGAGTGCAGCAAAGTCTGCATGAGCAGACGCAGCACTGTGGGAGGGTGGAGGTAAATTCCCTCATGAAACCAGCAGTTCAGCTGTTTTATCCAGGGACCTTCAACAGACTGAAACATGTTATTATTAAAGTAACCATGACAACAAAGGATATGAAATGTTGAGGAAGTACCAAAACCACAGTCTTCTCCCAAACCTAACTCTAATCAGGCCATGACTGTTATAGAAACAAAGATGACTTTGATGCTTGTTATGGTAACCATGACAACCGAGGTCCGTTACTAGTTGCGCTACCTCGGGAGTCTATCTCGTCTATGTGCGGTAGCCTATCAGAGCGCTGGAATCAGACCTGCGCGGTTGTATAGGTTGGACGACGTGTTGAAAACACCAGGCGCACAAAAAGAGCCTGTGCAGGTTACTGCCACAGCAACATGTTGTGTTCTCCAAAACACACAACTGTGCCGTAGTTTTGTCCTGTTTTTGTTCACCCTGTCTCTTCCACTGCATCATCGCAGTAATAAATTATGACTGAGAAACCCGTGGTGTTTACACCGTCTTTCCCGCTATTACGATTTCATCATTGGAACCGTTTAAACTAAACCAAATGTTGGGATGCTAGCTTTCAGACAGTCATCCAGAGTACATGTTATTTACTCCTATAGCTCTTACTGCATGTGCAGAATCCTGACATTTTTGTATTACGTTACAACATGAGGCGTCCACCCGCCGTCGCACCCTCCCCTCGCCACACACATGTAGTAGAAATACTGTAGTGCTCTTGAAGATGCATGTAGACACTACGACGGTGAATCAGTGGTCCTCAGGTCAGCCAGGAGTTTGATCTAACAAAGGGTCTGTTAGGTAAGAACCCCGCTGTAGTTTTACCGAACACATTTCTTTCCCCCCCCCCGTCAGAGTCTGTGGAAAATGTCTGTTCTGGGCTTTTACTGCTTTCTCTCAGTAACACAGTTTGTCCTGCCTGTCATAACTCTTGACCAGACGGTCATTCTGCGCTGATGATTTATGAGCAAACGACACAAAATCTTGACAAATTAGTTTCTTGTGCTTGTGTTGTTTTTATTTCGTCTCAGTTTTGGCAGACGGCTTTATTGAGCTCTGAAATGATATCACGCTGACATTTGATATCGCATCTCTGTGGTTATAAGGACCAGCTTTAATGCGCCTTGCTCTGTGATTAATGAGTTTAAGGTGGAGTCACCCTATGGTGGACATGATATAGAGTGGCTTACAATTTTAATGTATGTTTTATATTTCCAGGTTGGTTTATTATCCCACCACATGAGTAATTAGCCGTTATTGCATACACACATACCGGTAGTATATCATGAAACACATGGAGCTGGGCAATTTTCTTTCTTAACATCTATGGTATTTTAATTGATTTCTTATGATTATATTAACAACAAAACCAAGCAGTTTATGTTAGACTGGCTGTATTTTTCCTTTGCTATAAATACTAGTAGTCGAGCCAGCAGGCAGTTAAGGGTGTGCGCTGATCATGCACCATGTGCAGTCATCTGTCAGCCAACAATCCTTCACCCTGTCTCAAGCTTTCACTGCCTCTCAGGCCTGAGCGGTCCTGACAGATCAAACCGCAGAGGCTGAGGGCACTGATTAGAGCAGACAAAAAGCAGTCCAACTGTACCAGTGATAACATCGTGAGTGTGGGAGAAAGCATGGCAGCGGCGGCGGAGCAAGCCAACGAAAATGAAGTCAATGAGCCTGACAAAGTGGGCCATGACAGTGGACACTGAGCCGTGTTTAGGACCTGTTCACTGAAGCCTTGGGGCGCTGCTGAACTACTCCTGCCTCATGCACACAGACATGAGTGGTTTGCAGTGCGCTACCTTACATGACGTGACAATACTGCTATACATCTTTGATCTATTTGGATGTAGGCTGTGCAATTAATTGCACAATTAATTCAAGTACTTTCCAACCATTTCATGCAGCCTCCTTCATGCATGCTTTACTTTTACTCTTCAGATATTGTTTCGTCTAAATTAGTAATGGTTCAGCAATGTTTTCAAGCTGTCAGTTTTAAATATATATCAATAGACTTCTGCCTTTGAATTTCTTCACGCTAATCTTCAAAAATTCAAGTAATTTCCAAACATTTCATACAGCCTCCTTGTTACAACCAAAAACGTAATAACGGCCAATAACGTAATAACGGCCAATAACGTAATAATTTTGGCCATTTCAAATGTAATAAAGCCAATAGTGTAATAATGTGCCAATAATGTAATAAAACTTTTGAGCCAATAACGTTTTTGCCGATAATGTAATAAGGCATTACATTATTGGCTGGTTAATTATTGTTTTTTCAAAATGTAATAACTGGTCATAATGTAATGCCTTATTACATTATCGGCAAAAAGTTATTACGTTATTGGCTCAAAAGTTTTATTACATTATTGGCACATTATTACACTATTGGCTTTATTACATTTGAAATGGCCAAAATTATTACGTTATTGGCCGTTATTACGTTTTTGGTTGTAACACTCCTTCTTACATTTACTTTTACACTTCAGATATTGTTTCTTCTAAATTCGTAATGGTTCAGCAATGTTTTCAAGCTGTCAGTTCAGTAGACTTCAGCCTTTCAATTTCTTCATACTAATCTTCAAAAATTCAAGTAATTTCCAACCATTTCATACAGCCTCCTTCTTAAATGTCTTACTTTTACTCTTCAGATATTGTTTCATCTTTTCAAGATTGCTTCAGCAGTTTCTTAACTTAATTCAGCAATGTTTTAACAATTTATTCAGCTCATTCAGCTTCCAGCTTTCAGCATTCACCTGTATTTCTTTCAGGAAATGCATTCTCTAGTTGAAATTGTATTACGCCTGTCAAATATCCAATTTACAGTAGCTGCAGTTTTTTGTGATGAAGGCAAAATGTTTCACAACAAAAATAAATGGAGCATTGTGGTGCTACGGAGAAACAGGCCTTCAAACCATATTCTCTACACAGCAGGTAACATGCTTGTTTGGTTCAAGAGCCAACAAAAACTTGTATCATGGTCTCTGCCAATGTAATCACCATCTTTTTTTTCTTCTTTTTTTCTTTTTTGCTGTCCTTCAGCTCTGGATGTGACATGTGTGAATCCTCTACTCTTGATTTTGACTGAGAATCATACAAGGTTGTGTGCTTGTGTGTGCCAGAAACAGTACAGGGGAATATGAGACTATTTACTTATGCACCAGTGAAAGGAGCATGAAAAGTGAATGTTTTAGTCTAAACTGTGAGTTTCATTTGTAATGAGCCATTCACTCTTTGGTTGTTCTGAGAATAGAGAAGCAGAGTCTCAACATGCCTTATAAAGTTCAGCTTATTTACAAGTGACGCTTGAGATCGTTCAGCGTTACAGGATTTTCTGCCACGGTGCAAACACATAAATATCAAATGAACCTGACTCTCGTACATCAACCAAAGATATTGTTGTGTATCTTTAGTTTACAGTCTTTAATCCTTTCAATGAATGTGTCAGTAAAAACTGGGTCATCGCGTATCAGGAAAAAAAAATCCTGTACCCAGAACATCTTGACAGTGGAGAAAATCTTTCACACTATCATCTTCTTTCAGTGTACAAAAAAAACACTCACACATTCCCATTTTGTTTGGGATTGTTGATTTCCTGAATTGTTATGCAGTTGCATTCTTTTATTACGTGCAATGAATTTTCTTTAAGGTTTATTTCACAACATGCCACAGAAGATTTTATTTTAACCATAATATGCCTGTCAGACAGTATTTGTTGAGCAAGGCATTGCCAGGAAATGACTCAGCTGTGTTCCACCAGTGACTCTGAGACAAGCTATTAAGTGATTTACTGACCCTCTGGTAGATATTAAGTCGACATAAAATCCCCATGTTTTTAAGTCAAAATATGGCACTGTTCAGCCAACGTGAGGATCATGCGAGGTTCCTGTCCTAACCCTCAACCTCGCCCTAACCCCAAGGATGTACACTACAGGTCAGGGTTTTATCACCACCAGAGGAGACATGTGGAGAAAGAGAAGTAACACTT
The DNA here is from genome assembly GCA_030347415.2 of Decapterus maruadsi. Lineage (NCBI taxonomy): Eukaryota > Metazoa > Chordata > Actinopteri > Carangiformes > Carangidae > Decapterus > Decapterus maruadsi. The sequence goes on along the minus strand of CM064885.1, from coordinate 11,120,687 downwards.
AATGGTGCTGATCAATGATGAGTCTTCTTCCTGATCGACAAATATCTGTATTTGAAGATCAAACGAGAAGATACAGAGAAGACACACACAGTATAGATTTTATGAGCGCAAATATGGATGGGAATCATTAGCATGGCTGCCATGTGGGTTACAGAAGAGCATTAGCATGAGAAGGTCAAGGAGGTTGTTTTGTTTTATTGAAAACTTCTGAGTTATCATTTTTCAAAGACCATCTCTCAGAAAGTCTCCAGAGTTGCCAACTTGTAAGGGGTGACTGGCATCAACAGCCAGTGTACGACTATATATTAGTGAATCTGTGGACAGATTTTGCTGTATTACAGTACCATCCATTATGATTCTCCATAAACAGTGACCATTTGGAGAAACTTAATACAGTCTCTCACTATGGGTCTTCAACAAGAAGCCCACCAGGTTTGGCTCTCCTCAGGTAGGAGGGCATGAGGATGCAGGAATGAAACCACCCCTCTCCTTTGCATCCGCCCCCAAAGAGGCATCATGGTGGTGCCATGCCATTTGGACCCTCCCCCTCATCTGTTGAATCCTTGTAGAATTGTAATCTGAAAGGCAAAAGGGTAAACGGCAAACAATGGCAAAACAACACGAGCATTAAAGGGATAGTTCACCCAAAATTCAAATTTCACCCATTATCTACTCACCCTCATGTCGACTAAAGCCTGCCACACATAAAGATAATTGGGCTGATTTTTCCCTGATTTTCCCCCTTCTGACCACGGACAGAAATCATTTGATTATCTTAAGCTTTTAAGATCATCTTATGAGATTCTCTTGTAATCTGTGGTGTGTTAAGAGTCAACATTCCCCCGACAATCGTGGCCGTATCAATCGAAAGTCATCATGTGTGTGGAAAGCCGGTGTTGTGCCAAGAAGTGCTTGCTTGCCGAGCTCTGCTTGCCGAGCTCTGCATGCTGCTCCTTTCTCATGGCAGGGCTTCAATACAAGAGGGACATTACAGATGAGCAGCTTGGAGGTATTTGAATATTTTTTTTAAAAAGTGAGCACCATTCACAGCCATTATATGGACAAATACTGCTGCACGGACCCCCCCGTAACTCTGAGGAGGCACGGAGGACTCCTAGTCGACATGAGGGCGAGTAGATAATGAGTGAAATTTGAATTTCGGGTGAACTATCCCTTTAACTTATACCGAGCTGCTTCTGTTTCAAATCATAGGAAGTCATAACTGTTCTTTATTGTAGCTGGAGCTGCTGCTTACCTAACGCTGAGCCTTTGCACAACCTATGAGTATAGCCAGACATGTGTTCAGGTCCTGCACTGCTCCAGGCCACCCAGCTCTCATTAGATAAGATTACAAAAAAAGAAGAAGAAGAAGAACGGGAGCAGCAACCAGCGCTGCGCTGCGCTGGCCAGGCTGAAGCTTTTCTACAAGTGCAGATAATTGTGCTCAAGGCGTGTACTGACTGATAAATGATTCGGTCGCTGGTGTCCATTAATATTGCATTCTTGCTGCATTCTCGGCTTGCCCCTGATTGGCTTGGGGTGATGTCAAGCAGGACTGTTGCCAGTTGTCCAAAATCACAGACAGAAATAGCATTCATCTGGAAAGACGATGATGACAAGAATAATCACATGTTCAGTGAAAATCCTCCATCTGTGTTCCTGGATATGATTTAGCAATGACTTAAGTTAGCGTGATGCTACTGCTATGCATATTTAGAGATGGTCCTATTTCATGACACATGTTGCGCACCGTTTAGCTCACTGCTACTTTGCAGAGCTTTGGTTTTGGATTTCCGTCCTCTGCTTGACAGTGATGTGCTTTTAAATGAGTAACCTGTCAGCTCTTATTTTAGTTTAAGTTAGTCAGGAATCACAAAGCAACAGATTGTCCCAAATAGGCTTTTGTGATCATGGGAATCCAGTGTCCCCGCCACATTTTGAATCACACCCGTCCAGAGTAGCGCTAAGTTTTTATCACGCGTTAAACTGATGAAAATTGAATCAAGGAATTGATTCCTGATGTAACTTTAGTCAAAATATTGTGGATTTACTTTTTTCGATTTCTTTTTTTTTACTACTATGACATTGTGTGCGGTAAAAGCACATTAATAATAAAACACCTGCAAGAGGCCACAAGATAAAAGCTCCTGTTACGCCTGTCAAAAAGGAAGCTATTCATGGACTTACTGAGACCCCTGAGAGCTCCTGACCTCACTGCTGTGAATCACACTTCAATGAAATATGGAGGCTGTCACAGTTCGCCGATCACAGCGCAGGCAGCGAGGACGCAACGGCAGACGGATTCAGTGGAGATGATGTAAACAGGTAGACAGGTGTATACAGAGGGCAGGTGAGCTGAGAGACAGCCAATCAGGAACAGACAATAATGTCCTACACACATGTACACAGGGAAACAATGGCAGGTTTAGATGGCTGAATGAAGGAGTCAGGAAATGAAGTGGAGAACATGGTTCAGGAGAAGCGAACAGCATCTGGAAACAGGCACTATGGGGAATTAGAAAGTAGACTGTGACTGTGGCAAATTATACTTTTCTTTTGGCAAATTAGTCAGAAGTGAGGTTTCTGGTTCAAGTCACCTGTCTGCAGTAACCACAGAGAGCCAGCAGTGGAACAAACATCTCACAGTGCAGAGTACAGCATAGAAATCGCTGCAGGCTGATATCAGTCTGCTGGCAGGGGTGGATGGGGCAACAAGTCAGGCCTGGCATGTTTGGTCCAGACCGGCCCACAACACTATCCGTTGACTGTTACCAATGCTTTCATTTTTATTATTCACTGCTTTTCGGCGCCATTCTGTCCTTGTCCCAGTTAACAAGCAACGGGAAATCGAATGGTTGATGGAAACATGTCCGCCCCCTCAACACGAGGTGGTGAGATTCAGCAGGTTAATACAGACCCCTTGACCTCCTGAGCTGTTGACCTATTACTTCACCTAGTAAACAACTGAGAGTTCTCCAGATCAGACATGCTGGTCCAGGGCCGAGTTGTGACTCAGGTCAGACCTCAGTGTTGCTTTATTTATTTTTTAATAAAAAACATCTTCTTGCTGGATGTGCTGTGTTTTTATGCATGAATCAGTCCTGGCGCACGAGGCCAGGCTCTGTGTTTTTTTTCCTATGCTACACTTTGTGTCGTCTCTACTGTTGTGAAGCATGTACACATATTGTCCAGTTTCAGTCAGATTAAGGCCGTCCCATCAGGCCATATAGAAAAATCACACTCACAGGCAGGTGACAACTAGGGAAAAAAAGAGATCGAGTTAATTCTTTTATTGTACTACTGTATGCAGTGAGTGCACCTGGATGGAAGTGTAATGGTGTGCATCCCTGTGTATGTTGCGTTCAGTCCCTGTTCAGTTTAGTTCCTGTTTTATTTTTAAGTTCTGTGTTGTCCTTTGTCATGGTCTGTGTCTCTCGTTTCCTCTTAGGTTCCTGTTTTAGTTTGAAGTCCTTGGCTGCGTTTCAAAAACAGGTTGAGTTTACCTCACTCACTCAGCCCTTGCTCTTACGTCACACGGAGGCCACTTGGAGGGAGTGGAGGGAAAGTGGGTGGGGGAGGAGTAGAGGAATCGACCACGTGTCGTAGGTGTAGTGCTGTACTGCCTCTTAAGGGGGTTTTGGGGGGGGGGCTGGCCAGTTCACGGTGTGAATTCAATATAATATCAATATATACTACTCTGTCTCTGTCTGTCACTGATGATTGTAATGTCCACAGCAGATCTAGGAGAGCTGTGGTCTATGACAGCATTGTATTCATATAGCGCCCCCTGTTGATGAACATGGTTAGAGCAGGATGTGGCGAACAGAGGTTACCGCATGTAAACCGGAAGTGTTGTTGTGTGTACAAAGAGCGGACAGTAAAAGAACACAGTACACCTGAACGGAGTGTCTTTCATTTCTGAAATACAAAACATAGAGACATTACACTGGCGACGAGGAAGAGCGCAACCCGCACGGCAAGAAAGTCAAGTCGGACTCAAAAAAAAAAGACGACGGAGGGAAAACAACACACCGAGTGAGTTGCTAAGCTAAAAAGACAGAGCTAACGCAGAACAACACCGTCATGTCGCTCGCGAGCAGTGTCGCTGTTCCCCCGTTTGATACTGAGAGTGATCCCAGCTCCATCGGGCCTCGGTGGATTAAATGGACACAAAGGTTTGAAAATTACACCACTGCCATGAACATAGCAGGAGATGCTAGGCTAAAAGCATTGATGCTGCACGTAGCAGGAGAGCGAGTGCACGACATTTATGATACCATGGCGGCAGCGACCGACAAGTATGCAGACACGAAAGAGAAGCTCAATTTTTCACCCAAAAAGAACGTGCAATATCAAGTCTACATGTTCAGGAAAGCTGTGCAGCAACCAGGAGAGGATCTGGACAGATACCACACCAGGCTGCGCATGCTTGCGAAGAACTGTGAGTTTGTTGACATAGATTCTGAAATTAAAGCACAACTGATACAAAGCTGCACATCATCTAGACTACGCAGGAAGGCATTGAGAGAGCCCGACATGACATTAAACGGACTTTTAGACCATGGCAGAACACTTGAACTCTCTGAAATACAAGCTAAAGGCATGGAACAGGGTGCAGCTGCTACTGTGAATGTAGTACATCAGAGAGCTCAGAACAAGCACGTAGCTGGACACAAATACACAACAAGAAGCAAACCAAACAATCAGTGCAGGAACTGTGGAGGCAGATACCCACATGAAGAAGACTGCCCTGCAAAAGGCAAAACGTGTAGAGCATGTGGTAAACAAAACCATTTTGCAAAGCAATGCCGCTCGACTCCCAGAAACAAAGACACAAAACAATACAAAGACAGTAAGCAAAAGTACACACATCAGAGAGTACACCATGTGACCAGCACTGTACCCAAAGACGACAAAAAGGCAGCGTCTTCCAGCAGTGATGATGAGTATGTGTTTGTAGTAAACACGAAGACCACAAAGCTGCCACAGACCAACATCAAAATAAACAACCTGAGTGTGTCAGTCTTAGTGGATTCCGGTGCTACAGCAAACATCATCAGCAAGACAACGTATGAGAGATTAGAGCCACGCCCGCAGCTACGACAGACGGCAACAAAAATCTTTCCTTATCGCTCCAAAGTCCCTCTCCCTGTTGTTGGTGCATTTGAAGGACAAGTCACAAAAGGAAACAAACAGTCTCAAAGCATGTTCTACGTCATTCAAGGAGACAGCTTTTCCATACTGAGCTATGACACATCTACAGAACTTGGATTGATCAAAATAATCACCTCCCTGTCACCTGCACCAACTACCACGACAGTTGCAGAGGAGCTCGTCAGCAGCTATCCGGAGCTATTCGAAGGAATTGGCAAGCTGAAAGACTTTCAGGTAAAGCTTCACATCAACTCTGATGTACAGCCGACATGCCAACCACACAGACGTGTGCCATTCCATGTACGACAGAAAGTGGAAGACGAGCTGCGGAAACTAGAAGCGGACGACATTATTGAAACAGTGTCAGGTCCCACACCATGGGTATCCCCTATTGTAACACCCCCCAAGCCAAAGGACCCAGACAAGGTGAGAATCTGTGTAGACATGCGTCAAGCCAACACTGCAATTGAACGTGAACGTCACATCACACCCACAGTGGATGACGTCATTCATGCACTGAATGGAGCCACTGTGTTTTCTAAATTGGACTTGACAGCAGGGTATCACCAGTTAGAGCTCCACCCAGAGAGCAGATATATAACTACATTCACCACTCACCTTGGTCTGAGGCGCTATAAACGTTTGAACTTTGGCATCTCATCAGCAGCGGAGGTTTTTCAAAACACAATCTGCCAGACTCTCCAGGGCCTCAGAGGGGTAAAAAACCTGAGTGACGACATTATCGTCTCATCACTCAGTCTGAGCATGATGAAAATCTCAGAGCAGTGTTTCAGAGAATCAAGGAGAGCGGCCTCACACTCAACCGAAAAAAATGTGAATTCAACAAGTCCAAACTTGAATTCTTTGGATTCATCTTTTCTGCCGACGGCATCTCAGCGGATCCCAAAAAGGTGGCAGCCATACAACAGGCCAGTGACCCACAGGATCCTGGTGAAATCAGGAGTCTGCTTGGAATGGCTAACTACTGCTCTCGGTTCATAAAAGACTTTGCCTCCATCTCTGCTCCACTGCGCACGCTCACGAGGAAAGACGCACCGTGGGAGTGGGGTCCAGACCAGGCGGCAGCACTCAGAGCAATCAAAGACGGTCTCACCAGTGCCACCACCATGTCATATTTCGATCCAAATAAAGACACAGAGCTGATCGTCGATGCCAGCCCCGTCGGGCTAGGGGCAATCCTGTATCAAAAGGTGAAAGGAGAGAGATGCACCATAGCATATGCCAGCCGCGCTCTCAGTGACGTGGAAAAACGCTATTCACAAACAGAGCGGGAAGCGCTAGCTGTGGTGTGGGGTTGTGAACATTACCACCTATACATCTATGGACATCCATTCACACTAGTGACTGACCACAAAGCCCTTGAAATCATCTGGAACAATCCCAGATCCAAACCACCCGCCAGAATTGAACGTTGGGGACTGAGGCTTCAGCCATACAACTTCAGGGTGGAGTACAGGAAAGGAGCTGAGAACCCAGCTGACTACATCTCCCGCCATCCTGCGCTCACACAAACCAACGACAGCACACGGGCAGCAAAGGTAGCAGAGGAGTACATCAACTTCGCCTCGCTTCATGCCACGCCCAAAGCGATGACTCTCACTGAGATTAAAGAAGAGACTCTGAAAGACCCAGTCTTACAAAAGGTCAGTGTGCACATAAGAAACAACACATGGCACAAGATCACAAATGACACACACCACACTACTGTGCTGAAACAGTTCAAACAGATCAGCAGTGAACTAACAGTGTCCCCCACTGATGACATCATTCTGAGAAACACAAGAATAGTCATCCCCTCGACTCTACAAGACAGAGTTTTGCAGCTTGCACATGAGGGACATCAGGGTATAGTCAAGACAAAAACACTCCTCAGGACAAAAGTTTGGTTTCCAAACATGGACCAGCAAGCGGAGGCCACAGTCAGGAACTGTATAGCATGCCAGGCAAACACACCAGTCACTCACACAGAGCCGTTACAGATGTCTGAGTTGCCTGAAGCTCCGTGGCATAGCACAAGTGCAGACTTTTATGGACCTCTCCCCACTGGAGAGTATCTGCTGGTTATCATCGATGACTACACACGATACCCAGTAGTTGAAGTCATTAAGTCAACTTCTGCTAACACAGTCATACCAGTCATGGACAAAGTGTTTTCCACATTTGGAATTCCCAGGGTCCTTAAGTCAGATAATGGCCCTCCCTTCAACAGCGACCAGTTTGCCCAGTTTGCAACATATCTAGGGTTTCACCATCGCAAGATCACGCCGCAGTGGCCTCAGGCCAATGCCACTGCAGAACGTTTCAGCGCACACTAGGCAAGAGCATCCGTGCTGCAGGAACACTGAATATTCCGTGGAAACAACATCTCAACATCTTCCTGAGAGAATATCGTTCCACACCACACAGCACTACAGATGCCTCACCATGAACTGTTATTCCAGCGACAGATCTACATCCCAACAGCCACAGTCATTGTCAACAGCTCAGATCACACAGTCAGAGCAAAAGATCATGCTGCCAAAAGCAAGATGAAAACCTACGCTGACACTCGCCGTCACGCCACGCCGAGCACTTTCAGTCCAGGAGACACAGTGCTTCACCGACAGCCCAAGCACAACAAGCTCACCACGCCCTACAACGCCGAGCCATACAAAATATCAAGGGTCAAAGGCTCAATGATCACTGATGGACACTCAATCACCAGGAACTCATCCTTTTTTAAAAGATCCCCACTGCACCTCAGAGCATTCCACCGTGACGATGGCAGTGATGTCACAGCCGAGGACACGCCACCTCCGAGATATCCTTCTCGGCAAAATAGACGTCCTCCTCCTTATCTTCGTGAATATGAGTAGTGTTGGATATCTGCATGGACTGTCATAGACTGTGAACTAATCACTCATGGCATCAGAGACTATTGCACCTCATGGACTGACAATGTTGTTACTTAAAACCTGTTTCGAAATGATGATTATTGTTGTATATGTCGTTCTAGGTGAATAGGTTCAACACACAAAGTATAAGGCTGTTTTGTTACAGTACAGAGGTTTGTTTTCAGGTATAACCCCAAGCAGAGTTGAAGCATTTAATAGTTCAATGAAAGTAAAGTATGAAAGCTGCAGCCACTATGTTCATCTGACATATGTATAAAATTAATTACCTTTAAAGTTAAGCTGTCGCTTAAAAAAAAAAAAAAGGAAAAGAGTGATGTAATGTCCACAGCAGATCTAGGAGAGCTGTGGTCTATGACAGCATTGTATTCATATAGCGCCCCCTGTTGATGAACATGGTTAGAGCAGGATGTGGCGAACAGAGGTTACCGCATGTAAACCGGAAGTGTTGTTGTGTGTACAAAGAGCGGACAGTAAAAGAACACAGTACACCTGAACGGAGTGTCTTTCATTTCTGAAATACAAAACATAGAGACATTACAATGATGAGCTCTGCTTCATCAGACCAATCCTGATTAAAATGCCTTATTCAACTACACATACACAGGCACAGCAACTACTGCTCAAAAAAAATAAAGGGAACACTTAAACAACACCTCCAAGTATATAAGGCCCCGTTTAGACGTACACGGGTATTTTTAAAAACGGAGACTTTAACCATCGTTCGCACCCTCCGTTTACACGCAAACGGAGAATTCGCCCCTGAAAACGATGCTTTTTAAAAACTCCGGCCGGAGTGGAGATTTTGGAAAACTCTGTTTTCGCGTTTGCATGTAAACAGATAAAAACAGAGATTTGGGTAGCCGACATCAGACCCTGACGTCTAACCGTAGCCATATTACATAACTAAATAAATAATAATGATGGTAAAATGTAATGCAGACAGATGTGTTCATTGTAAAACATTTATTTATTGATGTAATGTTAAATGGGGTGATTTCTGTACAGAGTTCAGAGGTTGTGCTGCTTGTGCTGGATTCTGATTGGCTAACGTGGGCTTGAGCTTCTCGCTACACTGCCACCTGCAGGTCTGGCATGCTCTTGACGGCGTATATACCCGGCTTAGTGTAAACGTAAACAAACGGACTGGTGTGCATGCAGATTTTTTTGTAAACGGAGAGGGTGAAATGTCCGTTAATGAAAATATCCGGGCACATGTAAACGTAGGCTCACACTCATGTGAAATCAACCTGTCCAGAAGCAACACTAACTGTGAATCAATTTCACCTGTTGTTGTGCAAATTAAACAGGCAACAGGTGGAAATGAGAGGCAATTAGCAAGACTACCCCTATAAAGGAGTGGTTCTGCAAGTGTGACCACAAACCATTACTCTATTACCGTCGTTTCCAGCTGATGTTTTGGTCACTTTTGAATTTGTGTTCCCTAGAGCTACAGTAGCATGAGGCAGTGTCTACAACCAACAGAAGTTGCTCAGGTTGTGCAGCTCATCCAAGATGGCACATCAATGCCAGCTGTGGCAAGAAGGTTTGCTGTGTCTGTCAGCACAGTGTCTAGAGCATGGAGGAGATACCAGGAGACAGGCCAGTACACCAGGGGACGTGGAGGTGGTCGTAGTAGGGCAACAAGGCAGCAGCAAGACCGCTACCTGCTTCTCTGTGCAAGAAGGAACAGGAGGAGCACTGCCGGAGCCCTGCAGAATGACCTGCAGCAGGCCACTAATGTGCATGTTTCTGCTCAAACTGTCAGAAATGGACTCCACGAGGGTAGAGGTCCAGAAGTGAGGCCTGTTCTAACAGCCCGACACCGTGCAGGGCGATTGGCATTTGCCAGTGAACACCAATATTCACAGATGAGAGCAGGTTCACACTGAGCACATGTGACAGACGTGACAGAGTCTGGAGACGCTGTGGAGAACGTTATATTGCCTGCACCATCCTCGAGCATGGCTGGTTTGGTGGTGGGTCAGTAATGGTGTGGGGAGGCATTTCTTTGGATGGCCGCACAGCCCTCCATGTGCTGCCAGAGGTTCCCTGACTGCCATTAGGTACCAGGATGAGATCCTCAGACCCACTGTGAGACCATATGCTGGTGCAGTGGGCCCTAGGTTCCTTCTAATGCATGGCAATGCCAGGCCTCATGTGGCTGAAGTGTGTCACCAGTTCCTCCATGATGAGGGTATTGATGCTATGGAGTGGCCTGCCTGTTCCCCAGACCTGAATCCAACCGAGCACATCTGGGACATCTTGTTTCGTTCCATCCACCAACGCCACGTTGCACCACAGACTGTCCAGGAGTTGACTGATTCTTTAATCCAAGTCTGGGAGGCGATTCAGCAGGAGAACATCCGCCACCTCATCAGAAGCATGCCCAGGCGTTATAGGGAGGTCATTTACAGATTCAGCCAAATGCAGCAAAGTTGATTGGACGACGCTTCGCAGAACAGATGGACAATGATCCAAAACATACTGCAAAAGCAACCCAGGGGTTTTTTAAAGCAAGGAAGTGGAATATTCTGGCACAGTCAATCACCATATCTCAACCCAATCGAGTATGCATTTCACTTTCTCAAGACAAAACTTAAGGCAGAAAGACCCACAAACAAGCAACAGCTGAAGACAGCTGCAGTAAATGCCTGGCAAAGCATCACAAAGGAGGAAACCCAGCGTTTGGTGATGTCCATGGCTTCCAGACTTCAGGCAGTCATTGCCTGCAAAGGATTCTCAACAAAATATTGAAAAGTAACATTTTACTTAGGGTGATGTTTATTTGTCCAATTACTTTGAGCTCCTGAAATGAGGGGTGTTTGTATAAAAATAGCAACAATTCCTACATGTTTAATCATATATTTTTGTTCAACCCCTTAAACCTTCAAGTCTGCACTTCAATTCCGCCCAAATCATGAAGATTGTGTCACTGTCCAAATATTTCTGGGCCTAACTCTAGGCATGTGGAGGTCACACACACTAGCCTAATTTTGACTTGTCTGGAGGAATTTTCATTGACGTTGGAGCAGCCTGCAATGTGATTTTCCACTTTAGTATGGTTCTGGATCCAGACCTCCATGGGATGATCATTTTGATTTATATTGATCATTTTTATGTTATTTTGTTCTCAACGCACTCGACAATATTTTGAATAATGATTTTCAACTACAATATTTCATTAAATGAGATTCAAGGTGTGTTGTTTAAGCGTTTAAGTCTTTATTTTTTTGAGCAGTGTATATGAATATGAAGCTCTTTTTTGTGAAAAATAAGTCAATAAATCTTCTTTGGTAGTAAACACACAACTTCTGCTTGAGGTTCATTATCGCCAACCATTCGTGCTGCTGATATCTGCTTTAATGTAAAAACTGACGATGGGCCATGTATTTTTTTGAGTAAATTCGGGATGAAAGTGCTGTATTTTTTTTCCACTGCAATGTATTGCTGGGGATGATCCGTCATTCAAACAGTACAGCTCAAATAAATTTACTCGAGTAACCATTTCTGTACACCTTTAAGTCTTTATTTTTTTGAGCAGTGTATATGAATATGAAACGTCAGCTCTTTTTTGTGACAAATAAGTTTGCCTAGTTGCTAAACTAGTCTAATTGAATATTTATTTCTTCTTCTTTGGTAGTAAACACACAACTGCTGCTTGAGGTTCATTATCGCCACTGCATGGACGTGCATTTTTCGTGCACCACTGCAATGCATTGTGGGTGATATACAGTACAGCTCTGGAGTGACCATCGATGTTGACTTGATCACTTAGCCCTCAAAGGTCGATCTCACCAAGTTAACTTAAGGCTGTTTAGCGGAATGGAACAGCCCTTATGATGGCGGCGGGGATTCCCCCGAGGGAAAGTGCTGAGGGCAAGTGAACGAGGGCGACTCAACCCACTTTTGGAACGCAGCCCTTGTCCTGTCTTCCTGTGTGCTCCCTGCCCTTGATTACCTAATGAGTCTCACCTGTGTCAATTGCACCACCTATGTCTCGTTCCCTCATGTGTTTAACCTCAGTCTCCCTTTGTCCTTGTCAGTTCATTGTTGTTTGTCCACGTAAATCCCTGGTCTGTTTCCTGTGTGAAGCCCGATAATTAAAGCCTTTTTTGTTCATTGCAAGTCTGCATTTGGGTCCTGCATTCCCTGAAAACCTGACAGAAAGCACCTGCATTACTGATGTTTCATTTAACATTCAGCCACATCATGCATTTCTGTGGTAGATATACCTGCAGGGTTCCCCAATTCCGGTCCTCGAGGGCCACGGCCTTGCATGTTTTAGAAGTTTCCTGCTACATCACACCTGATTCAAATGATCAGCTCGTTATCAGGCCACTGCAGAGCTTGATAACGAGCTGATCGTTTCAATCAGGTGTGTTGTAGCAGGAAACTTCTACAACATGCAAGGCAGTGGCCCTCGAGGACCGGAATTGGTCATTTCACGATGATGTTGTGAATTAAACACTGTGGCATTCAGATTTAAACCTGACACATACAAAACTTTTTTGAGAAACCTCTCTCTGCCACCACCATTTTTGAAGAATAGCGTTCATAGAGCTCCAGACACTTGGATCAGTGTGAATTCTCAGTGGAGCTGCTCTGATGTAGACGGCTTTCTTCGTTCTCTGAGATGTTGGATAGTGTCCACGTGTTTAGTAAATATAAAATGACAAAATTTAATAAAATAAATGTAGTCTTTATAAATGTGACAGCTGCAGGTCCTCCAATTGATCATGTGCCCTGGCTACTTGGCCAAGGGGATGTCCCTTTGGCCAAGTGGTTAGTGCGCATGACTCTTACCTGGGAGGTGTGGGTTCAATCCCTGCCCGGGCTCTCTTCACCTTCCTACATAAAGACAAACTATAATACTGTCACTGTTGTCATTTCATTGGACTCAAAGACATACAACTCCTGTGTAATAATTTTGTACCTCATAATTTCAAATCATAACCAGATTGTTGGTTACAGCAGATTTTTTGATCACATGGACACACTGGCATCCAGATGCACCTATAAAAGAGTTACAGGTGTGCCACCTGTTACATCAGTGTGGTGGATGATAGACCTGTACAGACAGACAGCAATTACTTCCAAAAGAAAAAAAAAGACCTAGAAAGAAGAAAAAGCTGGCACATCCCGGGCACATCTTAGTTCACATTTTCCTTTCGTCATTCCCTCCCAGGAAAACACAGCTGCCACTAAACAAGAGAACAAGAGGCACTTCAGGAGAAGTGGACTAACTGAGAATGGGGTGGGAGGGTGTGGAGACGAGGTGGATGTGGATGAGGGGAGTGTTTTTGTTTCCCTAGTGCCTACAATCTGACCAAGCTGGCAGTGCTCAATTAGGTCGCACACAGAACAATGATGCCAAACCCTTCCTGAGCATGTTCGGGTGGTGGACGTATCACAGACGTTACGCAGTGGTTTTGCCCCATTAAGCATCTATATTTTCATGCCAAGAACCACATCCAGAAATGAAGGGGCCAGCTTATAGCTATACGAATATGTGACAACTGCAACAATGTGCCAGTGGGATTGTCAGGAAAGGGCCTCTCCTGTTGAATAGTGCATCTGTTTCATGAGGAAATGTTCACTCTTAAGCCCTTTCTTTCACTGCCACCACCAGTCAACAGAACTAATGTCTGTTAAAACAGCAGTGCCAGTAGGTATTGGCCGAATCGAGAGCTTGGAAAAGGAATTCATTTGAAAAATACGCAAACCTGGCCTAACAGCGCGGCGCTGCATGTACACTACCATTGTGAATGTGAGGTACTGCAGGTCAGGTTTCGTCTGACAAAATTCTTCTGTTTTATAAAGTGAAATAAAAAGTCTGGAATAGAGTCATGTGTGTTCAGTGTGTTTATACTGAAGAGCAGGGGTCACACATGATAGATGGATGGTTTTATGTGTTGGTTCATGTGCATCTCCTCTTCGAGCTCATCTCTCTTATTAAGAGACTGAATCAGCATTCCACAGCTGGACAGAAAAAATGTTGGGTTTTTTTTATAAAGTGGAAAGCACCGGATAATCCCCATAATGTCTTTTGGAGCCTTTACTGTACAGTTCAGCTGGTTGTGTCTGGACTAGACACTAATTCAGAGACGCAGCACATCAGATGATACACAGTACACCTCTTCTGTCTAAATTCTGCTATGCCTCTCTTGAGGAAATTCGGGAACAGGGGTCATAATTAACAACAGGTCTGCAGACGGATATTTTAGGTCATTCGCGATGCTGAACAATCCAAAATTGGAATTATTACAAGGCTGGATGGCTGGAGTGAAATTTGTGGCGCCTTTGAGGATTATAGCGGATGATCAAACATAAGCTCTTTCCTGACTTGACCACTCTCATTGAATTTCAATCTTTAAAGACAAGGTATTATTGGTAAATTTGTATCAAATGACCGTTTGTTTTTCTTGGAGGGGGGTAGAGGTATCAGGATTCAGTGTTCAGATATGTGATAGGAAGATTTGGATGTGATCAGAGTATTAATGCCAAATGTTTGATCTCCTCTGCTGCACTGTGTTAATGGATAGGTTTGTAGTCGATCTTAATTCAATTACTGTCGCTGTAATTGTCCTTGCTCTTGATCCAGATCCTGAAGAGATGCTGTTGGGATTCCACAACATTGTAAGCAAATCACAACGAGACGCAATGAGGCTTTTTGCACTTGGGGTCAGTTGAGTGGCTTTTTTCCAAAGTCCCAATGTTTTGTGTGAGATTATATGAAATTCCTCGGACAGTGTTTTCCTGTTGAGCTGCAGTGAAGGAGTACTTCCTTCCTACACACGTCTACCAGGACAAAGATAATGACTTGATTTGGCCAAGTCATTCTACTGAAGCCTTTATACTGTATAAGCATTGCATTAAACAGAGCAGAACTGTGTTGTGTCGAGTTGGTAAGAAACAGATAACAACTGCTTTGGACAGATTTGATAATCCACTATTCCACATTTCAATCTCAATCTCAGTCACTTTATTTGCCCCCAACTGGCTTTTCAGCAATATCTTAAAAAACATACAGTCTATCAGACATAGAACTACAACAATACTATGCAACAACCAATAGCATATACATAAATAAATTATTTTAATTTAATAAAAATAAAAGTTTGTTTGTTTGTTTGTTTTCCAATTGGACTATTCTTCCAAGAGTCCATAGAATACAATACAAACAGTGTAACTGAAACACAATACAATACAGAACAGACACAAACCATATACAAAAATATACAACACAAAGAAATAGTACACAATTTATAAAAGGGTTGAAAAGTTGAAAGCCACTAAGGATAAGACCATTTCCTCCTCGAGTTTCATAAGGAAATAGCAGAGGGTAGAGAGGAGTGTTTGTATCTGTTGTTTTCTTTGCTAGTGGCAGTGTGAGCAATGTACTGGATGGAAGAAACTGGAAATATTGATGAAGAGGATGAGAACAATCAGACAGGATAGTTTCAGGTTTCAGCCTTCAACTGTTTCTTGTAGAGATCCTGCAGAGTCTCTTGAACAGTATCATATAACAATGTGATACAGATAATAATTCACTATGACCTACCATACCTAACCCTAACCCTCTTCAACTTGCTGGTCCTGCTGCACAATTGGCCGTTTGTACGTGCCGTGAATTTTGGTAGCTATATGTTTTAATGGACAGATGGATTGATGGAGGCTCAGCGCCATTTTAAAACTTTTTTCCCATGCCAGTAGGTGACCTCAGAAATCAAAGACGGTTGATGTCAAAGGATCGCTATAATCATTTGCGTGACTCATTAGGATAGATGTGAACAAATCCAAGCATTACCTTACTGTAGTTAGGGAAAGGTGTGTTTTGGTTCAACGGCTAATCAATAATAGCAAACAGCTGAGAATTTAGCTTTTTTTTTCCTTCGCAAGTTTGTTTGGTGTTTTCTTGTGGCTGTTGGGATCGTTTTGCAGACGGCAATGAACTGACATATGGAAGAGACATCAGTGAAGCGATAGCATCAATGAAAGCCACAGCGAGGGATGTGTAGTTTATGTACAATATATGAAAGATGTTGTTTTAGTGTCTTTGTACTCAGTTACTGCAGCTGTGTTTTCTTAAGCAGTGCCTCATGCGAAATCAATCATGTAACAGACCACGCTCCAATAAAGTTGAAACTATATTTTCAGAAGAAGCACAGTTTATAAGTCTACTGTGCAGTTTATTAGCCTCTTATCACTAAGATCAGTTTTAGAAAATGGGAATAGAGTCCATGTCACAGAAGGGGATGAAGGTGGATCTACAGTAGTCAGTAAAAGTTGAAAAGGGTGGTCCCCTCGGTATTATTCTTTTTAATCAGATAAGCTTGATCAGCTTACACACAAGAGTCTCTTGACAGATTTCCTAATTCACCTGAATCAAACAATATATTTAAAAAGGCCTCTGGTCTAAAGCCTTTAAAGCTGCACTGACGCTGGAACAGTTGTCCTCAGAGCAGCGTTTACAGACAAACAGTACCATTATATCACATCACTCTTATAATAGACAATACACAACCTTGAACAGTGGTGTAAATCTGTAACGTTAGAAGACGAGACATGTCCAGGACTTGGACAGTCATCAGTTTGGGGTTTGTGGAATTATCTTTGGCTCTTGAAATCTGCGTCAGGATCTGCCTTTAAATACACTTGTATATTAAATGGCTGTGCTATCCTAGTGATACTCTACTCTGCATTGGGACTTCTTTGAGTTTTATCTGATGTGATCTCACTCTAGGTAAACATCCGACCTGGCGTGCAGTTTTTTGCAGCTGCACTGGGAATGTAATGACTTTTCAACAGAACATAAGAGGAGCACCGGTACGTATGTACAGAGCTGTGTCCTCAGCAGGCTGCACTTTTATTATCGGCAGTTTTATGTTGTCAAAAGAAAGAAAAATCATGGGGGGAGGGTTGGTTTTAAAAGGAGGGGGGGTGTATGAAATAGCCAGCTGACTCTAGCACTGACGGGCCAGATAGTAAAATGTTTCTCTGAAGGGGCCCGTTTGTTGCCTGTGCAATCAATAAACAGCTTTGCACTGCAACCATTGCACAGTGTGTCAGTGGCAATAGTGGATTAGTATATCATCCCCCTTTAAGTGGAGTAGCTGCTCCTGGTATTCATTTTTGCTCTCTTTTAAAAAGAAAAAAGCTGTTTCCTCCAACCCTCTGTGTGTCCTTTCATATGACTTTTATTACTTTCTTAATATGTAATTGGTTTTCATTTCTTAAGTGAATAACAGCTGACCCAGTTTGTATTGCACAAACAAACAGTGGCTTTTTGTTCAGCTGGAGGCACACAACGCTTCACGCTCTGGCGTCTCACTGCAGCACCATCTGCACCTGACAGTCTTCTATTTTTCCATTTCTCTGTTCGTGAAAGATGTTCCCTACCATCAAATGCCAACATATGTCTTTTCCTTTGTTGTAAACACATTGATTTAATTATAGAGGGCTAGTTTGTCAGCTGTCATTTAGAGTATTTGACTTTTTTATTTTGAAGTGATCTGTAGTATCTCTTTCCTTTATTTTGCCTATCTCCTGTAGTTTTCCCGGGCATTGAATTTTCTCTTATCTCTTTCCTCTCCCCTTATCGTTTTACACGTCCATTGTTGTCATATCAACAAGTGTGACTGCTGAACATACTTCAAGGAAGTAGATAGTAGAGGCCAACTTTCACAAGTGAATTTAAATGATTTGTTTCTGAATTGTTTATATTCCCTACCCCTAATACATTTTAATTTCTTATTTGACCCTTTATGAGGTTATACAGCATTTTAAAATCTGCCTCCACCCCTCTCATTCTGCAGTCAGCCTGGATCATAGGGCCTTTACCAGGCCATGTGACCTGGTTAATGTATAACTAAACATATGGGTATATTGGTATCTCAGTATTTTCATATTTAAGAGGTATAAAGAAATTAGTATTTGTGCACATATGCCACCAGTGACCCTAGAGAAGTTATGTAATTCCAACACAGGAACTTTTCAGGCTTTTTTCCGCTGTGGAAATGAGTTGCTGGAACAAAACATAAGACAGATTCAGAAACACTAAGTTATTTAAAGTGTCATGACATTTACAGAAGAGCAGAGCAGGTTGTTTTGTGGGGTGGATATTTCGAGGTTGTCCAGTCAAGTCCTTTCACTGTGGCCTTTTTTGTTTTTCATAGGCAGAGCTTGTGTATATAATAGGGTTAGTACACAATTGGATAAATCAATTGTAACATTGGCGGACATTTTTGCTTATGATGATTTGCAACTAGTGTGTAGAGCTTGTCAAATCACAAATGATCAAATCCATGATGTTTGGCATGGCAAAAGCGTGGAGAAAAAAAAGGCTGATTTCACCACATTATACACACAAACAGGTTGACGACAGGTCTTTGACATTGCCAGATCTTCATATTCCATTGAAGGCAGCAGTATTTCAGCTACATGTATTGTTGGTTTGTTTTTTGTCCATTTTCAACACATCTAACATGTTGATACAGGAATCTGGCTGCACTGATCCCCTACATTGTTATCTCATTAAGCTTCATGAAGTTAGAGTTATTTTTTGCTCGGTTTGAAGTGTCATTTGCGATGATCACGATTTACGGGAGAGCATGACAGTGCCGAGCAACATGTACGTCATTATTTTATTGTGAAGTTAGTTCAAAAATGGAACTTTCTCCATCATTAAAATGTCACGGGTTTGCACTTGTGACAGTACTTAAGGCTTAATTAAGTGATACTGCGATTAGATCAAATTACTTGTGGAACAGAGGATCACTGAGAGGTAGGACCACAATGTGCAGTTTTCTGCAGCTTTTAGCAGCTTTCTAGCTAAATGGTCTGAAACTATAAATGTCAAACAGTGGAATAGATGAATACATTACCTGTCCAGCATGAGACAGTTCTGATGCTGTGTAAGCCCTTTTAAGACAAACTGTTAGGGCTATACAAATAAAATTGCCTTTCCTTTCCTTGCCTTGAACTGGACAGTTACCAGTTAATATGACAAGCCCGCATCGGGGCGGTGTTAGGTCAGTTGGTAAAGCACCCGCCCCATGTGTTGAGGCTGTAGTCCTCACTGCAGGCGACCCTGGTTCAGGTCCCGCGTCAGGCGGTCATATCCTGCGTGTCATCCCCCTCCCTCTCTGCCTCCTGTTTCCTGTCTCTCTCTCAACTGTCATGTCATTAAAGGTGAAAAAGCCCAAAAAATATACATATAAACAAGCCCACATCATCCACAAGATGAGCTGTTACTGTGATTTGGATTTTCTTTTCTGCCCCTAGTGGTCAAATAGAGAGGCTTTAACTAGGAATGACACAGCTGTTGCATTGTCTGTTGTCGTGCACATGCACTATTTGTATTGTGTGTTTCTCCAAGCATAGTGTCAGATGATGAGTGGGCAGACAGCGAGAGACAGAAACACAGAGGGTGAGCTGCATTTGGTTACAAAAGTACATTTTTGAACAACTGAGGTTTTAGTGAATCCCTGAAGTGGATGTTGTGGTTTCTCTGGACTGTTTTGAGCAGCCACACGTTTGGAAAGTGTCTCCTTCGTGGGCGTTGCCCGCTTTGTCTCGCTGTGAGAACATGCTGGCTTATCTATGGATTGGGTCAGTTTGTCACATTCTTTCCTTCTTGGGTTTTTTATTAAAATGCCATTAATTTGTGTGCACTCAGCGTACGCTAAGTAAACTGAGGTACTTGGTACTTATCGCATGAGGTGAACTCCCTTCTGCTGGCCACAGAGCTCGTCCCAGCGGCTCCGTTAATGGGGGACATAATGAGGTTACAACAATGTCAAGGAAGTGTGTTGGTGTGCAAGTCGGAAATGAGCGCCGCTGCACTTAATTGAGCCCTGAGACATGGGATTAAACTAGCTGCAACTGAATTTTACTTAGAGGTATTAAGTAACTTTGATCTGTAGAAGCAGGAAATTTCAGTTTTGCAGTTCCTTGATGATCACAGGATGGGCTTTTTAAGCTGTGAAAAGTCGATGAAATGCATGAGAATGCTGATAACTCATGGGCTTACTTACTTAATCACTTTTTCCCCTTAGGATACAACCGCAACAGCATGTTATTCACATCTCATTTAACGGTTATAGTATCCCAAGCTTGACTGTTGCTGGACACTGTATAACATGATGAAAAGCGTTTTCGTCAGTTTTACATTGCCCGTGAATTCTTCCGCCTCCACTCTCTCACTCTTTATTGGCACATTATTAGAATTTCCCGCCCCCGAGTCCCAAAGAAAGCCTGAGAAACTCTCTGATAAGCCGAAAATCAAACATACTACAAATATGCAAGCATCGGTTACCGCTGTGGATTGTCATTGCCTTCTGCTGCCAACGCTGCTATTTTTGGCCGGACCGCAACAGTAGGGCCGGACCTATCAACGGCAATGTCCGTGACTGACTGACTGAGTGACAGAGTTGAGTGATGAAATTGCACCGTTGGTCGGCCGAGTGTTGGACTCCTCCCATTGGCCATCGCTCTTTCAAAATTATTTGGCACCAACAGTTTCTGTTAGGTCATTTGGGGCACTTACACCAGATCCAGTTTTCAACCATTCCTTCAGACTCTGACCAGGATCAAAAGCAAAGTAATAGGCCTGTATTTGTATAATATTGGAGTCCGACCTTTATTTTGTTTTTTAGTGGCGTGACAAGCCCAAAACTTTTATTGCTGTGCTGAAAGTGTATTGTTTCGCTTGCACTTGCTTATCTTTGTGTGGTCCAAAAATAAAAAGGTTTACAGTGCGTTCACACCAGCACGAGGGTTTACACATCACTATCAATTTAAGTGTTGCATTTATTTATGCTAGCTGTGTCAAGCATAATAGTTCAATACTGAGTGTGATGCTCAAAGAAATTAATTCCACATTTCATTGTGAGAATAATAACAACAACAACAACAGGAAAACAAAGAGCGGAACTAAAGAGTACAGGTGTTGTTCCTTGGGTGAGGGAGCCCGACTTCTCTTCTAACTTTGCTGCTTTGCTCTGGTCAGTACACAGTGAAACTAACCAAGTAACTACCTCCTAAAGCTTAAAGTGATGTGGCAGGACAGTGATGAGTTAATGTGTGTATGTGTGATTGTATGTGATTGTATACAGCATACTGTATGTTTCAATGCTGAAGCCCTCAAACCCTGGCCATATATTTTTCATTTCAGCTGATAAAATGTCTATAAGATCTACCTGACATAAAAGTTACTATTGTTGGTATTTACTGTACAAGGTTCACATATATTCTGAAGAGAGTTAGTTCTGGATATGTGCACTAAAATTATTTGTAATTATCTAACAAGCTCATGACAGAAATGGCTTGTTTAGTGTT
Organism: Decapterus maruadsi; assembly: GCA_030347415.2. NCBI lineage: Eukaryota > Metazoa > Chordata > Actinopteri > Carangiformes > Carangidae > Decapterus > Decapterus maruadsi. The sequence goes on along the minus strand of CM064885.1, from coordinate 11,099,280 downwards.
TAACTCTTTTGCGACCATTCAAAAGTAAACTTGCCACAGCATGCTGAACATTCAGGACCATTGATGAGTTAACTCGTCAAAACCGCTTTTCTTTTTGTTTTTTTTATACAGATTTTGATAATAGACACTCTCAGGTCCAATGTGTGTGAATATGGTAGTCCTCTGATATGTAAAAACTGTTTTAAACTACAATCAAAACACAATGGTTTTTATAAACTGTGTGATCTTGGTTTTGTTTGAGTAATCGGTCTCCTTGAATGCTGCTCTGGGGACAGCGTGCAGCGTGCTGTACGGCTGTCGGCTACACCGTGTTGCTAACTTGGCGCCTTTCTCACAAAATCTGGCAACTTTCCAAAACCCTCTTGCGACTTTTTTTTGTCAAAAGTGACTAGCGACAAATCTAGCGACTTTTTTCCAGTGCTGTTACAAATGTTTCTGGTGATCACTGCTGACAACTGCAGTGGGCACGTAATCACTGCCCCCATCCCAAAGCACTTTCAAGCTGTCTCCACTGCGGCCAGTGACCCACACTACTGCACTCCACGCTGCCACACCCCCCAGATTTGCCCACAAAAATACATACCGGTATTTAGCTGTAGAAATGATTTGGGAGACATGCCACACTGCAGAGTAGCGGTAAAATGAGTGGATTGCCACTTGACACAAAAGTGCGTTTTTCTCTGAAACTAGAGCGGGAGCTCTGTTTTTGGAGAAACCGAGCTCTCTTCTTCTCCTTCGTACTCACAAACGAAACGGTGGGAAAACTCGCCGTTTTTTCGAGGAGCACGTTGGGAAGCACGTTGGAAAGTCACTCTTCAACCACTAGGTGATGTTAAGAGTTAGCTTCGACGTGAGAAAAAAGGTAAACAAATAAAACATGTGGTCCGAAGCTGATGTGACTGGTCAGAAAGAGGTTAAAGGTACATTGTCAATTTAATGATTTTGCCTGATACAGCTCATGCATTATGAGTTAAGCAGTATTCCCTAAGTGTGATGTGTTTCATATACACACACATTTTAAATCAGTAGCATGTGCTAATAGCTTGATCTGAATGCACTAGTGATCTGATTACACTATGTACTGTATATGAGACTCATTTTTATGAAGAAGTGTGTTGAGACGAGTCTTATTTCTTGTCAAAATGTCTCATTTCTAGTCAAAACTAAACTCTTTCCACTGAACTTGTCTTCTGATAATTTTCACTTTTTCAAACAAATTTTCACTTGAAATAAGTAGAAAAATCTGCCAGTGGAGCAAGTTTTTCTTTCTTATTACAAGCACAAAAAACTTGCTCCATTGGCAGATTTTTCTACTTATTTCAAGTGAAAATTTGTTTGAAACAAGTGGAAATGACAAGTTAATTTTTAGGTGATAAGTCTTATTTTACATGGAAAGAGATTAGTTTTGACTAGAAATGAGACATTTTGACAAGAAATAAGACAAATATTCTTGGAAAGATTTTGAGTTTTTGCAGTGCGTTTGATTAAAACCAAAATAGGGACAGCGAACCAAACGATGGACATTGAAACAGAGACATTACTGCACAAGTTTTATGCTTCATCTCATATTTTTGAAGATTTGTATTAAACAGACGGAAATTGGGAAGAGTAGCAGGTGGTTCATGTCTTCAATCTTCTGATTTCCCTAATCTCGGGACCCGTAACCTTTTGCATGCTATCGAGACGACCCAGTCGATTCACTGTTCTTGTTGAGGTGGAGGAGAAGTGAAAGAGAAAGCGCTTGGATGGTGCATATGTTGCCTTTTTGAACCTCGCTCATTGAGTGGAAACAGGTTAAGAAATTACAATAGTGGTTATTGTTTAGATACAATGGGCGGGTTTCTGTCTCAGAGCTTTACATCACTTGTTTTTAACGAGATAAAAACAAGTAACGTCACCTACCAGTTGTCAGGGCTCTAATGGCATGATGTTGCTGACCATCCCACTATTTAAACAATTCACCAAACTACTTCCTTTTTATATGATTTCACCACCACCGAGTTCCCTGACGTTTGACTGAAGCTTTAAGCCCTCGGTGCAGACTGAACTCTTAACATTGTAAGGCTGTGTGTAGCCAAAAGTTTTGCACATTCACTTGCAGCTTTTATAGCGGTACCCCTCCCAAACAACTAATTATGGGAACGTCTCAGAACTTAAGTCATGCTCAAAGGGTGGTGTGACGAATTCTTGTTTATTTGTAATCCTAATATTAAATCCTTAAGCCAAAGACATGGTGTGCCCCGCTAGCACTTAGATGAAACTTAGAAGATGCACAACTGTAAGATAAACCAAGAGCGGCCTTTATAATGTGGCTTACATGGCTCATCTCTGCTTTTTATTTCACACAAAATGTGACCAAACTCTGGTCCTGGTTTCACTGCAGGTGACTCTCATGAAAGTGATGATGTTGAAGGAGAACGGATACATAAAGACTTGGAGGTTTCGCTTGAGTGCATGCAAAGCTCTCTTAAAGCTGGGCTCCTCGAGATTTGAATGCCAAATGTGAGTCACCCTGCTGCCTGGTCTGGCCCTTATACCAGCACTCATCAGTTTTCCCTTGGTGCATCGGTTTGGATCTCATGTTCACTGGGACCTCCTTCGTATACAGAGCAACATTAACTGCAGCGAAACCACATCTGGAGTGTGGTCTGGATCACACTTTGGAGGCCGGCCAATCTGCTTGTCTCTGTGTGCCGGTGACACCGCAGTCCGTTAAAGGAAGGATGTTTGCACTGTACCAGGGCAGCCCACATACCAGAGTGTGAGGACGTTTGACTCTCCACTTTCCAGCTACTCAAACATGACGGTAGACATGCGATGAAATTATAATGCGGAGAATAATCTGAGGTCACGCGTGGCCACTGTGGTTTACCTCTTACATGTTTTTTGGTGTCTTAAAACAAATATATTGGACATGGGGCCCAAACCAGTCTGTACAGTGTCAGCTGTTGTTTAAAAGGGCATCCAAAGATTTTTGGCATGCCACAAATTCAGATTATGTCAATACCACCCAACACGACTGACGAGCGCTCTGTGATCATTGCACCGATAATGATCTCAGAGCTGATCCAGCGCAGCACCCCACAACAAGATGTAAACACTGGGCGAACAAAGGTTCATTGTGCCAATAGTAGTCCATGTGTAGAGTGTTAAGGAGTAATTTCCTCTCACTTTACAAAAAAATAGACAAGAAAACAACACCATCTGTATCTTTGCTCCAGTCATTTGAAACCGAGGCCATCGGAGGCAGGCAAATCGCTTCACCATTCATGCCACCAATAAAGGTTACATGTTTCTGCTTAGGGAACAGATGTTTGGTTTATCACGTGTGACATCATGTCCATACCATATGGTTTGGAAAGGGACAGAGGGGTGGGTTGGTTGTAATTGTATTCTATACAATTACATATAAAAGAATGAAGATGGATGTGTTAATATGTTTGAAACTGAAACCACCTTCTCAATGCAGAAGTACCAGCAAGCCAAACTCATCATTCCAGCATTCGATTAATGTAACACATTGTTCAGATAGCCACTGTTTTTCTCAGTCATTAGTAGAATGACCATCCCACCATGGAATATGGATATGTTACCTTAATAATAAATTATACATGTATGTCATTTGATCATTTGATTTGTGGCATCCCAGCATTTACCGTTCCTCTTTTTCCCTCCCAAGAGTCACTGGGAGGAGGAAACACCAGCGTGTCTGTCAGTCACATCCACCCCCCACCCCGTCAGGCTCTTGGAAATGGTCAAAACTATTTTCTCAGATGGTTAGCATTTTCTTTTTCTTTTTTTTCTTCTTCTTGTTTTTCTGCAGTAAGGATGTTTTAAGGTGCTATGAAATCATTTACAGTTGTGAGGAATCCATTTCCTGGCAGTAAAAAAATACATTACACAAGCCTTCAGACGCTCCTGCAGGTTAGACTGGAATAATGAAACACTTTTAAAGCTGACCTACCGACTAGCCTTAGCAACAGCAAGGTCGTAAATTGCCCATAATGCAGCATTCTCTGAAGAAGACAGCAGTACAATGGTTATGTCTGCATTGTAAAAGAAAATCTGCTTTTGTGAACACAATTATCTCGTCCTCAGAGATGATCAGCCTCCTCACAAACCTATAATTTCCAGGAACATTTTATCTAATATTTGGGCCGGAGCAATAATTAGACATTTTTTTCTTTTCTGATGCTTTCTTCCAAAGGGTTTTGCCATAACTGCATTGACAGCACTCTTAGTCCCTACCTCATTCCAGCAGATTTAATAAATCAAGGCTGTTGTCTCGAATTTGTAGTTGCATGGCTGATTTTAAATTGACTGCTGGACTGGGAGAAACTCAGTCATTAAGTTTTAGAGCAGAGAATTAATTAGTATGTCTGTTAGTAAATAAAGCTGCCACTGCCTTGGAATTTAATATACTTCTACCTCAGAGAGTTTGTATGGTTTCTGGCAGTGACCTCAAAAGTTGTCTTTACGGACTTAATTTCCCTTCTGTTGAAGCCAAAAGTACTTGGAAGGTTCAACTGGATTATATTGTGATGCTCTGCCAACTGTGCCTGCAGATGCAGAGTCATTACAGCGAGGGTCTTTTGTAATCTGTGGTTGTCTCCAAGGGAGCTGGTTCCAGTGCATAAGCCCACATGTTGCAGCATGTCAGCAGTGCCCTGTGACAAAGAGAAATAAAGAAAGTCTAAACTTTTACAAGATTTAGGCGTATGAGGCAAACCAATGTTATCAGGCTCATAATCAGCGGATATGATTGGCTAGTAAACCGGGGGCTGAGGAAAGAATATTCTTGATTTTATTAGAGCTTGTGCGCTGGCTTCTAACCACACGTTTACACAACTACTGAAATGATCTGCGAGCCAAGATACGATACCAGACACAGACATCACTGTTTGGGGAAAACCATCAATCTTAATGTGGAAACAAAAGCCGCAGTAATTGTAGATAAATGCTGTAGTTGTATAAGATGACAATAATTCCATTGAAACTATGGTTTAGAAATATTCAACAAATAATTATTTTATCAATAGCACTTTTCTAGGTTTAAAGGAGAACTATGCAAGTCCAGCCACTTTTTTCTCTACAGAGCTCCACCTCCTACAGTATACTGGCCTGGTCTGGCTAAGGTTTCAGCAAATTAAAGCCGGTCTCTATTACAAGCCGGATTCTATTTTCTGCAAGTTCTTGTGAATCTACAAAACCTCTCAAAGCCTACAATCACCCGTTTGAGCAGTTTCTAAACTGCTTCATTCGTGATAGAGTACCCAAAAAAAAGGAAGCCCATGGCCTGACCCGACCCGAGGCATTTGTATACTGTATGTCTTCGACCTGAACCCTGCACCCATCCGGTCGAGTTGATCGGGCTGACCTGGCCCGTTGAGAACTCTGATTGACCCAAGGAGAGAGCCAGATCCTATATTCAGTCCATGGCAGCATGCATTTATTTATGAATGCTGCTCCGAATCCGGGTCTTTCCTTCTATAATTAAGAAGAGTACAAATTGAGAGAATTTTCCCATCTTTGCTGAGCGTAAGATTTGTTCAAAATTAAGTAAAAGCCCATCCCATGTAGATGAGAACTCAAATATAAGATAGGTCAGTCCGGCAGTTGACGCAAATAAAAGCCCAGGCTTCTATCTGAGAACAAACTCAGCGCTAACCCTCCTCCCAGCCATGTGCATTTGCCAGCAAGAGGGAATCTGTGGAGCGATACAACCGAGGTGGGCAATGTTAACACGAGATTACAGATTACCAGGTGTGTTTGTGTGTTCGACATCTGTGACATGGAGTCGGAGGTGCTGATCTTGCCAGGTTGGATTTCAGCCAAGAGAGGCTACACTGTACATAGGTGGAAGGCAGAGAGCCTCCATTCTCCCCATAACAAGTCATTCAACCATCACAATTACTCCCAAACTGTTTAATTAAGGTGCAAATCTTGCATAGTTCCTCTTTAACCACAAGTGGTTTACACTCTAGTGACCTTCATGGAGCACTGTCTACACACAGTCAGAGGCCTTTGATACATCAGGGGCAATGTGGGCTTACCCACGGGCACTGCGACACATGGCCCGGGGATCGAACCACCGACTTTATGATTATTGGACAGCTCGCTCTACCTCCTGAACCACAGTCGCCCCGTAGCTTGTGGTTTAATTAAAAACACCAAGTTCTTTGTGATCTCACCTCAGCCTGCACGAAAGTCCATGTTTAATCTCAGCTTTTTTGGAATAAAAAAAACATGACTAATCCAGAGGAGTACCAGACATTAGCTAAAATAGACATTTCGACCCGCAAATAAATGTGCTCTCATCCAGAATACACGTTTGCTTCCCAAACAGCCCAGTCAGCTGGGGCTTTTGGTCTTAAATCAAACGCTGGAAGAATCAGACCCGGCAGAACACAGCATTAGGTCAGTGTCCCGCCGATGTTTGGATTGTAACTAATGATTTATCATCATCATACGAGCTAAGAGGAGTTCAAATGATTCTTTGTCCTTGTTTTTTTTAAAAACTTTTTTGGTTTCTTTTTTCATGTATTGGGTGAGTTCACTGAGAAAAACAGATGTTGGGCTCACCGCTGAAGTCATCACTCCAGTATGTGTTGTATAGGAACACTGTAAGGAGTTATAAGTCAGAATTGGCTATGAACCATGTAGTAGGCCACAGCAATGCAATGAGATCCGACGACCGTCCTGAGAATTCAACTCTGAACAATTCTACAAGCATACAAAGAAACCCGATCTGATTGATAACTCACTGTCCCTCTGCATTGTTTGTATACATTCAGTTACGTGATGCATGTTGAGTTATTGCTACCTCACATACGCATTTGCTTCGTGCCGTTGCAAACTGCAGAGACTGTACTCGTGCTCAAATGGAATTCCTGCTCGGGTGAAAAATATGACCTTATCTGTAGCTGGAATTCATCATTCAAATGACAAAAAAATGTTCTGTATTCAGTCTGAACAAACCTGTAACGGCTGATATTGCTTTGAATGCTTGACCTAACTAAGGAAATCATCACAAGGGAATATGAACGCAACGGCAGGCGTCACATCTATGAAGGATACTGTGTGTCTTGGAAAGCGCAACCCATTAGCATGCATGAGACAACGCGCTCTGTCACGTTTGTGTCTGAGAGAGTAATGACCTTGGCTGCAGCCTTTGCCAGTAAAAAGCACCTCTGCTCGAGCTCTTCTAATTGAAATCCCAAAAATGTGTCCCGGGACAGAACAGTAAGATGGACAATGACAGCCTTGTCAGCGGTGAGGTGTTTCCTAATTAATGGCTCAACCTGCCGAGCCAAGATGAATCTGCAGACCAGGTGCCTGGAGAGGATGTGTCCTGTTAGTGATGGAGCACCGCAGCAGATCTTCTATCAACACAGTATCTTTGAGAGGAGTTAAGTTGTTTTAAAGTAATGTGTTGATATTATATGTGGGTAGTACAGGGGAGTTTTAAGAAAATACAGCAGTGTCATAGCAGCTATTTTTCAACCTTCAGTCCTGTTTCCTAGAAATGATATTATTTTACTATTAAAATTGTTTCTCCAATTATCTTCTGGTGGCAAATATAATTGTTGCCTGGATTATATTCAAAGGCAATGTTTCTTTTGAATGAATGGAGCCCAGCAGAGCTGTCAGGAGACGGTATGGGTCAGTGGCAGCTGTGCAAACCGCAGGGCTGCGTCTGCAGACCTGAGTTCACTTTCCCGTCTGCGGCTTGGGCAACATAAGCACTTCTGGTTTGAGCTTGATTAAACGTAAATAAACATGTTGTGGAAGTCACTGTTGAATTTCTCCGTCTCCATCCACACCAGGATCTTTCCAGAACCTTAACTAAATGCTGCGCCTGACTAAACAGAACCATCAAAGGCTTAATAATGTTGTAATCGCTGCAGATATGGATAGTTCAGCAGAGAGCAAACACATCGGGCCGGATGCATAAAACACTCTGCTTAAATCATGCGTACGAGTTATTTACGAGGATTTTCCACATTCTCCGATTTTTCCATATTTTGGATTTTCTCTTAGGTAGGAACAGGATTTACGAGTGGTGCAGACCTGTCGTAGCAGTCGAGCACAAACCAACCTGCCGTCCTCCACAGCAACACAGATTTGCTGTTGACTGCTCAATTGTGTCCCAGTCATTCAAACTGTTTCTTGTTCATACATTGAAGCCATTCTGAGTTGTAATATAAAGAAAACCTGCAGAGGACATGCCACATTACCTCCCACAAGGAGTCCACTGAGAAGATGCTGATGAAGCAACTCTGAGGTATGGTGCTGCTTTTATTATCCACTTATCCACTTGAGAAAGGATTAGGGTTAGGGACACTGTTGACCCTCTGGAAAGTATTGATTTGCTGAATTAATACACAGACAAAAATGCTGATTTTATCTTTCACTGCCATTCATGTAATCAAGGCTGCAGGTTGTTTGCAGACATTTTAAGATGTCCTCTTGATTTTTTAGGAATGCGTCTGAGATCACCTGTGTCCATGGAGCATCAGACGGGCCCGGCTGCAGTGGAGAAGTTACTGGGTTTTGCTCTGAATAAATGAAAATGATCGCACAAGCTGTCTGGCACTTCTTTCCATGTTTCTTTAGTTTGGAACATTGGACATTGGAGGCAGGTTAAGGATATTAGTCACTATGCTATAAGATATCCTTGTAACCTTCTGAAATTCAGTTATCAATCTGTGTCCAGTGGCTCATCAGCTGTGACACCTGACAGTAGGCTACCACATTCCCAATGATGGCACATATCCTCTTGTCCATCCTCGTTTGTCCTCCGCTTGTTGCAGTCATGCGGCGCCTTAAGTTTGACAGACATCTTTTTGAGTCCAATTCCATGTCACACCACTTTTTTTTTCTGCAACAGTGCGTGGAACAGATGAGACGGAGTTTACTGCACCAGTAACTTTTTCCCATTCTTTATTCATCTTTGGACCTTGATTCCACTATGAACGCTACTAAAAAGTATGCTTCTGCGTTCTTTTATTTCTGACAAAAGTTTGTCAATTCTTCTCCTCAGGAACAGGCGTTCATCTAGAACAGGTGGGATTCATTATGTTTTTCAATTGTTTTAAGGTGATACAAGTGTTTGGTGAATCTGGCACACTCTAAAATTCCACCGCACAAAAATGTACAATAAAATTAAAGAAGAAGAAGAAAAATGAACATATTCTTGCATCTGGCCCAAACACTTTAGTGTTATTCGCTACAAATATCAGCCTGCCAAAGAATCTACATGCATTCATCCAGTCACAAACACCATACTTTTAAGGTGTATTTTCTGAAGGGGGGGGGTCTATAAAACTCAAAAATCAAATTTCACTCATTTTCTACTCATCCTCCATTGGGAGAAGTTTCAGAGTTATCCGTGCCTTCTCTGAGTTACAGCGGGGCTCCGCACAGCACTACATGTCCACAGTCGCAAACAGGACTCACTTTTGTTCGTCCAAAAAGACACACCAAAAAACATCCAAATACCTCCTCACTGCTCGTCTGTAATGTCCCTCTTATAAGCCCCAACATGAGAAACTGTTCTGAAAAATATTAAATAAGTCTATATTTTAAGCTTGTTTGTAGTGGAAGCTCCCAGTGTCTCAGTTCAGTGTCAGTGCAAATTGTACGACACCAGCAGAGCCGTGAACTGGGTGTCAGTGCAAATCATGCGAGATTTGCGGCTAGTAGCTAAAGCTAAGCTAACGCTATAACCATAGCCTGAGCAGCAGCTTCGGTGTTGACAACGGACTGGAAACACATCTGAATCATTTCACACTAACTCACCTACAGACGAACTCAACAAACCTGCAGCATCACGCCAGCACCGGAAATGTTACAGTAGCCTACCGGCTGACTGTTACAGTAGTTAGCATTAGCATTAGCAGGATGCCATTTTCTCCACAGAGCGATCAGGATCTGGCTCCCGCTGTGCTCCGCCTGACGTGACATCAACGTTAATGCTGTTGGCGCAGAGACCATTTCATGTCGACGTTGCCAATGTAAAGAGATGTAAGATGTAAATATATATTTTGGACCGCTCAAAATTTATGAAACAATTATTTACTGTATAGCCTATAAAAATCTAGGCTACTGCACTACTTTATTCTGCACCCGTCTGGATGTTCTGTGGATGTATTATTTCTGAAAAATCAATCTTTTTGATGAAAAAGTTGTGGCTATACCTTTAATCAGAACATATGTAGCCTAATTGAGGATGGCTCGGTTTGTCAGGCAGTGCTGGGATGGCAACAGCTGAGCAGCCCTGCTCTTAAGAATCCTCTGGGTGACATCACAGACGATACTTCCAACGTTGTAAACAGTCTACATCCATTGCTGTAAACAGTCTACGGTCCCTGCTCTACGTCTGAGAGGTGTTGAAATGTCTGAGAGGCTGCACAGAGCAGCGGGCTGATGTTGCTCCCTTGCTCTGTGTGTGTGTGTGAATGCAGGTCCTTCCATGGCCACTGGAGGCTGGTTAAAAGTGGGTCAGTCCCATGTTAACATGCCCAACTTTACAGCAGCAGTTGATGTGTTTAGCTGATTTACACCTTGTTACTGGTGCCATGGGTTCATTTTTATATACAGCAGCTCACCTATTCAAATGGTATAAAGGTTTTATGTGTAATTGGTGACAGTAGATCAGTGTACCTTGAGCTGGGTGATCCATCTCTACACAGCGAGTAGTGATGCTGACAGTTGTGTCACTTCTCCACGCAGGTGCTGCGCGCTCTGCATTCCCCTCTCGCTCCTGCAGCCAGTGAGTTTGAGTGATTTTTCTGTTTTCTGCACACATGCTGATAGTTGCCGTTTTCTTTTCATTCTACCTCAAAGCTTTAGGGATCACTTGCTCGAGAGAAACAGTAAAGAACTAATGTCACCGCTTGTGTTGAAAAGCAAGCAGCTGGAAATTAGAGCCACAGAGAAGAGGTAATTATCTGGGTATGCGGTTTGCTCTTCCTCAGTCTCCCTCTTGACTCTCACAGATAAGTACGCTCCGTATCCATGCAAATGCTTGGCAGACAGTTCAATTCCTTCTGGATGAGAGTGGGGGGGGGGGGCTGTCTCTCCCTCTCTCTCTCCCCTTTGTGTGTGTGTGTGTGTCTTTCCCTCTCTCTCTCTCTCTCTCTCTCTCTCTCTCTTTCCTTGCTGGCAGCAGTGTCTGTACTGTTGGCAGGAGTGACCAGAATAAAAACAGCAACACCAGACATAGAGGAGGAAAAAAAGCAAAGTGATCCATTGAACCAGAGTCTTTGCCCTCTCTTAATTACGTCAGGTCTCATATCTTTTCCCTTTTTTCACCTTTTCCCCAACTTCGGGCTAGTGGTAATTAGCTAGAAGAGAATAAAACCAGCTGATCGGGAGAGGGGTGGTGCATTTTGGAGCGAGATGGCTAACAGAAACATTCTGTTGCTCTTCTGTGGACTCTTCCTCTTAGCACTGATTCAGCCCTCTCTACAAGGAGGTAAGTGTATGTCATAGGTGAACTGAGCCGTGATCTTTGCTGCACCAATCACAGACTTAGAACAGGTGCAATTTCTGTTTTTGTATGTGCATTTTTGCCCCATCAGTGGCAAGTAATTAAAATTGTGCTGATTCAATAATTTAACTGAAATCTTATTTGATCTACAGTATATAAACCATGTTTATCTGTTGCAGTGTAACTTAGTTTACATTTATATGAAATAAACTTCGTGTTAACTTTGAATGTTTTATTGTTTCTTTTGGCTTAATTCCAGCTATAACTTCAAAATGATAAATCTGCAGTTGCATTGCTATGCATTTTTTGGTTTGTTGATTTAAATAAATGGATAATACAAACCCCATCTGCTCTGGTGTGAAAGTGAAGGCTGTTTAGTGAGACTGAGCTTCTGCAAAGGCATTCAGTCCTTTAATAGAGGTGTCCCGTCACACTGCAGTTAAACAAGATGCTGCGATAAATAGAAGGAAAATAGTTCTTCTCATCATGTTTACATGTCCATGTCTGGTCTTAGAAGTGAGGTTCAGTGTCACAGCATGGTCGGATATCTGTGTTATGGAGATAAGTGCATCCTATAACTATGTAATCACATTAGGAGTATCAGTAAATAGACTAGAATAAACAATCAATCATTGTTGTTGTGCAGCCTCCATCCTATAATGTTTACATGCTGCAGACTCTGTCCTATAACATGTCAGGAAGTGAGAGCTGCAGCTGCTCTTTTCTTTTTTTTCCCACTCTGCACAAACTGCACAGTTTAAATTCACCCCTGATGAACTCCCAGCTGGAGTGGGAGAGTGTGTTTGAGCGTCACCTTGAGCGTGGACGTGCAGATTTTAGAGGGTTTAGTTTTCGAGTGCAGCTCAAGGTTGCAGCCTTTCTTGTTTCAGACAGACAGAAAGTGACAGTGAGAGGCTGTGAGCAAATGCAATTCCTCCAGCTCTCATCCAGCCTGTGCGTGTTTGCTTTCTCTCCCGTTTCTTCGTCACTTTGATTTAGTTCTCGCTCTGTGTTTTTGGCCGAGCTTTCTCAGAATTATCCAGCCCCCAACTGGAAAACATGCTTAGCATCTGGGCCCAGGGTTTCTTGCTGGAGTCAAGTATATATTCGTTGTATTTATTTGTGTAAAAGTTACAGCTGTTAAACCTCCTTATCTCTGAGTGTCCATGTCTCCTCTCAGATGCATTATTGTTTGATTCCTCAAAGGAATACTTTGTCCAAATAAAGGCTCATTTTTCCCCGCTGCTCTAATTCGATCTTGTTGACAACATCTCTCTCTGTCAGGTTGTAGATTGTGACGTCTGAAAATGTTTTTGCCCTTCTTTTCTCTGTAGCAGATTTATCTCTCCTTCTCTCTGTGCCAGCTACATTTCAGTTGAGATTTCAAGGTGCATTCAGGCAAAAAAAAAATATAGCAGGTAAAGGAGCCAACAAATATCAACACTGGCTTTGGAGCGCATCTTTGATCTCAAGCGAGTGTCAAATCCGTCCATATCAAACATTTCTGTGGCGTTCAAACTACTCCCATCTGTGTCTGTGTGTTCTCTGACTTGGAAGTGAAGTTGAAAAAAACACCCCACTTGTTCCAAGGGGTCAATTACGTGTGAGTAACTCGAACCTCATTAGCGCACAACCGTTCATTTAATGCCTCTGCGCAGAAAACACCTCTTAACACTTTGCGAAAAATCCCCCCTCGAATCGAGTGCGAGGCCAGTCTGAATGTTTTCCATCCGCAAGTGTAAATGAGTTATAGTCCTTGAGGAAACATCTGTGAAGGCGTCTGTTAATAAATATATCCGCTGTCATGTCGCCCTTTGACCATGCGCAGGTATGTTTGTTATTTATGGAAGCAGGCAGATTTATTTCACATTCCACAAACAAAAATGAATACACGTGGATTCTTTTCCCTAGAAAAATAAATTAGGGTCGATGCAGCTTGGACTCGGTGGCCCCTCTTTCATATTTCTACATTTGATAACCGAATCAAACCCAGGCCAGTGTGGCTGATAAAATTCCTCCAATGGATTCCTCAGCCTATAGGAATTTAATCAGGCTTGTTCCTCCACTTGCTCCAATAAAAAAAAGAAGAGCGAATAGCTCGCCGGGTTCTCGTAAATTTGTTGCGAAATGACACCGACTTTGAGAAGGTATCGAGTTTCCCGCTCCTCTTGACGAACAGCGTGTTGTAATCCCCACAGAAAGCCTCAATTACCAACCGGTGGACGCGCGCCAAAGTCATCTGTTTGGCTTTTTATGACAAGCGCAAAGTTAATGGCACAACGCTGACGGGCAGAGACCCCGTGGGAGATGAAGAAGGAGAGGGGTGGAGGGAGGGGGGGGCTCTGTTCCTTCACCGTCTCCAAAGAATTAAAGAGGTTGTGTGATGTTTTCTTTAGTGCGAGCTGAAAGCCAGTTTGCCTCATTTGGCGTTGGCTCCGTCCGGCAGCAGCAGGACTTCAGAGGAATTTCATGCATTAATCAGTGACACCCGGGCGCCGGCTGCATAGGTGAGGTCGGAACGAAAAATCGACATCGACTGGACCGGCTGTCACAAAGCGCCGGTGATAGATTGCAGCATTACACGGCCATTACGGGCAGATACCTAAACTTGATTGTCTTTGATTCCCCACCAGAAGAAGTGGTGCTTTAAGGTTTTTTATTGGTAGCGTGTGCTGTGAACACCTCTTTGGCTCTAATCCCTCTTCTGGCAAGCCCGAGTGCCAGCCACAGCATGCTGGATTAATGTGACACATAGTCGTCCCGGGCGCTCAACAGCTCCACACTGCAGTTAAAGAAATAGACCATTTTAAGTACTGTCTGCAGCAAAGACACAGACGTTTTGCTTCAGTTGGGTTTTTGTTCAAATTTTTTTCATGTTGGACCCACGAAGGCATTTTAATTTGTTGATTTTGAATGGTATGGTGTAATTTGCAACGAGGTGACCTCATTTAGTACTCATTTGGGCAGGAGCCCTTTGGTTACAAGCACCGGCTGACTTTGGGTTTGCTGTTGTGAAAGAGCTGTTATTCCATGCATTCATGTCTCGGCCTGGCAAACGTCCTGGGAAAGCGTTGGGAGATTGGACGGTTCCATCCGCAGTTTGCAGTTTTTACATCAAAGCACGCTGCGTGGCTTGGAAGTCGCTCTCTTGTATCAAAGCTCCTCGCCAGAAACGATTACTAACACTTTGGCCAACAGGTTTTCCTATCACCATTTCGACTGTAACTACTGTTAAGATTGTTGTTGGGACCAGAGTTTCGCGACGGACGGGTTGTTTTAATAGACACGTAATTCGTCAAGACCACACGCCAAATGTCCAGGGTGTAACTCCATGTGTGTGATGCATCGCTTTTGCATTACCTCGACACATGTGCGGCGTTATTGCAAAGGTATTTTGCATAGTAGCCAGTCTTCAACTTCGCTGAAAACACATATCAGTTAATAATTTGTTCAGCTCTCGCTCTGTGGTTGTGGATAAATGTCAGTCCCTAGCATCTCCCAGTCAGATGTTTGGTCTGCTCTCAACCGGTGCCAAGTTTTCAACAAAGAAGCACATTAACTCAGATGATTCATTCCAGCCACTCTGTAAGCAGCCCTCACCAGGCCCGAGAGCTGCGAGGAGTCAATCTCGCTGGGCCAGCAATCTGAAATGGCTCCTGTCAGGAATGTTTTCATCTTGACCCACCGCTGCGTACTGATGTCCAAGCTTTCCTGGGTTTACATGACAGCATGAGCGCAACGTTAGTATGAAAATATTTTCTAATAAAAAGCCCATAACTGATGAGAGAGGATGGTAAGAAAAAATGAAATTCTGATTAAACACATTACGTCAATTTAATCAAAATCCTCTGGCATGAAAACATTGTATTCTGTGTTGTATTAGTTTCAGTGGGGTTTTTTTTTAGTGGGAGGGAGGGGGGCGGGGGTGTCGACATGACATCTTAAGGCCTATTGCATCAATCAGTTGGTCTAAACAAAACAAAATTGCATTCTTTCTAAGTGTTTTGTTAGATTTTCGAAGTGCAGAGCATCTCCAGTTCCCACACAGTGTCTGCACACTGATCATGAGCATTTTTCTCCTCTTCGGCATAAATCACTTATCCCTCGGCTCCATAAACTCCTTTTGTCCATGTTGGGATGAATGTAAAGTGGAAATGCCAATATCTCATTCATAAATATGATTGATGGTTCGTTCGGTCATGTTGTTTTTCGCAATTCACCGAGTTCCTTCCAAAGAAAAACCATTTACAAGATTTATGCGTTCTGTTTAACGCTGCACAACTCCATAAGTTGCATCACTTCATTTCACATGCATCTTACAGGAAAAAACAACAACATTACGTGAACTGTGTAGTGTGTAGTTAATAGTTCCTTATGGCACCCGTAACTGTGTCAGTTCTACTGTGTGATACTATCACATAAATCAGTTTCTGGAATAGAGTCATAACATGAACTGTTTGTTCCACGAGCGTTTAGTGATTTCACATGGTTGATGGTTATCTTCAACCATGGCTTATTCATTAGTCATGTTCAACTCTGAAGAGAGAGCAGCGCTCTTCCAAAACTCTTTTTTTAGTTTCAAAGAATGTCTTTCCAAATGTTGTAATGATCCCGTCAGTCCCCAGTGGGACGGCTCCAGTCAAGACACCCAAAGGCAGCGCTGAAGAGATTAGGATCAGGTCTTCTCGGACGTTAGAATATCACCACCCGTAGGCTGTGAGCCGCTTGTTTGCCAGTGCATACCGTACTTCACATTGCACGCTGTACACAAGTGTCAATGACACAGAGAAGAGAAGGTTAAGTCAGGTGGGGTCGTTGTGAGACTAAGATTGATTTTCCCTTTGATTTTTTTTTGTTGGAGATGGTCCTCACACTTTCCTCCTCCTCCCTCCAACATGCTGTGGAAAATAGACAGTGCATGGGTGACTGATAGTAAGCCAGCTGTCACATGTCTGATAACGGGACAAGCAAGTGTGCCAAAAACCACAGTGTTTTCTTCACCGCTCTGTTGCTGGAGGCTGAGCTATGAGAGCTTTCCATGAAGACAGAACCAAACCTTTTCTTTTCTGGGACAGTGGTTTTGGAACTCGAATGCAGCAAACAGTTGTTGGTTTGCCAGACCGTATTTTTTGATTTTTATCAAAAATGATGGAAATAGTGTTGCAGAGCTGTGAAAGGATCAGGTGGCTAAAGTGGTATAAACACATTAGAGTATAGTTTTCCTCTGGACTTCCCAAGCAGTGAGCACGGTGAGCACAACACCACGCAATCACAAATAGTAATGCTTGTGTAAGTCTTTTGTATAGTGGAGGCGGCGGCCGTACTGTAGTTAACTCTTGTGAGGTTGCATATGTGGGTGTTGTGTATGTGCTCTCAGGCCTGATTGCCATGCATGTTCCATCAACTCTCCGACATTCAGTTATTTAGTAAAAGGCCAATTACTACAGGACCACAGCACGGGGTCGTGGAAATGTCACATTACTCACCATTTTGTTGTAAATGAGGTAAAACTAAACTCTTTCAAGTCACAAAGAGCAATTGTAAAAACTATCATAAACATGGGAGGTACTATGGAAAAATCTGTCATTGGCTTCAGTTTGATTCAATAACAAAACAAGTTATGACTTGAGTTTCCCAAAGTGTCTGCTATCCACTCATTATTTGTGGGCCCAGTAACCCATATCCCCCATAAAATGAGGTGCTTTGTGCCAATAATAATTCTCCACTTAGACTCTAATTTGTAGATAAATTCATAAATAATGTAGATTTTTTTCCCTGTTGGCTGTTGCTGAGACACAATATCAAATGAATGATCTTTCCCGGCGAAGCAGTTGATAAACATGTCGCTTCCTATTTTCCAGGCCGACAATCAAAACATGACTTTATGCAAAGCTAAACACACAAAGAGCTGGAAACCGTCCTTTTCACCTGTTACTTTGTGTCTGGTGAGTTACGTCATTTTATCGAAATCCCAAACAAAGGAACTGAAGAAACCAAAACATGTACACATCCGCATATGTTGTGTATGAAAATGATTTTTATAGAAGCCCTTTGAGGTTTTCATGCATTGCAGTGGTTGAGTTTGTATAAACATCGACCTGAATCCTCTGGAAATGAAATTCTCATTGTGAAATTTCCCTGCGAGTGTCCTGTCGTGTGAGATTTGGGATTTAATAATGACATGGAAGTGTTGAGTAGCGACATAATTTTCCCTCTTATAGGAAAAATTCACCCTAAAGCCCTCATATGCGTAGAATTTCCAACCACGTGTTGTACTGGGGAATATTTTTCTTTGCCCTGTGTGTGATTTGTGAGACACAGGTGATGCCTTGCAAAGCTGAAGTTTGCCACAAAGCTGCGAATGAGTTTAATAGCCATATAATGTGTACATTATGAGTAAGTAAGAACTTTCCTACCAACCAGTGGCTATTAAAGTCAGTCTCTGTCTAAAACCATAGATGAGTGACATCTTGTGTTTTCTGAGGTTTGCCAAGAGATTATTGAAATCACTTAGATACGTTAAGTTGAAGTAATTTGAGGTTTTCATAACAAATCCAGACAAAAAAAACAACCAAAATTTTTAAGAGTGCTGAATTCCTCTCAGATTGAAGATTTGAATCATCCAGTTCAGACTTTTGGTTCCTCCAGCTTCAGGCTGTTCAGAAATGCCCACATGATCATTCCCACTCCACCAGTCATCCTCAAGGCCACAAGATTCCTTCCTCTCTCCATCCTGCAAAGTTTGGAAGTTCACCTTTCTGCTGATTTCGTAAGCAATCACACCACGTCCAAGTCCGTGTATAAAACAGGCTATTACACAGTCTTCAAAAGAGCCGTAGACCCGTCCCCTGCCCCGTGGTCTCTGCAGGGTACATTTCAAAAGAGGAATTTCAAAAGTGAAATTATTTTTCTTTCAGTGTTGTTTTTTCATATTCATGAACCAATGAGAACCCGTGATTATTCCACATGCCAGCAGACAGATGCTGTACCTGGGACTCAGGGTTTCCCAAATGGATCCCACTTTATAGCCCATGACGACTGAAAAGCCAAAATTCCAGCCCATTGATCGAAGACCCATATGGAGAGAGCTTGACGTGAAAATACAACCGCGCAGGCGCTGGAGATACACACTAGAAAGCGTTAATAGAAACATGGCAGGAAGTGTCAATGTGTCATTCTCAGATCATCTTTGCCGATGACTCGCTTCACTCCGTCTTCACCGACGCTCCGTCCGCTCTGAGCGAGTCTTACAGCTGGAACACGCTCAAGCCCTAACTGGAGTGATGATAAATTCAAATGACTGTCGGGATTCCTGCGAGTGCATGTACGTCATCGCCCTCTTAATGCGCTCAGAGCAACTCTGGGCTCCAACCGCAACCAGAAAATAGCTCAGTTCACAACACTCATTGTATTTAACCGATAACAAGGGAGCTCATTAATCGCCGCGGCTTCTTGCAAGGCAGTAATTTATCGACACTTCCCTGTCTTCCCTCTTACGCGCTGTCGAGCATAAATTATAAAATTCTCTCACATCTCTGTCTGTGTGCTCTAGTGCAATGAATCTGCCCCAAGCCGAGTACTGTAATATAGTTGTAAGTAATGGCTTCTAACCGGTGGTTTGGTAAGATCAGATCACTAATAAAAGTCAGCGCCTGCCTGGTAGTAAATATTCATATCTTCTTCTTCGTTCTTTGTTTGTTATTCACCAGCATTAATCATATCACAAACACTCGGGGCAAACTCTTGACTGGAGTCGACTGAGAAATAAATTCTGCCTTGTCTAAATCCCTCGTGCTCCACAAGTCAATCTCGTCTTTCCCCCACATTCCAGCACATTCCCATGACCTGGCTGAGTTCACAGGGAACGTAAGCGCATGATGACGATGATGATGATGACAATAATTAGGACAATCATGAAGAAATCTTCAAATTTATTGAGGTGTAGGTCGGGTCACTTGGCAGAGGTCAGCGTGTGCCTTATTTGGATGCGTGGCCACGGTGAACCTGATGCACTCTGTAAAAGTGGTACAGTAGCACGATGGGATTCGAAGCAAAAGGAAAACTGGAGCAGACACACACTCCCTCTTGCCTCGCTCGCAGTGCCGAGACAGGAAATCCTCCTTTTGATTCTGAAACGAAGGAGCAGAGTTAAGAACAATCACTCCACCTCCGCCGTGTGGAGCCTGCACCTAAGATCTCTCCCATGGAACCAATATGCACACGCACACACATATTGATTTAGCCATGTGATAATCAACCACAGAACACTGGACATTATTATTTATTCCTAATTTCTGTTTCAGCCTACAGGATTTCAATTTTTTATTCATGACAAGTCCAAACCTCAAGAAATGTGATCAGCTCCACCATGGTCCAGCTCCATGATCCTCTAGCTGTCAGGATGAGTTAAATGGCAGCCTCCCTCTCATCTGTCCCATTAGTTCAGCGTGTGGTCACGGAGAACAATGACTGGTCCTATTTACGCTGCAGCTGAACCGTAAATTTAAAAAAAAATGACACGGCTAATTGTCCCTCATTGTAGCTGACCATCTTTGGTCAAGAAGAAAAGAATTTTCCTCTTAAACAAAAACAGACACAGACGAAAAAAATCCCAGTTCCAATCAGATTTTGAGTTCAGTGTTGGACTGTGTAAGTAAATACCACTGTGTTGTCTTTGCTGAATTCAACATAAACAATTTGACAGTTATATCAACACTTTGTGATTTTGCAGTGTAGACTTTCATGACAGAAAATATTCTTCACGGCGAGGTTTAGCTCAGTTGGTAGAGCGCCCGCCACATATGTTGAGGCTATAGTCCTCGCTGCAGGCGGCCCCGGTTCGAGTCCCGCATCGGACGGCCCTGTACTGCATGTCAATCCCCCCCATCTCTGCCTCCCATTTCCTGTCTCATCTCTACTATACTATCAATAAAGGCATGAAAAGCCAAAAAATAAAATTTTAAAAAAAAAAAAAAAAAAAAAAAAAAAAAAAAAAAAAAGAAAATATTCTTCATGGCTCATTTTCTTTACCAGTCAGTCATCACATGCTTTTTTAATCTCAAATCTCGCAGTATCCTGCATATGTCACAACATCCTTACATCCCAATCCAAGAGTTGATTCCTTAGGTATGTTTTTTTGCGGGGGATTTTGCATTTCATTGGTTTCCACTGATTGACACTCACTGCTCATTTTCTTAACCTTGGCTGTACAACAGAAACGCAAGTGATGCTTTTATGGCACCAACCCAATAAATATGTCAGAGTTTGTTAGAGAAAAGGTCAGAGCCTTCTTCAGTGCATCGCATTGTTCCTTTTTTGGCGTTTTTCAGTGGCGTGCGTCGGGAATTTTTTCGTTTTACTGGATCGGACAGTAATACCTTGTAATGTCCTTCCCCTAATGGCCGCGCCCGGTGGACGGAGCTCAAAGTGCCGTGTTCACACAGTATTCACTAATAAACACATGAACTTCTTTGACATGTGGTTCAAATTAATTGGCCCCCCAACACATGTACGAAACATTAAACATAATCATCACGATCCTGCAGCCACGATCTCTCCATTTTATGATACAAGCCAGGCTTGCCCTCAGAAAATATAACTTTGTAATTTTTGCCTTAGCTCACAGGTCCCGTTGGACTTAGCTGTTAGTCGTCCCAGAACAACTGGAGTCATTTTTTCATCCTCCCTTTCTTTTATTTCTGTTGTTGTTCCTTGCACACATGAGGCCACCATGTCTGGGATCCAGAACGACCATCTCAGGAGTTAGTCTGGTCCGCAGCCAGAAGTCTGCTAGGAAATGAGGCTAGGGGATAACGGTGGGGGTTGACGGTGTTCACAGTGTTGCAGCAGCAGCAGCTCTCCGAGAGAAGATTTCCAACTGCAATACCTCATCAGAACGAAAACAATTGGAAGTTTCGCCTAATCAAGCCTGTAAAGTTTTTTTTCTTTTTTTTTTCTTTCTTTTTTTGTGGTGGTTTCACTCTGGCTCTGTCTGGAACATGCTTCATTGTGTACACCATGGCTTCCATGACCTGAGGCACATGTGTCTGCGCGTCAAGGACAGATTTCACTTGTTCTGTCTGGGTCACGGATGATGAATGTGTGAGAATGTTTGTCCAACGAATAGGGTCATTGTTTAGAAATACTGGGCAAAAAAGACAAAAGAAACATTAATGGCCGAAAACTGTCTTGGCTAGTGTTCCCCATGTTGGTCATGACCTTTTGTTTTGTCTGTTGTGTCCTCCAGGTGTGTACGTACCAGCTGGTGCTGGGATCGGACCGGGAGGTGCTGGAACAGCAACTGGATACTATCCAGGTAACAGAGCCTCCAATGACTGTCTAGACAGATTAAACAAAAAATAATCCAGAACGTAGCCACAACAAACAAAGCCTGCTCGTCATTAGCTGAAGTATAAGAGTGAAATTAAACTACTGCAGACCACAGGTTTCGCTAAAGCACAACACAAGAATAAAAATAACCTAATGTGAACTCAAATGAAAGATATTTACAAACTGTGAAGTTCAGCAGGTGTGATGATGATGAACCTGCCGGTTGTCTGTTGCATCACTACGTACAGGCGTACCATCACTTCATATTGTGTGATTGTTGTTTTACAAGGTGCTGGAGGAGTCCCTGCAGGCTATAAACCAGCTAAAGCTGCAGGTGAGTAAAGAGACATTTTATCATTTTTGACCCCCCCCCCCCCCCGGTGTATAAATTACATATTTTAAGAATCACATCTGGTTTGTCACAAATCAGTGCAAGGACTAATGTGAAAGGAAGAATTAAAACTGTTTTATGTCATAAATTAAATTTTAATAATAAAAGAAAGATGTTTAATGATCACCTGCTCCTTGATTTGTGGATGGACCAACAGGAATTGTGATAAATGAAATGTCTGGTTGAAGGCATTATGGTTCTTAGTGTGTTGTTTCAGTAATCAATTGAACTTCATTCTTTCATCCTTTATTTATATTTTTGATTAAATACAGAAACTCATATGTGTTTGTTTTTTTTACTGGAACTCCATAAACTCTTTAGGTAACACTTTATAACAAGTACACACTGTTAAGCATTAATTACATGTAAGCATTAATAAATACTGAATTCTTCATTTATAACGCATTAATACTTGTTAGTAGTTCATAAACACAGTTAGTTCTTACCAATGATGAGTAAAACTTTTTTTTTCCTTTTTTTTATATATATATTTTTTAGGCGCTGTTTAGTCTTTAATGGACAGGATAGTTCAGAGAGTGAAATGGGATGCAGAGAGGGCCTGCAGAGAGGGCTGTAGCCTCAACACATGGGGCGGGTGCTCTAACTGAGCTAAACACCGCCCCATGAGTAAAACATTCTTAACTGTGTTTATAAACTACATACTAATGAGTATTCAAGTGTTATAAATGATAAATTCTGTATTTAATGCTCAACTAATGCTAAATAGTGTGTACTTATTCTCTCAGTCATGACAATAGTGTTGTTTTTCCATGGTTCTGATTGTTTGATCAGATGTAATTTTCCTTCATTGGATTTGATGCACAACCACACAGTCTATTTGGTGCTTGTCATTTTGCACATGCAGAGCAGATGCCAGCGCAGTCCACTTCAGCAGCAGATCACCAGCCATACATCGTGTAGTCTTGGCGCATGGCTGCGACTCCTCATTATACCCCATTTGCCTTTTTTCTGTTTTTAGCTAGGACTACTGAAGCCGTCAGCACAGGAAGACCTAATATGAGGAGATGTGTGAAACTGAGATTTAATCATGGGTTCAAAGTTGTTAGTTGGATGTGTGCATGTAAACAGATGCTGCGCTAAAGAGAAACTCCCTGTCGACACTCAGCTTTCATTTGTGTCAGATTTGGTGGAAAATACATGTTGAGGCTTCCTTGTCAAACCACTGCAAGCTCAGAATTAAACTCTTGGTATATTGCTGTGGAAATAAACAACGCGTTTGAGGCCACAAACTGACGTTAAGCCAGTTTGTTGGAAGATGTTGTGAGGTTTTAGGCTTGGAAACTTCCACTCATACAAACCCTGTCCTAAGTGTAACAGTGTGATATGACTACATGACACGAACTCTGTTAGCGCCGTTGATGATGCTGATGAATGTTGGCCACGATGATGCTGATGTCTGTGTTGATCACATTCATACCTGACTGTGTTTATTTGTGACGTTAGGCTATGGAGGTGGCGTAGGAGCAGGTGGTTTGGTGCCAGGAGGTGTTGGACCCGGGGGCCTGGGCATCGCAGGTATGAAGTTCAAATAAAAACACAAAAACAAAGAAAAAGTCCAGAGTTTCGTTTATTAAAGAAAGCCAAACAGTGAACAGCTGCTTCGAGTAGCTGTTGTCATTTTCCATATTCAGGCTGCTTTGTTCAGCGACGCAGCCATTAATCAAAAGCAGGAACAAATGTCTCCACAAAGACAAACATTCGACAAACATTTGTAGCTGTTGGAGCGGCCTGGTACACAAACCGTTCCACTACGTGCCACAAAACCACTCGCGTCATGGTTCGGTTCTGTCAGGGGACCATTGTTGAATGTCATAATCGCCTCTTTCCCAACTGTTTTGTGTCTCAGCGTCACCATCCATTTTCCAATAAAAGCCAGAAATGCAGAAAATCTGTGGCTGAAAAAGTCAATTTCACAATGTTAAAAAGCTGCATGAAACTGTAGCTGTAACACATGCTCATAGATAAGATTTTGGTTTTGGTATTTCAGAGCAAAAGCCTCACAAGCACCTTTCTCTTGTTTTCAACCTACAGGACAAGGTGGAAAGCCTCCTAAACCAGGTAGGTTGGAACTTTCTGTAAATAGAACACACTGTAAAAACTCAAGAATATTTGTCTTATTTCTTGTCAAAATGTCTCATTTCTACTCAAAACTAATCTCTTTCCACTTAAAATAAGACTCATCACCTAAAAATGAAATTGTTTTTAGATAATTTTCACTTGTTTCAAACTAATTTTCACTTGAAATAAGTAGAAAAATTTGCCCGTGAAAGCAAAACGTGATTTTTCTACATATTTCAAGTGCAAATATGCTTGAAAGAAGTAAAAAGCATCTTAAAAACAAGCTACTTTTCATGTGATGAGTCTGATTTTAAGTATAATGAGATTTGTTTCAACTAGAAATAAGACAAATGTTCCTGGTAAGGGTTTGAGTTTTTGCAGTGCAATATCAGTGAAAAATCAAATACTGTTATGAATCTAGATTTCCTTGTGAAAAAAAATGAGCTATTGACAGTTTTCTGAAATGTTTTGAAGCCATACTATGTTCATGTTCAGTTTACATTATCCAGGAATGATGTACAGCACCTCTGTAAAAGAGGGAAACAGGTTTCTTTTGTTTACAACATGGAAAATTCCTCTGCATTACATATGATGTTTAAGTGCTTGGAAAGGAAGGAAACAGAGCATATTGTTCTGGGTGGATGAAGTAGGTTAATGTATAGACTACATCACACCCTCGCACCGATAGAATAGGGAGACCTGCACAGGCTCAGAGCCTCGGCTGAGGAGAAACAGTCTTTTGATTGGTTGTCACCAAGTTTTCCTTATCACCCCTGTGTTTTCGTCAGGGTTGGTTTACACTGGCTCGGCAGCTGTTTGGGGCGTCCCGTCTAGGTGGGACCGCCGCTCCTACACCTTACTGTAGCTGTATTAAGGAGTGATGATTGGCAGAGTGCAAGCGGCCATCAACGCCAGCCAAACAATGGTGCCAGAACACTGATTAATGTTATTGTAATGTTAGACCCTTACAATATCTGGAAACCTCCGTGTTGAGATTTACCACGGCCCGTCTCTCCGATACCGTACAGTAAATATTTTCCTTTGCTGTATTTCAGTCTGCGCTGTATTGGTGCTTTAGCAATGTTTAGCCATCATTTAATTTCCGTAAGCACCGCTGATACTATCTCAGCGTACCTCTATGTGTTTAGAAAGATAAGCAATCAAGCAATCGTCTTATAGTCCTGATAAGTCATGGAGCCTGTTACAGAAGGGTCCCTCTGGAGTGCCACACCCCCACCCTCCAACCAGAGTTCCTGGAGAGCCACGGTGTGAAAATGACCTAATATCCAGTATGTGCTGGAAGTTGACTTTGGCTGGATTCAGCACAGCATTACTTGAATAATAATCTGTGTGCTTTTGTATGCCTTCGAGTTCTCCTTCTCCTTCACCGGGCAGAAATTATGTTATTGAGGAAAAAGGGAAGCAGTCGATTTATAAGAGCAGCTCCTGGTGTTTTTTCTAAAATTTGGGTCCAGGTGTTCCTTTCCACATTCCGCACTAATCTCTGCTGAGTGTAAAAGCAAACAAACTAACACAAAGCGAACGGCCAGAGGTCAGCTGAGGCTTAACAGATTTTTGAAACCAAAGAAAGAGACTTAAATTCACTAAGGGGCTGTAATATGTTCCACTTAATGACTGTGACTGTGTTCGGGAATCACTGACTTTGTTCCAGGGCAGAGGTGATGATTCATATTGAGTGATGTATTTCTCCTCCATCAGAAGAATATTGCTTGAAGTCATTCGAATGAACCCTATCATTAGGTAAACCTCTCAAAAACAAACAAAAGGAAGAAAAATGAAAATCATTAACCCTGTTTTGATAACCACTTATACAGTATTCATCAGGAATCTGGTAACACTTTATAATAAGTACACGCTATTAAGCATTAAATACTGAATTCATAATTTATAACACATGAATACTCATTAGTATCTAGTTTATAAACATTAACTACATACTAATGAGTATTCATGCGTTATAAATGAATAATTTAGTATTTATTATTGCTTAACTAATGCTTAATAGTGTGTACTTATTATAAAGTGTTACCTTTCATGTTACTAAAGAGACACAAGTGCAAACAAAGGTAAGCTACGTACACAAACATCCAGAGAGCTGCATTCCTATGACCACAGCCAAGCGGTGACATTGCATTCCCCAGATACGCACCTTGCCTGGCCAGTAATGGAGAACAGCAGCTGGCCATGTGAGTAGCGTGACTGCAGTGAATTGCAGCGTAGCTCATGCAAGACCTTGTAAATTTTACACTAATTGTGAAGCCTGTCAGCATCCAGCTTTGACAGTACACTGAAAGCTGGAGAGCGGGAGCGCTCTTCCTTTAAACAGCTGTTGGACACTGTCTCCTTTCCTGTGTTCCCTCAAGCAAAGGTGGACTCAGTCCCTGTGATTCCCAAAACTTGGCTTTGGAAGACTCGCCTCTTGTCACTTTCAGGCAGTGTGAAGAGGACTAACGAGAAACATGGAGGTTACTGATTTAGCTCTAGCTGTACTTGTTATTGTCCTATTACAAGAATCTGGTGTAGATTGAGAAGGAATGCATCTGGACATCTCATATGTCTCACAGCGTGTCTCTTGCCAGTGGACTCCGACCGATACAAATTGAGGACAACATACTGTCTGTCCCGCCTTTTTCTCACTGTCTGAAAACTGATGTTACACAACACTTCCTTCACTTTAGAGCAATGAAAAAGTACATGAGCAGTCATGATCTGGCATCTCTCTGCCTGCATTATACAGTATAAGATAAACATATTCACACACTCAAATTTAAACCTACAGGCAATTAAAACTCACCAGTCAACCCACTGCATGTCTTTAGACTGTGGGAAAGCTGAAGAACCCACAGTGAACCCACCCAGGCACATTGAGAACATGCAAACTGCATCCAGAAACAGTGCTAACCACCATAACACCGTGCCCCCTGCCTAGAGCATGTAATAAATGCATTGAATACTATAGTTGCCAGTGAGTTTCTAATCCCCATTATGAGTGAGTATGTATAGTGTTAGGAACGTGGCTGGCACTCAGCTCTTTATTAGTGTGTAGGCTCATAAAGTCTATGTGCGAAAGAAAATGGCAATAACGAAAGGAAAGTCACTGAAGGCTGCCTGGCAGTGGGTTGTTTTGGGGCCTCCCTAAATTCTTGCATCATAGGCCCCATGAGGGGCAAGCCCACACGGCGTTAGTCATTAATGTTCAGGTGTGAATTTTGTTGTTTTGTAGTTGGCCCAAAAGAAAACCAATCAGTTGGTTTTAACAGTTCCCAGGAGAGAGAAAAAGACAAGTGAGCTAAAGAAAAAAAAAAGTGGGCTCTCTGCCCCTCAGTTCCCTCAGCAGGCCAAAAGAGCTACAGTAAATAGAGCTGATATTATGAGCTTGTTAACAGGGGCGGATCCAGAGTATTTTCTGGTGGGGGGCACAGGGGGTAACAACAGTAAATCTGGGGGGAAATGGTGTAAGATAACAATCTTACACCATTTTTTTTATTTTATCCTTTATATTTTATCTTTATTAAGAGCCTTAGTCCAAGTCAGTGCTTTTTGAAGTGAACATACCGTAGGAGTTGTTAAAAACTTTTCACGGTTATTAACATTGCCACAAGTCATTGACCATTGGGGGGGCACAAAAGGTGGCCAATCGGATGAAATGGCCCGATGCCACCATAGAAGACCGCCCCTGCTTGTTAACGTGAGCCTACTCAACATTATTTTTGCTGTAGGCCTACTGCTCAACAGCACCAAAACCTACAGCCTCCTAACAGATTTCACGCCGGCAGGATTTATTGCATGGTTGTTCTATTAGAGCGCATTAGTTGTAGATAACTGTGCCAAATAAACTGGTAGCTGGGTGTACTGTATATAGTCCGCACTTCCTGCCTCACCTTTATTTTGGCCCTTGACTGCCGCTGGATAAACATATCAATTTGAGGTAATGAAATAAAATGGAGAAAATGGTCCCGACAATTAGATGCAAAATAAAATTGCACTTGTACAAACTGCATTACACATATAATTTAAGATGATGGATTGCAGTGGTCAGTGCAGCGACCTGTGTGTGTTCTCTGATGCTGTTCTGAAAGTTCTGGAGCCTTTCGGTGACGACAGGCCGACCTGCAGAAAGACAGCCGTGATGTGGGCGGGTTTGAGTTTTCACAGCCTGTGACCAACTGCGTCGATGCCGTCTCTCACTTTACGGTTTCGTCTGTCCACCTGATTCTGTTGGTCCATTTTCAACCCCCCAATGGTTCATATCAGGGTCACCGTTTGAAGAAGCACTAAGTGTACTCGCCTGGTTCACAACAGGAAGCGTGGAGGGATCGGCCGAGAAGTGGAAAGATAGAATAGACATGGGGAGGACAGAGGAGAGACGGCGTGAAGCAAGGAGGATGGAACGGAGCGATAACTCATGCAAACGTACCGTATATACTGCGTGTCATCCTCGTACTCCATCATTCACCGACACACACACACAAAACATCGTATGCACATTCTGTCCGTGCAACACACATGCTTAGAGAGCTCGCTGAAAGAAGGGAGACTGATAGATTGAGGTGAGGATGAAAGTGTTTAGCCAAAAGAAGATGAGCTTGGAGGGGATTCAGTCTCCGGGAGCACATATGTTTTGCATTACTGGAGCTCAGACCTGTCCTCTGAGCTGTCAGAGACTGGAAGCATCTGTATGCGAATGTGCATCAGTTTGAGCACATCTAAATACTTAATACATGTTTGAACATTAGTTTGGGGACCCGGCATACAGTAGAGAAACACACCGTAAATTGACTCGACTCGTCCTTCTATTCTTGCCCATCTTTTTCTTTCCTCCATCTGTCGTACACTGAGCGTCCGTGCCAAGCTTTCAGCGCGTTGGAACCTGAGCTGTCTGCGGAGGAAACTTTTTTTTTTATATCAAACCCACACTGCCTCCGCTGCCTCGACTCCACAGCCCACCCAACGCATGCACACAGCCAGCAAGGCTTATTTGTTCACATTGGAAATGCCTGTTACTTCCCAAACAATTTTTCTCGTATGATTCCACCAGATGTTGTTGTTGTTAGCGTCTGCAGGATCTCACTAATTCATCTTGAGAATTAAATTTACATCAGAGTAAAAGCGAGATAAGATAAGGGCTTTATTAGTTTTTATTGCCTTCTAATCACTCACGCATGCCACACATTACACTTTCTAACTGTGGTATTTTCCCCCCGTGCTGAACCAATACTTTCACTATGACTCAGTAACGGATCCACAGCCGCTTCACCAGCCTGTCTTGTTGTTCTCTGGTGAGCAAGTTACCACCAGTGTGAGTTTTTTTATTTCCATGTTCACCGTGTTAGATGATGAGCCATCCCTTGGCACCGTCTCACAACCTCTCCCCTGCTCCGATTGCCAGCAGGTCTGGAGCGTAGACCACTATCCGTGTCCATCTGGCAGCATGGTCTAAGTGTTGTTTATATAGTGATGGGGAAATTCATTGCTCTTATTTCCCTAAGAGTCCATGAAGACAGATCAGGGCTTGAAAACCTTGTTGTAGTCATTGGGTGAAGTGGACTGAAACCAGTTAGATCAGAGAACCAGATTTGTGTATGTGTGGCTGACGAAGCAATTACAACGATGTTTTCTCAATTAATTGAGTTCAGACTTTCATTTACAGCAGATTAATTGTGCAAGTTGATTACACAGCATGTGTTCCACATCGGAGGAGTTTGGCTGGAGGTGATGGAGGGTTAAAGGTGCATACAGTATATACATGACAATGTTGGAGACATGGCTGATTATGATCATATGTAGAGATGAGGATAAATGATGTTTGGAGATAAGTGGCTGTAGCAATACCACAGCATACATGTCATATACAATCTAATTAATAAAAAGCCAGATAAGCTTTTTCGCTATCAACAATGTCATTTATCTTTTTTTCTGTGTTCATAATTGGTTTCTTTTGTGGAGCATCTCGAATGCCTCACAGTGATCAGAGCTGATATAATGACAGAGGAACGTGGAAAATGCTTTTGAGGCCGCCTCAATGAATCTAACGTCAGTGTTTGAATTTGCATGTTTTGATTGGAGCCAACCTGTCGAACACTTGTCTCTTTTCCCAACCCTGAGTTGTCAGAAAAGTATTCAGAGGAATAGCGGGTGTGGGTCGATGCATATGTGGACCATCTGGGGGAGGAAACATTCTTGGCTGACTCTAACATACCACGGCGGCAGAATGCGTTTTTGTTGACAGGTTTTCACGGCCTATACGTAACTTTTTCAGAGGTGAACTTCTCTAGACATGGAACATTTTGATCATGAATGAGCAGATTTTCCCCAAAAAAATAAAGGAATGCTACATGTAGGTACTGTAATGTGTTCTTGCTTCTCTGATGCTGATGCTTCACAGTCTGTCTCTACCTTGTCTGCATGCCTTTATGCACATACTTCAAGTGAGTGTGCCAAGCTAAAATGGGCGATGGTATGAGCTCTGGGTTAAGGATACTCTTCAGACATCTACAGGGGCTCGGTGTTGGCAGAGCAACTGTGACATTCCTTTTAGACGTGGATGAAAAGTAGAAAAGCAGAGACTCTCACCTCTCACAGAAACAAGCAACGGGGGAGAAATGTTTGTCAGGTTTGAAAGCTTATAGCATAGCATGTTCTGCTCCGTCTGACTCGTAGCATAGACAATGACATCACAAACGTCTGCGGATGCGGTGTAATGCGCGGCGTGCAAATTAGCGCAGTTTGAATTTAGGGATGGAGGATAATGGTCTTTTCGTGCAGATGTGTTTGAAGTAAGCCATGCGCTCAGACGTCACAGGGCAAAGGCAGCCTCGGGTTTTGGCTCGTTGGCCCGCGCTTGTAAACCGCATTAACGTGTAATGGTGACTTTTACAGTTGCCGTCAATTTGGAGCCATTTGTAAGCCTCAGAAATCATGCGCGTGTGTGTTCTGATGCCCAGGTGCGTGGGCTGGTGAGACCCTTCAGAGAGCCAAACAGAGCACATTCTCTCTCCGCTATGATGAAACTTTACCTCTATAAAAGTAAAATATAATGGCCACCCATAGCAACAGTGATTATAATGACATAGCAGTTTGGAAGTCCAGCTTTGTTTCGCTGATTTTGACCTACGAGCGAAGCTGCTGGAGTATGAGGCAACCTCTAGACCCTGTCCTTGTTTGTCTGTAGGAACTCTGACAGCTCTGCACTTGGGGTCATTTGGCAAAGCGGAGAGTCTGAGGCTTTGGGACCTCTCATTGATAGTGTCAATGACTCCATGGAAAAGGAAAAGCGAAAACAATAAAAGGCTTGCCGCCAAAGTCGACTGGCTCGCACCAGCCAGCAAACAGAGAGTGCGTAGTGCCGTGACTGTGTGAATGGTTAATTAGTCCAACATGGTCCCGCTTCTCACAGCTCGGAGCCGCCTCGTGACTGACAGCTCGGAGAACCCGTTAGTGACAAGGAGCAGGGGAGGTCACGGGAGAGGGGAGGGGCGGGCGGGAGTGCGTCCACTTGTCTCACGCAATCTGGAATCACTACAGCGCCGCGCATCATCCGCTGCTTTCATCCAGCTTGGCCCTGCGTCACCACGTAGGAATGCAATCTATCCACCAACTTGGAAGTGGAACAGTGTGATAATTTGATACTGATAAAAATCTGGTGTCATGGCAGTGAAGGACATAATGATGGGCTTAGTTTTCAAAGTGAAAATTTATATGGGACCATAGCCTAAGAACAGTATCGGCCTGTCAGTCAGTAAAGTGTTGATGTTCCTAGGAGGAGGGGGTTGACGTCCAGAGGCGCCTTTGAGGATGAAGCTATCATCAAGAGTTTCCATCACACTTAAGAAAATTGCAGCATTTGTATTATTCTAGCCTCTAGCCTTTTACTCTTTGCATGTTTGTGGATTTTAATGGTTTTTACAGTAAACCCAGTGTTTAGCTCAGTGTTTCCCAACTTTTTTGGCTCCTGACCCCATTTTGACATCACAAATTTCTGGCGACCCCATGTGATTGTGGCCGCCAATCAAGATGTACAATTTATATTCGAGAAAGTGAAAGCATAGAATACAGTTGTTTAAGATTGTGTGTGGTGTTTTTTAAAAAGAATAATACAGTAATTAGTTTGAAAAAAATAATTATCCATGATTTTTTCAGGGGACCCAATTTGAATTCCAGGTGACCCTGCATGGGGTCCCGACCCCAAGGTTGAAAAACACTGATTTAGCTGAAGACAAGCCCCAGTTTCTTCACTCCTCTGTAGCCTTTCCAGTGATTCTTACTACAACTACTTTCATCCTGGTTTCCATGTCACTCAGAAGGATGGAAGAGACATGTGGGTTGTTATCTCCTCCCTTGGCTTCTCAGTAAATAAACATTTGGTCTTCGATCGCTCGCCTGATTAAATATGTGCTAAAACCAAGAATACGATGAGAAACAAGTTGCAAAAAAATTTCCTGGACATTCCAGCGCTCCAGCTCCAAAGTCTGCTTTCCGAGCGTCTGCCGTCAGTAACGGTGGACCTCTGCCATGGAATTCTTTGCTCTCTTAAATTAAACCCTTCACCAGGCCCAGCTGGTTCACCAAGTAGAGAGAAATGGGGATAGAGAAAGGAGGTGGGTGGGATGGTGGGGGGGGGGTAAGGAGGAGATGGAAATGAGCGAGCAAATCCGTCTTTCACTTCTCACGTTTGGCTTCCTCTGGTTGCTGCCATTAACACCTCGTGTCTGGTCAACGCAACCTCGTAGACAGCGTTTGGAGGAGACAGGAGCGAGGGGGGAAAGTCGAAGAATCGGGGGAAAACAAGAGCGAGAGAACGAGACTGAGAGGCGAAAACAATGTTTTTGATTAATGTCTCTTGTATTCCTCTGGTTCTGAAACAGACGATTACCTTACCTAACCCCAATGGAGAATGAGCGAGACGTTTCAGTGGTAAGATTGAAACCAGATATTCCTGTTCACACTGGCTCATGTCCACCGCTCGCATTGCACTGGACCTGGAGTTGCTGGAGAACATGACTGGTGGTGGCTGAAAGAGGCTGGCGCTGCCGTCCGGCCCCCTGTCTCGGTCCGGCGTCGGGCGTCATTTTTTAACACCGAGGCACTTGACGCGGCTGCAGCAGGAGGCGGTGAATTACGGTAGCCTCGTCCTCTCGTCACATTTTAGATCCATCTGAAAACAAGACTCCTCTTTGTCGGAGAAGGTTCTTGTGTACACTTCGCTGAGGTCACCCCCCCGCCCCAACCAATGAATCACCGCCGCTGGGTGACGCTCAATTATTCGCCGCCACACCATCCCAAATTTCACCTCGACAACCTGCTGGTGCACTTGTCCACTTACCGCTGTGAAAGCCAGTGGTCTTTTCTGAATGGA
This sequence comes from Decapterus maruadsi, assembly GCA_030347415.2. Classification (NCBI taxonomy): domain Eukaryota; kingdom Metazoa; phylum Chordata; class Actinopteri; order Carangiformes; family Carangidae; genus Decapterus; species Decapterus maruadsi. The sequence goes on along the minus strand of CM064885.1, from coordinate 11,065,611 downwards.
AACTGGCTAGTAAACCATGTTTCTGTCACACTTTTTTTTTCTTTTTTTTTTTAGAAATCTAAATGGAGGAAACTATGATGCATTGCCTTACTGCATCACTTACCTTCCAATTTCCTTGGCCCCCAGTTCTCCCTCCTGTGTAGTATTAGGTTTCTGTCCCTTCCATCTTGTATTCAGAGCGCTGACCTTTTGTAGGGTTCCTTTGTCCAAGGTCCAGAGGCAGCTGGCGTTTCAAGTGGTCTCCCAGGCTTCCCACTTTGCCTTGAGGGTCGCCGAGAAAAAATTTAGCCACTACATTAGCGGGCAGAAATCCCCCTGGCTTGTCAGCAATCAACTAAATACTGGGAGCAGCACCAAAGAAAAGCAATGATTGGCTATCAAGGTCGCCGTGCAGACTTTCCATGTGTGTGGTTCATGACAACAAACAACATTGGTGTAGACTTCCAATAATGTGTGAGCTAAGACAGGTCTATTTGTGTGAGCTGACGTGCTGTAATGATGGCAGTCCAACAAAAGCATGCTCCTTAGAGCTGACAGGATGGTGTAAATACGGCTAAACAGAGATCTTTTTGTACAAAAACACCCCGACTCCTCCATCTCCCAAAAATACAATCAGCGCTTGGACGCCAGGTCCTACAAAAGTCCAATTTTTTTGTTAGCGTGTCCTCTCACAGTGACCCTGAAAAACACACAACCTCCAGGGTAGTATTTTTTTCACATGAGCGCATTTTATTTTCCCCGTGTCTAGTGATGTCAGAACCGCAGAAAATAAAGCCTGTCTTCCTTTTCTTCCATGCCTGAACCTCATGTCTGCCCAAGGCCTGGACTCATGGTCACACACACACACACATACACACACAAATAGACACTTCTGCGCGTCTGCATCTCGTCTCCTCATCTCAAATCAGAGGCCCAGCGGCTCAACGTGGCAGGTTGCTGGTGGACTCTGAGCCGGGCTTGCCAGGGCCAGGTCGGGTCATGCACATGTGAGCACAGGTGGGCCAGATGACGGATGAATCAGCTAAACGTCTCCACGGGTTCTGGCTGTCTTCACTCTCTCCTCCTGGCGCTTGTCTTCCTTTGACATCCATAATCTCTCCGTTGCGCAGGCTGCGTCGTATATTTCCAACAATCGCGCCGGCAATCGCGTTACACGTCACGAGAGCAGACAGCACCGCCGTTTTTAACGCAACTCCTGGAGCCAGGGCACGGTTATTTCAAGGGTTTTTTTTTTTTGGTTTTTTTTTGAGCATCTGCAGCGTCCCATATATCTTGTAACTCATTTGTTTTGTGTCAGTTTTCTGTCAATTCCTGAGCATTTTTACAGTATGTGGAGCTTCGCTGATAAAAAATGAGACAAATGATACAAATTCCTTGTGTCAGAGCACGAGGCACTGGGAGATGAGAAAGCCCTAGATCAGTTTGATTTATATGAGAATTGATTGCTGTTATTATTACTTCAAGGTGTGTCTGGGGATGGTTGAGCAATCGAGGAGAATCAGGCCGAACGCGTTGAAGGTGATGGATTAGCGCGAGGACGCTTAGCTTAGCGTCTGGGCTCGCGCTGCATGCTCGGCCTGTTTGCCAAGTCCTTGGCAGGGCCGGTGCCCACGTTTGTTTTGACTAGGTCATGAAGCACCACACTTCCATCTTTCCCTCCGTCTCCCTTTCCTCTTTCCTCGTCGCTATCAGTACCTGCACTTTGAACGCTGTTTGACAGACTGCTGTCATCCTCCTGTCTCACGCGTCTCTCTCTATCTCGGTTCAGCTCGTTTCCCATGTGAAGTTGTTCTCACCCTGGATTTCTTTGGCTTCCAAGTGTTGATGAAAACAAGGTTCTTGGTGGACAAGTGTGTTGGCTCTATTTAGATTTCTCCTCTTTTTCTTTTTCTTTTTTTTAAACAATCATTAGTCCTGTGTGTTTGTCTCTGATTGGGGAACTTGTTCAACTCGCAGCTTTTTGTAATAGAAAAGAATCATGTGACCAGCAGTTCAGAAACATATGGAGTCCAGTTCTTGAGGGTAGGCATTTATCATTTAAGCAGTTATCTGGAAGTAATTGTGTTCAACTTAACCAATCTAGATCTGAATAATATGTCACCGTCAATTGATTTTTCTTTTCTTTTTTTGGCACGTTTCATTGAAAACTCGACTTGTGCAGCATGTTTTGTGTTTTTCCATGTCTGACAGATCAAAGGTCAGTGAAGTTGTGTTTTCTGATTATGTTTTCTTTTTAATTTCTTAATTTTTACATCCAAGCGTGACATCCACTTAATTCTTCACTCCTGTAGGAGTTGGTTGTATCTGTTTATTTGAGCCGGGGCCACGACACACAACCAAAGGAAACCAAGAACATTTTTCAATTTTGTCTTCCAATGGCAATTATGAATGCACACGTTTCAAGATTTCTGGCAGAAATAAAAGAACATATTAATGACATAATGTACTCCAATATTCCCTAAATGTTCCCCTGCACAGTGGGCTCCTGATTTTAAGGGTCTTCCGGTCTTTCTCAATACATGTGCAGGTGGTGAGCGTTGTGTTCCATGTCCTTTCCCCCCTTTTTCCATTTCCCTATCTTGTTCTCACATTTTTGGACTTGTAGTATGCAGAGACCTAAGCAGGGATATGACTTTATTCATACACCAAGTCAGGCCAAAAGTTTTTGCCGCCCATGGATTAGTTTGGGGCTTTTTGTCTCACACAGAACAGACTGCTACCTCCATTGTTTAGAATACAGCATAAGCATAAGACAACTATGTTATGTCTATCATGTTTCTTATTCAGTGGGGGTCAGCTCTCTCCCCTGTGCCTAAGGTGCAGTCCTTGGCTCTAGAAACATAAATGTGAGTGTTTTCAATCACATTTAATTACGCACACATGACTTTGTCATATTTCATATGTTCGATTTTTTCTATTTATTTCTTTTTTCATCTGGAGTTTGTAGTACTTGCAGGCCCTGGGAAAATGTTTTGATGAAAGATTGAGTGATGGGTTGTTTTTATTGAAGGGTAATTACTGCTGAATAATTTACTTATAACTCATTATAGCTGGAGCTATAATAAAGTTACACGAATGTTGTGTCTTTTTTCCTTGACTTTCCGTGCCACATCTGTACTTTATTTCTTTCTCATTTCATTTTCTTTCCCATCCAGGTTATGGCAATCTAGGAGCTGGTGGACTCGGGGCTGGTGGACTAGGAGCTGGTGGACTTGGTAAGTCGCAAGGTGTAGTATTGGCAGCAGGTTAGAAAATGATATTCTCAGTTTAATAAGTCACATACTAATTCTCACAAGGCTTCATAAAAAAAAGGTTTGAAATACTGTATCTTGTAAAAGTTTGTTCATATCATTTAGGTGGTTATGGAGGATATGGTGGAGGCGCTGGAGGATTTTTCCCAGGAGGTGGACAAAAAGCTGCCAAAAGAGGTGAAGAGCCTTCATTTTCACTTAAATGTCTAATGCAGTGAAATGCATTTTTAAAGCAATTTCACATTTTGCCATATTTCTTCATCCAGACCCCTAGACGTGTTGATGTTTGTCCAGTTTTCTCAAAAGAAAGGGAGAGATGAGGGTGTGTGTGTGCAGCATCAGTCACTCTGTGTCAGGCCCCTGGTGTGTTTCGTAGCTCTACTGGAGCGGACCTCTGAGGGATTTACAGCCTGGAGTATATTTACACAAGAAACTGAACTCTGATCGAATCATTTCTAATATGTCAGGAACAGTGATTCAGAAGAAATGGATTGCACAACAAAACAACACAAACCAGATATTTATTACTGATGTATCTCTTATTACTTTATTAAGAATGTAAGAGGCGTGCGTGCATCAGTTACTTGCTGTGGGTTTGAATCCTGACATCTTTTGTTTATGGATTCCTCCTTTGGACGCAAACAAAAGTGAAGAGATCACAGTCAGTGGAGTGCTTTTTCCCCTGATTTCTAAACAAAGTGCAGCGCCGAGGGCTCACTGATGGGGATGGAAACTGGGGGTCATCAAACACGATGATGGAATATTGGTTGTTGGCGTAAACCGCTGATTATGTTCCACTTACTTGTTTTGAGTTGTTTGTTTTGATTGCGGGGAGTGATCAGTTTCAACCTCTCTGTAGAAAACTCAGCCCGAGGTTCAAGGTTCCCGACTTTGGTTCTTTGGCTTGTGCTGAAAGAACCATGGTGTAACATTTAGATGGATTGTCACCTCCATCTTCACACAGGCTGAAGTACTCATCTTCCTGTCTTCTTGGCATTGTCCTACGCTAAAATCACTTCCTTCTGTGTCATTAAAAGCAACAACACCAAAAAAAAAGCAGATTTCTTCTAATGCTCTTTGATTGTTATTCTCTAAATCTCTGGTATTAACAAATCCTGCCGAAATGCTGGTTGTTCCACAGGTGCAGGAGGCCATCTGCTACCACAAGGAGGTAATCTCACTCCTGGCTCGATGACAGACTACTGTACAATCTTGAACTGTACTGAATACTGACACGAAGCCTTTCAGAACTTTTTGAAAGATCGGCATGCTTGCATGTTGTGAGAAAGCCAAAATGAATGTTTCACATTAATAGTAACTCAGCATGAAAAACACTGTTTGGCAGGCACATGTACAATTTTATCATGTACCTGCAAACCCCGGACAGTTTGAACTTCAGCAGAGCCCGAGCACGACCTTAAAGCTCCGCGCTCTCCGTGTGCACATGATTTGCTTTAAATTAGACAAGCTGATTAAGAGTGGACTCCGGAGGGTCCACTCATGGCCAGGACTGCACTATGGCAACGAGCCTACTCCTAAGTATTGGTTGGCAATGACGAAACCTTCAAGTCCCCAGAATCAGTCTGCGCTCTTTTCTTGACACTCAAAATAACAACCCGTTCCTCTGAAAGAGCACAGATAAAACAAAACATCCCTTTGCCAAACTTTTACTCACCGAATCTCCCAGGCCACATACTTACAGGCGGTGCGCAACGTCTGTCCGGCAAAAAGTATGGGGAATTTAAGATTAAAAAATGAAAGAGAGAAGAAAAAAAAAGCAGTTTAAACAAATAAATGGATGTGTTTTATTCTGCTGCCAAAGTCTCTTACAAGTGAGGCTGACAGCTCATTTCCTCCACGATGGGGATAGCCAAAGAAATGAGGCATTTGATGAGGCAAGGCTAATGCCATGCATGCAGGCAGCCTGCCGCTCCTGATTAGATTAAACATCGGCCATGTTGCTTTTGATCATGTGGTGATGACAGACTAGTAGGACCAGATTAGCTACTCTCAATACCACTGGTCAGTTTGAAGGGTCTGGCTCCCTGCTGAGGAGGTGAAGTCTGCCTCCAGACACAAACCTGCTCTTTACTTCTTCTCTGTATCACAGGGCCCTCTAGTGGTCATGGGATATACAGCTACAGAAAACTTGTGTTGCATGTGCAACTTTATGTGAGTTTAACGGCAGACTGGAAAATGTATATTCATATTTTATATTAATGTCCAGGCATATTGTGTTTGTGTATGAATAGGAGCAGGAGGACCTGTGCTCGGGGCAGGAGGAGGTCCCGCAGCTGGAGGAACCGGAGCGGCTGTGCCCGCTGGAGGCAAGTCATCACACACACATGACACAAAAAATCATTCAACACATTATTCTGTTTGTTTTGCACTGTTATTTTTGAAGACAGAGGTCAAACCGGTTTTAGTTACAGCCTTGTAATTACTTTTGTCATAAAGTGATTTGTGCGTCCCAAGTACAACAATGTGAGCCCAAACTGGCTCTTCATCAGGTAAAGTGGAAATGATATCCCTGATCCAGAGCCAAATCCAGGATCCAAACATAGTACTTTTCCTAATGTAATAAAGTAACAGTTTTAGAGAGAACTGTTAACGGTGTCCTTGGGAGGCTGGAATTACAGTTTCAGTTGTCTAGACTCGGCACCTGGATGTGAAAGACATGTGCAATGTTTTTCACACTGTATATTTGTCATAGTCCCTCAACGGGCCAAGTAACATTTTATCTTCTTCTTTTTTTTCTCTTCAGTACCTGTTATTCCTCAAACAGGCCTTCCAGGAGGGGCGGGCGCTGGTGCTGGAAAGAAAGCTGCCAAAGTGCCAGGTTTTGTAGACTCAACAATAAACTCATAAAGCTGATGGCAGACAGGAGGTTGTTCACAAGGCAGCAGAGACACATCAAGTTCATTTTCCATTGCACAGGGCAGGTGTTCAGCACCACTGCAAAAGAAAAAAAAAGATTTGTAATTTAAGAATGTTTGACCAAACTGGGGTCTTCTTTTTTGAGGACCAACAATAAAAAAAACATTGTGAGATTAGCTAAAATAGCTTTATGTGTATTTGTATACTTTTCAAAAGTAATATTGCAGCTAAAATAGTTGTTTTGATGTGATTAGATGTTTAGATTGTGATTTATTGCATTTTCACCACACTTATGTAGATTTCAGATTCAAATTCAGATTTAGATTCTTTATTGAACATGTCATAATAAAAACAAAACAAACAAAATAACAAATAATATGAATAATAGTAATAAATAGTAATAATAGTAATAAAAAAGAATAATAATAATAATAATAGGTTATAAAAAACTGTCATAGTAAAATATGTATTCCAGATAGAGTACAGTCCCTAAAACACAAAACAAAGAACAAAAACACTAGTCCACAAACAAAAGAAAGGCATAAACAAGGGGAAAAAACAATCTTTAAATAAAATATGTGAAAACAATACTGTATGTTAACTTTACGCTTAAATGCATCTTTCAGCATGTTGCGATGTCTCAGTAGATGAATATAACAGAAAGAGCAAACCTAAGATTTCTTAAAATACACCTAGCTCTTAAGAAATTGGCTCGTTCTGTACAAATGTAACTACTTTCCTGCTGAAATAAATAAAATCCACAACAGAACTACTTTATTTCTAGAGTTGAAGCCAAACACAATAAAACATCTGCAGGTGCAATCAATAGTTGAAGAGTAGAGTGAAAAAGCCAATAAATAACCAGTCTTGTGAGCTGCCAGCAGCATCGTCCCCACTTGACTGTATCCTGTCTGGCTTCACTGCAACCGTATTGTGATGGTGTTTTGTTAGGATGACTGACAAGCGTGACATTGTCCTGGTCATCGTTGTGTTATTGCTGCTTATTTATGCCAGATCCTTCAAATGTATTTGAATGTGCACGCAGAAGCACAGTAATGTCCTCTCTCCTGTGGCTGTGACAGGTGTGGGTGTGCCCGGACTTTACCAAGGTGGACTGGTGCCAGGAAAGGGTTGGTCTCGCTCATTGATTAACCTCATAGTAGTAGTCAGTGTTGAAAACAAGTGCTGTTCAATCTGTTGGTTTTCTGCTCTGAAGATGAATTTCCCTATGGGACAATAAAGGCATTCTATCTATCTATTCTATCTTCTATCTATCTCTTATGGCTCCGTCAGGGTTCGGTGGACGTGGAGTTCTACCTGGAGTGGCCACGGGCACTGGCCTGAATCCAAAGTCAAGTAAGTTTTCATGTTTTACTTATCAATGTTCACATACTCAGCGTCATTGAATGCTACATGGGAAAAATAGCAGTTCTATAATGGCTAGAACTGGATAGAAATATAGTTCTATAATGGATAAATGACACAGTACATACCATTAACAATTCCTTAACAGGAAATATGCTAGATATCGTCAGTGAAACGCTTAAAAACAAAAGATAAATGAAAAAATGAAAGTAAAAGATGTGTCTGACTGGATGCTGTGATGTTCCTCATGCAGTCGGAGGTGGAGGACAAGCAGGTCCAGGAGCAGGTGACTTCATTTTTGAATATTGCTTTATTACAAAGAAATAGCTCTGTGTTTTACTGCATTACAGCTGATCAAGGTTTAAATTAGTATCCTCTGACACAGGAGGACGTGGGTTTGGTGGACCGATGCAGCCAGGAGTTTTCCATGGATACCCCCTCAAATCACCCAAAGTGCAAGGTGGGATCTGAATCCAGACTAACTTTACCGTTATGTGGTAGTCACATTATCATGTGACTGTCCTTATGACCTGATAACCAATGGACACCTGCTACTGTAGCATGTGCTACAGATGAAAGTAGCACCTGTAGTTCAAACAAATGAAATGCACCAAACTTGCAACATCTGTTCACAAACAAACTGAAAATGAATGCTCTTGTTGCAATGCTACTTTCTCTTTTTTTAAAAGTTGTCCTCATGCAATCCAAAGAAACTTGACTCAGTCAAGTCAAGTGAATGGATTAAAGTATGAGGATTCTCTCCATTAGTTAATGTTTAACATGTTATTAACTTAGTTGTTTCATCATGTTTTTCTCTTCAGGTGCTTATGGAGCAAAACCTGGAGGAGGCAAACTTCCCTATGGTACTTATATTTGTTTGCACTTTGCAGAGATTCAGTTGAACCATGGGTTGACTTGAAATGCAGAGGTGATTACTGATGTGTGCAACATTTCAGGTTATGGTGGCTTTGGTGGTGGTGGACCTGGACTGCCAGGAGGTAAAGCTGGCCCTGGTTCGATACCTGGATATCCTGTTGGAACTGGTATGTGTTGGTGCTGCAAATGTCCCTGATACAGTATGAATAAGAGTTGTAGAAAAGGTTAAACATTAGACAAATGTCTGATGTATCTCCTTTTCCACAGGCGTGGGGCCCGGAGGCCTCTCACCTGCTCAGGCTAAAGCTGCAAAATATGGTACAGTAGTGTAGATTATTCTTTCCTATTGTTGCTTTGTGTTCTTAATAAAAAACATATCGTATTTGTACCTACCTCGTAACTATGCTCTCTGGCCCAGGTTTGGGTGGCGCTGGAGGTGTCGGTGGACTTGGTGGAGTCGGTGGTGTCGGTGGTGTTGGTGGTGTCGGTGGTGTTGGTGGTGTTGGTGGAGCCGGTGGCCTGTATCCAGGGCAGGTGCCAGGAGGTATAATATCCAGCAAAATTAAGATGCAAAAATGCACACAAGTCTGAAGTCTGGGCTAAAAAAGTAAATTATTGCTCTTTTTTTGTTGTGTTGTCATTCTGCTTTCTTTTTACTTGTTAAAATGGTATGTCATGTGATTTTCTAACTTTATATATTTTACCTTAGGATATGGAGCTGCGTCTAAGGCTGCTAAATATGGTGAGAACTTTCATATTTTTTCCATAATGGACACATCTTTTTAGCCATTATCTATTTATATATATCACGACAGGCAGTGGTATACACTCATTATACCACGGTTACGGACGTGATGATGTATTTATACTGTATACGTAGACATAGTACTTAATGTTACCTTACAGTACATTGTATGTGTTGACTGTGTTCTCCCACAGGTCTACCAGGAGGAGTTCCTGGAGGAGTTCCTGGAGGAGTTCCTGGAGGAGTACCAGGAGGAGTACCAGGGGGAGTACCAGGGGGAGTACCAGGGGGAGTACCAGGGGGAGTACCTGGTGGGGTACCCGGTGCACTACCAGGTGGTGCACCCCTTGGAGTACCAGGGGCTGGTGGATACTCTCCAGCAGCCAAAGCTGCTAAATATGGTACGGTGCATGAATGGATTTATCATACACAAATACAAAAATGTACAAAGTATCTACTGTGGACTAAATATTGTCTATAATCTCTCTCTCTCTCTCAGGGCTAGGAGGTCAACTCGGCACAGGGGGTCAACTAGGGACAGGAGGAGTTGGACCAGGAGGTCAAGTAGGACCAGGAGGATACTCCCCTGCTGCTAAAGCTGCCAAATATGGTATGGAATATACATGTAAATGGAATTATCATATGCACTTTTTTTAAGTCCACTCATTATTTTTATGTGATGAGCTCTAAAATGTGTACATACACATGTTTCAGAATACCTAACACCTTAGTGTTAATTATGGTTTCTTGCTCCCACGCCCCCAGGGCTAGGAGGTCAAGTAGGGACTGGAGGTCAACTAGGGACAGGAGGAGTTGGACCAGGAGGTCAAGTAGGACCAGGAGGATACTCCCCTGCTGCTAAAGCTGCTAAATATGGTATGGAATATAAATAAATGGAAATATCATATTCACTTTTTCCAGCTCAACATTACTGTATGTAGTGTTGTGAGGTTAATTATCTTATTAATGAGTATTATGTACACTTATGCCTCCTCATGGATAATTATGGTTTCTCTCTCCCTCCCAGGTTTAGGAGGCCAAGTCGGGGCAGGGGGACAGCTTGGAGCTGGAGGACAAGTCCTACCAGGAGGACAAGTAGGACCAGGAGGTTACTCCCCTGCTGCCAAAGCTGCCAAATATGGTATGGTCATTTTGTAGGGGATTTAAATCATGTTGAATTGTTTTGTGTTTATTTATAGATTATTCAAATGTTTGTTTTGGACAATGGGAATAGTCCAACTGACCTTAGTTTGTGTGACATGTCCCTTTGGGTGCTCAAAAAACTTTTTTTATGGTACAACATATTTTTTTTCTTACTAATCTTTTTGAATACCATTACTGTAGTTCTCAGTCTACATTCTTGGAGACATTCATAAACAAGATCACTTAACACTTTATTTTGGACAATGTCTGGTTTGATAACTGAATAATTATAGCATTTGCCCTGGAGCCATGGCCTCCACTGTTTGATTATAGCTGGAGACCTTTTTCTGTCTCCTGTCCTTCTGTCTACTGCTGACTGTAAAAGGCAAAAACTGCCAAAAAATTAAGTTCTTGGTCAAACTTATGGTCCCACAGGAGCAGGAGTACCAGGAGGCACAGCAGGACTCGGAGGTCTCGGAGGACTGGGAGGTGGAGGATACCCCGCCGCTGCTGCTGCCGCCGCCGCCGCCAAGGCAGCTAAATATGGTAATAACGTAGTACCGTACTTGTGTGAGTGGATCTGGATTCTCAGCAGCAGAGCCCAGTGATACGCGCTGCAGTTTGGGAGGCGAATGGTCACAGTGCATGCATGAACTTTCAAACATACATGCTTGTTTTCCACAGGAGCAGGAGGAGCAGGAGGACTGGGAGGACTTGGGGGACTGGGAGGAACAGGACTCGGAGGTGGAGGATACCCTGCCGCTGCCGCCGCCGCCAAAGCAGCTAAATATGGTAATAATGAGTTACTGTTATCAAATCTCAAAATTCGTCATGTGGATGTGGATTGTTAACAGCAGAGTCCAGTGATGTGTGGTGCAGGGAATACCGAAACATGAATGAAGAAAAATTAATAGTTAGTTGACTTGATACAGTAGCACATACTGTATATATTATATTCCAGATGTGAAGCCAGTAGATTGGAAGCTATACATGGTGGAGGTTACTACATCGGCAGGGCCCATTTATAGTATAAACCAGTATTTTTCAACCTTGGGGTCACGACCCCACATGGGGTCACCTGAAATGTCTAGAAATTAAAGATAATTATAATATTTTTTATGATTGTATGATTAAAAACACCACACACTATCTATAACAACTGTATTCTATTCTTTCACTTTCCGGAATATAAATCAAGCTCAAATAAAATGCAGCATATAAAAATATCTGAGCTGGGGCATCTTGATTGACAGCGGGGTCCCCAGAAATTTGTGATGTCAAAATGGGGCACAATCCAAAACAGGTTGGGAACCACTGGTATAGACTATGTCAATCTGCACAGGGGGAAACCGAACTACAGTATATTACCAGCAGAATATACTGTACCATATTGAACCATATCACTAGCTTTAAATTTAAATAAATGTGCCATTACAGGACAAGGAGGACTGGGAGCAGGAGGACTGGGAGCAGGAGGACTTGGTGCAGGAGGACTGGGAGCAGGAGGACTTGGTGCAGGAGGACTGGGAGCAGGAGGATACCCTGCTGCTGCTGCTGCTGCTGCTGCTGCTAAAGCTGCTAAATATGGTATGGTTAAAACTCTGGAGATAACGATAGAAATGAATATCACATTAATTGCACACAGTGTTTCAAGTGAATGTAGGCTACAGTATATGACAATGATGACTTTTCACATCAAAGGTCAAGGTGGTGCAGGAGTAATTCCAGGTGGTGGTGTTGGAGCAGGACTGGGAGCAGGAGGATACCCCGCTGCTGCTGCTGCTGCTAAAGCTGCTAAATATGGTAGATACAGTTCAAACTCAGGAGATGACGATAGAAATGAATATCACATTAGATTCACATAGTGTTTTGAGTGAATGAATATGAGGATGACGACTTTTCACATTAAAGGTCAAGGTGGAGCAGGCCTAATTCCAGGTGCTGGTGTTGGAGCAGGACTGGGAGCAGGAGGATACCCTGCTGCTGCTGCTGCTGCTGCTAAAGCTGCTAAATACGGTAGCTACAAAACTCAGGAGATGACAATAGAAATAAATATCACATCAGTTGCACACAGTGTTTAAAGTGAATGCACATGATTATATAATAACTTTTCACATTAAAGGTCAAGGTGGAGCAGGCCTAATTCCAGGTGGTGGTGTCGGAGCAGGACTGGGAGCAGGAGGATACCCTGCTGCTGCTGCTGCTGCTAAAGCTGCTAAATACGGTAGCTACAAAACTCAGGAGATGACAATAGAAATAAATACTGTATCACATCAGTTGCACACAGTGTTTCAAGTGAATGCACATGATTATATAATAACTTTTCACATTACAGGTCAAGGTGGACTGGGAGCAGGAGGACTTGGTGCAGGAGGACTGGGAGCAGGAGGACTTGGTGCAGGAGGACTGGGAGCAGGAGGACTTGGTGCAGGAGGACTGGGAGCAGGAGGATACCCTGCTGCTGCTGCTGCTGCTAAAGCTGCTAAATACGGTAGCTACAAAACTCAGGAGATGACGATAGAAATAAATATCACATTAATTGCACACTGTGTTTCAAGTGAATGCATATGATAACTTTTCACATTAAAGGTCAAGGTGGTGCAGGAGTACTTCCAGGTGGTGGTGCTGGAGCAGGAGGAGTTCCCGGAAGAGTCCCATTTTTACCAGGATATGGATGTAAGTGTGCCCTACAGACTTTTCCGCCAACATGAGTAGTGCAGGATTTTTTTTTTTTACCTAACCTTTTCTGGATGTGTTGTGTTGCAGCTTTGGCAGCTGGTGCCAAACCCCCTAAATACGGTAAGATTGTGATGAACTGTATCAAATAGTGTAGTGATCAATAGCCCACGTATGTTACCCTATGCTGTGCAGATTTGTGCACAGATTTTTATGCGAAACGTACTTGTAATTTAAAAAAGGTTAAAATCACAAGTTTTAAGATCTTTTATTCTTTTGATCTGTATTTTCCCCATTGACAGGAGTCCCAGGGGCCGGTCAAGGAGGAGTTCCAGCAGGAGTCGGTCAGGTTTTACCTGGTACGGGTGGCTACGGTGGTAAGATCTTAAATTGCTGAATATGTGCAGACAAGAAGAGTTTGTTCGACTCCACGATCGAGTGTCTCCGCTCTTTCAATTATGATTATGATGATTACCGGTAGGCTATGTTCAATATGATGTGATCTGATAAATTCACAGATTTTATGTTGTTCCCTGACAGGTTATGGAGCTGGTGCTGGAGTCAAACCTCCTAAGTATGGTAAGATGATTTAGATTTTTCTACATTTTTTGACTAACTTGAGCAGTCACATTCATAATTTTTATACTTTCTGGACCATACACTCTGAGATAAAGATGGAGATGGAGACTATAGATTAAAATATTTTGCAGCAGGGTATATGGGTAAATTTCATTCAGGTTGTTTCAGTAGGACAAGGGTCCAGAGGACAGCGGAGTGTCAGGTGCAGTAGCAGTAGAAGGGGGTGGTGATACTTTGCTGCACATGCAGATAGAAAAGGAAACAGGATGCAAACATGTACTCTGTGATATTTTGTCAATATATTATCTTTATTATGTGGGCAACGGGGCAGTCGCACTGAGCACTGGCCCCTACTGCTATGAAATAGCTGCAGGGTCTGGCAGGGGTAGAAACAGAAGCAGAACGGACCTGTTTTAAACTCACAAGTGCCTACAAAATATTTAGTGTAGAAACACCAAAATCCCACAAAATTGTTCAGGAGGTCCTTACAGCACTGATGGTCTGTGTTTTTGTCTGATGGGAGCTACCGTTTTGTCAGTGTAAGCCTAAATACGAGACCAGTGCAGAGGCAGAAAATCACTCTTTTACTCTACGTTTCTGTCTCGTCATTGGCAAACCACTTCAAGCTGCCGTGGTAACCTCTGAGCCTCAGGCCAGAGCTCGTTAAGGTTTAAAAATAATCCACCTGGTGCTCGTTAACATATTTATAAACATCACCCCTCACACACACATGCTAAAGTAGACTGATACAGCATGCAGTCACACACAGAGTCTCCAACCAGTTCTTGAAGCTGTTCTCAGATCAGATTGTGCCAAATTGTCTGTGCAGCTCCTCCATATCAGTGCTCAGTGAAAAATGATCATGTGTCTGATCAGCTCTGTCTTGACCTTAAGGTCGCGGGTTTGATTCCCATTTTGACAGAGATGGTATGCTCGGCAGTAGCTCCCGTGGCCCTATCAAAATTTCCCAGAGGAAAATTTCTAGTTCTTATCATTGTTGTTTTTTTATTTTAAACTGATGCTGCAATCCTCTCCATTTCCCTGAATTAGGTGCAGGGTTAGGAGCTGGGGGAGTAGGACCTGGTGCCGGGCTGGGAGCTGGTGCAGGAGTAGGAGCTGGAGGACTTGCAGGGGCAGGAGTCGGAGGTGGTGCTGGTGCTAAGGCAGCCAAATACGGTGAGTGAAATTCACAGTCGACACGTGCAGATACATTTTCTTATGAGTAAAAGTTTTCCTCAACAGCCTGGATTTGTGATCTCATTGTTTTGGTTGTTTCCCAAAACCCCTGCCCGTGGCTGAGGAAATACAGACTGACTGGTAAATCCAAAGCTTAGTGGTCCTGCCAGGCTCCCTCCCTCTGCAGCTGCCTGTCGACCTCATGCTTCATCTTATCTTCATTAGGGAGCAAGACCACAGGGTTCTTCAACTCCTTTGCCTGTGGTGGTGACTCAACCTAAAGAGAGCAATCAACCATTTCTTGCATCTGTTGACCCTTTTCCAGACCACTTACACACTTGACATCAAAGACACACATGGCCTTAAACAAGCCAGAACTGCCACATCTGTAAAAAGCAAAAACCTCTCCTCTCACTGTGAGGCTCTATCAGTGAGAATCACAAACTGTGCAAGCCCTCTTAAAGGGGTACTTCAACATTTTGCCAAATTGGCCCATTGTCATAAGCCTGACAGCAGCAGCCTAATGTCATCCCTTTGGGCCGAGCCTGATTGGGTCTCACAGGCATAAGTTTGATCACTGGTGTTCCGATTCCACAGAAGGTGGAGGTAACTCTTCTGCAAAGAGTTTTGAGTCAGATCCTCCTTCGACGTAGCCATCCCAAGTCTTGTCACTGCAATTTGCCTTGAGACTTAAACTTAGAAGACTTTATTGTCATTGTACAATTGTACATCAACGTTGTGTGGCACCTCTCAGGCATACATTCAATCAGACAGACAATCAATAAAAGACAGTAAAAGGACAAATTAAGAAATACCAGCAGACTGTATCAGGATTGTTATCGTCAAGGGAATCCCCTTGATAACAACCAACCACAGAGGTCAGACAAAAGGTCAGGAGTCCATAAGTAACAGTAGAGTCTATAGAGAGAGAAGAATCAGATTAGTTTTATTCATTTGTATTGTAACAGTTAACAGAGACATCAGTGTACTGATCTTGTGTGTGCACATTGCAGGAGTCACTGGAGTGGGACTCCAGGTGCCAGGAGCTACTCCAGGTACAGGTGTCGGTGTCGTCCCAGGCGGTTCAGCCATCGCGTTACCAGCCGGTACAGGTGTTCCTGTAAAGCCAGGTAAAATATAAGGTTACAGTTTTTATTTATTCATAAATCAGCCTTTTTTTTCTTACGTCATAAATTGCTTCTACAGGAAAGGAACTGGTTCCTGATGGAACTCCTCAACCAGGTACGGTTTATTGTGTTTTTGCAGAAGCTATACTGTGTATGGGAGAAGGATTTTACAGGCCAAACCTACAGTACAGTTCTTAACAAGCAGTCTGAATCTACCAACTCTGATTGTAACCTTTATTCAGGATGGATGTTCTGTATGTATTATTTATCTTTAACCCAGAAAAGGTCATTCAGCAAACCCCTTGAAGGACTTCAAGGAACAGACGGACGGCTAACCCGCTGCAGCATTTCCTCTTATATTTGGCAATAGCACTCCCCATCTCCTGCCCACAAAGCTCACATGTTGTTTCTAATTTAAGTGCTACCAGCTATTGACCTCCTCCAGCTTACAGCCTCCCAGCTGTGCCAGTATCAAGGTGTCCCCGACAGCTTCAACCTTCTTTCTTTCTATCTGTCTACCTACCTATCTACCTACCTATCTATCTATCTATCTATCTATCTATCTATCTATCTATCTATCTATCTATCTATCTATCTATCTATCTATCTATCTCTCTATCTCTCTATCTCTCTATCTCTCTATCTATCTCTCTCTCTCTATCTCTCTATCTATCTCTCTATCTATCTCCCTCTGCGGCTGTTCAAAGCTCAGTGGATGAAATTGCAACCTGTTGTCTTTTGGCAGAGTCCGCGCCTATTGCCGCAACTGGCAAGGCCCCAGAGGTCCCGCAGCCCAGTAAGACTTGCTGTTTGCATGAAACCTTTCACGAAGTTAAATCTGTGGAATATCAATTGGTCCACTCAGTATTTTTGAATTTGATTATTATTGAATTACTGTTGAGACACTTACAGTAAGTGTGTTTTTGTGTACAGTATTCCTAGTGTTTTGCGTTTGCACATCAGTGTTCTAAACAGCAAAACACTCATGCGAATATTCATGTGTTTGTCTAAATTTACAGGAATATACTCAGAATATACTAGAAATTGAATAATCTATCTTCTCAAATACTGTTTGGAACAACCGTAGAACCGTGGTTCTTAGTTTTACACTCACTTTACAGCTACCCTCCTGCCTTTGGGACGGTGAAGACAGTCTCTTCTTTCAGCATGAAACATAATCTAACACATGGTTTTGCTATTATTTATTCAATGACTACTGCGCTTCAGACACAAACCTTAAAAGTAAGGCTTTGTGTGATGCTGAGAGAGGAGGTGGTTTAGCCTGTCCATGTGTCAGTAGTGGCCACAGGTTGTCTCTTTTTCTCAGCAGTACCTGTCTTGTGCTACTTCCCTTTTCACTAACAGCTCACTGTGCTTTGTTACGTTTTGTCATACCATAGCTGATATTATTTGGGTAGTTGCAAATCTAACTTACTCATTGAGAAGACACTCAGATGGTGGTGACAAAATAACAGTATATCTTTGATTTTCTCTTAGAGGTTAGTTTTGAGGATGTCAATGCCTGCTTTATTGTGTAGTAGTTGTTCTACAGTTCTACAGTGGGGGATCTTTGTCATACAGTACTTCAGGAGTGTAAACATCTTTAAACCATCACATGATAATGTGATTAACCATCCAAACTTTTTTTATTACAGTATTATATATACCAACTACATGCAATGCATGAAGCCCCTACTATAGAACGTTGCCTGTCGGTAGATTGTTGTCTTGTTTGCCTGCTGTCTCAACACAGTTTTCTTGTCATTTTAAATGTCTGTTTTGAAATGGGAATGTCTTGTTTGTGATTCCTCTCATCTCTCAACATGTGAAATGAATGTATAATGACTGTTGACACTGAGATCAAATATGTATTTTATCGTTATTACTAATATTAACGTATCAATACCAGCCATACAAAATCACTGAAAGACAGTTTCACTAATGTGGCTTTCTTTATTTGTTCCTTTTTGCACTTCGTCCCCTTGTGGTGGATGTGTGAAAACAGGCGGTGGGTTCATATTACATAAGTGCATACATTTGCAGCTATACTTCTCTTCATTTTGTCGTATATTTACCTGCTCTAATGTTTTGTTTTGTTTTTCTGCTTTTTTTTTACACAGTTGGTGGTGGAGTTATTCAGCCTAGTGGTGAGTAGTATGTAATAAGACTGTATTTAAATGATACTACACCATGATGATGTAATAATTTGTCTCACAACATATAATATAATATAACAACGTGTGTCTTTTTTTTCACAGCTGGCACAAGTGTTGGTAAATATGTTATAGAAATATCTCACATCGAATAACGTCAAAGAAATCTCAACATTTTAGTATTGCGTTATGTGACAAAACGTTAACAGCCTTGTTTTTACGTTACAGGTGGAGCAGGTGTTGGACCACTTCCTGGTGGTAAGAGCAGTTTCTATATTTTCATTTGTACGAATGATGTCATCAGTTCACAATAGTCTGTTGTATTTCTATCAGTCGTGATGTTTTTTATTGTCTAATCCAATAACTGATGCCTGGTGATACCTGTCAGTTAACTTAATTTATGCTGGTTGTTAATTGATGTAACGTCTACCTGTGTTTTCAGCTGGTCCCACAGGCCAAGGTCAGCCTGGTGAGTGTAAACAAGCTGTGGCCATTAATTAGCCCTAAGTCCTTTTCCCCCACTTTTTTTCTCTTTTCTTTTTTGCCTTTTATGTGTAAGAAATCTAAATTAAGATGATAAAAATGAAACCTGGTCATGTCATGTTTTTTCTTTCATATTTCAAAGAAAGCACAAAAAATGATCAAAATGATTTATTGCAACAATCAAATGATTATATGTTGAAACTAGTCGTTGAGTGTTTTAGTGAGAAATGTCACTACTAATTTCAGCAGCCAGCCCATGAGGTAAAACATCATATTGTGTTGTACACATATTGGACACTGTACAGTTTCTCAGCTCTGCTTCTTTTCCCATCGTTCAAAATGTCTCACTTTGCTGCATTGTGTCATGTTTTCTGTCTTCTGGCTCATTTGCATTATTTTTTTAGCCCATTTGCAGTAGGGAATGTTAGATACTGGCTCTAACTCTCATTTCTCATTTAGTTGCAACTGGCGTCCAACAGCCTGGAGGTAGGCCAGTTTACATTCATTGATTTAGGAACTGTATGTGGTTTTTGATTTATGAAACTGTTACTGTAAAATACATGAAGGTGTGATTCATCCTTGTGGCCACGTGGTGGAGACAAAGACACATATAACAGCTGTAGTTACTTGTCTCTCCACCACGGTGCGACTATGATAACTCTGAACACTGCTGTTTCCAGGTGTTGGTGCTGGCGCAGGTGGCAAAGCACCCAAACCATTTCTACCAGGTATGAACATAAATCATTTATATTTACTCCTAAAAGATAACAAACACCTTCTCATTCTGGTGAATCTTCTTGTGATTTATTCAATTTAACATATTTATTTTTACCTGGTTCCTTCCTCTCCTGATTGTGATCCACAATATATTAAATATTTATTATGTTGATCCTGTGCATTCTGTTGCCACAAAGTTAACATTAGATCCATACAAATAGGTGCTGATAATACATAATGGTAATTAAGACATGCAACCACTACTATATGATGCAGTTACCCAACTGAATACTTGCATGTTTATCCTGTTGTTTGCATGAAGCTTTGTGATTTCAGAATTGAAACATCTGTATGATGTTATCATATATCAATACACTTTTTATAACCCTGGTCTGTATTTATCATACGGTGCACATTAGGTCCAGACAAAGAGTATCTCAACTTGAATCGATAAAGGCAGCAGTTAATACGTGACGGAAAAGCTGCATCAGACCTTTTCTTTACCCAATTATCCCACCAACAGACTGAACACTCATCAGTTTTGTGCATCAGTGGGTTTGCAGTTTGTTTGTTTTTTTGCTGTTCTATGTTATTTTACCTGTAATGGACAGGAGACCAAGCCCAAGTTGTATTCATTGAATTTCATTGAGTCCAACTCATATGGGCAAATATTGAATTAATCACCAGAGGAGCATCTGCAGAAGCCCCTATTCAAGAATGGTAATACACTATGTATGTTACTGTAAGATATGCTGAAAACACACTTACTGTACAGTAACATTATGAAGATAACATAACCACAATATAACCACAAATATCTACAAACCTAAAATCTATAGATATGATCATTACATCTAAAATCGGTATCATATATACACCATATGTGTGTATATTCATAAGCAGAATCAGGTGAGATCCAGTGCCTCTGTCTGTCTACTCAGTTTTTCCATTATCATAAATGATTTATGAAACAAACCATAGGATGAGACAGCTTGTCCAATGAGTAGGTCCAAGTAGCTGGAGCTTATGAAGCCAAAATAAACTTTTTTTATTCATTTTAATGGATTCATGGATAAATTTGAACCTGCTGTTTAATCCTCTGAATTCACACATCCAGTGTTCTGACACTTTAACTTCCCAGGTGCAGGAGGAGGATATCCCTACGGTGGGGGCTATGGACGTGAGCTCCCTTAATGTTTCATTTAACACTTATTGATTAGATTTGAATAGTTTGTAATTAAGTATTATACTTTTTTTCCTTTCTGTGCTGTAGCTCCCTTTGGTGCAGGTACCGGCGCTGGGACTGGACCTGGAACTCTGCCTGGAGCCAAACCTTTGAAACCTCCAGGTGTGTGTTTGTGCTCTGTTCTAAAGTTCACCCAAAGACTATTTTCAAACTGTATATACCTGTGTTTTTTGTGTGATGTTTTTAACTTTTTACATGAGGAAGCTCCTAACCTTTAATACTGTTGTGTTTCTTTGTAGTTGTGGGTGGAACCGGAGGCGGAGGATGGATCCCACTAGCAGCAGGAGGTGAGGGCACATCTACATTTCATTCAGGATGTAAAATAAATGTAAATGTGTGAACACTAAGAACACTAGACCTACTGTATGTGTTGGGTAATAGGGAAATATGGGAAATCAAGAGCATAAATATGTTTTGCATAGTCATTTTCCCCTTTGTTTAAAATTGTACTTTTCCAGGGAGATTTTAAAATAACCAATTCTTCCCTGGGCCCGTCCCTGATTCAAAACTGCAGAAGATGAGATAACTTACTAGATAATAATGACACTTCTTTCTGTCACCATAATTCAGGGGGATACAGTCCATATCTACATGGTTATGGACAGGGTATGTATGAAAAGAAGGGGCACTGATGGCATTAATACACAATGTTCCCCCAACTTTAAACAACTACCAGTACGTTCTGCCCAGTGCTCAAAGTGACAGTTGGTCAGGAGATGCCATCGCATTGCACTTCCTGTGCAGGAAATTGGCCATCGTGCTGATAAATTTCCGTGTGGGGCGTAGGATCAGGAATGAGGAGACGGTTGGATACTGTGATGACGGAAATGAACAAGTCTTTCAGTTTATCTAAAGTGTTTCTGAATTTTCTTTGTCTGGAGTAACAGTCCTGAGCAGCAGCTGGTGATCACCTCATCTAAAGCCAGCTGTTTGTCTCTTGTGGCAGGTGGGCACGCATATCCCTCAGTTGGACTGGGAGGAGCTGGTGCTGTTCCTGGTGTTGGTGCTGGTCCTGGTGTTGGTGCTGGTGCTGGAGCTAAACCACCAAAACCAGGTAATATAACAGGCAACACAGTGTTAAAGAACTGTAAGGAACTTACCTATTCTCTAGGATCTTACAAGGTGTTAAAATGTCTTAAATTTCATACACAAAAATCTTAAATCTTACTGTATAAAAATATGTTCTCTTGCTTGGATATTATGTTAATTATAAACTATCTTTTATAAATGTAGCATTGATTTGAGAGTCATAATCCATTCATTAATCGCCTGCCACTTAGCTCCAGGTTATGTTAATTTTATCAATTTCAAATTATTTTCACAAGGGAAAGTGCTGAAAAAAGAGGCATTATGATAAATTATTATTGCCGCTAATGGTTTTCTATCACTGATATTTTGCCCAGTATCACCACCAGTTCAAAGTATCTTCCACCCTCTGGCCTCCTTTTACTGTAATATCACTACAGTGTTTTCAGTATTGAATCCTATTAACAGTTTCTATTTGTATAGTTAAAAATGAGCAGGGCCGTTGCTAGGAATTCTGGGCCCCCTTAAAGAATACTAAAGTGGGCCCCCACCCCCTGAATTTTCCAGTGTTTTTTCTTAGACTTCGTATGTATTACCATTTTTTAATTTAGCCTACAGTACTTTGTTTTGATGCTAATACAGCATTACTGTGAGTATTAGTCAGGGTCTTTTGCAGAATAAATCAGTCATACAAAGATTAGACTACTGGGGTTTTTCGTGGGCCCTACTGGGCACTGGGCCCCTAGAATTATCATCACCTCTCTCCCCTATTCAATGGCCCTGCAAATGAGTATTAGCCAAACAGTTTCCTATATGAATTTAGTAAAATTCATTGTATGTATTCATCATTTGCAGCATAAACATTGTTGATAAAATGATGTTATGGTGTTGTGTTAACAGTTTAGAAACAAAATGAGCCCCAAATTCCAGCTCCACCAAAATGTCAGTGATCCTTTCAGTGTTAGAGCTTACTGTGTAAGTGGAGCAAATAACAACAACACAACATTTCCCAATGGAGGCTGATTACAGTTAGTAATACTGTGTACAACATCAAAGTGTGACTGTTTGAAGATAAGTCAAACCCCTGGAGAGTCCTGCCCTGAAATAGAAAAACCCCTGCCAGGGGAAGTCTGGGAGAGGCAGTGACTGTGACTTCGGCTCAGCCACTGGCTACATGTCACAATGAACAACTCGTGTTTACTGCACGACATCACACAAGAATACACACTCACGACTGCTTTATTTGCTTTTTTTTTGTTTGAGCAGGCTATGGCAATCTTGGAATTGATGGTACTGGCGGTGGTGGATTTCAGCCAGGTGTGGACCACTGCATGTTTGTTAAATATTTCATCTTTTTAGAGAAATGAAACAATAGTTGTCTAATATGGCACATGTCCTGCCTCTGGTCCTGCCTGTCCTCCTCCTCCTCTGCCCATCAGTGAGGGATGAGTGTAATCACACAGCAGCAGCCTCATCTCGCTGCCCCACAGACATTTCACCAGCCAGTCATAAGATCCCGTGGCCCTAATCCACCTCCCAGTGGCCTCAGTCACATCTGTGAAAAGCTACTACAGATGGTTTAATAACTTTTATTTGCCAACATAGTTTTTTTGTTCCAATTATGAAAATTAGGTCAAGTTGTCAAAATCTCTGGATTCACTCACTGTTTGTGTCACCCTAAATTACAGCAGTGTTCATTCACAATTAGACTGATGATGTTTGTTTATCACATCTGGATTAAATTTACTGTAGTCTTTTACAGTAAATAGTTTATTGTACAACATTTTTCTTTCTGTCGGTTTGCCTAGTCTCTATGGTAACTATTTTTATAATTATTATAATAATTATTATTATTTTCCAGGTGTGGGTCAAGTAGCTCCTGGATCTCCTTATGGAGGAGGTTACCCCCAGCAGTACTACCCAGGTACTAGTACCGCATCCTGTTCATTATTGTGTACAAATGTGTGTGCACTTGAAGTAGATGTTCAAACTTTCAATTTCAGATCAGAATTTTGTAAATACTACATTACTTTATTGTACAGTATATATTGTAATACGTATATGTGTGTGGTGACCTCGGAGGAGTATTGGATGTGCAATAAATCAGTGGAAAGGACCCCACAGACAACAGAATAGAGTCATTTATCATAGGGAGGTGGAGGCAAAAGAAGAAGACAGTAGAGGGATGATGTGTGGTCTGTGTGTGTGTGTGCACGTGTGTGTGGGGAGGAGGGGGGTCTACTTAAAAAGACAATAGAGTACTGTGTTCAACGCTTCACTAGAGTGCTGCATTTCACCATAGTTATTGAAAATGTTTTGAAGTCACTTCCAGGACATTCATAGTTTGTCATTTTGTTTCTTGCCGCTGTAACTGGAATCTAAGGAGCCCCAGATATGACATGCGGGGAAAAAATAATCATTTGTGGCCACGAAATACTAATTTGTTCCCACAAAATACTAATTTGTGGCCATGAAATATTAGTATTTCATGGGAACGAATTAATATTTTGTGGCCACAATTATTTTTTTTATCTGGGGCTCCGTAGGAATCCAAATATCAGCCCCAATAAGTTAGCTGGCATCCAGACCTGCCTCCACCTACACAAGGATTTAGAGCACAGATGATTCTTTAACTTTTCATCCTTGTCTCTGGATCAGGAGGCGGATTATTGTCCCACTGCCAGCGGCCAGGTAACACAGCTGGACAGATGAAAGGACAGATTGAGCTGACCCGCTGCTTACCCCTGTAGAGCTGAGAGCATAAAGAAAAGGGAGAGGAGAGGATCTGCTGCATGTTGATAGGGAGTTTCACCTTCCTCAGTTATTGCCGTCCTTTTACATCAGTAAAGGCTGAGGAAGTGCCACATTGTTGATGAAAATATCTCATTAGCCCTCACGTTTCACCTTCTCTCTCTCCTCCCTTTATGCTGGACTCCTTCCCTTTGAACACAACGCAGCTTCTGCACCTCTCCACTGTGACTGTAGAGGTTGACATATGAGAGAAAGATTATAACCACAATTAATCTCTGGTTAAATTGAAAAGTCCTGAATGAATTTAAATCCTAATTACACACACGCACACACACTCTGTGTTCTTTGTTTCTTTAATCAGAATGTAGTTCGAGGCTTTTCAATTTAACCTAGAATATTTTTTAGTATTTGTTAATGCACATGGGAGGTTTATTTTATATGAGGCAATTTGGTTGTTGGAATGACAATCACCTGCTTTTTACATCTCTGAGCACCTAATTACAGAGACTAATTGGATAACTGTAGACAGCGCAGCAAATTAGAATAATATTGATGTTTAATGCAATCTCTTTCCCATTTAAGAAGGCGATCCGGAGCCAATTAGGCTTCGCAGGCTATGTAAGAGCTCACTTTATTCACATTTTACAGGGTAAAATCTTGAGTCTCTATTATTGTAATGCAAAAGAGAAAATACACCCAGAATCTGGTTACTAGAGTGCATTGAGGTCATCTCTGGATCAGACAGCTCAGCGCTGGGCAAAGTGCCTCCCATGTGATCGTCTACAATGTCAACAGTTTTCTTCTTACCGGATCACGGCCAGAAGAAATGCATCTTCCGCTGTGACAGACCCAGAGTGGTTTCATCTAAGCATTTGTCTGCTGGCACCAGCACATCTCTCATTTGTCTTTGTCTTTGCTGTTGTCTAGGTGGATACGTACCGGCCCCGCTGACTCCTCAACAAGGTAACTAACACCCACCTCCTCACATTAGCCCCATGCATCCATTATAAATGGATTGTTTCAGTGATGCTGCGGCTCATTGTGCAACTCTTCTGCCATAAACTCTGCTCTTTGGCAGAGGTTGGTGACATGTCAGATTATTTGGATGAAGGGTGGAGTGAGGGTTGGTACTGTGTGTCCTTGTAGGTGCAGATGGCGCAGCCTAACCAGTATGCTGAATGCGTGATAATCTGCATTTTCCTGAACATCTGAGATTACTTCTGGGGGGGATTATTTCAAGGAAAGCATGCCTTGTGTCTTACACAGCTATATTTTACTGGTTTAATCTCACAGTGTTGGAGTTGCTGATGGAGATTATAGGTAACTTCTGATCTAGCTGTGAGTTAGTGTTGATGATGTTGCATCAGTCTCTCACCGACTGAAAAGCACAAGTCAGGAAAAAACCCATCAAGACTCACTCACTTAGCTTGTTTGCACAATTCTAATCTGTACTTACTCCACAGTACTCCTCAGGCATAACAACTTGTCACTGTTATTTATGCAAAGCCATAAAAGCAGTGCAAGTCGTGAATCATGGTGTTATAATTCAGCTTCACATCTTCTAGCAGCCCCTCAACTTTACATTGCTGTCTCATTACAAATCGAGTGTTTACCTTTCCTGTTCCCAAGAACTGGCTCTCTTGCATCAGATACATAGCTCAATATACTTTACATGTATTATTAAAAGGCCTTTATGTTTGTATGATTGACACATGTGCACAAAAATTCAGGGCAGCATGTTGTTTTTGACATTCATGTGCTATTAAATTATTAATGTAATCATGCATCAATATGCACCGACAATATTATTAGTGCCCCAGGCTGACGCGCAAAGCCACTGATGAAATAGCTGCAGAGATCAGCTGAATCAAAGGAGGTGAAAACACAAAAAGATTATTAGACTTTTTTAAACGTCTACTGCTCCAGCATACTTTCACCTGAGACTCATCATTCTTGGCAAATTGGCCCATTGCCATAATCCTTATAGTTTTAGGAGTAGGTTCATTACCTTTATTTGTTGGTGCAAGATATTTTTAGTTGGTGCAGAGCTATACTTTTTCTTGGTTTCCCTCATCAAACTCATCATTGCTCAGTTGATGTCTTTAAAACCAAGCTTAAGACCCACTTATACACTGTCACATATGAGTAGGTGCTTCCACCTTTTTCATCCATGTTATATTGCTGGTTTATTGTGTGTTTGTTTACACATGTTTTAAATGTCTCACATGTTTTTATATTGTCTTGTAAACTGTACAGCACTTTGATGGAAGGTGCTCTATAAATAAAATTATTATTATTATTATCAAATACACAATAACTCCAAAACGCTCTGGTGGACTCTTGAGGTAAATGCAGAGACTGCTTGCCAAGAAACTGCCTCCAACGGGGAACGTGCATCAGTTGTTTTGCATGAATTTACTTCTCGTAATGTTCTGTTATTATCTCATAGTGTGGTGAATGTGCAGGTCACAACTTGTCCACTAGAGCGTTCTGGAGTTGTTGGATTGTGTATTTGATGAGTTTGATGAGAAAAATCAAGAAATCCCATGAGCCTCCATAGCGTAGCTCTGAGCAGCTCACGGCTCTTCTCTTCTGTTCTAAAAATAACTTGCACCGACAATTAAAGGTAACGAACCTACTGATAAAACTCTTGGGACTATGGCAATGGGCCAATTTGCCAAAACGTTGAACTATCCCTTTAAATATTTCTCTTTTTTTTTGGTCGAAGTCAATAGCTAATGTTGTTTTCTGTTCTTCTGCAGCCAAAGCAGCCAAGTATGCAATGAAGGGTTTCCTCGGTAGTTCAGCAGGAGGAGGAGCCTACAGAGGTAACAGAAGCACAGACTTTGTATTTTTGTTTATAGAGATTATTTATTCCACGCACGTGTGAATCATGATGATGCCGAGCTGGAGCGACTGAGCTGTAACTGTGGTGGTGTGTGCTTGTGCTGCAGGTGGAGCCGCAGGATGCCAGGGCAAATACTGCGGGAGGAGGAAGTAGAGGATCTCTTGAGATCCAGCGTGACCTCAAGAAACTATGGTGCTACTGCATGATGGAGAATGTACATTTTATATGCAAACAAACCAACATTAGACAATGTGCAAAGATGTTTTTTTTTACTGACTTGACTTTTAACATCTGTTTTTATACAAACCCACCGACCCAGAGTTTTGTACACGTTCTGATGAGACGTATGTTACTGATAGTGCCTTTAGTCATCAATGTGGTCAAGTTATCAGCTTTAACTCCCCATATTGTAACAGCCTAGTTAAAGAAAAGTGTGTGTTTGTGTCGGCATTATATTGCAGTGTGATGTGAGTGTGTGCGTGTGTGTGTTGTTTTGGCAAAAGTTTGTACTGTTGTGCGAAAGACTGTTTTGAACCATTGGCTGCAGATCATGTGACCTAATGAATGATTTCCCTTTTTTCGGTTTTAATCCTAAAGCGAGTTGATCTGTCCGTAGTGTCACAGCCCACGCTGTCACACCTCGATGTGCAGATCTCCTCTGTGACTCGTACAAGGGGCCGCGTCGGTCGCGGCCTGTCCAAAAACTGACGAAATCCGGCCAATCTCAGCATCGTTTTATTTTGGCTCTCGGTCTTCTCCGCTGCTATTTTTAGGCCTGCTGGGTATAAAGCAGCGGGAAGCGGGGCTCCGGCCAACCCATCTGCTCTCTGTAACTTTGCTGATTCTTGTTGCTATGCAGTTCAGTCTCCTCAGCATTTTCAATCCTGCAGAACTTGTGATGTATGAAGAGCAGGCGCTGCTCTGAAGAACAGTATGCTGAAGACAATCAAAGAAATGGATGTTTAAAAAACCACAAGAAAGCAGTGTTACCTTTTTTTTTTAGATCCAAGTAGAATAAAAGATCATCCGGATACTACTCTGGCATGTACATTATGTATGTATGAATGTTTAATTATGTGTCGCTGTCCTCGCGTCTGGGATGGTCTGCTTCAAACGTTTAGTCTCATTGCAGCAGTTATTTACATTTATGTCTTTACATGATTACTCTTTTGCACCATGCTTTGACTCATAGCTTTATTGTTATCAGGAATGTGTGAACATACAACAAGAACAATCTTTTGCATTTATTCACTGTTTAATAATTGTAATACAGAGTAAGACTTTGTTCAGTGGGACAGCCTGCAGTATGAGTAGATGTGAGGCACAAGCTCCCATTGTTCTTCATTTACTTGAGCTGCTTTAAAAAGAAAAAGAAAAAAGGCTTTACTGACCAAAGGATCATGAGCGCTGTTGACCCCATCTCTTTCTGTAATTGTGTACTGTATTTTGTACTAATATGATGCCAGCCGGCTTCGGTCCCTTCACTCGGTGCTGTCTAACAACTACCATTGAGCCTCGCTGGGTCAGACCTTGTCTTATGTGCCGTGGGATACTCTTCATCTTTATTTAAAACTGTTTTTATAAGGAGGAACAGTGTGGTTTTGCACTTTTTATATTTCCATGACACACATGTGATTTGTTCCTAGATATCCCGGCATTTTATTTGCTTCATAGATAACAAAATAAAATGTGTTTAAAGATTTTGTGTCTTCCAATTTTTTTTGTGTCTCTGTTCTGGTGCAGTACAAAGGAGCAGAAGCAGCAGCAGCAGCTTGACCTGAGAGTTGATCAAAACCACCTGGTCTGGAGCGTCCTGGTGGATCAGTTTGCTGTAAACCACATACCACACAGCAGTATTATCCAGGCTTCATGTCCTGCCTGTTCTGGTCTCCTGAGACGTCTTAGATCTGCCAAATCTCTCCCATTTCTGAATTGGAGAAACCATAAGATTTTAAATTCAAGACTTTTTTCCTTGTGGAATATATCAACCCCAGATTAGGGCTGGACATTCTGCCAGTGTCTCGGGATGGGCGACTATAAACTTAGTTCTTGTTGTGCCAGCTGGAAATAATGAAGTCATGCTGCTGCTCTCTGGAGATCTCCTGGGAGAGCTGCTGACCCATGATCCACATCCTGTAAAAGTAGCTTACACTGTTGTTCCATGAGCAGAAGATTTAGTCTCACAATGTCCTGCTTCAGAAATGCCAGTGTGGCTATACAGAGCTGCAGGATGAAGCTAAAACTGCAAATCCATGTATCACAGGGATATTTGAAACAAAGTCACGCCAAAGGATCTGGTCCATCATGTCCTGATCATTTCTTGAACGTTCCCACCACAGGGAAACTTACAGCTGGTTACCGGGAAATAGAGACAAACGTTTGGGATTTATTGAGATGTGTTGGATTTGGATTTAGATGTAGTTGTGGATCTCCAAGGAAATTTCATAGGGAGATTTTGTTCCATTTATGATTCATTAATTACAAGAAACTCAAAACAATTTGAACTGCTGCCTCTGTCCAGTGTCCACACACCAAGGGACACTTCAACTACTTAACAATGAACAGCTGCATATTCCACCTTACAATCCTTTAATATCCTTCTTGTATTAACTTCGATTGGACTTCATATGCTTTTACTTTTTTATTTCTTGCATTTTACTTGCACACCATAAACTTGTCTTGGACCAAATCTTTATTTCATGGTTCTGTTGTGTCTGATAATCACCATAAATCCATGTTAATGAATGACCGCAGGTGTGTATGCGGTTGTATAGTCATTGTAAAAGTTAGAGTCAACTAAACTTGTCTTCATTGAAGATGTTTTCTGAATCTGAGGCATCTTTGTGTAGGCCTATTTGCATTTGATAATTGGAGAAAGTCACAGTGCACTGAGCTGGCAGGGCCACCATAGTTTAGAATGACTGCAGCTCAGCCAAACAACACTCAAGTTACTTTCACCACTTCACACATTTACTTTCACTTAAAGCCTCACACTCTGACACTTTAGCATTTCACAGACTACAGTAGCCTATGACGGTCTGAACCGGGCTGTGCATGTGTGACAGACTCAGCTGTGACATGTAACAGGACTAAACCAATCTTTTCTCCGTTAGCAAACCCACAGCACAGTTTACTGCACTGGCACTGCACTACCTTCCTCCTAACCCCTCCTCCTCCTCCTGCTCCTGCCCCCCTCCTCCTCCACACAGTAATGCATAGGCTAATTATCCGGGGAGTGTCGCTGGTTGGTCCTACGTCTCTTCCTCTCCCCGGCTCTGGAGCTTCATTGGCCAGCAGCTCTCTTGAATGAAGCGCCGCAGAAACTTGCAGGCAGCAGCAGCAGGCTGGAGGAAGCTGTGTGGGCCGCCGCGGGCTGAAACCAACGCACGCACAGCGACAAGACCGGCGGGGCGGGCGGGCTGCGGCGGCGGTGGAGGCGGCAGCGGCAGTGGTGGTGGTCGGACACCGGTTATCTGACGACCAGAGGCGACTGGCTCTCTCCCCGGAGAGTGAATGAGGTTGATGCTGCTCTGCTGCACGTGGAAGGACGAACGCATGGGAGAGGAGGAAGGTGAGGAGCCGCGGGGTGTTTACAGCCGCTCGGTGGGGCGGGAGGTGCGGGAGGTGCGGACGCGGCAGCGGCAGCGCATCCTCCGCCGCTCAAAAAGCACAGATGATGCTGCACCGACACTTGGTGCTTGGTTTGCAAATGCTTTGCGATGTTTTTCCATTACTTTTAGGTATCGTTTGCTGTCGGTTAGAAACAGAGCAGCAGGGTGTAGCGGAGGTGGATCTGCAGGGAGCGTCAGGCTGCTGCTCTGCCCTTATTGTGCTGCAACTGAAGCCATGTTTTCTGGATGCACCCTCCGCGGTAGTATGCAGTGTTCACCCTCCGGCCACGCATCCTCTTCAGTTGCAAGCGATCCTTTAAGACAGCTAAATATATTCTGCTTTCAAACAGGTTGTCATAGTGATGAAATGAGATGAAAGGAGGACTTCATGGGGTGATTAATGCAGAAATGACAACAGTTTTAAGTGGCAGCTTTGGGATCACTGGCCAACACCAAGGTTTTATAGAGCTGATTTTAAATCAGCAACATATTGGAGACATTTTCCTTATGTGGGAAATAACACAATTTCCCCCAGCAACCTATTGGTGTGTGACAGGTGCATGTTTTGGAATGAAGCTCATAACATGGTGTTAGTTTTATTTTAGCTTAGGGCCTATTTAGATTTCTTAAGAACATTAAACAGAAAAATATAATAATATTGTGGAACAGTAATTTCCATCAGATGGGATTGAAACTCTAAATAGCGTAAGAGGGAAAGAGAAGAAGAAGAGGTAAGCCAAACAGCATGATGTATTTACTTGAATAAAAACAACAACAAAAGAAGAGAAAAACAGGGAACTCCTCAAATGAGTTATTGATTGAATACACTTTGCTTCAATGATATGATGTTGTGTAAGTTTGGAGTGCAGTGTATTAGGTACTGCACTATAGCTGTCAATCAGGTTCACCAAGCTCAACAATAGACCTTTTATGTGATGACTCACTTTACATTACAGTGAGTTTGCTATAGCTAATGAGAGGGATGAAGTGCTGTCACAGCGTTTGTGTGAGTTATAGTGTATGATGCAGGTGTATTGCTTGCTGTTACTTGTCTGTGGGACAGCAGAGGTGAAGAGGACACAGCTGTCAGGGAGAGAAATGATCCAGAAATGAGAAATATTAAAGGCTCATGAGGTAAAAAGAGAAATTGACACGAAGCACACCTGCTTTTTCTGATCAGTAAATCCACCACATTGGAGTGAACACAGGAGTGAATCAGCCACTTAAAAACCACTGCCAACACAACTTTTTTAGACAAATGAACAATAATATTATCTGTGTGTAATCTAATGGTCTCTGTTTGCTGCAGCTGCTGCCACTTTGTCCTCTCTGATGACACTTTCTGCTGCTGTATTTTTTCTAATCCATTACAGAGTAAACTGTGCCATCTCTGCCAAATTGCTCTTTCCTGAAACTCTAATCATAATTAGCATTTTCCCTCATTAGAGAATGGGAGGAGGGATTTGTGGTCTGCAGCAAATGACGGTTGTTCCATGGAAACAGTTCTTATCAGACCGTGTTCACGTCAAAGGAAAAATGCATCTTATTTTGTTTTTCCCACTAGAAGCAAAAATTATTTGTATGTTGGCAACTTTGGGCTTATTGTTCAATTTCAAAATTCAAAGAAAAGAGTTTGTAGTAAGTTAAAGGGACAACGAGGAGTTTTGGAAAAGCGAGACAAGACAGACTCATGTTTTCATTCATCAAGAATTGAAGTCAGAGCTTCAAAGAGGTTCAGTTACCATCGTAGTTCCGACCATAAGCGATGATTCGACGGTGTTATTCTCATCCACATCCGCGAAACGCTGGTCGGCTCGCCCAGCATTTCCACCCCCCACTAGTAATAACAAATTAACGATAGAGACAAAACGATATATTTATCAAAAACTGACCCATTAACAAATGTGGGTAATGTAGATTCATCCACATCAATATGAGACTTTTTTATTGTTGCTCCTCGTTGTCCCTTTAAACTGAAAGAAGTGCACTCACAGTCACAGTCAGCCTTAGTTGTTGCTGTCAGCTCACCCCCCCAGAGTCCTCCTCTTTGACCAATTTTTCTACACTTCAGCAATTATGTATTTTATTTACTTATTTTGCAAATGGACCATGTACAATATTAAATGTTGCCATTTAATGCAATGCACCAGGGTTATATCTGCAGTCCCTTGGCTGATCACAGAAAACAAATAACACATATAACACTCACGTGTCTCTCAGACTTTAAATAAAGATACATTAGAGTATTACAGAGATGATAAACAACATTATTATGATGTACAACAACAAAACAAGATATGTTTATTTCACTAAACATAAGTGTGAGATGCAACAACTCATTGGTTACAGGGTATTGCAGCTTGATACTCTGATTAAAGCATCTGTTCACGCCTCCGAACAAAGAACAGTTCACTTTCTGATTTTTGTCAGTAATGATGAGGGATTGTCAGAGACACTGCGTTGTTGTGTGTTTGCTATCTGCTCCTCTTTGAGCTCCAGTCAGATTATTAACCAGCAGTGGTGATGATTTGCATTGAAGGCGAGATGAGGACAGAGAGAACAGCCACATGCAAACACACACCAGCAATTGTTATATCTGGTCATAAGGGC
This sequence comes from Decapterus maruadsi, assembly GCA_030347415.2. Lineage (NCBI taxonomy): Eukaryota > Metazoa > Chordata > Actinopteri > Carangiformes > Carangidae > Decapterus > Decapterus maruadsi. The sequence goes on along the minus strand of CM064885.1, from coordinate 11,032,351 downwards.
AGCTGCTGATAATAGGTGAACAGTATTGAGCCGTAAAGACCAGGAGGTGAGTCACTGTAGCGTGTATGTACAGGATGACCTTTGACCTGTTGTGTGTGTGTGTGTCGTTTACAGCTGGAGGAAGTTTGCCCGTCTGTGCGGGATGCAAACAGAGGATCTATGATGAGCAGTACCTCCAGGCTCTCAACACTGACTGGCACACCGTCTGCTTCAGGTACCGTTCAACATGCACAGCCGCCCCAACATGTCAGCATGGACGTCATGTGTTCACTCATCTTTTTTAAGGGAAGAGTCTGGAGTTTTGTCTGTTGCAGTTTGTAAACAAAACATTCAAACTTGGCCCCTCCTCTGAGCCTCAACTGTGTAGCCTCCTGCCCCCAACAGCAGCAGTTGTCAGGACTGTAAAGGCCCCCACACACCGCCCTGACGCGACCCGACCCTGATGGCCTTTTGTCCGACGAGTCTGTCGCCTCTTGTCAGCCACAGTCGGGAGAAAGGAAGCAGTGAAACACACCGCCCCAACTACTGCCGACTACACAGCTACCTGTACGTTCTGCGCTTGCGCGAGATGCAAAGTCTCCCTAACAGCAAGCAGCGCTAGTCTCATTCCAGTAATCCCAAACATGAAAACAGGAAATACTGAAACAGAGAAACCATAGAAGAAAGCATGGATATTAAAAACAAAGTGCACACAACATTAGCTTGTTATTAATTTTGAGAAAATGTTTTGGACGTTTTGGAAAACAAAGCTTGGCAGCAGAATGATTGCTCTGGCTGAGCTGATGGTCGGGTTGTCTGCTCTCAGGCTTCTTATTGTCCGAAGACATTGCAGGAGGGAAAAAGTAAGGAGGGACCGCACCGTTTGTTTACTATGGTCACTTCCGCCCTTCCCACACACCGCGCTGATTCGCTAGGGCACCGCTAATTGGTAGCCATAGCCATAGCTAGCACACAGCCAATGAGAGTACCCGACGAGTCTACTCTCCTGACGTCCGACGCTCCCTAACTGTGCATGTCGATTGGGCTCAACGAGACCTGACAGCTTCCGTGCGTCCCTGACGCAGATGAACACACCAAACAGACGCATACCTGACGCCATCCGACTCTCCCCAGCATGGTCGGGCCGGTGTGTTCCTGGCTTAAAGGAAACTAAATAAAGGTCCAAGTGAAGGGCTGTAGCCATGTGCAGATACCCGGCCATCACCTACAACGGGAGCCTCCAGTGTCATGTTGTAACGAGCAGGAGGGCCGTTGTGGTGGTGAGCTGGGAGGAGGGTGTTAACGGCGGATGCTAACCGCTACCGCGATCCGAAGTTAGCATCAAGCTAGCTCACCACAACGGCCCCATACTTGTTGCCGGTCGAGGCTTTAGTTGTCGTTGACGTCTGGGAATCCATCTGCAGCTCCAGCACTTCACTCAGACTGTATTTTTTTCTTGGCTGCCCTGACTGCTGCTGCTGAGAGAAAGAGACTCAGCAGCATCAGAGACAGCTAGTACGGCTAGCAGCCCTGAGCCCTCCCACTCTGCAGCGTAGCTTCACCTCTGTCATTGGCTGGAGAGAAAACATAGACTTTCTTGCCATAGATATCTATGCTCTCTCGCGACTCTCTTGCTCTCAACCAGAAACGGCTCCGTGCACAACAAAACAAAGCAAAAGACCAAAATACAGGCAGGGGCAGGGGGCGCTGCACACACAGCCAAAACCACACAGGACTAGAAGCCCTAGTGATGATTAAGATGGATTTCATAACTGTCTGTATAAAAGTCTGACATTTATTTTTGGGCAAAAAAAACTCCAGACTCAACCTCCAACATGTACACCTTTTACAATGATAGGTGAACTTGGATGGTTTATTTACACATCCACCATCATTAATACTCTTTTGGAGTCATGTTACTGTCCACCTGAGGAATAGAAGCATCTCTATTAGCTCTGTGTTTGGTCTCCACCACCGCCTGAGGCAAATATCTGTCTTTTTAGGGGCTAATTCCTCCACATTCCCTTTTTCTTAAATTGTTTGTTTCTGGTGTTTGACATGGTAGTGTAGAAGCTTGTTTTACCTGGAAACATTTGCTCCAAGAACGAGAGTGGACCAAAACGGTGAATTTCCAGAGCGGGAAGCTACACAATGATCAGAAACTCACAATAAAACTCTGTAAGGGGAGCTGCAGACTGAAGTGGTCATTCTCCACTGGTTCATCACTATGACTAACTCAGTACATTGTCATTTGATATGCTGTTATCATGAAAGCATTGATTATAGCTGCTTTAAAGGGCAGCAGTAGAATGAGTTTCCTAGAAGGGTTTAATGAATGGACCAGTGTATAAGTGATAAGTGAATGGAATGAGAAGATAATCAGCATCTTAATCGCTGTAGAAAGTAATTGTGAAACCTTTTTTTAATGAGCGTGGAGATCATCACATTATAGCACTGCTGTTTGCATGTAGCCTACTGCAAAATGTCTTGAAAATCTTCTTCTCACCTCATTCTTTTCTCTGTTGCAAGGAAAGATCTTTGGGTCTGTGTTTGTTGTTGGTGACTTTTCTGCGGGGTTTCTTGTCTTTGAGTAGTAATAGTGTTACAGCTGTACTGTTAGTTTCAGTCTTTGATGAGACTGGTTTCTGGTCTACATGATGCTACATGATATCTGGTTTAGTCAAATCTGTAAACATGACCATGTTACCCAACTCAAGTGAATCATCCTAATGACCTGCACTCATTACAACATCACCAAGACCATCAGGTTGAGGAAACTGGCACAGGCCTTACAGATGCTGAACAAGAGGAAGCAGATGTTCTGAAGGAGAAACACAGCAGTGGTTTTCAGCAGGTTCCGACTCGTTCACCCTCAGCTTTGCTTATCTTTGGTATCTTTTACAGTACTGGTGCTTCTTATGAAAATCTCTGGCGTCATCAGTTATTCATACTCATACTAGACAAGTGGCTGTTTTTCTTTTGAAAAGGTGCTGACGTCTGCTCTTTTCCAGTGAAGTATAACAATTATTAGTGAACTTTAGTGACTTCAGGGAAGCGACCCGCTCTCCCGTTGACCTCTACCATCAGACCTGTAGCTGCTGCCATGGTTAACATCTCTAACAGCCGTCTGTGTGTTTGGTTTCACATTCCAATGGTTTTGTTTGGAGAGAAGAATGGGCATGTTTGAGTTTCAGTCACATCTATATGAGGAGCCATGTTTGGAAGCAGTACATTACAGACAAATGAAAACAGAGGTAGCAAAACAGACATATGTAAATAAAGAGACTGCAGTGCACACAATGTCTTCAGTCAGATTCTGGTAAATTCTCCAGCAGCATTTTGCACTGAACAGAACATTAATTTTATTATCCCCATCAGTATTTTTATTCAGTTATCTTATCATAATGCATATAGCCAATCATAGCGATAGTATAGCAAGTTCCACTACATTTAAACCACGCTTTAATTTCTGCCCTCATGTTGTCCTCTGTCTGGAAGTTCAGGCGTCACTGACTTCAGATCAATGGCGTCACCTTGGGTCATATAACACAATGTATATGAACACATGAGATTCACAGATGTTTGAAATGCACTAATGGTTATTGATCCTCTAAACACAGCAAGACGCAATCTGACACTTCCACCAAGAGTGTCTGTCGAGCTGGAGAGGAAGGAAGTTCTCCATATGAAAGTTCAGATTCATATGTATCAACAATCAATATGTTTTTATGTTGGAATTTCCTTTCTTCTTAAAGGGAAAACATATTTTACATAGATGTAGCCTTTCTTGAACTGACCTCTGGCAGAAATTGATTTGTTTTGAGTTTGCTTTGGTTTTTGTTGTTTTTGCTCAGATGCTGGCTGGTGGTGTTGTTTTGCAATGACGCTGCAGCGAAACAATCAGCAGCATCTTAGCTCGGTGATTCTCGTCGATAATCTCATTAAGCCGAGACAGGAGAAGTTATTTACTTTGAAAGTGGGGCAGTTGCCATGAGGCTGTTCTGTTTATTGTTTAATGGGACACAGTTGTTAGTCGCTGGTGGTCTTATGTAACATCTCCTCCTATCCTCCTCTCTGTCACTCATTGAGTTAAATTAGTTCCTGGAGATCAAACATTCTTTGTGTCTAGGAATTCTGCTGAAACTTTGCAATGAGTGAGGGTGGGGTGGTGGGTGGGGGTTTTGTTTTCAGACACAGCAGATGTGTAGATAACTTTGACATCTCAGAAAAGCATGATTGGATGGATTTGTTTCCAATATTCATGGGATGGTGTCCCTTTTTTATCAGCAGTGTGATCTCCTGAACACATCAGGGTTAATTCTACTAGATGTAGATTTAGTAGATAAGGTCTGGGACAAATGTTTGAGGGCAGTACATGATCTCTTCAGTCAGTGTCAGACCTTGTCTTTCATTGATCAAAACGGCTGGTATGTGCCAGCAGCTTATTGCAGCGCATTGATTTTATAGTTAGATGACCTCTAGTGGTCATAGTAATCATGACATGACAACATGCCAGGGATGTTGTAATAGTAGAGATGATGAAGAGGATAAAGAAGTCTGGTCAGCTCACATCTTTCTGACTGATACATTTCCACTGACTTGTGTTTTCCAGCTCTAAATATTTGTACTGGTTGTATTTGTCCTTTATTGGACAGGCAAACACAAATTTTAGCCACATGAGCTAACACTTGTTAGACAATATCAGCTCACCCCAGCTCCTGCACTAACAAACATCCAACTGTGTGCCGATGGTGGCTGCTCTTGTTTTCTGCTTTGTTGTTTTTTACTTTGAATTCACAAGCATGAAATGGAAGTGAAGGCTGAATGTGAAACATGGGAAGTTGGCATGAACACCTCGACGGCTCCGGCTCACCTGAGGTCGTTGTTATCTTCCTGTAGCGTATGAGCTGTTGTCAGAAGAGGCATTTATACTGAACTGAGCACAGTGACACAGCTTTATGTGACTACTGAGAACAGTCACACAGATGTGATGCATGTTTCTCATGTGCAAATAACATGTTTTCTATTGTGAAACCAATGGAAAACATTGGATCTCACATGTGTTCCAATGGGTTGCACGTAAAATTGGGCCAAAACCACGTTTCCCATGTGCAAAACACATTTTCAATGTGATTTTGCACATGTGCAAAGTCACATGTGAAAAATCACGTGTGAAGTGGTTTTTCTGTAAGGGTATGAAAAACATAAATTAGATTTGATTTTGAAAAGCTAAGGTTTTGTCTCCTGCTCAGTTTGTCCTTCGGGATGAAAGTCCTGCCGCATCGTTCACGTCTCTGCTCCTTTGCTCGGCTGTCACTGTGTGGAAAACTCAGTGTCACTGATGATGACTGAAAGGGAAGTCTGAGGAGGGGATCTCCATGGGCACAGGGCAAAGCCCACAATGGTTTGTGTGTGTGTGTGTTTGCTTGTGTGTCATGAGAGAGTACACAGAGAGTTACATCTGGCTTCATTGGCACGAATGGATTGCAGTATTTCTCCGGGGGCTGTGGTTTGTGTTGGGGGTTTTTTTCTGTTGACATTTTTGCATTTCTCTCCTGTGAGCCCATTCATGTGTGTGAACTTGTTTAGTTTAACACCCTTTGTTTGTTTGCATATTAATGCACTTTGTGCTCTAGCTGGAAATACAAAGAAATGCAAAGTGGTGCTCTTTTAAGTGTACTTTCACTAAGTCTGTGCAGTAATGGACAGACAGGTCCACTGGGCACAGGCCAAGGGGCCCGAGGGCTAAGAGCGCTCCTGGACCACAGCCTGTATGCAGTGAAATGAACAACAGAGAGCTCAGTCACAAGACGCTACATTTCTATAGAGAGATGCAAACTGACCCAACAGACAGGAAGTGGCACAGAATTACCAAAATAAAACAAACAACCACATGGAAGTTTGCAAAACAACCAAAAGGAGATGTGAAACTTTCTCAAGAAGAGACGGTGGATCCTGTACTAGACGGTGGTGGAGCTTTCATCTGTATGTGCCCAGAGGTGTATTTCCCATAATCCAACACAACCACTATCAGAACGCTGAATTTACACTAGTGAAGTTGCCATGTCTGTAAAAAGAGGTGTGATCTCCAAAGAAGTGTTGCACCCTCTAAGAATGACTGATGTTTGCTGGCTGGTGAAGAAAGCCATGTGAGATCAAAGAGGTGGGACTTTTCATGTAAAAGGAGGATTTAAGGTGGGTTCACTAGTCGGACAAGACCCCCGTGGTGAATTGACTGAGCTTAACTCCGAACAAAAACCGGTGCTGTGATGGAGTATTACTACAGTGAAAAGGAAATGGAGAAGAGGGGAGTGGGGGTGGAGGGGGGGTGCAAAATGAAAGTACCAGAGTGTTATTTGGGGACTGTAGGAAGTCCCTATGGTGAGAGGGGAAAAAAAACTACTCTTCAGAAAATAGCAGCCTCTGGATGAGCCGTATGGTTTCATGGGAAAATGCAGCCGTGCTCTCGCTGTGAACTGTTCCCACTGAAGCTTTTTCCTGACTTCTGTTTGTCCCCTAGCCCTGCAAAACACAGAGACGTCTTAATGACATTGTGGTTGCTCTGGTTTTTATGGCTGAATCACCTTGTGACTGAACTTTTCTTAATGACTTAATTTCCCTTCACTCCGCTCTCAGGCAGCTATGTGAGAAAAAATGTTCATAACACTGTTCTCTTGGGTTCAGGTTTAGTTCCCACATTTTTTCCCATAAGTCGTGATACAAATCGAAGCGAGCTGACAGCTTGACAGGTTTGTTGCTGTGGAGCTTCAGGAGGAAAACACTGCAGCAGTGAAAAAATATGACTAGAAAGTTCCAACGGCTCTGATGTGACAGGATCAAGCAGAGCAGTGGTTTTGAACTGCACTCCGTTGAACTCCGCAACCTCCACAACAGACAGAAAAATGTAGCAGTCGGTCACTTTGTCATTTATCTACGCTGCTCTCATGTTTTCAAAATGTGCTGTTTAATTTCTTTCCATTGCTCACTCATTATTTCTGAAAAGGCTATGGGTACTGGGATTAAAGACTCTTTGGAGGCTTCTCGGTGAGAAGCCCCTGGGTGAGTTTTATTGCCTTCACTGGGGTTTTCCAGGGGATTAGGTTAAAGCAGCTCTTGACATTCGAGGGGCGTCGACACCTGTGTCCTAGGAAGGTGTGCAGCATGATGATGACATGACTCTGGAGCCTGGCCAAGCTCGGCTATAGCTCGTGGGAATGAAGAATAAGAGGATTTATAATGTTCTGCTTGTTAGTATTCTGCATGAGCCTTTTGGTTTCACGGTTGTTATTTGCTCTGTGGTATTTGCATTTCTTGTGTTTTGTTCTCTCATCTCCGGTCATTATTTGAATTCTGTAATGTAGCCTGAATCACCAGCTTACAGTGGTTCAGAGTGATTCTGCAGCTTTGGGAATGTGGATAGGGATGTAGTGAAAATCCTCCTGGTTTCTGCGTCTGTGTATTTGTAAGTCCAGCTCTGACAGCCAGACCTGTGCTGCAGTCTCTCTGCAGTACGGCGCAGCACTGTCCTGCTCTCAATAAAACAATTTCTGCCTGACAGCCTGCGCCCTGCCAGCCGTCCCACAAGACCACAAAAGCTTGTGCTCTGTTAGCACTTTAGCTAAACCCCCCCATCGCGTCCACTGACGACGACCGATGACGTTCAGAAAAGTGAACTTTTCTAATCTCGGTGATGTCACTTGTCCTTCATGCATTTCCATGGAGACGCACTCGCAGCTCTTTTGAAGAATGATGTGAATGAATGAAGACTGTCTCTTTGTCAAGGACGAGCTGGCACACAGAGCCTGCAGCTTCCCTGCTGCCTTCCTGTCCTGTAGGACACGTCTGTCTGCACGGGTTCCTCCACACCCTGACTCAGGTCTGCAGGACCAATGTCAGCGCTAGGGCTGCAACTAAGCATTATTTTCATTATCGATTAATCTGTTGATTATTTAAATGATTAATCGATTAGTAGTTTGTTCAATATAATGTTAAAAAATGTTGAAAAATGTCCATCAGTGTTTCCCAAACCACAAGATGACGTCCTCAAATGTCTTGTTTTGTCCACAAACCAAAGAGACTCAGTTTATTGTCATAAATTAACAAAGAACCTAGAAATAGTTAACATTTAAGAGGCTGAAATCAGAGAATATTGACTTTTTTTCTTAAAAAACTACTCAAACTAATTATTCTAGACAGCCTCACTGTCCTCAGAGAAACTTCTGGTAATTGGTTTCAGTTTGAGGACTGAAAAAGCCTGAAAAAAGTTGAATCAAACACAAGGAGAAGGGCACAGTGCAGGAGAAGGAGGCGAAGCGTCGGCTGCAGCAGATCTGGCCTCCTCCAGCTCCGTCTCGCTCGGTAACAGGCGACATAAAGAGCTGCAGTGACTCAGCCGTTTCTCTACCTGCAGATGAACTCTGCCTGGCAACAGAGGCGGCAGGACATGACGGAGGCAGACGATGAGATGATTCACGGAGCCCGTGTGTCGGGATTGTTTACCGAGCCGAGGTAGAAAGCAAATGTTAATGCACGGCCTCGACTCCGAACGGTGCTGATGGAGCGTTAATGAGGTGGAATCCTGAAGACAGACTCCCCGAGGAAAACAAGTTTTTATGGATGTTAATTAGCTCCGAGGTTCATAAATAATCACAAAGTATAAACAAACAAAGCTGAGCATGTTGAATTTAGTTGATGAATTGATTAACTGAAGACGTGCCGCTCACATGCTTTATTGATCAGCCATGTAGTGTGGCCATATAACTGTGTATGTGCAGCCTAATGCTGCAGCACCGCATGAATTTATCTATATTGATCTATAGAGATGGTTGCTATGGTGACATGTGGCTTAGACCTCTTACAGAAAAACCACATGAACTTCACATGTGATTCACATTGGTTTTTTCACAAAATTTTGCACATGGGAATCATGTTATTTGCACATGGGAAAGATGTGGTTTTGGGCCAATTTTATGTGAATCACATGCGTTTGCACAAACATGTGGAAAATGGGTTAATCACATGTGAATCACAAGGCAGGCTTAGGTGAGGCTGACATGACTGAGATGAGGCGTGCTACAGGGGTGAGTGCTGTCATCTCTGAGCAACGAGGTCCTGCGGTTCGATTCCCTGGGGCCACATCTCCAAAGACATAGGCTACACGTTTAATTAGTGACTCTACAGTAAATTGGCCATAGGTGTGAATGCGAGTGGCAACCTGTTCAGGGTGTATACCCCACCCTCTCCATATGTCAGCTGAGACTGGCTCCAACCCCCCTGCTACCTGGTATGGACGAGCTGTACAGCCAATAGATGGATGACAATGTTATGTTATATGTTAAAGATTTTTGATATTAGGACTATGATAGTTGCTGATGAGGACAAGTTACAGCTACAGCTGTAGTTCCCTCCATGTCAAACTGACTCAAACTTTAAAATTAAAGCATAAGTCAGTGTAATGTTTTTGTTAGTATAAGTCCTAAATAGTCCTATTTTCCGTCAGCAATCACTTCCATAGAGTGTTTGGGCAGAACTGACTCAAACTTTAAAACCCAGGATTAATTATCCAATGAATTGAATCAATAGATCAATGATGAGGGCGGGGGCTGCTAACTCATGGTGCATTCAAGGCAAATTTAGATCATCAAAGCCAAAAGCAACACAGCATTAGCCAAAACAACCAGATCGCTTACTTATGCTTTAATTTAGAATAGAATCGAAAATACTTTATTAAATTTAGATCATCCAGCAACAATGATATGATATAAATTACATAAAAAATAAACGTGTATATTACATATATGCTGTAGTTTTTTTTATTATTTTGCGGGCTTCCTGCCTCAGGAGATGTGGAGGCTGAGAGAGGGGGAATGACATGCAGCAAGGGGCACACTGGGGGATTCGAACCAGACCAGACTATAGTCTGTGTATATGGAGTGCCTGCTCAACCCATTGAGCTATACGAGGCTCCAATTTCCTAGAGTTTTTTTCTCTTTTTATGACAGGTACACTGAAGCCAACATGCATCTGATGTGTCCATGAGGCTCTGCCATGTTTACTGATGAAACAACATGTGACCTGGCTGATCGGTCTTGAACTGTCACAGCCCGGATGAGACAGGTTGCTCTTCATCTCGGCCTCATCCTCTCAAAAACAAAGCACCCGAGGGCTCACATGATTATGCTGGTAAATGGAATCATCTGAAGAGGAGGTGGAAGGGTTTAATAGATGATGGATAATAGGAAAATTAGATTTGAGCGACCAGATTCTTTTCGACATATTGTTTAGTGCAGGAAATGGGCCGGTTCAGATTACAAGGGCATGGGCATGGTCTGCATGGGCAGAGTCTCCACCGGGTCAAGAAAGAAGAAATAAGCACTAGGCACAGCCATGTGATGTCACAGGGTCACGTCTGCTCCCACAGGGCGGGCAGACGACAGGAAATAGTCAAAAGGCGAAGCGTGACCCTCTCTCTGTGCAGCTGGGCTGAGAGAGGAAGTAGAGGAAGAGAGTAGAGCGAGAGAGACTGTGTGTGTGTGTCATTGACGGCTGTGACAGCCGGGCTGTGAGGTTCAACATCAGAGCTGCTGACATGAGTCTGTCTCCTCACTGTCAAAACAAGACCCTCGCTCCCACGGGTGACATGTCAGCAAGCGCCCCACGCTGCAAGAAGCCGCCGCAACACAGAAAGTAAGTGGAGTCGTGAATTCCTCCTGGTAGACGGTTAATGTCGACCTAATGCTGTGGTGATGTGTGTGTGTGTGTGTGTGTGTGTGTGTGTGTGGCTCAGACCTGAGGAACTCTGATGGAGCCGGTGTGTTGTGTTGTGTTCTTGTCCAGCTGCAAACTCTCTGAGAACTGAACACAACTTCTTATCTATGTTGTGTTCATGTTGTGGCTTTAACCTCTTAACCCTTTCTGTTAGTTTGTGCAGTCAGCTGTGTCAGTCTGTGACACTAGTTTCGTTATCAGTGACTCTGCAAGCAGTTTTCCTAGTAATTGTCATATCAAAGAATTAAAAAAAAAAGCCCAATCACATTGTCAGAGGACACGGATGACAGCCGGAAACATCTGCTTTTGTTCGTCTATCAAGATGACCTATGATAATGCTTGATGTATTTAATAATGTAAACAATGACAATTAATCGAAGCCACTTTTATTTTTTGCTTTCAATACATTTCATTTATAGATCAACTAATCCTTGAAGCTCTGCTGTGTGAACTTAACTCAGCTTTCTCATGACATCTTTCTTTTCTTTTTATTTGTGTTTGTATGTGTTTGTGAAGCACCACATGTTTGTGTGAAAGGTGTTTGATATGAATAAGGTTGAGTTGAGTAAACAGGGAGCAAAAATTAAGAAGATGTAGTAACAAAGTTTAGCAAAATTCACTTTATAATTATGCTTTTGACAAATAAAGAAAGTAAAGTGAACTAAATTCCTCCAAACATATGTTGAACTGAACTACGCAGAAGTTTCCAATAGCGCTCATTCTTCTAGTCGTCGTCTGGATGAAATCTGTTCATTATCTTGCCTATAAAATGCCAAATGGCCTCGTTGTGGCCTCACCGCTAGTAAGGAACTCATATTCAGTCAGTCAGGTTGTTCAGCCGACTGTCAGAGCTGCTGTGTTCCTCTTCCCCTCACACAGACATAAACCCAACAGCTTCAGTGTTCGACGCTCAAAGTGTATAAACTACCATTGTCTTCTTCCAAACCTGCAGTATAACATTACCTGTCTGGGGGATGTAGTCGCTGTTACGTGGTTCACATCATTTATTCGTTTCTCTTAAAGTCGCCTCTCACTTCCCCCGCGACTGCAGCAAACAGTCGGTCGCACTTCTGCCTATTGGGATCCAAAAATCCCCTGTTTGTGTTGGTGACTTCGCTGTTTTCAAAGCAAGACAATGAATCAAACCCTGGTCCCTCATGTGACTCACATTGTCTGGGTAACACTTTATAATAACACACTATTAAGCATTAGTTAAGCATTAATAAATACTTAATTATTCATTTATAACACATGAATATTCATTAGTATGTAGTTTATAAACACTTGCTTATCAATGACGACTAAAACATTTTAACTGTGTTTCTAAACTGTATACTAATGAGTATCCATGTGTTATAAATGGTGAATTCCGTATTTAATGATTAACTCATGCTTGTACTTATTATGAAGTGTTTACTCATCGTCTGTGTGGTGTGGACTTCTTTGTTATCACCCAGCTTGTCAGAGCTGACATGACGGGGCATGATGTGATATGAGCCAGCGCACATTTACTCACATCACCGGCTTTAAATAAACTGTATTTCCACAAGTCATACAGTAGTATGTGTATGCATGTGTGTGTGGCAAAGCAGATAAGCATGTTATCCAGCGCTGTCAGGCTGCGAACGGAGGGAAACTCACTCGGTCATTTCATAGGAGTCTGTTAATCCAAAGAAGCCAGAAATACCACTGTGCTCATTTGTATTTCTGTTTGTGTAAAGTGTATATTTGTGTAAAACAGACAGACAGGATGTTTGACCCGTAGCCCTACAAACTTCAAATCATTCACTAATGCTTTTAAGATCACTTCTAATCCATTAATACGAGCAACTTTAGGGTCGCCAGCTTTTTGGAAAATCCTACTCTAGCATGAGAGTGTAATTCAGCAGGGAGACCCCTCCTCTCCATCAGGCTGCTTGACCACTTATCTTCTGGGAAAGCACCACACGACATCTGGACCCAAATCCATTTACAAACTGCCCGTCCACATGTACAACTGACTGCAGACATGATGGCTTACTGTAGTAACCTTTATTAAAGGCTCACTAACATCTATGCAGATGTGGTGGTTTTGGGGGCTGGGGTGGGGGGTCTCCCTACTCATCTGAGGATTTTCTACAACATGGGGAGTAAGAGAGAATTATTCAGCTTTACACAAACACACTTGTGTATGTTGTGTGGACATCTGCTCACACTGAGCTGCTGCTGTCAGATGTATAAACTGGTTGTGAGCTGATCGCTGTCTGATCAGACCTCAACTGTCAGTCGGGTGACACGTCTGTGCAGGAGCTTGAGACTATTTTGCCAGCTCCATACTGATTGATTGATTGATTGATTGATTGATTGATTGATTGATTGATTGATTGATTGATTGATTGATTGATTGATTGATTGATTGTTTTTAATATGGTTTTCCAATTTTGAACATGAAAAATAAAAAACTTAAACGCACAACAACAAAACATTAACATAAGAACAAAAAGTCTAACCCCAGACTGAAAGTAAGTGCTGCAATCAATAGAATTTGGAAAGGAAAGAAAGAAAGAAAGAAAATAAAGAAAGAAAGAAAGAAAGGCATACGACAGGAGACAGGTAAATGGTAGTCAGTCTTCCAGGGACAGATGGTTCTAGTTTCTGAAGGAAGGACTAGTGGTTTCCAGATTCTCCAAAATGTGGTCGATTTGTGATTAAGGTCACGAGTCTCAAGAGGAGCAGGGCTTGTTTGTTTCGATTCTGTTTTCTTTTTTCTTATCATTAATAGAGTAGTGAACATTATTCATGATTTCTTTTCAAAGCAATTGTCAGTTTAGGTCCAATTCATATTTCCATCACCTTTGCTCCTGTGATTCAGTAATTAAACTTATTTTGAAACATTTTCACCCACTTGTTCATGATTCTTAGGATTTGATGATTTGTTGGATTTAAAAAACACATCCTCCCGCAACTTGTATTAAATTATTTTTGAGGAACTGCATTTGAAGAAGTCATCAGTTCCTTTTTTTGACATTATGAGATTATTTTTAGATTTTAGTCTGAGTCAGTGTTAAAATCCTTACACTGTTCTTTTATCCACATCTATCTGTGGTTTTAAACAGGAGGCTCTGGAAAAGGTATTTTTGCAGGATGTTAAACCTGATTTAGCAATGATTACATTTTTGTTTTGTTTTTAGAGCTCCATGAAATTTTATGCGTGTGTTTTTTTTAAAGACAAACATCCATTGTGTGTGAGAAAGTGAATTTTCAGGCTTGTTGCATCTCTATTAGTCCGTTATTGAGCATTTTCTTGTGATATTCATCTCTCCATTAATGTTAAATGTTATGTTTAACTATTAGATATTCAAGTCAAGTGATTTAAAAATAATAATTAATTTCCTCTTTTCACACTCACTGAGTGACACTTTCCTCTTCATGTGCACCACGACCTCCTGCTCCTCCCTGTAACACTGCAGGGTACCGTTCCCACCTGACGATAACATTTGCTGAAGTCGTCCTGTGTGTTGGTGCATTTTGATTAATCGTCTGTTCCCCAGCCCTAACCTTTGGCTCCCACCACCGTACTTTAATCACACTTTGAAAATTCAATTTTGTCGCTTTTTGAGCAGATAGAGTCCAGACTTAAAGCTTGAATGCGATTAAAGAAAGGAAGATTAATGCCCTCATTCTCCCCCTATTTAGTGGGTCCCGTCACTGGCAAATTTGACCTTCATCGTTTTACACAGACTGCCTTCATTTCATTCACCTTTGACACATCCAATATTATTGTGCAGAAAGTTCGGCTTTAACTTTATTGTCTTGAAGATCTGTGAATACCAAACCTCAGCTGTAAGATTATCAATGGAACTGAAGTTGTCACCTTAATGTGATTACTCTACTTACTGTACTTTACTTGCTTTAGACCAGTAAGTTTAGATGTAACGATACACGATTACCTGTCAATTATCACATCCATTGGCTATAGTGAAGTAGTGTTATGTAGATCATCTCCTGTCTAGAGTCTCAGACATCAGAAGTGTATTTAAACAAGTCGTGAAACCAGCACAAGTGGAACTCATTGTCAATTGGCAGGATCAAGATGCTTTGAATAATTTTCACATAGAAATAACTCACTTTTTTAGATTTATAATGAAAGGATGTTGATCTAATTATGATTTTAGAACATCAACGTGCTAATTATTGTAAAATCACTGTAATAGGTTTGGGTAATCATCACCAACCTAAGGTAGCCTATGATTAAACTAAGTATAATTAGAAATAAATTATCATACGTGTCCATACTCCATAATAATCCAACCAGAAAGACACGATGTAAAAACAACAACTATTAAAAGCCAGATTAGACATTAGACAATAAAATGGGAAATGATCATTTGAAAGAAGTGACTGGAGTTCATGATTCTGTAGTTTTAATCCTTGTTTCCCGACACTGCCAGTCCCACATTTTAAGAACAGAGTCAGGAAACCAAAAGGAAACGATGTCAAAGTCTTTTTGAAATGAACAGAACCACAGGGGCCGACGGGCCGTTTTCACAGCAGAGACTTGAACTGGTCAGAGCAGGAAAAAAAGTGCAAACCATAACACCAACAATGGCTTCGTTTAGTCAAGTGCTCCGGTAAGCCGTGTCGGTGACTGACCTACATACACACAGCCCACGATCCTGGTACCGGGCAGCTCACCCTAAATGAAACGCCACCAGTTTCACTTCATGTGTCAGTGTTGCCCTGTTTGTGTTTGAGCTTTTGAGTTTTTGAAAACAGGCTGTAAAGGAGAGCCGCTGATGAATGGAGGCTCTGCTGCGTCTCCTGCATCACTCATCGCGGTTCCCAGAGCTCGCTGGGACCTTTTATCATTCCCCTCCCCGGTGGAACAAGTGCGAAGGCCCCAGACCGACTGTGCTGACAGTCCAGTGAGTCCGGGCAGCTTAACGGTCACAAAGGAAACTGCTGCCGTGCACATCATCTACTCACAGTCTGCCAGGCCTCCTGTTTACCAGCTGAATAGACCACCGAGCCGTCGAATAAAGAGACTGTCTCCCACAGTCTGAAGCATTTGTTCAGCGGAGCCAGGCCCATGCAGCTTGCAATTATTTCCACTGTTTAAAATGCGCAACCTGCTTCCTTCTGTTCATGGGTTCAGAGCATCTGAGGGGTTAATTCCAGCGACAGCGCTGCTGAGCTTGTGTTTGTGCAAGGTCAGGGTCAGGGTAGCACTAAAGTAGAAGGGCTGTCAAGATTCATATACACTGGCCTCGGACCAGATGTTTGCAGAGAGTGCTGCACATCTGTAGGTAATTTTACATGGAAAAACACAACTCACCCCACCTAAAAGAATGTAGTTATGAATAATCCAAGAGGAGGTGGAATTTGTGGCATGTATGCCTCAGGTTATAGCTATGACATAGAAATAGAGTGGATTCAATTGGATGGAGGTTACACTTTTTTTAATATCAGGATTACATTACATTAATTTATAACTGCTGACGCTCTCACTTTTAGTAGAGGCTATTAACACTGTTCTCTTTTCTATAACTATTTTCAGCACATAAATACTTCCTGTAGAATAATGAGAAGAACAAGATGTTTTTAAGAACATGGTTTGATGCGAGAATGATTATCAGCTTGATTCTGAAAGCCACATACTATCTATAAATTTAATGTCTTTCCTATTCAGTCAATGGACTGTGATGTCATCCCATATGACAAATGCGAAGATGGCTTAAAGGGATAGTTCAACATTTTGGTAAATAGTGTTATATAGTGTCCCTATAGTGTTAGGAGTAGGTTTGTTGCCTTTAATTGTCAGTGCAAGCTGTTTTTAGAATGGCGGAGCAGAGCCACGAGCTGCTCAGAGCTACGGTATGGAGGCTCATGCATGGGATTTCTTGGTTTCCCTCATCAAACTCATCAAATACACAATCCAACAACTCCAAAACGCTCTGGTGGACAAGTTGTGACCTGCACATTCACCACGCTATGAGATAATAACGGAATGTTACAAGACAGAGTTATTTTCGAGGCAAATGCAGAGACTGGTTGCCAAAAAACTGCGCCCGACAGGAATGGGCGTCACCGGTTTTGCATGAATTTACCTCGAAAACAACTAACATTCCATTATTATCTCATAGAGATTATGACAATGGGCCAATTTGCCAAAATGTTGAATTATCCCTTTAAAATACTGTATAATAAATAGATGTAGGTACAGTAGCCTATACTGCAGGTACTCTGCAGCTGAAGGTTTTCTTCTGGGACATCTGCTTGTTCAGCATTAGCTGAAAGTGTTAACACAGATTGCAGTTGTGATGAGACATGAATTCACCTTTATTGTGAATCAACTCGGATGCTCCACACTGACTTGTCCATAGAGGAAATACACAAGTGACCTTTAGAGATGTATTTGTGCAGGAAGAGTTGGGCTGTTTGGACAAAAGCAGCAGGAGCTAGAACTCTAACATCAAACCACAGAGTTGTAAATGATACAGGTGTTGACCAGACATTTGACTGTGGTAAACCTCTGTCTGTGTCTGTGTCTGTGCACCCACTGCAGCTCATCAACATGTCTCCCTATCTGTTACAGGAATGTAAACACTGGCGAACCAATGAGAGCCAGAGAAAAGATACACATGCAGTGTCACTGCATTAATCAAAACAGCAAGGCCATAAAAACAAAACAAAAATAAACTGTCTGATAGGAGCTAAACCCTATACGCACCACAGCAAAACCTTTTATTTAATTCCTTTTTGAAATGTGTGTTTTATCAATCAAGTAAAAAAAAAAAAAAAGGAAAGGAAAGGAAAGAATGACAGGGTGAGGGGAGCAGACTGAAGCCTGATTGGCTGAGGGATTTCCTTCCTGGCAGAGTTTGATACCAGCCATTACACAGTGAGTGGGGGGTTTGCAGGAGGTGATGAGGTAATGCCTCCCCTTTATGAGAGAGGGTGACATCATCGATGTGGCATTCTTTGTTGCCATGGAGAGGGAGGAGGCGGGGGAGGCGAAGGGTTGATAAAGCAGGGGGCATAGAAAGGGGTGTGTGGGAATGAGATGGATGCGTCTGGGCTGAGAGTAACAAAAAATAATCTTCTATTAGTTCATTTAACTTCCTTCCTCTTCATTTAACCACCGCCTCTCACTGTCGTTCACAAAATAAAATCTTTTTCTATTCTAACAATTAGTTTTTTTTTTGAAACAGAAAAACAAAGGGGGAGGGGGGACACCACACGACAACAATGTAAAGTAGATATTTTGTGTAGTGGCATTTCTCCACTTTGTTCTTCATTCCACGTCATGTATCTAACAAGGTAGTGTGCGTGTTGAATTGCTGATTCAGGTTTATAACTGGGAGGTTGCTTCCTATTGTTAGTTTTCTTTGCAGGCAGCCAGAAATCCTCTGTTTTCAGTCCAACACCCAGACGACGTCACTGTGTCTGGAGGAAATCTCAGTTCAAGGTCAAAGATGTATTTTACCAACACACGCTTGTTTCCTCGCACAGAAACCAAATTTGGGAATGATAAGCAGACGTTTAGTTTTGAATGTGAATTGTGATGAAAAAAACATGAATTAACTTTCTCATCTAAATTCCCTCTTCACATCATCAGTCAATCCTTCTTTGTTATTTCCTATTCCCGTTTTATTATCATGTTTATGGGCCAGTTAAACCACCGTTATGAACAGTCAGTCAGTAAATATTAAAATGAAACTCGTTTTAAGATCAAATTTCTTTGTCCTGAAGTTAAACCTTTGTCTTTCCACGTAGTTGTTTTAATTGGTCCGTTTGTTAATGAGGATCGTTCCAGTCTGACTGGATAATATCAGACATGTAAATCTTGGCTGTGGACCAGTCATCCTGCTCTATTTATGTCTCCTTGGAGGAGGAAGAGAGGGGTCTCCCCCAGACCGTCTGCCATTTCCTCTGCTTGACTTTCACCCGTCTGTGTCTGTAAATGTGTCTGTGTGCGTGTGTGTGTGTATGTGTGTGTGTGTGTGAATCATCCCTTCAGCCCGTTCCAGCCCCCCTGTCTCTTTCCCAGAGGTTGTATTTTCTCTTTGTCTGCAAGGATTTTTAGCTTAGCCTGCAAGTACGACAACAGCTGAGTGCTCAGGCTATTTCATGCAGTAGACACTTTTGTTGTTTTCACTACTGGACCGTTTACACTTGATGTTTATCGTCTATTTTTTTTTTCTTCTTTTCCTATTTTACTGGAAGGCCGGGCCGACCGGTGTGTGCTGCTTATTGATCATCTGCGCTGAAAGCATCTCTGCTGCATCTGCAGATGGAGAGGAGATGGTGTCCTTCTGAGCTGAGCACAGATGATGGAAGAGTTAATATTTAATGAAGAAATGCACACATGTGGGCGTGTGTGTGTGTGTGTGATAGAGAGAGGTGTGGCCCCTCGTAAATCTTTCAGCTTTGCATCTGTCAGTCAGTAATGATCCTGCTCCACACCCCTGGCAGGACACACACCGTTTCCTCTTCACTCCCCCCTGCTCCTTCCTACTGTGTCAGCCCGCACGTCATTTAATGACCTGTGGCTACTTGTGTACACACACGCACACTCCCATCTTCGACCCAACACACACACATGCAGACACACTCATCATGAGATGCTGACCATTTGTGTGGGAGTCAGTTGGCTGTAGGTTACTGTGAGGCGTTTGAGGGTTCAGCTCATCACAGAGCTACACGTTGTTTTCCACTTCATGTGTTGCTGTGTGCACATTAGAGCTGCTGTGATTAGTCAATTAATGGATAAATTGATCAACATGCAAATGAATTAATGGTTGAATGCAGAAAGTGTGACAAAATGAGAAAAGACTCTTCAAAGGTTTCACTCTCGCAAATGCAAGAAGTTGCTGTATTTCTTGGCCTAGTTTTAATTAATTATTCAATTTACTTTTTTAATGGCTGTTTGTAAGTTGCATGGTCATCTTTACAATACTTTTTAAAAACATAACAACAACAAACAGACTGATAATCAACCAAAAATGATCTTAAGCAATGAATTAAACATTGCAGCTCCAGTTCAGATACAGTAGATGCATGTGGCACAAAATAGAGACAGAGCATCATGTTGGTGCAGTTTTATTTGAGCAGACACACGCACACGCTAAACCACAGAGCTGCACATGTCAGTTCAGCTTCAGAGGCAGACAGCTGAAGTAATGCAAACATTTATCCCCTATCAATAATTCATTGTCTATCCCTGCTATTTCCCTGTATGTGTGTTTGTGTTTATTATGACTTTGACCTAATTCATTTCCACAGACAGGCTTGCAGCTAATGATTATTCATATTCTTGATTAATCTGCTGGTTATTTTCAGTATTTATTGATAAATCTTCCATAAAATACAGCAGAGGTTTCTCCGCATTCCATTTATTTTGTCCCATCCATTTTTCATTCAAAACACAAACATATTAAAATTCACTCCCATGTGTCACAAAAAGAAGCAGCAATTATTTATCAGTAGCTGGAATCAGAAAATATTAGATAAATATCACTGAAATTATTATTATTAATCCGTTCTATTACCAGTCATCTGAACAATCATAGTTGATGGAATAATTGTTATAGTTTAAACCTTATAAACACAAAGTAACGTAACTCAATACAGTGGTATAGTGTCTTTGTGTGAGTCTACTGTACATGCTGAGTGGTTTCATTAATATACAGTATGTTAATGTGGATTTGTTGAGGCACACGTATGTCATTATGTCTGGTTCAATATATTTACATTTTCATCTTCTTCAGCAGCTCGGTCCCTCTGGGGGTTTAAAATCCATTCATTCACTTGCACCTGATGGTTTTTCATTCAAACTTGAGCTCATTCACATCAGCTGGGACAAATGAATCATGTTAGGCATCGACCCAGGTCGGCCCGTCAGCGTGATGAATAGGAGGCAGAGTCGTTCAAAAACATATTACATCAGGAAACTGTCCAATGAGATCATCTCTGAGGGAATAATAAATGTGAATAATAGCAAAGTGGTAAAGATCAGCACATGGATAGCCTAATTCTTCTGTTATACCATGATCATTTCAGTCCTACAAACACACACTTAGGCAGATTTCTATTTATACGTCCACAAAATATAAATATATAATCACAATAGCAATTTATTTAGTTAGATTTCGTGTTCATACATTAAATTAATTTTTCTTTTTTTGTGGTTAAAAATCTGTTATCGTTATATGTTTAGAAGAAGTTAAACTATCCAGTATTTCAGATGAGAAAGGGTTAAAGGGATAGTTCAGCATTTTGACAAATTGGCCCATTGTCATAATCCCTATTGCTGTAGGTTTGTTACCTTTAATTGTCGGTGCAAGCTATTTTTAGAACGGCGGAGCAGAGCCGCAAGCTGCTCAGAGCTATGCTATGGAGGCTAATGGGATTTCTTGGTTTCCCTCATCAAACTCATCAAATACACAATCCAACAACTCCAAAACGCTCTCATGGAGATAATGAGATAATGAAATGTATGAGATAATAACAGAACATTATGAGACAGAGTTGTTGACATAATTTGGTAGAAAACATCAAAAGTTACTATTTTCAAATATTGAGTTTAGAATGAAAAACATTTTCCCTAGAATTCATGATTTATTACTGTAAATGACAAGGAATTACAAAATGCTGTGTCATGGGTTTCAATTGACAACTAGTGGCCACGATGGAGACCCAAGGTGTGCAATTTGATTTATATTATTCATATATTTAAAGAGCTGAAGTTGAAAAATTTAAAAAAAATCCAGAAAAAATTGGAAAATTTCATTCCATCTGCATTAACACAAAATGGTAAAAAAAAAAAATAGGAAAGCGAACTTGACACAAACGGTCAGATAGAGGTCAGAGGGCCACTGGGTGGACGGCCTTAAAACCTTTTCACCTATCTTCATGGCCCCCAGAGGACGGGTGGCACCAGCTCGGGTCAGATTGATTTAAAGGCATCACAAAGACTCCGAGTCAGTAAATGTGACAGCACTCAGCTGGAGTCAGATGTCAGGTGAAAAGGCCGCCTCCCTGTGACCTGGAAAAGGAATTTATGACTCTTTCAGACACTTTTAGCTAATTCCATCAGGGATTTGCACAAGGTGGTGGGATGGAAGGGGTGGAGGGGGGGCACAGCTTTACTCCAACACTCCTCCTTCATCTTCATCTTCTCTCTCATTGGTGCGTTTCTCCTGGCCCTGAGGGAATACAGCTGGGTTTCACGGTGTCTTAAATCCTCTCTGCTCCCTCTCAGTTATTTATGTCCGAGCAGGCTTTCACTTTTTTTTTTCTCTCGTCCCACCGGTCGTTGTCTCTTCAATCACTCCTACCGCCTGTTAAGTCTTCATTTTTGTTTTTTGCCTACGCTTTCTGATTCTTGCTTTTTCTCTCCACCCTCTTCCAGATTTCCTCGAGCCATACTTCTCTCCCCGTTGACCTTGAACATCACTTCTGCCTGCTAAGCAAAAAGCCATGCAATATTTAGGCTCCCACTTTTTTTTTCTCTCTTTTTAATTTTTGCACAGCAAGGTGCCGGGGCTTAGCCGAGTGTGAGAAACTGATTTTCAGAGCATCATAGCGGAGTGGGCAAAGACCCGGTTTGAGTCTTTCACTCTGATAATCCTCTTAGACGCACACACAAACACAGCCGACACAAAAATGCCCAAACGTGAGCGCACAAACCCACACTGACACACTGACTGTATTCTTGGATTGAGAGTTCTTTTTTATTTATTGTAGTGGTGTATTCTCTTTTTTTTCCTCTTTATTTCCAACATGGGAGTCTTGGGTTGGGTTGTAACTGTGTTGCTGCGTGTTTCTTCTCCTGCTAAGATAAGACTCTTGTCCTCCAGGCAGGAATTTTCCGTCTCCATCTGAGAGTTACTAATGTATTCACCCATATCTGTAATACTCTGCTGCCACTCCCAGAGCTGCACAGACGTTTCTACGAAGGAGCTGAACCTCGGTGCATTAGTATCACTCCAGCCTGCACCTTCCTGTATTCTCCCCAGGTATGACTTTGCCACAGCAGGGGTGTGTGTGTGCAGTGAAAGGCAGTTAGTGAGCAGCAGCAGAGAGCCAAGACAGCTGAGTAGCTCCTGGCTCGGTGCTGTGGATGTCTTCTGAAAGCCTTGACCCACTTCCAAGTCTCGCCCTCGTCCTCCCCCCTCGCCTCGCTCACCCAAACGTGCTGCATACTGAAGCAGCTCTGCCACAATCTGCTGAGCTGCAGTGAAGCTCAGCGTGCAGGCACCGAACAGAGTGGGTGTGTCTCCTTGTGTGTGTGTGTGTCTAATAAATAAATTGCATGTGTATCTGTATGTGCTGCAAGGTCATGCCTGTGAATGTGTGTGCATGTGTGTTTGCACAGGCCCTCCGCTCGGTGCAGAGACCTGCGGCGAAGTCACGGTGGAGTTGCGGCTTCTGATGAATATTTTAACGAGTCCGACTCCTTCACTAGTTGTTACTTTCCCAACCAGCCCTGTTCCTCACACAGAGGGTTAACTTGAGTATTTTCTTGTTTAGCTGTGATGTGGAAGGAGGGAGAGGGAGACATGCTGATGCAAGATTCAATGATTTAAGCATTTTCAGAGTTGTGAGTGTAGGGCTGCACCCACTTTTTGTTTCTCATTTCTGACGAATCTGCAGATGAATTTCTCCAGAAAAGGTGAAAGCAGGCAGCATGCACAGCAATCCTCATCGAGCTTCATTGATGATCTATATAGTTTAAGATCCAACCTGACCTGAATTCTGCAGAAATACATTTCACTATGCACTTTTTATTATTTTTATTAATATAGTTTCTTATTTTCATATTTCATTATCTGTTTGTTTGTTTGTTTTTTTACTTCTACTGATTTTAAAGAGATAGTTCACCCATAATTCAAATTTCACTCATTATCTACTCACCCTCATGTCGACTAAGAGCTGCGAGAATTTTCAGAGTCCTCCGTTCCTTCTCCGAGTTACGGGGGGGTTCGTGCAGCAGTATTTGTCCATATAATGGTTGTCAATGGACACCAACTTTCTTTGTCCAAAAAGACACACCAAAAAACATCCAAATACCTCCATACTGCTCATCTGTAATGTCCCTCTTGTATTGAAGCCAGCCAGTAGGTGTTGCACTCAAACTCGCCTGCTCTCGTGCCAACCTTCACCCATGAGGAGCGGCTAGTACCTAGCTTTTTAATTTATTTTTCAATTTAATGTTAGAGAGTTTCATCTTTGCACAATTTGCATCAAAACTGGTATTAAAGGGACAACGAGGAGTTTTGGAAAAGCGAAGTGTTTTCACGCTGCCTCCGCGCGCACCGTAGAATTCCTCCACCGGGGCAAGACGGACTCATGTTTTCATTCATCAAGGATTAAAGTCAGAGGTTCAAAGAGGTTCAGTTACCGTCGTAGTTCCGACCATAACGCCGCCCGAAACGCCGTTATTCTGATTTGCGTCCGCGAAAGTTCTGGTCGGCTCGACCAGCATTTCCACCACCACTAATAATAACAAAATAATGATAGAGACAAAACGATATATTGATCGAAAATGGAGCCATTAACAAGTGTGGGTAGCGTAGATTCATCCACATTAACGTGAGACTGTTTTATAACCGAATAGAAACTCCTCGTTGGCCCTTTAAAACTGAAATATCTCTAAATGGATCGATATCGAATCAGAAATCGATTCGAATCAAATCGGGACCTTTTGAATCAGAATTGAATCGAATCAGTAAATCCTACCCAGGCCTAATTGTCAAACCTGCCGTGAGCACTGAAGGCAACATGAGCTATGGTCAGTGCAGCTACACACTTGACTGTTGAGAGAAATATCTAGATCATAAAACGTATTGCCAAATATTAAAAAGGAAATGCCTTCAGGAATCCAAATGACAGCACACGAGTGAAGTAAAACGTTGTGGCCGTGGAAACGGGAGGAAAGTGGGACGATTATTAATTTAATAATTAATTTAATTAATTATTCTCCTCCAGACGCTGAAGCTGTGCCCAGGCCGTGTTTTCAGCGGATGGTCAGGACGCCCTGCTGGAGACACTCACTCAGCCACAGAGATTTAGACAGATTACAGACACACGCCTGCAGGCAGTGCACTTGCTCACTGATGGATGAATGTGTGTGTCATACGCATTGGGGATTAGCACACATTTTGATTTATGGACACACGCAGAGCAAATGTATCCGCTCACGTGACGACACCGTGTTTACAAACAAGCCATAAGCGGATATGTGTGGATGCAGACGTTTTATCAATAGGAGGATCTGTAAGGTGCTATCTGGTTTGTACCGGCTCAGGTTTCCACCTTTTGAGTTGAACTAAAGCTCCTGAGTCATATGTGATGGTTCACATCCTCTTTCCTCTGAAGTAGCTCTTATCGTCTGCCATCACCTACCAGGAAATAACCTTTACTTGCCTGTTTTTATCCTTATTTTGAATATTTAATCCAGCATGTGTAGCAGTGCGTGTTATTTGCATTATACGTGAATGTGGAAAAAATGTGTGTGTGTGTTGTTCATCATCTTCACACACCACTGCCACCATATCATCATCTCCTGTCCGTCTCCATCTCTTTATCGTCCCCTCCTTCGCTCAGATGTCTCTCCAGCTGACGTCACTCTGGACTTTTGGAGCAGTTTGCCGTTGAACTCCCGGTGACCAGACAGAGCTCCACACATCAGCATGTCTGACGGGGGCTCGGTGTCAGACAGTCTGCCAGACGGCTACACTGATGTGGGCTGATATGACAGTTCAGCACTTTAAAAGTCCCACTGTTAAAATACAACTTGGAAAAATCTGATCAGGTCAGATCAGTCTTTTTTTTTATATCAGTGGTTCCAGCTTCTTAAGCTTCAGAAATATTGATGGGCCATTTTTTCTTTTTCGCTGACCTTTTCTAAAGTGTTTACACCAAGCAATCAATTTATTATAAGAGAAAGTAAGACATATTCACAGTGCATACAGAAAGTATTCAGACCCCCTTCAGTTTTCCATCATTTGTTATGTTGCAGCTTTATCTTTCTTTCCCTCATCAATCTACACTCACCATCCCATAATGACAGCACAAACCCAGAATTCTAGAAATGTTTGCAAATTAATTGAAAGTGAAAAACTGCAATATCATGTAAATATAGTATTCTATAGAATGATAGTAGTATGAGACCCTATAAGACACCTATGTTGGTCATTCAGAGACCGTCAAGTAATTGTGTTAATCTTTGAGATGGTTCTGCACCTTGATTTGAGTTCAGATGTTGAACTAAATAGTTTGGATCTGATTTGGAAAGGTCCATATCTGTCCATATGAGGCCTTACAGCTCATTTGCATATCAGAGCAAAATAAGATGCATGAGGTCGAAGGAACTGTCGGCCCAAGAGCTCAGAGACTGAACTGGAGCAAAGCACAAAGCACTAATTGTTTCTAAGAGCACAGTGACCTCCATCATTACATGAAGATGTTTCAGTCAACCAGGACTCTAGTCTTCCTGATTTATTGATGTATTTCAGAAGAAAATTTCTGATATTTTCTTCTGAAATACTGCCTTAATCTAATCTAATCTAATCTACCAGCATCTTGTCCTGAAACCATGGCACAGTAAAACTGAAGTAAAAAACACCAAGGACACCTGGTCAAGCGAAGATGCCAAGTCTGAGTAGTTTTTTATTCATCAGTAACTTTTGACACAGTTCAGTAACACAAAACTTGGTGACAAGTCGATTTCTCATCTTGGAGATTTGGGCTGACTCAGAGTCTTCTGTCTCTTCTTGTGATATCAGACTGACTCCCTGATGTTGAGATAAGGACCGTGTGGGGGCAGACGCTCTGTTTCTGGGCCCTTGTTCTTCTTCTCTGTATGGAGATGGCTCTGCTGCCTCTGGCTGTGTTTGGTCTGGCCCTGGCCCCGTGTGATGTAACAGCATCTAAACATGTAAAGCTCCTAAAAGGCTCTTTGCACAGTTGTATATACACTGATTTCTTGGTAAACATTTAATTTCAGTTTGACTTAAAAATCTTCTGTTTCCACAAAGCGGTCTCCGTCCTCCCAGAGTCCACAGATTGATGTCATGTTTAACCACTACTGTACATATGGCATTCCCTGTGGCTGACTGAGTAAATACACACATAGCACTGACAAGCATGTTGTCGTCGGCGACCGCGCTGACATCACCTCGTCTTTGTGTTGTTCCATTTTTATCATTACTTTGTTTTGTTTTTAAATTCTCCATCCGATGCGTGCTTTGGTGTGATGTCATTTGTCTGCTCCACCTCAGCCTGGGTGGTGTGTGTGTGTGTGTGTGTGTGTGTGTGTGATAGATCCACAAAGAGCCTTATTAGCACCGGGAAAACGGTCATTTGAGGCCAGCGGGGTGTCATCAGCAGGGTTAAATTATGGGTTTACAGAGCGCAGTAGGCTACAATAAACTGTAATGTGCTGTCAACACAATGACAGCAACAATCTACATTTGATAAGCACTTTTAAAAGTTGTGAGTGTTTGTTGATTCAGTGATGACACTGGCCTCCATGTTGTCATGTTGTTACAGAAAATAAATGTTGACAAGTCAATGACTTTGTTATCAGACAGTTAAACTGTTGATTGTCCTTGAAAATGTGTGATTAAGTCACTTATCAAGCAGCAATGTTTCCAGTTTTCAAATGTGAGGATGTTGCTTGTTTTAAAATTTTCTGTTACAGATTAATTGAATATAATTCTCTGACACGTTCACTGTGATTTTTAAGAGAATAAATAATGAATGGACTGATTTGAATACAATAATTATAGTATGACGTACGGACAATGTCCTATCACAAGCGGGACAGTCAGAAATATGTTTCCCTCTTGTTTCTGCCAAAGGAATAACGACCTGATTTTATCTTCAGATGCCCATTTAAAAAGTGTGAACCAACTGCTCATGCACCTCTTTCCACCTCGTCCTCTGCAGATGTTGTGAGTGCAGCGCGTCGCTGTCCCACTGGTATTATGAAAAAGATGGCCGGCTCTTCTGCAAGAAGGACTACTGGGCCAAGTTTGGGGAGCTGTGCCACGGCTGCAACGATCCCATCACCACCGGCCTCATCATGGTAAGAGGACGTATCCGCTGACTCATTCCTCATCACCTGCCTGCTCCTTTGTTTGCCGACAAAACCTCAAGTTACAGCTCGGGGCTGTGGCGCACAACACATGAAAAAGAGCAAACACGCGCACACACACACAGAATTGTGTCCATACTTTAACCGCCTCAGCCCGGGCAGTGTGCGCCAACAGACGTACATGCACGTAGGATGGATGCCAGACCTGTAACTGACCCTTTTTTCCTTTAGCAGCTCCGTCAGATTGTCTTACAGACCACCAGGAGCTGTTGTTGAGACACAGGACAGAGGGTCATGTGGGTTCATGTGCTGAATGGATGTGGTTGCGGCACCGGAAAGCAGATAAACAATAGATTCAACCTCTGCTGATAAGTGCTGCTGCATTATAGAAAAGATGAGATACCAGAATCAAAGGAGAGTTGTGTGTATCTGCTGATTAATGACGGAGTCGCACACATTTATAAAGCTTGAAAAGACAGAAAACGGATTAATACTGTATGCGGCTGCACAAACGCAGGTGTAACGTGATTTTCTTTAGGCAGTTGTAATTCTCTGTGCTGTTTGCTAATGTGCCTGCTCCTTATGAACTCACCTCTGCTGAGGTGGCGGTGCGGGGCAAAGCTGCTGCTCTTCTGACACACACAGGCACTCACACACACACACACACCTCTGAAACGTTCAATTATATATTATACAATTTATATTCACCCTTGCTCAGTCGTATAGTTGGGTAACACTTTATAATAAGTACACACTATTAGCATTAGTTAAGGGTTCTATCTAAGTTCCGAATATACTCAAAGTTCCAACTTCTTTTGGTTGACATTTATTTTAAATAACTAGTTAAAAAATGTTGAAAATTTAAAAATAACACCACACAGGCACTAACAGGCCACTAATGGATGATATTATGCTCAATTTTGAAAAAAACGTATTATAATTCTAAGCTCACGATTAGTTAAGCATAGTTTATAAACACAGTTAATGCACAGTTAATGCTTATCAATGATTTAAACAACAGTTAAACATTTTTTACTCTGTTTATAAACATCATACTAATGAGTATTCATGTGTTATAAATGAAGAATTCTATATTTATTAATGCTTAACTACTTACTTAAAGGGATAGTTCACCCAAAATTCAAATTTCACTCATTATCTACTCACCCTCATGTCGACTAAGAGCTGGGAGAATTTTCAGAGTCCTCTCTTCCTTTCTGAGTTACGGGGGGTCCGTGCAGCAGTATTTGTCCATATAATGGTCGTCAATGGACACCAGGTTTCTTTGTCCAAAAAAACACACCAAAAAACATTCAAATACCTCCATACTGCTCGTCTAGTGTCCCTCTTGTATTGAAGCCCCGACATGAGAAATTGTTCCGAAAAAAATTCAATAAGTCTATATTTTAAGCTTGTTTGTAACAGAAGCTCCCAGTGTCTCAGTTCACTGCTCTTCATGTGTCAGTGCAAATCTTGCGTGATTTGCACTGACCGGCGGAACAATTTCTCATGTAGGGACGAGCAGTGTGGAGGTATTTGGATGTTTTTTGGTGTGTCTCTTTGGACAAAGAAACCTGGTGTCCACTGACAACCATTATATGGACAAATTCTGCTGCACGGACCCCCCGTAACTCAGAAAGGAAGAGAGGACTCTGAAAATTCTCACAGTTCTTAGTCGACGTGAGGGTGAGTAGATAATGAGTGAAATTTGAATTTTAGGTGAACTATCCCTTTAATAGTGTATACTTATTATAAAGTGTTACCCATAGTTGATGAACAAGAAAATAATGTAATTATAATCCCAAAATTTGTATGAACAGTTTATCTTTTAAGTTTTGGCATTATTTTTCATCTAGGATTCATAAGAGAAAAGAAAATGTATAATGAATGATGATGATAAAAAAGAAATATCTTGCCACACATCACTGAACATGATGCAGGTATCAGGAATCCCTTGATGTATTTTGAGGGATGTTCAGAGTCTGGACTCTGCTGCGTGACTAACATACAGTTCACTATAAAGCGGCTGACACACTTAGAAATGTGGTCAGTGTGAAGAAAGCATGTTAAACACCCCCCACTGATTCATCACTGGTCAACTTTTGCTAATCCGCATGCTGTTCACACCACCCAGGGAGGCAGAATTTGAATTATCAGCTGTGGTAGCAGACGATATGAAAACTATGTCAGCTATGTGTGTGTGTGTGTGTGTGTGTGTGTGTGGAGATATGTGAGGCTCATATTCTGGAAAACTACCGCCTGTCGACTTTACATAAAGCTCCTACGACAGGGAAATTATCCACTGAAAACACTGGCTAAGCATTTGCATTTCAGGAGGTGTCACCTGTGTCTGCTGTGTAAAATGTTTAAAGGGATAGTTCAGCATTTTGTTAAATTAAAAAAAAACATAAAACATTTTGGCCCTTTGCCATACTGTAATCCCTATAGTTTTAGGAGTAGGTTTGTTACCTTTAATTGTCAGTGCAACAGTGGAGCAGAGCCGCTCAGAGCTACACTGCAGAGGCTCATGGGATTTCTTGGTTTCCCTCATCAAACTCATCAAATACACAATCCAGCAACTCGTGGTGGACACGTGACCTGCACATTCACCACGCTATGAAATAATACCGGAACATTACGAGTTGTTTTCGAGACAAATGCAGAGACTGCTTGCTGAAAAACTGCCAGGACGGGAACGCAGATCAGCTGTTTTGCATATATTTACCTCGAAAACACGTAACATTCCGTTAGTATTTCATAGTGTGCTGAATGTGCAGGTCACAATTTGTCTGCAAGATCATTTTGGAGTTGTTGGATTGTGTGTTTGATGAGTTTGATGAGGGAAACCAAGAAATCTCATGAGCCTCCATAGCGTAGCTCTGAGCAGCTAGCGGCTCTGCTCTGCCATTCTAAAATAACTTGCACTGACAATTAAAGGTAACAAACCTACTGCTATGACTATAGAGATTATGGCAATGGGCCAATTTGCCAAAATGCTGAATCATCCCTTTAAATGGTGTTTAGTGGGATTTGACTTCATTCAATCATTTCAAACTGCATTTCAACTGTAGGTCATTGTGTATTTAACTTCCATTTTAGAGGCAGTTCTTACCAAAATATCACAACAGTTGCTGTTTACATTTCGTTTCAATCCCATTTAATGTCAGAATGTAGTTGTAGGATGTTTAGTGGCCAGATTAGGCCGTTCAGCCACATCGTACAACCAGTAAACCACTGACTGAGAGGGAAAGCTGACAGTTTTTTTAAAAAAAAAAAGAAAGAATAAAGAAACTGAGTCCAATTGTTGCAAATAAAAGGCCTCCTCCTGACACATCTGCAGCCGTCATGTGTCATGGTCATGATGAGCGAAAATTATTCATGGTTCGGCCTTTCTCTGCATCTGTACGAGTGAGTGTGTCTGTACTTTATCATTCACGCTGCCTCCAGACAGCTCGCCCTTTGCAGTGCAATCCCGATAATGAAACATGTAGGGACTCTAAAGTGAATTAGTTGGAGAGACTGCTGCACCTCCTCTCCTCCTCTCTCTGCTTTATTGCTCCTCTTACACTGCAAAGACCCTGACCGACTGTCTCCTCCGATACTCTTAAATAAATCTGAGCTGGGCCGGCCAAACATGGCCTCATCGCCGAGGTAGCCGCACCAATCGGATTACTGTGTAGACGACGTGCGGACCAAGGTGAGCTCCTCATGTCTGTGCCAAACACAAAGAAAAAGGTGAGGCAGCAAACACCAGAGTCAGTGAAAACACTGTGAGCGTCATGATGTGGTGATGAGTCAGTCTGCAAACAGATGGTGGTCAGAGAGAAGCATCACATGAGGGAGGGAGGCTGAGAACGAGCTTCAGCCTCACTGTGCTCTTTTATTTATATGTTTGGTGACTCGTTGCCAACAGCGACACTTTATTAACAGCTTCTTCACTCCCATCAGTGAGGTTATACATTTTCAGCACTCTGCTATGTTGACTTTAACTGGCCTGTTGTGCATAGTAGTGTCAATAGTATTTACAGGTGCATTTCAGTAAATTAGAATATCATGGAGGTCAGTGGAGCTACTGAACCAGTTAGGCCTCGTTCACACTGCAGCCAAATCTGATTTTTTGTAGATCTGATTGGAGTCCAATCTTGCTGACTGACAGTCCACATCAGATCCTGTGTCTTATCCACATTGATTTCTATGGTAACAGCCCAGGCTACGCCCATAAACAAACAAAACAGACGACAGTGAACTGTGCTTCTTTCTGTCCCAAATCATGTTGAGCTGCAGCGCAATTTATTAGCAATGTGATTCATTGCTAATAAACTAAAAAAGAAAATCTGCTAACAACAGGAAGTGACAGCAACCGAGTCAACTGTGCTTGGCACAGCAGACGGATGAAGTCCGGTGGAATGGCGTGGTGACTAGATTCACTTCTTCAGGGTGGTAGTCCTTTAACATGCCTTGAATTAACCTCTGTCTCTCTGAAACTACGTTGTTGTTGTTTTTGTTCATGTTGCGCTGCGACTGACACAAAAGACACCTGGACATGCTCACACTGAAACTGATCTGTACAAATCCGATTAGAATCACATGTGAAACCACCTCTGTTTGTGGTTTGCATAAGAATGGTAAAAAAAAAAAAAAAGAAAAGAAAAGAAAAAAACACGGTCAGAAAATCAAACTAGATGCAATTTGGATTTGCTGAGCAGCAGTGTGAACAAAACCATTTAAAGGCTCAGGAAACCTTTGCAGGTGTTTTGAGTTCATCAGCTGATTAGAGTGAGACACCAAGTTCACTATTGTAACTTAATAGTGAAGTTTTTC
Source organism: Decapterus maruadsi (assembly GCA_030347415.2). Classification (NCBI taxonomy): domain Eukaryota; kingdom Metazoa; phylum Chordata; class Actinopteri; order Carangiformes; family Carangidae; genus Decapterus; species Decapterus maruadsi. Next base: position 10,999,701 of record CM064885.1, on the reverse strand, counting down.
ACTATATTCTAACTTTTTGCGATACATGATTTACATGATATTCTAATTCATTGAGATGCACCTGTATAAGGAGTGGGCTGTTGAATTTGTATCTGTATTTGTAATATCAATGTGATAAAAGACACAAAGTGGCATGCATTAGAACAATAGTTGCTTCAGGGTAAAACCTCAAAATAACATTTAGGAGCCTGATGTGGAACTTTCAGTATCTATTGCATGGGTTGCTTCAGGATGATTTGAGTTTGGTGAGCTGTCATGCAACAAAAGGTCAAACTTTACATGATTCTAAGCACTTCGAGGACTTCTTGTGCATGTTGGCTCAAGCTCCAGAACAAGCAGGTGAAACGACCTTGAGTGGAGATTATTGTGTCTGCCTCTGTTTACAAGGTCAAGCTTGAACTGTGGAGCTCAAAATCACTTCCTGTTAGGGGACAATAAAAAGGGTTTGGTTTGTTGTATGTCCTTGACATCAGCGTCTACCCTGTTGCTGGGACAACCGTCCTAACTGAATGTGATGTCTTAGACGACAGTATGATATTATAATGTTGAGGGCTGTTCATGGCGGTGTGTGTGCATGTGAAGTTGCTAACAGGTGTGTGTGGTTCTGCTCCTGTCCGCAGCTTCAGCCTTGAGTAAACTGGTAGTAATTCAGCCAGAGGACGTCACTCAGTTATTTACGACCTTTACTGGGAGAGATTTACGCTCCGAACACAGAGTTAACTTCTCTAATTGAATTTCCCCTCCTTCCATCCCTCTCTCATTCTGTCCATCCATTGCTCCTCCTCCTCCTCCTCCTCCTCCTCCTCCTCCTGACTGATGACTGTGCAGTGATCCCACCACAGCTCCACACTCAGTCTGGAGTCAGTCAGCCCGTCTGGAGACACCTCATGGCTGAGAGCCAGCTGACGGGAGCGGGGCCAGACATCGACCTGGGCTTGTTGGATGTCCAGAGTGTGGAGGAAACTCTGTGGTTTCACCGTTTCTCACTCTCACTGTCTTATCTATCTCCACAGTGCTCTGTCGTCGGCCTGCTCTCTACATTCCTGTGTTTAGATAAGCTCAGTGTTAAACAGCCAGATATTAAGCTGTGATCATCATGAGTAAAAACCTTATTTAACTGAAAGGGATAGTTCAAATAATAAAATAGGCCCATTGCCACAATCCCCATAGTCTTAGGAGTAGTTTCGTTACCTTTAATTGTCTGTGCAAGCTACTTTTAGATCAGAACAAGCAGGTGAAACGACAGAGCTGCGTTTACAAGAGCTGCTCAGGAGCTCAAAATCACTTCCTGTGGCTCATGAGATTTCTTGGTTTCCCTCATCAAACTCATCAAATACACAATCCAACAACTCCAAAACGCTCTGGTGGACAAGATGCGACCTGCACATTCACCACACTATGAGATAATAACGGAATGCTATGAGACAGAGTTGTTTTCAAGGCAAATGCAGAGACTGCCTGCAGAAAAACTGCCACCAACGGGAACGCGCATCAGCAGTTTTGCATGAACTCCGTCGTTCTAAATATAACTTGCACCGACAACTAAAGGTAACGAACCTACTGCTATATACTATAGGGATTGGACCAATAGGGCAATGGACCAACTTGCCAAAACATTGAACTACCCCTTTAACAATTTAGCGGCAATGTAGGGGAGTTTATTTCTTGATGAGATGGTGGACTTTGTTTCAGTTTCTCTCTCACTGTCTTATCTAGCTCCCAGTGCATTTAATTCATTTCTCAGGGGCTCTCTCATTCCTGTGTTTAGATAACTCAGTTTAAACAGCCAGAAATTAAGCTGTGATCATCATGAGCCAATTTAACTGAAAGGGATAGTTCAAATAATGAAATGGCCCATTGGCCAATCAGGGCCTTAGGAACATCACTAATGGACTGGACTCACCTACAACAAACATGGCGGAGCGTCAAACAGCGGCGTAAAAACAGCAGTAAGGGAAGTTCTAAATGAAAACCATCAATTACAGAACTTAAACAAGAGCAAGAGTCTGGTGGACTTGTTGAGTTTCTTGGAGGAAAACAGAACGTTAGACAGCTGTTCTTCTTCGGTCCCTGATTGGCTCGGTAGGCGGAGTGTTTCGGCGAAACGGTTACAACGGGGATGAGGCCAGACTCCCCCTCTGAAATGAATTAAATGCATTTCCGGGGGAGGCTGGTTTACGAGGCTAGGACTTTGTGTCATGTGTTCATGATGCACTACAAATGCCCCATCAACTGAATTGCCCCAGGGGCATAGATAAATAAAGTTTTCCTTTTTTAAGATTTATTTTGGGCTTTTAATGCCTTTATTGTGATAGGACAGTATGAGAAATCAGGGGGAGGGAGACGTTGTTGACATGCAGCAAAGGGCCACCAGTCAGATTTGATCCTGGGCCAGTATAAGTCCTATATCTGCGTGGGCTGTGCGCTACGGGTCGAGCCACCAGAGCGCCCAAATAAAGTTTTCTGAAATCTGAATCTGAGAGTGTGATCATCATCTTCACAAAGTTACAGATATTCAGTGTGGTGATAGGTGCAGAACGTTTCCAGAGCTGTTTGACCAGCACACAAAGTACAGTACTATTGGCAGAAGATGCTGGCAGCTCAGGGTCTAGTGCAGATTCATCAATATGGTTCAGTCCTGTAACTGATACTTTCCTTGTTAAGCAGAGCGGATATCTGCCACGGTGTGACTGATCTGTAGTGGATGCAGTCTCTCTTTCAGTACCTACCATCATACAGTATAATTTAGTCTTTCTGTTATCAGTTTAATTTATTCAATCATTGCCGTCCACTTACACAGTTTTTAGTGCTTCAACAATCTCTCTTCTCCTGTTGCCGGTGATAATAGCATTATGAGTTCCACAGAGTGCACAATATAGATTTTTAATTTGAGAAAGGAGAGCACCGGTGGCAGATCTGAGCTCAGTAAGTTTTGGGGAATCACAGATTATTATCATGGATGTCTGTTCACTTTTTACTTCCAGTGCCTTTAAACCACAACAGCACCATTGCGATGCTATCAAGTTTATGGTTGCAAAACAGCTTCTGTCACGTGGTTTATTGCTTTGGCTGGACTGGCATCACGTTACGTCTCGGGGACTTTCTTTGCTTTCATTTTCCCTCTCTCTTTGTCTTGCGATTGAGACAAGGACAGACAACGGTTGGAGGTGAATTCCAAGATGATTTCCTGAAATCAGATGTATTTATGAATCTTAGTGATTTTTCTTTGTTTGGCGTCATGTGCCCTCATGAAATGACAAAACACATGATCTGAAAGTTACCACTATGTGCTCTCCACTCAAATCAAATTGTTTCCCTTTATGCATTGTGACAGTTAACGGTCCCGTCACTATGCCTCCAACTGATCACGCGCCCTGTCTACTTCATCCCTTTGGTCCAATGGTCAGCGTCCATGACTCCCGGGTTCAAACCCCGCCTGGGCCCTCCTTGTCCTGCCACACATGGCTACAAAACAAGGTGTTTTTTTTCAGTGCATACATTGTCCTGTTATAAATAAGAGATCTTACTTTGGAGCTCAAATGTGCTTTCTGTTAACTGACATGTTGTGGTTCTGTTGATTAACATTCATGATTTACATGTTTTAGAGTGAAAGCAGAGCAGACAGAAAGGGACAGACGGTTTAGGTTTAGTGGCTTCTCTGCCTGTGCGTCATCCAGCGTTCTGACTAAAAATAGCCGACCACATACACCAAATTTCAATAGGAACCACATTATGCCCCCCATGTGTGATTGATATTGAGAAATAGACATATTTCGGTGTTGACTGACAAACCAATGGAAAGTCCCAGACTGTACTTTATCAACCCCCACTGCTATGAGGTAGCTGTGTTTCAGTGGGACTCTGCCCGTTGTTTCTGTGAATGCCTGATGATTGTTTTGCGTCTAAGTGAAGACAGACACTTGTGTAATAGATGTTTGGGAAATGTTATTTGTTAAGATCTTGTAGGTATGTGAGTGTGATACTGTTTTCTTAACAACAGGATCAGCTGTTGGTGATCTCATGGGTTACGTTGGAATTCAGCGCTCTGTCATCGTGTAGAAAATCGTTTTGCACAATATTCAGGTTCAGGCAGAGTCGTGTGTTCTTTGAATTGCCTCAGAAAGGTCAAAGGTCAGGCTCACAGACAGAGGAAGGATGCTTCGGGCTTTGCTGATATGTTATGATCTGTTTATTTTTTTGTTTTAAAGATTATAATCTACCGTGACGTGTAGAGGAATCATAACCTGTCTGGTGATATGCAGCTGAGTATTTGCAGCAACTTGTTTCGCATTGTCTCCCTCCATTGTGGAAACAGTGACGGAAGCAGCAGCCTCTGTGGGCTGCAACCCCCCACTACCACCCCCCACCATCACCCCAGCTGCGGTACAACTGTGGGCTGCAGGTTTCACTTGTGAGCCAACAGCCAGCCAGTCTGACTGATCTCAAAATTTTGAAAATATTTGTAACGTTAGTTTACTTGAAATCCATTTTAAAGCAACATCTGGCTGAAATTGCCTAATGTCAGCGAACGGCAGCCAAGTTCAGGTCAAGTAAAGCTGTGAAACCCCACAATGTTAAAAATGTTCATCACTAAGAGGAAGAATATGTTTGGGTTTTTTTTTGTTTTTCTTTCAAGTTACATAATCTCACTAATATCCTCTTTTCTTTTTAAATTCCTGGCTAGTGAACCTTGTTCATTTCTTCATATAAGATGATGCAGATGATTGTAAGATGTTTATCATGTAGACACAGTGGTGTTGAGAAATTACCATCTGCCCAGAGAAAGACTTCACCGTAATAGTGAGAATTACAGAGGAGAAAATGTATCTTCAGAGCCATTTGACGATATCGCCGGCCGTCCCAGTTTATGACAAACATGTTGGTTGTGAGCAAACAGCTGAAGCTTAATCTCATTTTCTTGATGGGAGGAAATAATTCTCGGAAATGGAATAATTTTCTGAACATCTGACTAATGGTGTTTAGAAGTGAAAGTGTTGGGAGTGTGGCCTGGCTCTCCAAGCAAAGAACACCCCAGAGAAATGACTGTGAAGCACAAATATCACTTTCACTGCAGAACTCTATTTTGGTATCAGACTGTAGAACTGGGGAATAACAATAATACCAATATTTAACAACTAACACCTTGCTCAGTCCAAAACTATTTTCTAAATTCATTGTTTTTATTGTATATTAGGACATAGTCAGTGTCCAAACAGAAAGTTCTGTCAACAACGTGATCGTAAACACCACTGTTGCTGCATCATCTGCTTGTTGACCTTTGACCTGACGCTGTGGTTTCCTCTGTGTCCTTACAGTTACTGATGCAACCTCTGTAACTCCCTCCCTGACATACACCAATCAGACATAACATGAGCACTGACAGGCAAAGTGAATAACACTGACTTCATCATGACACCTGATTGTGGGTAATATGTTGTCCTCTAAGTTTCAAGCAGGACAAATGAGTGAGTGTGGAGATGACTGGGTCAGAACATCTGGAAACCTGCAGCTGCTGTGGGCTGTTCCTGGTCTGCTGTGGTCAGGATCAATCAAGTGGTCCAAGGAAGGAGCAGTGGTGAAGTGGCCACAGGGCCGTGGCTGATAATTGGGGAGAGAAGGCCGGTCTGTGTGGTCTGCTGAAGAATTTGATGCTGGTTCGGATGGAAAGGTCAGAATACATAGTGCAGCACAGTTCGTTGTGTATTCGGCAGCAAAATGAAGCAACACAATGATGTTATGGCTGATGGATGTACATTTGGAACCAAAGGCCAGTGCATCTGACCGTCTATTAATACCTGCCACTTACACAGTGCTTTGTGGTGAGGGGAGGGGTCGACACTTTGAGGCATGCACAACATGTCATGGACATGCTCAACGTTGAGACAGAGCTGGAGACCGGAGAGCTGAGGAGAGAGTGACGCAGCAGCAGCAGCAGAGATAAAAGCAGGAAGAGAGAAGAAGAGAGGAAAGGCAACTGGATGCTATTTATAAAGATCACACAAGCCTGTCACATGTCTTAATTTATGCCTGGTCATTGCAGCCAGTGCTTCACATGCAAAGCCTGACAGTGAGGTGTCCCATAATTACATCTGCTCTACATGTGACTGAAGACTGTGCGTCTGTCGAAAAAGAGGGAAATTTCTGGCATTTTAATAGTTTCATTTTCACGTGGTGGAGAATTAATCTCTGTTAACTGTAAATAGTGACTAGTTATTAGAAACTCTCATGGCTTGGTCTTCAAAACATCACAGAAGGACTTCAGTTTAAAGGGGGGAAAATGACATTCACACTCATAATATATATGAACTCTACAGTTAAAGGTTAAATTACATTATATTTATGTAATAAATATTAATTATTAGTTCATTAATTATGTAATAATTAATTAACTCTAGTTAACTCTAGTTAAAGGTGAACTATAGAGTTCATTAAATCACCCATTGAGATGAATTAGCTAACTGCTTAAGTCACTTTTCAAGCAAAATTGACATTTGCTGGTTCCAACATCTCAAATTCTCTGTTTTTATATCATTGTGTGCTAAATATTCTTACATTTTTCATTATTAGTTATGTAGAAATAAAGAATTTAAAGATCTTACTAAAGGCTCTCACACTATTTTACTTTATTTTTTTTCTACATCCCATAGACTTGACAATTAATCATTTAATTGCTAAGGTAACAATAGATGCACTGTGTTGACATGTGAGTGTCTAACATGTGTTCTCCTTGACACAAAGCTTTGGTTTAAATTCACCATAACAACAATACTCAGTATCATGACAAACTGACTAAATGTCACTGTGATGGTTTTCTTTTTTCTTTTTCTTTTTCTCAGAAATATGATTGTATTGTTGGAGGAAAGGAATTGACTGAAGACAGTGGGGGGGTAGGGGTGGAGCGCGGAGGGCAGGGTGGTGGGGGCGGTTGTGGAAGTAGTTGGCTGGCGCGTGTGCAAGAGTGGGCGGGGCCAAACAGGAAACGATGAGGTCATAGCAAAACTGAGAGAGAAGGAAAGCAGAGTGGGAGGAGGGGAGGAGGAGGGGAGGAGGAGGGGAGGGAGGGGGGGGAGCAGAGCAGCTAGGAGGAGTGACTCTGATTCAGAGATGAGCTCAGCTGCAAAGGCGTGGACTGCTCTCTCTCTCTCTCCCCTCCCCTCCTTACCCCTGAGCTCTGTCTCTCTGCCAGTGTTGTGTTGTGACAGCGGGGGGAATCGGCTGCTTCACTAGAATGAACTAGACCAGCGGGGAGAGAGACGCCGGCTCTCGCTGACATGGTGGGAGATCTGTTTTTCTGGAGCTTCTGCTGTCTCAGGCTGTGGAAAAGGGATAAGAAGGTGAGGCTGCTGATGCTGCTGATGCTGCTCGGGGGTTTTCCCCCGGTGTCTTTTGGGTGATATTCATGAGCCGGTGTGTGGAGGCAGGGAGGGAGACAGATAGTCTCAGGTGGCCGGTCGAGATGGCTTGCAGTCTCCTTCCATCATTTATCCGTTCATTTTAAAAACCCAAATCCGCGTCGTGCTGCCGTGCACTGCTGTGTTTTGAGTGTGCGTCCTGAACTGGGTCAGTGTATTGCTTAGTAATTAGAGATCTGTTCCTCTTTTTCTGCACAGCGCCCCAGTTTTTTTTTTTTTCTTCTTTTCTTCATGTCATGAAAAACTGATGAGCCATGGCATGAGGGCTATTTATAGGCGGCATTCTTCTTTGGATGAAAGTGGGATTCAAAGTGTTTGAGGGCATACAGAGATGGACAACAGTTGTCATGTCTAATAAGTGTGTCACAGCGCTGCGTTATTTTTGTTTACCACCTCCAGTGCGTACCGGACACACTGCCAAACACTTTTCTTCATTTTCCCACAGTGGATGTGAGACTTGCAGAGAAGGCTGAATACATTGACAAGATTTCTAAAGCTGAGGCCTGTGCATGCTGTGGTACTGTACTGTCAGTAGGGGAGAGGGGGTTTCCATTCAGACACTATGAATGTGTCCCACTGTCCTCTCTCTCAGGCTTTAGTCTAATTCTATTTACCTAAATGATGTCTACTGTAGTTAAAAAGGTCTATAAGGTTGTTTCGGTGATGAGAATCACGTCCTCTTTTGACTCAAGGTCCCCTCAGACAAGCTTGGACTGCTTCATGTTGATCATACTTTTTTTTTTTAAGCTTCAGGAATTCCCTTTGACACATTTCTGGAATCTGACCCAGCTCTAGTTTTCTCTGTGTGGGGAGTATCAGGTACCTAATGCACGTGTTGTTTCTACACGATTTCCTCGAAAAGTCCACATGAGGTCATTTTCTTAAATACACATTTCTTAAGCTACGTGTTGATTCTGTGAGCTCAGTCACATATGGACTGTGTTTCTGAGTTTAACCAATGAAGGAGGCTCTGGAGTGAAGTTCATTACATCAAACATGAGGTTAAGCAGAGCCAGACCCCCCCCAATCGTTTGGTGAAGCCATTCAGAAGCACCCACAGCGGCAACGATATGAGGTCACTGTGCCACATTTAGCCGGAGCGGAGTGAAGTCAGATGTGGATGTGGATGTGGAGGTGAAGGGATGAGGCAACATGTAGAGGTATAAATACACATGCTGTAAATTAAGTTAATTAAGTACAGCATAAACAGAGGGGTGTAAGGTTAAAGCTATAGCTGTGTGTGTTTGTGTGTGTGTGCACGGCTTCCTTTGATTGGCTGCGCAGGAGAGAGTGGAAAATGTTCATCCCAGTTTCTCAGAGCTGTCGGTGATGTCTTCAGGTTGTTTTGTTTGTCCAATAGTAAACAAAATAATAGATATTCAGATACATATTCTGCAAACCTCAGAAAAAGCAAGTGTTCACATTTTGGAGGGTGGAAACTGAGAATTGTGTGACTTTTCTTGAAACAAATGACTCAATATGGCATCCCAGTACTGTAGCAGCAGATGTTCCCAATGGAAAATCATCTGAATAGATCAATGATATTATTATTTTAAATGCTACAGTTAAATGTGTTCAAATATATAATCTCAAGTTTTGTATTTTGTTTACTTTCTACATTTGCATTTCTCATTTTCCTTCATTTCCCAGTCAATTGAACAATCGACATCTATTGCTTTTCTTCATCTTGACGCTTGGCATACCATACCATACCATTGTTAACAACATTCACATTTTCCTTGCTGATTATGTTTGGCCAGTAAGTTAGAAGTCATGGGGAAAATGTGAAATGTGTTTAAAATCCATTGCGTTGGAAAAATGGGAACTAAATGATTCATTTAGAATAATGACGAATCTAAAGAGCAATTAAGAGGTAGACATGAGACACTCTTTTTTCCCCATTTGATTCAAACCACTTTTCCACAGCTCAGGTCTATCTGACAGTGCAAGCTGATTAGTCTCTATAAAGGTGTGATTGCCCAGACCACAGCTCAGGAAAAGTCAACATAGGTGGTGACTGATGACCTGAGGGAATTGTCAAGAAACTGTGGAGTGTCGCTGAGAGCATTAAACCATAAATTCACCCAAATGGCTTGAGAGGGGTCTTTTCACATTCCACAGCCAACTTCAGGTCAGACATATAAATCATTAAAACAAATGAAGCATCAGGACTCCTGCACGCCAGGCAGACAGTCTCTGTGGATGATCACTGCCAGTAGTTTTTTATTTCATTTTTTTAATCGTAAACTATGACCATTCTTTCTGAGTTGGGCATGTTTACGATGAGGTCAATGGTTTAAACCATTTTGTTCAAGTTCTGTCCCATTTTCCCCCTTTGTCTTATGTAATTTTCTCACTGTTGCCAGTGAAAGTCTTGTAATAAATTGTACTACGGTGCTTAAGGAGAGGCCGTTGTCAGTGTTGCCCCTTTAACGAGGACAGGACTTTCTAACCTGGTGGTCAGGACCACCGAAAGGTTGGACCAGGAATCCAAGAGGTCAGCCAATGATTAAAAGAGTGAGAAACAAGAGATGACAAAGTAAAATCATCTTTATCTTGTAGGTTTTTCTCTGAGCTTGACCTTTTTCTTCCTACCTATAAAATCAGTTCAAATTTAGCTGACTACGCTAACGTTAGCTTGCCTGTTTATGACGCGTTTTTAAGACAAAGTGACATGATATGGTCGACATGCCTGACCCTGGTTTGACCTGACAACTGACTGATGATGTAAACTGGGAAATTTTAAATTACATTTCATAGCTCAAATTGCAAAATGCTACAGACTAAAATTGTCATTAGCTTGGTCATTCTTCAGCATTTCCCACTCATTTTGCTACAGTGCTAATGTCACTAATGCTAATTTCTCCACCTCTGCATATAGAAATGAAACATTGTAATACATTTACATCACCTTTAATATCGCTTGTTATTTGTAGCTGCTATGTTAGCTTTTTAGACGCTACAGTGACTTTTCAGTTACAAACTTGATTATTTTTAACTGGAGAGGGCCACAAATGTTTCCCAACAAGCTGGACATTATCAAAGTCTCCACAAGCCTGGAGTCTTTCCTGAGTTTTAATGGCGCAACCCTGTATAGTGAACCGGTTTAAACTGGAATAATCTACAAAGATAGTAGAGTAGGCCTGTTAGCCTATTAGCAAGATGTTTCTCACACATAAGCCACTAACATGTATCTTAGGCGAGCACATATTCATGGGGCATCGCTGCATTTCTAGAGTTAAAGGTGACTGTCACCTTTGGCGACTGAACATTGCTCTGCAGTTTGACCCAGTTGGACTCCATCGATCGGCTCAGCACCCCCAGGGAGACATGTGCACGGTTTGGTTTGTTGCCACTGGATGAGCCCACGAGGATACACGAGCGGCCGGCGCTCCGTCACACACATGATGAGCTCATACACAAATAATGAAATAGTCTCTGAGGCTTGAAGAGACACACAAACACACACACTCCACGTCTGTGTCGAGTGAAGATAAAAAGTGGAACCGGTGATGCATTAGCGCACGAGATGTTATGTTCCTTGAATCTGTCCTTTAAAGGATAACTTTCGTTTTTTACAACCTGGACCTTATTTCTAGCATCAAATACAATCATTTAATCACCCTGACAAGTTTGGTGTCATTTGGAGTCGTTTTGACGAAATTAGCCCCAATCGATAATCCGTATAATGCGAGTGCAGAAATAACACATTATCCGCCGCAAAATTTGTTCATTTCGTATTTTGTGATGATACACTTAGCCCGTGGTGGCATGTTATCAACATCCTGCTCCTCCAGGCTGACCTACTAACAGCTGATCTGGATGATGTCATCTCCGACCGGTGCCCGGCTCGTTCTGATAATAATCATTACGAATCAACTAGCCAGAGCTGTAGTGAGGATCCAGGCTGTGGAGAGGAAGCCTGTGGAAGCTGACCGAAGCTGAACATCATCCAGCTGCTCATTTTGTTCTGACGAGTCAGAAACATGCAGAAACGGACCATAGCATAGCGACAGCAAGTTAGCAGATGACATCATCCAGGTCAAGTAGGTCAACCTAGAGGAGCAGGATGTTGATAACATGCCACCACGGGCTCGGAGGGGAATAACACTAGTGTATCATCACAAAATATTGGCGAAATGAACGAGTTTTGCGGCGGATAATGTGTTATTTAGAGGCTGCATTGGCTGCCCCGTGTTCTCGCATTATACGGATATACGCGTCGCTCGATTGGGGCTAATTTCGTCAAAACGACTCCAAATGACACCAAACTTGTCAGGGTGATTAAATGATCGTATTTGATGCTAGAAATAAGGTCCAGGTTGTAAAAAACGAAAGTTATCCTTTAAATGGCGTGAAGCAGCTCCCGTGGTTCGACATCACAAAGACCGGCAGCTTCTGCCTCCGTGTCTGTCCTTGTATCTAGACTTTGGAGAGAGGAAGCATGTCCTAAATGTGAGGGCAGCAGCTGTCGCCTGTCAGATGTGGTTTTAACGGAGGGGTGTGGGTGTGTGTGTGTGGGTGTGTGTGTGTGTGTTGCCTGCATGGCAAGCAAATGGTAGCCACCATGTCAGCTTGTGCACAGCCACACACCCTTTTCATCTACGCCCAGCTGTCCTCTTTTCCTGTCTGTCCCATTTGTAGGGCTGCACACCTACGTCACACACACACACACACACACACACACACACACACATGCATGCTGCCAAAACTCACAGCTCTCCACCTATGAACCAAAACTGCTGCGTTTAACCTCAGACTGATCTCTCTGTCCCAGACTGATGTTCAATCTGTCTGTGGCTCGGTCCTTCCATTCTCTTTAGTCATCCCTCCATTGTACTTCCTAGTTCCCGATGCGCCGTATTTACAGTCACTGGCAACGTCTGACAGTAATTGTCCATGGCTTCTTTTTATGGGGCTGCTTTGTGGACAAATAAAGAAATTAAATCGGTCATTAAACCCTGCGGCCGCCTCGTTCCCCTGTCCATTACGCAGTCTCCTGCTCTCTCTCTGTCTGTCTCTCCGATCTGATCTTGTGATGCTTGTTTCTAATGTAGCCTCCAGACAAGAGGAGGACACTTGACATCTTCAAGTCAGCAGAAGTACAGTAAACAGGAAAAGAAAGACTGGAAATGTACAACTAAGCCAGAAGGTTACAATGTTCCTCTTTAAGTTAAAGCACCAACGCCATGTGGAGGCATTTTGTTTTGGTATTTAGCTGGAAGGAGCTATTCAGATGAATTAAGAAGCTGTTAATTAATATGTTTGTACGCTGCCTTGCTGCCTCCCTGCAGCCCGAGGGCCCTTGGCATGTGTTTATCTGTTTGTGTGTTTCACTGCTGCTCTCCCAGGAGGGTGGGGCCGCAGACATATGGCAGTAGACAATGATTTTATTGATTCTTTGATCTTCACATTTTCTCCCTTTGTGTCTCAGTTTACCCGTTTTGTTTCACTTTTATTGACCACTTCGAGGTAGCGGTCTCTATTTGGACACGTGTCTGCTCTGCTTTCATTTTGCTTGTAGGGCTGCAGCTCACACTTCTAAACAGTATGATTTTCCATAATTGATTTATTTTCTTTACTAAACCAGCAGACCATAACTCAAAAAAGCACACAAGCAAGAATATAGTCAACTAAAATGTTGCAGATCTTTGGTGTGCATTTAAATATCCTCTAGAGAGATATTACAGTATTTGTTTAAATCCCTTTAACAGAACCAGCCATTCTCGATCTCTTCGATTTTTCTTCCGCATTTGATTGATTATTCTTTGTTCAGCAGTCCAGCGTGCGATGCCACTCCTCAGTCTGGACTGAATTTGCATTGCAGATCATTGCAGTTGAGAAGTGCCGTCAGGGGGCCCGCGCTCCCTCCAAATTTTTCTGCCACTCAAGGCAAAAACGTGTGGCTCATGTATAATCATAAGAACCATTAGGTGTCTGAGTGGGCGGGTCATTTGCATCGACGGCCGCAAAATTACCTGAAGGAATTAAAAGGGGGCCGATATTCATGTGCGGAGCAGAGGGGCCACTCAATCCATTTCTCGGTCGATCAGAGTCGCAACAAGCAAGGACACTGATTTAATGAGTAAAGGGTGGGGAAGTTCAATGAAGATGATGCAGTCGATCTTTTTTTTTTCCTTCTTTTTGTAATGATCTATCTGATTTGTGTTTGGTTTTTGGTTATCTCCTTTTGGTCTGAAGAACAGCCAGACCTGAATCCTCCAGCCGGAGCTTTATCCTCTCATCTGCCAGTGTGATTAATCTGCTCGTTGTTTGGTCATAACTCAATTCCCTCTCTTGTTTGCAAAACTGCCCTGGGCTCTGGAGAGGGGATCTGGCCGCAGCAAACTCAATCTCCCTGCTTGTAACTCAGCATTACCCTCGGCAACCAGACCTCACCCTGCTGCTCCCACCAGTTATTAAAGCCTCATGCTGCCTGTTGTTCTGCTCACATCAAAAACACTGTTGTGAACTCAAACTCCCTCCAGGGTTTTCTCTCTGAATCAGAGAACAATCTATGTGTTATCACTGAACATCAGGGTTTTTCACTGTGTTTACATACAAGAAACAAACTGATTAGCATTTATTGAAGTATTCACATGTTTTTTTTTCTATTACAGGTTGCAGGGGAACAGAAATATCACCCAGAATGCTTCACCTGTCTGAACTGCAGGACGTTCATCGGTGATGGAGACACATACGCTCTGGTGGAGAGATCCAAGCTGTACTGGTGAGTCTTTAAACACTATGAAATAAAGAAAGAAATCCCCATGAGCCGTCAACCTTGTTAAAGTTTTAACACTGGCAGCTATTAGATGATTTACTTTGAGCTGCGTCGCTTTATTTCATTCTAACTTATCTAACTATTACTTGTTTTATAGTTTTTCTAATTCCATCCTCCGCCACAAGCTAATCCACTTGAAAACCCTTTGAAGTGCAACCGAAACCACAAAAAGAAAAAAAAAACTGCAAGATGCCAAAACTGTCTTTGACTGACAAAATCTTAAATTTATGCAGCTTATTTTAGGCTTCAAAGGACTTGATGTCGACATTATGACAAAATGTGGTGACAGCTGACACAATGCAGAATGGAAAATTGCAGAGACCACTCTTATAACAGCGATATTTTAATTTATGGTTTAACTTTTGGTGCATTTTTGTATTTTTGTGTATCTCCAGCCAGAAAAAGTATCAGTGTTTCCAGCTTGTGACAGCGACTTGAGTCGTATTCACATTACAGACTCTGTATCAGTATTATAAGTACACAGTATTAAGCATTAGTTAAGCATACTGAATACATGAATACTATTAGTATGTAGTTTATATAGTTTGTGCTAATCAATGATGAGTAAAACATTTTTAACTGTGTTTATAAACTAATGAGTAGTCATGTATTATAAATGATGAATTCAGTATTTAAAGCTTAACTAATGCTTAATAATATGTACTTATTATAAAGTGTTACCGTATTAAATGTATCAGTAAACCTGTCAATTCAAATCGGGAACATGATGAACATCATTAGTCCATCATGGGTGTTAAAGGAATAGTTCAACACTTTGGCAAACTGGCCTATGCCATAATCCCTATAGTTTTCGGAGTAGGTTCGTTACCTTTAATTGTTGGTGCAAGGTGTTTTTAGAACGGTGGAGCAGAGCCGTGAGCTGCTCAGAGCTGCGCTATGGAGGCTAATGGGATCACTTGGTTTCCCTCATCAAACTCATCAAATACACAATCCAACAACTCCAAGACACTCCCATGGACAAGTTGTGACCTGCACATTCACCACCCTACAAGATAATAACGGAACGTTGCGTGTTTTCATGCTTGAACAGCTGATCTGCATTCCCGTCGGGGGCAGTTTTTCAGCAAGCAGTCTCTGCATTTGCCTCGAAAACCACTCTGTCTCATAATGTTCTGTTTTTATCTCATAGCGTGGTGAATGTGCAGGTCACAACTTGTCTACGAGAGCGTTTTGGAATTGTTGGAAACCAAGAAACTAAGAAATCCCATTAGCCTCCTTAGCGTAGCTCTGAGCAGCTCGCCGCTCTGCTCCGCAGTTCTAAAAATAGCTTGCACCGACAATTGAAGGTAACAAACCTACTGCTATGACTACAGGGATTATGGCAATGGGCCAATTTGCCAAAATGTTGAACTATCCCTTTAACGTCTGTTTCAGATTCAGGTAGCTCTCGACTTGTACGGCTCTTGAGTTGTGTAAGTGTGACTCTCATAAGCATCAGGCTTTAAAAACAGGGTTTAATGTGAATCCAGCAGCACAACACAGAGTTACACAGAGACAGAGCAGCCTTTGTCTTCCTCTCCGAGTGGAAGTGGGTGATGACTATGCAATTGAGTCTGATCGTTACATTTACTGAGAGATTTGCATGTTAACTTGCCACACCGGGTGAATCCAGGCAACAGTAGGGAAGAAAATCAGCAGTTACACACTGGAAAGTGCTTGAAGCATAAACAAGAGAACATTTGCTGTCATTCAGATTGCGTTTCACTCCTGGTTTGCAAAGTTTCGGTTCACCTCATAGTTATGTCCCGAGTCATTGTTAAACTTCCCAGAATTTAGGGAAAAATAGCTGTTTGTAAAGCGAACTGATCAGAGGTCACGCTGACCCTCGTATCCAACAATGACTGCACAGTGTGTTCCCAAACAGAGCTGAAGCAGCATCGTGTCAACAACATGTGATGCTGTGAAAACTGTTGTAAGAGAACTAGACAATTCTCTTATGATTGCACGGATGGTTGTAGAGCCAGAGATCTCATGAGGACCATTGTCTGTACTCCAACTTTTTTTTATAACCTGGCTTTCTTCCCTCATTGTTTTCTCCTCTTCCTCTCTGGCTCCAGCGGTCACTGTTACTACCAGACCATCGTCACCCCCGTGTCCCTGCCGGACTCGCCATGCTCACGAATCCCTCACACGGTCACGCTGGTGTCCATCCCAGCCTCTGCCGAGGGCAACAATGGGCGCAGGGGGCGGGGTTTCTCCGTGGCCATCGACCAGCCACTCAGCCCTAACAACGGCTACAGCCCCGATCATGGACACACTGTCAGAGTCTCCCAGTGAGTCTTTTTGACTGTTTGCATATTTTGTGGATGAGATGTAATTTTGTGTTTGTATGGGAGTAACAAAGAGTGGGAAAAAATATCACAATTTGGAAATGAAGTGAAAATAAAATAGAAGAGAGTTCAGTGTGGGTTAAAGATGGAGGACAGGGTGATATATGAGTCTCATTTTAATAAATAATCGAGGAGAAGGAAAAGGGAAATGAGTCTAAATTTAAGTCAGTATTATTCAAATGAACTGAAAGAGGTGTTGATTTTTTTTTCTCTCTCTCATTTCTTTCTGCCCATTGCTCTCATTTATCCAGGGTGGATCCAGACTGCATCAGTCCAGAGGTGAAAAATTCCATTCATGTTGGAGATCGGATCCTGGAAATTAATGGGACACCCATTCACAATGTTGCTCTGGATGAGGTATGAGGTCACTGAGGAGAGAAATATAATGATACAGTCCTTTCCAAAATTAACCGACATCCCAGTACTAATAGAACAGAAGGTGACCGACAAGTGGACAACAAATTCATATTTGTAGTTTGTATTTGTTTACAAGAACAACCAGTTTAGTTCTCCGTCATCTACTCAGTATACACTACCAGTCAAAAGTTTGGACACACCTTTTCCTATCTACATTGTAGATTCATACTAATGACATAAAATACATTACTACATAATTCCATATGTGTGCCTTCATAGTTTTGATGTCTTCGGTATGGATCTACAATGTAGAAAATAAGAAGAAGAAATGGAATGAGAAGGTATCCAAACGTAGTAGTGGTAGTGTACCTGTGTTACTAATGGTTTATGTAAAGTTTTAGTCCTGTCTTAATATTTCTCTTGTGTGAGAATAAAATTAAGCAGCAGAAAGGAAATTTAACTTTACAGATCCAAACTGGGTTTAAAAAAAGGCTTATTTCATCCACTAGTCAGATCTCTGCTGTTCTAATTTTGGACCGACCCCTCCCTCTCCTCCTCAGATCGACCTGCTGATTCAGGAGACGAGCCGGCTGCTGCAGCTCACCATCGAACACGACCCTCACGGTCTGGGGCAGGAGGGAGGCTCCTCAGGGGCCGAGGAGCAGGTCGACGGCCCCCTGTCTACCCCTCTGTCTGAGGGGCCCAGCCCCACTCTGCCCATCACACAGCCCCCCAACATCAGCCACTTGAGATCTCGCATCATCACGTAAGGATCACAGAGAGATTTCATCGCTTTAGCACAGTTCCCTGTCCTTCTCTCCTTGCTCTCTTCCCCTCACCCCATTTGTCTCCCCTCTCTCCCCCTCCAGGCGGAGCTGCAGCATTGATAAGTCACCGGGCTCCAGCAACGCAGCATCCCCCATCTCCCAGAGGAAGGATATCAATCGATCCGAGTCGCTCCGTGTGGTTTCAAACCGGACGCACCGCATCTTCCGCCCATCTGACCTCATCCATGGCGAGGTGTTGGGGAAGGGCTGCTTTGGACAAGCCATCAAGGTACATTTGTGGCATTTAGGAGATACTGCCATTATATTTTCATATACAGCACAAAACATTGTCATACTTGAGACGTCCAGAAGATGGCAGCATTGAAGTGAATCAGAAGGTGGAAATAAGCAGGAGGGTAAATATTTGTTGTTTGACATACAGTAGGAGCAGCGACAGGTTCAGAATCAGATGTTTAAGGTTAAAGGAGAACTATGCAGGATTTTCACTTGAACTGTGCTACTTTTGTACCTTAATTAAACAGCTTTGGAGTTATTGTGATGATTAAATACATGACTTGTAACTTGTTCCAAGGAGAGTGGAGGCTCTCTGCCTTCCACCTAGCGTCTCTTGGCTGAAAACCTCTCGTTAATGACAAATAAGACTACACAAATATACTCTATTGATTGATTTCTCGCTGGCTTTGTTGTAAACAAATGCACATGGCCAGTTCCCCTTTAATATTTATTGTTTTGCTACAGGTGACCCACAGGGAGACAGGGGAGGTGATGGTGATGAAGGAGCTGATTCGCTTTGATGATGAGACACAGAGAACATTCCTGAAAGAGGTGGGTGAAGAAGGACAGTCCCAGACGTTACATCATGAAAAGACAACAAGCCAGTACCCAAAACTTAAAGGTCCTGTGTGTAAAATGAGGGGAAAACAATTACATAATTCCGATTCTATTATTTATCTATTAAATAATTCTATTGTTTATTTATGAACGTGAAACTCTTGAAAGGTGCTCTCTGGTTGGCTGGATTTTTCATTCCGTATACAAACATGGCGGTGCAAGATGGCGACACTCTCTAAGCAAGACCCTTGCTATTGTATATATAAAAGAAGAGTTATAAAGCTATGAAAACCAAACAGATTTTAGTTTATAGCGATTAAACACTTATACAAATATATTCATTGGTAGTATATTCAGATTTTGCCAATAAACCTTGAAAAATATTACACACTGGACCTTTAATGAGCTGCCGCAGGTTAAGTGTAGCAGCTCGTCTATGTGAATGCTGATCGCTTACAAGTTGCTGCACTTAATAGTTATCTTGTCTGAATAAATGAAAGAAAAACACATGCAACTGCCTCTGAAATGGGAAGAAAGGGAGTGTTAACATAACCCTCACTCCCATGAATGAGGGATGAGCAGAAAATATTTTACCTCCCACACAAAGTCTCTCCCATGATCCTTCCATTAACTTGAAAAGATAACAAAGTGACTCATTTAGACTTCTGTAAGAGTTTCTGAGTTATTGTTGCCTTTTAAGTGGGACTAAATCATGTCTGACGTTCCTGCTTGATGTTAGACTCGTTCATCCATTTTATAGCCTTCTAATTAAGATGTTTGATTGTCAGTAGTGAACTGTAGGCTATGTGTTGTATGTGTGGGGCTTTCGTTTTATTGTTAGGTTGCAATAACACAGAGTCTTTGCTTTGTTATTGCTGTAGATGACGACAGAGCACAAGAAGTGCCTGTAAAACAAACCTCCGCCACAACCGAACATGAGCATTACTCCCCGCTGGCTGTTTGTGTGTAGGTGGCCGACGTCTCACATTACCGAGTCTCTGAGGCGAAGCTGAGACTGGAATGTACCAAACATTTCAGACAAAGACTTGGCTTGAGTAGTAATATTTCTGGTTTATGTGCGAGTGAGTGAGTAAAAACGA
The DNA here is from genome assembly GCA_030347415.2 of Decapterus maruadsi. Taxonomy (NCBI): domain Eukaryota; kingdom Metazoa; phylum Chordata; class Actinopteri; order Carangiformes; family Carangidae; genus Decapterus; species Decapterus maruadsi. The sequence goes on along the minus strand of CM064885.1, from coordinate 10,980,078 downwards.
CTCGCCTCCTCCTTCACAGCCAAACCTTCAGGAGGGGAAAAGTTTTATGAGGTGTCAGAGTAGCGCTCTGAGCTGCAGCGAGTGAGAAACGTCTCTGTTGCCTCGCAAATGAGGAGGAATTGAAATAGTAACACTAATAAATCACTAAGAATGTGATTAGAGTGTGTTGTGAGGTCACGGCTTCAAGAGGACTCAGGGAAAAGACAAAGATTTAGTTTTACTGGTATCAGTGATTTAGGAAGCAAAAATAGTTGCAGCTAATTCCTGTGTTTCACTAGACAATAGAGGCGAGTCTTACTCACTGGTGTGATTCTCTTCACTTTAATTTGACTCATGAGTGTTAATCAGAAAGAAATACACGCATTCGCTGTCTTGACAAAACATAGCTGGGAGGATTGGTGCTTGTAGGCTACAGTAAATCCAAGCAAGACGTGGCAGCTAATTAGCCTAGCATAGAACTTCCCACCCATTCAAGAAAATAACACAATATAACAAATAATTTGGGGTATTATGAGGTGTAAGCAGACAGATTTTCTGTTTCCCTTTGTTTACAGCCTTCATGCTAAGCTAACAGGCTGCTGGTTAGTCTTCTCAGCAATCTCTCAGCAGTTACATCACCAAATCAATCTGTTTAGTTTCAGACTGCTGACCGACATTTACATTTAGAAGGTGTTTGTTGTTTCTAAGGTAGAAGGCAAAAAGACGGAGCAGAGCTGATAAGTTTCTGGGATATCCAAACAATGACAATAGGCTACTAATTTCAGCATTGATCCTTTAATAACTGTCGTGGTGTGGTGAGTCAACCCTCGTAACCACCAAACAAAGCAGCCAAGAAGCTAAAATCAGCCGAGAACCTTATTTACCTGGTGAACTGCATTGATATCTCTGTGAAGAAAAAACAACAACAACTTGCTGCTGTTTCTTCAGGTGAAGGTCATGCGTTGCCTGGATCACCCCAATGTGCTCAAGTTCATTGGAGTCCTCTATAAGGACAAGAGGCTCAACTTCATTGCAGAATACATCAAAGGAGGCACCTTGAGGGAGATCATCAAGAAAATGGTGAGAGGAGAGCGTGTATGTGTGTGTGTGTATGTGATCCTACAAGAATGTGAGGTGTTGTTAGACCACATGATTCATGAACAACATGGAGACCATTATTTGATTGTGCTTCTTTTTTCTCCCCATCACAGGACAGCAGCTATCCCTGGAACCAGCGAGTCAGTTTTGCCAAGGACATAGCTGCTGGGATGGTGAGTTCAAAGACAGAAACGTTCATGTAATTATCACAATCAAGTAGTAGTGTTATGTTAGTGACTTTTTTTGGTGTTTCTTTTGTAACTCTACTGGCAGAAGAGAGATTTGTTTTATGTATTTGCAGTGTTTGGGAAGGGTAAATTGTTTCCTGTTATCTTTACTGCTATCTCCCTCTAGTGGTCATGTTAGTGAGCTACAACACTTCTCATTATGTGTAGCCTACAATCTTTTCCATTCCCCTCTATGGGAATGACAGCATGAATTCCTGCAGGATTAGACCATGGGTTCCTGTCCTTGTTTTCCCATGATACGAGCACAATGATGAATGTCATGCATGACCGGATTATTGTATTTACAAAATCAACCATTCGAGATGAAACAAGGCAGGATTGTTCGTCTTGGCACGGGTTTGAGATTATCACTAAAGGCTTCTGTTTTTTCTGTTTGTTTTTATCCTCCCTGTCTTCCTCTCCTCTCCTATCTGTCTGTCTATCTGTCATTCAGACGTATCTGCATTCCATGAACATAATCCACCGGGACCTCAACTCACACAACTGTCTGGTCCGAGAGGTAAGAACTTGTACGGTCCTGTACAGTTTAAGTATGTGTGTTTGTGGACATACCTATGCACATACAGTATGCCTTTCCTGAGGATTTAACACAGTGCACCTGTCATTTACTGCTCAAGTACAAAAACAAACAGACTAAGCTTTCTTCAAACACATATGTAGCTATCAGTGGAAACTTCTATCTTACCCCATTCAAACAGACAGGTCATTGTTCTTGTGTCACATGAAAACAAAAGGTTTGAACTGTAGAGCTCACATCTGAGGTTTTCCTACAGTTGAGGCTGAATTTCAAGCTCTCTAAACCAGTGTTTTAAACACTGATTTTAAGCTTTTATCTCTTTTGCAGTATGTGTACTTGCAGTATAACATTAAGTTTATATGATGATGTTGTTTGTGCAGAACAACACTGTGGTTGTGGCGGACTTCGGGCTGGCTCGGCTCATGATAGATGACAAGCACGAGGAGAAGCTGTCGCAGGGTAAACTGCCAGGTCTGAAGACGAAGCCCGACCGCAGGAAGAGGTACACTGTGGTGGGAAACCCTTACTGGATGGCTCCTGAGATGATCCATGGTATGTTCTTCTCTTTTTCCTATGATACCTTAAAGGGATAGTTCAACATTTTGGCAAATTGGCCAATTCCATAAGAGTAGGTTTGTTACCTTTATTTGTCAGTGCAAGCTATTTTTAGAAAGGCGGAGCAGAGCCGCAAGCTGCTCAGAGCTACGCTACAGAGGCTAATGGGATTTCTTGATTTCCCTCATCAAGCTCATCAAATACACAATCCAACAACTCCAAAACACTCTGGTTGACAAGTTGTGACCTGCACATTCATCATACTATGATATAATAATGGAACGGTGTTTTTTTCCGAGGCAAATGCAGAGACTGCTTGCTGGAAAACTTCCCCCGACGGGAACACGCATCAGTGGTTTTGCATGAATTTACCTCGAAAACAACTCTGTCTCATAAAGTTCCGTTATTATCTCAAACTATAGGGATTATGGCAATGGGCCAATTTGCCAAAATGTTGAACCAACCCTTTAAGTAAGATGTTGTCACTATATTTCTACAGCTGTTTATTGCAATCTCTCTAAATACTGATCAATTCTTTTTCCCTCTCAGGGAAGAGCTACGATGAGAGAGTAGACATCTTTTCCTTCGGTATCATGCTCTGCGAGGTAAGTGACCATCCACTCAGTTCAGTTCCTTTGATGACTATGACTTTCCATATTTCTGGAGGAGCTTTTCCAGGGCCTTAGAAACATAAGGAAGCTTAGTTAAAGAAACTTCAGGGTTGATTTGAACCTGGCATCGCACCATTGAGTTTGGTTCAGTCCCAGATTATGACCTCCCCAGATGGACACCATTAGCCAGTATGGGGATTAGAGGGAGCAGAAGAACAAAGTTGTTTTTGATGTGGTTTCCGGCAGGCAGGCGCGCGGTGGCTGTGGTCTGCTGGGAACGATCAGCTTCAGTTTGAAGGGTTTAGTTGTTTTCAGCAGATCAGCACTGGAGGTTCTCCTTCAAGACAATCCCCCTGTTACACATCCATCACTCGCTCTTTCCCACTCTTCGTCTCTCTCGCTCCCTCCAGATCATCGGCAGGGTGAACGCGGACCCAGACTACCTCCCCAGGGCCATGGACTTTGGGCTGAACGTGTCTGGTTTCTTGGAGCACTACTGTCCTCCAGACTGTCCCCCGGCCTTCTTCCCCATGGCTGCTGTGTGCTGTGACCTTGATGCAGACAAACGGTTAGACATCTACAATAGATACACACTGAGATCTCACAGAGCCTAATGGGACAGTTCACCCAATATAAACCTTTCATATTTTTAGTTTCAGGGTAGTTTGCTGAGTTTGGTATTTGGTGCCTGTAAGCTCACCCCAGATTTGTATTGTAGTGACTTTGGTTTGTCATTCTCAACGTTGCCAACATTTATTAAACTTTATAGCAAAGTTTTATTATTTTTTGTCCTTCTGGTTTTGTTAAAAGAACTAGAAAATATGCCTTACCTTAATCTTGTAGCTGACTGCTACCATCTGTGGTGTTAGCATCAGAAGGTCGCTAATTGACCCTAACACCACAAATATAATAATAATTTTAACCACAGCATTTTAGAATTTTCGTGAAAAAAAAAAGTTTTATTTTGTTTTAATAGAGGCTCCAAAGTCAAAAGGCCTTGATGCAATAAACAATGCCCAAACACAAGAGGAAGGTTAACAATGTAAATAATGACCTGCTTTTTTTAATCCACAGACCTGCTTTCTCCAAACTGGAAGAGTGGTTGGAGAACCTGAAGATGCACTTGGACATCGGTTTGCCCCTGGTATCTGAAGTGGACCAGCTGCACAAGGCCTTCTGGGAGAACCACAGCATGGCACGCCCTGAAAACGGCCTGCACACCCACCCTGAGCAGCCAGAGTAGGACTGACCACAGAAGAGGGTGGGAGGGGGGATTGAAGGTTAAGAATTAACCCCTAACCCCCATCCCACCACCAGGACAGTGACTTGTCTGCTTCCACGTGTGAAGCAGACGCAGCAGCGGGCTCAGGCTGGCTCAGGCTTAACTAAACAGACTCAGGGGGAAAAATGTGGATGTGAACAACCACCGGTGCGAGGAGCACTCACACACGTCAAACACACACATTCGTAGTAAAAATCAAGAGACGTCGACTACAAATAGTTTGATTCTGCTGCACCTGAAGCTTGTCATATGCAATCAGACCCCACTCACTAATCATGACTCAGCTCCTGAATCACGTAGGTTTAACATTAGGCGGTTACACCACTTAAGAATACTTGCTGTAGTTACTGTAGTGTGTATATTCATGTGGATAAGGCAGTCCAAAAAAACAAAAAAAACAAGGCACAAAGCAAAACCTTCAGCCGCCTCACTTTGGGCCTCTGCAGAGAACATTGTGCACCGTGTGTTTGCAGGTGTTTCTGTGTGAGTTTGGTTTGATTTTGCTTTTTGGTTTGGATCTCAAAAAACTGGATTTCTGAAACACGCAGAGGGGAGGAGGGAGGGGGCGAAAAGGTGAGATCAACCCCGCTGTCCACTTGTACAAGTCAAACACAACCTTTCAAGCTTTAAATAGCTCACTGAAGAGTGCATGACTGTAAATAATACTGTCAGGTCAGATCCTGGTTTATTGTGCCCTCACCTCGGGCCGCCCCCCCCCTCTCCTTCATTTATTGTGTAGCACTGACTTAACACTGAGGTACACGTCTTTGGCATAGTTTCGGTACGTTGTCTCCCCAGGTTTAAGAGCTGTTAGCGTATCTCAGCCGCGTTCACGTGGCATCTCCGCTCATGCATCCTCACCACTGTAGATAGCTGGCACATTGTAAATGTTTTAAATAGTGAAAATGTACAGACATATTTTATATACGTATGCTACATTGCCATATTTTTATTGGCCGACCAGTTGAAATTAAGGAGAGTAAAAGTTTGACTGCAGTTATAAGGGCACAGCCGAAGGTTTTATTGTTTTGTTTTTTTCACTTATTTTCCCACATATTGTGGCAGGTTAGAGGCTTATGGCGTTTTGAAATATGAGGAATCTCAAGCTCAGTAAATGTCACATCCTATCATTTCCCTCCATCAAAAAAAAAAGTATTTTCCATCATTTGATTGGCCTTCCTGGAGTTTTCATTTAGATATGGATGTTTGCTGGAGGATATCTGATAACATCAGGTTGTTAAAAGAGGTTTATTGTCATTTTAAACTTGCTGAACTGAATCTGCATCTCGTCGTCAACTCAAACTATGATGATTTTTGAGGGCAATCAATGTGTTATTATTAATTGTTCACCCTCGTCTCATGTACTGTACAGTAGTTCAGGTGTGGGGATAATATCAGCAGGTACTGTCTCAGCATGTCGGCTGTCTGTCCACATATCTGTCTCTCCTCCTGTGGAATACCCACCGTTTGTTTACATGTAAATGCTATAGCTGTAAATACCACTGTACATACTGTAACGTGTCTGTCCTAACATCTGTCTGCGTGCATTGCATAGATACGCGCACTCTTCAGAAAAGTTATCTCTTCCTCTGGTCAAATTTCTCTCTTGCACCTTCTAACATAAGATTTCTGTCTCTAATCTAAAAAAAAAAAATTTCTTATAATTTCCTGCTGTTGTTTTCACAAGCTGCATGATGCACTACGTAGGTCTGTTCAGCTTCTAAACCCAGCTATTTTTGTCTCTGAATATTGTGATTTTAAATAAGAAAACAAAGAATGGAGAAAAAAAGTCATCAGAGAAAGCGAGGCTTACATGGAAATGAGAAAAAAACACAGCATTTTTTAAATATATATAACCACTGAAATCTTTTTGTATAGATTTGAGTACTTTAATTTGCACTATCTTACCAAATGGCTGGTTAAAAGCCATGTTTATTAATTTCCTCTCTCTTGGGCTACTTGTGATAAGGAAATAAACGTCGGTTCAGGTTGATAAATGAATGCAAGACACTGATAGAGCCTTTCAACTGTTAAAAATGGGAGCTGGAGAATTCATCCTCTTGATAGCAAACTGAACTTTCTGATTATTCATATGCATTTTTTGTACATGGTTCAATTTTAAACCTTTAAACCTTTAACCTTACTGTAAGTAAAGCATCCAGATTTTTAACATACTGTCATGTCCAGTTGAATAGCTTCTAAGAGACAAGGTTTTCCGGTCTTTGCTACCAAGAGGATACATGTCCCGGCTCCGCCTGCTGCCTACAGACTGGTCCTTTGTGAATGATGTTCTGTGTTTCTGACTGCTTGGTTTCATAAGTGATGCCCACAGAGGCTGCGACCACCGCTGGTCCTTCTGCTACTAGAGCACCGGCCTGTCTCACCTCTTCACCTCCTCGTCACACTCTTTTTGGCTCAGGGCCGTAACTTTCTGGAGCTTTTACTTCACAATTCAGTTAATTCAGCAGCTTTATAGGGAAAAGTAGAACTCAACAGCAACAGTGAGACTCAAATAGCATGTAATCCCCCCCCCCCCCCCCCCCCGGTCAATGTACAGGCTGATAACACAAACTACGCTTCTGTAAGACAAGCCCCCCTCATGGCTGATGCGTTCGTCCGTGGGCATGTTACTGTACATGAGTGGCTTTAGCCATGTTTCTGTCTCCATTTCCTGTCTGAGCCATGTGAAAAGCATGTTAGGTGTGTCTGCGAGGACGTGTTGATGATCAATGAGAATGTTTCAGCAGCACTTCTTTGCAAAGGATCGTTACCTCTGAACAATGCTGTGCCTTTGTTGTAAGCTAGCCTTGCCAACGACTCGAAAAACGTGAACTGATTTCCTTTTTTTTTTCTTTTTTCTTTTTTTTTATGTTTCATAAGTGCAAGCCTGATTCAAGTGGATTGAATATCATTGCTGATACTTTGTTGTATGAGATTTCATTTTATTCTGTATCATATTTATATTTTCCAGATCTCCATTGTCAGTTTTGATATTTTAATATTATATTTTTTGTGTGTGTTATTTAATTTTATACACAAGCTGTGAAAACAATTCTGCACTTTAATCCTGAACGTGAACATTTAGACTCTGAGGAGGCGACTGTTTTTTTTCCCCCTTTTGTCACAGCTAAAAATAAAACTGTTGCTCCTTAAACGAACCAGACTCAAAATGTGTTTCCTGTAACAATGATGTGTAATTCAGCCACTGTTAATTCACAGCATCTCAAAAGAGCTGCAGAAGCCAAAATTCACTCCATCCTTGGTCTTTTGCAACTACTGAAGCACAGAGAGCACTGTAATTATGTGAATTCACACCAGAGGAGCACTGCATTACCCAGGCAGAGAAAATGTGTGGGCTACATTTATGTGGTAAAAATAGTGCTTGCATCTGCTCAAAATATATGGAGGAATTCATCAGAAATGTGTTTACTCATCAACCACAAGATGTCACTATCTGTCTCTGCAGTCTGCACTATGTTCTATGGTGAAACAGGGTAAGAATTTCTTTAGCTAAATGGAGCTTTTGTGATTTAACCTCAGTACACTGTGCTGTCACCCTTGTTGCCACCTACTCCACATATCACACTGACCCCTTTGACCTAAAATGAAGATAAACAAGTGAAGAACTTGTTCCTCAAGATCGTAGTATAATCCTGTACTCAACTACTCTGAAAAAGACAAGTACTTCTCATATACTGTATATTGCTACAACTACTCGTGCTGTAAAAATAAACAAACATAGGTGATGGTGCATTGGCAGTAAATGTGAATTGTGAATGAGTATGTGGCAGAGTGGTAATTCAACATAGAGAAATGTTACAAATAGGTATATTTATATAGAACACAGTTTAAAAAATAATAGTAAAATAAAAATATATATAGTTTTTTGTTTTGTTTTTTAAATCCACGCAGATGCACGTGACCCTTCTCCCATCGCATCCACGTGCGATTGTTTTCATTTCGCCGCTGCTGCTGCAGTGGCGGGTGTCTGTCGACGTCACAGGCCCGGCAGGCTCCGTGTTGCCAGTTTCATAGGGTTTCACGCATAATTGGCATACAAATCTGTACCAGTAGATCGTGTTTTTTTTTTCTATTGTATGCTTTAAAAAATATGTGATAGGCTAGCCTATATGTGGACGGAAAGAGGTGGTTAAAATGTAGAGTTAAATGAAAGGAAGTACGTTATTTATCTAGGCTACTTAATGAACAGCTGCTTGCTCCAGAGGCAATTGAGGCTGGCTACATTAAAACATAGGACCCCGCCCTCCCTAGTAATTACGCAATCAAATCTGAGCACGCACACATTATAGCTATATCATATAGGCTAATTTACACAGCCTACTGTATTGGCCGCATATCCCTTTAGGACCTCCTTATCACCTATGAACTTGATGTTGTGTTTTTAGGCTTAGTTGTTTAGGCTATTAAAATCACAAGTACATCGTACTACACAAAGAATGGAAAATGGTAATGGAGTATTTGGCGTAGTTAACTTGTTTTCCCAATAGGTAACATCTCTAGTCTGAAAAGACGGGTAGGCCACATACAGTCAAATCTGGCAACACAGTTGCTGCTACTGCTGCTGCTGCTGCTTCCAAACACTTTCACTCACACTCATACGAGCACACATACACGCACAGGGGGGACGGGTTTGTCCAGTCAAACACAACACAACGCACACAGACTGTCATTTCATTTCACCGCAGCTGAGTTCAGATTCAGAGGGGACATAAGGGAAATACCGAGGACGACGACTAAGAAGAAGGAGAAGAAGAGGAAAGAAGAAGAAGGAGGAGGACGCACTGAAACTTTGAGCGATGGAGAATTCGTCCAGCAACAACCGGTTTCGGTCCGCAATGTTCAACCACGGTGAGTATCCTATACTGTGTCTTTCCACGTCTGACACTGTCTGTGGGATGTTGTGTAGTGTTACTCAGGTGATGCTGCTACACTACACCGCGTCTCACCGGCTGCTGCTTCCATTTACCTCGCGTTATTTGTGTTCATTTAAAGACACAGCGGGGGTGTAGTGTATATGCACCGTTAAAACGCATCACTGCTTTGATATCGGGCCTGTGTGACACCAAGTCCATTTTTTATCCAGATGTTTACGCTAAAGACAAGACTGCATATTTAATTGTATGTATAGCTACAGAGACATTTATTCTCACGGGACACATGGCTGCACTTGAACGTAAAGCCTGGCAGCCTGAGCTCCACACGGGACGCAGCAGCGGCAGCAGAGGCGGCACACTGTAATTCTGCAGTTATGCAAGAATGGTACCAGGACTGGCCACACTAAACTATTTCTGGACCACGAAGATAGAGCTGGGTTGCACCGCCAAACGAGGGCTGCAGCCGGATTGGAGCCCTCTGCAGTAAATCCCTCAAAGACTCGCCCCATCGCACTGTTTGCTTATTTACTCCACAGCAGTCGTAAAACAAGCAGTTCTGGCTCAGTTTCTTGTGTCAAGAGGCTTTTTACACTTCCAGGCTCCGTAAGGTCACATGTAAGGGGGGGAGTGACATTTGAAATGTCCTCTTGAAGTGGTTAACATAATATATTTGACACTTCGCTGCTGGGAGGAGTGCTGCTGACACAACTTTTTTTTGTCAGAAAGCAGAAAATAATGGCCATTACAGTTTCCCAGAATGCAAGGTGGCATGATAAGATATCTTGTTTTCTTTGGCCATCAGCCCAAATTACTAAAATGTTAAATTCATTATCGTGTAGGAGGGAGAACATTTTAGTATCAAAATGTTGGCATTTCCACCTATAAATAGCCACATCCTGAAAGTAGTTGCCAACTAATTTTCTTTCCATCCAGCATTGGATAAAATGTTGCCAGTCTGCTTCCTTCTGGCTGATATATTGGCTTTGCCCATGAATTAAGCTTGCTGTACTCCATACTTCTATCCAGCCCAGAGTAGCTAAGCTATGTCCATGTATGGTGACATCAAAGGCTTTTTTTTTGGTTTCCAGTTTCAAACTGTGCATCAAACATAAATCACCTGTATCTGATCCTGTCTGAAAACTGTGTTAGCTCTCAGTTTGTCCTTGTCCTTTGAGCTTTTAATCTTTGTTAAGTAAGTCATGTATTCTCAGGGTCTCCAGTCTCATGATGTGCTGTACTGTACACTGGAGGCAACAGTCACACCGGCACAACGGACTCGTTCTCAGCGCTGCTTTATACACTGACAGAGATGAAAGTGGAGAGGAGGAAGTGGGAGGTGATGAGTGCGTTTGTGCAGATAGTGGACAGAGATACAGTAGCGCTGCGGTTCTACGGGTTTGCATCTATTGATTATGGCTTTGATATGATGATTACAAAATATAAACCAAAGAAGATAGAGAAGTCAAATATTCTTCAGTCTGTGGTACAAGCTCACCATTTGTACATTTCTGTGTTGCATTGCACCCTTTTAGTCACTTCTGACCTAAGAATACTGTATCTGGGGCGCTCGAGTGCTTTGAGCACATTGCATGACAGAGTTGTTTTAGAGGCAAATGCAGAGACTGCTTGCTGAAAAACTGCCCCTGACGGGAACGTGCATCAGAGGTTTTGCATGAATTTACCTCAAAAAACAACTCTGTCTCGTAACGTTCTGTTATTTTCTCATAGCGTGGTGAATGTGCAGGTCACAACTTGTCCACAAGAGCATTTTGGAGTTGTTGGATTGTGTATTTGATGAGTTTGATGAGGGAAACCAAGAAATCCCATTAGCCTCCGTAGCGTAGCTCTGAGCAGCTCACAGCTCTGCTCCACCGTTCTAAAAGTAGCTTGCACCGATGATAAAAGGTAACGAACCATACTCCTAAAACTATAGGGATTGTGGCAATGGGCCAGTTTGACAAAATGTAGAACTATCCCTTTAAAAAAGAAAATAGTACATGAATAGATGTAAATGTAACCTGCACTGCATGGTTTAACCACACACCAAGGGCACACCTCTTAGGAGACGATGAGAACCAGGCCTGTTTTAAATCACCTCTGCATGTTTCAGAGTTGATGTCCTGTATGGGTGTGTTATCTTTTCACAGCTACAAATGAAACTGCGTGCCCAGAGATTCACCTCTGCCTGTTCAGATTTTACATCTCTGTGACAAGTTCAAATGTTTGTTTTTCCATGTCTGAGATCTCCTACTGTGTTAGCTCACTGGAAAGTCTTTATTTTACACATCTCAAGTTGATATTTCCCTGCAGGGCCGCTGACACACATCAGTGGTTTTTAAATTTATCATTATTTATCATTTAATATCTCAGTTAACTTGTGTTTTTAACCTGAACTGACACGTTAGCTGGAGGCGGAGCTAGACTTCTTTTATTAGGAGCTCATGACCCCGGCCCCTGACATCAGGCCAGACTGACTTAAAAAAAAAACCAGACTAACTGTGAAAGGCACCCAGAAAGAAAGCGAGTGGGGGGGTGTGGATGGGTGGCACCGTCAGCAGCGGCTCACATTCCTCAGGGAAAGCCTTGTGGAGAGATACTACCATCCCGGCCGCTGTCTGTGGCTGCGCTGACAGCATCGCTGGTGGAGGACCTCTGCATGTAGGTCAAGAAATCAACCACAAGCCGAATGAACAAGTCGAGCGAGAAGCAGTTACAGCGCAGCGCAGGAATTCAACGGCGGTCACATGTTCTGCGTCCGGGTAATAAGATGTTTTCAGGTCTAAATTTGCCAGGAGAGCTGCTGGTTGCTGATGTTTAAATTATCTGTTGGTTGTGTGTTTGCTCTGTCAACAGTGCACAGGAGCCTTTATTTGCATGTCGTCCCGCCACAGTCATTTCATCCCCAAAGTGCACGTGGAGCGACGCACGTCGACGCCGGGGCCGTTCTACGGAGCAGCAGCAGTCACACACAGCTCATACATTATATATAGTCCATATGCAGCGACCACTGAAGCTCTGGCTGTCAGCTGTAGCTCTGCTGCTGCTACTGAGGTGGTTGTAAACGTTGGCAGAGGCCATGATGATATTTCCGTCCCCTGACCTGCGTCTCAGCACAGTCTGCCTGGGACGGTCCGCAGATTAAAGTTGTGAATCAATATTTGTAAAACTGCCAGTAAGTTTCCCAGGACGGGCAGCCTGGAGTAAAAAAAAAAAAGGTTTTGCCTCTTAAGAACTGAAAGAATCAGTAACTGGCAAACATCATGAATAATTTGGACCAGCGTCTGCTCCTGGCTAATTACTGGAGAGGCTGCATGATCTGAAAACACCAGACTTTTAGATAAATGGCAGTTTTATTAGGCTTCTTAATGCCGGGGCCATACTGCTGAATCATTTCCGGGAAGCAAGACAGCAGCAGGGTCTTTTCCAATTGTGCTGTCCTTATATTAATGAATGCAGCCCGTTCTTGTTGTTTTCCATAAAAGCAAATTAGTGATGTTGTAATCACCCACTGTAAATCTGAAAACTCACCCCCAGAGCCCCTGTATTCATTTATGTGGAGACCGCAATCACGCTGAGCCTTTGATGACTAAATTTCATGCAATCTGTGAACCATGAATACAGTCTTTTGCAACATCATCACTAGAGCTTTATCACATACATATGCACACACACACACACACACGGATGCGAGCGTTTCCAAAAATCTGGGCACTTTGTAATCAAAAATGAGTTCAACATGTGTCAGTAATATTTCACACGTTTGAATTGAGATATTTTTGTTTAGACAGCTTCTCAAAAAATGACACGATGCCATAAAAACGTTGTATGTGGAAACCCAGTATTGAGTCCAAACAAAGTTTAATCTTGATCAGAGCGTTTGGTGGGATGTGAGAAAGATTAGTTGACGTTGGTCTCAAGAAAGTCAAACGTGTGAGTTTATTTGCTTTGCCACGGCCTTGATTTAGTTTTTTTTTTTTTTTTTTTTTTAAGGCATGGAAGGTTTGTTTTTTGGAACATATTTTTAGAGACGTTAATAAAGCCCTTGGAGAAAAGTCATGAAATTATTAACTAGCAGTCACTGATGTCTAAACAAACTGCGAGTCCACCGACAACACAGGGTGTCCATTCCTTAAAGAAAATACATGATGTCAGACAGGTCCTGATTCAGGTGTCAGATAAGATGTGATGACCATTACAACATCAGCTCAGCATCAGTTGTTTCTCAGATTATTATCAGCCATTTGTTTGTATCATAGATATTCATTCATAACTCGTCAGCTCGATGTTGATCACATGTTTCTCTTCCTCCCTCTATGTGTCGGACCTCTGCGGGATGCGGATCGTTTCCCCCGCTGATCAATCATCCTTCCACTGACCAGACGATGAGGTAAGAAGAAACCAGAGCGTTTCCTCAGTCCTGCTGCTGGAGACAAACTAGGTCATTGGTGAAGGCAGATATGCCCTCAATTATTTTGCCAAAATGAGGACACTGTGGTTAGTCGATGTCAGCTCATTTGAACCCTGATAGCCTGCTACTCAGGGAGGATCTCTGTGTTTGTGCTTTAGTGTTTCCAAGAAGTGGAAAAGTCCATTTCGCCTTGAGATATTTAGCTCTACTTTCTCTGCTTGAATGTAAACTATTCAATAGCTATGCATGTGATTAGCGTTTCAAGTGTTCCAACTGAGCTGGTGATTATTCCTCTGTGATTTAGTGTCTCTTGTCTTATGAGGTTTTTCCGTTTGACACCGGAGAGAAAAATGTGTGTGAAAATAGGTGTGTTCGCAAAGCCCAGATTTTCTTGTTTCTTATGCTCGCCAAGCGACAGCTGAGTATCAGCCTGCGTGCGTCAGCTGTGTTTGTGCGCCTGCAGCTTTTGTCTAAGTTTCACTCTTTACCTTTAAGCTGTTATAATTGCCTCCTGCAGCAGAGTCAGCAGCTCGGCGGGAGTGCGCCGTAGCTTCGCAGTCATCCCTGCTCATCCGTTATCACCTTTCCAGTAGCCAGCAGCCTGTCACCTCAGTGTCAAAACTGCCCCCCCCCCCCCCCCCCTCCTCTTCTCAATGTCAGTATGTGCATCCCAAAGCCCTGCAGCTGTGTTTAGCCTGACCAAGTGGGGATGAAAAGGGAGGAGGAGGGAGGGGTGTTTGTTTTCAAGCCGGAGCAGTTCACAGACGGGTGGAGAGGAGTGGATCTGGATGGGTGTGACGAAGTCCGGTTACTTCCTCAGCAGCATTCCAAGCTTATGTGACAAAAGCAGCAGCGGCGGCGCGCTCTGCCAGAGGGAACACCTTGAGGAGAAACACTGAACATCTGTCCCAAGGCCCTGAGGCGTCTGCTGCTACTGTTGGCCGGGTGACAGCGTTTACTGGTTACTCATCAGGGTTTGACACATCTATCTCGCAGTGAATGTGACGAAACAAAAATAGAAAAAGCTGATGATCAAGTCTGCCGCTCTTCAAAATAAACCCATTGTGCAATTGCGATCGAACACAATGCATCTTTCTTCTAAAAGCTGTCACTCCAGGTCCAGGTTGACATAACTGAAGTGCCTTCCCCCCCCTCCACTTTCGTCCACACCCCGAGGCTGCAAAACCCATGCAGTACCACTCTGGGGTGTGGTGAAGTGAAGAGGGTGGCTGCGGCTTCCTTTTGTTAGCCTTAAAAATGCCCCATAACCTCACACACATACACACAGAATGACGTCACCGTCCGAGGGCAGTACCAGCTGTGGAGGAGGAGGAGGAGGAGGAGGAGAGGACAGTCGTCTCACTGGGGGGATGGCCGTCTTCACCACGGTGCATTCCTCTGTGGCTTTTACTCAACCAGCCATTACCTCCCCCGTTCCTTCAGCCGCCGCTCGCCTCTGCAGCCAACGTGCAGAAAAGTCTATACTTGGACTTTATTAGCCCATCAGCTAGCCAGCTAACTAGCCAGCCAGGCCAGTGCAGTGCAGTGCAGTGCAGCGGACGGATGCTGGGTTTGCCCTCTCCTCCTTCTCACCCGCTGTAGCTGGGTCTGTTTTTCTCATTCGCTGTTGCTGCCAGCGGCGAGCGCACTCATTCGCAAACTGGAACGGCAGAATGTGCGCCACACCCACGGGTCAGCTCATTTGATTACTGAAGAAATATATACAGTACATATTATCATCAGCTGTAATGAAGCCAAGGGCGTGTGTGAGGGTGTGAAACGGTGAGACAATGATCAGACGCTTTCTGTCAGTACTCAGTTGTTCACGTTCTTGTTAAATGAGGAGTCGCTGTTTGTTATCATGTGATTCTTCGTGTCAGTGGTTTGCATCGTACTCCAGCCTGTGCAGTATCATCCCTTATATCATCTCACTGAATCTACACCACCAACAATAGTGCCACTCTACCCTGTGGAGTCTTCAGAGAGAGGGAGAGAGGGCGGCGTCTCACTCATCGGTGAAACATGACCCATCATTTTGTATAACCCTCCACGGGGTGAAGTGCGCGCGGGCTTTATTCCCTGAGCGTGGAGATGACGGTACAGTGGTGATGTAGCCACTGAGGCCGCGGTGGTGGTGGTGGTGGTGGTGGGGTTTCGCCCTGTGGGTTTGGGCTATGACAGGCGGCCCTCTGGGTTTGACATGAGGGCAAACAATCGGGTTAGGGAGCAGCATGCACGCAACACTTGACTGAATACGAGGGCCGCCGGGAGACAACAACAAAGAGATGATGAAGGATGAACATCAGAGAGGGATTTGCTCTGAGCAGTAGAGCCATCATGTGTTCACTCCTCTGTCATAAAGTGCCAGTGTTTTCCACAGGAAGGGAAGCTGTGTTGTAAGGCAGGTGTACCTGTCATTCTGCATTATGTTGGTTAAAGAGGAACTATGCAGGAGTTTCACATTAACTGTACTACATTTTTACCTTAATTAAACAGCTTCAAAGTAATATAGTTGGTTAAATAAGTGACTTGTAAGTAGTTAGAGGGAGACTGGAGGCTCTCTTCTACCTAACGTCTCTTGGCTGAAAACCAACCTTACAAGATCAGAGCCGCCGACACGGTGTCCCATATCTCGACATAAATGCGCCCGTATCCCATAATATCTTGTTTATGACAAAAAAACTACACAGATATAAACATATAACAAGAATATGATAAATAATGTTGCTTTATTGATTGATTTCTCGCCGGAGTTGTAAACAAATGCACATGACTGGGAAGAGGCTTAGCAAAACAACGGAAAAGCAACTGGATTTGCATAGTTCCCCATTTATGTGGGGTATAATCATCTAAACCAGATAGAAATATGCTAAGTATTTCCATGTATTATGGGACATAATGTGTCTCTGGGCATGGTGGCATGGTTTATAATAATATTTAGTTGACCTCATTTACCATATGAGGAGGCAGAATGATTAGAAACACATTACAACCAGTGTAATCCAGTTCAGCTGTGTCGAAGCACAGGTGTAAATAATTACATGGTTGCACATGGATTGAAAATACTTAAACTTAAAGCCACAATGGGCAGAATACAGAATTGCAAGTATGTGCTTTATAATTTTAGAGTGAGTGCAGAAATATGCTCCTTCTCCTTTTATGAATTCCCCAACAAAACCTCTGTGGAATATCTTCCTGAAGACGACTGCTGCTGAACGTGACAGTCTTTGCTAGCTTAAAAACCGACTCAGTGAATTGCTTTATTTGGTCCTCCTCTGACATCCCGGCTTCCTATGCTCACCACTTCCTTCCTGTCCCCGCTGGGCCGACTTTGCCAGACCCCTCGAGCTAATTGGCTCGTGTCTTCATCTCCGCAGATGTCCCACGTCAGCCCGAGCTAGCCTCCCAACCTCCGGCCTCAGCACTCTGCAGAAGTTTTGGTCAGAGGGCGACCTCAGACATTCCTCTAAAACCCTCATAGAAGTGGCCCCTGCCAAGCCCCCTCCCCTCACCCGCTATAAATAATCTCAGCCCAGTTCCCATGGCCCCCACCGAGGGTCCAGCCGTCACTTAGCAATGCACCGTATCCTACAGCTACGCCAACCCAGCACCACCCTGTCGTTACCCGCTCACAACTGATCAGCTCTCTGTGAGGCAGTTAGGGGGGGGCGCAGGTGTTGAGGTCCATCAGGGTTGTGATCAGACAGGGTCGACCACCAAGACCACGTAGAGTGAGGGAACAGTTCTATATAAAGATCACTGGTCTTTGCTCCAGCTCTCCCTGCTTTTGTGAGACTTGTCCATCTAAGGATTGTCTTGATAAAATATGTCATTCACAGTTTTTTCCACGGTGCACAGTGATGTAGCTGCGGAGCTGACCGCATGGTTTGTCATCACATTTCAATTTATTTATCTCTTGTATGGCTGCCTTCATTTTTTATTTTGGCATACTTGGTCTCTGTGTTCGCATTGCACAATTATAGGCTAGTATTTGCATCATGGACTGCTAACCCCTCACCCCTGTGGGACAACTCTCAAATTCCTTCCATTTTTTTAATCTGTGGTTTTGAGCGCAGCCACATCTAATCCTTATGGAATCAGCCTGTTGAGAATATATGTACGAGAGGAGACAAGCATGTTCTTTAGCTCATGTGCATCAAGTTCATGCTGTCATAAAGCCACAATTCTGGTGAGTAAAATGCACACCATATATGGAAAACCTAACGCACTGTAACACAGCTGAAGCATTAGGACAAATATTAGCATTTAGAATTTTTGGATTTGTCTCTTTGTTGAATTTATTCAGAAATGTTAAAGAAATGAGACGTTCTGTTATAACTACTGTGGAGGAAAAACACCAGCAGTGAAGTTTCTGTATTAACATTTAACTATACACGGCCTGAGTAATTCATAGCACAAGACCCAAAGATATCAATTTATTCATCAGCGGCATGAATAAAGGACACAGACTTGAAGCGGATAATGGGATGTGCTAGAAACCCTCTGTTCAACCACACATACAGTAGAGGAGCTTTCTCTCATTGCAGGTTGTGTTACAGATGGACCCCTGCGGTGAAGCTGCATAGAGAGGAGACGATGCATCAACCAGGCCCATGTTTGTTAGGATTGACAGAAACCCGGGCCGAGAGCCAGGAAGCCTCGATCTAATCTCTGCTCTGCTGGGAGCAAAGTCAGGGAGTTTACTCTAAATGCAGCCACTTTGAAGACGCAGCTACGTCAGGCTGATAACAAATGAAGTCGGTAAAATTTTGGTCTCCTACCAGCTGCGTGCTTC
Source organism: Decapterus maruadsi (assembly GCA_030347415.2). Classification (NCBI taxonomy): domain Eukaryota; kingdom Metazoa; phylum Chordata; class Actinopteri; order Carangiformes; family Carangidae; genus Decapterus; species Decapterus maruadsi. The sequence continues at coordinate 10,961,690 of CM064885.1, read as the reverse complement.
CACAGGGAAAGCATCTAAATGTGTCTGATAAATAAACAATATACTGTATGATGCAGGTCACATTTGTGAGCTCTTCAAACTGATTTTATTATTCACCATTCCATCCAACACTTGTCAACCCAGCAGCAGCGGCTGATTGCTGACGTTCCCTTCAGCCGTTTTGTTATTCCTGGTACTTGTAATTGAATTTTACATCAATCGTGACATCCTCTGATGGTAGCCACGGGTGCTGAGGTCTGATCGTAGTGGGTGTGTGTGTGTGCTGAACGCATAGGGATGAGATGACAGTTGTGCGTGTCCAGAACCAGCATGGTCCTCAGCTGCAGCAGCCTCCACTCCCTTTAAGAAAACACTTCCAGATGCTCCCACCAAGCTGCAGGACAGTGAGAGGAAATGCCAGGGAGGCCAAAAAGGAAGAGCTGGAGAGATGGTGGAGATCCTTTTGAGGACATGGAGGACGCAGTAAAAAAGGGACGGTTAATGTCCTGTATCTCGATGTCGTCTCCCAGTTGAGAAATTCAGAAAGTAAATGAGCCCTGCGCCTTCAGGATGTGGAAGCTAAATCTGAAAAGGAATGGATATTGGATAATGAGATATAATGTGGAGAAAGGGAGAGATTACATGGTGATGAGAGGAAAGAAAAACGGACTTGTAATGTGGATATTGTGACTAAGAAGGAAAAACATCCAGCGTTCCCTCATACGCCAGTAAAGGAGGCTCAGCCTACGGTGTTCTGTCACTCACACCATCAGCATCCACACAACCTGCAGGGACTCAGACAAAACAGATACTTGTACAGATGGTGGTATCAGATTCAAGCACTTGGGTGTAAGGAAAGCGTGGAATGTGGTTGCGTGCTGCGACACGATGATAGATGGAGGAGCGAAGAAGAGGCCGGGAGTTTTAGACACAACCGCAATATTTAGGGAATGCTGCTGTAATTTGGATTTGGGAAGTGGTTTCCTGAGAGGGAGAGATAGAGAGAGAACGATGACATCAGTGTAAGCGAATCAGCCAGTCAGACAGCGGATCGGCAGCGGCCATGCTTTTGGGTGGATTTTTGAATCCGTGGCGATCCCATCGCACGGCGTCAGAAATGAGAGAGAGAGACCAGGTGCGCTCAAACTGACCAGCAGCCCGCTGTGTGCGTATCGCAACAGAGTCCAGAGGCTTGTATGTGTGTGTGAGTGCGTATACGTGAACGTGCGTGCGGAGAAACCAGACCCTGAAGCCGTGACCACAGCGCTGGCACCGCACCACCTTTGAGAGAGATCACTGTGATTCCTTTTTCTCTGCTCCTTCTTTCCATCTGGAAACCGATTTAGTGTATTTGGTATCCACTGGTGTAGGTGCAGATGATGACTCAGCAGTGGAGCTGATTTATCTGTGAACTGGCAGTGTGGACAGACATCAGCAGCACATGATATCCAAGTGCAGCTCAGAATCAGTTGTAATCTGGTCAGCTTCCGCACGGAGATGTTAGTGTAGGCGACGTGATTAAAATCTCTTGGATCTTTCATAACAAGTCAGGCTCTAATCCTTTAAAGTTCTGCACAAACATGTACAGTATGAGATTTGCATGAAACTTTTCCACTGAGACTTTTCCCCCTTGTCTTTTGAAAGCTGCGTGCTATTTTTGGCATTCCCATTTACACCAAGTGTATTGTAAAATACAAACAAAATAAGAGAGCGTTTTGGAGTTGTTGGATTGTGTATTTGATGAGTTTGATGAGGGAAACCAAGAAATCCCATTAGCCTCCGTAGTATAGCTCTAAGCAGCTTGCAGCTCTGCTCCACCGTTCTAAAAGTATCTTGCACCGACAATTAAAGGTAACAAACATACTCCTAAAACTATAGGGATTATGGCAATGGGCCAATTTGCCAAAATGTTGAACTATTCCTTTAACATGTATATCAAAAGGCAGATCACTACGCTGCCTCTTAATGTAACTGTATATGTCTGAGCTGCACATGTGTTCACGTTGCTTTTGTGAATTGTCACACAGACTGTTGTTTTACCCCCAGCAGTTTAGTGGGATAATTGTCAACTGCAACGATGGCACTTACCAGAGAGACAGAACACCTTGTCCCTCCCTCTCTCTGTTAGGCCTTGTTCTCGCTGTTAATCCAAATCAGATTTTTTGTCATATCCAGCTTGTATCTAGTTCTAGTTCTTGACAGTCTGAACATCCAAAAAAACACAAGATCCTATTTTTATGAATCTGATTCAAACCACACAGGCTGAGGTTGACATAGCGGGGTAGTGCGGCTGCATCGGACACTTTGGACACTTGCTAAAAACAGTGTGGACAGTCAGCCCTAAAAATCGGATATGAGAAGGAATCAGATTTGAATCAGATTTGCCTGCAGTCTGAACGCGGCCTCAGTAAGGTCAGACTCTTGCACACTTGCACTTCCACTTTTGTAATAGCTTGTTGAGTACAGTAAACATCCTTGTTGCTTCGGTCTAAGTGTGGGTTTTGTTACTTGTTTGTCGGTCTGTGACCCTGCTGACCCCGTCCTGCAGCTGAAGACCTCATGACCTCATGCTCTGTTTTGGTTGTCGTAGCTATCGATTGGTTTGGTGTTTGTTTCAGAGACATTACAACCACAACCATGAAGCTTTGCTCTGAGCCAAGAGACTGTGAGGTAGTTCTGTTCTGAATGACTCTCCTGAGGTGAGTTTGAAATATGAAGTGTTTCTGAACCGGGCGATTGGAAACAGTAGCGCCGCAAGTGCTGGGATTTGGGACGGAAGCGTCTGAAGTGTGTTTCTGTGGGGACTGGGATCATACACACAACATGTGCGTCTCATTGAAGGATCAAAGAGAAGACACGTGGCTCCTGTTTCCCTCAATCCCTCAAGCCCACCCCCCCCCCCTCCCTCCCCTGTCACCTCTCTCCACTTTTAAGCACTCCCTTCTTTCCAAACCTCTTTTTTTTCCCCTCCTTGTCTTCCGCTGTACAAAGGAGTTCCCTCGTCTGTCTCAAAATAGTTTGTCTCATTTACAGCACTCACTCTTTCTGGTTTCAGATTTGCTCACTTCAACCCCCACATCAACAAACTCACATGTCTGTGGCATGTTGACTCTCCTATTATCCAGGAGGCCCTCCCCATACCCAGCTCCCTCCTCCTGCCTGTGCTCTGGACCACAAAGATCAAGTGTGTGAGCATAAAATGAACAGTCAGAAACATTTGGACCTGATTTAGATTGTTACAACTCCTACAGCATCAACACTTTACATTAGACAGTCAAATAAAGATGCTTTTTGTTAGCATACCTCAGAGTAATATTTGATTGAAATGTAAACATCTGTGTGTTTCTGCTTCAACGTCAGATCTTATTTTCATCCATTAACAAAATGCAGTGACTGAACAGAAGAGAAGTCTAAATCTGGTGTGACCACCTTTTGGCTTCAAAACAGCATCACTTCTTCTAGGTTCACTCTCACAGTGTTTTGAAGGAACGGGGCTGGGAGGCTGTTTCAGACGTCTTGGAGAACAACCACACATCTTGTGTGGAATGGATGTCGGCCTCCTCCCATCCTTCTGTCTCCTCATGAGATCCCAGACAGACTCCATGATGTTGAGATCAGGCCTCAGTGGGGAGCACGCCGTCACTTCCAGGACTTCTTGTTCTGCTCTACGCTGAAACGCTGAAGATCGTCCTTAAAGACATGAGCTGTATGTCTGGGGTCGTTGAGAATAAATGTGGGGCCAATCAGGCTGATGTAAACATCAGCACGCGCTCAGCTCTTCTACGCACCTCTACGTAGAGGTTGTTACTGTAGCTAGAGTTAACGTTAGCTTGCTAGCTAAAATGGACATGGTAAAGTTGTTTATTGGCGTGCTGTCAGCTGTATTCAACAACAACCTTTGATTGGTTTAAAACAGCCTTCCCCTGATACCTTACATCGCCACCTATTGCTAGGCTATTACACATTGCATCACTTTTACGGTTGTGTGTGGACAGAGTATTTTTATTACACCACTGGTGTGGACGCAGAGTTTTATTTAACAAAACTTAAGTTGTGAAACTCGGGCTGGTGTGGACGAGGCCTCAGACGCCTCCCTGATGCCGTCATGATGACTTTACAGCATTTTTCCACACCTGCCTAAAACTTTTGCACGGTGCTATATTTCCTAATTTAAGGGCACCCACTGTTAACTTACAGTGATATAACTTTAATTTAACCCAAATGACTAAAATACAGAGTGTTTAGAAAACCTCAGGCAGGAACTACGTATTCATTTACTGTTCCTCTGTGGGAGGTATCTGTAATTACAGGTGTGTGCTTTATCATTTGTGTGCATGTGTGTGCATAGCATCTTCAAAGGTTAAGAGGACACACAACATGGATGCCCATTACTGCTGCTTTATGGAGCTGACCTTAGTATTTAAGTAACATAAGCAGCTAATGACTTCCTTATTTTAACTGTTGGAAACCTGCTGCAGTCTCTTTTTAGGCTTCGGTCAGTGAGAGGAAACAAGAAAAACATCCGGTAGTTTCAGCAGATTAAGAGGTTGCCATGGGCAACTCTTTATGGGGTGGTGCACACTTGCTGTGCTTATTCAGACCTTCCTCTCAGTTTCCCTAGCATTCATTTTTATTGGCTTTTTTTTTTTTAATGAAACCTTTCGACAAAGATGCAGGAAACTAGGTTTCTGCAGCAGGTGGATCAGTGCTGTCCTCACTTTCCATAAAATGTTTGCACAAAAGAATGAGGTCATGCTCACCTCTGAGGATATTGTTTTAAGAATTGTTAAGAACAGAAACTGAAGTGACTCTTAGGGCCAAAAACATTATATTTATCTTGAAACAACGATGACATAAGAATCTTTGAGCAGCATAAGGTGACAGGCATTATTTCCAGATAAATGAATCACATCCATTTCCCATAAAATCTAGACCTTCAGAGGTTAAAATAATGTTTAGCCGTGGGAGTGAACTATATTTTCAACCCAAGACAAGAACCCAAATAGCTGACATACTGTTAACTCCTGTGCATGTGGACCTGTCAGACTTGACCAAGACGTGACATTGCTGTATAATAAGGAAATACAGTGTACACTCAAACTATGAAGCTCTCCGTCTCCTCAACTTCATTTTCATTCAACTCTTGTGTGCCAAGAGTTGAATGAAAACTGTGTTTGAGCTCTTTCTTCAAAAGAGTTTGTGCAAGGAGAAGATTGGTTGACCTGGAACTGTCTGTTTCCTGCTGCGCCAGGGGAGAAGAGGGAAGTGAACCACTTTTTGTTGGCCAAAAAAGCTCATTGATCACAGAGAGGATTCTTTCTTGCTTTGTTAGCACCTGCAAAGGCCGATTATACTACAATAATTTGATAAAGAATTCATAACTGGCTGGAGTATGTTGAAACACATCAGTGGGCCACACTGAGTGACTTGTTCCTTTAAAGCAGAAGTAAGTGATATATTTGTGTTAATATAAGTCTTAAATAGTTATATCTTCCGACAGCAATCACTTACATAGAGTGTTTGGACCAAAACACGGGTCTGTCAGTCACTCTGCTCTGCTCTGAGCCGAGGAGAAAACATTTATCGTATCCTACAGTTTTTATCCAATGAGGAGAGAGAACGGCATGCAGGGCTGTGTGTGCAGCCAAGGAACGCCGTGAATGTGGCGACGTAGGGACGAGGACTGTTATGGTGCGTTCAAGTAAACTAACCGTGAAGTGGTACCAGTTCGATCTGGTACGAGTTCACCGGTCGGAAGTTACGAGTGGCTGTTATAGTGACTTTCACCGGTAAAACAGGTCGGAAAAACACGAGTGGGTTACCTGGAACGCTACAAAGTCGTAAGTTGTGACTTGAAGCTGTAATTTACGATTTCAAAAGCCTGCCTGGAACGCAGCATTAGCGAAAACGACCGGACCACTTACTTCTTCTTTAATATGATGAATACATCCTATAGTTTATTTTGATACATTCCCACATCCACTGTCCAGAAGCCATATTTAGGTAACTAACTATGATATTTCAACAAGAGAGAGAGAGAATGAACTATGCTAACTCTGGAGATGAAGCAGGGAGTGTGTAGAAGAAGTCTACAAAAGGTTTGGCATCAACGACATATTCACATCACTCAATAAGTTTAGCCTGCTGACATTTCATGGGTTGTAAGCAGCCTAACAATAATAAAAGAGCCGCCAGTTGGATAAGTTATCCCATCCAATCCCATCCACTTACATTTATGTATATTACATTTTCAAAACATTAAAGTATACCAAAGTACAAAATGGTTGAGAAAACACATAAAAATTCAAAAGAGCAATAAAAGGACACACATTAAAAATACATTAAAATGAAAACAAAAAGACATAAAAGAACAGAGGTCAGACAACTCTCATGCTAAGTTCAAAGCCAGAGAATAAAAATAGGTTTGAAGACGTGATTTATAGGTACGGTAGGGTGGGGGACATGTTTATTTCTAGTGGTAGTTCATTCCACAATTTACAAGCCACCACAGAAAACACTCGACCACCTCAGGTTTTTCATCTACTAAAACAAACAACAACATTTCAAAATGAACAGGGAGGATCAGGGTGATGTGGTCATGTTTTTTTGTACCTGTTTAGAGACGGCAGGGGCTTTTTAGACCAAATGTAAGCGTGCCAGCCTGGTTTACACCCATGTAAAGTGCATTGCAGTAGAAGTGGGTGTAGTTGGCGTTTATTTAAGATATTGATGTTGTGATAGACACAATACACATCCAGTCTGACGTTACTAACCTATTGAACTATATGTGGACTGGCTTTTTTCCTAAATCAGGTCCCAACCACAGTGGTTTTAAGATTCACTAAGAGGTTAGGCACTTTCTGTAAGATGGCCCAATTTACCAGGAATACTCCAAAAGCACCAAATATTTATTAATGCACCACTAAAAATAGTCCTCAACAAAAGCTGTATTTACTCCTATTTGACTAATGCTTGCGAAGCACTACAGTGGCCAGCTGTTTGAAGCTACCAGGCCTTTTTTTTTTGTTGTAAATAAAACCGTTTCTTTGTAACCCATTTTTGAAGTGAAAGGGAAGGGAAATGTGGTTGGACTCACATTGACACACAATGTTGATTTAGAGCTTTTCAGGAGATTTTTATTGTTAAAAGGGAAAAATACAGCACAACATCATCCTAACCCTTTAAAGCTGAGGTGAAGTGGATGCTCTTGTTTCTTAGGAATGCACAGTAAGACCCCCCCTGGGCCCCTGTGGTCCCTGACCACAGGGCAGACAACTGGGTAGTAAAATAACGCCCTCGGTGTCCTTGCCCTTCCACTCCACCTGTTAGCCACCACAGCAGACTGTTAGCCGCCCTCTGGTGACGCCAGTCTGTGATATTTATGTTTGTGAGGATCGGGATGTGTTTAAAGAGTTTTTAACCTGTCGTGATGCATCAGATCACATTACACTGAAGACATTCATTAACAGTCCATTGTCAACTCACCTTGGAGCTCACAGCTCATGTTGTGTTTTTGAGATTATTTTGGATTTCTTTCAAGATTATTATACAAAATTGTATATGTCATGTTATATACCTTGAAGGGGAACTACAGTACACACACATACTGTACGAGTGAGTAAGTGAGAAAAGTGAGAGAAAAAAGGAAAGTGAGAAAAGCTTGCCATGTCGCTCCACCACAAAGTATATTTAAGAAAGTGCGATGGTACTTCATTTCATCACTAAGCAGCAGTGTGATGTGAGATCCGTGAGTCCTGCTCTATTGGAAAGAAAAGCCTGGAGCAGGCAGCCAGCCGTCACATGCCCACACTGATGGAAAAGCTGATCTGTCTTGGGAGTAGAAAAGGAACTGCTGGAGTTGAGAAGTCGATGTTCTGACTTGACAGACGATGCCACCGTTTGTTTGCATCACCATGAGTATTTTTTTCGTGACACCGTTGTGACCCCTTCAACAGCACACACAGTCGCAAACTCAACGCGGATCATAAATATAGACAGGCAATCGCTTCTTGTCATTTTGCTCTCAGACAATAGTGTGAAACTTTGGAGGCAGACAGTAAGATGTAGCTCTGAGACCATGTTTATATAAAATGACAGTTGTGGCCTTTTTCCCTCAGCCACTTTGGTTATGACATTGTTTTCACTGGGAAAAACTACAGCACGAGTGGGCCGGGAAAAAAGAGATCTCGGCATTGCGTAACATCCAAAGACAATATTCCCGGTGCTTTAAAGAGAGCAAACCTCACAACAGCAGAGCAGCAGGCATTCCTGTGTGACACAAAGAAGCCTCAATAGTAAATTTCTGTCGCCATAAAACACAGTGTCACAGAGTCACAGTTTATAGCATGATGGTCTGGCATGTCTAACAGCACATCTCAGAAGCCTGCAAGAGCTTAGACTTAGGCAAGCTTTTGACAGATTTATAACTGACTCTTTAAAAAAGACTTCATTGCAAAGTTTCTTTCATTCTCCACGCAAACAAACATTATTGCTCATCTCTTTGCATCATTATACATTATAAAGATTTATATTATACTGTATCAACATAAAAGTTCAGTGCAGTGTGCACAAGTCTGGTCACTTTTTCGCTGTTTTGCTAACCCCCCACTGGCCATGTGCATTTTTTTTCAACAAAGTCGATGAGAAGGCAACCCATGGAGCAGTGGATATATCATGTACGTTTAACGATGTATATTTTTGTTTAGTTTTATCTGTCATAAACAAGAGATTTCAGATTACGGGGGCATAACGGTAACGGTTTGTGATGTAGTGTCGTCCATGTTTCCCGCCAGACGAGAGCTGGGGGGAGGCTCTGATCTTGCAAGGTTGGTTTACGGCCAAGAGATGCTATGTGGAAGACAGAGAGCCTCCGTTCTCCCTTGTAACAAAGCATTTAACCATCACAATTACTCCCAAGTTGTTTAATCAAGGTAGAAATCTGACATAGTTCCTCTTTAATATCTGTTTTTCAAAAAGACCAGTTTCCTCTCTAAATAAGCAGCTGTCATAGCAGGGGCTGTCTCACATTACTTCCCAGAGTCGTGGGGTGCCCTCCTCTCTGCCATATTGTCATTACAAGGAAATGAAGTGTCGTACGTTGATGTCGATGCGGATCAATCATTCATCTTAAAAAGACACAGGTTGCATCAGCATCAACACAGTTCATGTGTGGCAGACATGACAAAGACTTTAGGATCCTTACCATATTAGCAGCATTGGGGGGGTTTGTAAACACTGGGGGATGACTAACTTCAGTCAGTGGGCTGAGAAGACAATTCAAGAGCTTTGTTTTTCTTTCTAATCAACAGCCTGGTCCATCCAGAGCCAGACCGAAGCAGGGCCTGGTGAGCAAGCTCTGGCTGCTGACTTAGGAGTCTTGTGCTTGCTGGTGTCTGGGCTATTAATAGAGCTAGCCTGAGAATTCAGACTAAGGTCAGCAATCAGATTCCTGCTCCCAACTAGTGGAAGGGAACAAGAAGGAAAAGTCCCTCCCTGAAATTATGCATTTTTCACATTTCTATTCATGTATGTAAACTTCCACTCATGCAGGGTGTCTGTTCAGTGGGGGTGGGGCGGGGGTGAGGGGATCCACTCCTGCAGCTGCAGATCTGTGCCAACCGCTGTGTCCCGTTCCCTGCATTAGCTTAGCGCTTTAAGCTTTCAAATGTGATTCACACAGTGGAAAGTACTGTCCCATGGGACGTGTCCTCGGCATCTCAGCTACATTATGTCTTTTTAATTCATGAGGTGAAACATTCTGTGCAGTGGGTCTGCGCTGCCATGTAGCTGCTATTTCAGAAAGGGAGAGACCTGCCACAGAGATGTTCGCCTAAAAGGGAGAGTTTGGTTTATTTGGCGAAGATGCCCAGTGAAACAATCCAATATCGTTAAATGTCTGTTTCATTTACAATATTGTCATTGTGTTATATTTCCATCATGGCAAAGTGCAGTTTGGCTCTTTCTGATTAACTTGGTTCACCTGTCTGGCACAGGTCTGTGATGTAGCAGAGTTTGTGTATAGGAATGCTGTAGTTCAGGGTTCCCCTATTCTGGTCCTCGAGGGCCACTGCCTTGCATGTTTTAGAAGTTTCCTGCTACAACACACCTGATTCAAATGATCAGCTCGTCATCAAGCTCTGCAGTGGCCTGATAACGAGCCACTCATTTGAATCAGGTGTGTTGTAGCAGGAAAACATGCAAGGCAGTGACCCTTGAAGACTGGAATTGGGGAAACCTGCTGTAGTTCATCTGTTAAGAAAAATGTAAGACCATGGACATACAGTACACACCATTGAGGTTGCTGAGATTTAGACTTTGGTTTTTATATCAGTTTTGGTTTTTATTGTGAGACAACTTTAAACATATTGTATATTGCATTGGTTCCCAGTCTGGGGTCCAGGGGTCAGAGATTTCAGGGGTTCAGCTTGAAAATTGAAATTTTAAACTCCCAATAACACACCCAATTGGATAATCAAAATGATGTATGAACAAGGACGATAGGACCAAAAACCTACAACCTACGGTAGCTGCTTATAGGGACATGATAACGATTATGACACAACAAAGGAAAATGGACAGAAAGATAAAAATAAGAATAACAACAAAATAAGATGGAACAAAATAGAATAAAAAGAATCTGATTAATAATTCAGAATGGATTCAAAATGTATATGGGGCTCCTCATTGTAATAACATCCCCATGGCAGGGCTGGGCGGGGGGGTGCTGGCTTGTCTTCGACAAAAGCAGGGGGGGCAGGGTTTTAAGGAAAATAAGGATGGGAACCACTGCTATATTGATGAAGGCTGGATTCACTGAAACTTGATAAAAGGTCTACAGATGTTGTTAGTAGTGTTCTGTTTGTTGTTCGGTGCCCTTCATCCCCTGACATTTATTTGTCCTGTGTGTCATTCGAGCAGTAGATCTTGAGCAAATGTTGTGGGCACGCCAGAGAAAGTGAGAGAGGAGGAAGGAAGGAGATAAAGGACAAGATGTCGAGACAGGAACAGGAGAGAGGGTGATGGAGAGAAGAGCAGGTACTGTCCACTGGGTCCATGAGCTAGTTCAGGTAAACACGCTGGAGAGTCGACAGGTTAAATGAGCAGCGTGTTTTTACATGCAGTTGTGTAAAAACGCTGTCAACATTTATCCCAATTCTGTTCCACGTCTTTCAAGACTGGATATGAAAACTCTCCCAGCCTTAAACTCCTCTGGCCATGTGTGACATTAGCGGTCAGATGGCATCTCATTCATTCCTCCTCTGACATAGCTGTGGTTTCCATACATCGCAGATGCGGCCGACTGGATTATTGTTATTAGCGCTCCACAGCTGCTGACTAGACGGTGGCAGCTTAGTCAGCAATCTGTCCACTCGCACACATAGAATAATACACGCACAAGCGGCAGAGAACATAAACACAGTGGCACAGGTTGGGAGTTTACAGCTCGACCGGCAGACACACACAGCCACTGATACAAACATCAACACTGGGGCTGCTTATTCCCCAGTCACAGATGGCCTGAGTGAACCCAGTGTAACCCCGGCAGATTAATGTCACTGACTCTCCACCCAGTCAGGACATCACGACCCAAACAGATTACAATCCACTCAGAATGACACACAGCTGAAGGGTTAAATACAATAAGAGTTTGCAGCGTTTGACATCATTATCTGTGTGTTTGTTGTTCGTTGAATAGTCCAGTGTGTGATTGTGTATTCACAGTGACAGTTGTCTATTCTGTTCATTCTCAAACACGCGTTTCAGTCACTGCGTGTGATGTAAATGTCCTATTTTTGGTTTATGGAGATTATACTATGAACATCTGGTTGGATGACTTTTTTTGAGCGGCACACTGAACTGCAACTGTCTGAGCCTTTTTCGCTATGTACAGTTAAACCTATTTTTATGGTTAGTATGGCCATTTTTAACGTTTCTAATTGAGCAGATCTGAATGAAACGCAGGAATGTGACCTTTATGACCGTTCTTCATAGGCAAGCTGATCATTTCTGTCCTTTTGGGGTCATGCCTGCAGAGGATAGAGAGGGAGAGCCAACACAACACAAAAAACAAAACGGAGAAACAGCGCTTGGATGGTTATTATGGGATGGTATTTGATTTTGGTCCTCTCTGCATCGCTCAAAGCCTTTTCTCTCTCCTCTCACTGTCTTCCTGTCACTGTTGTTACAGTAATTTCTCCTAACTTGCCCTTCACCCACTGCCCTCTCGCCACATCACTGTCACATCGCACCACAGCAGCTCGGTCTCTACCGTTCCCCAGCAGCCACCAACATCCGAGGCCGTGACACAGCCGAGCATCCCTCCATTCAGCTCAACTCAGAGAGCAGACTGTTTCTGACTGCTGCTCCCTTAACAGGCTTTTTACAGTCCCAGATGACAGTCTCTGTGCCATTTTAGCATTGTCTCTATGCCAGCTTGAAAGGAGGAGAAGTGAAAGATGGTTAATCGTCAGCCAGGTTAAATTCACTCCAAACTCTGCACCTGATGCCAGGTTTGTGGTTTGTTCTCGGCTGCTAAAAGCATTGAAAACGTTTTCTTTAAACTGAGGAAACATTGTTAAAAACAAATCCTGACTGCATTTTTAAAGGGATAGTTCAACATTTTTGTTAAATTGGTCCATTGCCATAATCTCTATATTCATAGCAGTAGGTTTGTTACCTTTAATTGTCGGTGCAAGCTATTCTAAGAACGGTGGGGCAGAGCTGTGAGCTGCTCAGAGCTACGCTACGGAGGCTAATGGGATTTCTTAGTTTCCCTCATCAAATACACAATCCAACAACTCCAAAACGGTCTCGTGGACAAGTTGTGACCTGCACATTCACCACGCTATGAGATAATAATGGAACGTTACGAAGCAGAGTTGTTTAGAGGCAAATGCAGAGACTGCTTGCTGAAAAACTGCCCGGATGGGAACATGCACCAGTGATTTTGCATGAATTTGCCTGTTTTGGAGTTGTTGGATTGTTTATTTGATGAGTTTGATGATGGGAACTAAGGAATCCCATGAGCCTCCGTAGCATAGCTCTGAGCAGCTCGCAGCTCTGCTCCACTGTTCTAAAAATAGCTTGCACCGACAATTAAAGGTAACAAACCTACTGCTAAAATATAGGAATTACGATAATGGGCCAATTTGCCAAAATGTTGACTATCCCTTTAAAGAAGCAGGTACAAATCTCAAATCTCATCACTCAATATTTCCGACTTTTCATCATATGAAATCTGCTCAGCTGTGCACAGCTCCATTCAAATGTATTTTTTTTGCTTGTGACAGTTTTTTCCATAGAAACATGGCAACAACAGTTATTAACTTACCACTGGCAGGCGAGGAGGAGCGTGGAATATAAGGCCAGTTTTCTGTCTGACATTTATTGCCCAAGTGTTTTCACATCTGCAAAAATCCCAATATAAGCCTCAGTCTCTCTCTCAGTACATTTACTGCTGGTCAAATCAAAATGTTGATGTCGAAAGACAGAATTTCCAAATGAAAAGCTGGCAACTTTAATGGGTTGCCAGTTGAGCAACCACTTAAAAGTTAATCTTTGTTTTTGTATTGGGTCTCTCTCTAAAATAGCAGTGTTCACGTTAGCTAAAACATCGACATAAATTAACTGTAAAATAATTGTCACAATTTATAGCAGCTTGAATACAGTTCACTTTGTCAGGTCTTGGTTCTGGGTTTAACATCACACTGTGTGAGACCCTGTGTGATGCCAGATGCCTCACTGCCGCTTCTGTCGTGAAGCTCTTTTGACACCTCATTTCTTAAAGTGCAAGTGCTGGTGACGCACACACACCATGTGCTATACATGATTTCATGGTCTTTGAATCGTGCGGCACGTTCCAGAAATCTGCAGCAGCTCTCTTCTCTCAGCTCACTCTGCACTTGTTCTGCTTTTTCACTTCATCGATAATTGAACAGTGCAGCCAAGTGGAACTAGAGACGGCGAATATATGAGCAATACTGAAGTTACAAAAATAAATAGAATTAGCAAAAGAAAGAATAGCTGCCTGTAACTTGCTCCACACTGATCCCTGCAGCAGGTTCCTGAACTTCTTACTACACTAGTTCCATCAAAGGCTCAAACCTCATTCCTGTTCATCTGTACATGAGGAGGCAGGCTATGCACAACCTATATAAATATTATCATGCCCCACTAAATGTACCCAAACACACTCCAGCCAGTTATCCAAACAAAGCAGAGGTGACATCCCTCTCCACAGCTTTTAAACACCGCGGTGAAGCCTAACCTGTCCGCAAAAAGCCGGTTGTGTTGATTCCAACCTTGGGTTTGACATTTGCACTGGCTTTTAATACACCATGAAAAATGTATACAGTGATTCTGAGATTAATTAGCTGGGAGGGAAAAGAGCGGTCGGCACCGTTCACATGAACATCCATTGTATTCAATGAGCTGTGGTCTCTTTGACCTCAGACTTTCTGAAACATGTCAATGTCATCATTGCGAAAGCAGGTTTCAAAGAAATTGTCATGAAAGTAGGGAAAGCCATAAAGTTTGATTAAAAAAAACACAAAAAAAACAGCTGTGTCTGGTCTTGGCTTTCTGAGCTCCCATCTATTTATTTATTTTTGAGTAAGTCTGGCGACAGAAAGCTCATCCTTCCTCCTTTTTGTCTGACCCTCACACTCAAGCAAATAGTCTCCCTGCTCTCCTTCCCCACCACCACCAGCGCTGCTCTTTAATGCGGTAGCAGCAGCCGTCCTGGCCGGGATGCAGCATGTGTCTGTGTTCAGCACTGCGTTATTAACGCCCGGCTCTGAGACTGTGTGGCTCTGCCGCAGCTGCAGGCGCTAAAGGTTTGTCCGTGCAGACCTGGAGCAGCTCGCGGTCGCTCTCTGTCCTCCGCCGGGTCCTGTGTGAGTGTGTCTGTATGTGTCGTGGCCATCTGCACAATGGTAAGTGTACCGTGTCCTCTGCGTTATGATGTGGAGTGAGATAAGCTCGGCTGCATGACATAAGCATCCTGTCACAGAAAACCTCTCCTGGTTTGTAATGTGAGGAGGCAGACACGCCAGTCATGTTTTCATCAAGCTGATGTTGACAGTCTGATACTCTGAGCAGGTATCTATCTGTGTGGTTTTCCCATGCAGCGCAGAGCCCTCTGAACCAGCCAGGAGACTTTAATAAGAAAACTGTGCTTTTGATAATGTGCTAATGACTGTCTGGACTCACCCTGTCTGCTCTGCGCGTCGTGGGATTGATATTTTCCTCGGTAGCAGTGTTACTGAGGTCAAAAGCATCGACAGCAGTGGCTGCTGAGGCTTTTTTTTCATCTACTCCTGTCTGGTAAACACTCCTATAGGTTCCAACAGGCAGCTGTCAACCAATGAGGTTAAAGTGGCACTTGAAGGTTGCACATTAGTTAGCACAACGTATGTTTGAGCTGCATGTGCTAAAGTCACTGGCATCTCAGATGAGTCATTTGGCCAGGCATCCCATGTGTGTGGGGGCACTTGTGTTGAGGTTTCCGAGCTTTTTTTTTTTTGTGGCTCTTGGTGTGTTCGGGCATCAAGATTAGAGAAGCGGATTATGTCCGGGAGGAGGAGGAGAACAGATGGAAAGAGAAGGAGGAAGAGGACAATTATGTGCAGTTCGTGTCGGAGCCCGGGCCAGTCAGGCAACGGCCCCAGAAGTCACCACCACCATCTGTCGAGGGGATACGTCAGGCGCAGATTGGCACACGTCCGAAGAAAAAGCACAAAAGCGTCGACTTTTGCCGCTATTCTGGCTTTTCCGAATGTAAACATGAACTTTTTTTAAACGCCGTTTTATGGAGATGTGGCTGCGACCCAGACTCATCACTTGTGAGAGCAGAGCCGCGATGAGGCCTCACGGTGGGAGACCAGCTCTGGTTGTTTTATTCACAGGTGATGCCCAGATGTAAGACTCTTTCCCGGAGAACGGCTCTGCAGCTAAACAACCTCAGGGCCTTGCAGCAGCAGTGTGAAGGGAGATTTTTTTTTCTTTTTCAACCATCATAAGTCAGTCTGAGACCAGAGAGCCCTCCTGCTTATTATGCTAACAGCTCCATAATCCTGCGCACCCGGGGATGTCTCATGTGGTGTCTGGAGTGTCAATCAAAGGTTCCTGTGAGGTCAATTTGGCGACGGCTACTTGTCAATCAGTGATGTTGTCAGGAGAGTAACAATCTTTGAAGTACACGATAAACAGCTCAGCCTCCAGGGAGATGACCCTAGACGACCCAGGAAACCAACAGGG
This sequence comes from Decapterus maruadsi, assembly GCA_030347415.2. NCBI lineage: Eukaryota > Metazoa > Chordata > Actinopteri > Carangiformes > Carangidae > Decapterus > Decapterus maruadsi. The sequence continues at coordinate 10,945,454 of CM064885.1, read as the reverse complement.
CAGACCAGGCTCTGCACGCTGGCAAATACTGGGTCCGGATGAAATGGTAGAATCTTGTTAACTTTGGAGAAAAGTATTTGCCTACCGTTTATTTATCTTCTTATTCTCTTTGAATTTCATTAGCGCAAGTATACAGACCAAAGGATATGAGGGTGGTAGGTTCCAAAAATGGTGCTTTGTTTGGAAAGGAGCTGGTACAGAGGATTACCGCCTCACACTCAAGAATTTCACACTTTCAACTGATTTGTCCTCGCCAGAGTTGCTTTAAAACCCATTCTAGTATTTGAAATGATGAATCAGGTAAAGGCAAGTCCACAAGTCGACGCCTCGACCCAATACCACATAGTTTATTGATCAACTCAGTAGTTTGACACCACACCCATAACCCTTTCCTGCTAATCAGCTCTTGCTCCAGTGCTTGCACAGCACAGTTTCTGTGTAAACTAATGTTTTAGAGCAGCAAAGATGAAATGATCCCTGATTAGTAGTGTAGATAGTATTAGCTGTTCGCAAAACATCAGCAAATTGTTTCTCAAAACGTACTGGAAAGTCCCACATGGAAGGCCTTTGTTTCAAGTAGTGGTGCTGGTGTAGGAATTGTTATTTCTGCTTATTTTATGACTGCCAATAAAGTAAAGATTCGCTGTTAGTCACTGCAACACTGAATTACTTTCTGGTACGTTGTGCACACCATAAATCCTTTCTCTTTTCTTTAAAATCTTGTCCCAAGAGACGTTCGGAGTGGTTACGGGCTGTCATTAGCAGAAACGCCCTCAGGACACCTGTGGTTTGGAAGGACAAAGTGTGAAATGTTGTAAAACCTTTAAAGTCTTTTTCATGAGGTAGCTGTTAAATGGTAAACACAGACTGTATCTATAAAGTGCCCTTGTCCTAATTCTGCTTATTGTTGCAGGGCTGTGGGATCAGTCAGAGCTATAAATGTAAGCAATATGAAGCTTTAATTTGAGATTTGAAAAAAAAAATAAGGGCGGACAATTTTAATGTGGAGGTAAAAGTGCAAGTTCAACTTCACAGATGATCTCACAGGCATGTGTCCAATTCTATTTTTACACTTATTGCACATGATGTAATGAATAGTAAATCTCCAACTGTGCCTGCCATGGAGACTGCCAACTACAGTGTCTTAATGTGTTTTTGCGAAAGAGATGAATCTGAGAGCAGTTCAACTCCGTGTTTGTCTCCACTTGAGTGCCACTTTTTAAAAAGGAAACCCAGTCCAGACTCTGATGTCATTTCTCTCATTGAATCTGTCAAAGACACAATGGCCAACAGTGTTTGAGCAGATCCATGGCGGCTCTGACTTCAGACATCACCCCCTGTAACAGCATTGTGATAAGGTCCGGCAGGAGCCAAAAACCACACAAGGTGGGTTCTGTGTTCGTGTAATGTGGGAGTTAGACGGGCTGGAATTCAACGAGGCCACACACAACAACCCACTGACTTCCTTTCACCGGGGCAAAGAGAGTTCACCACCCTGCAGATGTTGGCTGTGTTTTGTCTCGCAGGTGTTGTGTTTTTCCTCAGTTACGTTTGGTTGCAACGCAGCAGTCTAAATAATATTAATAGTACCCTTTAAACATAGGATCCCAGTTTATTCCGCAGTTCCCTCGTGGTTCCGCGGTGGTTTTTTCATTCGGTCAGCTTTGAGTCGGTGGAAGCCAGCGGACACAAGAACTCCTGGTTCTCGTTTTGAATAACAGCTGAGAATAAACAGTACAAGAAGTCATTAAATTGCCCCGGTCTCCGCTAAAGGTGGTGGAATAACAGGCACTTACTGAGATCAGGGGGAAACCAGATCCTTTGTTGTGGCTTCTGAAGTGTAATTCCAGCTCCTTGTGTGAGCTGATTCTGATAAAGTCCCAAATCTGCTTGATATTATAAGCGACTCTTGCGTAATTTATCCAGGTTGCGTTACAGCATCCATGCCTCTGCTAATGATGCATTTCAGACATCTCAAACTGTTGGAAAAGATTACAAACGCAACAGAGCAAATACCCCCCAAAGCTGAGAGCACAGTTCATGTGGCTGTAATTGCTCCTATTTTCTGCTCTTTTCCCTCTGATTCTTTATGCATGTGTTTTGTAGATAGATCTTTCGCAAAAATAAAACGCTGCACCTAAAATTAGGCAAATTGTAGGCCAGTTGGAAAATTGCACTCAACGCAGTCCCGATCTGGTGTGAATCCATGCGGGTCGGTGAAGACACAGCGTGGGAAAGCCACAGGTGATGGCACGTATCCCTCGTGGAAGAGAGGCAGTCAGTCCTGGTAGAGAGCAGTAATCTCCCTCCTAAACTCTCTGAACCTTTAGGTGACTAAAGCAATATACAGAATGAGTCAAATGAATTCGAATGGACAAAGGAATTCCTCGTTTTGGAAACCCCCCCTTCCTCCTTTCTAAAGCCATTGTTGCACCATGCCACCTATGAAGAGGAAAAAACAAAGTGAGAAAATGCTTTAGCTCCTTTCCAACAGGAATCGCTCTGTGTCAGATAAAAAGCCTTAATTGAATGGAGGGGGAAGTGTAGGAAGTGTAAGTTCAGCAGATCCAGCGTCTCCTCGTTCCTTGCTATTGTGGAACAATATTTATGTTCCTGCAGAGGTGGTGGATATCTGCTCTAGAAGGGCGTCTCCTGGGTCCGCCGTATGTTACTGTACTGCTCAGAGGCTTCGGCCGGTTTGTCAGACGGCTCCAGAGAAAGTGCGCAGTATAGCCAATTCATGTTTTCTGCATATTTCCTGTCGGCTTACGACACAGGTTTTTCATTCACTTTCTTCGGTTTTCCCCACTGAGTGTTTGCATGTACACAATCGTCCCACTGTAGACAAAGTCACAGGACTGATTATGCTTCATTCTATACACAGAGTTCTCCTCACAGCTGAGGTCGTACAGCACTCATCTACCTGCAGCACAAAACCAACAGTACACTGTTTCCCATCAAGTGGGATTTTTTTTTTCTTTTACCTCTTCTCATGAAATGATTGTGACAATGTGATTTAATCTTGATAGATAAAGTGTATATCTACTCAAAACTTTATTGATAAATCTCTTCCAAGTGAGAATTAAAGCACGGTTAACCTTTATAATAGGAATAAAAAGAAAATGTGTCTGAAAACAAAGTTATTCGAACTTTATGGGCAACTATGCAGCCATATTCGCATGATGCTATTACCAGATGTGTAGCACATGGAAGAGAAGTCCAGGATTTTTTTATTATGATTACTTGAGGCAAAGTAAAATCCAAATTTTACAAAATGAGTTCCGAAAGTCTTCGTTTTGCACAAATGGTCAGTAATTTTCGATGTACTGCATATCCACACGTAGTTTAATAATCAGCCATATCAGACCAGTCCTGTTTTGGATGAAAACATCACATGGTTGTGAGCACCTAGATGTTTGGTTGTAAACGCTCGGCTCGGCAGCAGATTTTCACAGGTCACGGTAGGACGACCTGAGGTGTAAATAATAACATTATCTGGATTCCATGTGGCTGGTGGCTGCCTCTGGTGTTCTGCTTGTTGTTTTATACGGGGACAAATGTGGTTGTCCTGCTACTAAAAGTCAAAATTCAACTCTTTCCAAAATAAAATTTCCCAGGTGTCTTAAAGACATATTACATGATTTGATCAAAATCCCATAAGGATCTCATTTTTCATCCTCTCAAAACAGCCCTGTTCAGAACGGCTGGTTTCAGTGCCTGTCCCTTTAAATGTAAACCACTGCTTGCCCCGCCCCTTCCCTTCTACCTGTCCCAGGTAGGGGTGGTGTTATGCAAATTCGAGAGCCTGCAAATTACATATTTTTTTTGTCAATTCTCACATTTTGGGGGCCGGAAGGCAAGACAAACACCTAAATACACTGTATGTTAGAGAGCCTTAAAAAAGTGATATTTCCATAATATGTCCCCTTTAAAAGGTCATATGCACATACAGAGCCGTGTGTGTCATGGGAAGGCTTGTGTATGCCCATCTACAGCGAATCTGTTTCCAGTCGCGAGCAGCAGGTGGCACTGCCCTCCCTCCGTCATCTGTCCCATGGGGGACAGTGGCACCGTCTCCTCCTCTGCTATTAGTAAATGAAGCTCTGCTCTCACACAGCCGCATACACATGTCGCACAAAGTCATGTTTTGTGCAGATGCTGTCATTAGATGTCCTGGCTGATTTGTTGGCTTGGTCTCAGACATTTTTGAATAGCAGTGTGTGTGTTGGCCGCTGGTCTGTGTGCTGTGGCTTTTATCAGGAAGCTCATTCCAGCAGCACTGGCCTCCAGCCAGATGACCTTACAATGTAAACAGGGACAAAGAGACATTTTAATTAGTACCAGCGAGCAACACAGACGGCGCTTTGCTGCAGTGTGCGCTACTGTGTGATGTCTTCATTTCCTTGTATGCAGGCCTGAACGATAACTTCATGTATGTGTGTGTGCAGTCTGAGATCGTACATCCTGTAAGCTGCCGTTCCCTTGGGCACCGTCAGCCCTTTCAGACTGTATGATAATCACCCATCATCATCATGATGATGAGGAGCAGCCAGAGAGGATTAAAGCAGACTCCCAAACACGTCTTTCCTAACAGGAAGCAGCGTCTCCTGTCTGTGTCGCTGCCCCCCTTCCCCTCGCTCAGACCAACCCAGTGCATGTGTCACACTAAATGGGGATTTTGAGTGTGATTTGCCTACTGTGTGGTTTGTTAGACTGGCATGTCTGCTGACCTGATACTATTTGTGTTCCTCTCTGTCTACTACTTATGGTAGTTATTACTGTTGTATAAGTTGGCACACTTGCAGTGAGAGCTATTAAGATTGGGATCATGTTGCGTTTTGGTTCTTCCTCCAGAATTCTCATCTGAATTCTGCCTCTGTTTTTTTTGCTCAGCTGCTAAAAGGCTGAAGATGAGATGCCAGCCCAGACACAAGCTGAGCTTTTCAAAACTCGGTCTGTCTTTGTGCCAGAGACAGTGTCGGGCTATGATAAGTCACTGGGACTGTCGCGGCCTGACTGAGCTTTATGTTTCTCCCACTGGGGCCTTGTAGAAGTCACACACAGTGTCCGACTCCAGCTTACACCCACTGAGACTGGTAACCACTGTATGAAACTCAAAGCAATGACTTAATCACAAAATCCCTAATTCCTTAAGAATGAGCGAGTATTATAAGACTCGCAAAGCACAGAGATCCATCAAGATTAGTGGGAAAGCTTTGTGCTGTGGCCCACTTGTGTGTGAGAGAGAGGGAGAGAGAGAGAGAGAGAGATACTGTGCATTAGATGAAAAGATTATTTGTAGCATGTAGGGCACAAGTCACGTCTATGAACAGACACACACACACACACACGTTCTTCTTGTGCCACTCTGGCCCTGGTGCTGCCAGCTGGGAGCTCTGTGGATGTGTGGAAAGCCATTGTGAGAAAATGTGTGCACATTGCTGTTGTCATCCTCTGATGCGCAGACTCCTCCTTATCTCTGTATTTTTAACTTAATCTGGTGGATTTTAAAGGGGACATATGATGGAAATATCACTTTTTGAGGGCGCTTTAAATTTGGGTGTTTGTCTTGCCTTCCGGGACCCCAAAATGTTAGAACTGACCAAAAAATCTGTAATGTGCAGGCTCCCAAACCCACACCTACCTGGGACCGGTAGACGGGGTGGGGTGGGGCAAGCAGTGGTTCATTTGCATTTAAAGGGACATGTCTATGGGACATGTCTTCGTCTAGCTCTGCGGTTCCCAACATTTTTTGGCTTGTGACCCCATTGTGATGTCACAAATTTCTGGTGACTCTGTCAATCAAGATGCACCAGCTCAGAAATTTATGGTGCATTTTATCTGAACTCAATTTATATTCGATAAAGTGAAAGTATAGAATACAGTTGTTTAAGATTGTATCCGGTGTTTTTAATTATATTATTTTAAAAAGAGTAGTAATTAGTTGTTGTTGTTTTTTTAATTTATTAATATTTTTTTTAGCAATCACTTAACATTTCAGGCGACCCCATTTGAATTCCAGGCGGCCCCACGTGGGGTCCCGACCTCAAGGTTGAAAAACACTGTTCTAGCTAGTGCGGACTAGTGAGACTTGTTGCGTACAAACTGATGAAGCCCTTTGGATAAGAGGCAAAACGTCTTCCCAGACAAATACAAGTCCAGTTGCCTACAATTCAGTTTGCCAGAAAATTTAAAGGGACAGGCACTGAAACCGGCCGTTCTGAACAGGGCTGTTTTGAGAGGATCAAAAGAGCTGAGATGTTCGATCCTTGGGGTATTTTGATCAAAGCATGTCACAGACATGTCTTTAAGACACCTGGGAACTATTTTAATTTGTGGAAAAGGGGCATCATATGTCTCCTTTAAGTTTCTTCATCTTAATTATTGCAGTCATTTATTTCTGAATCATCCCAGATCCAGTACATCGACCTTCTTCACTCATGCGCATACGTGCACATGTGAGATCACATCTGTGTGTGGAGGTGTCAGGGCGTGGTTTACAAGGCAGATGTTGTGGAGCTCCTCACACAGCTGGCACCTCTTCTCAGGTCAGGACGCCTCCGCCACTCATTTGAATAGCAGCTGCAGACCGGCCCGACAGTCCAGAGCTGGGCGGAGCTACTGAAAGGCTCAGAGTGACAGGGATCGAAGGTGTAGCTACCTGTTTTAAAAACAAGATCCCTACAAACCGAGTGAGAGTGGGGGTCGGGGGGGGAGGGGGCATGTGTAGAAACAGCCTGGATGCCATCTGATTGGTGAGGCAAGGAAATAGGTGCCCTTATGTAAGGCAGGCTGCTGTGAAACTAAAGAAGTGACACTCAGACTGAGGACTTTCAAAGGGCCTTTTCACTGCTTTCTGTCTCTGCTCCTTCAATCTGCTCAGACTGAAGGAATACCACGGATTTTGAAGGGAAACCATGGCGACAATTCCAGAACTGTCCAGTGATGCAGAGGTACGAGGCTTGTTGCTTTTCTTCCGGCTGACTCTACAAAAAATTATGTGCGTGTTTTGCCTAAAACTTCCAGTACAGTCATCTGCGGCTGCACGTTTTGCATGTGCAGTTTATATCTCTCCTGGTGGAGCCACACAGCCGCTGGACCGTTCACATGAGTGCATGTGACCGGGCTGTGTGCGGTGCGCTCAAATATGATTTTGCACAAGTAACGACAATTTTCTGCTAAGCTGCTGAAAGAATTTTGAATGTCTGTTTTCCACACGAGCGCAGGGCACAGGGCAGAGCTTTCCCCTGCTGTCAGTGTGGAAGATGTGAATGAAAACGCACGTGTTGATCAGGTGTGACAGATTAATACATCCAGTTTGGACTTTTTTAAAAAAAAATTTTTACTTTCTTCCTTATTTGATGTAAAACCACTGGTAAAGCAGAGCAGACCTGTCAGAAACTTAGATATGAATTGTGTTATATTTTGCTTGTATTTAGCTGAGGAGCTGTATAGCTATAGCAGTGTGTGCTGTGCTGAGGAGGGGGCGTCTATTTCTGTCTCTCTGTGTCTCTCTCAGTACTGAGCCAGCATCACACAGAGCCCTGCTATAACTATCCAAACAACCGCAGCATTCACACAGAGCGCACATGGCTCAGTCCACCACCTGCTACTGGCCTCGCCACAAGGGGAAACCTCACTGGTATTCAGCCTGTGCGTTCCATAACGTTCACTTTTTTAAGGAGGAATAAACACAGAGCGTTGTTTCTGGATTGAACGGCCACTTTTATATTCCTGCTTTTTCTTTAAAACAAAACGCCTTAAAATACACAGGGAGCTCCAGATCTCTGTGGGTATGAAGTAGTATAAAAGCAACCCCATGTTTTGCGCCATCGTCCATGTTTGATGAACACACGGTTAAACAAGCGTTCCTGCCAACAAGGGGTGAAGCCTGCCAAGAAAAAAATAATTTAGCATTCATTGAATAATGGCTTGGTAATTATTGTAGCTGGATTATAAACGACTCTGTCCAAAGCATTTCCTCTGGAGCTGAAGCCTCTTTTCATCACAGACGGTCATCAACAACATGCTGTATGGTTTCTTTATGACTTTTTGGCTTCATGTGATTGCATTTCCCATGTCATGCATGCAAGCATTACAAGTGGGCTTTCCCCCCCGAGAGCTGTGTTTCATGCAACAAATCACCGTCCATCAGCGCTGTGGCGGCCAAACCCACCACCACGCTCCAACAGTAACAAAGCAGCGCAGTCAGCCGCACAACCTGCTCCCATTGTTTCTCAGAGACTGACTGGGACGACGGCCTTAAAGACCGGGGACCAGCTCTGGTCTTGGTCTCCTTGACTGAAAGACTACAAAGGATTATTATGTGTGTTTGTTATAGTGCAGCAACCTGCCATTTGCCTCTCAGGCTGCTTATTAGATTTCATTAAAATAAAGATTGGAAGCACTGGCCTGGACTGTGTATGCAATAAACAAATTGTCTATGCAATTTGTGGTGAAATTGTTGCTTCAGTCCCACTTTACTTACTGGACATGACAAACAGGACATTCCAGGCCAACGTCTCCTCAAGAGAGGAGATCTGAGATTGGGCACAAGCTGGAGGTCAGAACGACTCCAACTGTGTTCAGAGGCATGAACACACCAACAAGAACATTTTTTATCAGGACTGCAGGAAATGCCAAAGACGCAGCTGCTGACAACGTGCGATATGTCGTCATTACTGAAGGCTTGATGTTCCTGTCTGATTTCCCCTCTCTCCGTTATGTGGCTGTGGAGAAACTCTCAGTGATTTTCTTTTTATGTAACGTGAGGAAGTCCTTTAAGCCAAGTGGGCTCGAGTTGTTCTATTGTATATCAAGGCTTATTTGTCCTCAAGCAGTTCCTGAGCCTCTGTGTTTTTCAGGCATTTCCCGTCTTGTGTCTGACTCAGGGAAACCCGGCAGCGTCGAGCCTCTTTGGACCAGAACCAGCCTCGCTGCAGCGCTTTCACCTGGACCCAGGCCGGCTGGTTCAGCTTTCACTGAGTGGCATCGCTGATGATTGAGCGAACCGATTGATTCATTGTGTTTGCTCATGATGAACTGACCCTCGAGACGAATGGAAACGTCACTTGGGCCAATTATGGAAACTATAATTGGATCAGATCTCAGCTGAGACCCGTTCCAGTGGGAGACGCTGAGTGGTGGCCTAATGAGAAATGTGTGAAATTGATGTCAGAGCCCATTAGGTTTTATTCTAGTTATAGAAGATTGTTGTCACGTCATCTAATTAATGTTGCATAAGGAGATGGACGTCTCTGTAAATCGGTCAGTGTGGTGTTGTAAAAGGAGGTCAGAGTGTTTGGCTGCTCTTTTGCAAAACCGTTCAACCCGCCTGCAGTTGTGTAGTGTTGTTTTCAAATGGATACATGCTGGTATCTGTTTCTGTGCATGCTCCAGCTGTTCTGCCCCAGTCAATCATCTGTTTCATGAGTCTATTGATTGGTCTTTCACACACAGTATCCTGGCTGTGGTTATCTGTTGACAGTGCATGCTCTCCAGTTTGAACATGATGCCAATGATCGTCAGAGGGAATTCTTGCTGATCTCAGTGTGTTATTTAGTGTGTGGGGACACATCATATATGAATATAAACATTACTCACAAAAAGTTAGGGGATATTCGACTTGCAGGTGAAATTTGTGGAAATGCTACAGTGATATTATATGATGAAAGTAGGACATTGAAAGGTCCTTTAATTGTCGGTGCAAGCTGTCTTTAGAACGGCGGAGCAGAGCCGCGAGCTGTTCAGAGCTACACTACTGTTTCCCTCATCAAACTCATCAAATACACAATACAAGTACATGCATATTCACCACACTATGAGATAATCTTCGATTATCAAATATGATCGGGTCAGCCCTATAGTTTAGCTCTGAGCAGCTCACGGCTCTGCTCCGCCGTTCTAAAAATAGCTTGCATCGACAATTTAAGGTAACAAACCTACTCCTAAAACTATAGGGATTATGGCAATGGGCCAATTTGCCAAAATGTTGAACTACCCCTTTAAGTATAAGCATGGAATGGCAATTTCTTCATCTCAAACAATGTACTGAAACAAAAGCTAACAACAGTGGTGGTGGGTATACCACAACAAAACATGTCTATGTGTCTATGGGTCTCAGTGTTCACTTCAAGCCTCCACGTGTCCAGGTAACTGTTGATGGACTGTTATACAGGTGTGATCTTGATCTCATGATGTCAGAATGTGAACAGCGTGATGAAGACGACTGTTTCAATACAAACTGTCACTGAAGCAGAACATTTAGTGATGGATTCATGGATCAGACACTTGTTGTGATGTTTGTGGTTAATCACCTTGTTTTCGAACAGCATGTTATGTTATGAGGACTGAAACATTGAACAGTTGGACATGTGCATTCAAAAGATTAGAGAAGGTCAAATTAAGTTCACCTGTAAAGGTTAGACTGAATTTTAGGTGCACTCTGAAATTTCATCTGAAAGCTGAATATCCCTAACCTTTTGTGAGTAGTGTATATAAATGCATATGTAGCACTTTCTTAGCCCATCATGAACTCTTTGATTATATTTTTTCTAGTTCCTTTATTTTGAAGAGTCAGACTTCCACCTGGCTTGCAGTGGTTGGATTGCAGTGGTTCATTGGAAAACTGGAGTTAAGAGAGAGTGACGCAAAAAGAGCAATTGAGTGGGATTAAATCCACACCAAGGATCAAGTATTACTGCCTCTGTGTGACAGCAGAAATTCAAACGGTTTAATAAAGTCAGGATCTGGACTGGTGGAAAGTAGTTGCTTGTGGAAAAAGCACACCCGGTGAAATGAGTTCACATTTCTCTTTGTTGAACCTCTAAGATTATTTAAGTTGTAATAATTCTCCCGTATCGCTTTTCCTGAAGGAGGGGAATAGGAGGACAAATGTCAAGCTCTCAGCTTTTCACACTGTCGTGTTCCAGGAACAACAAGCAGCTCTGACTGGATGGATGGATCCTCCTCCTCATAACAAACACCTTTTGTTCTGGAGCTGCGTTAATCTCTGCTCATCTCGTGCATCTGCTCTGCCTCTTTGTTTTTTCTTCCACCTGACACAAGAGTTACTTCATCACTTTGATAAACAGTGGGAAATTTACTGGCAATTATTTTAACGTTTTTTTTTTTTTTTTGAAAGAACATTTTAGAGCAAAAATAAGAATCAATCAGTGTTTCCGGTCCCTCTAATGTGAATATTTGAGGCCTCCTCCCTGTGTGTGCTTTGCTAATGTAGCATTTTACAGACAGAACAATAATATTAGATTGACTATTCATGAAATAATGAAAATAATCATTAGTTGCCGTCCGAATTAAGAGAAAAATATGCTTTTATGGCCGGCCAGAAAGAAAGAAAGAAGTAGCCAGGTTCAGTTAATGGAAAAAAGTTTCACCGTGCTCTTGTTTTGACATTTAAAGCCGCTGCAGAGTTTCTTAGTGGAAAGTGAAAACCATTACCTGCACAGAGGAATACCTGCATCATCACTTTGACTTAAAGACAGTGTAACCAGATAGTGTGTGTGGCTTAGAGGAGAAGAAGAAGACTGTGACCTGCTCTGCAGCTTGGGTCATGTTCAGGAATGCTTAGGGGAGTGAGTGGACTTCAGACTTCTGATGAAAAGCACATGCTGCTCTCTGCATGGAAGAAAGCTGAAGGTGGATGTAAGACGGAGGGAGGCGTGGTGTCATCCTGTAGAAAGTTAGTTAACATCGTGGAGCAGCTTGCTGCATGTATTTGCATACGAATGAAGAGATCTCCTTAATGCTTAATGTGGTAGGTGAAGACAAATACGCTGGCTGGCATATAAATAGTTTATAATTCATTCATTTATTATCTTAATTAGAGAACTCATTAGCATAGACGGTTATGTTTAATATATAATTGGTAATTAGGATGAGGGTGTTAGGTTCATCTTACAGTCTGGTGGGTACACGGGTTATTCAGTCTGTTGTCTGTCATATTTTACATTGTGACAGAGTTGTGTTGTGTTTTTCAATATGTTGTCCTGTGTATGAGCTGAAATAATCAGTTTAACTAAAAAAAAAGATCTTACAACAACTTCAAAAGAACAGGCCAGATGTTGTGCTCCATGGAAGTGAAATGTTTGATAGGTAGATTGAGCATCTGCAGCTGTGGGTGTGGTGTGTGAGCGGTGACGTGTAAGCTCATCAATGCTGCTGATCAGTTCCCCGGGGGGCACCGATCGGCTCGATGGGGCTGAAGGACGCTGCGCCCTTTGTGATGGAGGCGTATAAATACGGGAGCCTCTGGTCTGTGCTTCCTGCTGCGGCATGAAGAGCAGTTTACACCAAGGCAGGAAGAAGAAGAAGAAGAAGGAGAGGCTCTACGCTCTGGTAGAAGGCACCACAGGTGAGGCACCGCACAGGAGGAGGTGAGGCCTCGACGTGGACGGAGGACGATTGCGTGGAGGTGTCGCAGCTTTTAGGATTGGCTTTTTGAAGAGAGAATTGGCTCGTGCTTTAATTTTGTTCCTGTAGGTTGTCCCAGTGAGTTGTGATTCTTAAAAGAACATGTAAAATCTACTGAGATGGGGAGAAGTTTGACACTGAATGATGAATGTTTTGTGCATTTTGCTCCAAAGCTGCCAGTGCTTTGCCATCGACCATCTCCTCTATGTAGGTCATGCGCTACATTGATCTCTGTGCTTTGGTTGTAGCACACGAAAGCAGGTCACTGTTTTCCCAAACTGTGAAACTATCAATTAGTTCTCTCTCCGCCCGGAAGCTCTAAATCCAGCATAATTAAAACTGTAGAGCTACAGCTGACCGTTAAGGAGGGTTAGAGAATATTTTTTTAAGGATTTCATGAGAAGCTTTTACCATAATAGAAGGATATCAAACTTGCATCAGGCGTCTAGTGGTCTCTCTAGTAAGGATAACATGTGAGGGAGTTAGAGCTAAATGGATTCTCTTTAAAGGGATAGTTCAACATTTTTGGTGAATTGGCCCATTGCCATAATCCATAGTTTTAAGGAGTAGGTTCGTTACCTTTAATTGTCGGTGCAAGCTTTTTTTAGAATGGTGGAGCAGAGCCACGAGCTGCTCAGAGCTACGCTATGGAGGCTCATGGGATTTCCCTCATCAAACTCATCAAATACACAATCCAACAACTCCAAAACGCTCTGGTGGACAAGTTGTGACCTGCACATTCACCACGCTATGAGATAATAACGGAATGTTATGAGATGGAGTTGTTTTAGAGGCAAATGCAGAGACTGCTTGCTGAAAAACTGCCCCCAACGGGAATGCGCATCAGCGGTTTTGCATGAACTAACCTCCAAAACAACTCTGTCTTGTAATGTGCCGTTATTATCTCATAGCGTGGTGAATGTGCAGTTCACAACTTGTCCACCAGAGCATTTTGGAGTTGTTGGATTGTGTATTTTATTAGTTCAGTTCAGACAACTTTATTAATCCCTGGGGGGCAATTCAGTTCAAGCAGTTTTGGCTTAAAAAAACACAAACAACAACCATGGGAGTTTGGTGAGGGAAACCAAGAAATCCCATGAGCCTCCGTACCGTAGCTCTGAGCAGCTAGCGGCTCTGCTCTGTCGCTCTAAAAATAGCTTGCACCAACAATTAAAGGTGACGAACCTACTCCTAAAACTATAGGGATTATGGCAATGGGCCAATTTACCAAAATGTTGAACCACCCCTTTAAGGGTTTCATGACAAGCTTTTTAACCATAACAGAAGGATATCAAACTTGCATTAGGCGTCGAGCTAAATGGATTCTCTTTAAGCTGAAGTTTATCTCAGTGTGTGTAACTTCTTTTTCTTTTTTTTTAAATGTTCATAAAACTTTGAATGAACCCCTGCATTATTCAGCCAGGGCACTTAGTCTTATCTGCTGGGACTGACATGGCTGGAGTGGTGCCTTCTTTTTTTGGTGCTGCCTGGCCCACTGACCATATCAGGGGAAAATAATAGGTGGAGGCAGAGCCGGAGCAGCAGGAGGTCCAGGTCGGAGCGAGGAAACAACTGCCCTCAAAATGCCATCACGCATCTCTCAGTCATCTTATTGGTTACTCAACCAAGCGCTCGTCTGGTCTGCTCTGCAGTCATACCATGTCCCGCGTGCACATGGTATGTTGTTTCATTATGTCCTTGCTTTGCCTTTGTTTAATCATTTAATATTTGTCCCATCTCCCTTCTTGTCTCCGTACGTCACCGTAACACATTCCCTCCTCCCCCAAACTTTGTGGACCTATTTTCCTCACGTCGGACAATCGTGTGTCCCCCCCTCTCTTGCCCCTTCATAAAACTCTCCTCATGCGTCCTCCCTTTTGGTTGGAGATTGCAGAGTGCACTGTTGCCCCAGTTGCAATGGAGGAAAGTGACCATGAGGCTCACTCTTCATCAGACGAGCAGGACTCCTGCCCTGCCTCCCCTAATCACAGCAGGGACCATGATGCTGAACAGGTACTGGTGACCCCTCCTACCCCACCACCAAAAAAAAACACGTCTTAACTCTCCCTCCTACTCCCCCATTTATAAAACCATGCTATTTTTACCCCTCAGCTCTGGTATTGTGCATAAACATAACGTGAGTGCAGAGTCACACTGAGGCCCTACAGCTGAATTTAAATGGCATCATTTCTTTCTGAGGGTCACTGCATTATTTATCCGTGCGCTTGACGAGCCTGTGGTAACCGGAGTCCAGAGTATGCACAGTAGCTTACACTTCAGCTGCAGTATCCACTTACAAGAAAAAGCTTCACTTTGTTATTTTTCATCTCGACAGCCGGTGTGCGTTACAGCTGGAAATTTGGGAACGAAGAATAAACTATGTAGCTAATGACTGATGCTGTCGTCAAATAACAACCATAAAGACGGACCTTCAGCCTCGCGTTAGCCCTGCAAAATTTATGAAGCGGTCAGGAGACGTTGGAAAAACTGATGGCACAACTTAGTGCTTCTTAGAGAGGTACAATTAAACTGGTGCCAGAGGTTCAGGCTCATTGAGTCTTAGGTTTGCAGAAAAGCAACAACATGCAAATCCAGTGAGATGAGATAGATGCCATTTATTATTGTGACCCATCCTCATTAGTTATTATAGGAAGAGATGACCAGCTGACCTGCACCTATCGTTTATGTTTATGTCTTATTTCATAATGTTTATTGTCACCTGCATTTGGAAGAATCATCAACGTTTTTTTCTTTTAATATTATTTTTATTATATTTTTTCCATAAACATACAAACTGAACACATTACAAACAAACAAACATGGCCACAGAAATCACACATCTTGTATTTAAAACGTACATAGCCGACAACCTCCTTGAGACTAAGTGCATTATTATATGGGTGTATTGTGGGAGGCGTCATACATGTAGCACCTGAATAAATATATGCACACAGGAGCGCCCACTCCATTAGTTACAGTGATGCAACAACTAACCATCTAGAGAGAAATAAGTGGAAAAAGGATACACATTTTCATAAATCTAAGTATCTGAAATCTGAGAATGACAAAATAGGAGTAATAAATAAATAACAGTTGATCACCAACTAAGTAGAAATCTAGCCTCATAACCCAAAAATATCATTTAGCCAATAGTCAGTGCTGCAGTCGACCTTCCCTTTAAAACTTTATTTGTGAGCATATTTAAAGAAGGGTGTCTATCAACTGTTTGTTTTTTTACCTTTATCTGTATCTTGTCTGTTAGACAAAGTCAAATTGACATTTTGCTTCAAACAATACTGATCTTATATTATAACAGCACCTTCTCTGACAGTCAGTATTGTATTGTATCAGACTTTAACTCTGTAATTCATTCGTCTCAGGAAGACGGTCATAACATTTCATTGCTCTGTCTGCATAATATTTTCCATCACCATAAAATTTAATGATCTTTTCTAAAAGTTTGCTTTTTTTTTTACTCCCTGGACCTCCATTCATTCCTTTCTTCATCTGCACGCTACCTTTCCTCCTCCGTCTACCTCTTTGCTTCCATCCTCTACTTTTTCTCGCACCAACTCCTCCACCACCTTCAACCTGGACGTCCCTCCAGCATTCAAGCCATTCTGACGACTCGGAGGTGGAGAATATTATGCAAGACCCTCACCACCAAGGAGGGCACGCCCACCACCATCACCATGACCACCAGCACCCTGACCTCCAGCACCATGACGGCCCTGAGCCTCATGATGCAGACAGGGAAGCTGATGGCGAAGACCGCCCCCACACTCCTTATTTGCAGCCCCCTGTGGCCGGTAGGGCTCAGTCTGATCCGGGGTCAGAGCCCGGTCTGCCACAGAGCAGGAGCGTGGAGTTTGACCTGTCGTCCCCCGTCAGCCCCTCCAGGCCCAAGAGCCCCTGGGGTCGATTTGACCCTTACGGAAATAACGAGGTAACACAGAGGGGTCTAGCCTGGAGGATAAACAGCATCCGTGCGTCCTGTAGTTCAGCCTTCAAGGCGACTTCGCTGGCTGGCTTTGTGCTGTGATGTGTTGAGCAGAGTGATTCAGTGTATGACAGAAGTTTGTTGCCTAATGTAGTTTGACTGTCTGCCTCTGGTGTTGTCCAGGTGGAGCGGTTTGTGTTTGACGCTCTGAGATAACAGCAGCTCCTGCTGAGCTGTCGACTTTGTTTAGGTGTTTACTTGTGGGAAGTTTTGCGAATGATATAAACAAATGTTTGCTCATCGCGTTTGCTCATCCTCTTTTCCCACACACAGTCATGTCTACAAGCTCATGTGTGCGTTTATCTTTGTATTTTTTAGGACCAGGACAAGGAATATGTGGGTTTTGCGACGTTGCCAAACCAGGTGCATCGTAAGTCAGTCAAGAAAGGATTCGACTTCACGCTCATGGTGGCAGGTAAATCCTCGTTTGCACATTAGCAGAAATTTGATCTTAAGCCCAGACTTCAACATTCAAGATCGCTGAACACGCTCTCTTAATCTGACTCTTTCTGTCTGTGTTGTTCTTTGTTTGAAGGGGAGTCTGGCCTGGGAAAGTCCACTCTGGTCAACAGCCTGTTTCTTACAGATCTTTACAAAGATAGGAAGCTGCTCAACGCTGAAGGTGAGGGGAACTCTGGCTTTTTTTCCACTTGCTTTGCCATAAATATTTGTTCTACGCTGTATGATTTCTGATATTAAAACAACAGTGGGTTTGTTTGTGTCTGTCCTCCAGAGCGAATCACGCAAACAGTAGAAATCACCAAACACACAGTGGATATAGAAGAGAAAGGCGTCAAACTAAAGCTCACCATCGTGGACACCCCTGGGTTCGGGGACGCTGTGAACAACACTGAATGGTACAAACATCTAACACTGCATCAGATGAAGCCATGAGCACATCTGTCTAACCTCCTCTCTGCACTCTGCTGTGGTTAAAGGGATAGTTCAACATTTTGGCGAAAAACTGCCCCGACGGGAACACGTATCAGCGGTTTTGCATGTATTTACCACAAAAACAACTCAGTCTAGTAATGTTCCGTTATAAGTGTGGTGAATGTGCAGGTCACAACTTGTCCACCAGAGCGTTTTGGAATTGTTGGATGTATTTGATGAGTTTGATGAGGGAAACCAAGAAATCCCATTAGCCTCAGCTAGCGGCTCTGCTCCGCCGTTCTAAAAACAGCTTGCACCGACAATTAAAGGTAACAAACCTACTCTAAAACTATAGGGATTATGGCAATGGGCCAATTTGTCACAATGTTGAACTATCCCTTTAAGGAGAACTACTGTATGCAAGTCCAGTCGCTTTTCTGTTGTTTTGCTAACCCTGCTCCCAGCTATGTGCATTTGTTTACAACCCCCGGTGAGAAATCAATCAGTAGAGCAGCACCCAACATTATTTATCATACGTGCTATGATTTGTATATCCGTGTAGTTTTATTGCCAAAATGTTGAACTTTCCCTTTAACAAAGTCATGTGCAACAGTGCAGCAGTTGCCTCAGAGACTGAATGTCGCTGTGTGTGTGTGTGTGTATGTTCCCACTGTAGCTGGAAGTCGGTGGCCGACTACATCGACCAGCAGTTCGAGCAGTACTTCAGGGACGAGAGCGGCCTCAACCGCAAGAACATCCAGGACAACCGCGTACACTGCTGCCTCTATTTCATCTCACCCTTCGGTCATGGGTATGACGAAGCTGCCGCGCTCCTCTAGGGGATTAGTTAGCCCTCCCTCTCTTTTTAATGGGGGAAATTAACTCCTTTACCGCAGTGTAGAATGTCCTGTGCTGGCATTTGTATCACAACCAGCCTGAGGAATGAGGAGGAAGCCAGTGTTTCCATTACCAAAAAAAAAAAACACATCCCAGCAGCTTGCAGGTTCCTTCACAGCCTTTATCCTACGCAGCTACCTGAGTAATTGAGATTTATCATAAATATCTAGCGTTCACTTGCGGTGCACTCAGCCTCATTAATAGTTAATGCAGCGGGCTCTTGCCCCCAGAGTTAAAGCAGTCCCCCCGCTGCCTTCAGGTGGATTTACATCTGGTGCAGCGCTTTTGCTCTAATCAAATGTTTGCGCCGAGTGCTGATGTGGTACTTTCCAGCACATCGATGCACGTGCACCGTTCCACATTACTGAGCTCATTTAAGAAGTAATATGCCATAAACCTCAAGTTATGCTGCAGTGCTGTTGTCAGAGTCTCAGTGATGGAGAGACTGCTCCCTCTGGTGATGAGCTCCAGTCATTACTCACTAGATAGTACGCTGTGAGGGCACCCAGGCAGCACACAGTTGCATTACAGTTTTTCTCGATTGTTTACACACAATTTCATTAACATTCAACATCTAACTCATCCAAACTCCTTTAACCAAATCTGCTGAACTACAAGCACAATTCCTGCTTTACAAAATTGTTATTTTTTCCACTGTTCTCTGCATTTGAACAGTTTTCACGCCAGTGTTATTCAAAATTCTTTAGTTTCCAGCATGTACATGACTTATCACACGGAAATGTTTTTACAATTAGCAATCAGATCTTTAGGATGGCAAATGGACTGAAAAACACTCTGTAACACAAAGACACACACACGCACACATATTTATAAACATGATCTAATGATGAAAAAAGAAAATGTTTATTTGTTGATGGAGGGGTTCGAGAAGAACAAAGTATTTGACTTGCTTCACTCAGTGAGCTACATGTTACTGTTGTCTCATCTTATCAAAATATGTCTTCAGTCTTTCAAAATGTCCGGCCATAAACCAGCTGACCCTGACCAACTCTTTTTTTTTTTTTTTTTTTTTTTTTGTGGTCACATCAGCACGGCTGCCTCACACGGCCACCTTCGGTTACCAAGTATTTGAGCGTTCTGAGAAAAAACAATATTCTAAAATATTTTACAACACATTTACATACTGAAATGGCTCTTCTGATGACTGGAGAAGGTGAACACTGAGCACATCAGTCAACCTTATAAATGTCTAGTCATATGATGGTTTGTGTGTGTCATTTGAGACTAAAATAGCATTTTGAGGAGAAATTACATTGTTTTGAATGTAAAGTTTCATTTTGCTGGAGAAGTTAGGGGTTTTGCCCATTGTGTGTGTTATTTTGGATTTGTGTGTAGAGTTTTGAGAGTATGAGGCATTCTTTCAGAAAATGTGTGTAAACAATCGAGAAAAACTGTAACATTCACATTAAATGTATAAATGGAAAACATTCCACAAGTTATTTCCACTGTGATAAAACAGTTGCACCTTGTCCAGCATGTACATGTATGGAAATGTTTATGTAGGATATAAATGGTTGAAAAACATTACCTCATCTTGAGTAAGTGTTTATTTCTTGTGTGTAGTATTGTTCTTCATTATGTATGTGTTGTGTCTCCTCCAGCCTTCGGCCTTTGGATGTGGAATTCATGAAACTGAACACTCACCCCGAGTGAGGTGAAGAAAAAGAAAATCAAGGTCAGAAAGATCTGAATCGGTAGTTAAAAAGTTTTACTGTCCACATTTATTTGTTTTCTTGAGTAGAAACATTATTCTCACTCTGTGTTCGATCCCCGCCGCAGATCAGAGAGGAGATTGAGCAGTACGGCATCAAGATCTACCAGTTCCCCGACTGTGACTCGGACGAGGACGAGGAATTCAAGCAGCAGGACCTGGAGCTGAAGGTGAGTCAGAGCCGCCAGGAGTGTCTGTCTGTGACTGTCGTCTCTACTGCAGGCTGAAGTCAGGAGGGGGAGCAGATGTGACCTGATGTTTATACTCTGTGAGTGAAGCAGCGTGTCGACTGACAACATAGATCAGTCACAAAAAATCCATAATGCAGTGATGTCAGAGTGAATTTACAGAACATACATGTCCTTAGTGGTCACAGCAGTTTATCTATCAGTGCTTGTGACATTGAGTAAGCTATGATAAAAAAAATTTTTTTTAAAAGATTAAAAAAAAAGTCATCAGTGTTTAATGTTTAAGAATTGGAGGTGAGGGGATTATCCCTCCGAATGACATTAACCAGAGATAAGTAAGGAGGAAGGGAAGATGTGGAAGAGAGCTGGACAAAGGCATCGAGAGGTGTGGAAAGAAAAAAACAAAACAGTCGTAAACACATCTGCACTGCACCACTCACTGCTGCACCAGTCCACTCGTCTGCACACTCTGCTGCCAGACATCTTGGAAACACCTTTTTGATTTTTTACGATCCTCTGTGTTCTCCCCCAAAAGGAAAGCATTCCCTTTGCAGTGATCGGCAGCAACACGGTGGTGGAGGCCAAAGGGAAGAGGGTGAGGGGCCGGCTGTACCCCTGGGGCATCGTAGAAGGTTGGTGCTTACTCCATCACAAGTTAAAGTTTGATTTGTAGTAAGAGAAGATTAATTTTTTTTTTTTAAAATTTTAAAAATCAAGATCATTTTTAACTTCTTAAAGGGATAGTTCAACATTTTGGAAAATTGGCAATTACCATAATCCCTATAGTTTTAGCTATTTTTAGAACGGTGGAGTAGAGACGTGAGCTGCTCAGAGCTATGCTACGGAGGCTAATGGGATTACTTGGTTTCCGTCATCAAACTCATCAAATACACAATCCAACAACACCAAAACGCTCTGGTGGACAAGTTTTGATGTGCACATTCACCACACTATGAGATAATAACATAACGTTACGAGACAGAGTCAATTTCGAGGTAAATGCAGAGACTGCTTGCCGAAAAACTGCTCCTGACGGGAACGCGCATCAGCGGTTTTGCATGAATTTACCTCGAAAA
Source organism: Decapterus maruadsi (assembly GCA_030347415.2). Taxonomy (NCBI): domain Eukaryota; kingdom Metazoa; phylum Chordata; class Actinopteri; order Carangiformes; family Carangidae; genus Decapterus; species Decapterus maruadsi. The sequence goes on along the minus strand of CM064885.1, from coordinate 10,924,256 downwards.
CAACTCTGTCTCGTAACTTTACATTATTATCTCATTGTGTGGTGAATGTGCATTGTGTATTTGATGAGTTTGATGAGGGAAACCAAGAAATCCCATTAGCCTCTGTAGCGTAGCTCTGAGCAGCTCGCTGCTCTGCTCCACCATTCTAAAAATAGCTTGCACCGACAATTAAAGGCAACAAACCAACTGCTATGACGATACTGTGTAGATAACATGGCAATGGGCCAATTTGCTGAAATGTTGAACTATCCCTTTAAGCCTTGTCAGATGCTGCATACGTCTTGCACAGCTACTAGTGACAGTGACAGTGCTGGTTTTTGCGATTCAGTATTAACAGTTTTGGAAGAACGCTGGACATATTTTTGTACCTTTCGTGCTGTGGTTTTCAGTGGAGAACTCGGCGCACTGTGACTTTGTGAAGCTGAGGAACATGCTGGTTCGCACGCACATGCAAGACCTGAAGGACGTGACCCGGGAGACCCACTACGAGAACTACAGAGCCCAGTGCATCCAGAGCATGACCCGCATGGTGGTGAAGGAACGGAACCGCAAGTACGCTCCCACCGATGCACACATGAAACACACAACTACACTTCTTTTATTTACATGGATTTACAACGATTTACAGAGGGAGATGTCAAAATAATGATATTAGTGATTGTAGTTAAACAATATATATTTTATATCCTTAAATATGTACATTACTGTGAAAAGTATTGGCCCCCTTCTTGATTTCTTACTTTTTTGCATATTTTGTCACACTTACGTAAATACACAGCCATTTCTAAAGTTTTGGGACTCCAGCTGCATTTAACACTGTGGATGAACTTGAATGAAAAACTGACTGTAAATATTCAATGCACCCCTCTCTGTGCAGTAAACTAACCAGGGAGAGTGGTACGGACTTCCCCATCCCCGTGGTGCCCGGAGTGACGGACAGCGAGACAGAAAAGCTCATCCGAGAGAAAGACGAGGAGGTACGGCACGCTGACCACCAACCGGAGTCACATCGGCGCCAACACGGTCACGACCGCAAGTCTGACCACAGTTCAGAGCAGCATGAGCGCTCAGATGCTCATCCTGACCCAGAGACGCACTCAGATCAGTTACAAGACGAAGCTCTCTGAGTGCTAGAATTCACTATAACCTTTCTGTGATGCACACTCAGGTCATGTTTTCAGAAGCTGACAATGAGTAGCCTCAAAAACATGAATGGGTGTTTTTATACATTCAGATCTCCTGGTTTGAACTGTGGGTAGGAAACACTTTGTCACGGGCACTTCAGGTGTAATCGTTTCCATTTTAGATGTGCTCCACCGACTGACAGCCGTGCACTTCAGGTGGCATCCTGGGAACCATTTTGCACAACATTGTTTGTGTTGCTGTATGTTGTCATATAGCGATCGTTGCCAGGTTTTTCAGCTTGTGGCTGTTTCTATAGCTCAAACTTGTTCCGTGGTTGGTTCAACACCGACAGTGCAGTGTTAACACCTAAGGAAAGAACTCAACAATTTTCAGTACCACATGAATTTTTATGCATTGGCAAAAATAAAACAGTATGAAATATAATATAATAAAAATAATATATAAAAACAGCAGAGTAGCTTTTGGTTATGGAATTATTTTATTCTATATTATTCTAATTATATATTATATAATTGTTATTTATTATTAGTTAAGTAATGATTCCTTTTATGTTCCTTATATTTTAATTCTACACAGAGAGTGTGATTATTTTCCAGTCAAGGTAACTGAAGATGAACTGAGCAGGAATACGTCATTGTCATTCAACTTCTTTTCCTCTCCCCCATTAAAACTATTTATTTTGTCAAATAAACACATCATTTGTCCAACTTTTCTTTTTTTTTTCAAACAATATCTCTTGATTATCACTGTAACTTCATCCTGTTTCAGTCTTTTGGGATGTTAGAATCAAGGCATGTATTGTACTTCACAAAGTACAATGCACACTGTGAACAACTAAAATTGACAAAAAATCAAAAATATCCTTAGAATTGTCATGATGAATCTAAAAAAAATTATATGAGTTGATTTTTCACAGAACATAACAGAAGATCAGCTCTATAGCTGCTATATATTTTAATTTCCTGAAATGGCCGTCACGTGACCTGGAAAGAACAGACTCATCTCCTGAGTGTTATTGATTTGTTGTCTGTGCAGTCATGTGTAAATAACCAGCTTGTACAAGAGGCTGTCCAGCCGTGTTCAGACTGTGCACCGCCGTAAATGTAACAGAGGAAGTTTAAGGTTATTGCCGTGTCACAAAACCGTGGTACTGACGCTGGTCTCCTCTCTCCTCACAGCTGCGACGGATGCAGGAGATGCTGCAGAGGATCCAGGATCAAATGCACACTCAGAAAGATGCCTATTAAAGAACAGTACACCAGTCAGAGGTGTATGTGTCTCTCCTTCACTGGGATTTAAGAAAAAAAAAAACAACGACTCACCCAGGAAACCTTTACTCCTCTCCAGGACGTTGACACCCCTACATGTTCACCCACCCACCACTCGACTCCATCAGCAGCACGTCACACATGGACCAGGGAGCTGCAGGCGGTGGTAAGCTGATCTGACATCTGCAGTTCAACGACTCCCTAATCTCTGACATTAAAGGCACCACTGCTGCAAAAACACTCGCCCCTCCTCCACTCCACTGTTTTCTGTTCTGTTCAAAATATATTTAAAAAGAAAAAAATGGACAGGTTTGATGTTTGCTTGAATGAATCGGTCTCCAGTTTGAGGGTTAGCTCACATATCTGAACTTTATTAAGCCACATGATCACAGGGTTATTGTTTTATTTGTTTGTTTGTTTGTTTGTTTTTACATGAGGTGTTTATGAGGTTTACATCCAAGTACTGGTGACCCGCTCAGAGATTTATAAGCACGCATTTACTGGTGCAGGTGTTTATTTTTATTATCCTTATAGGCCAAATGCATATACTGTCATAATTTAATTTTCTATATTACAGTATGTTCATAAACATTTTTTCTACTGTTTTTTTTTTTTTTTCATCTTTAACGGAACGTGTTTCTGGTTTTATTTAACACTGTTCAACGTTATGTATGGATGTTTGTTTTATGTAGCGCCTCCTGCTGGTTAATTTGGTCTAATCTTTACACAATGATTGTTTCATTTCAAATTTTGTTTTGTTAGCGTCGCATGTTTGCCACCTCCGCTGCCTGACAGCATGGATGTTAGCAGCTCACACTAGAAACCACTGCTTACTGATCGCCATATAAACATTGAAAATAATCGTACTTTTTAAACGACAGAAAAGGTCCTTTTTTGGGGGGGAGGGGGGGGAGGATTCCCCAAAGCAGAACTGTTTCAGAAACAGTTCACGCCATGACAAATCCAAAAATGAGAGCTGATGAATCAGTGTTCAGAGGTGAGAAGACAAGACCCTTGTTCTGCATGAAGTGAGTGTCTAAGGGAAGGGTCGCACCACAGACCATGCAGTCTGTTGCTTTGTGCATGTGTTTTGTGAAGGTCACCCAGATCACAGATCGATTGAGTGATCATAATTGTTATTATGATCCATTATTTATGGAAAACAGGAAAATAATTTTTATTTTGGTCGGTTACAATGATGTCCTCACTTCAAGGGAACTCATACGTTGGTTGTGCGCTAACCTTTACCTTTATCTTATAATCAAAGCCAACAATGATAAACATAATTGTCCTAAATTACCCTTTTCAAAGTGTGAGCTTTGTTTTTTTATTTACATGAAGAATATTGTTGTGGAATAACTTTTTTCAAAGAATTAGTTTGAGTACAAACCATGTATGTGAGTGACCTTTGTTTAAAAAAAGAAAAAGACATTCCTTTAGCTTCTGTACCAGAGTCAGGTATGGCGTTTTCTTCCTCTTTTCTTAATTTGTTTTATATTAATTTTGTCTCATGTTATTCTACTTTTTGGAGTATATTTATGTAATAAATTTGTAAATGAAAAGCAGATGGAGAGGACAACATGTACAAATTCTAATATTGTAATAAAATATGACTATAATTTCATGTCTCCATCACACATTGGGTTTGGCTTTATTTTGTGAAAACAGAAGCAGGATTTAAATGTCATAACTAATGGGTTTTTAAGATGTTACATCTTTTTTATCAACTTACACGGAGTCACATTGTCATCAGTTAAGACTTTACGTGGAAACATTTGGAAACCACTGGGCAACTTATGTATTTTCCTAAGCGTCGTTAGGCTAACGCAATCTTCAAATGTTGAAGTTCTGTTATTTCTTTTTTTACGAACTTCAAGAAAAGAAGAGAAATGATTCATACAGCAAGTTTGCATGGTTTTTCTTTTAGATTACTTAATTTTGGAAATGGTTATATGGCCAAAGAGTTTTGTCTTTGCTGCTTGAGTTGGTACGCTGACGGCCGGTTTTGTTTCCTGTGGATTGTGAGGTCTGCCTCCATCGTCATTTTCATTTTGACTCTCTTCACTGACTGCAGGACATTTGCATTCAGAATGGACTCATATAATTAGTGGAGACATTTCTCTCCTCTGTCCATGAAGTTTAACACACAAACTCAGAACATTCCCACCCTCAGGCTGAAGAGTCAGTGAAGGAGGAGGTCGTTAGCCCGAACATTTGCACATTTCCTAGTTTGTTTTTCCTCTTGTTTTGAAAAGTAACATTATTGTTGTACTTTCAAAGAGGGTTATTATTATTATTACCATTATCACCTTTAATGACTCAACTAAATGTAATGTGATAAGCAGCAAGGGCAGAGTTCTGACTTGTCAACGGCTAATAAATGTGGCTCCGCCCCCTCAGGCCTCTAACTAACAGCTGTAGTTAATTGCCTGTTAATTAGCTGCTGTGGCTCGTTAAACATAAACTCTTCTAGGACGTGTAAACAGGCCTGTACTGTGCAGAGCGACTGCCTGCTGCTCTTATTTGTGTTTTGCCACCTCTCTGTCGACCTGTTGAAGAGTTCACCAGCTTCATGGTGAAGAAGAGGAGGAGCAGCTGGAGGAGACGACACTGACACATGACAAACTGTAAGTCTGAAGTCTTATCTTTAAGTCTAGTATCAATCAATTCTTCACCTTTTACCTTAATGAAACACCTCTCTGAACTCAATTTAGAAAACATCGGTGTCACCTCTAGGGATTTTAACATAACAGTTTCTAAGACCAGATCAGACTCAGTCCTTCTCACTATTGTGAAATGTTTTTTGTTAAAGTCGTGACAGTGTTGTGTTTGATGCCTACTTTAAAATATTGCAATTATTTAATTCTGTTTGTGAAAATAAGTAATTTCTTAGATTCCCCTCATCCTGAACACATTGGTCTAAATCTCAAAACATTGCAGTCAGACCTGTCAAACCCCAACTGACAAAATAAAGACTCTCTTCAAGACTGAATATTATGATTTATTCTGGCCAGAGACCCCTCATGCATTTAGACATTAAGATGAGCAAAAAACACTGTATTTAAGAGGGTCAGCCTAACCCTAAACTGATAAAGAGAAAATGAACCAAATGAAATAAATGACTTAATCCTTGAGTCAGTTTAAGTCTATATTGGTGTGTGCCTTAACCCAGCTGTGAATTCAGCATTTCTAACAGATGTTCCGTTGTGTTTAGATCATAGTAGAACCCATTTTCACAGTGGTGACGGTTTTCTCTTATTTCAGAGATTTATTTTATTCTGTGAGCATGGAGTTATGTGATTTACCAGAGAGCTGTAACTCAGCTTCATCTGTCCTCAGGACACCCTCAGAGGTGTTGAAGCGTGTCAATGTATTTGATCAAGGTCATCAAAACTGCTTGTAGCCTTGTCTCTCATTTTTCCCCACTTGCCCATGTTCAGTGTGGTGAACAGTGATGACGATCAGGGTCAAGAGGAGTCTTCTCATTTAAAATGAGCTGAATAAGACCGAGGAGACTGTTGAAATGTTGCTGTACTTGCATTAACTTCTAGAAGTGTAGAAAAATCTTAAGACATGCTATTTTATTTCCTTCTATGGTTAAAATGTCTTTTTAATTTCAACACATCTGAGGAAGAATTGAGCTTTGTTTCACTGAGGAGATCAGGGACCAACACTCTGAGACACATCCGGCTGAAACAAATGCAGTGTAATGGAGCTGTCCTCCGGCTGCTGTTGAACTGTAATGTGTGAGTGTGTAGTGTCATGTGGCCTTGTTGATGTAAATTAGACGGAGAAAATATTTGAAACACCTTAGTGCGACAACACCTCTTTCCATTATTGTTGTAAAGTACAAACAAAAAACGTAGAGAGACATTTGTAAACATAATACAATTTATTAAGTATCTTTTTTTAATAAATTTCTAATTTGACATTTTCCCCAGCTTTTTACATATTACAGTTAGATCTCAACGCAGCCCAACATTTACAGGCTATTTACAACTTAAACTTTCTCCATAGGGAAAATACACAAGTATATTGTTGCTTCTTCAAGTATCTGAATCCCTGCTAACTTTAACATTTTGTTTTGCTACAATATGATCTCAAAATGAGTTTGTTCAGAATCATTTGCATAAAGTCTGAAGGTGAAAGAAGGGCTGTTTTTTCTTTGTACTCGAAAAGCTTTGGAGAAAAAGCCCTCGATTGAATCATATTGAATCAGAACAAAACACAAACAGGATAACAGGGTGAATACTTTCCAAAGTGGCCGAATGTGATATCAACATGGGAAGAGGTCTGTGTAGTCGTTACCCCTGATGTACAGCGCTGTACATGGTCCCAGGAAAAAAAGCTGTATCATAAAATTTACACTGAACAGAGGACATTATTCTCCTGATGAAACGAGCAACAGTTACATCTTTTAAAATACAAAATCAGTTTTAAATCGTTACGCTTTTACACATACATGATACTTTAATAAAGTAATCCCAGTTTTTTTTTTTTTTTTTCATTTTTAAAAAAAGGGCTAAACTTCTGGTGAGTGTGCTACTGTGTTGTTTCACAGATCAGTACATTCAGACTAAATCAGGAGCGCACAGCCTGCCGTTGTAGCGGGTGCTGTGCTGAACTGGAGGCCTGCTGCTTGTCCAGACTAACAGAAAACAAACTTTCACAGTGCTAGCTTTGGAAAAGGATGGTCTTGGAAAGGAAAAGAAAAGAAAAAACGCACATTGATTGGATTATGTCAGCTGCTGTACCGATCCCAACCCACAGTGATGGATGATAGTTTCAACTCTGTGACAAAAAAAATTAATCTTACATTCAACTGCAACTTGTCAAAGTCCGCAGAGCACAACAGACAGCACCGCTAAGAGTCCTCACTTTCAAAACAATCACTATATTAAACACAGCCATGGCATGCATTCACAGCATGCAGACACACGTCCTACTACCATTTGCCCTACGAGACGGCAGAGAAACACACTGGACTAATAATTCTTGGGCCTTTATCAGCTTCTCTCATTCAGAATCCTTCGGGCTGAGCTTCCATTTGTACGCACGCCACTGTCTGTCATGATGAAGGGGTCATGGAGGTGAAGAAACCGTGATTCTGTTTGGCAAAAATATCTTTAAAATATTAGCAGCTGTGACAAAAACCTAACTTTATTCTAAAACGTTGACTTGTGCTCAGTGTACGGTCGCCAGCATGTCTGAAGGACAAACAGGAGATAAGATTCTGATTGTCCTCTGATTCCAACACTAAAAACCCAAACCCTCTAGTGCTGCTGTTCTGTGTGACGCCTGGAGCAGAAGACGTTAAGGAGGAGACGTTTTATTACAATAATGCCAGATGACCAGCAGGTGGAGCTACCGCTGCATGTGTGGTCACTGAGGACTGCAGCTCCTGAGCCGGAGCCGGAGTCGGAGTCTGGGCCGGAGTTTAGCAGCAGCGCTGCGGCATGTGGCCTCTGTCGGGGAGGAGGAGCTCCTCTGAATCACATTCCCTGTGTGCTGCTTATGGCAGCGCTCTGACTCCCACAGTCACAGCTCCCCAACGCAGCCTCCCCAGCGATGGCGCCAACCAAACCTACACAAATACCGTCACAAGTGGCGGTGGTGGACGCCGTGCTGGCAGTGTGACGTTTCCCTACATGAAGACATGTTTAAAGCTAATATGAAAATGAGTCGACTACCGCTCCTTCATCTGAGATAACACAGAGCGAGACACATCTGTCCCCTGCCCCCCGCTACACACACCCACACATGATGACCACCCCCGACGACATGCAGCCTGGAGCATCCCAGTGTTGGGATCGAGCTTTCCGGACACCGGCGCGGTGCCGGCGGAGGTTTGCGGTTTGTTTTAGGAATGTTCCCGGTTACTCTTCGGCAGCAGTGATGCTCGGCGTGATGTTCTGTGTGTGGAGCAGCGAGGTGTCGGCAGCTCTCCTGCCGTCGGAGCCGGCTGGTCTGAGCTGGTCTGAGACCTGCGGTCCACCTCCAATGAGGCCTGGCGGTTCGGCCGGCGGCGCTCAGGCCAGCTTCAGAGTGCTGATGGGGAAGGAGGGCATGGTTACCATAGTCACGGGGTTGAGCACCGTCTGCCCCACCAGCTGCGGGTGGTGCGCCACCATCTGGGCGCTCACCGCCGTCTGCTTGCCGATGATGGCGGCGGGCTGGCCGGGGGCGGAGCCGTTGACCTGCGGGTGGGCGTGGTTCAACGCGTGGGTGATGTGGCCGACCACGGCCGGCTGCGTCACGGCGACGGGCTGCTGGTAGAGGGCAGGCAGGTGGGGGCTCAGGTGGGCCACCGGGTGCACCGTGATGTGGCCGATGGGCTGGTGGGCGGGGGCCAGGTGCACCGAGCTGGCCGTGGTGGAGGAGGGGGCCAGGTGGGCGATGTGTTTGGGACCCCCTCCCTGGATGACGTGGTTGACCGCCTGAATGACCGAGGGGTGGGACACAGAGGCGTGAGCTATGACCGTGGGGTGGAGGTTGGCCGCTGTCACCATGTGTGTGTGTGTGGGGATCATGGGCTGAGTGGGAGTGCTGGAGGCGGGGGCCGCTGTGAGCGTGGGGGGAGCTGCGGGCTTAGACAGCGGCAGCGGCTGAGGCTGAGGCTGAGGTGGGTGGAGACGAGCTTTGTGCTGGATGGAGATGTGCTGGGTGATGAAGGAGGTAGTGGTGGTGGAGGCAGGGGTCAGGGTGGGGGTCGGAGCCGGCGTGGAAGTCTTGACTAGCTCCGGTTTGGCAGTTTGAGGCACGGTGGGTAAGGCGGTCTGCGCTCCGGGGGCTGTCTCCTCGTCCAGGTCGTCCATGACGTCTTCACCCTCTGCAACAACAGAAGAACTCAGTCAGTATGACGGGACACTTGGGGATCTACAGCAGCTAACACTAGAGCACATTTGTACATGGTTACTTGTGCATGATGACATTTTTCAGTAACGAGTCATCAAAAAAAGTTACTGTTTCCTTGGTTCCCCTGCCGGTACTGTTACTGACAATAAAATGCGCAGTTACTTGACTCAAAAGTCCCAACAGAAAATAATACACCAGTTAAAGTCCCAACACAAAAACTAAAAAAGCCGTTTATCTGGAACAAACCATCTCGCTCAGTATTCCTCTGCAGGGTGAGTTGGTTAGTTCCAGATAAACTGAAAGATGTTAGTGTTAATGGTTCAGGTGTTAAAAGGCGAATCCAAGTCATTTGACATATTAGAACACTTTGTCCACCTTTTTCCAAATGTCAAAAACGTAAGCCAGTTTTGCTCTTGAATGTTTACGTTTCCATGTTTTCAGTAGTCGTGGTAAACACATAGACCCCCCCCCAGTTCCTGGCTCAGTTGTGTTACTGGTCCCTACAGCCAGTGCTCGTGGCGATTGCCCCGTGGCCCTAATTACTTTTTAAAGGTAAGGTGCCCAACAGTGGTCCTAATAGGGACACAGGGGAGCGTCCTACCAGAGGCGGTGGAGGTGGAGGCCTGGTCCTCCTCCGGCTGCACCGTCTGTCTGAGGACGCGGTCGATCTCGATCACGTCCATCCACTGGCTCAGGTCGTTCTTCAGCTCCGCTAACCGCTGCTGCGTGGCGATCTTCTCTCTGGCCAGGCGCTCCATGTCGTGCTCGTACTCCTTCTCTTTCCGCTTCAGCGTCTGAAAGGAGAAAGGAGGATACGTGGAAATATGTTAGTAAAAACGTTAACTGTGAGCTGCTGCTGGTAAATGTACACCCAGCTAAAGGTTTAATAGGTTCTCATGTGCAGTGTAATGCAATAATCCAACACAACAGCCTCATAATAAATCATGTCTCAGCTGAGCTGTGGTTTTTTGTCACTGTAAACAAGATGATGTGTGAATCCAGCTCTTGTTTAAGGGCTTTAAGTTAGTTCATTACACTGCACTGGACTGGTTTATGATCCCTGGGACAAGTATGAACTGTAAATGTCACTGAACAAATTACTGGAGGCACTGTTGAATACAACGGACTAAGTGTACAAAAAACACAGATGATGACTGAACGCAACGCAACCTGTGAAATGTTCTGATGTTTCTAGCATCTCATCCACATAATTCTTTATCAGTGAGGGTATAAAACAATATATTGATTTATTTAGTTTATTTTTGTACAGAGACCTGAGCATAAATATTGTCATTTAATGTGTTGTACCAGAGTTGTCTTAGAGCTCATTTGCTGTCCTTTGGCAAAACACACAAAAAACATAACACTCAATCCGCACAATGAGTACTTCTGTCAGACTTCAAACATAAGCAACACAAATACAGTACACTATTGTGTAGTCAGTGAAGTTGAACACCATATCAAACTACAATCCATCTGAAAGTTTATTTTGGTGCTGATGCTGAATTGCTGGTAAAGGTGGAGCTGATGACATGGATTCATATGGAGTTGTATAGATCTGCAAACCCAGAACACAATGCTCTGAAGTGGACGTTGTGTCTGGCCAGTACTTTCCTGACATGGATGTAAACATTTCTGTACTTAAACTTTTGAATGCAGGGTTTTCATTGATAGTGTTTCTCCAGTGCAGTAGAAGTAAACACTCCGAGTACGGACTCACTGAGAGAGCAAACCAACTCAGTGACCCACGTCTTGTTATTGTAAAGCAATATCCATTTCATTGTAGTCTGATGGTCGGTCTGATTATTTCAACAATAACACAGAACAGCCTCATCATCCTCATTCACAATCAGATATTAAGCTTCAGTCACTCACTAAATCAGGTTAATTCATTGTAGGTCTGGTGTTTACTGCTCTACACCAACAAACCTCAGACAAAAACCTTCGTAACAGCCATGGTGTATCTATATCTGATTAATCAGGAACATGTCCAACAAGTAGCGTTTTAAAAATAAACCCCAGACCAACGCCTGCGTGCAGGCAGCAAAATAACACAGCTACAGAAGCACGAGGGAACGAGGGAGGGATGGGAGGAGGAAGGAGGGAGGAGGAAGGAGGGAGGGGGTAGGAAGGAGGAGGGAGGAGACAAGTCTGGAAAGTAAGAGGTGCTTCCAGGCAGTGGCTCTGTGTGACCTAATTTCCCTTAACTCGTCAGCTGACACAGGCAAAAGCAAACAAACCGAGCTGGACTTCCCTGTTACGAGGCAACTGGAGGAAAAGTTGAATGTATGAAAACTTCAACAAAAGAAGTAACACAAGAATTGTGCACAGAGACCTGGGCCAACACTGGGCCCCTACAATACTAAAAATGACAGACACCTAAATGGCTCCTGGCTAAAGGCACACTCTGTTGTTAGGACATGGAGCTTTGAAATCAATGACTTTGTATAATTTATTAATCATCAACTCCAGATCAGCCAATCAGTGCCGTCCAGCAGTTTGTGTGGCGTTCACGACAGCATGTGAAATGTTTGACCAACAACCTGATGACTCAGGATCATGAAGGGCCGCAGCCTGGACTTCCTGTTTAAGCTCATGTCACCGTGACTGTGTGTGAGTGACATTTCTGCTTGAGCTTCTACAGTAAAATATACACACTTACAGGCTACATGAATAGCGGAAGGGGACAAAGGCGGGCCCTGTGGGACTCAGCACCTGTCTAGAGTCCTGATCCAGGATTAGAAAGGCCCGGGCCAAGCAGTCTGCTCGGGCCGGGTCCCTGTGTGGGGCGTTCAAATACAAACACAGAGGAGGTCAGGTAACATTAACGTGGCAGAGAGGAGCGTTAGAATTCATTGGCTTTCACAATCTCCCAATATTGGTGGAGCTTCGTGGATCAATCCTCCAATGCAACCAATCAAGAACAGTGTGTTCCTGACCGTACTGTACTGCAGCCTGAACACACCGACGGCGTCCTTGGTCTCAAAACATGATGTACTGAAATGCCCTCGTCTCTGGTTGTCATGGAAACTACTGAAAACCACTCAAGGTTTCCTCGGAAACCTAAAAAGACCACGCACAGAGGTGCTCTGCAGTGTTCCCTGATGACATGTACAACGCTGGGTCTGGATGGAGTCATGGCGGCGGCGCGTGGTGGACGTCGTCCTGTCAGTGGGTCAGGAGGAGGACGGTGAGGACGGGACGGAGCGCTACGCGCTACCCCCATGTGTTAGCAGCCAGCCACAACTGTGCATGCCACACACTATGAGTCATGGAGAGAGCGAACGGAGGAGGGGAGAACCGCTCCACAAACACCCAGACCCACTGAACTCTGCCTGGTCCAGAGCTGCTGCTGCTGCTGCTGCTGGACCCAGACCCAGATCCACCTGGACCCCGTCTGCAGCAGATGGTCCCACATGACTCCATCAGCCTCTTCATCATGTGCCAAGGACTTTGTTTCCCTGCACACGGCCACACCCCTCCTTCTTCCACACAGACACACATACATACACCGCTGTGTGAGCAAATCTAGATCAGTGCAGGGACGGGGCTGCATTATGTGCACGTGCGCATGTTAAGTGTGAGAGTGTGCGTGCGCATAAGGTAAACACCGCTCCAGCGCTGTCACAAGCAATGCGAGTGTGGAGCACATGGCCCCACAGAGAACAGGAGAGGGAGGGAGGAGAAGGAGGGGGGGGCAGATAGCGGGGGATTGAACGAGAGCAATACAAGCTGTACTCACTGACTCACTTATGCAGCAGTCGGGGACAGACTGGGTTTTCTTAAAGGGCCAGTAGCAGCAGCAGCAGCAGCGGCAGCTCAGGAGGCCACGTTGCCGACATGCTGGAGAACCTGGCTGACTGATCAGGCCTCTCTCTGTACACAGGTCTTGTGACAGCGTGCTAACCATAACCCCTTGTCTCACTGCGCCTTGGAGCTGAACACAGCGCTGCACGTGGTATCTCACTGCAACAGTAAAAGGCTTGTCTTTGGGGCAGAAAATACTAAAATCACACCTTGTGTGTGCAAGCTTTTTGTCGCTCACAACTGCCCCAGTTACCTCATGTTGGCTGAAGACTAATGTACGGTCCAGACTAAAAAATATTGTTATTAAAGTTGTGTTGTGGTGCTGTCATGTTGAGAAAAACAACTAAGGAGGATTTTAGAAGACTAGAAAAAGATACTGTACGTGTTTGTGAGTTGCAGTTAATGTAATGGTGAATTGTTTTTCGACTCAAATCCACTAAACTAAACTGAGTCCTGAAGAGAAACCTTGAGATATTTGACAAAAGTGACCTTGGCTGCTCAGGAACACTGATGACTTCATTGTTCCAGGCTGAGATTTGAAAATGTCAAAACAATATGTGCGACTGTGTTTTAAGGAAATGTGCTCACTGACTGTCATTAACCAACAGAGCTGGGGGGGGGGGGGGGGTCATAATGTACACCTCCTTATTTTGTCTTATCTGTCGTCATTCTCCCCCCCACCAGATGGCACAACGCGCATCAGACTGGCATGTGGGGACGAGCGGCAGAGGAAGACGTTCAGTCAGCTTTCAGGAGGAGGGAGGAGGGGGGGCGAGGCGCGAGCGGAGTAAACCGAGCCTTGTGTTTACCGCTCCGTGTTCCCTCCCCTGCTGCTGGCGGCTAAGCCCGCTGGTACGCTGAGTCCTGCCTGTTGCGGCGCTGGGCGGGGGCCCAGCACGGGGGGGTGACGTCACGCGGCTCAGGCTAGCCATGTGCTTGCTGCTCATGTGGCCTTAAAAGCTCAGAGAGGCAGGAGGGAGGGGAGAGGAGAGAAGGAGGAGGGAGGAGGAGGGACAGGAGGAGCTTTAACGCATCAGGACTTATTTTACAGCTTTGGGTTTGGCAGCGCTGCCACCACAGACTCTAGGGAACAAATGTGATACATTGAAAGCAAAAAGCCGTCTCTACATTTAGCTCTGCTCCGGGTAGAAGCTGAGACTCCACCGACAGGCAGCAGAATCTGTGCACAACATGCGGAGGCTTCAGCTGCTGAGTCATTCCTGCCTGAAATGAAATGAGGAAGTGTAACCTGAGCCCGCGCAGCGATTGGCCGAGAATGTAGGAAACTGATCGCATTCGACCACAAAAGGGCCGACAACTGCCACCGCACTGGCTTCCAGACCAACACCAGAGATAACAGGCAAAACAAACCAAATGAGTTGTGATGCCGAGTTTATTAGAGCCTCAGTGTTAAAGTGCAGGCTGGGGGGTGGGGGGTGGGGGGTGGGGTGCAGGCAGGACACGCGTCTGTACCACCCATGTCAAGACAAGATGACAGTGTGTGTGCACGTGTTTTGTTTTTGTTGTGTTTTTTTTCCTCCCCCCCCCATCAAACCCCCCCCCCCCCCCCCCCTCCCTCCGGCCCTGCTCCACCCTCCCAGCTTCACATCAGTGAAAAGCCATCTTGTGAGGAAGCGGTACATACGAGTAATCTTTCAAGAGCAGCTCAACTGTTGTGACCTACAACAGATAAAGAGGCAGCACCTGTCTCTGTCTCTGAGGAGGGTTTACCCTCAGAATGATGGAAAGTTGTCTCTGTCTCTTCAGCAACACTCACTGAGTCCAGATTTATGGACATTTCTGGAGAAAATGAAAAAAGGAAGCAGTTGTGATTTGTTTCTATTTACATATCCTTGTCCAGATCAGATGCTGTGATAGGTAAAAAAGAAGGCAGGTCAGTCTGCCAGTCGAACACAACACCCTTAACACCGTGTTGCTTAATCACACAGGGAGGAGGGAGGGGGGCGGGGGGCGGATGGAGGGAGATTGGGTGACGAGCTCTGCACCCACGCTGTCCTAGTTTCCCTCTGTATCCACATGCAGGAAGGAATAACCAGAATGCTGCTTCTTCACACAGCATCAAATAAGCATGGCTCTGTCCTCTGCTGTTTACATATGTAAATATGCACCAGTTATATAACAATAAAGGATATGAACAACCACGGTTTGTGTCTCTAAAGCAGGCTAAGCTCTCAGTAGGAACATTATTTTTCTATATAACCACATAATAACATTTTTTAATTACAAATCCCAGCCACAACCAGACAAATACAACAACAACAACAACAACTGTCTACTGTCCGACAGTAGAGGTTCTGGTCACTCCAGCACTAATACACACAAACATATGGCGGCGGCTCTTAAACCACAGCACCTGATACCATGTTAGAGCCAGGATCTATCTATAGGAGAACAAAAACACTGACCTACGGCCAGCAGCTCAGCAGCAGCACAGTCACAGTCAGACAGACAGTAAGTAGGCCAGTGGTGCAGCGCTGGACCTTTGCACCAGCTGTTTACAGCCAGGATGCTCACACACACTAAAGTGCTTTAAAAGACTTGGTGAGTCATGTATGAATGCACATGGTGGACTCACTTTAAACGGCACAAAGCAGGAAATGTTTCTGCCATTCCTCAGTACGGGATCATAAAACACGCACAGACGCTGACAAAAGGCAAAAACAAAAAAGTGCTAGAAAAGCAGAACGAGACTAAAATCAATATGAAGGCTGAGCAGAAAGATATAGGAGATGTTTCTGAGAGATGATAAAGTAGTTCATTACTCAACAAACTTATATGATTATTGATTAATGGTAATATTTTAAAGAATGAATGCCTAACTCCTCTGCTTATTAGTCTTTTTTAACAGTTTACTGTCAATCAGCAGCTTAAGTGTATCATTTGATTCCCTCCCTTTAGACTCAGCCATCCTGTGTTTCCTACCCTCAGACTGCAGGACTCTCATCTGTCCCCAGAGTTAGACACAAGTCAGCAGGCTGCAGGGCCTTTCTTTCTACTGACAGACAACAGACTGACGACACTAAGGCCTGTAAATCCTGATATTTGCACCTTGACTTTCATTTAGTGGCTCATTCTTAACTGACGGTGCAGCGCTGTGCCTCCTGTGGGCCGGTGTCAGTCCCAGTGAATCCTTTCAGTTTATTACCTCTAGTAAAGTCCATGTGGTCCAGAGGAGCTTCCCTCTGTGTCTCTAACACTCTGTGTGTTCACTTCCTAAGGGATGCGAGTGTCTCTGGTCGCTTCCCTTGTCACTGGACCACCAGCCACGCTATACTGGTGGTTATAATCAATACTGCTGTCCAGACTTTAAATCCACTATGTGCTCATGACGTCTCTTTCATATTTGTCATAAAAAAGGAGTGTTTTTGATTTGTGTTATTTGCGGAACATAAATAAAACCTTGTAGCTTTCTAAAGCAGGAAGTTGCATTGTGCCAGGAACCAAGTACAAACAAGTCTTTGTGAGATTCGCAAACATCTGACAAATACACTTGACAGGCTGAAGCTTATAGGCTCAACAATACTCTGTTTATACAAAGATACGATACATAACTGACAACAGTGTCATATCTGGTGTTTTGTTTAGCCACCGATTTGCCAGAGATAAAATAAACACCACATCCATGTTGGACTGAGCCACGGCTGTCCCGGCCACATATGACAACAAAAGCAGATGACCGGGTCGCTTAAAGACTGAGCCACTTCTCCTCCGAGGGTCAAGGCCTTTCAAATAAGAATAAAGGTTGCCATACAACAGTCAGCTCACCGTGACAACTAAAATCATAAACAAGGTCAGAGACACCGGTGGCTTACCTGGATGTATCTCAGAGCACTTCTCAGCACGCTCAGGTTGGAGGTTTTCTTCTCGTCGATGTTGGGGATGTTCTTTTTCAGTGTCTCAAAGCACTCCTTCAAGTGTGCTCGTCTGAGGAACACAAGATACAGAGGGGGGGACTTGAAACGGCAGAAACGGTGCCAGAGCCGCCCTACGCTTTATTCTACGTACAAATCATTACACGACAAAACCTTCAGTGGTGATGCTCGAAAAAAGATCAAGGATAGCATTTAAATCAGACTTTTACAAACAAACAGAGGCTGTGGACTTCAAAGACTCAGACTGATCTATCAAACAAAAGCCACTGGGGGTGGGGGGAACTATCATTCAAATAAAACAATAAAAAAAAAAAAATCAGTTGTCTCGCTTTTTTAAAGAGGCCCTGTGATAGACAGATAGTTAATCCTACCTGTTTTTCTCAAGCTTGTTATGCACTTCTCTTGTGCCTGCCCTGTAACAGCACAGACGAGAGCACAGTAAGAATTTGGTGTCCAAAAGGGCAGCACGACAAAAAGTAACCAAAAATCAACCAAAACAGAGTTGTCTCGCTTTCTGTCCAGCAGAAAGTCCGGTGACAATATTTGGTCAGAGATATCCAAGACATGGTAGAACTCATAATCCAGTCTTCGACATGGTTGTTAATTATTCTGTTAAATGGACTGTCTCAGTTCTGCAGCTAAAAAATCATTCTTCTCAGCCAGACTCAGCAGCTACACAGGTGACATGTGTTCTGGTGATTTAAGGCTGATCTAAGGCAGTGGTTCTCAAAGTTCTCAACTTTTTTTCTAGAAATGTTTTTGAGAAATTTTACCATTTCTTTCCAGAATTTTTTTTAAGGAATAGTTTGACATTTTGGCAAATTGGCCCATTGCCATCATCACTATAGTCTCAGCAGTAGGTTTGTTACTTTCAGTTGTCGGTGCAAGCTATTTTTAGAACAGCGGAGCAGAGCCGTGAGCTGCTACGGCGGCTCATGGGATTTCTTGGTGTCCCTCATCAAACTCATCAAATACAGGTTTAGAGATAATAATGTTCCGTTATTATTTAACGTTACGTTATTATCTCATAGCGTGGTGAATGTGCAGGTCACAACTTGTCCACCAGAGCGTTTTGGAGTTTTTGGATTGTGTATTTGATGAGTTTGATGAGGGAAACCAAGAAATCCCACTAGCCTCCGTAGTGTAGCTCTGAGCAGCTTGCCGCTCTGCTCCGCCATTCTAAAAACAGCTTGCACCGACAATTAAAGGTAATGAACCTACTGCTATGACTATAGGGATTAAGAAATCTTACCATTTTTCCTAGAATTGTTTTTTAAAGGGGTTTTTTTTCTGAATTTTTACAACTTTTCAAGAAATGTTTAAACATTTTTGGAGAAATTGTACCACTTTTTTCCAGATATTTCTCACCAATATTTCCCAAAATTCACACCACTGGCCCTAATTTGACTGTAAATTGACTAAAAAATTAACGTTCTACAGTCTCAGAACAAAATACTTTGCTTCAACAATTTGTCCAATGGTCTAATTTGTGTCAATCCTTTAAGTCAACAAGTTTGAGAACCACTGCTCTGAGGGACGTTTTAAAGGTTGATATTGATTGAGAAAATATAACAGATCAATTAAAAACCAACAGTCGATGGTAAAGGAGTGAACAGGTTCAGACTCACCCTCCAGGCTTCTTCTTGTTGTCCAGCTGGCGGCCGTCGTCAGGAGGACTCCCCCGGCTGTTTGGGCCGTTCTGTAGAGGAGACTGCTGCAGCACCGGCCCCGACTGTGGGAGTAAGGCATGCTGCTGCTGCTGCTGCTGCTGCTGCTGCTGCTGCTGCTGCTGGGGGGGGGACACGATGGAGCCGGGGTAGCGCTGCAGCAGCTGCTGGTGCGTGTGCTGCTGGGGGCTGCTGTGGTTGGTCTGGGCGATGAGCTGCGGGTGGAGGTGGCTCTGTATCGGCTGCTTGTGGTTGGCGGTCAGCACCGAGGTCGGGTGGTCGGGTTTGGGCTGCGGAGAGTGCGGCAGGGGGGTGACGCTCTGCTCCTGGGGGGAGTGAGGGTCTCTCTTGCATGGGATCAGTGGGTGGGCGGCCGGAGGGGAGAGCGTGGCGACGGGCAGAGTGGGTGATCCGGTGGGGTTAGGGGTGACCACGGGGATAGGGATGACGGTAATGGGCATGGTGGAGGGAGGCAGAGAGGGGGGGGTTGGGGTCGGGGGCTCCTCTGGTTTAAAAACATTGTTGATGTGAATGGTTGAGTTGTAGTTGAGGTCCAGGTGCCTCGGCTGCTCCAGACGCAGCTTCTCCTTCAGTTCATCCTCTGTGGAACAGAGACGACACGTTAGCAGGACACACTCCAGCTACTAGACAGATGCATGGACATCCCATGATAGGCTACGTCTGCAGCAGAGTATCAGGGCGTAAACCTGGCCTGTAGTTACTCAACATATAAGATGACAACTGCTGCCTACAGGCTGCCATATTAGTCAAGATTGTTATTATATCATGTAACTAGGGAAGGACCCAAATTCAGTACTTTTATTACTTGTTACAGAATTCCCACAAAAGTCCCCGTCTCTCTCTGAAATGAGAAGCATGTTTCTCCTTCTGTGACAGTAAAAAGGGAACATTTACATTTTTTCAGACAAGAAAGTTAGTGTATCAATTCAAATGTGAAAGGTAGCCTCAGTCAAGATCTGGGCGAAACTTTAACCCTTTATTACGAAAAATTCTAACAAATTTGGAGAAGTGGGTAAAGATTAAACTTACGCTGTGGGGAAAAATTAATATTATGATAATAAAATGTGAAAGGTAGCCATCACTAAGTGTAACAGAGTGAGGAGCAAAGTACACAGGCTTCTCCACACACAGCAGCCAGCAACAGAAAAAAAATTTTTTTTTACTCCAACACCCAAAACTGGTGTAAGATGACGTCAATGACAGGGTTGTGTTTCACCCAGCAATAATGCCATTTAAACTGAAAGAGGAGGACAAACATTTGGCAGGAGCTGTAGGACGTCTCTAACTCTCTTTTCTTTTTTTATGCAGTCGCTGCTTGTGGTCCAGCGCTGACCAGGAGCATTAGCAGAGTTTTAAATAAGCAAACGGAGAGAAAACTCATAAAAGTATGTCTCTTTAACTGGCCCTACTTTGTGACAGCTCAAAGCTTTTAACAAAAGTAGTTTGTTGGCGTAATGGAGGTGCATGTTGCTGTAATGTAATCCACTAACTGAGTAATGTAAGGGAGATGGAAGCATGTCCATCTACATGTGACCTGTAAGAACAAGAACAGAAAGCGCTGTGAAGGGATGGAATTGCAAAGTACCATGAACTCCCTTCAAAGGCCCTGCTTCATAATGTATGGATGTAGGAGAAAACGGCTGTCTTGTTGCTATGGTAGCTGTGATGTTCCACGTTAGAGATCAAGTAGGTGTCGTTAACATGGTTCTGAAGGAGAGCAGGGTCACAGCATTACACACTGTTGGAGCTGTGGATCTATACTTAATTAGACAGCACGACGTTCGTTAGGAGCCGCTGAATGAAAACATCAGTGTTAAAGATCATAATGAATAAGCTCATCACAGGATGGACATCCCTATGGATCCTACTGGGTCTCCTGCATCATAATCAACACCTTTCTGAAAGCGTGTGGAGATCCTCGTCCATCCAGGTCATAGTTATGCAAGTAGCTGAACCTTTCACCTCTCCTCATAAGCTGCTTTAGATCATCAGACCTGCGTCCACAGTGGCTGTTATCTGACAATTTACAAGAAGTGGAGCTGTCCTTGATTCAACCCTTGCTGGCTCCATCTCCATAGCGAGCACACACTGAGCAATAAAACTTTCACGAGGGCAGAGTGTTTACTAGGTGTACCTAATAAACTGGAAACTCAATATACAATACCTTGACGGATGCCTGCCTTTCCTATCTATTATTTAGACTTAACGCTGGTTACACATTCAACAAGTAGCCAACAAGAACACTGACTGATATTAACAAAGATGTCAACAAGGGGAAACAGACTGTGTTTGTATGTATCTACGTATAAAAATCAGTTAAAATCAGTTATGTAAATTACACCAATTATTTTGAAAACTTTGTATAAACCAGCACAGTATTCATCTTTTGGGTTGAATTTTTTTTTTCCAATTACAATGTGTACAGGACTTGGTCCACCACAGAGTGTAACCAGAAATTGCATTTGTCTGTGAGTGAAAGAGTTTAAAGTTCAGGAACATTATAGCCCTGGTGACACACACACACACACCCTTTTTACTGAGGCTTGGTCTGACTATTACAACAAACAAAGAAGCTGCAGGTATATATTTCTATATGTGCTGTTTTCTTGTAACGTGAAACTGTTTGTATGGAAAGGGCGGCAACTTTTCTGAAGATTGACTTTCATTATTCAGAAGGAAAAGAAAAAGAACATCATGTGACAGAAAAGACGTTTCCATCTCTTCAGTACATTTCCTTGCTAATGGACTCAACAGTCCAGTATGTGACCTTTTGCTGCATATGTCATGTTACACTGAGAAATGTTTCCTTGAAAAAAAAAAAAAAATTAAAAAATCCCCCAAAAATCCAAAAGAACAGGATGTACTAGTTGGTGTGCTGGGCCGATTTCATAAGCTGCTACATGGCTGGTTATAGGAGACACAAGTTAGTATTGTGGTGCTGACACATACGAAGCTAAGGAGTGCTTTCCTGAGAGCAAACCTATCAAACACCTACAAAAACAAGAGGGGGTTCTGTAGACATTATATAACTGCAGCAGCACATAGAGAAACACTGGCCTACTTTCCTCCACACAGTGACCTGCTCTACAGTAGCAGAGAGGGTGGAGGGAGGGAGGGGGGAGGACTCTGCTCTCCCAGTGCAGCAAGGCGGGAGGAGCCGGGAGAGGGGGAAAAGTAGGAGCTCTCACTCTGACCCTGTTCTGAGGACCACAAACAAACTGTAAACGTCTATTCTGGCTGTTGAATGAAGAGGCAAAGAAACAATGGTTGTGTAACAACTTCAACAATATAGCATGATTATGTAGGTTGGTGTTGTTTACAGTAACACAACTGAGCTGTTGCATTACCTTGACCTGAGGATGGAGAGAGCAGTTTGAAGTTTGAGGAACATATTCCATTGTCACAAACGGGGTTGAGATAACACGTATTGTTTTTATCTTTTCATAAAAGATTTGTTTTAGTAAAGTATTTTGTCGTTTTTCTAATGCTCTTTCCCTAGAACACTTACATCTGTCTATGTGGATTTATGAGGATAATAATACTGGTGGGTGCAATATAGACTAGCACTTGCTTCAGTATCATGTCTCAATTTCATCTCCCATTGTGACATTCAATTGCTTGAGCTGGAGAATCATATTCTGCTACTTCACACAACTGTAATAGCTGTTATCTACTGTCATAGCATGGAGCTGCAAATGTATGTGTAGCCATTAGATGAGAGCATTACCCACATTGGCAATATATTTTTCATGGCTGTTCTAATGATGGGCACTATTACAATGCAGTGCATAGTAACAGATGAGGACCTAATAACAGTTATCATATTCAGAAAACACTTTCCCATCATTTAGTGTCGTGGTGTGCAAATTGCAGCTTTCCATATTATTTACATTAAGCTAACAATCCTTTCACAGTGTGACTATAGGTTACTACGTAAACATCTTCATATAATATCTGATCATTTGCAACACAAATATAAAAATAATAATAAATGATGTCACTAATTATTATAAGTGGTGTTGACCCATCACTTAAATTAAGACTTTGAGTTTTTGAGTCATCTCATCTTCTGTCTGGTAGATTAAATTTTCATTATTATAAAACAATAAGCTGTTACCATTTAGCAATAGATTTGGCCTCGCTGTTTGTGAAACCACTGAAACTGAGCTGCAGCATCTGTTCATCTAGTTAGTGAAAGGAACTCGTTTCGGTCCGACACAGCTGAGAGTGAGTTCAGGGCTACGGAGGCAGCCATCCTCTTCATAAACAATCTTTGGGAGGGGTTGCCCGGCACGCACGTGGTGAAAGGGGCGGGGTCACTCCCCCTCCTAAATTGTTACCACGGAGGGGCGTGATTGAAGGGCGCACACGTCATCGACAGACATTCAAAGCCCTCCACGAGCGACTGAAAGGCCAGGGAGTTTGTTTGTTTATTTATATATATATATTTATCTGCTTTCACGAGACGCAGGCGCACGGTGGTGTACAGGTCCAAACACCCGCACCTTGTAACCGAGGGGGCGACGGAGGAGCAGAGCAGAGCGGGGGGTGGGGGGGAGGACCAGAGAGCCGGAGTCAGTTGATCCCCGGCGGACGATGTCAAGTCATTATGTAAAAACAACCCTGGCATCCCACTGCGCCACCGCCCTTTGCCCCCCCACTGTTTTGTTTGTTAGTTTTTTTTGTGTTTATGAATGTTTGGTACTAGTGCGTGCAGACCACCACAGATAGCTACGGTGACGAGCACAGGCAGAAAGGAGGGAAAGGGTCTGACAAGTTTACAGTGACGCCGCTGTTGCACATTAACAATCCTGTCTATGCAGCAGGTTTCCAATGCAGCAGCCCCTCACACTGCAGCAGCCCCCTGTATGTTTAATAGCTGTTTGGGACAGCTGTGATTTCACTTGGACCCTGAGGAACCACAGCAGGGTTAACGAAAGTCTGCAACGCGTCTGCACAGCAAAAAACGAATATGAAAGTCAGACGGAAATAGAACTTGTGGTTTTGTTTTAACATAAAAAGGAAAATAAATAAAACAGACCATGTCCTTACTGAAATAAATCCATGAAACGTGCTGGTAAATCAACAGACTTCGGATCAGATTGGGAAAACCTTTCACAGACGCGTTTTGCTTGATTAACGTACTGAACGCGATACGTTCAATATCTCATGGTTACAAAAACATGAACTATGATAAATGTTACTAAAATACCGACTTACCACGTGCTTTCTGTTGTTGCTGGGCTTGCAATTCCAAAAACTTGGCAGCTTCTAGGAGCGTTTCGATGCTCATTTCTGTCCAGTGGGGGGAAACGGTGTTTTGTTTCGTACGAAAAAAAGGCGATAAAGCAAGTGCGATACGTGCCCGGGCAGCACAGGGAGAGGTCCCCAGTCTGAAGCTGGAAAAAGGGAAACCGGACACCCCCTCAGTACAAACTCTACCACTACGTAGAGGAGTTACAAACAAGATGGCGCTCAAAGTAGTAGGAACAAATAAGGTTTGTGAATCACGCACCGTTTGTAACCGCCCACAGACGCTACACTCCCTCCCCCGGTGGCAAAACACGGAGCGCTGCTCGGATGGGATTCACCCGCCACCTCCCCGGTCAGGAGTTACGAGGCGGAGCCCGCTGAGCTCGCAGGAGGCGGTGTTGTGTAGACTCCCCTGGACGCCGTGCCTCCACCGGGAGAGACGGTGTAGCAACATGTAGCTGAAGAAGCAGCTAAACTACGAGTCATGTGGTCATGTGACGTGTCGCCTAGCAACCACCTCAGTTCAACAGTTAAAGATAACCTAATGGACAGTAACGATTAACCAAAGTCGTGTCTGTTTTTTCACTCACGTTTTATTGATGTCATATTTTTTAAAAAAAACCGTGTACCTGACGCGTGCTTATGTGAAATGTATGTTTTATCCTGAATATGCTCCAATGTTTTCGTTAGCCAATGACGCATCAAAGAGTCAGTCCATGAACGCAGCAATGTACGTCTAATTAATGTAGTCGTTCGTCGGCCAATCACAGTGAAGAGCCGATGGTGAAGTGTGTGGTTGTGTAGTGTAGCCTACACACACACATTATATCATCAGGAAGGCTCTAAGAGTGACACCAGCTAAAATCCGTGTCAGGAGACTACACAGTCTTTGCACTGTGTCCATGACCTTTTAAAGCACTCAACTCGTGATCAAACATGTCTGCTAATTAAGTCAACAGCAAAACATAAGTCACTGTTACTGTACAAAGACTAGTCTCGCGCCAGATCCAGAGCATGGGCCTCCTCCAGAGAAGAAGACAAATGAGGCAATTAGTAGCCTAGCTCTCACAGCTTCAAAAGAAGGTAAACATTGTACTTTTTACTCAACCAAGTTCATAACACTTTAAAGATTAAAAATACAAATTGTAATCTAAACTTAAGTTGAACATATTGATCTCCAAGAGATTCAATCAAAACTTTCACTTTGAGCTCTTCAAGCATAGTTTTGCAAGTCTAAACACAGTTCAACTGAATGATTTACATATTGATACTACTGCGTAACAGCTAGGCCTACTTGCCATAAAAGTACAGCTCTGTATATGGCAGAAATTCAATACAACTTAACTAGTAGGCTAAATATAAAATGTGTTATTATAAACCATAGACTTGATTTGAAGGGGAAGTTAAGAATTGAAAAAACTAGTTGATTAATTCATGTAATTAGGCTTAGCAATGGCCAGAGTGATTTATATGGTCAGAGTTTAGCTATGAATGATTTCTCCTCTTGATGTGTCTGTACAGTACATGTGTATAGATATATAATGTGGGGAAATAACCAAGTAAAGGGGTTTATTCTCTGAAACATCAGTACACACCATTATCTGTTGCCTATTTGACAAAAGAACACAAAGTGCCTGGTTTTAACGTGGCTGTTGCTCTACTTTTTCCAGCTCTCACATGACTCTCTCAGTCTCTCTCACGCACACACACTCACACACACAGGGAGTCAACATCCCAGCAAAACCAAGGGACAGTTTGTGCATCTGCAAATTGTGTTTTTTCCTGAGACACTTCAGCAGTGAACGTGCACGTACACATTGGCCTGGATTTTACGGCCTCCTTTCCTGCTATTCACTCGGCTCTGGTCAGGAAATGTGTCGGCTGCGGCACAGTAATAATAGCTGCGACAATACTCGATGGTTGTCGAGGCACAGGAAAGGCCTGGGGGGCTCCAGGAACATCCCAAAATTACACAGGCTGTGTAAATGTATGTGCCGACTGCCTAGACAAAGCCATTCACAAATACAATATCAAAATCAAAAGCAATCAAAGGATTTTATCTTCATTCAACAGAACTGTTTGAAGAAAAAAAAACACAAACACTGTCCTCTTGTGGCTACTTTCAGGCACTGCAACATAATCAAAAACACAACAAATTAAATACTTGACTATACTTAAAAGAAACACAATGAGGTGAATCATGTACTAAAAAAATCTACATTTATTCCAAATGTTTTGACAGCATTGAACAAAGTATGAACTGCATGAAAATACTGAAATGATGTAATGGCAACATGTGGTTGAGATTATCAACTGGAGTACATTTACAGTAGATTGACGACTCGTGTCGCGTTTCCAAAGCTTCTCAAAAGCTGCATACAGTGATACAAAGAAATATCATCCAATGACGATCCAGAGAGGAACTTCCCAACAGACCGACACTCAGAACTATTAATACTAAAAAAATAATGTCGGTGAAACTCTTTTTTGCTGTTTAGGGCTTTCCGACAGACTTTAAAAGTGTGTTCTTCAGGTAAGTGCACAGCTGGTTCATCAGGTCTTTGGTCTGACCTTCCACCCAGTGCATCTCTACCACCACGTCGCTCTCCTCCTGAATCACGTTCAGCAGACACTTGAACAGGAAGTGCTGGGCTGCAGCGGAGCTCGCCGGCTGCTTGGAGGGCGTCTCACTTGCTGCAGTGAGACTTTCCTTCGGGCCTGCGGTCTCCATGTCCACGTCTTCACCGGTTACATCTTCTGAGACCTCTTTCTGTCCTCCGGCCGTGCTCTGTGTTACATCGTCGCTTGTCTCGTTTAGAGAGGAGCCATTTCCTGTCTCTTCTTGGTGCTGCTCTCCGGTTGGCTCCTGTCCTGGGTGTTCTGAGGATGTGGTGGTGGCGGCGGGTTCAACTGAGGCTGTGGCGGTGGTGGTGGTGGTGTGAGAGCCGGCTCCTGCGCAGTGAGGCGCTCTGGGCAGCTCTCGTAGCTGACGCTTCTGTTCGCGCCGCCTCTGTCGACCGTGGATCCAGGTGTTCTCCACAGCTGTCAGGAGGAGGCTCTGCTGCTGTTTTCCGCAGGGGACGCGTTTGTGCAACACCTGTCGTGCAAGAGGACAAAAGATGAGGAGTCTGGACAGTGCGGGGACAACGCCTGTGGCGGTAGCTAGTTACAAGGTCTTGGAGCCGTCTTACCTTCAGGTCAGTGAGCGTCCTCTCCAGCAGGGCAGTGATGCTGTCCACGGGGCCGTGAGCGGTGCAGCCGATGGCCGAGGCTTTGACCTGCAGCTCCTTCACCCCGGCCTCCTGGAGAGTGAACGACAGGGGCTTCCTGGACTTCTCCAGTTTACGCTTCTTACTGGGAGGAGACTGAGGGAGAAACAGAGACAAATTAACTACAGATTATTTTTGGACAAAAAAAAACATTATAAAAAGGACAGAATCATAATCTGTTTACTGAATTATAATGGTCAGATGGACTAATTAGAAGGTCTGTCTGTGTGGAGGAGACATGTCAACCAAGATAACTGGGATAATAAAAATGACACATGACAACAAAGGTGGTTTTTGTTTCAGCCAAACCTGGTATAGCGTTCTGTAGATCTAAGAGACACTTCCTGATCTATTGATGCTGTTCTTAAAGGGATAGTTCAACATTTTGGCAAATTGGCCCACTGCCATAATCCAACAATTCCAAAATGCTCTAGTGGACAAGTTAAATTGTGACCTGCACATTCACCACGCCATGAGATAATAACGGAACATTATGAGACAGAGTTGTTTTAGAGATGAATGCAGAGACTGCTTGCTGAAAAACTGCCCCTGAAGGGAAAACAGGAGAATGTTTTGGAGTTGTTGGATTGTGTATTTGATGAGTTTGAAAACAAGAAATCCCATTAGCCTCCGTAGCGTAGCTCTGAGCAGCTCACGACTCTGCTTCTCTGTTCTAAAAATAGCTTGCACCGACAATTAAAGGTAACGAACCTACAACTAAAACTATAGGGATTATGGCAATGGGCTGATTTTCCAAAAATGTTGAACTATCCCTTTAGCCTAATACTTTCTACAACTTTAAGACATGGCTGCACATTGTTAGTCTCACCATTTTTGGTTTTTAATCAGGCCTGACATTTAATCTGTTCTTCTTTGAGTGATTTTCTTTTTCACTGGCATCACAGCCTTAAAGATGAAATGGTAACAGCACAAAGCAGTATCTCCAGAGAAGGACCACCAGCAGAGGGCAGTACAAGTTGGATCACAGACACTACACCATGTTTCGACAACCAACAGATCTCTAGCAGATCTCTCTTGAATGCACAAGGAGACAAATACCTGTACTACTGTCAGTGACTTCAGATCCAATAACAACCAGGGGATGCACATATTAAAACAAGTCAAAACACACGAAGCCAAAAACAAATCTTACAGTTCAACGTGTTCATATTCTCAGTAGAGTAGAGCAGTATTTATCTGAGAAAAACTCGCAAGCACTTTCATTTCACCTTGTGTGGTGTTTTGAACCACCAAGTGTCCAGTGTGAGCGCAATCTGCGAACAACTTGCTGGTCTTCAAAAAGCGGGAAAAGTTTATGCACACCTGAACGTGTGACAGGAGGAGAACAGAACCTGAATAAAGATGAGTTAACTGCACTCTGCTTCCCCATTACTGCTGGAATATTCATTAATATACAACATTTGGTAGTTTGCCCTTCATCAGCCTGTGGACACACATGACAACAGCTCCATACTAACACAAAGAAGCACACAAGACCTGGATGGTGTATGGGGTTTTCATCTGTAGCTTCTTTTACTATCCAACGAAGGCTTTAAATACACTGAGTGTTCCCAGCAGCTAAACCTGAAATAAATTCTTATGTGTTTATCTGCAGCAGTTTGTTAGGAAGTGAAATCAGATAAACAGGCAGTAAATGTGTCCAATACTATCAGTATTAGTCTCTTGTATTAGCAGTGGGATTTATACTTTGACATGCTGCCGGCGGTGGTACATTATTCTGTTTGTTGACGACATGACAGGAAATGTGACGTTTAACCAAGATATCATTAGATCAAGCTGGGATGAGGCGGTTGCATCAGTGGGGGCGACTCAACGGAAGAACTGATGCTCAGCGCGCACCACAAGGTGGCGCTCAAACCACACGAGCTCCACCTCGACCTGCACTGAATTAAACACCGTTCCTTCATCTCTAAATCCCTTAATGTCACGCTATAATGGCGGTGGAGGTCGTTTACCAAACCACGACTGCAGCAGCAGCAGGAGCGGACGCTCTCGCCTGCTGCACGTACACGCCGCCACAATATTTCAAAGCTGCGCCCGGCGTGTCGCTGCAGGCTCGGTGAGAGTGGGGAGACGGTGGGGGGTCTGCCGCAGCAGCAGCAGCAGCAGCAGCGTACAGTGACGGAGCAGACAGCATGGCCGACTGACCTACAAACGGCAGAGAGAAGGAGCAGACTGTGACCTTCACTCTGTTGCTCTCATCTGACAACAACTTTGATCACTCTCATCTCTGATTGCATCAGACCCTCTCTCCCATTGTTACTGTATTCTTTTCTATTATTATATTACTTCATAGTGTGGCTTATATATTTCATTTGATATTTCTTCCTCTAATGGCTCTGAATAAGTAAATGACTCCATGTATATTTGCTGCACACTTAAACACATGAATCACCTCCATAAAAGCATTGTCAGTCTTGATCATGTCTTGATTTTTAAATAAAACACAATGGTCCATGAGAATGGCTGTTTAAGAGGAGGTGGACATTTTTAATCAGTGGGTTGATGATGGACGCTGCCTCGTCTGGCTCTCTTCTTTCATTTCTTACTGTTTCTCAGAGCCCCCCCTCTTCTTCCTCACATTTCTCCACGCTCTGTAAGCCCCTGCAGCTCAATGTGGAGGGAAAGGAAATCAATAAAGTCCATCAAGAAAACCTGCCTGTTTGTACCGAGCATCCTTGACACAGATTCTTGCATTAATACGCTGGTATACAAACACACATGGACGCACAACTACAGCATGCACAGACAGATTCACAGACAAAGGGCATGAAACCCGCATGTGCACACGTCTACATACACATCTCCTCTGACTCTGCTGCTCTTTCACTCCATTATTAATCCCACTTACCCGCTCTCACCTCGCTCCATACTCTCTCACACACTCACACACACACACTATGGATAGATTACAACCTCACAATGAAAGCTTCGCCCAATTTTGAAAACTAGACAAGGTAAAAGCCTTTGAGTCCAACAAGAGCTGCTCTCTCCAGATATAATGTCATTCAATCATCTATCTTGACCCCCTGAGTGCCCACACGCACACCACATGCACGTACACACACTGCAGGAACAAAACGCTGCCAATTTCCCCCTTCAGGCTAAACATTGTAAATCATACTCTGATCAACACCCCCCTCTCCTCCCGCCTGTATTTCCCTTTTACTCCACTCCCAAACCCCCTGCACTGACTCCTGAACCCTGGCCCCCAGTGAAGCTGCTGCTGCCAGAGGCCGGGATGAGCAGCAGCAGCATCAACCTGCCTCAGGGGTCACATTAGGTCTGGCCGTCTATTCTCTAACAGAACGAGGCTCTGTCTGTGTCTGTGTGTCTCTGTCCTCCTCTTTTGTCTGTGTTTACTGGATTTCTCTACATGCATCCAGTTTTCCTTCCAATCCACTGTTCATCGTTCCTTGAATTAAAGATTATAGCTACAAGTTTTCAAAAATCATACATCCACAGAACATCTAGAGGGGTGCAGAATAAAAAAAAATAGTATATCATATAAATAATTGTTTTATAGCTAAATTTTGACGGGTCCAAAATATAGGCTATATATATCTGGTTACGTTGGCAACGTTGACATCTCTGCGCCAACAGCATCAGTGCGTTGATCACGTGAGGCGGATCCTGATAGGTCTGTGGAGAGATGGTATGGTGCTAATGCTAATGCTAACTAACGGTCAGCCAGTACTGTAACGTTTCCGGTGCAGGCATGATGCTGGCGTGATGCTGGCCGGGAGGAATTAAACTTGTAGCCAACACCTTTAAAACAACAGCTTTTATAACTCCACGTTTAAAGGAATAGTGTAACATTTTAGGAAAGAGACTTCTTCTGTCCTTATGTCTTGTCTGTGCAGTGAATACTCAGACACACGCGGCAGTCAGTTAGCATAACAGTCAGTTAGCATACCAGTGCCACTGTACAAACTCATCACATATTGTTTATCTATTCTGTACAAACAGAGCTTTATCCACCTTTTTCCAAATGTCAAAAACAGAAGCCGGTTTTGCTCTTCTGGATGTTTACGTTTCCATGGTTTCACTAGTTGTCATAGTTGCGGTAAATGCGTGGATCTATTAACGCCGGCTTTTAACAATGGATGTCCATTTGTGTGAAAAAAACATGACTACCGAAACAACTGAAACGTAAATATTCAATTCCACGGGAAGAGCAAAACCGGTTCTGTTTGCTCAAGACCTGGGACTGGAATAGCCCTCACTGATGCCTCTGACCAGTGGGGGCTGAGCAGTGGGTGGGCGGGGCCTGGCAGAGCAAGCAGCTCCGTGAAAACGAGAAGAAATACAGCACCTTCGACAGAGAGCTTGATGTTCGGAAAAAGCTGGATAGGAACGAGTGTGAGCAGAACCATGTTACTAACTATTCTACTACCATATTTCCAGTCTGTATGCTGAGGTAAGATTAGTATGGCACTAGTGTAGAGATATGAGCAGCATACATCTAAATCTAGGCAAGAATATGAATAAACACATTTCACAAAATGTCAAACTATTCTGTTAAGAAGTGTTGATCGATTTTCTGTCCGACTCCGGCTACAAATGGAAATGGCCTGCATCTGCTGTCGCTGATCTGAAGACCTCAGGCAGGAGTAGTTAAAGATGATGAAAATATCTCTTCTCCTATGTTTTCTCACAGAATGCAAGGTTGATCATTAATCTGAAAAACTGCCTGGAAGTTTCAATCCATTCATACCAGTGATTATTTTCAAGATGAGTTCAATGAAGTGAAAAGGAAGACGATGTTAAAGGGGTCATGATGGCAGTAGTAGTCTGCAGGCTGACCTGGTAACAGTTTAAGTAGGTCACAGATGCATGCATGTCACACATGTTATAGTCCATATGTAACATTAATGAGCCCAGCCCATGCACCATGCACATATATACATCATAGCAGGCCACTATAGGAGCGCATGCACGCATGTAGGCAGCATTAGGTAGTCAACCATGCAAGGAATTACACACGCAGGAACTTCTGTCATGTAACATCCCACCCACACACACCCACACACCCACCCACACACACACACACGTGCTGGAGGGGTCTGCCTGGTAATGATGACGAGCAGCTCCCAAGTGTAAATGACGCTGGATTTGTGTGAAAGTGCAGGAGGAGGAAATGTGGGCCAATCTTTCTGCTCAACTGCTTTTCTGCTGCAGAGCACAAAACACAAACAGTCCTCTCAACACACACACACACACTATGGTGCACCTGCCGCCTGCCTCCACCTTCCTCTGTTTGTTTGTTTTCTATCCATCACCGCTGCTGAATCACTCCCAGTCTTCCATGTGGTGCCTTAAACTGCTCTGGCTCTTTTCACTGCGCCCCCGTTTGCTATTTGTCTCCAGCTCTCGCAGTCGAGACGAGACAATGGCACGGTGTGTGTGTTTGTGCAACACAGTCGTGCCCTGGCAATTGTTGCCTGGCTACGGGATGTTAAAAAAAAAAATCACATAGCTCCCCCAGGAGGAAAGAATAAGTGCTTCTAATGGAATGGGGCTGCGGGGAGAGAGGATCCAGTCTGGAGAAAGGGCGGAGACGGAGACGCTGCATTATTGAGGAGGGTTTTGGAAACAGCCGTGTCAGGAGCGGCTCCAAGAACAAAATGACCACCGCTGATAGTGTGAAGGGTAGTGAACGACATCATCCAGCCTCTTACCGTGGGGTCTGGGTGAACACTCGATTCTGATTGGCTGTAGGCTGTCCGCAAAAAAGTGATAATGGACGCCCAGAAAAGAAGTTCCGGTCAAATTTGCCTGATGACAGTTTTTGACCCTTACTGCAAGGGCTCAAATGCTAGTTGGTAACCATGGCAACAGAGACTCAGAGCATAGCAAGTTTTCTTGACCACGTAACGTCACATAACGTAAGCTGTCATCTCACTTCCCTTTACTTTGTTTTTTTTAAAATCTATGATATCATGTTTTTCTTTAGGACTGCTCCTTTAAATGACCTACTTACTTATTTGACTATTAATTCTTTTTAGTATAATTTGATCATGTATGCTGTTTCTGTTCTGAGGCTTGACTTTTAACGCGACTTTAAACTAACTAATGAATGTGTTGAACAAATAATGATAGCTGCAAAACTGAAATGGATGGATGGATGGATGAATGGATGGATGGTTGGCTTCAGTTCAGTTCAGCTCAGTTCAATTCAATTCCAATTCAACTATTATTGCGACAGAGTTGCTGTGTTTCCTTTTCCTCGCCTGCGGACAAGATATATTAAATAGTCCGCTCAGCTGTTGCTTATGAAAACTTGTCATTTTAAGTATAAAAAATTGATTTAATATTTATTTATTGGGTAAGTGACCATGGTATAAGCGGGAGGATGCCCTTTGAGGAGGCCTCCGCGTCGCCCATTCATTCCTGAGAATTGGACACCTCAAAGGGAATTATTCCTCACATAAAGGCCACAGTACAATCTGTTAAGTCTGAAGTGATTAGCAGGTCTGGTGACTTACCGGGACAATCACGTCGTCATAAAAGCTCCAGGCCAGCGCCCACCGCATGGTCCGTCCCTGACAGAACTCTGTGTGCGTCACTTTAGGCACCTGAGCAAAAGGAAGGTAAAGACAGAGTCAGGAATGAAATGAGCTTCATGAAGGAGAGCATCTATAATCTACAAACCAATCCCTGCCTCGAACTGGAATTATAGTTTACTTTCTGACTGTGTCTTTATTCTGCAGAAGATTTTCCAACTCCAGGGTCTAGAATATAAAGACAATATGCAATGTAAGTCTGACCTACATTGTAACTTTGAACAACTTTGAATGGATGAAGCCAGATTCACGTATCCAGAGGAGAATGAAAACGTGTGATCTCATCCCTCCGAGAGACATTTGTTGTCCCGTCACCAGGTGAACATGTCAACTCACTGTGCTTGCAGTAGTTTGTCATCAAGCACGCCAACTGAAGTTTGAAATGAATCTGTTTCACCTCATTAACATGTTAATTTACGCAGCAGGGCACACCAAACTCTAATCAGATCATCCAGTGTGGATGGGTTACCTGTGGTGCAGACATAGTGACATTAAACACCCAGCAGCTGGAGCTACTGAACTAATAGACTGCCTCAAGTGATATGTTCATCTGTGTGATAAAAATGTTAATAAGCTCTACATAACTGACTCTTTTTCATCAGTTGACTTAGTGCAGACTGATCCTAGAAAGCAGCCAGTGAACCCTGCACATGCAACGACCTCTGATGGTGTGAATCAGGGTCCACTACGTTTTTCTCACCGTGAGATCATGGGTGAGAAAATAAAGAGTGAGGGTCCATGATGTGGAAGAGATGTGGACCCGGTGTGAAAGGCCCTGTGCTAACTGAGCACTCTGGAGGTCTCTGAGGACTGTGGCTTCTGTAAATAGGAGGAGCGTCGCTTAGATGGAAGTCAGAGGTCAAACAAGCTGCATCACTGAGGCGGATTTTTATGAATTAAAAGCACTGGAGGAGAGACTGGAGGGGGAAACCAAGTAATGGACGATAAAGGCATTAGCATATTAACTAGGCCAGGTTTCTTTTTACACACACTTTAAAAATGAGGCTACACACTCCTCCCTGGACACAAGCCAAGGCTGCACTCACTGTGATGAGCAGCAGCAGCAGCACCTTCAAACCTCTGGAGGAGTCTGAGGGACGACAGGTGCAGAGGAGGAGGGGACGGGGACTTTAGCCTTCTTTCTATTCTTTTTTCTTTTAAAGGGATAGATAAACATTTTGGGAAATTGGTCCATCGCCATAATCCCTATAGTTTTAGCAGTAGGTTCGGTACCTTTCTTTGTCGATGCAAGATACTTTTAGAACAGCGGAGCAGAGCTGTGAGCTGCTCAGAGCTACGCTACAGAGGCTCATGGGGTTTCTTGGCTTCCCTCATCAAACTCATCAAATATTATCTCATAGCGTGGTGAATGTGCAGGTCACAACTTGTTCTTGAGAGCATTTTGGAGTTGTTGGATTGTGTATTTGATGAGTTTGATGAGAGAAACCAAGAAATCCCGTTAGCCTCCGTAACATAGCTCTGAGCAGCTCTCGGCTCTGCTCTGCCGTTTTAAAAATAACTTGCACCGACAATTACCTACTGCTATGACTATAGGGATTATGGCAATGGGTCAATTTGCCTAATGTTGAACTATCCCTTTAAGTATATTTTTGGGCTTTTGCCTATCATCGATAGTGTAGTAGTAGAGAGAGACAGGAAATGAGGAGGCAAAGAGAGAGGGGGAATGATATGTAGCAAAGGGCCGCCCGAGTTGGGATTCGATGCGGGGCCGGCTGCAGCGAGGACGAGCCTGTAGCCTCTGCACATGGGGCGCCTGCTACACCAACCGAGCTAACCGGCCCTCGTTCCGTTTAGAGCATGTGAGTGAAGTGAGCGGGCCTGCAGCAGTCAGGAGTCATGTGCTGGGCTGTTAGTTAGGCTAATGAAGCTAATGCATGTTAGGTTACACAGTGATGCGCGTGATCCAGCACCGCTGAAGGAGAAACCAGCTCCTTCATGGCTCATTTGTGACACTGCTTCGCCGGCATATCAGAAAGAGCTGATCTGTTGGAAGTTTTCTGGGTATCTGCAACCACCAACCCCCCGTACCCCCATCCCACTTCACCTCACTCCATCTGCTGCTGACACTAATATTCAACCCCACAGGAGCCATGTGTTGAGATGGAAGGCAAAGATTATTTCTAACGGGCCGTTATGAAGCCCTGTACGGAGCGGTGTGACCAAACAGAGCGGTGAGCTGCGACTGCTGCTGCTGCTGACCGCCACGCTCAGTCAGACATCTGGATACAGATGTGTGAGTGTGTGTGAGTATGTGTGCATTTTGGCCTTTTGTTCTGCCTCTCTGGTTACTCACCCCTTGTTTCCTCAGCTCCTCTTTCAAAGGTGCCAGGCTGCATTTCTTCCCCAACATGCAGCTGTACCACCTGCACAAAGAAGGATCCATATTAAGCAGCTGTGTGTGTGTGTGAGAGAGAGAGAGAGACTGTGTTAGAGGCTGACGGCCCGGGCACCAACTACCAAGCAGAGATCAAACGAGTGGAGGTGGTGGGCTTAAGGGAGCAGCACAAAGACAGAGGAAAACACAAGAGCTAGAAAAACATCTGTGTGTCTGTGTGTGTGTGTGTGTGTGTGTATGGTCCACAGTGGAGGAAGAGACGTTTTGAAGTCGCCTGATCAATAATCTCTGCTGTGCAATAAAGAGATGAGGTCGGAGTTGATCAATAAGCAGCCGGGGAAGATGGAAGAGCGATAAACACATCAGGGAGTCACTCTGGAAGAAAGACTGGTCACTTCTACAAACCTCGTCAGGATCTGTTTGTTTCCAGTCCACACTAATTAACTCTAATTATCAGGTTTTACTCAGTGGCTACAAAACTAAAGCTCTGATAAATAATATCACTGATAATGAATAAATAAATGTGAGCATCAATAAAGCTGTGAGAGCTAAAGCCAGACTTTTTATGGTTTATGTGTTTGATCTGCTCACTTCAACCTCTCCTCATACTTTCACAGGGAGGAGGGTGGAGGTCCTGCAGACACTCCTCCCCTGTCTCTGTATGGTTTTAGGTTGTTTTTTGGTTGTACTATAATAATTACTGGTAAAGGTCTACTTCAGACAAACGGGTACACATCCATGTGCCAGCTCGGTGTCAGGTTCGGAGCTGCAGTCACACCAAACCTAACACAGTTACTTCTTAAAAACTGGTTCTACTCCTGACTGACAGTAAGAAACCTAATCAGGTCTGGGAGGTTTGAAGATGCCCAGAGGGGTGGAGGAGGGGGGAGGGGGGGGGGAGCAGCCCGTCAGCTTCAGTTGCCACAATGAAATATTGAACAGCTCTAATATCCACAGATGTTCCCCACAGTAGGAAGAGCAAAGAGTTTACCCCCCTTCCCTCTTTATTCCAAACACCTCAAAAGGTGCAGCTGCCTTCACATCCATTCTCAGTCCTCCCTCCTCATGTTTCTAAAACACAGACTTGTGATTAATCGTATTTCCAGAGGTTGTAATTCTCATATGGAGGGCATGATGAATGCAGAGCGCTGCTGTGCTGTACGGGGAGCGGAGGTGGCTCCGCCCTGCACCACGGTAATTACACTTGAGTGGAAAGAAAGGTGAAGGAGGAGCAAGGTGTAGCAGGGGAGCGTCTCAAAGGACCAAT
Source organism: Decapterus maruadsi (assembly GCA_030347415.2). Lineage (NCBI taxonomy): Eukaryota > Metazoa > Chordata > Actinopteri > Carangiformes > Carangidae > Decapterus > Decapterus maruadsi. Next base: position 10,886,867 of record CM064885.1, on the reverse strand, counting down.
CAGAGAAGCTGGCGCTGTTTCCATGGGCACCTGGTGACTCTGGTGTCCCAGCCTGCTTTTGGGAGTGACAGTCGGCTGTGGTTGGTTTGGTCTGAACCTCAGAACTGTTCGGTGAGACTCTGTTCGTTTTCAATTTCTGTCCTCGCTGCACGAGCGGAGCCAAGCCTCGTGGGAGCAGACAGCTGTTAACATCAGCCTCTCTGAGGGCCACTCAACTTCCCACTGAAGCACTGCGCACACACAAACACCACACACACACATTCTCACTGTAGGAGGCCAAGCAGGTGTGGCATGTCTAATCAGTTTTAATAGCACCACTCTGCAGCTCCCTCCACCCGTGTCTCACTCCGCTGCCCCGGTGACAGCCATGGTAACGGGGGAGGGTAAAGTGAAGCCTCCACCACCACCGCCACCACCACCATTACCAATCCACCCAAACACAGCTGTTCCCCGTGGGCTCCCGGACACAGCACAGCACAGGGCGAGCGTGTGCCAAAATCATTTACACCAACTGTGGATGACGGCTCCATCACTGCACAGCGACCCATCTGCCCATTCCACCTCTCGATGTCTGCCCTCCACTGGTGCTCCGAGCCCACATTTAGACCTCTCTCAGCCTCTCACAAACAGAGGAACTGCAGCACTCTTGTTCCTCCATCTGCCAACTTCAACATGGAGCTCTGCAGCTTTAGATTTGGTTGCAACTAGACAGAAAAATCATGTTTGAGGGTTTAAAGGAGACATATGATGCCCTTTTTCCACAAATTAAAATAGTTCCCGTGTGTCTTAAAGACATGTCTGTGACATGCTTTGGTCTAAATCCCCCAAGGATCAAACATCACAGCTCTTTTCATCCTCTCAAAACAGCCCTGTTCAGAACGGCTGGTTTCAGTGCCTGTCCCTTTAAATGTAAATTAACCACTGCTTGCCCCGCCTCCACCCCTTCTACCGGTCCCAGGTAGGGGTGGCATTATGCAAATTCAAAAAGTAGTTACATCACTGGAAAACAACTGAGGGAACACCCAAATATATGTATCAGAGCCTAACCCTAACCCGATGTGGCTTGTTCCATGCAGGCTGCAGCAAATGACAATATTGGAAATAATTTAAGTTTTAAAGGGGAATTATGTGAGTCTGGTCGCTTTTCCACCGTTAACCCTCCTCTCAGTCATGTGCATTTGATTTTAATGAAGCAGATGAGAAATCAATCCATGGAGCGGTGGATAACGTTATTTATCATACAATTGCTCCCAAGCTGTTTAATTATAGTAAAAATATAGTTCTTCTTTTAGACCCAACATCTAATTGTCTTTGGCTTTTCTTTCCTTTTTATAGGCGAGTGTGCGAGTGTTTGTATCTCGAGTGGAAAGAACCGGATAGTATAAAAAGAGCACCAAGTCAAGTTTCTCCAGGTTTGTAAAGGGTTACAGAGGATCAAGACAAATGACTTGGTTCGGAGAAGAAATGGTTACTGGATCACACCATCTGCTGTGTGTGTGTCGCAGCTGCATCACTGCCAATGCAGCTGTGTCTGCTTACATTCAGCAGCAGAGGGAGAGGGAGAAAGCTCACAGGTGAAGAGCTGCCCTTTCTCTGTTAAATTATTCACATAGCATAATTACAGCCAGCACTGGTGACCATGCTGTGACCACCTGGTGGCTGTGGTCGCCTCCGTCTCTTCACGCGATCTCACAGGTACTGGAGAGAACTAAAAAGTGTCAGTTGTGTAGAAATGTTGCTGGTATCATGGAGAGATGCCAAACCTCCAAACCACAAGAAGCAGCAGCAACGCATGAGTCTGATGCAGGTCTTTATGCACCAAAGGGTTAAAATGGTGCATTTAAGCTCTTTACAAGATATTAAAGGGTTAGTATGTGTACTGTTTGTCCTGCTCATTATGGTTTCCTCACCGCAGGCGTTTCTTGAGCTGCAGACTATCGTGAATGATCCTCTTGACGAACTCCAGCTCGCCGCCCTCCGCCATGATCTCCGTCACCCCGCCTGTGTTCACCGAGCTAGGAGGAGGCCGCCGTGAGTTCCTGGAGTTTACCCCCTGCAGGGAGCAACAAGACAGACTGGGATTAGGATTAAATCCAATTAGAAGCCCGTTACTATCGTGTAAACAAATGTTTCATGTCGGAGCCGCTCGGGTCAGAGAACAAGTGCAGCATTTACTTCGCATTAGAGAGGTCCGACCCTCTGAGTCAGACAGAACAACGCAGTGAATTATTCTGTGGAAGGAGGACGCTCACCTTGGCCTCCAGCTGGTTCGCAAAGAAAGGAGGGTTACACATGCAGAAGTCGTAGATGATCTCTGTCTCTTCTTTCAAGGCGTCCATCAGCAAAGTCTTCTGAGGAACTTTAACAACTGGGGAAGTAAAAAAAAAAACAATGAGATTAGGTGTTGATGAACTGTTGTGACAGAAGTTTTGCTTTTTATTCTTACTCACAAACACAGAGTGATTCATTTTGTGTGTTTTTGTTGGGTCTTGTAACAAACAAACACATCCTGAGAATATGCTTTGTCGGCCTCTCTCATTCCTTTAAGTCCAGCCTGATGCCTTCACTGTCTTCCACATGGCAAGATGTACAGTTTATTAATTCAACAGTGGTATGTGATCTGTATCAGGGATCAGGCGATGCACTAAGCCCAGGTATCGGTATCAACATTGAGACTGAAAAAGCCGGACCGGTGCATCCCTAGTTGTGACACTATTTTTTTTTTAATCAAAAACAAAATTGCTGTCCCTGCAATTATTATTACTAGTTTATTTAGGGGACATTTAGGGGACATTATGTGCAATTATATTAATCATTTACAGAAAATGAAGAGATGGTTGCACCAGATTTAGCTCACAGCTAATTTCCACCTGCAGTCCCAACATGTAACATCTAACATAGTGCACTTGGCCATATTGCGATTTTGATTATAACGATGCAGCTTTAATTACCAGTTACTGTAGTTCCCACTTGTAGCCACAGAGGCTGCAGTTCATGAAAACCTGTCCTGATTGAATTTTGTTGGAATGTGACGTGTGTCCGGATGAGAGGAGCGTGTTTACCTTTGATGAGCTCAGAGAGGTTGTTCTGCTCCACGTTTTTCGTAGCGTAGTCGAAACAGATGTCGTCCACCTCTGTGGCGAGGAAAAACCAGCCGTTCATTGTGGCTCCCAGCAAGGGGTAGATACAGGACGCCCCAGTGCCTGAGGAAACACACACACACATATCACAAACGCTGCTGGAAGCATGACAACAAGGTATAAATTCATGATGATGAATGGAAACGACTGAGTGATGGAACAGAAATGTTTTGGGGGGGGCTCTTTAGAGTAAATTGTATGAAGCAAAGGCTGTCCCTGAACGTGTCACGGTGCCTCTCTGAAGCATTATCCTCAAGCCAGCGGCCGTAATGGTCGATATGTGTCAGGTTCAGCAGCCATTATTAAATCATTCACTTCTAACAGGGAGCGAGGCTGCATAATTCAGACAGAGGGGTGATGCGCTGATGGAGGGAAATGCCCAGTGGTGATCCATCAGGGAGCAGACGGCTGCAGTCTGCTTCCACCAATCACTGACCATACACACACATACACCTGACAGAACAGCAAACAGGCTGTGACATGTGGATGAGGATCTCACTGGGGACGCTGGGGGCGACTGGAGCCATGTGCACCAGCTGGAAGCGCCAACTGACATTCAGCGTGTGGCTCTGAGCTGCTGGTGACCACGTCAAGAAGAAACAGGAACAGGAGGCTCCTTTTCAAACCACCTGAACACTTTCATTCTCCACGCTCTGGAGCGTCGACCTGTTCCAACCTATAGCTGAGCAACCCGTCTTTAATTTATTCGGCTTCAGTTTGTGCCTGAGATCAAAATCCTGCAGAACAGCAACTTCCTCCTGCAGCGGTCCAAACAAACCAAAACAAATCAATAGTGTAGCGTCTCCATTAAAACTGTCTGTGCTCTTTTATGTTTGACGACAGACGTTTAATTGTAGGTGAGCAGTGGTAAAACGGAGAGCTGTAGTGTTTAAAGGTTTGGTTACAAAACACAAGAATACTTCTTTGGTTCTACTTCTAAATTTGTTTTTATCCTTTTTCTGAAGTTTCCATTATAAATCAATGATAAACTGCTAGCACTCTGATTTGTTGCATAGCTGGACACAGTTTGATAAAGGAGAAGCTTAGGCTCAGAATCAAAAATAACAAATCAAACAAACAAAAAAATCTACATGTAAATCAATGGGAAAAAACTTCTACATGTGTGTACCATCCTCCACATGATGATGTAATGTGATAATAATCCTAAAAACTGTAACGTAACACAGCATCAGTACCGATGTCGATGCCTCTGCGCAGCTGCTTCTGCCCGTCGATCAGGTCCTCCACCCAGTGGATGTAGTTGAGACGCAGGGGAACGGTGGGGATGAGGCGCTCCAGAGGGATCTGGATGGTCAGACCAAAGTCCTCCTTCAGCAGGGTGCAGGTCAGCGCTCGCACCGCCTCCGGCTCCTTGAAGTTCACGCTGTGAGAGAAAAAGAGAGTTTACCAGATGAGAGACTGTTCGAACATGGTTGGAAGTGTTGTTGTGCTGTGTGTGTGTGTGCGCTATCTTCCCAGGTACTGCCCCTCCTGCACCTACAGGCTGAGGGCACTGGACCCCGGTCGCTCACTAGGCCTCCATATAAAAACTGGAGGCAGAGGTGCAGCGGTGCCAGAGGGCCAATAGACAGCCTGTGTGGACTCTGCAGCGTCGCCATTATCATTTAGGAGGAGTTCTTCTTACGGTATATTGTGTTTTTCCCCTCTATTTTTTCATGTGGCACCTCCCCTGCGATTTATTTAAGTTGAGATATATTGTAGAGGTTTGCGTTCAAATTAGGGTTCATGGATGTATTTGTAAATAAGACAATGTGTAAAATAGTTATGATAATGTGTTAATTCATTTCCTTTCTTCTGTGGAAAATTTGTGTTCAGTTTTACAAAGATGACAAAAACATTGGCACCGTTGGGAGAGACTTCAGCTGTTCGTTATAAGACAGAGTTGTTTTTGAGGCAAATTCATGCAAAACCGTAGCCTGACAAACCAGACTATATATCATTAAAATGTCTAGTCTGGCAGCGACCGGTAGACCTTGGCTCAATCCAGGGGGGCGGGACGAAGGCTGTCTTTCAAATTGCCTCTGCACGCAACAGGGTAGCGCTACGACTAATCAGAGCAAAGAGCAGGACGACGTTAGCCTGACAAGCCAATTAAAATGTATGTCGTCATCGCATTAAGCCTGCCCAACGACTCTCTAAACAGATAGAGCGCTGAGATTGGTGAACACAAACAGTGTTCGAGACTCAAAAAGTTCCTATTGCTCGTTTCTAGACCTAGCCTCGTAAACCAGCCTCCCCCGGAAATGCATTTAATTCATTTCTCAGGGGGAAACAAACGGTTGTAACCGTTCAAACACCCCGCCTCAGCCAATCAGCACGTGATTGGCACGAACACAAACGCGATAACGTTTCAACAAGACTCTTGTTTAAGTTCTGTAATTGATGGTATTTCATTTAGAACTTCCCTTACTGCTGTTTTTACGCCGCTGTTTGATAGCTCCGCCATGTTTGTTGTAGGTGAGTCCAGTCCATGTAGTGATGTTTTCAGGCCCTGATTGGCCAACGTGCTGTGTCAATCACAGCGGCGACGCTGATTGGCTCGGTAGACGGCCGATTCCTGGCGAAACGGTTTCAACGGGGATGAGGCCAGACTCCCCCTGAGAAATGAATTAAATGCATTTCCGGGGGAGGCTGGTTTACGAGGCTATTCTAGACCCACCTACGGAGCAAATATATATTTGCTGCCGCTAGGGTGTGTCTAGATTTCTAGGCTAGCAAAACCGCTGATGCATCAACAATTAAAGGTAACAAACCTACTGCTATGGCTATAGGGATTATGGCAATGGGCCGAGTTGCCAAAATGTCGAACTAGCCCTTTAAAACAGGGTTCCCCAATTCCGGTCCTCAAGGGCCACTGCCTTGCATGTTTTAGAAGTTTCCTGCTACAACACACCTGATTCAAATGATCAGCTCGTCATCAAGCTCTGCAGTGGCCTGATAACGAGCCACTCATTTGAATCAGGTGTGTTGTAGCAGGAAACTAATAAAACATGCAAGGCAGTGGCCCTCGAGGACCGGAATTGGAGAACCCTGCTTTAAAAAATGGTGGAAGTGCTGGAGAAATTGTGGCCCACACATTGGCAACAAGACCCACATATTCTGGTTATGCCCGAAACTGAAAACGTTCTGGTAAGAAGCGTTTGAAACACTTAATGAAGTATTTGGTGGAACAATGGTTCTACTAAGTCTATGCGGTATGCTACAGTGAATCCATTCTATAATATCAATTTGTTCTATTTTGTTTTATTTTTACTTTATAAAAATGAAGTAAAAATTACAGTCTCGGTTTCCTTTGTCGTCAGAATTGTTATCGTGTCCCTATAAGCACTACTTTGTACTGAACATTTAGGAAAACAGCAGATAATATGATGAATATGATTCTGTATGTCTGATTTTGAATGAAACTCAAATAAAAACTTAGTTTAGTTGAAAATGAAAATGATGGAAAACAATGAGAGATGAAAAAAAAATGGCTGAGATTATGTGAAATTTCGCTTAAAGGATGTTTTCAATTTAGTGCGCTGCTGGTGATCATCAGCAATTTGCCCAACTGCTCTCAGTGCAGCACTTCATTAAGCGCTTCTCTGAACTGCATTATTTCACATCACACACACACAGTTGAAGGACAATTGAGAGATAAGCAGCCCATCACTTCACAATCCCCCTCTTAATGACAATGAAATCCACGTTTGGAGCACTTCTAAGACCTCCCACTTCCTAATTCCCAGTTCTCAGTCACACTCGTTCAGCTCTGCCGTCTTTCTCCTCCCGACGTGTTTAATGATTTCAGCTGTCGCACATGCAGGCATGAGTGTGCGACAGACCAAATGTGTGGGTGAGATAGGTGTAATTAAAGCTTCTCCGAGCGCTTTCGCACCTCGGCAGATGCAATTAGACACATCCTGGTGACTGGAGCGTCTGGCAGCTCGCGGGTTTGGTGTGAGGATATTCCAGCGGTATCTGATCGTGTTATTATTTTCACTGTTTGTTTTTTTTCTTCTTCCACAAATCAATTTAGACTTGAACACAGGACATATTTGACTGTCAGTATTCAGCTACCCCTCACTGATGCTTCACACCAAATAAAAATGAAAGCCTGTGCAATGACAGCAACTCCACTATTATATATTAAGTGCATGTTCAAACTGACAAAAAAAACACAAAACAAACCAAGGGGCTTTTCAGCCTCAGGTTCCAGTGAATATGAGCTACAATACTGGGACCCAGGCTGAATCAACAATGCACACTAGTTTATCAAGTGTATCTGGACTGATTCATTCCACAATAGGAATGGACAGTAGGAACAATACGTTCATTAGGGCTGTCGCTTTTGATATTTGAATGAAGATTCAAGTGGAAGGAGGGCAAACAGCTCCAATTCAGTGTAGTCTAGGAGCACAACAGGCTGCTGCTGCTCTTTTGACCGCAGCTCATCAAAAATGTAGGAGGACTCCAGTGAGTGAGGCCAAGCTGATCCAATAGCAACACATCTGAGAAGCAGCATGGCTGCAGGTTCAGTGCAACACGCTGTATGGGTTACAGTCAGAGTTTAAATAAATGAATGAATGAATGAATGCAAGAGCACAGTAATAAAAGGAGGAGAAAACAACCAATACAAAACAACAACATACAATAAGTGAAAAAACAAACAAAAACTTAATAATTATCAAATTTGTGTTCAAAAGGAGTTAGCCAAAGCTTATTAAATGCCACCCCTTCTCCTGTGTCATTTATATTTCCCTCCACTTCTTTAGAGAATCTAATGATACTAATAAAATCATGTGTTTGTTAAAGGGATAGTTCAATATTTTGGAAAATTGGCCCATCACCATAATCCTTATAGTCTTATGAGTAGGTTTGTTACCATTAATTGTCGGTGCAAGCTATTTTTAGAACGGCGGAGCAGAGCTGTGAGCTGCTCAGAGCTACGCTACGGAGGCTAATGGGATTTCTTGGTTTTCCTCATCAAACTCATCAAATACACAATCCAACAACTCCAAAACGCTCTGGTGGACAAGTTGTGACCTGCACATTCACTACACTATGAGATAATAACGGAACGTTACAAGACGGTGTTAAAGGTTAACAATTAAAGGTAACGAACCTACTCCTAATAGGCATTATGGCAATGGGCCAAATGCTAAATGTTGAACTCTCCCTTTAAATACATTTGTGTTGACATAACAATATTGTATTATGATATTAGTATTTTTTATTATTTAATTTTTATTTTATCCGAGATCTTGGAAATGTATTCTGTAAATGTATTTATTCTATTTATTTAGTTTTTTTCATATCTGTGAAAGAGCTGTAATGTATTGTGTTTGCGTTTGACTTAATTCAATATTCAAATAAAGTAAAAGAAAAGAAGAAAACGCATGTCATGCATGTTCCTTTTGAACTGCGACCCGAATGGAGGCACAAAATGCCCCAAGAATCATATTCTGAAAGCCTTCCCAGGTTGGACTGAGGGAGCACACCTGCTCTGCTGCCCAGTTGATTGCGGTCACTAATCACTGCATCTTCACTGAGCAGTGGTAACAGAGACTAACGACCCTCCTGCAGCCAGGTGTGAGGCGGATACTAATGAGAAGTGATTTACCTGTGGAGCCTCACATCAATCTTACCCAGTGTCTCTTCAACCTAATGAACAGCTCAGGTTAATGGTCCGACCGCAGCCGCTTCTGAGGGACTCTGACCTTTTAGAGAAAAACTAACACCTGGCTCCTCTGAGGCTCAGCGACACGTTCACATCGAGACAAACCGGAGAAGAACCTGCGCTTTTAAAAACTGAATCAGCCTAATGAGACAGGAGCGATCCATCAGCATCAGCCCAAAATGAGCAGCAGCCTCTCTCCGATGCTCTGCCCTCTCTCAGTTCTCCTCAGAGGCGTCATTAGATAAGGATCAATATTCAGAGAGGGAGGCTGCTCAGGCCAGCCCTCTATTTTTAGCCACTGATGAGTGTGAGTGTGTCAGTGTGTGTGTGTATGTGCGTGCGCATTGCAGACCGATCACTCCCATCAGCAGCACTGCAAATGTCTCCATGGCAACCCCACCTACTGAACAGATGAAGAGAGCACGCAAATCTGGCCACGCTGGAGCAATGGCTGCTGACGGCAGACGGAGCGTGCGAGTCCCCGCGATTTTTTTACGCCCCTGCGCCGCCGCGCGTTGACGTCACGGGGACGGGCCGCAGGATGGGACAAAATGTGGGTGAAAAAGTTGAGATGTGGGGAGGGTGGAGGGGAGGTGGGTGGGGAGAGATAGTGAGCTGAAGCGAACCTGTGGGGAGGGTGAAGGAAAAGAGGCAGAGACGAGCCAGCGTTTCCAAAATGATTGCAGCTTGTGTTGAGATAAAAAAAAAGGACAGGAGCAGGTGAGAGGGAGCAGGAAGCAGGGAGGAGGAGAGGGAAGACTGGGAAGTGCTGAGAGGGAGGAAACAGGAAAAGTCCTTCAGGCTCAGATGGATGAAGAGGACGACGGCATCATTAAAGAGGAGGGCAGTTTACTCCCGAGACAAACGGCTCTCTCACCTGCGCGCTACACCATCAGCATCCACGCAGTCTCCGTCCACGCTGAGGTGACCTTCAAGCTACACCTACCTCACTCACTCCAAATGTGCTGGGAAGCGTTTTGTGCTGATTAGCTGCGCCTCCTGCTCCTGTGTCAGGTGTTCTTTAGGTTTTTTTTTTCTCTTAAAACACTGACTGAGACACATTTACAGTCCTCACAAGAGCAGGAAGCAGCGCCGCGCCAAAAACTCCAAAAACAGATCAGAGATAAACTGACTTTTATCATCATCATTTTATCAGCTCATTAATGGAAGTGCACAAACTGATGGGATGGCTGAGGCGTACAAACAGCCATCAGGACCCTGGTAACAACCTGCAATCACCGCTGGAAATTACTGCTGCAAATGTTTCAATCACAATTATTATTCTGAGGATTCAGGATTTGATGAATTCATTTTGCAATTCTTCAAGATGTTGCCCATTTTCTATTATTTTGGTGAGAAGGCTGATTTTATGTGCCGTGTATTTTCTAGCTCATTTCCTGGAAAACCTTCCTCACAATCTCTTTAAAGTTAGCTGGTATTCCTCCACAATATGAAGCTGCTTATGAGATGGAGAGACTATAAAGACTAAGATTATAAAATGGAGAGCACCTTTTCCTCCGTTTCTGAACATACAGATAGTTCAGAAACTGTCATCAATATCCCTCAGATTTTTCCTAAAAAGACAAATATTCTTGAATCTGTCACAGTGAGTCATGTGAGTCACGTGGTAGGAAATCCATAACTGCTGAATCTGTGAAATGTTACAGCAGCTAGGGAATACATGTTATCTGTTCAAGAGCAAAACTAATTACTGGTATTAATATGCAGCCTTTACAGCTTGAGTAGTGGATTCATGATGCACCACAGTGACTGTTCAAGTCACCAAGAACTGAAACTTAAAATCTCTTAATATTGCAGGTGTATTGGGTCATTTAAAGAGCTTTGGTGTTAATCAACACATACACAAGCATTTCACCGTTAACAGAGCTGCCTGCTACGACAGTTAGACTGTGAAGAACAATAACAAGCTCTCCAGTCATTAGGAAGGGAAGGGAGGGAAGGTGGTTGGTGAACCACAGCAGCTCTGGGAGAGTCATGATGCCTCACACCCCTGAAATTCTGAATCTGAACTGCTCCCATCAGGCCGGCAGGAATACATAAAAGAAATATTTTCTTTCATGTGCTATACTGGCACTTCATGCAGATGACTGCAGCTGATTTCAAGGATAATTTTTCTTTTTATTCCAACACACTGCTGCTGGTATTTCTGGTCCACCTGCATGGTTTGTCTGTGTGGTATAGGAGAAGGTCTTGTGATTCATCTTTTTGCTCCTGGTATAATTTTATGCAGAGGAAGCTAAAGACAAATTTATATATATTTATATAATTTATATATAAGAAAATAATCAATATCTATAGCAACATAACATGTTCTCCATTTGTGTTATAATTTCTACCACTCTGTATGAGCCTATTTAGGAAATATCTTAGCAATTAAAGGTCCAGTGTGTAAAATGAGGGGAAAACAATAACATCTAGAATTCAGATTATAAATAATAATATATTTTTGAACATGAAACTCTTGAAACGTACTCTCTGGTTGGCTGGAATTTCCATTCCGTACAAACATGGCGGCGCAAGATGGCGACACTCAAAGCAAGACCCTTGCTATATGTATAAAAGAAGAATTATACGGCTATGAAAACCAAACAGATTTTATTTTATACTGATTATTCACTTATACATTAGTAGTATATTCAGATTTTAACAATAAGCTTTGAAAAACATTACACACTGGACCTTTAAGAGCTTAATACCCGTCACTTTTTAGTAAATTATGAGGAAGGTTTTCAGCTGGAGGGATTTACTTGTTTTAAATGGATCAGTGGACCACCTCATTGTCTCAGCATCAGCTGTGGAAAAGCACCAGATCTGATTAGACGTGTGTTCTCGGTGCAGTCTCCATGTGAGCACTGCCACTTCCAGTTTAGACAGCACAAGAACAACAGAGGTAAATCTGTTTAGATTTCAGGGTGAAGTCGTCAACCAACAACCACTGAACCAGCAACCATTGAACCAATCACATGAGTGGAGATAATGGGCTCTGTTCATGTCAGCTCCGCAGAGCTAATTGGAGCTGCTCACCAGAAACCCTGCGGCCATCCTCAACACAACGCCAATTATAATTCATAATTAACTCATTTTCAAATAAATGATTTTGAGGACAGAGATGTTTCTACCTGGATATCAAAGCCACCGTCTACAGCACATTGAGTGGGTCAAATATGGAAAAATGATATCCAGCCTAAGGCCATGACTTCTTCTTCTTCTTTCTTACTCCCATCAGATAATAAACATAAATCTGAATGTTAACGGCTCGGCTGGGTTTTCCATTGAGAAGTGTGAGTTTACATTTATCAATTTAAAGCAAGGCATCGTGGAGTTTTAAGTATTCACTCGTTCACCCTTAATTGCCCAGAACAGGCTCAATAAAGCCTCTCTGAACAGAACTGGTGCGAAAATTAAACATTACACTGAAGTGAAAATCCCTCCACAGATGATTGTCTTCCAGCCCATGAAAAATATGGCTGCCAAATTAAATGTCACCAGGGCTGTTGCATTTTTAATAACCGCTCATGCCTCCTAATCCCACCCCTCTATCTCCCCGATCTCAGCCCCTCCTTCTCCTTCACAAAAAACTGAGAAAAAAAATAAAACTGACTATTTGGGGGTTTATCTTTTCCTCACTTCAATTCCAATCACATCCACCATATTTCTAGTGCGGCTGCCTCTGGTCTGAGCTCCACTCTCTGCCCACTGCTATCAGCCCTCTCCACCGACGACTCCTAAATGAGGGAGACGTATCTCCCCCGAGGATTGAGTGAGTGTCTCCCCGAGATTACTCTCATCCCCTAACTCGCTGCTTAAATACTTAAAAACCCAGGAGATGAATTCATTGGGAAATACAAAACCACGCTAATCCCTCCACTGATGGAATGACAGACTGACGAGGGGAGAGGAGCCAAATTTCTGCAGACGGTTAACCAGAGCCGCCGCCACGCACGAAGTTATAGGCACAAATCCTGGACATCCGTTCATGTTGTCAGCAAAGACAATGAACTGGCAACCGACTCCTGTTCCCAGTTTACGTCTGATCAGGACAGCCTTTTGTTTTCCCACTGGCTCAAATGTTTAAGGAAAAAAAAAGTCTCCCACTGCTAAAAAGTGACAACGATTCCAGGTTAGAGCTGGAACAACCAAAAAACAAATTAATCGCCACCTCTGATATTCAGTTAATAAAGTAAATTTGCAGTTAAACATGATAAACCTATTCTCCTCTTCCTCCTCATCTTACATTAAAGCCCCAGTATGGAGCTTTTAACGCAAAAGTCTCTGGTTTCTGCTGATGCGTCTGTGTTACCTACAGCAGCAAACAAGCCCATCGGTGTGAAGATACGCTATTTCTAAGTAGTCTAATTCTATACCTCTGGAAGGCATGGTCGGGTCGGACCACTGACGAAACGATACGAATAGATACATTATGCTGCTAAAAGGAAAAAAAAAAAGGCAAGTCCCGTCTTCTTTCCGACGTTTCCAAGACAAACGAGGAAATGCAGTCTTACTTCTGGCAAAACACCACCGCTTTCGTCCACAGTGGCCACCAAAATCAACACTAAATGAAAGCTCTGTACAGGGGCTTTAATATTCATGGTGAGTTTGGGCTGGTGGACCTTTAATGACGTCATCCTGGCTCCTCAAGCTTTATTTTCTATCTTCATGTTTCATCAAGATGAAAATCAGCTGTTCCATCAATAATGAAAACAAACGTGCAGTCCTGATTCACACCACAATGATCATCACCAAGATTGAAAAGTTGTTCATGTGGACAGATTTTAAAAATAATCATCCACTGGCAACCTCCACTGTGGCCATTCTTGACTACCTTGACTTCTCTCCACAACTATCAGTGTGTCTTGTGAGCCAAGTTTTCATTCACATAGAAGCTGCTGACTGAACAAGTCTGTGGCAAACACACAGAAAGAGACTGTAGAAGTACAGTTTCTGTATCTCAGCACTGTAAAGCAGGTATGTGAGGTTCTGTAAACTTATACATTTTTACATACAGTGGTTATCTAATAATCTGTGTTTTAAAGGAGATCAAAAATCAATTGATTGGGGCGTCACGTGGCATAGTGGGTAGAGTGGTCGGCCCTGGTTCGAGTCCCGCATCGGGCGCCATTTACTGCGCGTCATTCCCCCTCTCTCTGCCTCCCCGTTTCCTGTCTGTCTCCACTGTACTATCTATAAAGGCAAAAATGCCCAAAAAATATACTTAAAAAAAAATAAAATCAATTGATTGGGTTGGGGTCATCAACATGCACTGGGACTAGTAAAAGCCTACAACTCTGGTTTGTGAAGGAAACAGCAGTTTGCATCTCTGCCCCACCAATATATAGACAGCTTGCATCAGTTCAGGGTAATGAACCTACTCAGACTATAGAGATTATTGCAATAGGCGAATTTGCCAAAATGTTGAAATATCCCTTTAACTGAGACCAATAGATTAATAATAGCATATCGTGAGTCCGTACTCCTCTCACTGCTACCTGTTTTCAGTTTTCTGCTGTCTTGAAGGTTGAACAATAAAGTCTGGTTGTTTTTCTGCTGTTCTGCTAACCCTCCTCCTGGTCATGTGCATTGGTTTTCAACGAAGCCAGCAAGAAAGCGATGGACAACTTTATTTATCATATACGTGTTGTGTATATTTGTGTAGTCTTATAAACTCATTAACAAGAGATTACAGGTTACAGGGCTCTGATCTTATAAGGTTGGTTTTCAGCCAAGAGACGCTAGGTGGAAGGCAGAGAGCCTCCATTCTCCCTGGTCATTTAAGGTCAAGTCATTTAACCATCACAATTACTATGAAACTGTTTAATTACAGTAAACATCCTGCATAGTCCCTCTCTAAAAATGACTCTCAATCAGCAACTCAAGCGTCTAATTCTCCACTTCCACACTGAATGTCTCGTCCCAACACCTCCAGCACATTGTCTGTCTGTCTGTCTACCAGGGAACCACTGACAGACACTGTGACACCACAAACTGCTAATTAACACCTGTCATAAACAGACAGAGACAGAGTTTTCCAGCATGCCCACACATGCGCGCTCTGCCCGCAGTGACATGATTGACTGGCCACCTCGCAGCCGTACAGGACCAGCCCACGTCAATATGTTCGGTGTCGCAGACAGATGTTCAGACTCGTCGCCCGCACCGACACCACGTCTGCGTTCGTCTACACAACACCGACAATAACGAGCCGTTTCTTCAGCGAGCAGACGTGCTACCTGTTTAATTCAAGACAAGCGGAGAGGGAGGAGAGCGTCTCCGTCCTGACACATGATGAGCAGACCTCAGACTCAGGTCCAACAATAACTGTCAGCTCTCACATTCATTCTGGGGATTCCTTTGTTTTTGACAAATGTTTCCACCGACAGGAAAATATTGTCATGCTAAAAAGATGGAAACCAGCAGCTCCTTTGGATTTTCAATAAAATAAAGGGCTGTTTTTTTTTTTTTCTAGAAAACACAAAGCATCTGTACAAGTGTGTTGCCAGTGCACAATAAAAACAAGATTGTGCTGACAAACAGACACTGGTGACATCATAGCCTAATTGGTGGAGAAATACGAGTATGTTTTACTAAACTAGTTATGGAAACAACAATCATAAATGTATTTTTAATGAAACTGAAGACAAACATATGGACATGATGCCAACACAACTAAAGACATGCAAATCAAATTGATACGCCGGTATCGATACTGTTGGAATAAAGTGAGTATCACGGTTGTGTAACTTGAAACTTGACACCAACTGTTGATCATGAGTTGGTTTCATATGTCAATTATATACACCTACGTAAAAACTGTTGCAGTCTATTACAATGGTGCTGTAGTTGCTGATCATTGCCTGAAACCATTATCTAACCTTTATTAAGTGATTAGTTACATCTGTCCGTTACAACACCGTCACAATGTCTCTCACTGTAAACAAAGACGGAATCAATAAACTATGTTGACATTTTAACTTCATCCATTCAGCCAATCCAGAGCTCTGCTGTCTTAGTTATGAGACATCATCATTATAAATTCATCTACAAACAATCCTATCAATTAAAGGGATAGTTCAACATTTTGGCAATTGGAGTTGTTTTCGAGGTAAATTCATGCAAAACCGCTGATGTGTGTTCCCGTCGGGGGCAGTTTTTCGGCAAGCAGTCTCTGCATTTACCTCGAAAACAACTCTGTCTCTTTTAACTTTCTGTTATTATCTCATAGCGTGGTGAATGTGCAGGTCACAGCTTGTCCACCAGAGTGTTGTGGAGTTGTTGGATTGTGTATTTGATCAGTTTGATGAGGGAAACCAAGAAATCCCATTAGCCTCCGTAGCGTAGCTCTGAGCAGCTCATGGCTCTGCTCTACCGTTCTAAAAATAGCTTGCACCGACAAATAAAGGTAACAAGCCTACTCCTAAAACTATGGGATTATGGCAATGGGCCAATTTGACAAAATGTTGAACTATCCCTTTAACCAGTCAATCTTTTGTCTTATGAAAATGATCAGGCAGAGTAACATGTCCACTACTTTTACCAGAGCACAAGACATCAGCATCAAAAGTCTTGTGTCGTGCAAAATGCAAAAGCATTGGATTTACTTCAACAACCAAGAAAAACAGCGAATATTCAACTTTCAGTTCTGATATGTGAGAATGTTATTCTTATCTACTGATGTCCTCCTCAACCTGATCTCCTGCCACTTATCCTCATGTTTCCTTTGTGTGGGTATTATTGGTCAAAAACCAGCCTGGATTCAAGAGCGTGTCAAAGCGGTGGTTCACTAACTACACAGGACAAACTCTGGACACAAATCAAAGCTGCCGGTGCCACATCAGCTCAAACAGCAGAGAAAAGAAAGGAAAATTAAAAACGTAGTCCTGCTCTAGTAGTTCATGTTCCTTTCCCAGAGCAGCAGCAGCAGCAGCAGCAGCAGCAGCAGCAGCAATCATGAGCCCACACTGTTTGACGTCAACACCACTAATCCCACCAGACATATTCTTCCTTTGTTCTCCTGCCTGGAGTTTTTCACATCATGACTTCAGAGCAGCATCTTGCTGTGAAGGGCACATCAGCACACACAGCGTTACGCTCATTTAATTTGTGTCCGGTCGGAGTGTGAGGCCAAACTAGAAGCTTACTGGTGAGTTTTGATTGACACACTAACCCATTTTTAAAATTGGGGTTCAAAAGTTTCACTCGTCCGTACGTTCTCCTGAGGAGGAGAGCAGCAAACGGAGGATGGAGGGAAAGAATGTTGCTGGGTCCGTTAATGGTTGCTCTGTTGTTGTTCTCCCTGCTGTTGCCAGGGGCTGAGTGAGCAGCAGTAAAGATGGGATGGACTCTACTGGGACATGAGCAGTGCTGAATGAGTGCCTCAAGCCCTGACTGAGTCAGTAGTAGTTGAGTGATTAGTGCAAAGGTGTTTTTGCACACGGCTTCAAAACAATAGCTATGTTTACATTCACTCGTCAATCAATTTATCTGAAGATCTCAAAAAACATCCTTCTAAGAACTTAAAATTTAAAAAAATAAAATAAAAAAAAGCTGTGCATAATAACACCACATGTTATTTTGCAATCAAATTGATGTATTGAATAGATTTCTTGCATTTTAAGATGTTTCCATTCATTTTTGCACAGAATCGCAAAACAAAATGCTCACAAGCCGAATATGACGAGCCACTGGAGTCGTTGCCTGGAAACCACTGAGCGATACGGATGACAGCCACGGATCACATCTACCAACAAACACTGCACAAGTTATATTGCTGTGGCAACTAATTGTGACATGCCAAGCTGCAGACGACGACGTGTTAACATCATTCTGATGGAGATGCAGATGCACCTAGAGTTAAACTCTTTGTCAATAGTCTTGACATTTGCTCAACTTAAAGGACAATTCCGGGCAAATTCAACTCGGGGCTGTATTTTCCTAACATTTTAGGTCTAAAAGAAGGAATCTGAATATTTTCAGTTAAACTGCTCCTGTTTTGCGGTAGTTATGTCTGTCCCTGCATCGCCATGGCAGCGATGAATGGGAGTGGATGGAAGTTCCACTGCTTAAACTGTTTCCTGCATGTCATTCCCCCTCTCTGCCTCCCCATTTCCTGTCTCTCTCTCTCCACAATCAATTAAAGGCAATAAAAAAAATTAAAACATGCACCGAGAAGTTCATTTACACAAGCAAGACCCAAGTTGACGCTCTCGGTGTGTTTACGTGCAGTCGGAAGCTCTCGTTTGTGTCATAAACACAGGAATATCAACTCTTGACTTGCTTCAAGTACAAACTTCTCGGTGCATGTTTGAGTCGCTATCTGACGCTGTCTGTAGAAAAAGAATTGCGGCTTTAGGGATGTAAACACCCTAAGCAGCAGAACTTCAATCCGCTCCATTCATTGCTGCCGTGGCGATGCAGAGACAAACACAACTACCGCAAAACAGGAGCGATTAAACTGAAAATATTCAGATTCCTTCTTTTAGACCTAAAATGTTAGGAAAGTACAGCCCTGAGTTGAATTTGCCCGGAATTGTCCTTTAATGCATATAAAACCATGCAGATGGAAACAGCTAAAAAAAAAAAAAAAAGGGTTCAAAGTAAAGACAATTTTTGGGATGTCAGTTTTTTTTTTTTTGCATTCAAACACTTTTTTGTTGTTGATTGAAGTGAAGTTTGTTTTGATTAAAAATACCTTTTTTGTTAAAATGAACTTTTTTTTTGATTGAATAATAAAGACACAAATCCATCTCCAACCCAGGACAAAGTGTGAATGAAAATTGTTTAGGAATAGTTTAGGGGAGATGAAATTAAAACTTTTACACGATTCTGATGGAAGCGAAATGTTAGAAGTGGTTCCATCCTATTCTTGATTCTCGCTGCCCAACCGTAGGGTGTTTGTTTTCACGCCTAGGACATTTGAAGCAGTTTAACCCTAAAGATTGCTTCGTTTGGGCAGATGTGAACACAGCAATCTCAACTCTTGTTCTTTTTTTCTTTCTCCAGTTCAAGCACTGCATTGGTGAAGATGGCCACTGATGCTTGGTGTTAATGTGGGATTCACTGAACGTGACCTGGATGGTAGAAACCGGACGGATTTTTGCAGGCAAATAGATATGCCCCAGTTAGGCTATTTCTTATAGACTTCCTAATTTCATTGCAAATCTAAACACATCAAGTGTTAACAGTCACACACATCTGATAGCATAATAAAGAAGTTACCCTAATAAATAACCTGAACCTAAATTCTAGTCCACTAAAGCATCTTTACTTGAGGTAAACTTTGTTTCTAGTTTCCAAGAACTTTGTCAGCAGTAAATCATCCAGTTGGTATGTACAAGTACTCTAGCTACTTACACAGGTCTTCCTGCCAGGCTGGTGTGTACATGCTCCTGGAAGTCTGGGTACTTGGAGGCCAGGTAGGCGAAGTCAGGTGGTCTGTCCTTGTAGCGGTTCCGAGGATGCATGGACTTGTTCAGAGCCATGGTCCGAGTCCTGGGGTCAGGACAGCAACAACAACACACAGACATGTTTCAGTGATTCGTCAGCAATAGTTATAGCCCAAATGCGTCTCTTCATAAAACTAGTGTTACTTCAGAGCCAGTTCGCGTTGATCAAACTTTGAGTAGGAAACTATGTTCTGGCGCAGTTAGCTAACTCTGAAAGCTACCCCGCAGCCAGCACCGCTCCTACTTACCTCTACAGCGGCTTTATCCCGTCGTAATGACGCCTGGTAAGGTTTTCACACCGCCGCTGACTTTTTACATTCAGAAACACTGCAGAGAAATACACACAACTCACGTTGTCCCAACGTTTCACTTTCTGCAACTCTCTTCCTGGATGCACTCGACGTCACCACAGTACGTTGTGCGTGTTGACGTCACGACAATGGTGCTTTTCTTTTGCAAACATTTGACACAAACTTTATAGTAGAAATGTCTGTCTGCAGACGTTTCTGATACATAAATAAAAACAGATTAATCTAATCAAAATTCAAATCAAACTTTATTGTCATTTTGTTAAAGACAAAAATAGAAAAGTTCAGTTTGCTTGTGGTAGAAAGCTGCAGGCTTGTGCTCTTGCACCTGATGCATCTGGAAGAAACTGCCTCTGTAAACTTATAAGGTAACATTAAATTAATTTATGTTAATTTTAATGTCTTGGCAGATTAAGTTTTGTGAAAAGATACAATAAATTAATTATTCTAAAACTAAATACAGCTTCTGGCTCTAACTCCCAACAGTTTATCATTTATTTCATTTTCTATGGGTGAATACCTGTGTCTATCAGTCATCATTTTATCAAAATTCAACTAAAATATGACTCACCAGTATATAAATTCAATTTATGTTTGTCCAAATTACTACTATAGTCTGACAGCATAGTAGTAGTAGTCTGACAGCTCAATACAAATGAGCAGGAAACACAGACGCAGATTTTACTTCTTTTATTATATTGCAAACAATAATGACATCCAGGTATATTGTTAACAGTTTGCTGAGTGAAGAGTGAGACCATAGTGGCGAAAACATCATGAGCTCTCCTGTTGGAGCTTGTTGTGCAGTCTGAAGCCCTCAGGTGTGGTTCACAGGCAGGTTACAGAGGACAGGTGGACCTGAGGCTGGAGGAAATGACCTACAGACGGTCAGTACCTGTCTGTCAGTCCCTTCACACCAGACCAGAGAAGCACAGGGATTGCTTGAGACCTGCGAATGGCAAAAGGGGATTTTCTTCAACAGGGTGCACACGCCTGCACACAACACCAGGTGTGTTGTTGTAGCCTTTATGTAGCCTACGTTTTCTTACAAAAGAAACAGAACACACATCGTCCTGACCTTTGATTCACCAGCTTCCTTGAGTAAAGCCAAGGAAGGGAGGAGGTTTTTTAAAATTTACATTGTTACGGTCTGGCATGTCATAGCGTGATCCTGAGGAGACGAGCATCTTCTTTTTTCTTTTCTTTTTTTTTCTTCAAAAGTTGGCCGCAGCGTTGGACCAACAAAAGGAGGCTGATTTCTCTAGATAAAACCAGATTGTTCTGACTAACGACTACATTTTTTGGCTTCAGCTAGAACATTGAACACATTGGCATCTTCCATAGCCATGCCAAATAGTAGCTACTACAAAATTTGCTGATTCTCCACCCAAGAGAAAACAGCTTGTAGAAAAAAAAATAAAACCTTTGTAAGGGGGGGTGGGGTAGGTGGGGGGACACCAAAGAGAAACATTGGTAATATCATCAGTTATATTCCCTGAAAGAGAGGGTTTCTCCTTTGGAACATCCTAGTCTGCCACAATCCCATTGCATTTACAGAAGGTGGAGGCGGTAAAAACCTCCTTCAGATAGCATCACACACAACAAAACCAGCCTTTGTCTAACGTTACAACCAGTCAACAGAGCTGCCTGAACTTAAACACGGACACAGTGGTGTAGAAGGGGTCGTTGGACATTTTAAGAAACAAGACCATCCACTTCTCTGGCTAAGAGCTGGAGATGGATACCACTGTCATGGTAATGAGCAGTTAGCTTAGCCTAGCTAATCTTAGCTTAGCATAAACACTGGAAGCAGGTGGGAACTAGTAGCCTGAGAGCAGTTGAAACAAGGGCAACTCCACCAAGAAACTATACTGTTATAGACGGTAACATTAATGATATCTCCCAATTAAGGAAATGAATTGCAAACATGTTAATTCATCTCATTTTTGGGGCTTTGTCCTCTGAACACAGCAGAACAAACTGGTTCAGGGCGTTAATGTGTGTCTACAAAGTTACAGCGGGTAAAAACAGCTTCCCATTTTGTCAACATGGCATGAATACAGGATTGCTGTGAAGTTATATTTTCTGTATGATGAATTCCTAAATGTCATTCCTGTTTACATTTTTCTTTTCAGCTGATATAACATAAACAGCTGATGTTCAGTTATATTGCACTTTTGTTATTAAGCAACCAAAAGGCCAGTTATTGGGTTCTTTTGAAAAAACATCCTGCATATATCCCTTACCTGTACCTGTGTTTGATTGTGATTTTAGCTGTAGCTTCTATTTACAGTACAAACATGAGTGGTAGCCTATTTTCTTCTCATCCCACTCTCCACAAAAAAAGCAAACAGGCGTGTTTCTCAAAATGTCAAACTGCTTTAAATACACGGTTTCTCTCCTCATGATTCAATCCAATTGTTCTCCGATAAGAGGGCTCCAGCGTTTAAGCTTGTAGAAGATGACTGTTCTGACAGCTCTGCCTCTGGTGAAGGTTTACATGCAGCAGTGCTACGTCAACAGGTCACATTAGGCTCACAGTAGCCACTAGCAGGAGCTTGAGCAGCAGATCACCACATCCAGTACACACAGGAAGAGGAAAACTTGGCAAAGAAGCTAAGAAGATCAGTTAAGCAGTGGAATTCTTTATTAGCCAAGAACTGCATTGGAATGAAAAGGCTAATCAGAAATTATAGGTTTATGCATTTATCAACATCATTAAATTTTAATGTTGTCTTCGATCATCGTTAAACGACCAAAGATTTAGTGAAAACAGGGATGTGCAAGATTAATGAATCACCTTGCCAGCTACAGTTAGAAGCAAGATGGTCCATTTTTGTCCTCCAAGGGGAGTGGAATGGTTGTTTCTACAGCGTGGACTGGTTTGCAGCTCATCTTCCAGTCTTTCCCCGAAAAACATCGCCCCCGGTTTACAGTTTCAGCTCCACAAAGATCAAAAGCTGAACAGCTGAGGAAAGCCACACTCCAGCTCCGGCTGAAGCGTTCTCCTCCATTTATCTGATCCAGGAGCTGCAGACACCCCCTTTTTTTTTACAGCCGGCTCTTCACAATAAAACCCAATCTCAGCATCACACCCCTCTACAGACAAAACATTTTACATTGTCTGCTGCTAGCATCTCCTCTCTAATCCTAAATTCCTGTCCAGTTCATCCTTTAGTGCGATAGTACAAAATTGCCAAATCAAGCAATAACAAGCTAAATTTACATGTCATATTTTCACAGAAAACTTTTTTTTTTCTTAAACTCAAAACCATTTTTTTTATGCCAAACATATATTTCACCCCTCAGAAATTAGAGATCTTTGCACATCCCAGAAAACAAACCCAGGGGGCTGACTTTGACTCCTTGTCATGCCTGAATGTTTTCCATTTTGCAAGTTTGCATTCGCGGCTTCTATTTTGTAGCTTTAAGAGGCTCTGTGGGTCGTCTGAGCATCCTGACCACATATATCCAATGGTGCACCCGTCCCTGGCCGGGGGACAAGAAGGGGACAGAGGGCTCGGTCTGTCAAAAGTATGACATGCAAGGTCACAGGAAGTCGTCTTGTGAAGGGAGACACACCGCAGTTCTTTATCAAGTGCTAGAGATTAAATAGGTGTAACCCTTGAACTCTGACCCACGGCTCTCGCCGACAGAGAAAGCCAAGCAAACTTGCTTGCTACATCGGGCTTCATGTGAAAAACACTTGGTTTCGTTTCTCCACAAAGCCACCTTTAAACGTTTCAACTTCTTATTCTTTGCTGCAGAATCGTTAAATGCGATAATTTATCTAAAGCCTATCAGTGGTTCAATGTGCCACCATGACAAGAGTACAAAGCTGTTTTTAAGCCCCCGAGGTCCAAGGACAACAGTTTGAAACATTCGTATATACAGCCATTAAAATATTACCTAGTTCCACATGAAGAGAAATGGTATGCACACTTGAGAAGTGACGTTATAAAGCTACAGATTATTTCAATAACAAAGCCCCACAGACAATCGTATCTTATCACGTCATATATGCTTTTCCTGCCTTATCTCTCAAAAGTTTCACCAAGCTAGGCACCAACAGACTACGACAGTGAAGGAGAGAAATAACAGAGAAAAAAAAATCCTAAATAAAAAAATAGACAAAAATAAATCTTACACATAAAGACACTGTCATTTCTTAAATTATTGGTTTTTAGTGCCCTACATATTACACCCAGTCAAAAACATCTGCCTTCGGTTGGTCGGTAAGGCTGCATGATGGCCAGCCCCGTGTTAAACCTATGGTACTTCTAGACAACGTTATGTAAATTTACAGTATACAATTTTGGATTACCATGCAAGAATACTTTTTTGTGTAACATTTAATAGCTCGATCTACATCCAGGAATAATTTACATAGAAGGACAAAAGTTATTGGACCAGAGAGCGCGGTGGGTAAATAACCATGGTGTAAGTGTAGCCGGAGGAGATGAAAATGTGCGGGTGAGGTTTTATGTTAGGTGAGGGGGTGGAGAGGGAGGGGGAGGTGGGATGAAAGGGGAGATGGGATGGCAGGAGGGAAGGTGGGATCCAGAGGAGCGCCTGGGTAATTGGGGTTGTGGTCCAATCCTCCAAGGTGGAGATCAGCGGCACTCCCACACTTTTAATGTTTGATCTACGCTCCCGGTGACGACGTAAGGAGCGGCCTTGTGGAAATCTGCAGAGGAAACAAAAAGATGGTCAGAACACAGCGCAAGCAACCGTATGCACACAGTGAGTGTGTTTGAATTAATGAGAGGACTCCTCCTTGTAATATGGATGAACAAAGTAAAGGGATAGTTCAACATTTTAGCAAATTGGCCCAGTGCCATAATCCCTATAGTTTTAGGAGTAGATTTGTTACCTTTGATTGTCGGTGCAAGCTATTTTTAGAACTGCGGAGCAGAACCATGAGCTGCGCTACGGAGGCTCATGGGATTTCTTGGTTTCCCTCATCAAATACACAATCCAACAACTCCAAAACGCTCTGGTGGACAAGTTGTGACCTGCACATTCACCACGCTGTGATATAATAACAGAACGTTATGAGATAGAGTTGTTTTCAAGGCAAACGCAGAGACTGCTTGCCAAAAAACTGTGCATCAGCGGTTTTACAATTTACCTCTAAAACAACTCTCTTAATGTTCCGTTATTATCTCACAGCTCACGGCTCTGCTCCGCCATTCTAAAAAATAGCTTGCACAGACAATAACGAACCTACTCTACTATAGGGGTCATGGCAATGGGCAAATTTGACAAAATGTTGAACTATTCCTGTAAGGTCAAGTTTATTCATGACGCTACGCTAAAATGGGTCAAAATATTTGTGACCGGCCAGTGACTGCCAGATGCACCGCCCAAAACAAAGCTGTTACTATGGACTTCTGATATCAGGCGTTTGGAAGTGTCCTTGTTCCAGACGTCTGAACAGTGTTTCAACAGGTCTGGTGTTGACAGCTGTTTACTTCAGTAGCTGGGAAACAACTAAGCTCTGAACACGAGGTTAAGAATGGGGGCATCTTCTTCAGGTTATTTTAAAAGCCGAGTGTAAGCACATTTGATGGAAAGCACTAGGTATTGTATTATACAAACAGACAGGACAATACTTTTTTGGAATTGGGGGTGGGGGGCACCTTTTTCCCCCCCTCAAACAAAGGTGCTTTGTCTTTCTCACACTGCTCCAACATTCATCACATCAATAGCTCACAGCAATATCCTCTCCTTGGCTGAAGCAGGATTTAAGAGGACTGGGTTTCAAACGGCTTGCCAGGGAAAAGTTGGCTCAAGAGCTCCTCAAGAGACTTCTCAAGCCTTGATCTACTGAAGAGCTGCAGATATAAGGAGGGGGAGGATGGGGTGGGGGGGATAAATCCTGGAGCATTGTCTACCTCTTATACCCCAGTTGCCAGTAACCCTCAGGATGCTCCACACACTGCCTATGGTGAAGCTGGGCTTTTTTTTTTTTTCTAACAATGATCCTACCCTTCGCTGAAACAGGTATTTGTGAGACGAGCTCCGCTACCAAGTGAGGGCAGAGGTTTTCCTGCTGCGTCTCAAGAGGCCGTGTGCTCAAACAACAACAAGGATGAAGTCTTCTTTCTAGGAGAGTGAGGCCCTGCTTACCCAGAGAGGTAACAAAGTGTTCATGGGCACACAGGGTTTTCATGCAGCGCTTGTTCTTGTAGTCCCAGATCCTTAAGGTCTTGTCATCTGCACAGGTCACAATGAACTTTCCTCCAGGGTGGAAAAGGAGCCCACGCACCCAGTTGTCATGGCCGACCTGTGGAACAGACAGATGTTGCTTAAAACACCAGTTGCAAGCTAATTTAATCTGACTCCCACATGGTTTTCAGTCTGGACATTTAAATATAAATGTAAATGTTAAAAAGCTGTTCTCACCAGTGTCATAAGGCACATCCCAATGCTGACATCCCACATCTTGATGGTTTTGTCTCTGGAGCCAGACAGCAGGAAGGGGCCTGGCTTGCCACTCTTCTTGGTCTGTTAGGGCACAAAGACATTCAATTATAATTTTGAAGAAAACATTTATGGTCAAGTGCATCACAGACAATAATCCACATTTCATCTGCAAGGAATCATTTTATTTACCAAAAACATTCAGTCTGAAAACTCTGAACCTATTTTAGAATAATATTAAATACTAGACACCCACACACATAAACAGACTACAAAAAATGAATTCTATAAACATGTATAAAAAAACTACATATTTAAATGGCGTTCAAAGAAACAAAGACAAAAAAAAAAATTCCACACTCTAAATCCCCTCATTATCCGTCACAATAGGAGAAAGGAAGAGACTTGTTAACCACTCTCATTCACTCAGAGCTATTAACATAATAACAGATGTTTAAAAGCTCTGTCTGGCATGTAAATGGCTGTTTAGTCCAGTGTGCCAAAAAATTTGAACCGTTATTGTGGGTTTTGTGCACAAACAGTCTGGCAGGTGTGGCTAAGCACGAACCAGAAGAAAAGTAAAGGAGCCATGTCTCACTGCCCCCGTGTGTTTCAATGTTTTAAAGGGGACATATTGTGGAAATATCACTTGGGTGTTGGTCTTGCCTTTCGGCCTCCAAAATGTGAGAATTGACCAAAAAATCTGTAATGGGCTCCCTAGGTTGAAATCCACATGGTTTTATGAGCTGTTCCCTCAGTTGTCTTCCAGTGATGTAACTAGGATTTTAATTTGCATAGTACCACCCCTACCTGGGACTGGTAGAAGGGGCGGGGCAAGTAGTGGTTCAAAGGGACAGTAGCACTGAAACCAGCCGTTTTGAACAGGGCTGTTTTGAGCGTTTTATCCTTGGGGTATTTTGACAGAAACATGTCAAAGATACGTCTTTAAGACACCTGGGGACTATTTTAATTTGTGGAAAGTGGGGATAATACAGTATGTCTCCTTTATCTCTTTCGTGACCACACAAATTTCTCATTACATCCGCTCAGGACCGCATGTTTTTGGCTATTTGTTTACCTTTTTTCTCACGTCAAACCAAACTCTGTACATCACCTAGAAACAAACGGTTTTCACGTGGTTGAAGAGTGACTTTCCAACGTGCTCCTCGAAAAAACGGCGAGTTTTTCCGCTGTTTCGTTTGTGAGTACGAAGGAGAAGAAGAGAGCTCGGTTTCTCCAAAAACGGGGCTCCCGCTCTAATTTCAGAGAAAAACGCACTTTTGTGTCAAGTGGCATCTGCTCATTTTATTGCTTACTCTACAATGTGGCGTCTCCCAAATCATTTCTACAGCTAAATAAATACTTTTGGAGGCAAATCTGGGGGGTGTGGCAGCGTGGAGTAGGCGGTGCGGGTCTCTGGCCGCAGCAGAGACAGCTCCGTGACACTACTGTGTGACTGTAGGGCAGGGGTTGCAGCTCACAGCGCCCGCTGCACGGTGAAAACAGCAGTGATAACGTGCTTTCAGGTCCGAATCTCCAAACCAGAAACGTTTGTAACAGCACTGGAGGAAGTCACTAGATTTGCCGCTCGTCGCTTGACAAAAAAAAGTCGCAAGAGGGTTTTGGAAAGTTGCCAGATACAGCGAGAAAGTCGCAACACTGTAGCCAGCAGCCGTACAGCTCGTTGCACGCTGCACGCTGTCCCAGAGCAGCATTCAAGGAGACCAATTACTCAAACAAAACCAAGATCACAGTTTATAAAAAACATTATGTTTTGATTTTAGTTTAAAACAGTTTTTACATATCAGAGGACTACCATATTCACACACAGGGTACCTGAGAGTGTCTATTATCATAATCAGTTAAAAACCGGTTTGGAAAACCGGTTTGAACATCCGGCAGGCTGTAACTCGTCAATGAACATCCGGTCGTTAACTCGTCAATGGTCGCGAAAGAGTTAAGGTAAAATATCAAAGAAATCAGATGACCACTGTACCAAAGAATACAGAGCAGCAGAGCAACTATTAGTGTTTTACACGGCTGACAATTAGTTTGAGAACACATGTGCAAACACCTGTGAGACAGGGGTTGTCTCCATAAGTTCAGGCCTGTCCCAAGTCAACAACTCCATCAGTAAAATGAAACTTTTGTTCAGGTTTTACTGCCTTTAAGACACAAAACAACCATCAGCAAAAATCTGATTATGTGCAAGTGAACAGTGTTTTCATGGCAGGTTAGACTGGGACAACTGCTGCAGGGGAAACACTGATTTAATCTGACAAGGCTACAATTGGGCACACTTGAGATCACAAGGCATGAGGACGGTGAGTGGGCTGACTCTGGGCCATGCTGATATTCTATCAGGGTACGCACGCACATGCACTTCTTTTCAGTCTGTTCACATGGCCTTCAGTGTGAGCAGTGTGAGTCCCACTGACATGGCTACGCATGTAGAGAGGAAACACATCAAGTGATAATATGAGAAATCCATTATCACATCAAATTATACTGTCCTTCAGTTAAACACCTGAAGGGCTGCAAAAGCCCCACACAGCTTCTTAGACCTGACTTTACCGGGTTCTATATCCATTATTCTAAGATTTAGGGTTAGGTGAGTGTACCTTGCTTCTTTCATAACTGCCTTTAATGTTTAACCATCCAGCCGACTCAGAGTAATAACCTGTCATCACAGAGCTTGTCTTAAATATGGACATGGTGTCTAATTTCAAGCATTTGGACTTGATGGAGATCCAACTGGAAATGACTTGTTCCTATCAATCATTGATTGACATTGCCTTGGTACACAAGTTTACCTATGAGGGCACCACTCTGTCTGCCATGACATGTTGTACAATAATCATTGCCCGTTTTTCTTGTTCACTGATCGTTGCCTCCTGTGGCTCTGAGAAATAGATAATGCATTTATTAAAGGGCTACATATTAAAAAAGACTATCTGTTCTGCAATTAAAGGTGTTCAGAAATAGCTGTTTGTCCTGTTTGTCCCACCTCCTTCCATAAGTTTCCACGAGTAAGGAAAAGGGATTTGATTGGGTGTTATCGAGTGGGTGGGATATCAATGTTTAGTGCGGGACCAGACGGGATACAGTGTTTTCGAAGGAATTTGATTGGATGTTGTCCAGCTCGGTGAGTGTGCATGTGTGCGAGTGTGTTTAGCTAACATAGCTAACTGTTAGGTACTAGGCTAGTTACGTTATAGCTTGCTAACTGAGCTAGCTAAACTAGGCTAGACTAATTGATGGACTACAGGGATCTGGAGGAGTTGAGTGGAGTAAGGACAGAGGAGACTGAGAGTTTTGTGTCGGTGGTGGTGGATCAGTCTCCTCCAGATGTTTGATTGATGGATGACAGATCCTGATACCAGTGGCTGATGAGTCATGAGCAACAGGACACATATTTTTATTTACCTCAGACCCTGTGGCATCTAGGATGGTGGGGTGGGCGCTCTCCGGTGCCCAGGTGATGCATTCCACTACATGTTCATGCTCCCGCAGCTCTGCCTTGCACTCTTTGCTGGCCACGACCCACACACGCACTGTCTGGTCGTTGGAACAACTGGCGAGCAGCGTGCCGTCCTGGTTGGGCCGCACCATACGGACCCACTCCCTGTGGCCCGTGAAGGTCTTCACACAGTAGCTGACAGATAACAACAAA
Organism: Decapterus maruadsi; assembly: GCA_030347415.2. Classification (NCBI taxonomy): domain Eukaryota; kingdom Metazoa; phylum Chordata; class Actinopteri; order Carangiformes; family Carangidae; genus Decapterus; species Decapterus maruadsi. The sequence continues at coordinate 10,857,180 of CM064885.1, read as the reverse complement.
AATGGTCACGACGTTGTCAGAGCAGACATGATTCATGAAACACAATATCATCCTTAAAAACAACAAAAATAAAGAAAAAAGACAAGTATTTTAAAAACACGGTGGGTTTAAGGATGCTCTCAGGGTGTTTTTCTTTTCTGCGTACCCAGTTGCCACCTCCCACATTTTTATGGTTTTGTCCCTCGAGGCAGAAACGATGTGATCTCCATTGGGCATGATGGCTACAGATGAAACATTGTGGTCATGTCCTGAAAAATATAAAAGACAAAATAAGATCTCAGTAATAGCCAGAGACCGGTAAAAAAGCTTTGAGAGCAGCAACGACCAAACAACATTTGAAATGCTGACTTGTAATTTTATGATCTCAGATGGCGACACATGATCTCTTCACTCTGTCCTTCTTTACATTAAGCAGAGGACACACACAGAAAATAAAGCAGCAATGTTTTACACATCCTGATTCATTAACTGCACCAAAAAAACACTGGGTTTGGTCATAATTAGCCAATTAAATGACAAGCGAAGCAGCCAATTTGCCGGAGCTTACTTTGTTCCATAGAGAATAAGAGATGCCTAATTACCTAGATGCTGGGCCGTATTTAAGCCGCTCAACAGATGAAGACAACAGTAAGTATACTCTAAAAGGCCAGCTTAACTGTGTGCGTGTATTTGCGCATACACATGCCATCGGGCTATAATAATGGGTGGCAGCCACACAGAAAAGAGCTATCTGGTGCTGAAGAGGATAATTAAACTGCTGTCCAAATCGGCACTAATCTACTTCACCAGTTGGGCCAGTTAAGTGAAAAAAAAGGCAGAGTGGAGGGGGAAAAGGGAGAAAAGGTTGAGTAGATAAATCAAAAGTTAATGGTGATGGGGTAAAAAGAAGGATGTAGAGGAAATGGTGGGGGACAAATAAAGACCGCATTCTAAGTTGAATTGATATTCTTAGACAGTGAACTGTGCCTTTGAATGTCTTTTTGCTGTGTGAACGGCGCGCGCCTGTTTGAGGAAGGCTGCCAGCAGCTCACGTCCTTATTTACAACTAAAAATACTGGCAACCAGTGAAATTTGTTGCACACAGAAATCCGGGATAAATTTCAGAATGCCAGAGCACTTTGTGTTTGGCTTGTTTAATTCATTGATATCCATTCATGTCTGCTGCACACTCAGACATTAATGGGCACTTTTGAAACGCTGAAGCTCCTTTTTGTTTGTGCTGCTGGCTCCCCAACATCAGTAGGCACGAGTGCACATGGAGGCTCCTCTGCCATCATTTACTTGGCAATTAAGGTGTAAAAGAAGAAAGGGGTGTGTGGGGATTAGTTCAGTGATGATATGACCACTGGTGGGGTAGATTTTCAGAATATAGCAGGGCTTGACGCTAAGCTTTTTTCCAAGTAGCACTGTGCTACCATGCTGAAAAATTTAGTAGCACACAAAAATTTTTAGTAGCACAATACAAATTTTGCCGTTTTGGTGAAAATATTATTTTCAAACAAATAAAATAAAGTAGTCCTAATGCTGTAAACTATTTAATGTTATAACTGGCTCTTTGCTTTAACAAAAATCAGGAAAGACAAACAATGCAAATTTGTGTGAGAAAACAGAATATTTACAACCAATATTAGTTATTAGTTTTGTGCTGTATGTGTGTGCATGTGGCATGAGCAGTGAACCTATAATCCTGAACATTAGGCTACATTCTACACCAAGATTTTTTAGGAGCACAATGAAAAATGTTTAAACAGCTACTTAAGCCTTACATACGGCTGAGGGTCCCACATGACCCATTTTTACACCTGAGAAAAGTAAAAACACCAAACATTTTTCTCAACAACCTGTCACAAGCAGCTCCATGTTGCCCCTGTTGATGTTCAGGGACAGGTCAGACAGGGCTTTGAGGCTGAAGTTTATATGAATGTTGCACTGTGAGACTGTGACCACATCAGCTGTTCTCACTGAGGTTTTTTTTTTTGTTTTTGATAGCTCCGCGGTAGCCTCGGAATTTTCCACCTATTGGCTTCCGTCACCTTTCAAACGGAGCAGATCTCCGTGTGAAACAACACAGCTCGAGAGCGTGTACTTGAACGTTGACAAAACAAGCGCTAATGTTTGGTTATCATCTCATGTGAGCGTGCCCCGATGAATGTCACCAAACAGGCTGCTCAGTTAAACGTCAGGCAAAAACTGACATGTCACATGTGGACACAGTTTCTGTGGAGTCGCACTGATGCGACTGAATGCATTTTTTTATTCGCACCGGACAATATCAACTCGCAAATGCGAGCAAAACAGTCGCACTGTCGAGCCCTGTATAGATAGGCTTATTAAGACCCTTATCAATTCTTTACCATTCAAATGACTGTAAATGATTACATTACAAATTGGACCATTGCCATAATCCCTATAGTCTTGGCAGTAGGTTTGTTACCTTTAATTGTCGGTGCAAGCTGTTTTTAGAACGGCGGCTCAGAGCTACGTTACGGAGGATAAGGGAATTTTTTGCTTTCCTCGAAAACAACTCCCTCTTGTAATGTTTGATTATTATCTCATAGCGTGGTGAATGTGCAGGTCACAACTTGTCCACCAGAGCGTTTTGGAGTTGTTGGATTGTGTATTTGATGAGTTTGATGAAGTGTAGCTCTGCGCCGCTGTTCTAAAAATAGCTTGCACCGACAATTAAAGGTAACAACCTACTCCTAAAACTATAAGGATTATGGCAATTTGCCAAAATGTTGAACTATCCCTTCAATATGAGATTGGCCAAAGCACCTGTAGGAGCTCACTGCAGTGGGAAGTGATGTGGGTACTGATTGACATTAAATGGTTTAAACAACCCTTTTGTCAGAGCTGGTCGTGGATCTCACTGGAGCAGACGGAGGCTCATCAGCATCACATATGATAACAAACAGCATCTGCACCACCTGAGCCCTGAGCTTCCTTCACACAGCAATGATGTAGAAAACCACGGTGGCAATAAATGGTAGAACATTTTTGCTGGGGGGAAAAAAAAGATTACACAAATCCACCATGGGATGGTTTTTAAAGACATTGAAGCGTTTTATCTCCTCACCATGCATGGTCCGGATGCACTCAAAGCCCTGGAAGTCCCACAGCTTGATAGTCATGTCTGCAGAGCAGGACGCTAGCAGTTTGCCGGTCAGGTCAAAAGAGATGTCTTGCACGGAGTCTGTGTGGCCTTTCAGTGTACGTTCAAAGTCTCCTGTTTCATAGTCCCACACCTGGAGAGGAGACAGAGCAGATTCATACATCATCTAGAAAGGAACCTACAAAGGTATCTGACAGACAAACCGAACCACAGACGGTGCATCAGTGAGAAACATGAGGACGCTGCCCCAAAACATGACATCATCAGTGGCCCCAGGACATTTAATGTTTCAGCTGTTGAACTCAGAAGCCAAAACAAGCTGACAGACGATTTCACATCTCAGTCGCAGCAGTGAGAGACACTAATGGCAGAATTACAACCGGTGACCACACGAACATCTCATTTGTTTTAAGCACTCATACTTGCTTCATAAACTCTGTGTGTATATTGAATTACAGGATGCATGATGCATGACTGTTGCTAATGGCAGGAATGCATGTGCCAAGATGCCGATTAGGTTTACAGCTCGGTCTGATAAAAGCCCAGAGACAGTTTATGTGCTGAGTGTGGTGAAGCCAGTTGGAGCACAGACAAAATATGGAGTGAACAGTGGTAAGCCTGTTTTTCTAGCCTGAGAAAGCTGTTGCGTCTCTGGCTTTTGAGCAGACAGACGGTTTGTCACGGAGGGATAAACCCTCCTTGGTGCCTCTCTTGGGGGGGGGGGGGATTCAGTGCAAACAGCGACAAGTGAACCCCACCCTCTCCTCCCCCCGCTAGTCCTTCTGTGCCCTCCCCCCAAAAGGGGACCTACAGACAGTGCAGATGGCCCTGAGGTCCAGTGTGCACAGGGGGGGTTTATCCTGTAGAGGATCAATGCAGTAAATGTGTTTGAAGTTACACCTGGTCCCAGTCTACACACATGTCCACAGTATTCAGCAGCATTTAAATCACATGTAATCCGTCCACTACCTGTGACTCTATGCTACAAGACGAGGATCAACCAAGTCCAGGGTTGTGATGTGCAATACCACCATTCTGATCCCCTACCAAATAAAACCTAATGTGGTATTGCCGGTACCAATATCGATACATTTGACAAAGGCTTCATGTATGAAGAGGGGGGAAACAAAAACACAGACAGTTTCAATTTAATTGTCAGTGGCAATAAAACACTGAAAAATAGACATTAAATAAAGGGTGTAACCATGGTATGTGGGAAAGTGCATTTCCCACAATTCTATGGCATTAATCTATGAGCTAATTAGAGCGTACCTTTGAGAACTACATGGACCATTTGAATTTCAAGGAATAATCTGAAATTTCTCTGAGGTAGCAGCGAATAAATCACAGGTTATCTTTCTTATTCCTTCATTAGAAACACTATTTTTTAAGAATAACATCCAAACTGTAATCCTCCTGCTCTCATTAGGTCTATGAGTAGAGACGCGTGGATTAATTTCATTTACACAACAATAGTTCACCTCAGAGGTGGGAGCAGAAAAATAGCAAAATAACAGTCTGTTGTCATAAAAAAATAGTTGTTAACCCACAGATTAGTGCAGACTGGTGATAGTAGCGATACTTTCTTATGAGCATTTTTTTAAAGTATATTTTTTGGCTTTTCATGCCTTTATTTGATAGGACAGTAGAGATGTGACAGGAAATGGGAGGCAGAGATGGGGGAATGACTGCCTGTCAGCTCAAACCGGACTATAGCCTCTACACATGGGGCGGGTGCTCTACCAACTGAGTATTGATTCTAAAACAGACACATTTGGTATTGAAGTATCAATACTTGAGTATTGATCTGCACATCACTAGACAACTGCCTAGAAACTCAACTCATATCAGGTGTAAGAGTTTTTATTCAAGATTATCTTTGTCTTTCAAAGACCAAAAGTTAATTAGTAATTCCTTTTGATCAATTAATCATTCACGGTCTACTTATCATCTACATCAATCTTATGCTGATTGATTAGTCTCATGATTAATTCACTGTTTTGCTCTAAATTGTTTGCTACTATTGTTTCTTATTGGTCCAAAGTTACGGGCAGTGGAATTAATGTGTCAAAGACTACTGACTAGGTTGGATAAACAAAACAAAACACACAAAAAACACAACAAATCTGTCCTGAGTGGCTGAGTGACATAAAACATAATGGGCCTTTAGTCGTTTAGATTATCAGTCGTAGTTTAGATTATTGCCTTGGCACAAGAAAGCTGACAGGTTTTTCAGTCTGTGTTAAGAACACGAGGTCGACTCCCCAGTTAAAAATTCAACAGCGTTGTCCAGGAGGAGGAAAGTAGGACACGGGGAGTCAGGCCAGGCCACCGAGAGACGACGCAACCAGGGAAGAGCTGCACGGAAGAGCAGCTGAATTTTCAGATGTGAGCCCATGGCCTGTCTCCTCCAGAGGGAGAGATGGCTCTGATGGTGGGAGGTGGTCACAGTGGGGCAGCTGAAGATTTAAGTGGAAGATAAATGAGGCAGAGTGCTGGGGGGGGTGGGCACAGAGGGAGGGAGGGGGTGAGATTGGAGGAGGAGGATGCCAAAACATGGAGAGGGGTCCCCGCTGTGTGGGCGTAGCCGAGGAGATGTACATGTGTCTCCTATTGTCTCATGAATAAAATATGCAGAACAAACAGCTCAGCAGAGTATTGGCATTGTGCAGTGAGGCAAGAGAGAGAAGCTGCCGCAGAAACAGCCCAGAGACACACCACAGAGTTTATATAAGGAGCCTTGGGACGACAGAGAGACACAGATACTTGTGTCATCCAGGGTATGCCGCGCAAAAACAATTAGAGGAGAGGGGGCAACGCTGAAGAATGATGCATAAGCACAGGAAGGAGGACACAAGAGGAGGGGCCCTCAAGCTGCTATTCAGCTGGCACTGGAATAAAAAAGGACACTTTGTTGGTTTTAAAGCTGAATCTTAGAATTGTAGAGATTGTATAATTGCGAGGAGTGAGGAGGGGGTTTGGCAGCAAACAAAGGACACTGCAGTGTGTCTCCTCCAAAGCTGTGCAGATGATAAACCTTCATAAATCAGAAGTGTTTTTTGTTTTTTAAAATTTTACTGTATATGCAATATCATATTTCAATATTTCTAACCAGGATAAACAGCTGCTTTAGTTCTGATATCAAGCCATGAGATATCTGTGGCATCACACACTGAATAATTGGGTTTGTTGAAATATTAGGAGGTCAGAGCTGAACAGCTGCACTAAATAATTGGCTAATCTGAAAATAGGATGTTAAGAAATGTATTGATATGCTGTACAACACCTTGTGATGTCTGACTACATTGTTGAACACCAAAGCACAGCTTGGACTCAGATGAAAGTGGCATGTGACGGTGTGTTTGCCAACACAAATGTCACATGAAATTTATCATTTGGAGTTCAGTTTTCACTATGGCAACCAGAAGCCTTGCACAACTGAGTGATGTTTACACTTTCCTGAGTAAATAACACCATGTGCTGGGTGTGTTAGACAAGGATGACATTTTAGGTGTCCTTGAGAGTGGAGGGGGAAAGAAGAAGAAGACCTGTAATGGAAATGAATGATTAATTGCGTTTGCAACTATATCATGATATAATAAAATGTGATTTTATGGCAGCACAGGCTGCGATTATACTCTAGTTACGGAGCTGTCAGTGAAAAGAGGCAACAATGCTAAACTGTTTATACTGGCGTCAGACTTGGCTGTACATAGCGGAAACTTCACTGTCAGAGAGGAGCTGTGGAACTATTCCGGTTTAAAAAATAAAAGAACAATTTATATTTAGTGTATCAAATATTGCGTTGGTCATAATACAGAATGAGTTATTGCTTGTGTTAGTTGAACCACATAGATGACTAGGAACTTAAGAATGAATTGTAATCACAATATGGTTAACCAACTCATGCATGAGTGTACAACCATATGTCAAGAACATATGACGGCATCTATGACCTTAGCATAAAATCATTACTGTGTTCACCTCATTATGAATGTCTGACAACATATCAGCTGACAATTCTCTTGATTATACATAGTGTATAAGACAAAACAAAAACAGCGCCTTAACCTTACTTTCTATTCCCTGTCAATCTCATTTTAACCTGTATATGAAACCTTTTACTGCATCAGCAGTAACTACATCCCTAAAATCCAAGGTGTCATTTAAGCATGACAGCTGCTTCTCATCTCTGGAGAACCAACAGTTTCAAGCTCATCTTAAGACTTTTGAGGCTCATCGTCGATGTTTCCATTATCTACTGTGGCTTTGACTGTACATTAAGTAGATACAGTTCATGTTTATGTTGAACTGGAAAGACAAACCAACAGATACACAGATCAGGGCAGATCAGGACGGTCTGATCACATGCACTGGAGGAAAATGACGCAGCAGGAATTCAGCAACAGTTTCACTTGTTGGCATCATTCATGTGTATGTTTGATAACTGTGAAAAGTTGAAATGCCATTTCAAAAAAGATGAAGGGCATTTAATCTACGCCACCATTATAGCACATCAACAACAACAACCCTTCAGCAAAACCGACCTTTATTGTAGCGTCCTCAGAAGCCGACACCATGACGCTGAAGACCGGGTGGAAGATGACGCGGGTGACCGGACTGCGGTGGCCACTCAGCGCGTACCTCTCTGGGGGGCGTGGGATCCACTCTTTGGGGTCTCGCTTCTGAGTGACAGGCCCTCCCAGGGTGATCTCCTCTTTAGCTTCATTCAGTTTGGATTCAAGCTCCATAACCTGTCAGAGAGAACAGGTCAAAGGTCACAGTGTGAAAGGTGTAAGTGGAAGGTATATGGAAGAAGTTAGCCACCCACCTATGTTTAAACTGATTTTGTTACTACAGTCTGATAAAGCTCAAGTTATTTATGAGTTAGGTGTCTTTCTGAAGAGCAGCCTTCCTTTGTTTAGATGATATTTTATTATATTGATTATTTATTCATCTTTTCTTTTTTTCTGTTTCCAATTGTCAGAGGTGGAAAGCCTATACAGCCTTGCTACTCGCTAGATTACTGATATTAACTCATGTTTGTGCTCCATACCATGTACAGGGTTACTTACTCCAAACGGAGATTTTTCAGAGGCACACTAATTTTTCCCAGAATGCATCTCTGGCTGTAAAATGAAAAATTTATTTCTCAAATTATGTCATTTTAAAACATTTTCATGACATCTTTAAAATTTAGTTTGTCCAAATGACGGCTGGTTAGAAGTTCGTTCGCGCCGATCGTTTTAAATAAATTAAGCAATTGATCATTTGTTTTCAAATTATTTTTAGCATTTAAATATTAGTCTCATTAATGAAACTTAACAATTCTGACTGGAGCATTATTATTTTGAATGAAAAGAGCTTCAGTGATCAGATCCGCTGTAACTCACCACATTAACATCAATAAATTAATGTTTTACAATGAACCGATCAGCCTGCATTAAGTTCTATCTTATATTTATTAAGTTATATGGTACAAGGCTATTTGATTTCTGGCAAAAGCTCGGCGCATCAGCTTACGTAAAGCCAGTGAAGACTACGTGATGACGTATGTGATTGTTGAAGGGGTATCCCAATTCATAGGGGTTGATTTTCTACCCCTACCCCTTGTAGCTCCGTTTCAAGGGGCGAGGGGCAAGGGGTAGGGGTAGGGGTAGGGGTATAAAAGAGAAATGGGATTGGGCCTTACTACACACCCTAATTTCCAGACTTCTCTGTAAAAAAAAAAATTCAAATAATTTGTGACATCTTAATTAGATGTGCATCGTGTAAATAAATTAAGCAACTGATTATTTGTTTTCATTATTCTGAATTTGTATGCTATTATGTCACCAAATAATTTCCAGGAGATTGTAACTAATAGCGCATAGAAAATAATTAACCAAGATAAGTATTAAAGCAAATATATTTCCATACAATAGTTTCTGTTTTGCAGACCTAGAAATGTATAAAATCAAATTCAATAATTTTCCATATTTGTGTGGGAACCCTGCATGTACTTGAAGTGAAAAAGTGAAAGAAATATGCACATATGAAACTAAGCTATAGATATAGGGTGTTTCAACTGCTGGAGTCTGTTTTAAACCAATAACTGCACACCAACAGTTGGGTTAATGTTTCCCTGCTACACGTTTGAGTGTTAATAGTGGATTCAGCAGTAATGTCATGAACCATTCACAAGACTACAATCCCCACAAGCGTTCTTTGAGGAGGAAAAAGCCCCCACAAACCTTCTTTTGTAATCTGATGACTGAGGTCCATTTCTTTTCCAAAAGGCCGGCGTACTTCTTATCCAATTCTTCATTCTGTGGGGAAGGAGGAGGGGGGGAACACAGATATCAGCAAACAGGCAGAGAAAGCCAATCAAAGTAGTGGGCTCAGCATAATCTGGGAGGCATGTGGAGAGAGGGGGGCAGCTGGGGGTGGCATGTTCAAGACTTTGGCTATAGTAAGAAAGAACAGGGAATTATTTACACGCCCCTCACAGGCCGACGCCGACTGCCAGACACCACCAACCTACTGTACGACACACACACACACACCAACACACCACACACCCCAGTCCTAATCCTTCTCACACAAGCTAATCTCCCGCAGACAAGGAAGACTTAGACGGCTTACAGCCACACACACGGTGCAGGAGGCAGCGGTGAAGTTAACTTGTGGCGGTGCTGGCAGACACAGGCCTGAGTTCACCTGCAGCCTCATACCAGGACCTGGACGATGCCGTCTACATACAGGACCTCGTGGTAAAACACACACAGTCCACTTCTACACAAAGCGAAGGGGTTTTCTGTCAACACATATACACTCACAATAACACTTACTATAATAAACTACCGTAACAATTATTTTCTTTTCCAATCATTTTCTGGATTAACTGTTTGGCCTACCACATAAAAATAAGAAAAATAAGGAAAAAGTAAAACATGCTCATCATTACCCAGAGGCTACAGTGTCACTATAAATGACTTTGTTTATAACCATGTAATATGACATCACATCAATTAAAAGTCAAGGCATATTTATTGATCATTTGAAAAATGAAAAGCCATAAATCTTCACAAGAACTGATATGATATGTGCTATACCCTTTACAGTGCTATCTCTGTGTGACAGATGAGACCCAATCTCAAGGTGTCTTTTTTTTGTATTTCTTTGGGATGTTAATGAAAATAACAGAGAAAAAATAAATGTAAAATATTCAAACTATTAATTGCTTGAAATCATTTTTGTCAAATATCTTCTAAAGAAAAGAAAAGGTCAACAGCTTGTTCAAAAACATGATGATGACTTATCTATAACATGTTAAACATATTCTTTAGGACCATATTTATTACCCTAAAAGCAATATAAACACAAAAAGGTAAAGCAGCTAAATAAAGTCTAGTGCAGAGTTTTATTCAACACACAATACACCAGCCTTGGTGGGGCTGTGTATAATCCATGCCTCGCGGCTGTTGCTAACTATCAAAGCATCAAAAACCCACATTGACAGACAGCCACGAGTGTCAGTGATGGAGAAAATTAGTGTTTCGCTCCAATTTCACGAGAAGTTCCTCAGCCTGGGCTGGAAACAAAGCAGACATCCTGAAGGTGTGGAGAGAAGCAGGCCTATATTTAACACTTCTCAGTGACACCAGGTTATTCCTTCCACCGTAAAGACAAAGACGAGCGCCGAGGCAGAGGGGGAAATGGAGGAGAAAGAAAACAGAGAGAGAGTAGGGAGCCCAATTTGGACAAGTCTGCCATCATCTAATCTGCCATCTGCCTGGAGACTCTGCCCACCACACCAACACACACACAAAGACACAGGGACACACACTGACACACACAAAACGGCAAGTGCCAGACTTCATTGTAGCCTGCCAGCCTATTGGCAGTGGGTAATACATGATGTATGTGTGTGTTAGAGAGAGAGAGAGAGAGCAGACAGGTATTCACATTTTCTTTCACACAGAAATAGAGCGTTACCTCTATTAATTATTCCTACTATGAAAACCTGACACAGCATTAACTTTAAATACTGCTGCTCAAAATGCCGTAAAGAGCAGAGGAGAAAACATTTTATTCACCTAACCACATTTACATAAAACCACCTTGGTAAAATGTGTCCAATCACGTGGCCGTAGGAAACTGGTGGTATGAATCACTTGGTTTAGCAGGTTGCTGCCAAAGTCTACATTTGGCTGAGGACTAACACCCAACAGGGTGAACCTATCCCTCCGTGCCATTCATCTATTATTCAGTCTGCTTGCACAGGGCTGCCGCAGAGAAAATGCCTGGGAAAAAAAGAAAGAATAAAAGACAGAAGAAAGAAAAATAAGGGGGTGGGGTGTCACGTGAAGGCAAGGTAATACAACGAGGCAGAGCCTGAAAGAAAGGGATTAAAACAAGTCATAGGCTAGATGATGAGTGCCTCACATGACTTGGTTTTGTTTTTAAATACTCCCTCTACTAAAACATCTGTGTTTTGATTGCTCTGCTGTTGTGGGGGTTTGAGCTGTACTAATGTTTAAATGTCTTCAGGTAACTCACAGTGTGAGGATCAAAGCCTTCTCTCTACATAATCTCCCTGACTGTGGTGGTGTTTTGAATGGTAAACATCACTGAAAGCCTACAACGAGCCTGGGTCTCCCAGTGTGTGATAACTTTGGACTGTAAAGGATCTGATGGCAAGCTTTTGTATTCCTGTTATGCAGAAAAATGAATGACAGATGAAGAATGAAAATGCACTTGTTCCTATGTACAAAAGCAAAATCTATTGCAAACTAACAACATTTCTGCTGTGATTTACACCTTCATATTGTTCATTATTTGTCAACATTAACAGCACAATCAATGTTTATAAACGAGAGGTGTAAAATACTGTACTGTAAGTATAATATAGTTCAGTACAACACAGTCGCTAATTCTGATTTCAATGCTAAAATGTAAACATTCATATTTGTATGACAGGGTCAACAAAACTGAACATTAGCAGATTTTTATAGTAAAAGTGTTGTATTGGGTTATATTAGATGTGATCACTGAGCATATTCTAAACCCAGCAATTTCTCATTTTTTCATAACATGTACACACATGTCACAGGGACATTGTACATGTTACATCAAGTGGATAAAAGCTTTTTTTTGCAGGAGTCTGTAGCACAGACCCCTAATCAGACAGAGCAGCATAATTGGGTGCAGGTGCTCCCGGTCACACTCATGAACATGTTGAGTGAAATGAGAAATAAGGAGGAAATCAAGGCATATTGTTGGTCTAAATTGGTGTGATTGGCTGTGCGGATGTGTGTGTCCACCCTTAATCTACTCACATTATCTAATTCCGCCTCCTTCTTGAAAGTGGAATATGCCTCTTCGTATCCATTGGAACGTAGATAATCGGCTATTGCTCGATTTCTGAAACAGACAAAGGGAACCCGTAATTAGTTCTCCTGATGAGCAGATCAGATGGTTGTTAGAGTGCCACGAGGAGCGACACCAGTAATGAAGTTGTATTCAACACTGTAAAACAAAGACACAAAATGAGCATGTTCAGGAAACCTGAACACAGAGAGATGCAAATTATTGCACACTTGTCACACATTCAGACGGTGTTATCAGGGTTTCAGCTATACAATAAAAATGCTTTGCATGCATAAAATCAGTCTGACACATAGAGCTACCTCTAACAATTCACCCAGACGGTCTACAGCTCTCTCTCTCACTCACACCCCCTCTCCGCCTATTTGACACAAATGGAGAACACATCTGTCTGGCTTTATAATGAGCTCTTGTTGCTGTGGGCAAATAATAGGAGGGGATGACTCCCCGTGGTGTAGATATAGGGAAATTGAGAGTCAGTGTACATCCTACCACACACACACACAGATGGACAGCAGTATATTTCTGGCTGCTGATATTTTAGCCCTGTTCACGCCCTTCAGGTTCATGCTTCCACACAAACACAAGCACTTAACACTGAAGGCGGACAGATAACAGAATGAGACACTGGCAGAGGTAAAAACAAGAGCAGGAAGCTCCTTCAACCTTCCTGTTGTTGTCTCTAGGACTGCCATGAGGAACCCCACCACACACTAACAACACATACACAGCTGCCATTCACATTTACACCACTGGTTTGCAACTGCAGCCCAATTTACCAAGACTTATTCATGAGGTTCAAGTCATTTAGTCTAAGTTGAGGCTGTTATTCTCTTAGAGTGAATACAGGATCTCCCTGCTTCCTACTCTGGTTCTAGTACCAATGCTTTCTTCACTTTATTCAGACTGCGCTAACTTGACTCGCATCATTTCACCAAGACTCAACCGACACCCTGACTGAACTCCCCACGCATCCTTAAACCTCGACATTTTTGTTGTGCAAGTTTCTTCATGCAAACGAAGACACGACTGTTTTAGATACATAAAATAAAAAAATAAAATTGAATAAAATAAAATGTATCATGTGAACAATGTTTTTTCTTCATTTCACTTGAATCAAACAGATCAAATGCCAGACTTGGCAGAAAAAAAACTACATAGAAATACAGAGAAATGACCTAAAACAAACAGACAAAGACAGTGAATTCATGAATGTCTGATAAAAATGCAATTTTCTTCTAATGGTAATACAATATTTCTTTGATTCCAGACCTCCTGTGTTTGTGCACAGTCAACTCCAGCGTTAATGCCAGGAGGAGCCAGACAAGCTGTCAGGCAGCGATGCTTTGAGGTGCCAATATGAAGGGGGTGGGGGCTACAATCTGTCGGCCCAGCCTGTGCCCCCTGTGCCCTCTCGGTCAGTGTTGAGCACCGAAACCCCGTCTCCCTCTGCCCACCTGAATCCCCATGACAACAGTAGCAGGCATGATTACAGCTCAAGGTTAGCAGGAGGTTATCTGCTGCTCTGACAGCCGGCCCGCTGAAGGCTCTGGTAGTTTGTCTGAGACTACATGTACGGGCAGGTGAAGGATGCTGAATGTGCTATGGGTGTGTCAGCAGAGTGTGTGTGACCAAGTGCGCTTCCACCAAACCCAACTACATGTTTAACCAAAGTGCCAAACTGTCAGAAGACAACCTGTCCTCCAAAATAGCACTGATGGCCAGAAATGAAGATGTCCTCAAGTCTGGTCTCATGAGGACAGCAAGGTTTAGAGGCAAAGAATCATGCTAATCTGCATGACCTACATTATCACTATTTATTTTTAAGAAAGGATGTTTGTTCTCTGTCCACAAAGTGTTGCTAATAGCTCCTCACTGGCCGCTTTTGTAACAGACAAAGGTCACTTTAATGTAGGCCAGGTTTATAATCAACCTTCTATGCTGCATATATAAACCACATGGTGGAGCAGTTTATTTATGTAGCGATGGGGGGTGGGGTTAAGTGCTATTGCATAATGTTAAAGGGATATTTCAACATTTTGGCAAATTGGCCCATTACCATAATCCCTATAGTCTTTAGGAGTAAGTTCGTTACAAGCTCTTTTTAGATTGGCCGGGCAGAGATGCAATAGATCTGCACATTCACCACGCTATGATATAATAACATTAGTTGACTAATCGCCATAAATGACAACTATTGGTTGACCAAGAAAATCTTGGGTTAGGGGCAGCCCTATATGAGACAGTTGTTTTCAAGGTATTTACCTTGTGATTGTGTATTTGATGAGTTTTATGGGAAACCAAGAAAACCCATGAGCCTCCGCAGCGTTAGCTGAGCAGCTCGCATCTCTGACTCACCGATCTAAAAACAGCTTGCACCGACAATTAAAGGTTTAACCTACTGCTATGACTTAAGGGATTATGGCAACAGGTGCATTTGCCAAAATGTTGAACTATCCCTTTAAACAAAACAAAAAAACAACAACTCTGTGCAGGGCTAGATATTACGATGCATTATACAGTATTACAATAAGAAATTGATCAATGTTACTCCTTTTTGACCAGGACATCCTTGGAAAAGAGATTGTTGAATCTCAACGGATCCTTCCTGGATAAATAAAGGTTAAATAAATAAAAATAATAATTTTAAAAACAGACTGACATTTAAGCTAAAAAAAATGGCTAAAACAATGAAACACTTGGTTCTAGATGGTCGAGTTAATGCCTTTCTTTACCATATGTGACTACTCAAACCAACAGTTCAAATCTCCACAGGTATTAAGTAAAAATGGCATTTGAACAAAACATCTTCGGCAATGCTAAATTGTGATGATCATGTTTCAATATTTTGGGGCATTTTATTGACTAAATGATAAAAGATAATCAACCAAGAAAACAATCTGAAGCTTCATCAAAAACAATGGCTGGTTGAACCCTTAAAAATAAAACACTTTCAATAAGCTCACAGAAGTGTAGTAGCTCAGCAGAGGTGAATATCGGTCACTGAGCCTCAGCGCTGACAGGAGATAACACACACAACACAAGCCCTGATCCAGCTTCACCTGGATGTGTGGGTCCCTAAGGACTGTGTGGAGGAGGGAAGAAAGGAACGAGTGGGAGATGTGTCGTACTGTTGACAGGAGAACCAACCACTGCGTTTCCATGGTTATTAGCAACCTACAACTAGATGACGTGCCAGCGAGGATAGTGAGAAAGGGCGTCATTTATGTGGACAGAGAGGACAGACGGAAGACAGGAAAAGCTGCTACTGAGTTGCTGGTATGAGATCATTTATCTTCCTATGAGGACATCATTACTGATCATGTTACAATAACGTTTTACAAGTAACTACGCCTATTTAAGCTTCACGTGACTTCACTTGTGGCAGTGATTGGTCAGAGCTCTGGTACAGTGCTGCTCTCTAATGTACTATAAAGGCTTAATGGAGTGAGAGAGACGTGGATGAGACGAGGGGGAGATGCATGAGCTCACCCCTCTGAGAGGGGGTGAGTCAGACAGTCTGCCTGTAGCATCACTTCCTCCCTCTTCTTCCTCCATGGTCACAGACTTTCACATCGCTGTGGAGATGAGCAACACTGACTAACATGGCCTCCATCTATTGACAGAAAAACTGCATAGTGTCTAAGTGATAAAAATACCATCAGATGTATTAACCAAAAAACAAACGCTTCTTGTGCCAGTCCAGATAGTTTGGTTGAGAGTATAAATTAATCAGCCATCAGATTTTTCTTGAAGCACAGATTATAATACTTCCAACTGAAGAAAGAAAAAGAACATAACCACACACGACACTGATGAACTACTAATGCTCTGATTAAATAGGAGAAGTAGGAGTTTTGCTTGGCTGACTAGAACGTTGCCCAGTGTGATAAATCTGTCCATCAGCACAGAGACTGCATACATCAGAGGACAACAGGCCAGTGCTGTGTGGTGAGGTGACCACTGTCTCTAGATACACACACTCACAGCAATACTGCTGGAAAAAATGTGCAGAAACATCTGATTTCACCTTTCTTTTAACCCCAGTTTTGCTGACCTTGCACAGTGTGTGGTGTGTTTTCAGAACTAACTCTCATTCAGCTTTAGTCAAATAGCTGCCTCCCTAAAGGAGGCAGGAGATGTTTCTTAGAACTTATATGAATTAAAGCTATAGGTTCAATCACAGAGGAGAGAATCTTCTCAAGCTTGATAAGTAAAAGAACCTTCAGATGTCAGTGCTCCGGACAAAAAAAAAATCAGTCCAGCATAGTGATGCCATATTTTGCATGGCAATACTGTATCGATATACAGACACCAAGTATCTGAACGGACCAAAATGTTTATCTCATTAGACAAAACTCATGTTCAAGTTTTCATTTGGTGACATGAAACAAATGCTTCATCTTGCAAACAAACTTGACACCAAGGCCCAATCCCATTTCTTTGTGATTAAAGGCTAGGTAGCCAGAGCAGCGAGTAGAGAAATAACGTCACTTTCTTAGGTTTTAAAACGTTCAAATAATACGAATAAGAGCTGCTGCTCTGTGATTGGTCAAAATCTACCGTCACGGATAGATTCTTTGCAGGCTGAAAACAGAGCCTAGGGGAGACGCAGACGTCAGATCTTTTTTCACATCACTTCATTTACATTATCCTCAAGGTTATTGTACAAGTTTTTGCCTAATACTGTCAAAAAAAGCTGCCTACCTAGCCTTTAAGTGAGATGAAGTGAAAAGTGTTAGAAATAGGGACTGCACCCTACGCAGTAGTAGCCTCATAAACCAGCCCCTTGCGAAATGAATTTAATTTCTCCCCTGTAAGTGTTTGGGGTGGGCGGGAGTAGTAGCGTTGACAGACAACCCCATTCAGCTAATCAGTAAGATGCTGATTGGCTGATTGGCTTGGCCTTCTGAGGGTTTCAGGCCAAACGCTTACAGCGGGAATGAGGCCAGACTCTCCCTCAGAAATGAAATGAAATGCATTTCCGCGAGAGGCTGGTTTACGAGGCTAAGGCACTAGGACACCACGTAGCGTATCTGACACGGTCTCCTATATCACGGGTAGTGATGACATAGGAGACGTTAAGATGGTATTGTTAAGTATCGAGGGTAATTTCATCTTGCACTACATTCGGAGTCTACCTCTGACTTCCCCCCGATTTAAGGGGTAGTTTTAAGGGTTGAAAAGCACTTCCATTCGCTCTTAAAAGAATGGCGACACCCTACCCCTACACCAGAATGAGCAAAAGTGAGTGTGAGGGTCAAAATCGAGTAGAAGTGGGTAACACGGGACAAGGTCTTACTATTACTTGAAGCAAACCATTATGTCTGCATGTGTGAGGGGTGGAGGAATAAGGAGCAGATTCAGTGAAGCAGCAGCTGTGTCAAGTGGTGCGCCGGTGGAGGGCTCAAAAAGTTAAGCTTATTCCTCGCTCTTGTACTGAACAGTCGACAACATCTCAACTTGTTACCAAAGACATTCCACTAAAATCATATGACAGGATTGCATAATCAGCCAGCTACAGCTGGATCCCTGTGAAAACTGTAGCCAATCTACCAATACTGTTGCCTTATTGATGAGCAGGAGCCCCAGGGCCTGGTTAATGAGACAAGTCACCTGAAGGTATCAGCACCCGGATCAACCAGACAATCAACACAACCACATCATCTGAGACAGAACATTTGGTTTATCTTCAAAAGCTTTCCAGCTTTCATTCACCACAAAGCCTCTTTTAAGACAGATTACCATAACACAGTTACTTCCAATGTGAGGCAGGTACAATGTTGGGGGGGGGCAGTCTGCCTTTATATAAGTCAAGAGCACTGCAGTGTGGATCAACCCTTCGGCCCAGAGAAAACTTCAAAGGGGGGAACCTCCAACACATTATGATCTTATGGAGACCAAAGCCCCTTCCTGATCTTCTTACTAAACACAGACTATGAACAATGAGTCGATATGAGCATGCAGTAGTAAAGGGTCAGGGTTGTAGTAAAGATATTAAAAAAAAAAAACAGCTGTCTGGGCTACACACAAAAATCCAAAATAATCACAGTGTCCTCCTTGTGGGTGTGTAGCACACACATGCTTTGTGTCACGTGGTGATGGTGGTGCTCTGTTGATTGAGCTTAGGCCAGAGCTTTAACCAGTCAAGTGGACGTTCTTAGAACCCACGAGCTTGTGTAGAACTCAAGCTTGGATAAACAAAGGATAACAGGGACCGACAGGCACAGATGAGGAACTAGACACAAACATTTATTATCGATCTAATTATTTCTCCCGAGTCACAAATCCCTTGGAATATATCTGGTCATATTGTTAAATGCTTTTTTCTAAGGAGTCATTTAACTTGTGTCCGCACTATTAAGTTTTATGAAAAGATTTGTTCATTTCTAGATTTAAGTTAATGTACTGTTGTACTACTTTTTCATTTTACAATATTGTGGCTGCACGTAAAGTTTTTGAAAGGAATTATTTCTTGCTTTATTAAGTCAAGTTGCTGTTGGTATCAGAGCATGTCTGGTCCAGGACACAGACTGCCCTGTCAGTCCATCCGGATGCCCTGCAGAGGAGCCTAGCCATGTAGAGACTCAGGGACATGACATGCACATGCCTATGCCACCAAATGTATGGATAGAAAACTTGAGGGGGGGGGGGGTAATTAATAATAAATAAAACCAAAAGAATTCTGCACAGCTCAGACAAGATTGTTTCAAAGAACATATCTGCTATGTAGGACCCGGCCATCTGGCCAAACCAAGCCATCGGGGAAGAGGGGCCTTAATTAGAGAGGTGACCTCTAACCCGATGGTCACCCTGGCTGAGCACCAGAGACCCCGCGTGGGGATGGAGAAACCTCCACAAGAATGACCATCTCTGCAGCACCACACGCTCATTGGACAGGACCATGAAGCCAAGTACACAACCAATAAGTTGCTCAAACAAACAAACACCTTGAGAAACCTGCAGATGGCTGCTCATGACAGAAAATCCCCCAACACCAAATGCAAAGCTTGTTCCTCAGACTCAAGAAGACCTGAAGTTGTACTAACTATTAAAGGTGCTTCAACTAATAGTGACCAAGTGAAATAATTAGGGATGCACCGATTGTGAAATTCTGGGCCGATGTCGATGCCGATGTTTAAAATAACAACTTGGCCGATGGCCGATGCCGATGCCGATGTTTTTTCTTTTTGCTATTCCGTCTTTGGTGCCACAGAAACATTACTGAACTACTGTATTTTAGAAGTCTTTCAGCTCTTCATCATATTATTCAATGAGCACAAATTCAGTTAGACAAATTCATGAAACAAAAACAATCTTTAATGTCAATTTTTAGTTGACATGACCTTAAAACACTTACAGTGGCCAAGAGTTAGAGTTGCTACATGGTGAAAGTAATTAGTTACCAAGAAAGGTAACTATGCCATTATTTTTATTAAATAAAATGCTCAAATATGTTAAATTACTTGAACTTCTCTCCCTAACCCCATTTATCTGCAATTAACCAACTTGCTCATTAACACAGAGACAGAATGATAAGAGTTGTTGTTGTAATATGTAGCCTATACTGAAAGAGGAGTTGAGCAGGATTTCTCCGGTGGCTACGCTACATTTTCACCTCAATTAAAAAGCCCCAGAGTCCTAACTGTGATAATCTACATGACTTGTGACTGGTTACAGTGAGAACGGAGGCTCTCTGTCTTTCACCTGGCGTCTCTCTCCTGTAGCAGGCTATCTGGCCACCGCTGCGGTGTTTGTGTCCCAGCTCTTGTCTCTGTGGCACCGACACAGACGCGCTGCGTAACGTAATGACAGTTACGTAATCCATCGCTCCATTTATTGATTTCTCGCCGGCTTCGGTGTAAACACATACACGTGGCCAGGCGGAGGTTAGAAAAAAAAGCGACCAGACGAGTTTCTCTAACGGTGTTTTAAGCCCATACAGAGGATTTAAATGACGAGGGGCGTTCAGGCTCCTCCGTTCCTCCGCTCGCCATGACCGCTCTGCACTTAACAACCGTGTTTACATGCGCGCAACTTTTTTTCTTTTTTTTTTTTTTCATAAATCAATCCGCGGATCACATGTGTGCTGAACTGAAGATATTAATCCGAACAGATCACGGATCAATCCGGTGCACCACTAGTATCTTCCCCCCAGAAAAAGGAAAGAAGAAAGGTTCCTCCCAGCACAGCTGTTCATGCGGCATTTAAACCAACATAAACATCGGCCACTGCCATCGGTGAATGTCACGTTTTTTTACCGATGGCCGATGGCAGTCAACGAGCCGAACATCGGCCGATGCCGATGGTCGGCCGATGCATCGGTGCATCCCTAGAAATAATACATTGGATTATGCAAATGCATGCTTTTCAAATTAACTTATGTTTTTACTTTAATCATTTGGTATTGATTACAAACAGATATAGAAAAATACAGGGCAGGGTGATAATTTGACGATGATATATCCATCCATGTATACATTGCTAGACACATAACGATCAGTATAAAAAAACAGGTTGATAAAAAGTCTGAAAGAAACAGACCTGTGAACAAGTGTTTACCTTCCTGTTTCATAAGCCTATCAAGACGTTACTTCTTTACAGCCAATCACAAACTCTAACTCAGGCGTGCTCTGTCTCTGAGTTTGGAGCGTTATTTAGCTCAGTTAGTGGAGCAGAGGCTACAGTCCTCGCTGCAGCCGGCCCTTTGCTGCATGTCATTCCCCCTCTCTCTGCCTCCTATTTCCTGTCTCTCTCCATCTCTCTCACCTATACTATCCATTAAAGGCGAAAAAGCCCAAAAGTATACTTTTAAAAAACCCATTGCTGTGTAGAGTTTGGCCCACCACCCAAGCCCAATGAATGGGCAATTTTTTTTGTTTGTTTCAAATTCTACTCTTGTATCCTTGAAGCAGCGCTCAATAACAACAACATCCTTCTAAATGTAAAGGATGGTTCCTCGTTGGACCAGCATGTGTCAGTTAATTCACAAAGGCAAATGTGAGTTTGTTCGTTAGCTCCTCTTGTTGCCATAGGACCATAGGAAATATCTATTTATCAGACTTTACAGACTTAGCTGATTAATCAACTCAAGCCACCTCACGTGGCTTGAGTTGATTAATAATAATGTAATGTATGTAAGATAGAATGAAGAGCTGAAGTTGTTTTTTAGATTTAAATTAAATAGATTTTAGGCCATTAAAGCCCCAGTATGTGAGATTTACCCCCATCTAGCGGTGCGGTTGCATGTCGGCACGTATTCTTGCTGTTGCGTTTACGTAAACTCGGGCAGAAGTCAGAAAAACAACAGACGCTGCATGTAACAGGACAAACAAGCCTCTATTTATCAAACTTATGTTGTCATGGTAACGTCGTATTGTTTACCTGACTTTTAGTCTTTCTCTCGATAAAATAACATCCAGTTGGTTTGCCGACTCAAGCCACCTCACCTGAAGGCAACACCAGCGCCTCCGAGTTGATTTTAATAATAATTTCTCCCCGAGACGAATCCGGCGTAAC
Organism: Decapterus maruadsi; assembly: GCA_030347415.2. Lineage (NCBI taxonomy): Eukaryota > Metazoa > Chordata > Actinopteri > Carangiformes > Carangidae > Decapterus > Decapterus maruadsi. Next base: position 10,835,180 of record CM064885.1, on the reverse strand, counting down.
TAAGATAGAAAACATGAAACATGGCAGAGAAGGTTCGGTGAACCCCCCTGTATGTTTGTAACGACTTGTAACATCTTTCTAAGTTGTTTTTGTATGCGGGCGCGATTCCACTTCATTGAAATACGTATTTAAAAGACATATTTGATTTTTGCCATTAACTGTCCCTTTAAGCATAAAATGAAGCACAAATACATAAGAAAATTATCAATAAATTAAAAATAACTTCCTGAAAAATATTTCAGCAAAAGGAAAAGGTGCAACAGAAGGAAATAAGAAAAACGTAGGAGGGATCTAAACACAGAGGTCTAGGCATTTAATCTGTTATGTCATCATATTCACAGCCAGGGGACGATGGAAAAAGGACAAAAATCACATGAACCAGCTTGTAGCCTAAGACATGGTGGAGGCCAAAGGGATTTTCTTTGTGAGGCAAAAAGAAAGTTCAAAGCGAAGGCCCATCTGCACATGGGTGCCCTCAGGTCTTCCAGGGGAGCAGATAGTTTGTGCTCTGTATCTATTTTTACAGCAGGCCAGCGGGGACGAGTCCCCTGACCCTGGAAACAAACACAAACGCGCTTTTCATTGGCTATGCTCATAAAGATAGAGCTGTTGTGAAGATGCTGCGCCATCGCAACATCTGACTATGGTGCTGCTGACAAAATTCCCAGTTTAGGGGACAAAGATTATGTCTCTTTTGAAAATGTGTTCGTCCACACTGGGTACCTGGAAAGACAAAAACAACAAGGAAGGACAAACTGTCTTCTCTTGTTTTGTGCTTTAACAATAATAATAATACTGAGTGTTCAGATTATCCACTATTTCACTACTTTTTTTTCCAGGAAAAAAAAAGTTTTCCAACTGCGTTTGTTTAAATCTGAGGCCTTAGTTGTAACACACTGCACCAAACTGGTTAATATCAAGTAAAGGTACAACTATGCACAGACGCATCTGTTGTAACAAGATTGGCTGAGACATATGACTTCTATATGGCTGATAATATTTAGACTATATAGCTTCATGTGATTAGGACTCAAAACTTTTGCCTCTGTGAAGGATCTGAGTATCTTCCATGTGATGGTAAACAATGCTGTGAAAAAGGAAGGGGGTGGGCCCATTGAAAAGTAAGTGCTGGTAGCTACTGATGAACTGTTCACTACTTCTAGGAATCACTCCCTCAGCTGCTGAGTTTCCCAGAAGGTTCTCCTGAGCGTGCATCACTTACATGAGGCTGCAGGTTAGGAACAAAGATCTACAGACACCTTAACACTTTCTAACACGGTGGGAGCTCGCACTGAGTGGAATGCAACAGATGCCCGAGTGTGACTCGACTGGTCCCACATCAGTTTCCTGTAAACTATGGGGGCAGAGACTTGTGCAACCGAGGAGAAAAGAGGGGTGTACGGGGGGTCCTGGCAGCTTCTTCTGAATGGCAAATAGCAGGAAAGATTAGCATTCCAATAGACCTCTCCATAACAACAGACCCCTCCCACAGCGCTGATCTAAAAACACAGAGACATTGTTGGGAATGTTAAGAGCCTTGTCATGTGAGCGTTGATGCGTTTGTCAGCGCAAGACAGTGACAACAATGACAGTCGATGGGGTCCTTCATCTTGCTGCCAGTCTATTGGCTGCTTTTTAAAACATGCAGTTTGGCCATGTTTCAGAAGTGAAGCAGAGAAGCTCAACCAGATCATCTCATCCCACTCTCATGACCTTGTGTCTCACATTGAGATGTCTTATCTTTTTATCTCTCGCCTCAGGGGTTAATTACTGAGCCCACAGACTCAGCACAGCCAAATTACGGTTTCCACAATCATCATAGCCACTCTCACTTTTAACACTTGATCAATGTAAACACACTGCATAGCGCACGGGCAGATCTGACCTGTGCTGTATGGTTTTATAGGTAGATTCAGGACATGTTGGGTTTCCCTGTGGACTGATGGTTTTCACTGAGCCGGTCCTTGCAGCCTGGTGCAACATCCTGCAAGCCTGTTGGTTTCCTTGCATGTACTTTACACTCCAGGCTTGTTAGGAAACAAAGGAGAAAAATACTACGTCTTCAGGAGTAGGTACTGAAGGTGGAGGCAATACGTCAGGGGAGATAAGTCTTTCTGTCTTCTTGAAAGGTGCCAAGGGGAATAGATAATCAATTTCCTTGTTTGAATCAATTCCCTTCCTTCAATACACATTGTTGCCTGGAAGTAAAGAGGTTGTCTTCTTTTGTAAAACCTCCATTTTAACAGGAGGCAATGCTCAGGCTTTCAAACAGTTATTGAAATATCATTCATTCCGCTCTTTCAAATTTCTTTTCTTTTTTTAAAAATGTCGCAAATCCACCACTGCCACATGTCTCCACCTTCACAGCAGAGTCCTGCACTGCACCTCGCGAGTAGCTACTAAGGTAAACTACAGATAACTATATTGCTCAGTATCTACTCTTTGCACCACCTCTGCACCTCGATGACAGACCACAGGTGACAGAAAAACAACAGTCTCAGGACAGATCAGTGGTCGCTGTTGCCGGTGTGTTTTTAAAATTAGCGGGTTTGATTCTCGTGTCGGACTTCGCACTCAGTGCGAGTGGAAAAGAAAAAAATCCCAAAAATGTGTGTTTGTCTGCTGGGCTTATAATGATGTTATTGTAACGCAAAAGTTTAACAGGACTACTGCGCCGTAACGTAAACCAAGCTCTCTGGTACTATGATTGGCACTCATGTCATTGGGCTTGAAGGAACATGTGGTTCAGATCAACACAACAGTACCTCTGCTCATTTGACCCACATACTCAACAAGATGAGAGCCACAGTAACAAGGCCTGTCACAACACGTCAACAAGAAAAGTCAGAGTGAGGAGAAGAGTGGACACCTTGTGACTCCAACATACCAACACGCCAAGCCTATCACCATAAAGCATGACATCACAGAGAGTGTCATTCTTAGATAGGGCTGTATTCAACTAGCCAGACCAGGTGCAAAGACCAGGACCAATACCCAAACTGTAGGAGATGCTTTAAAAAAGGAAGAAAATTAACATTCCATCTGAAAATGCAATGTTTGCATATTGTCCACCCCTATTGTCAGTGCTTACAACAACAGCATTTTGATTCAAGAAATACAAGTTTTGTGAAATTCACAATTTTCTTCATACCCCATGCATGAAAAACACAAAAGTTGAAACATCATTAGTTGCAGCTTTAAAATGACTACTTTGGACAAAAGACTATTTTAAAATGCATCTCATCATGTTCTTTCGCAGCAGCAGCAGCAGCAGCAGCAGCAGCAAAAGATGAGACTGCGCTGGACAGCTGAGGCCAGTACAGTTTGTGAGGTTGATGGTGAGACTGGAGGTTTGTTCTAGGGATGGGCATTTCAAGCAAAAGCACTATTCAATAATCATAAGGCCCTACTTGACCATTCTATGAATATTCCAGAGTTGGTAGTGGAGGGCTCAGCTGCCCCTGCCAGCAGTGGTCAGGACTGACCCATGGTCAACTGCTGTTCACACTAACCCTTCTCCACTTCACCCTTCAAAGTTCTCCAAGACAGCGACCGGAGGATGTCAAGCTGAGAGAAATGGTTTAAACCGCAGGTGGAGGCGCCGTGGACACTAGCCCTGCAAGCAGCTCTCCTACTCTTCACTGTCTTCCTGGTAGTTTTTATACAGGTCCAGATAGTCCTACACACACAACTTCACCTGCGCTGTCATTGGCTGGGGAAAACACACTGACTCACCGCCCAGAAACATCCTGACTACACCAAAACATCTAAATACTCTACACAGTGTTTAAATCCATTAACCCTGAATCTGACATCTTCACATCTGAGACATATGTTGTGAAAGGTGTGCAGGCAACTTACAGCTCATCTCGTTGCCGTTGTGACAGCACCATGGCGACGTGTGGGTGGGGCCGGGAGGGATCAGGTGGTCGAAGGTGAATCTTGTGCAGCTGCTGAGCTCTCCTCAGTCAGGAGGTGAGCTGTGCAGATCCAGGCAACGCGGACGAGGACGTGCCGTGTACTCCAATGACGGGCGGTTGGTTCTGTCTACACAAAGACTCGGACTGGGAAGAGGGGGAGTGCAGGAATCTGCTCCCCGACCAGCTGACTCCGGGGACGAGAGAAGTGGAGAGCCTGCAAACCAGTCACCAGCCAAGTCTACACTGCATCTGAAAAGGAGAGAGAGAGGGAGAAAGTCAGCATTAGGTATGCATGACAGATAACATGAAGAATGGGTGGGGATGAAAATGTTTATAGGCCAGGAGTGCTGCATGTCTGCACCAGTTTACACACAGACAAAATGGCTGAACTATAGAAAAAAAAATAGAAGCAAAGAAAAAAAGACACATATCCCGTAAGGAGAATGAAGTTTCAACAGCACGCTCCATCAAGCAAATAAAAGACAGCATAAACCCATCTCTCTAATATTGAAAAAACCACCTACTTTCCATAACGTACTCTCTCATTTGCTTTTCAGTCCTCTGATCTATGTCCATAACCTGTCTGTCCTGTCACCAGTCTTGTGTGAAAGCTGTGGTCTGCTTTTTGAAGCAAACCCTCCTCTCCGCGCACATGACAAGAGCTGACCCACATTCTGAGAGCAACGTACTTCTCCCAGGTCGCTAACAGAAAAGAAAAACAGGACATGGCCAGGCGGGCTAGAGCAACGGCTGAGCTCTCGTCAAATTCCCATTCATCTCATGGTGATGCCTCCTCATGACACCCTGTCTGCCCCGGTAAGACATCATGGTTGGTATAATAAAATTAGATATGATATCTACAAAAAATATATTGGTCTTAGTGTGAAAATGAATATATTGCTCAAAGTCTGAGGCTTGAGGGATGATGCATGTGCCATATGGCAAACAATGATCGCATGAAGTCTGTTCTGACACAATATCACAATCTTGACAAGCACTTTACCAAAACAGGTACTAGAAACACTAACTATGAGCTACAATAAACCTCTTAGTCTCCTGAGACCAGCCTGACTGAACCTCTGCTGGGCCACTAAACAAAAGGTACAAGCAGAGCCAGTTTCCTTCTGCAGAGAAACAATACAGCATGGATGTCCAACACACATGTACAGGAGACGGTGTGTGTTCAACATGAGATGTGCTGCACAGAAAAGGGTCCACTGTAGCCATGATGATTAGCCAGAACGACTGAACAAAAAGCAACCGTACGCTGCCGACAGCCAACCTCAGGACCATGATGTCACCACCTGTCAGTCTTCCAAATGTGTCCTCACTTCTGACTGTGTATGGATGGACAACGGTGTGCTGGCGCTTTCTGAACACTTCTGAACAACCTGGCCTTGGCTCAGGGTCACTACAGCTAAAACTGGCTCTTTCTAAAACCCTGTACACAAAATCTATCTTAAAAGCATCCAAACCTTTTTATTAACAAGGGCTCCAGACTGTGACCATCATGTTTGTGCATGCAACAAATGTTTAGAGTGTGTTTGAATTCATGGTCACACACATGCAGGTGTTTGATTGTTAACAAGGCAGTTTGGATGCGCTACATGTGCAGCGTTGAATTTGAGAGCATTTTTTCCATCACTGGCTCAGTTGGTCTGACTACCTGCACTGTGTCCTGCTTCACTTCCACACACACACTGTGCACTCTTGAAACAAGCTAAACCATCACTTTAGTGACCCACACACCCAACTGAACCACTGAACACAGCAATAAGAGAAACTCCTTTACAAGATGTAAATCCCTGATCACACTGAAGTGCACACTAAGTCCAACATGTGCCAATGACGTAGCGTGTGCCAAGTTTGAAGAGGAAAGACCGGTTACAAAATTGCTTCCTCTCCTCGTCCTACTGTTCATGAAGGACGTTGACACAGCAACTTTCAATACCCGTGTCATTGATAATGGAAGACCACTGAACATCCCAACTAGTGTGAGCTGTGGAAGTGAGCAGCACCAGTCCAACCTTTACCAATGTTATCATGTGTGAAATAAAGTCATCTACTGCTGCCACTGTCATCGCTGTATCCATTCATGTGGACGACTCCCCTCTCTGCCAGTCTCACTCCTGGCTTCATGTTTGCACCATCACATAAGCGGGCTAACTGCCTGGAGAAAATGTGCTCCTGTCTTGAGGGAAGGGGGAGGGGCTGCACCATTGTGCATCTATAACTCCACCAGCTGACGGTCAATAACGGGTATGTGTCTCCTCATGAACTGTAAAGTAGTGATGTCAATTTAATTTCCGGTACCAACAGGTTATCTGTCTCAATCTGTCTCTGTCATTCCAACCATGGAAAGGCCAAGCGTCAAGTCTAAACTATAATGAACCACACCCACTGTCTATGTGTTTATTAGGTTGAGCAAAAAGAAAACACAGCATATTTCAACTAACTGAATCAGGAAAACCATGTTAGTAAACATCACAGTCATTAGACAATAAACATTTTGTTTTCTTTCCTTCAGATGATATTACACCTTGTAACAAACTCAATTTGCAGAGTACATGTAAACACTGAAGCTGACCAACTAGGCATCTTGTCAACAACTTTACAGTACTCCACATGACAAATATGACAAATGGTATGTGTATGACATTTCTGAATAATCAACACTTGTAAGAAACGCGGAATGTAAGGAACACACCCTTCAGGAATCCAGAGCAGGAGGAAGACAAGACAAACACCTAAAGTCAAGGGTCAAGTGTCTGAAGAACGGTGTCACATCAGCTCGTCACAACACATACCATGGTTTGACAGCTCATGCTCTGTTAGCATCACTACGTCACCATGCTCTTTCAAAACCAAATATCTCAAGCAGCTGGAATCTGGAGTGACTTCACATCACCTGTGTCCCAGGAACGTTACATGACAATCACACTTGACTGTCTGTTGTTAAACTACACAGAGCAAGACAAAGCTGCACTAGTCCTTATGAAGGGACATCAAAGTCTTGTGTGCCAACATCTTTTTGAATTAGGTCAAGGAAATGCCTATTGTGCTGTGCAGTAACTGTTTCAAATGTATTCCTTTGTAGTTTACTAATACACGTGGGATGGATAAACATTAATGATGCAACTCTGTGATGAACCTGCTCATCAGAAGGTGGTAAAATGCTTTTAAAACATTATTTAAAAGAAAACCTCAACAGGGAGAACTTGCAATAGACTTTTTTTCACCACCGGGACTGAAAGGCTGAATACTCTGTAAATTATCTCCAGTTTGTGTGAATGGTTGTCCTGCATAAAGCTCCCTGACACAAATCCTCCACAGAGCTTCATCACTGGCTCAGGATGAAACAGAGTGAACATCAGACTCAGCTTTCTCTCTGCAGCCATTACAACCTGTTAGGTGTGTGTGTCAGTCATGTCGGTAACAATCAGCTAACTTTAGTCATTTTCACTGCTCGTAAAACAATGGCTTTCATCTGTAGATGTTAAAATAAAAGGATATTCTAGCACAGCAAAGCAGCAGCCAGCATGCACAGAGGGAAGAGACAAAAATTATATCTCAAGCACTATGAACACATAATGGGAAAAACAAACAACTTCAAATGTCCAGGCCTTCATTCTAGGCTTTGGGCAGGTACTATTACATTTAAGGGTTTGTAAGACATGTTAATGAAATTTAATAGAGGTCAGCAGACTTAACAGTTTTGATAATTAATCTGCAGCAATTAGATATTTTATGATCAGAAGCAGCTTAACTTGAACACTAGTGTCTACATTAATCACATTACCTTCATGTATTCATTAACAGGCTGTTTTCACAAAGTCAAGTTAATGTTAAACACTAGTGGGGCCAGTGAAAATAAATGCTTAAAAAAAATAACAAGTAAATAAAAACTAATTTATCAGTAAATCCCCTGGTTTGAAATGATAACTGTCAAAGTATGATATTATTAATGCATTAGACTGAAGAGACATTACTTTCTGTGCGCATCCAGCGCTGTGCCCTGGCCCGTCAGCAAAACAGGCTAACAGGCATGGTGCTGCTGATAGAAGATCGTCTCAAGAACCGATAAAAACCATTTTCTCATGAAACATCCCTCCTCCTCAGCGCGTCAGGTGGCCATATCTGATCATTACTTTTGGTCAACTAGCTGAGCGCCAGTGATTGACATTTACACATAGCGGTGGTGCAGCAGCAACCATATAACAACCAAATAAACAGCAAGAAATAAATTAAAATGATGAAAATGAAATAATGAGTCAGTTTTACACCAATCTGTGGAAACAGCCTAAACGTGAATGAATGAGAAAACAAGTTATACCACTGAACTACTTGGAGGATAAAAAATGACTACATAACTTCATGTTTGTGTAATATTTACCATTTTAACTCATTGTTAAACCACAGTGAGACTAAATATTGTGTATCTAATGTGAAACAGTTATTTATTTACAGAACAACCAAAATTCAAATTTCAAATTTCAAGACACCTCATACCTTGTAAGAGCTGTGAGAATTTTCAGAGTCCTCCTTCCCTCTCTGAGTTATTGAGGGTCCAGAGCAGGATTTGTCCATTCTCACAGCTCTTAGTAGACAGAGGGACAGTAGATAATGAGTGAAATTTGAATTTCAAGTCCCACTAAATAAAGTAGCCTGATGAATTTAGAAGCACTTTTTTGTCCTTCTTAAATCGATGATTGAATAAGTATCAAGAATCATTAAATTTGCAAACAATTGTTATCAGTAATAAGAAAGTTCCAGCTATGGCCCTAAATTCAGGAATTGGCTTGAATATGTTGTTTTTCAGAGAATCAGATATTGTCCTGGGCCAGTGGTTCGAATGGTGGGGCCAGTGATCTTCAAAAGCCACTGGCCCGGAGGGCCAGTGGCAAAAATCCCTTATTGTCAACCCCTGACCTTCATGTATTCATTAACAGGCTGTTTTCACAAAGTCAAGTTAATGTTATTTTATACCTGAGATAACTTATATTCAAATGAAAGTTACATAAGGCAGTTTATCAGTAAACTATGAACATGATAAGCTTGTTAGTCATAGTATGATATTATTAATGCATTAGACTGAAGAGACCTGCTGCTGTGCCAGAGGCATGCCGTCAGCAAAACAGGCTAACAGGCATGGTGGTACAAGTTGGACGGCCATAACTACCATCTCAGCACGGCTACGGGCCAGTGGCCATATCTGATCATTACTTTTGGTCAACTAGCTGCGTGTGATTGACATTTACACATATCAGTGTGCAGCAGCAACATGACCCAAATAAACAGCAAGAAATAGATTAATTATGAACATAATATACACATAATAGTGTGAGGGCCACATATTTGATACTATAGGTCAGGAACAACATAACTGTATATTTTTAGTTAGTCTTTGCTACAATGAAAAACATCTCACACCTAATGTTGCCTAACCCTGACACTACAGTATGATATAACATGAGACCTCAAGCATTATCACTGTAGCTCGTGTCTTTTCAGAACAACCAATGCTTTTTAGACTTTCAAGACACCTGATACCTTGTAAACTGAGCGTTATCCGATAGAAGACTCCTTAGTGAGCCAGAGCCAGCATGCAGCCCACAGACAGAGGGACAGCATGTGGAAGCAGGACAGTAAAACCAAGTCCCACTTGGCAGCCACAAGATTTGACATGACATGATGTCAATCTCTCCCAGGGCATTAGCTTCATGCAAACAAGTTAGTAATCTAAATTACTATGGCCCTAAATTCAGACTGTATGTACAGAGAACCAGATATTGTTGCCAAGTATATGAATCATGCTCCTATCAAACCTTTCAATTCTCTAAAAGCTAGCACTTGGCAACCGCTACACAATAACTTGTTGCTAAATTTAGCCTCAGCAGCTTGTTAACAGTGCAGCATTATCAAGCTTCTTTTTTTTTATCAGAAATTACAAGTGTTTATCCAAACAGTGTGTCAGAGTGGTCATTTGGAGGTTGACCGGCAGCTGCTGTTGGCAGCTGGTCAGTAACGACCAGTCATCTAGCTGGTGGGCATAAACCTCTGTGCAACCGCCAGCTCAAGGAAGGAGGGTGATGTGTATGGCTGTCCCACAGACCGCCACATATCTCACTCTCATTGTCTGTTGACATAATAAAGGGGATGTCTCGTTGCCAGAACTATTTTGCGCCTTTTATGGAAGCAGCTCTAACAATCCTCTCATTACTCTTGTTACTTTAACGAACTTAAAAACAAAAACAAAAAAACACAACATCTATAAAAAACACACTTGCAACTGCTACAGCTTGCTATTGCAGTGTGGCCATTGCTGAATGTACTGAGTGGCTGGCTGCTGGGATGAATTTATTCAAATAAACCTCTGATAAACCCTGGGACTAACCTGCTTGTCGAGCATCAAGCAGTGGTTAAGTGAAAACTACCTACAGCTGAACTCAGATAAGACAGAGACTTTAATCATTGCCCCTGATAACGTTATCCCGCGGATCAAGCAGTGCATTGGGACCTTGGGCTCATCTGTCTTACCCAAGATCAGGAACCTGGGTGTTACATTTGATTCAGCAATGTCCTTAGAGCATCATTCAAAACTGTTAACAAAAAACTGCTTCTTCCAACTAAGGAACATTTCCAAGTTAAGACCCCTGGTCTCAAAGACTGATTCCAATTAATTATCCATGCTTTTATCTCATCTCGTTTAGATTATTGTAATAGTCTTTTTACCTGTTTTAATAAGAAAGAGCTTGACCGCCTACAAGTCATCCAGAACTCTGCTGCTAGGCTTTTAACCCACACCAACAGAAGATCACACATCACTCCTGTTTTAGCTGCACTACACTGGTTACCTTTACATTTTAGAATACATTTTAAAATTTTAGTTCTTACTTTTAGAGTCTTACACGGTCAAGCCCCTTCTTACCTCTCTGATCTTATACAGTTTTACACCCCCACCCGCAGTCTGAGGTCCTCTGACCAACAGCTTTTAGATATTCCGCACACGCACTTTAAAACCAGAGGGGACAGATCCTTTGCTGCTGTAGCCCCCAGGTTGTGGAACACGTTACCCTCCTCACTACGCTGCCTGGATTCTGTATTTTAAAAGGAACTTAAAGACCCTCTTGTTTAAACAAGCTTTTGGTTAACCTGTGGGTTTTTATTTATTTATTTATTTTTTTCTTGTATATTTTTGTCTTGTTTTTCGTTTTGTTCTGCTTGTTTTTAACACTGTGAAGCACTTTGTGGTTTTTTACCTGTGAAAGGTGCTATACAAATAAAGTTCTTCTTCTTCTTCTTCTTCTAACCAAGAACGCTTTCAAGTAAACCAGCTGACTGCATCCACTGGCTCTGCAGTTGGACAAATGAGGCATGTCTGTATTTTTATTTTTTTTTTAAACAGAGAGCTGTTGTTCTCAGTTTAGCTTAGTGGCTCTACCACACACATTTCAAATTACTACTGTGGCATGATGTGAAATATGATCAAATAAGATACAGAACTTCATCATTGTGATACTATTGTCAAAGACAACATCCACGTTGAAACAGAGTAGCAGGCTAAACCATGCACAGCAATATCCTAGACCCTCACATTCAGCCAACAAGGTAGCAAGTCATTGCTCTTCAGTGATCAAGGTTTCAAACAAGCAGTAGTGGTGCTGGAAACGAGTGTAACACCCCTCCTCAAAATGGTTGTATTGAGTCAATTCAATTCTCAAACACAAACTCTTACCTGACGGTGGAGCACAACGTTTCACTTCCACATCGTTTTCAAAAACAATCTATTTCAACAATATCCCATTATTCCGATTTATCAGCAGCGAGGCAGTTCCTTAGAGGCGTGGCTGGAGAAAATAAACCAAGGATCCAGACTAACCGAATCCAGAACACGCTTAATTGAAGTTACTGAGGGGGGGGGGCTGGTTTGTCCTACAGTACACAAACCTGCAACCGACAACCTGCATTCATCCCTGCGTAAAAAGCCCACTGAGGATCCACACAGTCCTCCTGACCCGAATCACTCAATCATACATCCACACAACGAGACAGAAAACACTCAGATTAGACGCAGCTCGTATAAACTCTGCTCCACCCTGATTTTCTAAGACCGTGCCAGAATGAAAAGGCCAGAGATGCTGGGAGCTTCAGCACCAGCATCCTCCAGTAACGTTATGACAGCTGAGGCGCAGTGGAGGAAAATATACACCCTGGCTGAAGACACGCCATGTTAGTTAGCTGACTGCAACGGAGGTAATGTGATGTTCAGCTGCAACGGCGATGATGTGTGCACAACAAGCACACGGCGCAAACTGGATGACGACTGTCATTTAACGCCCTGTTGAAATGCTAACACGGGACACAGCGGTGATACGACGAGGCTGCAGCGGTGAACGAGACGTTATCAACACGTTGACGGTAATGAAGTGGTGAAAGCAGCCAGTCACCGATAACGGAGCTGTGCGGGGTTTTGTTTTTAACAAGGTTGACTGGGTCTGCACTGACGCTGCTGCTTGGCACTGTGCTAATTACTGGTTATTAACAACTAACTTGGGAGAGACAGCACCAGTGCAACTGTAACGTACGCCGACGTGCCCATACCAAACACGTCGACAAAACTCCCCTGGCCCCCGGTAACGTCGGTAACGATGTTGGTGCTTAACGTTATCTTTAGCTAAAGTTAACGTTAGCCAAGTTAGCTTCAGTGAGAAAGTTAGACACCCACTCCGGTAAATAACCGTTACTCTTAACGTGCGTCCAAGCTCGGGGAGCGACAGTCGGCCTGTGCTGTAGTTAACGTCGGGACGCTTCGTTTTATCTGTAAGAGCGGAGGATTGTTGGTGTGTATCCGTGGATAAACTCCGCCGACACGGTACCTGCTGCTGCTGCTCCGGTCCGAGCGGCCTGTCCGCCATTTTGAGACACAGAGAGGAGGCGCAGACGTTACAGCCACATCGTCATTTTCTCCACCTAACGGCCGATTCCTTCTCCCCCGGCCGGCACACTGACTGGAAACTGTCTGAACTCACCCTTTTGTTTCTGCCCGTCAATATCCCCGACCGACTCCGATGGTAACACGACCCGACAGGGCGTGAAATTTCCGCTCCAGAACAAGGTCTTGTGATGTGGAGGTGAGCTGTGTGTCGTCTCCGCTGCCGCCGCTCGTTTCCTCGTCGCCTACCGCATTCGCCCACTGACGAGAACGCGCACGGACCTCGCGTTCACGGTATCTCGTGTACGCGCACGCCCTTGATAGAAAAAAAAGTTTTATACGGCTTTTATTATTTTTTTCTCTCTGTTAATTTTTACGTAGCTTCTCGTGGTTTAAAAGTGCTGAATTTGTCTAAGGGCGGGGTTATATTTTGACACATTTATGAACTGCATATTGATGATGAAAATCTTTATCCTGTGTGATATATGAATGGCGAATAAACAAATTAAAGGTGTAGCAGTAGCTGCTATTTATAACCCTAATTGCCTACAACCATTGACGTAGCCTACGTCTATGGAAAATAAGACCATGAACACAGTCAAGTAAAAGTCAGGGGGTCTAATTCTGTACATGCAAGAAGAGGTTTGGCTTGTAGACTAATGTGATTTACAGGCACTCTGTACTTTTGAGGTATTTGTATTTTAGCTACTCTAGTGCTTTCATTGTATACTTATCTGACTGTTATAAGTAGGCCACTTTGCAAAATAATAATTTACCCACAAAGCCCATCAGTCCATGAAATGTATGATGCACTCATATAAATCCCCTAAAAGTTAAGCACTTGAAATGCCTCCATCACATTCACCAAGAACAACAGCACACTGCTTGGCCCTGCTTCTGCTGAAGTCAAATTTTGAGTAGGCCTACTCCTACAGAGTGGCATTACTCTGAGTAAAAGTTATCAGAATCATCATTGTTCCACTGGCTACTCAGGAGTTACCAAAACAAAGCTTTTACTAGTTTTGTTTTATTATTTTTAATATAAAGTATTTGATTGCTTAGTAAAGAAGAACACTAGATATATATATACCACACATCAAGGGAAGGAGACTCAAACACTTTGAAGAGCCACCCTTGTGAAGAAGAAATTTTCATCAACTGGGGAAAAAAAACAATCAAAATCATTGGACATCACAGAGACAATGCAGTCTGACCAGTGCATAGCAAAGTGTTTGTTATTTTGAGATCGATTTTTTTTCTTCGATGCTTAAGATCTGTTTTCCCCTCACAAAACTGTACTTTTAGAATAGATAAACCTTTAATAACCATTTTGTACAGTACCCATATCCAGCAATTCAATATATATTTCATCTTTTCTTGTGTGCAATTGTAATTTCACATACTTTGCAACCTGAACACAATCCCAGTAACTGCAAATGGTTTATTTGCAAACGATGTGTCAACTTAAAACGTACTTTTACCTAGTCCTGACACTAATATCCCATACACTTTAAGAGCGTAGGGAGAAATGTTATAGTAAACACAAGCTAAAGTTAGACGTCTACAAGTAGCACTGTGTTAAAAGAGCAATATAGAGCATCTCTGCAGACAAATCATTTGATCATTCTCAGTGAGTTTATTCTATATCATGAACTATTAAAATACCCAAACAATAGACTCCTTGCTGTTAGGATTTCAACAGGTTCAGAACATGTTCAACAGGTAGAGCAGTCTTTATTATTTTTTAGACATCCAACTGATATTCTGCAAAATAAAAATGCTAAAAAAAAAAATTAAATTTCCCTCTTTATAAATGGTCTAAGTCAGCTGAAGCCATGATTCTATTTGTGTGCATTTGCACTACAACATCTGTCATTTAGGTCAATGCATTTCCTTTCTCAATGAGACAAATGTTAGTGTGCCACCTTATGGACACTGTGGGTACTGTTAAGAGAGGGAGATTTGGGCAGCAGGAAAAGAAAATAAAGAAAATAGAAAAAAAAAAATAATACAACAAATCCATGGGGGGAAAACAAACAAAACACATTTTACCTTGTTACGTTTTTACCTGTTATCACCCTGCTTCAATTTAGAAGCATTAACAATAGGCACAAATCACACCACACTCTACTCCTGATGTTAAATGTTCAGGGAGCACAATCAACAAAATCACTGTCATGACTTCATCACCCAGTCTCATCCTTGGTTTTTTGTTATTATATATACGGCTCCCTTATTAGCGGGCAGATAATTCAGCTTGTACAGTCAGTAGTCCATGTTGAACGTCTTGTGCCAAGTAAAAACTGCATATTCTGAAAACAATCAGTTCCAGCACCATCTCTCTATTGCTTTAATCACAGAACATTTAGACACGGCAACAATTAAGTAACAAATTGCCATGGGAGGGATACATTGCATGTATACAAGCGCAAACAAACCTTCAGTCTTTTTTGGTACATCACATTGAGGCAGCCATTCTCTTGTCCACTTTTGGTGATGCTGTAAATATGTTAACACATCCTAACAGCACGAGAAAGTGCACTAAATACTGCTCAGTGAACAGACACTCCTGGCTGATTTTTTTTTTTTTTTTTATGTCTCAAGTTACATATGAAACGATGACGTGAACCAATAATGGGAAGAAAAAAAACAAACAAACAAAAAAAAACACACCCAGCAACAATAAATCACTCACTACTGCCAATGTTGAGCACCTGTCTGACAGTGAGAAGAGGTTCATTTCAATACCAATTCATACAGAAACAGATCGACAACATTGGTGGCCATGAATATTTTAAGGAAAGAGGCATCAGCCATCCAACAGCTTTACTATGCGTAGAAAAATAAAACATCTGGAAAGCCAATGTTCGCTTAGCCTCTATTCAAAACTATGCAGCAGCAGAAGCAGCAACAGCCCTGGCCGATGAGATTTTTCCATTGGGACTACACAAAGACACACGCACTGTCACACATACAAACATACATGCACATAATTTTCTTTCAATGTGTAAAAATAGAAGGTTGAACACAGCTAGTATATAGTTTGATATTCTACTGCGTAAAGTGGACGTTTCTCAAATCTGCTTTTTTTTTTTGTTTGTTTCCGTTAGCATCAGCCGAGTACCTGTCAAAGTCCCATAAAGATTTATACATCTTTTTCCCACCTATACATTTTCTATAAAACAGACATGGCTTAAATTAACTGATGAGATCCATAGGTCTAAAATACCTTGTTCATTCTCCTGTGCACCTTTACAAAAAAATCATTATATTTACTAAAAACAAAAAAAAAAGGGAGAAAAAAAATACAGCAAATAAAAAAATAGTTGAGAGCTGACTAATTATTTGCTTGCCTGAAGAAAACTGGAACCATTGGACACAGCAGGCACCCACCTGGGATGTCTCAAGTACATATGATAGAACCATTAAATGAATTGATTAACCATTGGGGGGGCGTGCTAGAGTGATGGGCGATGGCTCGAAAAAAGCCACCAAGAGGGGAATTTACATTCTGAAGCCCCCGCTCAAAAAAAAATCTCAAATTGATTGACTGTATTCTGGTGTTAGTGCACAGTAGAAAGTACCCCTGAGTTCTAGGACAGGGTGTAGGTGCTTTATCATTGACAGCACCTTGAAGGGGGTGGGGGAGCCACATGCCGGGGGTCTGGTCTTCAAGGCTCTTTGGGGAGCGAAAAAAAAAAGAAAAGTGGTCCTGGGCTAACAGTGCTGTGGGAGAGTTTGGAGCTGAGAAGAAGCGTTACCTGGGGGGTTATGTTACAGTGGATAAGGCTCTGGTATACAATGTCATGGTCATCCTTGGTCTCCCTCGCCTCGCTGCAACCGCTCTCTCATTTATTAATCATAATTCTAAGCAGCTAAAACCTCAGGTGACGTCATCACCAGGTTCATGGGCCTTGGGATTATTCACATTGCACGTTAACATTGATTCTATATTCTCGTTTGCACTCTCTCCTCCCTCCCTTCCTACCTTGTAGGAAACTCCTGCTCTGTATTCCTTTGTCCTACAGTTCATTCTCTGATCTGCCTGCTCCCGTCCCCTCCCCCTGTTAATTTCAATTCTGATTTAGACCGCTTGGTTCTCTGGGGTCCACGGGCCCAGTGACGAGGCCGTTTTTTCTTCACATCACACCCCCCCCCTCCCAAATAGCAGAAAGTAGTTGTGCGTCAAAGGATTATTTCTGGATTAATCGATGGGAATTTTGTCTTCTAGTTCCAGTGGGCCGTCCTCAGTCGGCTCCTCGCCTTTTCCCAGCTCCTGCAGCAGCTGCCGCCTCTGAACCTCTGCCTTCAGGTTCTCCAGATCCTTTTGGCTGAGAAGAAAAACAAAGAGGGTCAGTGTTGGATTCATCTGAACTTTCTGTAGAGGAAGCCCAAATACAGCTTGACCATTTAAAGGGATAGTTCAACATTTTGGCAAATTGGCCCATTGCCATTATCCCTAGAGTCATAGCAGTAGGTTCGTTGTCGGTGCAAGCTATTTTTAGAATGGCGGAGCAGAGCCGTGAGCAGAGCATTTATTTTTCTCAGGGAGAATGGCGGTTTCGCACTCCACCTACCGAGCCAATCAGTCCCTGAGCTGCTCACAGGGAGCAGCGATAACGTCTTTTCCTCCCAGAACTCAACAAGCGACTCTTGCTTAATGGGATTTCTTTTCATTTAGAACTTCCCTTACTGCTTTTTTACCCTCATCAAACTCATCAAATGTTTTCAGGCCCTGATTGGCCAACGTGCTGTGTCAATCCAACAACTCCAAATTTCTGGCGAAACGCTCTCATGGAAATGAATTAAATGCAAGTTGTGACCTCATGGGATTTCTTGGTTTCCCTCATCAAACTCATCAAATACACAATCTAACAACTCCAAAACGCTCTGAGATAATTCAACAGAATACGAACGTTAGGAGATGGAGTTGTCTTCAAGGTAAATTGGGCAGTTTTAGAGGTAAATTCATGCAAAACTGCTGATGCGTGTTCCCGTCGAGGGCAGTTTTTCGTCAAGCAATCTCTTGTGTGTATTTTTGTTGTATTTGCCTCAAAAATGGCCTCCATCTGAGATTTTTATTTGATCATTTACGCCACGTTGTAAGTAAATGTTGAATACCTTCAGGTGTTCAGGGTATTACGACCTTCTACATACTGGTGTCACTCATTTTGACTCTACCTGAGAGGTATAAAGATGATGCCATTGATGATGTTGAGCTGCTCCAGCACGCTGGTCATGCTGGGGGCGGTGAACTGCAGGATACAGGAAAAATAAACATCAGTACAAGACATTTATTGTGCATCAGATAAAACATAAAAACATGTCTGACTCAGCTCGGTCACCTTGAGGGGCATGATGCTGGCGTTGGAGCCGTTCTTATAGATCTCATTCATGGTTCTCTGCAGAGCCACGGCCTGCTGGGTGAGATACTTCAGGTACTCTGAGCTCTCCTTGGTTTTCTCATGTGCCTCGCCCATCTGAGAGGAGAGAAGAAAAAGACTGAATGTGATGCAGTGATATTTTTAAAGACAGAAGTGTGTATATCTGGAGTCCAGCGGGGTCTACCTGGTTCTTGTATATGGTGTAGCCCTCCTTCTCGTGCTGTAGCGCAGAGCGGAACTCGGCCTTGCTCTCGTAAACCCTGGCAACCAAATGATGGCTGGGAAATAAAAGAAAAGCAGAAACATCATATAAATTATGATACAAGTTTGTATTTCACGAACTACATCGTTACTGATGATGAACCTTCCCCAACCTGAGGGCCACTTTGAGGGACCGCGGTCCATGGTACTTTGTGTTGATGGTCAAGGCGTTCTCCAGGAATCTCAGGGACAAATCATACTCCATCACTCCGTGCAGGACCAGCCCAATGTTACTCTGTGGAGGGAAGAGAACCACCAGTAAGTGAGAGCACCACTTTTTTTCCTTTCTTTTTATGCTTCATTTGTACATGTGTGTACAATGAGCTGATGTGATTTGCCAAAAAGCTTCAGTTTTCAACCCAAAAGCTCCAGTTTTGTCTCTCTTCTTATTTTGTACTGTTGATGTTTCAGGTAATCTATTACAGAGGGTATCGGAAAGGCAAATATAAGCCTTGGGTTTCAACCTATTCCCTTTTTGGTCACTATGTTTTTTCTTTTGTGGGTGTGTGAAATGTATGGTTGCAATTCTGTACAATATGTGCTGGATAAATTGTTCACACAAAATGGTTGATTTTGATATGATATGAAATATATTTGGTTGATATGAATGAAATAAATAATTTCATTCCTTCATTCAAGCTTCTGGAAGAACGTCCTTTGGTCCTTTACTTTTGTCAGCTTGAAGTTATTTCAGTGACAATTGTGTTTCTTCTCTCGTCTTTATTCTGTCCACTTCTGTGGATGATTCTATAAAGGTCAAAAGATTGCACTCACATCGAGCAGCGCCATCTCTGGGTGGTCCTCCCCGCAAACCAACAACATGAGGTAACGGGCGCGATACAGCAGTTTCAGGGCGGTCGACAGCTGGCCGTTGGCAAAGCAGTACAGAGCCAAGTGCATCTAAGAAAAAGTGGGCGACAACATCAGGACATAAGATGGGAAGTTAAATGTGTTGAATGGGCCAGAAAGATTCTTCTCTGGGCATGACAACTTACATATTCTTGAATTGTGTTGGGGTGCTCAATGCCGAGGACTCTCTCACTCATCAGAACGGCCTTCTGCTGGTTGCTCAGAGCCTGCAGGCGCACGTGCAATGTTGTTTAGCGATATAAAAAATCAACAGCAGTGTGATGTGAAAGTCAGACAAGGTTAAGTGTATGAAGGCCCACCTCAGGGTGGTCTCCCATGATGTAATTAAGGCGTGCCAGCAGGCGCAGGCAGGCACAGATCTCTACATGCATGGGTCCATAGACGTTGTTGAAGAGGTTGAGAGCCTCGTTGATCAGTTCACAGCCCTCCTTCAGGAAACCTGGAGGTGAAGAGGAAGTGTCGTGAGAAATATAAGTGGAAGGGAAAGGGATGGCAAATTTGCCCATTGTCATAATCCCTATAGTCTTAGCAGTAGGTTTGTTACCTTTAATTGCCGGTGCAAGCTATTTTTAGAACAGTGGAGCAGAGCTGTGAGCTGCTTAAATATGAACTAGCTGTTTTTACTTAAATGTGGAATAAATGTAATGCACCACTGTGTTTCTTGACAAATTTTACATCATTCGTCACATTATTTAGAGGAAAAGCAGTGTTTTTAGGATATGTTTGTTTGTTTAGCATCTGTTATTTTTCCTGAGCCTACACAAATTATATGGTGACAATAAAGAATACACATTCACACTAGACAGCTAAACAACACATATCCTGCACAGTGTTTCCTAAATGCATTCAAATTCTAAGGAAAAAATATATTTCAATTTAATCTAGTCTAAGATCATTGAAATTCATCAAATTTTGTACAGTAAATCTTATTTCAAAATCCACTATAAGATGGATGAAATATTTAATAGTCATCATTCTTTTACTGACACTTTTTGACAATTTGACCAAAACAAAATAAATTTTGACAGAATTCAAAAATCATATTCCTGCCCATTGTTTATAATTTTCATTTTCATTAATTCACTGGTCATACCTTATTCTCCTGATGTCGGCCTATAATCTGGAAGAAGTGGATTGCGCTGATACGGAGAGTTTGTATTGACAGACTGTCACAGACAGGGAAAATATTGAGGATGTCCTCTTCGGTGGACCAGGTTCTGATCAGTGGTGGCCCACAGACAGTGAATCAGTCCCGGATAAGAATCTACAAGACCAAAAAGGGACACAGACAATGCGTTTATTAAAAACAGAGACCTGGCAAAGTGGTGCTGGGGGGATCCACATGGACTGAACAGATTTTACCTGGATGCCAGTCTTGATGTTTCTCCTGAGCAGAGTCCCAGGTTTTCTGGGGCAACAGCCCTCCACCACCTGGTTTCATTTATCCTGCACAATTTCAACAAGAGGATATTTGTCACTAAAGAGCAGCGCAAAAAACGTTTCCTCATCATCTTCAACGCTTGCATCACATTAATAGATGGCTCTCTTACCACTGAAAAAGAAAGAGAATGAGTGTTGTCTGGGCCTCAGGGCGAACTTCTTCCTGAAAAGACACGTGGGCGTCAATGCTGGACACCAAGCAGTGTTGTCTCCGCCGCCGGGGACCCTGTTGCGCCGTTTGCGGCTTTTGCGGCGTGACACCAGTTCGTCTAGAGGCAGGTGGGCTACGGCATTTCGGGGAAAAAATCAGGAAACAGTTGACAAATGGCATTCACACTAGACAGCTAAACAACACATATCCTGCACAGTGTTTCCTAAATGCATTAAAATTCTAAGCAAAAACATGAATTAATTAAATCTGATTAAAGAAAGCATATTTTTGTCTTTTCAATCCACTGTATCATGGATATTTGAATAGTTACAAACCTGGAGGTGACACCATTTGACATTTGACCCACATATTTTCAGTTCAAAGGTTATTCCTGACCATTGTTTATGACTGCTCAGTTATAGTAAATATACAGGTCAACACAAGGACAAACTGTGGCCTGACCACTCTGGAAGAAGTGGAATTGTATGCACGCTTTGGGGTTGAGGCACGCAGACACAAAACAAATGTCTGTGAACGCCAACCCTTCCTTCTACTTGTACTCTGTTGTAATAAATATAAGACCAAATGGACAATACAATGTTTGTAAAAACAGACTGGGTGGTGCTGGGGATCCTGCATGGACTGAACAGATTTTACCTGGATGCCAGTCTTGATAGAAATTTCTCTGAGCAGAGTGGTTTTCTGGAGGCCGTATTTCTCCACCACCTGGTCCACACTTTCACTGCACAATTTCAACAAGAGGATATTTGTCACTAAAGAGCAGCGCAAAAACCGTTTCCTCATCATCTTCAACGCTTGCATCACATTACTAGATGGCTCTCTTACCACTGAACGGTGAAGTGATAGTAGCTCTGGGCCTCAGACAAGTTCTTCCATTCATACGTCAGGCATGCAGCTTTCTCTCCCCCCTGTTGCGCCGTTTGCGGCCCAGAATCTCCCCTAGAGGATGACCCCCGGAGTACAGAGAAGGAGCTCAGGAAACAGTTGAGGAAATGGCTTACAGCAGCAGAGAGGGCAGACAGCTCCACACCCTGCCGCAGAAATAAGGAAAAACATGAATTAATTAAAAGTATTTTTGTCTTTCAAGAAGCTGTATCATGTGCATTCAAAGTTACAAACCTGGAGGTACGTCTTGAAGATATGTTTTGCACATCTAGTAATCAGCTCACTGATTCCTATTCTCTAAAATATGAGAAAGGGAGAAAAAATGTTAGAAGGAAACACAAGGACAAACTGTGTGACGGTCAGATTTAGAGCGTTTTTGGGGGAAATCTGCAAGCATACTGTGACGCAAAGTTAAAGCAACATTGTGTTTCGTACCCGTGCAGGGAAGTTACATAGTGCGGTTTCAGCCAATGCGACCTTGCTCAGACCGTGGCAGCAGCTCCATTCATCCTATTAACCATTTTTCTTATTGACAGACAGGTGGAAACATTATTTTAATTATAAAAATGCAATGTTAATTTGGAATTCAATAGTTGGTCTAATACTAGTCCAACACCACAAAGTCTGTGCGCAAACCCTTCCTTCTACTATGTTGTAATAAATGTACAATGTACTAATACTGTTTGTAAAGACTGGGTACAACTGCTGAAACGACTCTCTGCTAGGACAACTCAAAGGTCCAACGGACGGATGGAAATAATCCAACATGTTATTTTCCTGTACTGGCGCACGCCTGTGATACAGTGCGACGTGAGCAGATCAGAACAGACTTTTTCTTCTTTACCCTTTAGACCAGAACACGGCGGTGGAGCGTTTTTAAGATTTATGCTCTGCTGGGTGGTTTCACTTCTTTGCATATTTAAGCCCCAAAAAGGCTGTCGCCATCTAAACGAAAGGCACATCCCATAAAATATTTTGTCGTTTGTCGCCTCAGACTCACATAGAAGTGCTCGAGTTGAGCTTTAGCAGGGGTCTTGTCCACAAACTCCAGGACGGTGCCCAGGTAGCGAACGTTGATGCCTCTCTGATGCAAGGCCTCCGTCAGTGTGGCTCCATCCATCGGCAGCGCGCTGTGGTCCAGACAGTCTTTAACCTACTCACACAACACACACCTTTAAATTTAGAGACACAATCTAAAAGATAAATGTAACAAGTGCACACTATAATGCATTAGTTAAGCATGAATAAACACTGAATTCTTCATTTATAACACATGAATACTCATTAGCATGTAGTTTATAAACACAGTGCTTATCAATGATGAGTAAATCATTTATAACTGTTTATAAACTACATACTAATGAGTATACATGTGTTATAAATGATGAATTCAGTATTTAAAGCTGAACTAATTCTTAATAATGTGTACTTATAAAGTGTTACCAAATAAATAAGGTAATTTAAAAAATCTGTGTGTTACTGACCAGCGATGGGATCTGACAGGACACTAAGAAAGCAGCTGCATCTTTAAGGAGCTGCTTCTGCTTTTGGACGTCATCTGTGCTGTCGTCGGGGAAACGTACTCCTGTTTGAACACCACACACACACACACACACAGAGTACTTAAATTAGATCCTACATTATGAACAGGCGTGTTATCACTCCAGAGATCATTTGGAGCCTAATGAGCTCCGGCTGGTTACATAGGAGGTGGAAAATTGTACAGTGACAAGTTGTCTAAGCTGCTCTTCAACTAAAAGTGTGAATCCAATTATTCTGTATTTACTTTATTGATTATCAGTTTACCATTAATCAGCCATTAACATTTCAAATATATTCACAGCTAACAATGATCACACGATTTCCTTTTTTTGTGTATTTGGCCGCTAAAATATTTTATGTTTGACTTGAAATATTTTCTAATTTTCCCATGCATCATCACTATTTTGCCTGAATTGTCCAAAAAATAAAAAAAAAGGAACAACAGTGATCTACAAGACAAGGGCTTGGTGCCTTAAAGGTGTAAGAATCCCAATACTTCACATCCTCAGGCTGGTTTTACTGAACACAGTTATGTGTTGGCATCATCCTCGCCGTGCTCACCTGGAGAGAAGATGTCAGGGTTGAAGCGAATGTCAAACGACGTGTTGCTGATGGAGCCGACCGCCTTGCAAGCATTGAGGACGACCTCGCGGCTTTTGGGATCTGTTTGGGATCGGGATCAGATGCAGGGAAGAGACACGCACAAACATTAAGTACTGGCAAGAAGAGACAGATTGTGTCCACACCGAGCCACAGGCGCCAATTTTCTGTTCCCTCCACCTCCGCATGCTACATTGTGTGATTATCGCCAACACACCTGATCACACAACACAGTATCCCTGATCTTGTAGTTCCATTCATTTGAGTGCAGCTGTAGTTGTTAGTTTTGGTTCAGCTAACAATAAGACATGCTCATGGATGAACACACAGCACCACCTCAAAACACTACTGATTAGTTTGGCGTGTTTGGCAAGCAGATTACTGATTCAGGATCAATTGAACAGCACAAAAAAAACACTGAATGATTATATTTTGCATTCCAAACACTTTTTGGGGGATTTATGGACACTGCAACTGATCATATCCCAGAGCAGAGGTTATTACAGGCTGGAACAAGGAGAGCGGGCTCAATCGGTGCCAACGCTCCTCCCCACTGCACACAGCGTGGACGGAGCAGGGACAGCTAGCCAGGTGGATGGGAGCCACTATGACCCAGTGCTTGATACTTTAATACTACGGACACACACACACACGTGCGCTTTCTAAAATTAGCTGCATGAGGACAGTTCAGTTTTGGTTCAATACTCCTTCCATTTGATTAAATGCTACTTTTTTCCTTCTATGCAGTTATCCACCAGAGTAGCTCTCCCTGCGTTTTGTCCTGGCTTTGCTTTTCGGGGGTTGTTTTTTGGACGTACCAATACCAGATCCGTCTTCGGCAACTAAGGTCTCCGCCAGCTCTTTGGCCTGAGCTAATCCTGGAATACTTTCCTCAAGCTCCTTACCCTCCAGTGGGCTCTTGCACTCCCCGTTCTGGGTAGCAGGAGGGTCTAGCGGCCCGTTCGTGGCGGGTTTCGGGGAGTTTTCTTCGCCGTCGGTCGCTGCCTGCGTGGCGGCGCAAGTGCTGCCGTCTGTCTGGCTGCTGCTGCTGTCTGTGGAAACCTCTGGTGCTTTGGGGGAATCTGATGCGGTGGTCTGTGCCTGGTTTGTGTCGGCACTGTTTTCTGTGGATGTTTCTGAGGCTTCTGTGATGGCGGGCGTGTCAGTCTTATTGTCCTTGTTCGCTTTCTGTTGCATGAGCTGTAACGCTGCCATCTTCATGAAGAGGAGATATCTGGAGAGGGGACAGAGACAACAATTAAACGGAGGGGGAAAACTCCTCACATGTGAACGTGATGGCGCACACCGGCTCAGACTCCTACCTGTGCTCGACAAAGGCCTCGATGAGCTCCTGGCGCAGACAGGCCAGGCGGTGGCGGTGGTTTCGGGGGAAGCCTTGGTGCTGGCTCTCTAGAGGTAGGTCCTCTCCGTCCACAGGCAGGAAGTTGAGGTCCGGGGGGAAAGTACGCAGCAGGTCCAGGATGTAGTGTCGGCCGTCATTCCCGATGATGCCCTTACACTCGACAGAGGAGCACAGCTCCACCGTGTCGTTCTTCTCGTTCAGCACACTGTGTCTCTGGACCTAAATGTTACACCCAGTGTTAACTTGTAGGAGACACAGAGGACCTGGACACACACTGTCTGAGTGGAGGCATCTGTCAAACTCATGTAGCCAGAAATTCAAGGCCTTAAAGGGATAGTTCAACATTTTGGCAAAGTGGCCCATTGCCATAATCCCTATAGTCATAGCAGTAGGTTCATTACCTTTAATTGTCGGTGCAAGCTAATTTTAGAATGGTGGAGCAGAGTCGTGAGCTGCTCAGAGCTACGCTACGGAGGCTCATGGAATTTCTTGGTTTCCCTCATCAAGCTCATCAAATACAAAATCCACAACAACTCCAAAACACTCTGGTGGACAAGTTGTGACCTGCACATTCACCACACTATGAAATAATCATGTATAATTATGTAACATTTCGACATATGAAGCAAATACTCAGAACTACTTGTGCTTTTGAAATCACACCGCCCAGCAGCCATGTCTGGAATGTAGTTCTGGTTACGCATTTGCCTTCGAAAACAACTCTGTCTCAAAATGATACATTATTATCTCATAGTGTGGTGAATGTGCAGGTCACAACTTCTCCATGAGAGCATTTTGGAGTTGTTGGATTGTGTATTTGATTAGTTTTATGAGGGACAGGGGACCTGTACCGTTCACTTCCATTGTGTTCACTGAGCAACTTGCATCTCTGCCCCGCTGATCTCAAACAACATGCACTGATAATTATAGGTGCAATAGGTGATTTTGCCCTTTAAGGGATGAAGCTGGCAATATTGTGTATTTTTGAAAGCGTCAAAAAATGTCAAAGATTTGTCCATCTTTCTGCCTTCTGTCATTTGCAAAACTCAACTATTCTACGGCTCTGCTCAAAGTAAGCCCTTAAGTCCATGCTCAAGACGTAAATAATTAAACTGACATGTCTTGACTAGATACTTTCAATTTTAAAAAGCTCATTATCCTACAACTGTAATCATGACAACAGGATAATCTATATGGGTTTGATCCACAATAAATGATTGTACATTGACCCGTCTATAAATTGTTTACAGCTTTTTTCCACAACAATGGAAATCAAAAAAGCACCTGAGTTAACCTTCAACACAAAGTTATGTAGTGTGAATAACTGGATCATCCGGGAGTTAATGATCACTTAGACATTTTGGCTGACACTGACCTTGAGTGGCCGGCTCGTCTTCTCCAGCAGCTCCAGATATTTGCTGTGAGACACAACCGTCTTTCCAAAGTCGATGGAGCCGTAGATGACGCTCTGCTCCTGCTCTCGCTCCAGGATGCCTGGGATGATGGACTGGGCGGTGACGCGGTAGCCTCTGTAGTCCACCACCACCGTCCCCAGGGTGTAGAGACCCTCTACGTCCACCGCCCCGTAAGCCCGTACTCCGTTCAAGTCATTGGTGGGCGCGGCGTGGGCGGCGGCATCCCCGCCGAGCTCGCGGTAGTGGTCCCGCACGTCGAAGCCCAGGCTGAAGAAGATGTTGTTCCAGATGAACATCTGCATGCGCGTTTCCTCGCCGGGGTTGATGGCCATGACGTTGCCGTCGATGACTGCCATGGCTCCTCGGGTGGCGGCTGCTGCAAAGTCACTGTGGACCTGCGGGAGACAAACAGGAGGAGGAAGACACATTAAAAAACGACATTATATCTTCATCTTCAGTTCCTCTGGCAATAATGTAAAGACACAGCGGCCTGATTTAACACTACATACACATTTGCTACAGTAGGGTTTACGCAGGTTTATCATAACACTTTCTGACCTTTTTATTACCATGGTTAAATGAAATTTAATACCAGTGTTTTGTACAAAAAGAGTCTAGAGTCATTTACCAAATTCATGAATTTATTGCTAATTATATCAAATTTCTATTAGGCTACCCCAACCATATATTACAACCATTCCTAATATTATGTGAATATTACAACCATTCCTAATATTATGTGACCTGGATAAGCAGGGGAGAATGGATGGAACGATTCATCAATTAAAACATAACCCACATTTTATCATCTTTTAAACCCCTTTCAGTCTCTAATTTTGCAAAACATCAGTCTTTTGGATTGACAGCAGATGGGATTTTTCTTTTTTACTTTCGAAGGAATTTGATTGGATGTTGTCCAGCTCAGTGTGTGTGTGCCGTGCGCATGAGTGTGTTTAGCTAACGCAGCTAACTGTTAGCTAGTAGACTAGCTACGTTATAGCTTGCTAACTTAGCTAGCGAGGTGAGTGATGGACCGCAAGGATCTGCTACTACACGCTGTCAAACTTAGACGTTTGATTGCCGGATGATGGACCGTGATATCAGTGGCTGATAAAACGTTAGCAATGTGACGCATAATTTGTGCACCTGCCTTATCCAATGCGAAATAAACTACCCCACTTTCACCACGCATTTATTTGAAAATAGAATTTTACACAAAGTTTTGGCTACATCATCTGATAGATGAGTGATGACACTAATTTTAAGACCCATAGTGGGATCAAATTTAATCCCTTTAATATCAACTGTACCTTGAATATGGCGCGCTCCCTCAGCAGCCGCTCGGGCAGGTTTTTGCGGGGCAGCTCTCTGGTGGTCTGTAGCTCCTCGTTCCAATCTCTGGTCTGGAGACATGTCGGTATAAACAACTTTATTAGCACTGACAAAATGGCTGCATTATTCATCTGCCTGCTGTGCTGCTGGTGTGCGGCCGTGCCCACCTGTCCTGGTATGTGCTCCTCGTAACCCAGACGGGAGGTGTAGGCGTCCTCGGCTCGAACACAGTCCATGGCGTGGTCGACCTGCGGAGCTGTCCAGCTGTACACCTGGAAAGGCGTGGCTATCCTCTCAAAGGGGTGTCTCTGAACTCTGCAGTAACACACAGAACAGGGGAAACAAGACTTCACTTGCATGGTCTTTTGTTTTTAATACGACTGTAAAAGACAACCTGCTTTCTCATGGTGTAAAAGACCTGAGAAGATCTTCAAAAAGGAGAAGGGAGGTATTTGTAATCATGCATTTCATTACATCACAGACGATGAGCATCGACTCTACTATGCAGAGCTACTCAAACAAGACTCTGTCTTCCAAGTAAAGGTTAAGAGACTGTCACCTTTTCTTTTGCAGGGCAGTGAAGTTCTTCTTGAAGGCAGGGCTGATCTGGCTCAGCAGCTCCACCAGAGAATGGCTCAGGAAGCTGGGGTTGGCTGGTTTGGGGTTGAAGGTGTAGGTAGTGGATCTGGACAATACACAGGCACAATTTACCATCAGAGCTCAGCTCACATTAACACACCATTAAGTCCGGTTGCTTGAGAAAAACCATCCAGAATTTAAACAGGTCTGGATTGTCTTCTTGTAGGGGATCTGACTTTTATTTTTTACAATTTACATATCTGCATTTAGAAACATCAGTAAGGAGCTAAAACTTTGGCAACTACCACAATTACTGGTTGCACATTTAAATTAAGGCTCATTTTCATTGCCAGTATGTCATTTGAATTGTATTCACACATTTTCTTTGACAATAAGATACTAAATATGTAATGTGTCCATCAGTACAACTGTGTAACTGCTGTGACTGAGCTGTTAGAAACAGAGAGACAACCCTGCTCTGAGCACAGCATCGTCTTCCCCAAGTGTACTTTCCAGTGTAATCCAATTACATCATTAATTTGACTGCTAAGCTTTAGTAGGGATCCAAAATTAGGATGCTGAAACTGCTAATAGGCCTGTGCATCTCTATCAACACTTAATGCACTGTCCTCCATTTAGAGAAAGGGCTATTCCATGCAATGCATTGTTTATTAAACTAAAGTGCTGCTGCAGAATCCGTGATAGGCGTGTGTCCAGCAAAACTCACAGGAGACACCTCTTTCACTTCCTTTTTTTATCTTAAAATTGTCTCTGAATAATAAGCTCTGTGTAATGCTTTGTGTGCTAACTGAAGCTGCAGAGTCCTCTGCGGTGACACCGTGCAGCTGTAAGCAGATATGAGGCTGAAATGTGGACTGACTGGTTGAGGTAGAAGCCGCGTGTAGAGGCAGTGACGCTGACGTGGCGCTCCTCCACAGTCACGATGTACAGGTACATGAGGTCACCGTGCATCTTCCTGTTCCCGGGTGGAGGGTTCCAGCCACTCATCGTCAGGACCTTCAGGCACTGCATAGGCTGGTGGGGATATTTAAAACTCATCAGACAAAGGGAAAATGTTGTTGTTTTTTTACCATAAAAGCATCATTAAGCACCATATTTGATCTTTTTTTCTTCATTTTTGTCCTTCAGTTTTAAAGAGTTGAATGCATTTCCCCCTCATATGACACCTTCATGTGGTGCCAAGTCTGGCCTGTTGCTGCCGCTCACCTTCCAGTCCTTGTTCTGTGGCTGGAGGGGCACCAGGGGGCGCTCTTTGCTGCTGGGCAGGATGTGCTCCGGCGGGGTGCAGTCGATCTGCTCCAGCTCGTTGCCCTTCTTCTTTCTCTTGCCGCTATCTGCAACAACATAGGAAGGAGCAAGGTGATACTACTGCACCATCAGTTCAGTAAAATGCAGATGCTGAGCAGGACTCCAGCTGTTCATCTCCCACTTCTGTGGAGGAGGATACTGTGAACTACTGTCAAGCCTTGATCAAATTCAGACTCCTTTATATGAATCTGGAGATATTTGAATATGTTTCTCTTAAATCTAAACAAAAGTTCTTGTGTATTTTATATGAGAGTCACAAGAGCAATGTTCCTAAATTGTACCAAGTAATATTTCTGTGGCAGTTTAAACACAGAAAAAGTGTGAATTCAGTGCTGTTGGTTTAGAGAAACCCCTCAGGGACACACAGCCTGACAGAAAATAGAGCAGTGTCTCCCTGTGCAAATATTGAGTCGACATCTGGTGTGTGTCTGTAACGTGAGCATCTTCCGTACCTCCCAGGTCTCCATCAGTGAAGATGCTGAGGAAGGAGAGGGAGTTGCAGTCCACTCCGTTGTAGGCGTCCGAGGGGTCCAGACTTTTCAGCAGGTCTCTGATGTGACGCACGTGGATGCGAGCCTCGCGGACGGTGTACGGCTCTGCACAGAACAGACACACCAAGGTCACGGATAGAAGGCATCATGGGGTTTGTTGAAGAACAGACTGGGTAACTGAACATCTGTGATGCAGTGCGATTTCATTCAGTTTCGTCTTCATCATCGTCTGAGCACGTCTCTGCAATTAATATGTTCTTACAACATCCAAAAGTATGAAGGTGTAACTTAAAACATGGCGTTTGGCATGGCTGGTGTTGATCAGGTTTGTCAGGCTGAACCTGCATCACTGTCCTACTTCATATTGTTTTGGTTAGTCAATGATACTTTCATCATGGACCAATAAGGTGAAAAACAGCTTCTGGCCTTTCTATGAACAATTACATATTCAAGGGTTGAATGAGACTGTGTTACGTCATTACATCACTAAGGGAAGTCTGATTCACAAAAAAAATAAGCAGGTGCTTTAACAACAAGCACTTCTGCCTTGGAAACACTTTGAAAACTAGCACTTTTGAGTAGCTTTACCTTGTTAGCACTGTTTATTTTATTGCAGTTGTTGTTTGTATGTAATGCTGTACTGTTTCTACGTCTGTAACACTGGTTTCATGTTTACTTTCATAACTAGGGATTACTGGGACTACAGATGGAAATTAGCAGTTGTGCTAAAAGCAGTGTATTTATGACAATCCTGTACTGTAAACTCATTAATATGCACAGTCCCATTCAAATTAATGAATAAGGAATTAGTAATGGTTAGTGAAACAAGAATACTTAGATACAATACAATACATTTTGGCAAATGGCCTATTGCCATAATCCCTATAGTTTTAGGAGTAGGTTTGTTACCTTTAATTGTCGGTGCAAGCTATTTTTTAATCAGCAAAGCAGAGCCGCGAGTTGCTCAGAGCTATGCTACGGAGGCTAGTGGGGTTTCTTGGTTTCCCTCATCAAACTCATCAAATACACAATCTAACAGCGTTGTGACCTGCACATTCGCTATGAGATAATAACAGAACGTTACGAGAAAGTTGTTTCTTTTCTTATAAATCATTAGGGAGAGATGCACCTCCATTTCGTTGTGCTTCACTGCTCAATGACAGTAAAAGGAAATTCAATTTAAATTCAATTTAAACCTAGCATGTGGCTAACCCTAACCCTTACCCAGGCTGTTATAGCATGCGCTCTTCCCAGTGAGCCATCAGGGCGCCCCGAGCTAAGACTTTTTTATTGCATCTCTCACACAGCTCACAGCCTCCGCTTGGTATCCTCTAGAGTTCAGCCTTTATTTACTTTGACTCCAAAATGCAGCTGGAGGTATTAGAGGTGAGGCTTGTGATATCAAACTGGGTTGGTTAGTGCGAAGCTTCATTAGCTATGGCTCCTTCCTACTGCTTGGTGTGCCGTGCGTTTGATGAATCCTCTGAATAACTGTTAAGTACACTCACACACTTTTCCCCCCGTCTGGACCAAAAAAACCTAAATAAACCTGTCGACATGTCTCTGAGTCTGACCTTCCACCACTTTGAGGAGCGAGCCCTCCTGCAGGCCCTCGATGGACTTGAGCTCAGCAAAGTTGTCCAGCACGTTTCCGTCCAGCTGCAGGGAGAAGCAGGTGCGGTGACACGTGTCTTCGCGGTCCATCAGCACCTGGTGGATTTCCTGCACCATTTCCTGGGGAGACACCTAAAGGTGGAGGGACAGAGAAGACGTGAGCCAAGAAAAGAACAAGAACATGCATATTTTTCTATCTAATATCTATATGAACACATTGGTGCTGGCGGAGAGTCGGGTCCTCACCTGCAGGTCGAATGGTTCTGTCCCGGGGGCCTGGATCTTAACGGTGAAGCCCGTGTCCTGGATCACTATCACTTCCTGTTCGTTAGACTCCTCCCCTCCGTCCACCTCGGCAGCCCCATCCTGCTTCGAGTCCGTCTCCTCCGTGTGGTCGTGAGTCCCGTCCCCATTCACCATGGCTGTATCTGCGCTGTGCCCTGCAGCGGAGGAGAGCACGGCATGGGTCATCAGTGGATTATGGGACATTCATAACCTGAGATGATTACAGCAGCAACTCACCAGGCTAGTTTGTTTAAAGGAGACATATTATGGAAATATCACTTTTTGAAGGTTCTTTAACATATATTTGGGTGTTTGTCTTGCCTTCTGGCCCCAAAATGTGAGAAATGACAAAAAGCATGTCACAGACATGTCTTTGAGACACCTGGGAACTATTTTAATTTTTTTGGAAAGGGAGCATGATATGTCTCCTTTAAAGTCTGAAAACTGGAGCATTTACACCTATTCTGTATTACTATGAACAACCATCCACCGTACAGCTGCGATGAGCCAATACACTGAGCACCAGGGAGCAGCACCTTTAGACAGCCAGCCACGCGAGACAAGTCATCCTGACACCAAAGACAGAAAAAAAAACACAACAGACTTTGCTCCCACAGGAGCGCGGAGACGCTGCTAGGCAGGCGGGTCAAAAACAAAGCACATGGACCTTGAGGCTGAATGACCTTTCTGATAACCTCATGAAATATTTATGAATGGCTGAACATAGCCAGCAGAGCTGAGCGATAGGATGCCACGCTACAGGATTAAGGATGGATGAGCAGCTACCATGGAGCACGGGTACAAAAGAAAAAAAAACTGAACCCACAACACATGCACATCACAAATTATTGTATCAGAAAATGTTGCCAGCTGATCTGGAGAGAAAGCAACACACTGACCTGCTGAAACCAACACTGTTGCAACACTGGAGGGAGTTAAGCCCCCGCAGCCTTGAGGTCCTGAAGACTAGAGATTTCTGCGCTCACAAGAGGGAATTGTTGGTCACTATGATGCAATATCAGCAACTCAGCTAGTTACACATTTGGTGGCTGCTTCGGACATTGGATCACTCAGATTTCATTCATTTTCTTAATGAAAAACTAACTATCAGACACAAATACTTAATTTTATTACACACCATGCATGCTTATTATTAAACTTTCCACCTTTCCTTTAGAGTTGGGATGAGATAAAAGAAGTGACCAGAATAAAGAGGAGTTAACTCAGAGGAGCAGGGCTGAGTGTGAGTATGTGGATGTCCGACAACTGTTTTCTCTCACTGGGGGGACACAACTGCTGCCGGCCACTTTGTCCTTGGTCGTTTGTCAAGGGTAACCCAGCAGCGCCAGGGCTGGTGAAGAGAAAGGCCCAAAGGGAGGGGTGAGGCTTCATAACTGGACTACGACCCCAAGTGGGAATGAACTCACTAAAATGGTGGAGGGGGTGGGGGGGCAACACAGGAGAGAAGAGCGGCGGGCCACGCTCTGAATAACAAACACAACGGCTTCAGAGCAGACGCACGTTAATAACAGTGTGACGGAGCAGAAGGAAACGCAGGGCTCAGTGTGTGTGTGTAGTGTGAGGACGGAGCCGCTATCAGACGGCTCCTTCAGCTGCTTATCTGAGCTGGACACCATGACGACCCGCCGGCCGACTACAGGCCATCCCCCTCGGTTCTCTGCAGCCTCCGTCTCTCAGCAGCAAAATCAATCTGTTTAGATTTTGAACTGAGCACAAAACAAGACGTTGATCACGTCATCTAGAAGTTGTATACACTAACTGATCAAGGAAGTAATAAACTAATCAAGTTGGGGCACAGATCTTTAACTAAACAGAGGGGAAGCTTCTTAAAATGAGGATATTCCCACCCTGCTCAGAGGGAAAGTGGGTCACTGACAGTGTGGACATGTTTGTTGCGGTAGGCCTCCAGTTTTACAGTTTGTGGCTTTTGATCTATTATTTGTGTCTTTGTTTGCTGTCATTGACTCCTCACATTGACCAGGTGGAGGGCGATACGTCTGAAAGACACAGAGACACTAAAGAACATGTCTATCATTGTGTTCATTTTACTGATCTCCTTCTTCTACACTGTGGTTTTATTCCATTTGCCTTCATTTTTTTATTTGTTTTATGGCTCAATGATGTGATGCAATCCAATGTCAAGTGGTGTAACTGGTATTTTTTCATACTAATCTATGTAGAGGAAAATGAATCTGGACTCATAAAATGTGGAATAAGTGTAATTCACTTTTGCAATGCAACACTATGTATGTTTCTCGTCATATTGGACATAATCTGTCACATTATATAGAAAAAAGGGGTAGTTTTATGTTATATGTCCTGCTCAGTGTTGTAGGCTAAAATTCAGATACAGAAACAGAAAAAAAAGAAACTTTTTATAAGTACACTTAAATCCAGCATAGCTAGATCAAATATTTAATATCATTCTTTTGTGGTGACACCATTTGACATTTTCAGAGCATTCAGTCTTACTTCTGTTTAAAAAATGGTTCAAATGTCATTTCAAGTTACATGAAACCAATATAAAGGGTACATTTTAACAAGTCTGACACATGCTTTTAAAACAATTTGAATTTCTTTGAATTTCTTTATTTTCATATATATATATAAAATATATAATATTTGTCACCCTTATACCATTTGTCTTGAATTAAACTTTATTTTATTTCTCCTACATGGTGCATGCAGCTACATGTTTAGTTGTATGCTTCACAAGGTATTATTATAATTAGCATTATTAACTGGGTACTGTGCCCACATGCACATTAGTCTTAAAGGGACCCTAGTCTGGTGTCCTGAAATGACACAGGCTTACACAATAAATATATAAATCATCTCCTCACTTTGAACCCACATGATTGTCACACGCGCTCACCCATATATTCGTGTGCCAAGTAGTAGCTCATAGTATGACGGAGAGGAACCATTCATTCTCCACAATACCTTGTTTTCCTAAGGGCATTATTGCATGATCAGAATGACTAATCAAAAAATGTGGGACTATTTTTTGTCCAGGATACATATTTGAGATCCAGGATTGTTTCCCTCTTTAAACATCCGGGGAAGAGGCCTCCGTCACACAGACTGAACAACATCCCTTCCTCGGGCTAAAACTTTCTGACAACCAAACTGCTGCTGCTCTGTTTCTCCAGCAGCCAGCCAGCTCTCCACTCTGCAGGCCTTGACACCAAGACCCTGACTGCTGCCATGGCAACATTTAAGCAGCCAGCCAGACAACCCTGAAAACAACAAAAACGACAACAGCAACAACAACACAAGGTCTCTGTAATCATGTTCGCTGCACCGCAGAGTGGTAACATCCTGATGGACGGACAGACCCTGAGTCACCACCACATTTTACTGCACCACTGACTCAACATAAAGCCTGTTTGTTACATACTTCCAGCAATGAAGGATAACATTCCCCTATTACAGGATAAACTGTCATGAGAACATGCAAGTCAATGTGAGAACAGCTCTTATGCTGTATTCAAACACATTCATTGTTTATTTGGTATCTGCTGTTTTCTATTGTTGATCAAACTAAATGAACAACTTGTCATCTCGTACTGTGGGGACTTGTGATGGATGAGTTTTGAGTACATTTCTGATTATTTAGAAGGCTTATCAAGAACATGCAACAAAATTAATTGATAACTGATTTACAAATGCACAGAGGAAACCAAAAAGATCCAGATATTTAACATGAGCTATTGATCAGGGCTCCAAACTTGTGGTTCAAAGCTCCAACACAGGGGTTGTGAGTTCAATTTCAAGGTTTAATGGAAATGAGGGAAAAAGTATACCTAACACTCTCCTGCATAATTTGCAATAATTCTGATAATAGATTTGTTTTAGTCATTTTTAAAGGCAGAAATGCTAACCTTTTGCTTTGTCACAGATGATAATAAACAGAACACCTTTGGATTTTACTGTCAGACTGTTAACTGGACAAAAACATTTGAACAAGCCAACCTACAACAACTGAAACATGCTTTTACTTCTATTTTGCTATTTTACTGAAGAAACAATCCAAAAATCAGCAGATAAACCATCGTCTCTTGCAGCCCAACAGTCATACTCATCTTTCACATTTCTCTAACTTTGTTGTTTTCTTGACAACTGCTGCATAATTTACCCCCAAATGCTTCAAAAACATGCATGTCGCTCTTCAATTAACAGCTCAACCCCAATGTGCACCCTGTGATGTGTTACCCTTGACAACAGGTGTTTCCTCTGTAGTGAGAGGCCGGGAACCACTGATGCTGGTGATGGTGAACACTGTAACCTTATGTGTATGTGGACTGGTAAAATAGTGCCAGCATGTCAGTGATTCCTGGGATTAACCAGGTCACTCTTCTCCCCACACGAGCATTAAGTACCTTAAAACCACTAACGGTGACCCTTGACCTGACCTGTCTGCTCTGCCATGTGCTACTCCAACATCCTGTCACAACTGACTGTCCCAGAGTCAGCGTCAGCTCTTGGTATCAGATATGATTGCGACCCATCAGTCCCTCAAGCACATATACACGATATGTACAGTATGTCACACACACAGGTATGGCTGCAGCTAATGATTCTTTTCCAGAGCTCCAACAAATACTTGATTAATTGATCAGTTGAGACTGATCATTCTCATTTTTCATGTCCATATGTATCTAAAAATTGTAAGAAAACTCAAAAAAAGAGACCAAACTGACAAACCTATTCACTGCTGATGTGCAGCTGGTAACTCTTCTCATGATCAGAACAATTCATTCATTATCATATGGGTCATAAAATGTGCAACAATGCGAGAGATCATTCCTCAAGTGCAAAGTGGCACCATCCAGTCGCTTATTTCAATGAACATGTCAAGTTCATTATAACATCAAACAAACACAAGTCAGCAGCAAATGCTTGCAAAGCTGGAGCCACAGAATATGCTGCATTTGTGCCTCTAAAATAACCTCAACTATTACACAAATAGTTCCACCAAGTAACTAATAAATCAATGGACTATATTTCCATCAGCTCCAGAAATGTATAGGTTTGTGGAGGGAGGCAGCACTGTATAGGAGCAACAATGCACCCACAGAAACACACAATAACCTGTAATCAGACACTACAGGCAGTCAGAGACTCTCCTCTGTGTTTTACTGTGAATTGAAGCAGGCAGAGACAATTCAAGGTCCCACATGTGACACACAGAAAGAGAGACAGAGCCTGCAGTGACTTCAGTTGCTCTACAAGTTGTGTAACGTTAACTCCTCGGCCTGTCAGTGGTCTCCTCTCCTCGGTGTACCCTGCCTGTACCGACACCGCTGCCCCTCCACAGTGACTCTGTCCCGGCAGGACACTCACCTGCTCACGCTGCTGTTCATGTATCATGAGCGTAACCTTCCCTCTCACCGTGCATGTACTGTCATGACTTTTTCTACGACAGACAGCTTCCGCTTCCCGGTCGCGGAGGGACACTGGATTTGATGTCAGCCGACGGGGGGGTGCGGGGGAGCCGGCGTAGGGTTACCACTCACCCGCGCGAGTTTCACGCACCTGGCAGCTACGTATGTGCATTTTCACTAATTAAGCACAGCGACAACGCAGCCCTCACACAACCAGGTGACAGTATACCCCCCACACCCAGGGCCACGGTGTGTTCGAGTCCCCCCTGCGCCCCGGCAGATAGTGAGCGGCTCCACTGAAGGTGACCTTCAGTTCCTGGCTCTCGGTCTGTTACCGAACATGTGCGTCGGTACCAGTTTGTGTAACATAAGCTGCTCCACTGTTTCAACTGCGTGATGCAAGCGCCATGCAGTAAAGTTCGTGTTATATCTACAAAACACCAGGCTTTGCTACCTGTGGTCGTGTGTGAGGCACGAAACCAGGAGCTGCTGCTGCTGCGAGCGAGCTAGTCAGTCAGTTAGCCGACGAGCTAACAGTGAGCTAAGTGGCTGCGCACTGAATGAGGAAGCTAACAGGAGCCGGCTCCTGTTTGGGTTAGCATACACGGCTATGGTTAGCACTGTCTGCTCACACTGTCAGTGGTAGCTTTAACTACATGTAACAGCTGTGACCCGCGGATGTAGACACGTATCGATCCTGCGCAGGGTGCTCATTTGCTAATTAGCTTGAGGTGCATCTATTTATTATCTGCTGCTTGTTAGATACATTTGGAGGAGAGGGTACCAAGGAGATGGCTGGGGTCGGGGGTAGAGGAGGGGAGGGTACAGCAATAGACCACCACCTTGAGCCCGAGGACTTGCAAGTCCCATAACAACACATGGAGGTGAATGTCACCAGTTGCAGTGGATGCTAAAGGTGCAAATAAGCACTAAAGTTGACAACATTTTAAAGCGACCAGTGCACCGGTGTGTTGGCTGTATCAATGAGTTATGGAGCTTTTGTATAATGAGGGTGTGCAGTGTGGATAGCCGCATGTATGAAACGATGTGTAGCTGCAGACTCACCACAGGCGCAGGGATCCTTCAGACGGGTCTTGCTGGCTTCCTGGGCTCCATCCCCGGTCTCATCCGCAAGATCAACCGGATTACAGTTAGGCACTGACGCCGGGATGTCATCTGTCTTGCTCACCATGGTCGGCAGTCAGTGTGGCGACAGAAATCCCCCCTGCAGCTTTGCTTGAATTGTGCGAGTCTGTAAAAGAAATACAAAAAAAAGACTGCTTCTCCGACTAACACGGGCTAGCTGGCTACATGCGAAGGGTACAGGCTTACAAAAACAAGTCTACGGAGGAAGGACAGTGCTGTACATGGTGGTGAACACACGTGGTTTTCTTCTCCCCTCCTCTTGACCTCTATGCCTTTGCGTTGCACTTCCCCACCCACCGCGCGTGGCGCTACGGAAAGCCACATGCGACAATTTCCTTTTTAAATCTACCTCGTCTTTCTTTTCTTTTCTTTTTTTTTGACATTGAATATTTAAGTTTCCCCTAAACACCCAAATAAAATGTTTGAATAAAATGACAATTACTGCACTGTGACTATTATCAGAACAAATATCTCACTGAATGGCTTGATTGACATTTTGACCCAGATGTCACACACAAACACACATACACACACACAAGAGCAGCTGCTTGAACTGTTTACAATTACTTTAGAGGTTATTTTAGTAGGACATGACCTTGAAATCTGCTAAAAACTAGGCTATACACTTCTCACAAAAGGTTAACTGTATTAGGCTTTCAGGATGAAATTTCAGAGTGCACCAAATATACACTACCTTTACAGGTGAACTTAATTTGACCTTCTCTAAACTTTTGAATGCATATGTTAACTGTTCAGTGTTTCAGCACTTGTAACATAGCATGCTGTGATTATCCACATACATCACAACACGTGTCTGATCCATGAATCCATCACTAAATGTTCTGCTTCAGTGACAGTTTGTATTGAAACAGTCGTCTTCATCACGCTGCTCACATTCTGACATCATGAGATCAAGACCACACCTGTATAACAGTCCATCAATAAGACCTGGACATGTGGAGCTTTCAGATGATGGGATGTTTTTTTTTTTAGTATATATTTTTTGGGCATTTTTGCCTTTATGGATAGCACAGTCGAGACAGACAGGAAACGGGGAGGCAGAGAAGATGATGGGATGTTGTCAGAGGGAAAGTCCACTGAGCTCAGTGTCATCATATTGAACAGATCTAGACTTAATAAATTTGACCTGAAAGTCAACTCTCCCTAACATTTTGTGAGTATAAGTTACTTTCAAATTGATTAAATCTATCTCTTCTCTGTGCTCTGCCAATATCTTGTTTAATAATTACGTAGACGGGACCGCAGAAGGCCAAAGACAAATCAAAGGTACACAGACTTCAGAGGGCAAAAATCTAATTTGAATAATTTGGATCCACACCTAAATGTAATCTCTGGCTCATGCTGCATCCTTTCACCA
The DNA here is from genome assembly GCA_030347415.2 of Decapterus maruadsi. Taxonomy (NCBI): domain Eukaryota; kingdom Metazoa; phylum Chordata; class Actinopteri; order Carangiformes; family Carangidae; genus Decapterus; species Decapterus maruadsi. The sequence continues at coordinate 10,794,834 of CM064885.1, read as the reverse complement.
GATTTTGTGCTAATCTTTCCAGTAGTTTGTCTACAAACAGATTTGCATGGAAACCTAATAGGAAGTGATTTGAATATCAGTCAATTAATAAACTTTGGCCCTCATCATTATGTCAATACTTGTTTCTCACAATTTGAGAATTGTCCTTTTTTTTTAATAACACATCAACAGGGTCCCTTTATTTTATTTTATTTTATTTTTAATATTCAATATATTTCAATATTTATTTATTCAATATTTTTAATTAGAAAAGTCTCATTTTCTCATGGTAAAATACAGAGGAATCTATTCCTCTCTACATAACTAAGAGTCAATATGAGATCGAAAATGATTATAATGGACAAGTTAGATGCTCTTAATTCATAATAATAGTAGGCTAAGTTGTCCATATCCAACTGGACAGAATCATGTGTTATTGTTCACACTGAATTACTGTAAATATTTATTACAAAAGAGAATGATATGGAAATATCATAGTGAAATAATCTTATTACCATGCTTTCATAATGTATAATATCCCACACCATGTATTAGTCCAATATAGCATTGTATTTATTGTTTCATACACGTTTGCTGAAGGTTGCTTTGTATGCTCAAAATGACATTGTAGATTTGAACCACACAGATTTAGGTTTTCTCATCTATCAAAGACATTTGTGGCGTCACTGAAACAAATGTGAGGACAGATAAAAGTTCAACAAATTCTCTGTTTCAATAACAAGCAGGCAACAAACTAGACAATCCTTCATTTTATTCCATGTATGTGTATAGTAGATCACTAAAGGAAGCAAACACAGTATATGCGGTTATCAGTCAATAGCTTATGGCCACCAATGGACCAAAACCATACAAAGACCCAGAGCAAGACCTCTCCGCTTTTCATGTTGGGTATCATCACACAGCATTATTGCTAGAGTCCACATAACATGCCAAACACGATGCCTCACACAGTCTTCCTGAATCCTTCTGTAAGATGCAAAAGAAAGTTATTTGACCTCAAATAGCACAAGACCTGGGCAGGAGGAAATGACAGAGATGAGGATTTGGGTTGTTACATGTGCGTTTAGGGATGGAAGACGTTCTCAATGGGTTTGAGTAAATTATCTACTTCTTTTTTTGCTGTTTGATTGATGTTAGATGTGTTTTTGAAAAGTAGAAAAAGCAAATCAGGCAGTGAGCATTTGTGAAAATCATGAAAAGTCATCTTCATTAAGGCTTCACACCATTCGTCTTCATGTTGATTTTAGCGGTGGGCCTTTTTGCCTCATTAGTGTTTTTCCCCAAAGCAGACAAACAAGTCATCAGTCTGTAGCAAAGATGTGTACAGCAGCCAGTGTTTTGATTTGCTTTCCAAGATGCTCCCTGTAATATACAGAGCATGTTCCAGGATGTTATGTTATTCAGATGTGAAATCATGGTACAATGTGGTACACACCTTTCATTAACTGATTATGAAAGATGGATGGAGAGTTCAGTCTACCTGCTGTTTCATTTGCATGACAAGTGGAGTGATGAAGCCATGAAGTCTAACAGTCTAAGTTCAGGATTCCTCCGAGGGAGGGAGGAGGGGGGGGGGACAAGACAGCTTCGCTCTTTTGTCCCCTACTGTCTCATAAAACTTGAGGAAGAGTAGTGCACACAGTCATGCTAATGGCTTTACCAGCTGAGAGCTGAATGAAAACCCTTGTCGCATTTGCATTTTTGCTAAAAGGAGGACAAGTTCTTCATCCAGACAGTGTCGCGTGGCATAATAATAATAATACGCCCAGTTTACTCGGTGCAGCGTATCATTGACTCCCTTAATCAAATATGCCTCCTATAAACTGTAACATAACAATTCATCATGTAAAGATCCCGGTGACCATCTGTTGGACGGTCATATCCAATCAAATCTGTTGGACAGTTCAGAAAAATATTAAGCAAAACATACTCAGCTCAACAATTACAAAATACAAAGTTAAACAATCATAAAATCTATTTTAACACCTCAAGTGTACTTAAACCAGTTGACGTGACCTACTAATGATATATAAATATATTGATATATTGCTTTATTGAACATTTACTACCAAAATGTGATGCTAAACGTCTAACCAGTTGCTGTTAAAAGGTGAGAAAAGCCTTGCAGCAATGAAACCGAGCCTTAGAGGAAGGCTCGTGTCAACATCACTGATGTTCAGTCGAGTTACGGCTGAAATGTCAAGCGACTCCAACAAAATATTACTGAATCAAAAACAACCAAGGTGCCACATTACACACAACTGACCTTGATATGCGAAACCCCTACGGCATCTTGTAGAAGTGTTCAAATAAAATGACGCAAAACCGAGATAAAGAAATGTCTTAAGTGTCTTCAGTTCATCCTGCAAGTCCGTTACTCCTCCATTATAAGGCAGAAAGTACAGTTTTTCATTAGACAGCACTGAATTCATCATCTGCAATAACATAAAGTGTGTCCTACTGTAGGTTATAATAACACAGCTGCTCAAAGTGTTACATGAAATTTCATCGTCCCTCCACTGTTGCTGTTTGCTCATTGTTACACTAGGGGCCACCGTGCGCATGTACTATATTAATAACAACACAAGAGGGAGGGTGTTCTCATCATGTACACACAGTCCACAGCCATTGCCTTCATGTGCATTTTCAGCTACTTTGGGAAGTTGTGTAAAACAGAAAAAGGAAACACATCAACTGGACATTGCTGCCGCTGGAAAAAAAAACAAAAACACGCACACACCGAAACCTGCAGTCATGCTCTGGTTTGTCCATTTTTCCTGAGGCGAAAAAGAAACCCCAACAACACAACAACCTCAAACACAGATAAGTTGAAGTAGTAGTCGTTTGTCGTTTGTGTGTGTGTGTGTGTGTGTAGAGGTGTGTGTTTAGTACACAAACCACACCTGAGTAAAGCACTGGGTCCAACGAGTCAGGAGTGATTATCACCTGAATGTGGCCTGTTCAAAACAAGCAGCCACGACAGAGGAATAGCTGCATATACACTGATGCTTCAATGTTTCTCTTTAAAACATCCAGGCTAAGTAATGTGTCGCTTCAGCGCTGGAGATAAAGTTTGTACGTGGCCAACGTTACTGCTGACTGGCCTTCAGATTTTTATCTCCAAGAAATATCAAACTGTTTTATTAAATAACTGAAAGATCACAAAATCATAAGTTGTGAAACTGAGAATAAATTTGTGTGTATGTGTGTCTATCTGTATGATAATGTGAATTTAAAGAGGAACTAAGCAGGTTGGCTATACTACATTTTTACCTTAATTAAAAAACTGTTGGGTAATTGAGAAAAGTTACTGTAACTTCATGACAAGTGAGAATGGAGGCTCTTTCCTTTCACCTGGCGTCTCATGGCTGCAAACCAATCGTAATCTTTCGTTTATGACAGTTATGACTACGCGTCATAACATTGTATAACGTTATCCTCTGCTCTATGGAAACAATATGCACAGGGCTGGGAGGAGGGTTAGCAAAACAGTGGAAAAGTGACCAGACTTGCATAGTTCCTCTTTAAGTGCTCTTCATGTATACAATTTTACAATGTGGCTTGGAGAAAACAAAACAAAACAAAAAGAAGAAAAAACAAGAAGAATGTACAGAAATAGAAAACAATGGAAAGTACATGGTGTAGAGACATTATTACCCTGTGGTGAAATTCAGATCCACTTTCTTCTGTTTGTCAGTTGAAGGTGTGGTTAGATTACAGACATCTTGACTTAATAACATCAATGATTGAGTTTAGGTGGGCAGGTGGGGGCTTAGGGCCAATCAGAAAGTATTTTATGTGGATCAACTATAAAATGTATGATTACAACATATCTAGAACAGTGGTGTTCAGGGTTAAAAAGTTACAACAGAAACAAAAGAAGTGAAAATCATTGTTTGTCGTCTTGTCACCCCATCATCTTTTTGCATGGAGCCGTTTGTAGTTTCAGCTGGCCACCTGCCCCGCCGTGATTTATGGTTGGCCTTGAAAGGTCACAGTTGGTTGGGGCCACACAGCTGGGCCGGGTGGTGGTCCACCTAAAATGGCTGCTACCACGGTCAAACACACCCTTAGCGTAAATCTAAAAGGGGGTATTCTGCAATAAGGCCCCAGAGTATATAGAGCATGTGACACCAGTGTAAACAGATTCTAATTTAATATAAGACTGATTTACTTAAAGTGACACTGAGATTTGCTTTGCACATTGTTTGAGGTTATATCAAAGTCCATTAAAAAAAAAAAGTCTCTATGGTAAGTGTAATATAATTCAGTAGCGAAAACCAGTCTCAGTACCGAGTCAGTCAAGGTGCAGAGCAAGAGTAGTTAATAGCATTAACAGTCAGACAGAAGATAATTATACAGTGATTACACTGTAGTAAGAAGCACAGGTCACAGTAAAGTTGCTAATCTGCCTTTGTCTCAGCAGCAGGGGGCACTGCAGCTGAAGACACCAGTCTGGCAGCGCCATCCTGAGGCTCCATCGGCCCCTCCCCCCCTCCCTCCTCCTCATCCTCCCTCTCCTGGCCCAGTGGATGTTGTCTCTGTGCCAGACTGTGCCTGGAGCGAGCTCTGTGCCTTCGAGGGTGGAGGAAGAGCGCGGGGTCTGGCATGGCCGTGGGCTCCTCGGGGCCCGTCACCATCTCCACAGGCACGCACTCCCGGGCGCGCTCCACTCTGGAGGATGACCGGGCGCTCTTACGCTTGGGTTTGACCACGGGGGAGGAAGGGGAGGCTCCCGACGGCATCTGCGGAGACGCGGAGTTCTGCTCGGCGCCGTGCTGGGGCCCCTGACTGCTGGCTCTGGCGAGGAGTCCCTGCCTCTGCTGCATTCGCTGGTGGTGCAGTTTCTGGCGGGCGGCATGCAGCTGGAAGGAGAGGTACGCTGCCGCCTCGGTTTGTTTCTGCAGCTCCGTGTTGAGGATGGTCGAACAGTGGCTGCGGCGTTTGAGCTCCTCCAGGAAGTGGCGCTCCTTTTCTTTGAGATTGGCTCTGAGGGCCCCCACCAGAGCCCCCTTGTGACTCAGCTCCTTACGCAGGTCTCCCAAAGTGCACTCCTGATCTGTCAGGCGGTTCTCCACATCCCGGCAGTGGGCCTCCAGGAGCTCCTCCTCCTCCTGCAAGTCTGACATGGAGAGGCGAGGACAGAACAAAGGAGAACATATATTTATAATACATATGTATTTGTAACAAATTTGGTTTTTGATTATGTTCTTCATGGGTGAGGTTTTCATATGAGCCCTTTTGGGTTTCATACCTCCCCTTCATTCATTTAAATTTTTATAAAAATAACTAACAGGCCTAAATCTTGATTATTCTTAAAATCCCTAGTTTCCTCTTTAAGTTTGACACAAGCACCTTATTGTATAAGATGTTCATATCAAGGATCATCAAAATCTTCTGTATTCATTAATTGCTGGACACAGTTAAAGCAACACTATGTAGTTTTTCAACCTTAAAATAATATTTCTAAACTCACTGAAGTGGTAGAAAAACGGTTAATAGGATAAATCGTGCCGCCGCTGCAGCCTGAGCGGGGTCACGCTGGCTGCAAACAGTACCGTCAACGACGACAGTAACAGCACCAGTACCCACAACGGCCAAATTCAAACGATTCTCCCTTGTCAGCCAGAGTACCAGTACCAGGTAACCTACATATTGTTGCTTTAAACGGATAGGTCAATATTTTGGCAAATTGGTCCATTGCCATAATCCCAATAGTTTAATTGTCAGTGCAAGCTATTTTTAGAATGACCGAGCAGAGTCGTGAGCTGCTCAGAGCTACGCTACGGAGGCTAATGGGATTTCTTGGTTTCCCTCATCAAACTCATCAAATACACAATCCAACAACTCCAAAACGCTCTGGTGGACAAGTTGTGACCTGCACATTCACCACACTATGAGATAATAACAAAACGTTACGAGACAGAGGCAAATGCAGGGACTGTTTGCCGAAAAACTGCCCCTGATGGGAACGTGCATCAGCTGTTTTGCCTCGACAACGTAACGAGTTGTTGGATTGTGTATTTGATGGGTTTGATGAGGGAAACCAAGGAATCCCATGAGCCTCCGTAGCGTAGCTCTGAGCAGCTCACGGCACTGACAATTAAAGGTAACGAACCTACTGCTATGACTATAGGGATTATGGCCATGGGCCAGTTTGCCAAAATGTTGAACTACCCCTTTAAAGCAGCAAGCCTTTATACTGTACACTGCACAGAAACCAGTCCTTGCAGCATGTCATCTCATCAACCAATCCTGATTTGATTTGCTGCTCCAGGTCTTCTCTCCACCTACACTTCAACCTCAGCACCAAGGTCAGGTTTAACGGAGTATGTTGCTTATTACTCTTTTTTTCTTGTTTTTTGTTGTTGTTTTTGCCTCTCTAGACAACCTTTGTGCTCTTTCATTCCCTTTAAGCTCCCCAGAGGAGAGGGAGGTATGGATGAAAAGCCCTGAGTCAGTGCAGCAACCTCGGGGCTGAGTGAGCTGGAGCTGGGGAGGGGAAGGAGATTACATCCACAGAGGCCGGCGCTAATGCCTCTGTCCATAGAAATAGGCCAAGTGTGCTGGGTAGGAGAATCTCAGAGGGCAGCAGGAGGTTTGTTGAGTTGAAACTTTAAAGCCTGGAATCCATACTAAGTCTGAATGTAATAGGGTGATTCATCCACCCAGCTTCCTCTTAAGTCATGCACCCAGTATTGTTTTTCCACACTCTGCTACGATTTCCCTCTCCTTCCATCTTTCCTCTGTCTCCCTGTTAATGAATCCTGTGAGAACTGGTCAGCTTCAGAGTTTCTGTCGCCTACAGCCACGCCCAGGTGGAGTTGATCTGCTAAGTATAGACTACCTAATGTGATCTTCAGTTCCCTCTATATCCCTCTCCCCTCCTCCGTCTCTGCAGCTGACCGCATCCTGCCTCCCTGTCTTTTCCCTTAATCACTCTCCTCTCTACCTCTCACTGCCTCTTCTCCTTCCACCTCTTCCTCCCTCTTCTCCTGACTCTCCCCCGATCTCAGCAAAGACTGTAAACGGACACCCCCGAGGGGAGCTCGAGGGGAAAATGAGAGCAGTAGAGGAAAAAGAAGACGGATCAATTTGTCAGGGTGGGGGAAGAACAGAGGGCTGTGTTGTATTGATGGATCAGGGGGATAACCTGGCCTGGAAAAGGAGATGGGGCCTAATGGCTGAGTAGTATAGCAAAGCACCCCCCCCCTTTTTTTTTTTTTTACTCTCCACATCCACACATCCTTTTGACTCCTCTTTCTTCTGGTGTGTCTCTAATTCGCTGTGACAACATGGAGCCTATCTGCATCCCTGCATGCAGGCACCACCCGATGGTCCTGCAAACGTCAGCTATGAGCCAAATATGTCACGGCATGCTGTCTCTGCAGCTGTGTTTACATCCTCACAGTGAACATGTTGCCCTCATAAAGCCGCCACCAATCCTTTTCACACAAGACAATTTGCACAAATTGGGGAAAAAACCTAATAAACACACAGAGGAAAATGCAGATGAATTGCGTGGCCGTGATTTTTGGCTGTGAATGGCTGGTCAGAGACTTCTTCCTGCTTGCAGGGAAAGACAGACAGAGAGAAAGACAGACTGAGAGTGTGAAAAGAGGGAGGAGGGTAGCTGACAGGGACGTGTCCCCTGGGGGAAGGGAGGGTGGGAGGACAGAGGGAGGCAGAGATGGATGCGTGCATAGAGACACGGTCGATTGGAGGTTTGGGTTGAATGTGATGAAAACAAACTAGCTCAGGGAGATGTAAACACGAGTCTGTGTTTGTGACACATATAGACTGAATTCATTACAGATAATTATGAGCAGGTCAGGGATTAAACACACACACACACACACAAGAAAAACATACCTATTTGGCTTCTGCCTGGTGGCGTCACCTTCATCTCACCTGTCAACTCTGAAAAACCCAGGAAACAGAAGAATGAGTCATTAAAGAGACAGACACATAAACACAACATGATAAAAAATAATGTATAAATCAAGGCAACTTTTTGCACAACTAATTTATGTAAAGCTAGATTAATCTTGTTTAAGATACTCATTTGTTTCTGTACATGAAGAAAAAATCTGAGTAATATGAACTTCCTTTTGTTTCAAATTCAACAAAGTTAGTCTTCATATGAATTACTTTATTGTTTCTATCTTATAAATGAAGGAGAAACAAGACAAATGAGCGCACAACCGGCAAATTTATGCAGGTCAATCCAACTAAAGTTGTTGAACTGTGAGAGTACACGGAGAGAAACCACGCAGAGAAACAATTCTTCACACATCCATTCTTCTGCAGGTGCATAGGAGAGGGACAAGCAGATCCCAAATGATAAACTCCTGCGCGGAATTCAATTATTGAAATTTGCATTTCGTAGTGTTTGGGGTTGAATGGAGAAGAGCGAAGATAACAAGATTTTTTTGGTTGAGATTATGAACATAAGCATTATTTTATTATTTTGTTGAGAAGAAAAAACATTTTCCTTGTTTCTAACAAACAAAATTGACTTATTTGTGTAAACATACAAACTTGAAATGTCATTGCTAATATCGAAAATTCAAATAACGTTAAATCTACAGATTCGCTTTTTTCAGTGCAGTTAGGTCACAAAAATAGATGTTGGCTGCTGTGTGCTGACATTTCTATTTGCTCTTGCTGGTTAACATAACAGATGCTTGGTGCAGTTTCCAACACTTTTTAATCCAGCTCATACATCATTCATGAAGCTACATCTGAAACTTTCTCTCACAGAATGTGGGCCAGAGACCTGGCCCGTGCTGCCCTCTTACAGTCTGTATCACAGTCTGGGGGGAAAAAAAAAACTTTCTTTACTGTAATTTCAGTAAGATAATGTCTTATTATATATTATTATATATGTTTTTTTATGCATTCCTCACTGAAATCAATATTCACTGAAATAAAAACAAGGATTCAGTAACATTGGGCTCACTGATGAGTTCTGAAGGAAGCTGCCATTTCTGATGCTTTTAATAGACCTGTGGAAAGAAGCCTGTTATATTTCTTATGAGTATTGCCGTACTGTGTAATATTGTAGATTGCTTTCATGTCTTGTTTTAATGGATGGCCTTTGCATCCATACGTCTTGCACCATGAAAACCAGACAGATGACGCACACTCAGCAGCTTTCCTGTCTGAATGTTGGAGGATAAAACAGCTTTAAATGAAGACATGACTGCAATGGTTTTTTTTTTTCTGTTTTAGCAGTGTGGGAAACAGTAATAGCTTTGAATGGTGTTACTCGCAGACATCCCTCCAACATGATTAGGATTATGCAAATATTACGTGACATGATATCAGGATCTAAAAACGCCAGTGCACCAGATCCTGAGTGGATTATATCTCATGTTCTGGCAAAACAGCAACTAATGGGCTATGGTTTTTGAGGAGATAATGTATCAGACGGGTGCATGGTACTGTTCCTGATAAAAATGGTTTCAGCACAGAGGCTCTGTGGTAGCTATGGGAATCAGACTCCTGGTCATGTCTGGCCTTTCACTCGCATTAAGCTCCCAGCAGGCAGTCATACACAAGAATGTGAGTGTGTTCTATGTGTTTGTGTGTGTGTGTGTGGCTCCAGTAATTTTTAGATTATTGTGTTAAGATTTGCCTTATTTCATCTTCCCAGAGCAAAAACAAACAAAAAATCAATAAGCAGCCCCAAAATGACTTGGAAATGACAGAGTGGATGTTTTTAATCTGTAGCACTGTATTGACACTGATGTTTATAAAAACTCATAGTTTTAATGAAGGTTTATGAACAGAACAGAGATTTTGTGGTGACAAAACTGAATAGGCTTAATTAATTTGTCAATTTTTATTCATAAAATGTTAGAAATCATCTAGATCAGTTTAGTAGAGCACGTGTTGGTTATTTCTAGCCTTCCCTCCTCTCTTGCTCTCTGTGTCACAGCCCTTCCCTTTCCCTCTGCAGTCAGGAAAACACACCCACCCATGCAGCTGGCATGAAGAGAGAAAGACAGGGAGGGGGTGAAGAGTGGAAGAAGAAAAGAGAAGAGAGAAGGAAGGAAGGAAAGGGAGAGTTCAAGACAGACAGACAGTTTGATTGCTAGTCAAGTCCATAACTGTGAAAGCCAAAATGTGTGTGACTTTAATTATATAGTCTTCAAAGAAGCATTTCTGCTGTTCATTCTACAACAGACGGCAACACATTTCTTGACAAACCAGTCAAACTGTGAAAACAAGGCTCATTGTAGCATGTGGTGCGTTTAATGCTTTGCAGGTCAGGCTTATCTCCTACAGCCTCTCTGAACACTGAAGGTTTTCTGTTTCATGGCTCAACCTTGAACGTTGCAAAGCTATCTTGAAGGACAAACGCACGCACACACAAAAAATTGATTTCTATGACTCACAATAAACGCATTATATCTGAGACCCCATTTCAAAAGCAGGGGACAAAAATTGATTTAGCTTGATGTTCAAGGGGATGGAGACGTACAGGTCCTTTATGTTGATTAGGAGCTCGGAACGACGACAACAACAACAAAACAATCCAAAGGCAGCGGAGCTAATGTGCACAGTGCCATCGTCAGCTCAACCTTGCAATATCCTTCCATGCTACCCACTGGCCAGCTGGCAGCAAACACCTATCACACCCGCACGCTGCACTGGCCAATCAGCATCCAGCCTTACAGCCGCGCTCCAGTCTCTTCCTTTATACGTCTCCACCAAAAACTGACAATTACACATGTTAGGCCTCCTGTCAGTAGCGTAGCCTACGTCACCGGCCAAACATGACCTACAGGATTTCAGGGACAACAGGGAATACAACCAGCTTCAATGAGTTTGTATGTGACTTTAAAGGTTATAGCTACAACTTTTTCATCAAAACGATTATTTTTTCAAAAATAATAAATCCAATCCATCCATGCAGGGGTGCAGAATAAAAGTATTGATTATACTTATTTTTTTCTTTTGTAGTATATAAATAGTTGTTTTATATATTTTGACGGGTCCAAAATATACAAATTTTTACATCTGGTTATGTTGGCAACGTTGACATGACATCATCTCTGCACCAACAGCATTATTTTGATGTCACGTGAGGTGGAGGTCAAGGGGGGGCAGATCCTGATAGCTCTGTGGAGAAATGGCATCGTGCTAATGCTAATGCTAACTAATGGTCAGCTGGTATTGTAAGGTTTCAAGTGCAGGCGTGATGCTGCGGGTTTTTCAGGTTCGTCTGCAGGTGAGTTTGTGTGAAATGATTCAGATGTGTTTCCAGTCCACTAGTGTGACGTTCACGAACGAACCGATTCTTTTGAACGGTTCATTAACATGAACGATGAGAACCGAGTCGCAGCTGGGAGCCGTTCTTTTGTGTGTGTGTGTGTGTTAGAGCCAGTATGTGTCAAAAGCTCCTCTTTTGCTCTCGACCAGTAGGCTACAGGTACAATGGGGGAAGGAGTACGGTCACTCAGTGACAATGAGTTGTGCATGCTGTCTTCACGTGAGTGCAACCACCTACCCCCACAAAAAAGAAAAAAAAGTGCACTGCTCTTGCTTCGAGAACGTGAGCAGCGCGTGCCCAATTAGTTATGCAAATTAGCTGAGCCTGAGCCACCCTGCTCAGTGAGAGAATGAAAGAGTGTGTCGTAGTGTGGAAAAAAAAAACTGCATAAATATTTTAAAAAAGAGCCAAAAGAGCCAGTTTTTTGAACGGCTCTTTGAAAGGAACGGATTGCAAAGATCCGGATCCCGTCAAAGAGCCATAAATCCCATCTCTACCGTCCACTGTCAACACCGGAGCTGCTGATCGTTAAATACGGTTTTAGCTTTAGCTACAGGCGGGTGTGAGTGCGACACCTACTGGCCGGGAGGAATAAAAATGAGCTAACACCTTTCAATCTATAAATAAACACTTTTTTGCTCCAATGGGTCTCACTCCAGCAATCAAAGCTGCTAAAATTACAACAAGCAAACAGACTCAAATGACACTTCTACCTACAACTATTATAATCATCTCATCCTCTTGTCACTTCTTCCTTTGCGTACTGTGAGAGTGTGTAGTAGCCGTTTGATCTCACTTTGCCTCAGAGAACAGAGGCTCCATTCCGGCATCATAAGAAGCTTTAAATAAGCCCAACAGAAAGAGTAGATGGTCTTGAGTGTTTTAGTGAATGTGGCCTAATAATGTCCCTGCTTATGCAATCTCGCACAAACCTCTGAGGAATGTGCATGAGAGAGCGTGCCATGGGTAGACATGCACCGCTGAGCGGATTCATGCCTCCAGCCGCTGCAGGAAGAGGATTTATTTGTGTTTTTGAGGTTTGAGGAAGGAATATATTTGTTTCCTCTGAGACACTGCTGCAGTGAATCTCTCTGGTGACCTCATCATTGATTAAATCATTTGTATAATGGAAGCTTTTGTCTTTCAGGAGGCTGAGACGCTCATTGTCTTGTTTTCGCTGGAGCCTCTGTGGGCGAGAAATATCAACACTGTCTAAAAGCACAAAGTTGGCTGCCCTCTTTAGCAGCGGTCGACCCCGAGGAGACGGAGGACGAGGAGCAGGTGGAGCAAACGGTCAGAAATACACACTCTGTTGGGGTGTTAGTCTGTTTCTCTCTCACACACACACACACACACACAGACACACAAACCGTAACCACCCTGCACAGATTTACTGACCAGATGTGACTGTGCAGCAGAGCCACTAAGTGATGGAGGGGGTTGTTTTCAACACAACTGGTCACATTGGCTCTGAGCCATCTCTCTCTGTCTTGCTCCCCTTCCCCCTCCCCCCATGTACGCGTTTAACCACAATCCCCTTCATATGGATTACTAAAGATACGGGATCTATGGATTAGCCAAACCATTATGGATATGTGGATCTATTGTGTATGTGTATGTGTTTATGTTGTGCGTTATTCTGTTCCATCTGTATGTATGTATATGTTTGTATTGATTTTGAGACAGAGAGTTAGTTCCTTTATGCACTAACACTATAGTCAACATTGTTTAAACCAGCGGTTCCCTAGTACTGGATCCCCTGCATATTCTTTTAGCAACTCTGAGGATCTCCCTTATAAGCCCCACCATTACCCAAACATGAGGTGGTGGGCTAAAAAGGCCCAAACCAATTTGACAGAAATAGAAATAACCTTTTTAATTGAATCATTGCACAGTATACGCTCAGTATGCCTTTTCGAATGCTGTCTTTTTCAGATGTGTAACAAACAGCAAACAGTGAGCTTAACGGCAACTTGCAATATTTCACAACAAAATCCTAATAGAGAAATTAATGGAGACTGAAACAAAGCTCTCTGCTTGAGAAACACTGGTTTAAACCACAATTACAAGCATCTGAATGGAAAATCTGTTTATCTGAGCAACTTAAAGATATCAGGAATTGTCTGACATCTGACAGACTATTTTCAGAAGGGCTGAAAAAAGCAGGAGTGTCTATGTGTGTGTTTATATGCACCTGCTTAATTATATGGATGATGACGTATCCACTAGGCCTAAACCAGGAAATGATTCAATCTATACAGGAATTGCATAGTGACATCACCATGTAGTCATTGTCTGGCATTGACTGATGGAGCAGAGCAGACACACATTAGACGAACAATGAGGACTGCATGCACATGGGATCTATTTCACATGAAAAAGATGCACATAAAAGCAGCATCCCCCACCACAATAAATATTAGTCAATGAAAGGAAAGTGAAATTGAAGAAAAAGAAAGAAAAAAGAAGAAAAAAATTGGCATCAGAAAGAAAGAAAGAACATCTGGGTGCAGGCCAGTTGGATTATTATGAAATGACAAATCCTCATTAGAAAAGGTCATGGAAGTGTCTTCTTTCTAATAATCCATTAAGCCTGTAATTAAAAATCTTAATAAATCTCCCCTCTGAGGGGAAGGGGTCGATGAGCAGGGTCCTTACAGATGAATAAAGAATTTAACAGGCTGAGAAGACAAATGAACGCATGTGGGGATGAGCTATAGTGGAAATGATTGGTGGTTACTGGCAACAACAAATGTATTGCCAAGTATTTTCTGATAATTGCTTTCAGTTACTTTTCTAAACAAGATGCCACTGATGCTCTCTCTATTGATGATGGCAAATTCATTACCTTTGGTTTTGAGGCAGTTACAACACTCGGCCTGATGGAAATTATATCATCATCTGTTGTAAGACTGTACTCAATTGATCAGCCATTGATATTGAAAAGCCCATGTCTAGAGCTCTGAACTGGTACCACATGAGTAGATTTGTCTCGGACGCATTGTGTGACACCAGGTCACATAAAAGTTACTATAGTGTCTCTCTCGCACACACACAATTAAACAAAATTCACCTGTGCATCGTTTCTGCAGGGAGAGGATCTCCAGGTGGAGGCCGTGGAGCAAAGTGAGGTGCTCCTGTCTGAGGAACACCACGCTCCTCTCCACGCTCTCGATCTGCCGAGACAGGCTGCTCTCCTCACCCATGGCGGAGTCTGGAGACACAGAGGGAGGGATGAGAGGGATGGAGGTCTGCTCCACAGTCCACAGCACAATACAATACAATCCGCTGTTTAGAAATTAACTTAGTATAAAAACTTGAACTCTTGCACTAGCCTATACTGAACTGTTCTACACTAAACACTGCTGATGTCAGCTGCAGAAAGGGGGGGAGTGCAAGTTCAGTATTGAGGTCATGATGGAGCTATAAATAAGGTATTGATGACCACAGAAAACAGCACAAAAACGGTAGAAACCCTGCAGCTCGTGCCAGGATGCAGCTGAACCACTAACCACTCAACCTCTGCCAGAATGTGTCACGGGTCGATACGAGTGTCTCTGCTTACCTTTAAATTGATGTCAAGTGTCAAAATGTGAGAAATCTGATTTTGCAAGTGTTATAAAAACGTCCTCCGGTCCGGACACGCTGGCCTCCAGCGCTGCTCCATATCCTGAAGGCTGCGGGGTTCACCCAGAGACATGTCCGCGTCGAAGCGCTGCTCGGCTGCATGTGACGCCGTTTGATTAGAGGAGGAAGAGGCTGGACAGCTGCGGAAAAATGCCAAACCACCGC
Source organism: Decapterus maruadsi (assembly GCA_030347415.2). Classification (NCBI taxonomy): domain Eukaryota; kingdom Metazoa; phylum Chordata; class Actinopteri; order Carangiformes; family Carangidae; genus Decapterus; species Decapterus maruadsi. The sequence goes on along the minus strand of CM064885.1, from coordinate 10,779,761 downwards.
GATGCATGGCGCCGCTGTCCCAGCGCACATCCGCTCCTCGCCGCTCCTCCTGCCGCTGATGCCGCTGCCGCGTCCGCGTCGCGCATCGTTTGGAAGATGTTTGCATATGCGTTAAGTCCGCGGAGGAACTGCGCAGTTCATTTTCAACACGCGCACCTTTCCTCCCTCGCCCACCGACTGAGACATCAATCTAGAGAGGAGGAGGAGGAAGAGGAAGAGGAGGACGGGCTGAGCTGAGCTGGGCTGGTAGCTGCTGAAAACAAGACATCGTGATCCATGCCAGAAACACGCGAGAACATCGTACGACGGAGTCAGCACGAGAGCTGATTGGAGGGAGCAGCTAATCGGCTGAACGTAGAGGATCGATACAGACCTCGTGGGAGTACAAAGGAAAACACAATACTTTAATGGATCGCTCAGACACACAAACAGTGTGGTGAGAAAATAAACGTTTTTAAAAATTCAACTTGCTGCAAACCAGTCAAGTTGTTTAGAGACTTCATACACCTCCATTTGTGAGGTCTGGGTTCAGCACCATGGACAGAGACAGGTCCAGGTCCAGGTCCGGGCCGCTGCAGTGGTTCCTTTGGTCACACTGACATGTATTGTTGTTGTATGCCACCACTGTTGTTAGCTTTTGTTTCAATACATTGTGAAAAAAGGACCATTCCACACTTCTACTTAAAGGGATACTTCACCCAAAATCGATAATTCACCAATTTCCTACTCACCGTCATGCCAAGGAAGGGTTCAGCGAACTTTGGGGTTCAAAATGCTACACACTACAAGAGTAGAAAATTGGTGAATTATCGATTTGGGGTGAAGTATCCCTTTAAATGTCCTGCTTCCATGATATAACATCATTGTAGCCTCAGTTATTTACATTTTCTCTAAATTTCACCCAAAAGTTGAATATCTGTAACTTTTGGTGAGTAGTGGATGTAAGTTGTTTCTTCCTCCAAGCAGCTGTGTACATGTCATGCTTTTTGACCTATAGGAGTCAAAGTGTGTCAGACAGTTAAAGGAAAACACGCACTTTATCAATTTCCTTGATCTTTATTTTCACGTTAAACAAATATTGTTATTATATAAACATATAAACGGTAGTTTTAATTACAAAACAATCTCTGCCAAAACATGAAAAAATAAAACTGTTATATTTACACTAAGACAACGTGGCAGTTTGATGCTCTAAGACAGCAGGTGATTTTGTTTTCAGAACATTAGTCTTGATTTCTTCACTTTTCCAGGTTTATTTCCTCAATATAGCAGGGTTTATCAGTCATAGAGATCAATAGCCTTTACTGTTGTTATGAACGGTTGACAATGTTCAATTCTTTGTCAGTCACCATACAATACAGGGAAGGAACTTGTTGGTTGTGACAAAGAAACAGTGCTTCTCTTCTTTTATGGAAATGGAGAAACTAACAAATGATGAACACCACAATATTTAGAACATGAGGCTGAGTGGCAGTTAGTTTTAGAAACTCATTGTCACTTCCTCTGCAATTATATCTTGAAAAATTCAAAATGGCATCACCCTGTGGCCTGTGAGAGGTCAGACTCAGTGATAAAGGCTGGGAAAGGAGTGAAGGTAGCTTTGTTTCAGGACAAAAGTCCATCACGATCATGCACACATTTCTCTGATGCAACACCTTCACTCAGCTCCCGTGTTTAACCACCAATCTTAACATCACACAGCAACACAAATGGACAAATTTTATCATACACGCACATTATAGCATCATACAACACATTCACAAATACAAGCTTGTTTGTTTGACAGAACTTCAATTGTCAGACCTTGTCTTCACTACAACCACAAAGCTGCCCTACAACATTTGAACAATAATGCAAATCACATTCAAAAATCAAAACTTTAAAGGGAGATCTTTGACAAAGCAACTGGGATTCAGCGACAACCGCTGTGCTCCCAAACAGTGCAGTTTGTTAAGTGCAGCAATGTCTTGATTTAAACCTTAATTTAATGTTGTCGATTTTGTTTGTGGCAAAATGGCCCACAACAACATGATTTACACAATGAGCTTCACTTCAATTGAACACTGTGTTCTTTCCATCTTAAATTCACACCTTACAAATAAATTACAAATATACACAAATTTATCCCCTCAAATAATGAATATACTCAAAAAAAAAAGGCAACAACACAAAATTTCGCTGGCAACTGTCAACATTTCCATGCCATGTAGGGACTGTGGTGATGATGATGACGTCGTGAATAACAATTTGCAGAATTTCTAAATCTCAGAGCGGCCTGGTCGAACACTAGCGTCAGGAATTCTTCTCGCTAACCAGCAACTTATAATTTAAACAAAAGGGCTGAATGGCACAGATGTACAAAGACAAAATGATGAAGTCATCTCTGCTGGTCGTGGCTGTGTGGAGGCCACTGAGGCGATGTGGAGGAGTTTGCTGCCCTCTACAGGTCAAATGAGGAATAACAACTTTTTAACCCATGTGAAAACTCCTAATACAGAACGTACGCAATCATGAGACACTATAAAAATACATACAAAATATGAACGTCAGTTGAAATACAGCACCGTTCTCTGTCATTCAGCGCACTTTGTTTTCCTTCATTACAGATTTTGAGTGTTCAGGCAAAAGCAGTAGGGGGATTCTTCCTTTTGCCGTTGTAGCTGAAACATGAGCCAATCAGTTTAGTTTTATCGAAGGTGGTTGTTCTAAGGGGCACGAGATGTTTTTTTGATTTTCATGGTTGTGCTGTGTGATTTCAACGAAGATCTTGCTTTGTGAATTTGTTTATGTTTTGATATTATTTGACAAGTATAACATGAGTGGCGTTGTTAGGCTGCTAAATATCACATGGATATCACATGGATTTGCATTGTGTCCACAACTATTTAAACATATCCTCTAGTGTTAAGTATTTATTCATGGTTTGAGCACCTTCTCCCTTCCTTGATGAGAGAGGATTGGTATGTAGTCCTGTTCTTCTTCTGACCTTTTTTCTAGTGTTTGTTTTCGCTAATGACAACCAACCTGCCAAACGCTGACAGTAAAGCTTGTTTAAAGATTTTAAGAAAGATAGAGGAAAGAAACTTTTTTTTTTTTTTTTGCTTTCTGAGGTAGGAGCTGGTTTCTAGTTGAGGACATTTGGCGGAAAAAAAAGAGACATCTTCCCCTGTGCAGTGCTATTGTTACACAAAAAAGGGTTTGAGTTCCACTTATATTTTACTCAGTGGTAAATAAACTTTGTAAATAACCCACAAAAGCGTACATGTATATTATATACAACATGAATATTGTAGATGTATAGTACATACACATACAATATCTATATCAAATAGGTGTATATATGGATGTTGGAGGGTTTGTCTTACAAACGGAGTGTATTCATTTACTATAGGCTACATTTCAGAAAAGATTTAGCTGCTAGGCCCGGTGGGGCAATAAGGCTTCTGGTGTTGTTTCACAAGGCCTTGCACTGCTCATAAGAAGACGCCTTCGTCTGCCATTAGTGAGACACTAATGGCACTTAAGGACGACTGGAGCCAGAAACACAGAAGCCGAAAACTGAGAGGCGAGTGTAGCTTTCAGTATAGCGGCTGTGTGATCGGTGTTTGGGATGAGGCCAACTGATGACACGTACCTGTGTAGTGTACGACATGACACGCAGGTAAAACGCTGCTAAATCTCAGCCAGAGTGTTAACGTACAGCAATGAATGTGTTTATGGATCGCCTCTACATCTCCTTCTCCTTCTTGTTCTCCCGGGTGCTGCTCTTCAAGAAGTCGCTCCTGAGCAGCCGGTAGAAGAGGACGATGTTCATGGCCGTCATGATGGCCAGGCCCACGCTGCCCAGCGTGTAGGCCAGCAGGGGCACCTTGTCCCTGTTGAGCACCAGCCAGCGGGTCATCCAGGCCAGCGTGTTGATGCGGAACACCACGTACGTCCCCAGGTTGATCATGCTGTTGACCCGGTACGGCGTGCCGCTGGCGTTGTTGGCCATGCGCAGCAGCTGCCTGAGGTGGAGGAAGACGGAGTTGATCTCCACCAGCAGCGCCACCACGGCGAAGCCCACGTAGCGGCAGGACAGCACGGAGAGGCCGAAACAGGTGATCACCTACAGGAGAGGACATGGACAAAAAGACAGGACAATGTTTTCAATACATGATGTTCTTCACGCTGAGTTATTTATGATTCACATCAAAAAGAAAAGCTGAAATAGTCCAGACAGCAAATGAATAACTAATGACATGTTTACGACAGCAAAAGATCTCATGGCTTCATAATAAATTTAGTTTAGATTTCTACCACCAGCTGATTCTAATGGAAACTTTTGACGACAGTCTTACAGTCCAAGTCTTCAAGTCCAACTTGATTAAGGAAATGAGCTTTGTAGTATATTTTACATTGAAACTAAGTGAATAAAAAATAAATGGATTAAATTCTAGCAGGAAAAAAAGTGTATGTTTTTTTTTCGTGTGACGGCACAGATTCAAGATCCAAGAATCTCTTTATTGTTGTTCTGCATAAACATCAAAGATGCAAAGCAGAACAAAATTGCAAGTATGTCTCCGTATTAACACAGATAAATGCAAATACTTTGTATTTCAATATTTAGATAAATACTAAATAAATAGAAGGATGCAAATATATCTATTTCTATATCTCTATCTCTCTGTATTCAATTAATGATAAACAGATAGTTTCTGCACAATATGTTACAGAGAAGGAATAAAGTAAGGGGGAGGTTAAAGGGCACTTCCACTCATAATCAATGTTAACGTCAGGTTACCTATGATCACTTCATTTCATACCCGACCCCTAAAGGAACAATGCAGAAGTCACGGTATGTCCAAATTTTGATTTAATTTAGTTGTAAATTTAATTCTAAAATTTAAATGATGATCAAAAGGATGTTACTTGCAGCCACAGAACAACTTTAAAATTAGTCCGGAGCTCATTAATGAACATTGAAAAAACGATAGATTCTTGAACAAAAATGAATATAAGGTCCACACGCTGCAGTTGGGAGTATGGATGGTATGAAATGAACCGATCATAGGTGACCTGATATCTGAGCTAAACATTGATTATGACTGGAAATGCCCTTTAATGTATAGATGACGCTGATGTAAGGTCTGACTGTGCTGCTATTGCACATGTAACAGTTAGTGGTGTCACTCAGACGGTGACTGAAGGTCATCTTGGGAGCAGGTGAGTTATGTGATGTTTTATGTCTGAATGCTTCCTTTAACCTTTGACAGTATTTGATTTGGTGTCAATGTGAAAGGACAGAACTGTCATAAAACATTTCTTATGAAATGCTTATGAAAGTCTGTGATGTAACAAACAGAGACAGTCCACAAGGTGGCAGCAACATCATTGGAAAAAAACCTGTCCTGAGAAATTAAAATAATAGAAATAACTGTGCGGACAGTGCACTGGATTACACACAGTATCTGATATAGATGCTGCTCAGGCTGTGACAGCAGCTGTGTTGCAGGTTTAAACTCTGGATGCGGGAAATGTGTTTACACTGTGACGATCTGTTCAGCCAGCTCTCCCCAGGAACCCGCGCCCATTCACAAACAGCTTCATTCACACTCCGAGCACACTTGCAGCTTACACCAGGACGCCAGGCAGCGCTGGGACATGTTGTACTTCAGCTTCACGCCTGTTACCGCCTCAGCAGCCATGTTTACGGACGGAGAGCGGTCAGATGGGAGGGGGAGAGGGTGAAAGAAGATGACTACAAAGCGGCAGGCGGTCCTGTTAGTGCAGGTCAGCGTGGTGCCAGAGAGCGACCTCTATGCCATCAGTCATGGCTCAGCTGGAGAGACGGCTATGTGTGTGTGTGTGTTTCCTATAAGTCACAGGATGCCTCTGTAACAAACAGTTTACACCATATGTTACAGCTGGTTAGAGGGACAGGGCATGTGAGGAGAGTCAGCAGTGGACTGTCCCTAACCCGAGTATCCACTGTGACATCGGTGTCTTCGGCTCAAATGGGTTCTTCGCTGATTGGCTTTCGACAGCTATGACTCATAGCAGCTTCCTGCTTCACAACAATCCACATGAAACTTGTTCAACGACAACATTCATTCACAAGATATCCTGTCACACACTTACATGGCTGTAAAGTGTTTATTTTATTCTTCTTTGCTCTTGCTTTCAAAATTGTTTTTATGCTGTTCTTTTTAAATGTTTTGTCTTTATATAAAGTACATTGAGTTGCCTTGGTATAAAATGTGCTATACATAAAGATGCCTTGCCTTGCCTTACTACAAGTCACTAGAGGAATCTCTCCATATTGATTGAGATGTAATGAACTACAGATGGAAATGAGCTTTCTGCATCTGGCACACGCATCTTTACATTCTTTTGTTTAATGTCTGTGTAAACAGTGTTTTTCAACCTTGGGGTCGGGACCCCATGTGGGGTCGCCTGAAATCTCTAGTTATTGAAAAAATATATATAATTAAAAACACCACACACAATCTAAAACAACTGTATTCTATCCACCTTTTTCCAAACGCCAAAAACGGCTTTGCTCTCCCGGTGTAATTGTATGTTTACGTTTCCATGGTTTCAGTGGGCTAGTCGCAGTGAATGCATGATAATAGATCCATGCATTTACCGCAACTACTGAACAACTACTGAAACCATGGAAACGTACAATACAAAACATACAATTCCACCGGAAGAGCAAAACCGGCTCCTGGTTTTGACGTTCAGAAACTTGTGGATACTTTCACTTTCTCAAATACTGTAGAAATCAAGTTTGAATAAAATGCAGTATAGAAATATCTGAGCTGACGCATCTTGATTGACGGCGAGGTCGCCAGAAATTTGTGATGTCAAAACAGGGTCACAAGCCAAAAAAGGTTGGGAACCCACGCTGTCCATGAACTTAAAATAAATCAAGGTGTTGCGTGGACAGACTCCACCAGGCGCTGTGACTGTAGCTGCACAGTAAACCACAGTGATTTCAGGATTGACTGACTCGCCGACACACCTCAGGTAATCACAGCGCAGATCAGATCAAACACTTCCTCGCCTGCTGTCAGGTTCTAATGACAGTGATGACCGGCGGCGGAGGCGAGCTATGACGATGACGGCAGTGAAAGCACCCATACTTAACAGTACACACACACACACGCTGCTTGATATGAGTCAGTGTGTTGGGATGGAAAACAGTTAAGTCAACAGCACACAGGGCTTTACAGTACAATACAAAGACACACACACGAATGTGTGAGATCACACCGCGGTGTTGGTCCGTCGCTCTCTGGTGAAATTCTTTTGCACGTAAGAGCAGGTGCCAAGTGAGTGTCGGTAAGTTGTCAGGGTCACTTGGTTACACAAGGTGTGTGTGTCATAACACCATGTCATCAGAGCTGCTGAGGCAAGCAGCGCACACACACACACAAACACAACACTTTAAATAAAGGTTAACGTGATTATAAGTCATTCTTTTTACCATTTGGTAAGTGATGTTATTTAATTTTTATTTTGCTAACATGGATGATTTTACAGTTTTAATTGATACTCAGTGTGATCATAAGCATGACCTCCTTCACAACTTTATTAACATGTGTGCGTGGAAAAGCATAAAGGGCAGTCTCCTGCTTTTGTTTTGGGGTTAGTCTGAATAAAGGTGAGATCAAAGATCCTTTATTTGGGACAAAAACAAAAGCACCGTCATGCGGTAGCAGCCGTACGCTCTGTTTTGATGCAGCAGAAACACAACAACTCCCAGAGACACACACAGATTCTTATCATCTGTCCCATACACAATCATACACAAATACTAAATGCTCATAAGGGCAACACACAATGCTGACTGGAGATGTGCAATTACTAAAAAACACACTGGATATGACCCATGACCAACATATATATACACACACATATGCTCTGTTTTCCTTTAGGAACCACAATATCTAAAGTGAAAACAACTTGTAAGGGTGTGTGTGTGTGTGTTGTACACAGCGTTGAGCCTCAGTCTGATCAACTAGTGGTCTTAAACCTGGCTGATCTGAAGTCTGATCTAATCTGGATAAAGGTACGGGGAGGTTCAAAACAATCCGTTACTTAACCCTCAGATAAGATGATGAAAACTAATTCAATGCCAAGCTGAGAGTCAAATGGGGTTGAGAAAAGCAAAAACTGGACAGTGACAGGGAACCAATCACAAATAAAATACTTGAGATATTTTATTTGGATTTAATTGAGAAACAAATTTTCACAAAAATTTTATTTGATAGACCAGTAGAGATAGACAGGAAAGGGGGATTTGCAGGAAAGGTCTGCCCGATGCGGGACGCGAACCGGGGACGCCTGCGTCTGAGAAACAAATTTTCACAAAAATTTGATTTTAAAATATGTCTAACACACGGTGGGTCCAGAAGTAGCTACTGCACATTGTTTGATTTCATTAAGGGAATGAAATCATATCAAGCCTCTATTACATTTGGACACTGTGACAAACTTGCTGAGGTTCCTTCATGTGAAAACGTGACCTTGTTTCCCTCCTCCTCCCCCTTCACGTGTGTATGTAGGTTTTATGGGGGTGAGGTGACATCTCTTTTACTGCTGTCTGTTCTGCACATATGTCGGATCAGCCAATGACAATCGTCCGTTATCTAACCTTGGAGCAAACACTGTAAGCAGAGCGTGACTCGTACAATAAAGGCACAATAGCGTTGAAGCCACGTAAACACATCTGAGTCGTGCTTTTCAACGTTTGCAGCGGCAAAAAGTGAAGCGATGAGAAATGTTGGGACCTTCCATAGGTCACTGTGCCAAGTCAAAAGTCCCTGTGTGTGAAAGTTCAGTCTCATATGTAAATCTGGCCTAAAGAGATGGCCATGATGTCTTCCTTAGCGTTTGGCACAACCCAGACACAACTGCTGAACTGATAACATAACTGTGTTTTGTTTCACCGATAACTTCAATGCCGATACATTCATTCATTCCAAGAAGAAAGGCTAAGACGTTGTGAGTAAAGATGAATTTAGCATTATAGCTTTGCATCTGATGTGGAAATAATTTACCTGACATCATGATTGTAATTACAACAAAAACAACAACAGTTACGACTCTTGAAAAAAAAATCAACATTTATTATCTTAACTTAGGGGTCAAATCAAGGCGATGCTGGCTAATTAGAAGTGTCTCTAGTAATCAGCAAAAAATGTCATGATACCACTTGATCTGTTTTTGGCCGATACATTCTGGCCAATTTTGGGCTGATAATGAACTGAACCGATAGTTCTGGTGTATCCAGGAAAACATTTCCGTTGCTGCGATATCTCAATAGACTCCTGCGCATTTCTTCTCTGAACCTCCACCACAGATTTTGTCCCTAACACAAAACAGCCACTATGCGTTTGTCCTCCCACTCCAGAGAGGTGACGATGACCACCCATCTGACCATCCCGGGTCATCATGAGCCCATGCAGCTCAGCAGCCAACCAGATAACAGCTGGCAGGACCACATCCTGGACGTGCTCTCGGTGAACGTGGACAGGGGCCTTAGCTGCAGGGGAAACACAGTAAATCCCCCCCACCTCCAAGCAGACCCTGGATCTATCAGTGATTAGAATGATTTAGCATTAGCTGGATTTGCCTGGTTAAGCTCTGCTGAAGCCTGACTTTTACATTCAGCAACCAAATGTGTCAGAGACAGGGACAGGCATTTATAACAAGTCACCTCACTGACATGTTTAAATATCAATTTAAACAAACACAGACCAGTCCATCTTCAAATACTCCGACTTATGGAAGAATGAAATGCTCCAGCACACAGAGGAATGGAGCGCGTGTGCACAGTGTTTAACGCCCTGTTTACACGACAACGCTCGCGGATGAAAACAACAAAATATTTTATTGGATGTGCCTTTCGTTTAGACGGCGACTGTGTTTTGGGACCAGAGTGGAAATCTTAAAAATGCTCCCGTCTAAAGGGTAATGTAAACGTCTCCTCCGCGTTTACATCCCAGACATGCGCCAGTACAGGGAAATAACAACAAACATGTCGGATTCCACTAACTTTTGCGTAACCGTATGCACGCAAATTTCCCCCCAACGTAACGCCACTTTTGCGTTCTCTTCAGATCCTTTCCATGTAAACATACTCAAAAGCCCTTTTCGCACAGGATTAGTATTACCTGGAGACCTCTGGTAATTTGTAATAATCTTAATCATGTAAGAATGCGCCATTTCAGTAATTTGTAAAGTAAAAATTCCCCCGCAAATGACCTACTATTTTTCACCAAAGACCGACGTCCTGTGGTAAAACTAGTCCCGTGCAAATCTGCATCTCAGTAATTGAGGGGCATTTTTTGTTTTTGTTGTTTTTATTGTGTGCCTTTTCTACTTCTTCCCCGGTTAAGACCATACTGTACTGGTTGAAACATGGAGGCTGCAGTGGAAATTATGAGCAGCAATTTTGACAGGTGCAAATACAGTCTTGTCTCGGTACTGGAGACCCATCTGAAGAAACAGCTCAGATCCATAAAAAGAGCAGAATTTCAGAATATATTGAGATGGATGACATGCGGCTTTCAACAGGTTTGATACAAATGCCATGACGGCTCGTTATTGCGACAACAACTGCACACTGTTGCGAAGTCACGTTGCTGCTTTGACATTTTATTTACATTTGCTTTGCACATGGATGTGACAGCAGCGGATGCACAGTGTATTTGAGTAAAATACAGACTTCACTTATCCTGTGCGAATGCACCACAAGAAACACACACTGCAAAAACTTTAAATCTTTCATCTCATCACCTAAAAATTTACTTGTTTTCAGATCATTTCCACTTGTTTCAAACAAATTTTCACTTGGAATAAGTAGAAAAATCTGCCAATGGAGCAAGTTTTTCTTTCTTATTACAAGCACAAAAAACTGTGAAAATTTGTTTGAAACAAGTGGAAATGATCTGAAAACAAGTTAATTTTTAGGTGATGAGTCTTATTTTAAGTGGAAAGAGTTTAGTTTCGACTAGAAATGAGACATTTTGAGAAGAAATAAGACAAATATTCTTAGAAAGAGAGTTTTTTGCAGTGCAGACCTGGGGGGATGATTTACAAATTACCAGGCATCCCCAGGTATTACTAATCCCGTGCGAATAGGGTTTAAGAACGAATTTGAAATCTCAATTTCCGGATTAAAATATAAAAACCATCTCAACTTGCATCATTATGGAACATGGTTGTATATTTTATAGGAACTGAGTGGGGAGGAGTGTTGTTTAACCTTTGTACTGGTCTTATATACATTAACCTAGCGTTAGAGCCACCTGTGTAAAATCCAAGCAAAGGGCTGAAAAACAAGATGATGTGGGTGTTTGTTTCGCTGCATTTTCTCCCTGTGGGCTCAATTAAATGTTCTCTGCACCCTGGTTAGGGACCTTCACGTCCCACTTTTGGGGGGGTGGGGGTTTGCAAAAATGGCAAGCATGCATGCACAGCAAATGCTAGCATGACCTATGTGAAACCTGACAAAGGAAAGACCCTGTGGTATCTGTTTTCCTGGTGTTTAGCATCACAGGAAACAATCACAGTGACCTCAGGTCAACCGTTGGGTAAAGTTCACTTGATAAAAGCTCGTGTCAAGAAGACGACAGGGACTGAAATGTTGTGGCTTATAAATTGAGCCAGCGTTGCAGTCAGTTTGGTAAGTTGACACATGGACAGATAAAGGCAGGGAAAGAAAGATAACACCTGAAAAGGCAAACTGGCAGCAGAATGTGTTGAGCTAAACCACTTTTGTAACCTTTTTCTATCTTTAGCCTTTTATTTCAGGTATGTTTGCTGTTACATTCTTGTCTGAGTATTCTGGGAATATTTTATGAAAAGCCCCACCCTGTTCTCAGTCTCTATCTCTCCACATCGCCAGGTGTTGGTTCTTTGATGTTTTTATTTGTATGCAACTTTCTTACACATTCGTGACCTTTTTTGCTTTCCTTCTCTACGTAGCCTGGCATATTTCATATAGAACGTGACTACTCAGGCCTCCTTGTTGCAGTTTTTGTTACATTAATCCAAGTAAACACAAAGGTTATTAAAGATCTCCATGTCAAACCAGTTTTCCTGTCACTGTTTCATCACTTGGCTTCGTCAGTGAGAGGATGGATGCCAACGCTGGGTGTTTGTTGCACGTGAGTGTTGAATGATAATGAACTTATGTGGGAAAAATACAAGTGGGTGGTGTTGCATGACACACACACACATAGAAATAGACACAATCACACAAACCATATAAGCCTACCTGTTTGAGAAAGTTCAATAATTCACACCAATAAGATACAGATGAAAGCAATTTTTGTCTACACAAACTCTATCTTCATTTAAAATAAAGCATATTGTGCTGACCTGTTCTAATGTCACAGCAAGTCTCAATATGAAGGCAAAACACAAGATATTATCAGCCCATTCCCAGACCGGTAATAAGTCAAAACATGAACCAACTGAGTTCAACTTTAAATCCCAGCCTGGTACATTAACAAACAAAAGATGCTGTGGGAAAAATCCATTTGCTTCACTATTGCCAAACAGCTTTCTGGCTGATGTCAGTCACATAGAACATTAGGCAGGTGTGAGGAAGAAAAACTGGAGTTTTGACTGGTTTATTCATCAGGGCAGTGATTTTGATGATAATTCAAGGGGCCTTGCCTCTGGTGATTGATTCTTAGTATTCAGTCACAGGTGCACATGATGGTACTTTATGTGCAAATTAAAAAACAAATTATGGCCTATTTGACCTATAGCTGGACAATTTAAGTGCATGTAAACGCAACGTCAGTCAAGACTAGGCTTCTCCAGATCTGACTAAATGCTCCGATACTGTGATTGGTCAGATCTCATTCTGCATGACGGCACAAAGTATAGCGTAGGAGCCGTCCTGAACCTGCTGGACCTGATTCGTCAGCGCTGATTCAATGCATTTCACAGCAACAACACACGTACACGTTAGACCCAGCAACAAAATGAGTTTCATGAAAAAAAAATAAATAAATAAAGTGCGAGCGCTGACCGGACCCAACCCGAGTCATTTGTATGTGTATATGTATCGTCTTGAAATTTCTGACCAAGTTGCAGAGTTTACTTTCACTTTCATCAACTTACCAAATGCAGCTTTACAGGGCTCCAGGCTAACTTTTTTGAGCACAGTGACTCCTAACTTAAAATTTTAGGAGCGCAAGCAGAAAATTTAGGGGTGCACACCGAAATCGACTTGCAAAGTAAATGTTCACATTTCCTCTAATTTTCACTGTATTACCGATAAATACTTAGATAAATGCAGAAACTAATTTTTTAAATTCACATTTTAGTGTGCAACAGTTTAAATACTGAAAATATAAAGTGAAATCATCCCAGAACGGAACAGAAGTCCGGGTTGATCACACAAACTATAACTACTTCAGTGATGCACGTGTTGATAAACAGAGGCTGGACCTTTACTTTTAAATTTCCACGCAACTGTTGTTGTACGTGACTTATTGATCGTTTATGCCTCAAAACACGCTTTGTCCTCCTGTGATACAAACACGCACCCTGACAAAACTGCATTCTATAAAATCCCACTGTCCAACAGGTGATACATTAAGGAAAAGGATGCGGTCTGGTCCATTTGATGGCAAGGAGACTGATAGAGAGATGTAGCCATCTGGTCATATAGGCATCGATAAGTAGGTGGGAGGGTCCTACTAAAGGGGGTTCCCCAATTCTGGTCCTCGAGGGCCACTGCCTTGCATGTTTTAGAAGTTTCCTGCTACAACACACCTGATTCAAATGATCAGCTCGTTATCAAGCTCTGCAGTGGCCTGATAACGAGCTGATCATTTGAATCAGGTGTGTTGTAGCAGGAAACTTCTAAAACACAAGGCAGCGACCCTTGAAGACTGGAATTGGGGAACCCTGGCTCAAAGTCTATAAGGGAAAATTGAGGGAATGATTTTCAGCTTGGAAACATGAGACAGTAATTATCATTCCCTCTCTCACACACACGCACTGAGGGATGGTGGTCATAACAATCATCATGCGACCTGCATTAACTCCCGTCAGCTGACAGCAGGCCGTTTCAGAGCCTCAGTCACACACGGATCAGAAATTCACGAGACGTCTCCAAACACAATTATTTAGGGTACAGATAATCGGTTAGCTTCGCCTGGGTATCTATTTGTTTATGTGCGTGCGTCCCGCCTGCGCTGGGTGAGACGGAGACTGTTAATAGGTGTGTTTCAATGAATCACAATCGCTTGATGCATTCATGCAGTGTGTGTGAAGGGAGGAGCTGTGGTTTGTGTTGCCTTAAGCACACGGTAGTGTACAGACCTAACCACCACCTCACACCTCACTGTGGACAAAGGTTTTTTTTTAAAAAGACAGTGGTGGCTTTTTCCACTGCATGTTCACGTCCATTATCTGACACTGCAAAATTTTACTAGTTTTCCTTGAACTGCCAGGAAAAGTGGGGGAAAAATCAAATGCTCAAAGGAACAGTCGTACATATTGATGTAGTTGTAAAACAATTAGCCTGGCTCTGGGAGTGCCTGCGCTCAGCCAAGAAAAAGTTCCTGCAATAATCCCATTGGAAAACCGCAGCATGTCATTTTAACGGTTCGGTTTTGGCGCGTATTCAACAAGTAAGACACGTAAGATGTCTTTTAGTGAACTGGAGAGGTCCTTGAGGGCAGATGTTGCTTCTTTTAGACAACACTACATCGACTGGCTGTTTATACCTTTTACCCTGACATGCAGAGGAAAAGCAACAACGACCACCTGCTGCATCCAGCCACAAGTCTGTCATTACAGCACATAAGCAAAATATTGGTAATATACCTTTTGTTGAGTAAAAGCCCTATCACAGCCTTTATTATGGAAAAACCCTGGCGATAACTGCACACGTCGTGTTTAACTCCACTTTCTACACGTGAAGTGTGAGGTTGTTCTTCACATGCTAACACACCCACCCACGCTGCTTTTGGACACAGGCGTAAGTACTCTGGTATTCTGACAGCAGCTGGATCTGAGCCAAGTTTGGTCTGTGTTGTTTGATGCGTTGCTTCCAGGCGATGAGGTCCCTACTTTGCCGCACCTTGCTTTTCAGGTAGAGTCAACTCCACCTTGAGTGCTAAGCCTGATGATGGATGGACGCCTCCACAGACGGCATTCCTGGTTGATTCCGCCAGCTATGAACAAATGCTGCCTCCCTGTTAGCGCGCTCTGCTTTTCTACTTTGCACAACTAGTCTTTCCTACTGACAACCTGTAGGCTGAAGATGGAACAATTAGAGGCCCATTCACACTAGCCTGCTCTGTTAAAGGTCCAGTGTGTAATATTTGTCAAGGTTTATCGGCAAAATCTGAATATACTACCAACGAATATATTTGTGAAAGTTTATAATCAATATGAATAAAATCTGTTTGGTTTTCTTAGCCTTATAATTCTTCTTTTGCACCGCCATGTTTGTACGGAATGAAAAATCCAGCCAACCAGAGAGCATGTTTTAAGTTTCACGTTTTCCTAGTCTGACCTGACAGAAGTGTGTTGCTGCGATTAGCCTCTGATTGGCCGGAACGAGCCACCCAGTCCCGCCTCTGTGTTGAAGTTTTCACAGTTCGCCCGGTAAAGGGCAGCATCAACAAACAACGACAGGAACCGAACCATGGATCTATTATGAACCAAACAGTAGAAGAAATATCCATCAACGATTGTGAAACCGCGGACCCAAATCCAGTTTCCAGCCGGCATTATTTTGCAAGCGCACCGTAGCTATAGCACCGACCACAACGATTGTGACTGGTTGAATGAATTCCAAATGGCCGGAGCGTTTTTTTTCCCTCCAATCTCAGAATCATTGGCGGACCAGCCAGACCCTTCTTCTCTGGAGGAGGTGTTTCCCCCTCATTTTACACACTGGACCTTTAAGGATGGATATAACTTATGTCCACAACTGGATTTTATGGATGTTTGCTGCTCTATCACACGCCTGAACTGTTTCTGATAAAAAAAAAGAAAAGAATAAAAATCAACGGACGAGGAAAACAGCCAACGTGAATCCATGAGAGAAAACAACCCACACAAAAACATAACATTACATTAGCAGAGGCCCTCGCTGGTTTGTGTCCATGTGAGGGGGAGGTACAAGCTGCAGGGAGTAGGTGGAGGAGGGGGAGGGGGAGACACTTGGGGTCTGCATAAGGAGGCAGGAAGGGAGGGAGGGGGGGGGGGTTGATAACAAGGCCGTCTGTGTGATATATGGAGTGGAGAGAGGTTTTTTTTGGGAGGGTGCACACATTTGCAGAAGCCCTTTCCGGAAGCAAGAGGTTTAGTCCGTATGTGTGTCTGTTGGGAGCTGGAGGTTCATGTGGAGACCAGATGTCTGTCCTCTCATCTGTACAAAAAAAAATGGGGGGGACCTCATGGGGTTCCCCGCCAAAAAGATGACACAACTGAGAAAAAACACACACACACGTGTTGCAGTCTTGCGCCCGCCAAAACAGACCTCAGTGGAACAACACGGGGGATTTTCCCTGTTCAGACTGTTGACACAGGAGATGTTAAAGTAAGGCTTGTTCCATGAGGCTGTGTATCACCAACGTATGGGGTCAGAGAGAGGGAGGGGCCGAGCCCACAGCTTACAGAAACACAAACATACCGTACATACCATATCAGCTGCTGCTATGAAATAACAAAAGGCCTGGGCCGTTTTATACATGAAGAAAACACAAGTCTATTGTACAAACCGCACAATAAAACACCAGTTTATGTTCACACTCGGATCGGCTGAGCTTTAAAGGAGGCTGGCAAACGAACAGCAACACACTTTGAACCAATCACAGGCCGGGTGGGTTACAAATCTTGCCAGTCTTTGTTTTTGTTTGTGCTGCTTGAGGTTCCTTCAACAGCTAGTGGAAGGAAGAGCTAAAAGAGTCTCTATCTCAGTGACATGTGGTGTCACACCAGTCACAACATGATCAACGACCAAACCCAGCCCGCTGCTGCTTCCTAAAAGAGCCATAGCCTATTGGCCATGCGAGACCGCATCACACTCCCTCCACAAATATCTATTTTCATGCCTGGTAAACGGAGACAGATTCCATTCATATCTGAGGTAGGCGCAAGATGAACGTTGGAGAGGAAAACCTGACTTCAGATTTAATTCAATTGGAAAAGGTGGCAAAACCGAGCCAGTAAAGTAGCAAATAGGATTTACAGTTTATAAGGACATTTATATTGGTTTTGAGTGATAAGATGAAATCTCCCATTAAACTGGAGCTCTCATATTACAGTAAGACTTCCTGTATGTCATCCATGAGGAGAGGGAGCTGGGCGGAGATGAATGTCATCTTTTCAACAATCTAATGGGATCTGCTCTTTGCTTCTTTTTTTAAGAGCTCCTCATGCAGGTGGAGCAGGTGGAAAGGACTACGAGAAGATTCCCCCAAATCAAAAATCCAATTACCTAAAGGTAATACATATGAGGCAAAGTCACCATGGAAACAGCTTCAAACCTTTTTTCCCTGAGAATATAGGAGGAATGTGACAGATGACAAACAGTTTCATATTTATGTATTAGTTGGAATTTGTAACACTATTGTGGTGATTTTTGCAATTTTGGAAAATAGCATGAGGTAAAAAATCCTGTCCTTTAATTATTCCTGTGTGTGAAAGAGCAAGTTCTGCATTTAGGTGCACTGATTAGTGAATATGTTTTTTAATTAAAATGTTTAATAATTAAGCTCCATATGTAAGAAGCAGAGTGGGTGAGAACATCCAAGGTCCTTTATATTTGAAGTGGACAACTCAACAGAGCAGAGCTGATGTGCTTGGAAACAACGCAGTGATTAACCTGCGCTGCCCTGATCTGCTTCAGAGGCGCGCTGGCCTCGGCCCTACTCTGCAAGGATAATTGAATTCTGCCTAATGAGAGAGGGATGAAAACATTTAGGGAAGGGAAAACCACAAACATGTTACAAAACTAAAGTGGGTAGAGAGAGCAGAAGGGCAAAACTGATCCACTTGGTGCTTCCACTGTTTATTCTCAAAAGAGAACATTAGGCATACGGTTACTCACATGCTATGCTTCTTCACTGAAAAAAAAAAGAAAAAAGAGAAGTGCCCTTTTACTACTGCTTGGCATCCTTCTGCTCTGGCTCATATACTGAATCAAAAGCTCACTATTTCCAAGAGTCACAGGCAAACTAAGCTGAAAAAGACTCAACGTGGGGATTTTAATTCACTGTACTCGTCTACATTACATTAAACAGACGTGCAGTCTACTGAGTTTTTTTTCCTGCAGGTTATACATTTTAGACAGTATACTATACTATACAGTACATACATACATATTCTAGGAAGAGGCTTTCCCCTGTCTGGCATAATTATCTGGACTTCCTGTTTTCCAAAGGAAGCACAAGGTTACAGCTGTGACAGGATCTCATCATGAGTGAGTGACTATGACAAGGCCCACACGTGTCTCCTAAGTAAGAAGCTGAGTTCTCTACTTGGGAAGGAGGGAAAAAAAACTTTCCATGGAACGTCTGACTTTATTATTTCTCCTGGACTGCAACAACGCAGATCAACAAAACTTGTGTTGCACCGCATGCTGTTCTATATGCTGTGTAGCAGGGTTACCCTCATGGTAGATTTGTAGAAATGAAGACTGAAGAAAGAAAACAAACACAATAGCTATGCGCATTTGAGCTGATAAATACTAAGGAGTAAGTAGGAGCAAAACAGAGCACAAGAGCAGAGGAGAAATGGGATGAGACAAAAAAGTTTGACAGAAGCAACAGGACTGACAAGTGACAGAGATATCTAATTTCTTCCTTTTTTATTTTTAAGCTTTTTCAACTTTAAAGGGATAGTTCAACATTTTGGCAAACTGGCCCATTGCCATAATCCCTATAGTCTTAGCGGTAGGTTCGTTACCTTTAATTGTCGGTGCAAGCTGTTTTTAGAACGGTGGAGCAGAGCTGTGAGCTGCTCAGAGCTACGCTACGGAGGCTAATGGGATTTCTTGGTTTTCCTCATCAAACTTATTATACTCTTACTTACTCTTATTGTGGCAAGGTGAAGAGGGCCCGGGCGGGGATTGAACCCACACCTCCTGGGTAAGAGTCATGCACGCTTTCCAGTCAGCCAAAGGGACATGATCAATTGGAGGCATAGTGACAGAAGCGTCAACTGTCACATTATCAAATACACAATCCAACAACTCCAAAATGCTCTTGTAGACAAGTTGTGACCTGAACATTCTCCACGCTATGAGATGATAACAGAACGTTACGGGACAGAGTACTTGTTTTTGAGGTAAATTCATACAAAACCATTGATGCGTGTTCCCGTCAGTTTTTCAGCAAGCAGCCTCTGCATCTGCCTCAAAAACAACTCCGTATCGTAATGTTCTGTTATCATCTCATAGCGTGGTGAATGTGCAGGTCACAACTTGTCCGTGAGAATCAAATAGTCCTGTGTAGTTTTATGGTGGCTTACGAGTGAAAGATAAAAAACGGTTTATGTTGTCATTTGTTGACACAGCTTCCCAAGTTTCCCACCCAAGTTACACGCCCTGCACATTGTAAGTACCTTGTTTTCTTTGTCACTTATGAATACATCACAAGGTATTTATGGTAGGTAAGGTACTGGATTTAGTTATGTTTGCTGAGTTTAACACACATAAACATAAAGATGTCCTGTGATTCAGTCTGAATAAATCAATGTAGGTTTGTCTATACACTTCCACTCCACTTTTTATATGGCATATGTTCATTTACCTAAGAAAGGGTCAATTCTGCATCGGCATGGTAAAAGGTATGTTGAGCATGGAAGAAAGGTGAATCAGTGGGGTTGCCAATATCAGGAGGTCGATCTCCTTGTCCTGACTGTATGAGCAGCTGGTGCTGCCTGGTTCAGTGCTCTCCCACTGGGGAAACTCCTGAGACTACAGATGACCAGTGTGCTTGTTTTGGCAAATCAAGCCTTGATGTAGAGATCTTGCTTCATGCTTCATTCACCTCGAACAAAATACCCTCATTTATGATGCGGGCAAAAGGAGAACGAATGAGGATGTTTCTTTTTTTTTCTTTTTTTAGAAACATACAAGGAAATCAAGGGGTGAAGAGGATTGAAAAGAATGAAGGTAAGTCCTGATGACGGTACAATGGGGGAACGGAATGAGTAAAGAGAAAGAGAGTTAGCTTGTGGAGAGGCACAAAGAGCCGTGTGATTGAGAAAGAAATCTTCATCCCTCCCACACTCTAGTGACAATCTGATGCCAGCTGCTCTGACCAAAGCACCCATTCACTGGGCTTCCAGGAAGTGGAGAGGGGGAAAAAAAGTTTCTGAAAAAGGGGGATACAGGGTGGTGAACTGATTTTTTGCCACCAGTGAACATACAGGTGTTACTGAAGCTGGTTCCCACAGATAACCCCCACTGAGCACTTTCACCTCCAAGACTCATCCCAGTGCATCAGCTGGGAGTGAATGACTCAGGGATGTCACAGTCGGATACGATCATCACAACACAAACCTGGCATATCTTCGGGTCGACCTCACACATAGCGAGGACACTATGTGGACAACCCCTAAATTTGTCAATGTTTCTTTTGAAAAATGACACTAAAAGTTAATAAACTATAGTTTGTTATGTTTGAAAAACAACAACAACAACTTACGAAGCAACGAGGAAGCAAAACAAGATCCATAATCTCTGTTTGTCTGTACTGATAACATTTGTGTTTCCCCGTAAGGTCTGTATTATATGATGTTTCAGCAAAAATGATAGAACTGGAAATGAGCCTAATAGGTCTGCTCTAAGTAGTGATTCAATAAAAATATAAAAATGAACTACATCTTTACTTGTTGGATTTATTAAAATGATAAAATTGGGGAAACTCTTTAGGAAATGTGACTCTCCAACAAAGGAAAAGTCACTATCTCTCCCTCCGTACAAACGCTCCGTTCTGATCCAGCTCCACTGGACTTTCAAAGTAAAGCTGACGCCAGCTGTAAATGAGTTAAATTGTGAAACGGCGGTGCTTTTATAGCCGATTTAAGATGAAACTCTGAACATAACCTGGTCGGGGTAAGCATAAGCTTACCTTTATGATAGAGGAAAGCCAGGCTTTAGACTCAACATAGCTCACTAACCCATAAACTCGCTTCGCAGTACACTCCTCAGGCCTTGGGAGGTGAGTAATAGTATACAATAACAAGAGCAAGAGCTTAGCAACACAGAGCAATACACAACATCAGCATCATCAAAGGTCACACAGCCAGAAGCAGAGGGAGACAATATGAATTCATGACGTACAGGTCTACACTGCATCTTCATTCATCTTTTAAAGCAGGAGCAGGGAAAGTGTCAAGTGATCTGACCTGTTCCTCTCTCATCAGAGCCGCCTGCTGAAGCTAACCATATCGTACAGTAAGATAACTGCGTCTGATGGGAATCTACTAGAAAGTGTTGCGTGGTAAAGTGGATAGTAAGAAAACCGAGGGAGTCGGGTGGAGTTCATCCGTCTCAAGGCATGAAATAAGGTTAAATGCTTGGTGGGGGAGGAGGGGGTGGGGGGTGGGGGGGGCTGTCACACTGGAATGATTGTCTCTTTGTTCCTCCCTCACTTGTTCTTTGTATCTAGACAAGAAAGACGGGTATTTTGTCTTTCCCATGTCTGTGCTTGTGACAGGTGTGCTTGTGTGGGGTTGTGGTGGAGGCTGATAGAAGCACCAGCACGATTTCTTACACAGATGTAAAGATTCCATAATCTCCTTATCCCAAAATATGAAATCGTTGAGCATATTTTGGATTTTTTTTTTTATCTGTTACCGTGACGCTTTAAAGGCTTACCACAATGTGATGAAAGAGCAGCTCCCAGGACTGACTCAGCTTCTGGTTCAACACCATGTCAAAGAAGTCATAGATGAAGTAACCTGTTGGGAGAGTCATTCATCAGTAATTCATCATTCAACCGCAACACAACAGATTCTTCTGGCAAAAGCAACCTCAACTTCATCAACTGTGTCAGTTTCCTGCTTCCATGACGACAGCAACGGCAACCAAGATGCGTCTCGGAGAGGGGCTATTCATATCCACCTCCCCCCTACCCTTTCCCTGCCACTGGCTGTATCCATGGTGACAGCTTTAGAGAATGCTGGAAAAATAATGAAGTGTTGACGATGGCGGATGGAGGGGCGCAGCGTGGCTCAGTCCTTTGGTGAGGGAGAAATTAACCCCCATTATGTTGGAAATCTGATCCCTGAACCCTTCTGTCGATGTGACCACATGTTGGGGTTGGTCTCACCATGGACAATACTTACTGTACCACTGACCCAAATAAATATTACATGATTGCTATGAAGCATTTGATTGGGTTATTTTTATACTGTAGTATTCATAATAGCCCATATTGTTCCAAAAGCACTGACGATGGACGTGTTGACAGTCCTCCCCAATGCACTCTTTGCAACAATGGCTTTTTATCTCAAGAGGTTTTGGGTCCATGTGCTTTTAATAGTAGCTTTTTATATGAAGAATAACTAGACTGCTGTCTTTTTTAAAGGATGCCTAGGTACTTACTATTTTTCAGTGTTTTATTGATGTACGGCCCCTTTTCAAATAAAATTATAAATAAATAAAAACTACTTGCTTTAAAACGCACTATCTGGCATGATCCAATGTGAAGCCTTGGCTCAAGACAGGCGATCAAATCAAACACTGCTTGACTCTCCACTGTATTACCCAAAACCTATACGTCAATGCTAGAGAAGTAGGTATCAAGTGAAGTATCTTCTTGAGTGAGACTCAGTGGCATTTACATGGAGAGGGAATTCCTTTCTCAAACCAGTTAGTCAAACAACCGGATTTGATACATGACTCTGGTGGAATAACCTGAAGTAACCTGCTGCAGCATGAGAAACCAGATTGAGACACCTGTCTTGGTCTGATACCAACCTTGTAAACGTCATCATGGATGTTTTGTTTTTTTTGGTTTTGTCAAAACTTGACCTGCGCAGCAGCATCTGTTCTTTAACTCTAAGATTTATCAACAAAATATGGAGATGAATCAATACTTATCAAGCATGACTTTTTTCTGTATTGGAGCAACTTCTTTATGCCACAAAACATCATGAGTAGAGAAAACTGTCCTTTAAACTGGTTAATGGTCACAACACAAGTGTTGTCTGGAAACTTCACCCAGGAAGTGAACAATCATTGCCGCCCTGCCACAGCGAGGTTAGCAGCGTGGTCTCCCAGCAGGGGCTGAACGCAGAAATGCAGCGTACAAAGCTTCTCTCAAAACTTTCTGAGGGCCTCGGGAGAAATCATGCCACATTATGGTGGGAGGGCTTCTGAGACGCACTAGGCTTGCATTTGCATAGATGACACCCCTCTCCGTTAACGCTGACATCCGACATGGGTCGCCTGCATAAATCAACTGACTTTTTACGCAGTTACTGTCTTAGTGACGTCACATGGCCACACAGGGTTACGCCTGGTGCCTGGGACCGATCATAGAGCCCCCCATTGATCTTGACAAACTAACTCTATTCCTTGCTTTTGCCAGCTTCCAGGGCAGGACTCCCTCAAAAGAATGTCAAACATTCCGGGAATCCTTGGGGAGCTCTTGCTGCATAGCAAACATCCAATAAAATTTGCGGATTTAAGAGCTCACACGTGCCTCTAGATGCTACTGAATACTTGAAGGATAAATTTGGAAAAAAGTCAAAACAGGGCAATTTTACAAGTGAGTGGTAACATGCAATCTAAGGTTTAAGACATCATAAGGAAATCAAGCAAAATCTAATTCATGCAGTTTACATTATGAGTTCCAGGTAGAAAACAGTGAATTTCTGTCAGGGGGGCAAAATGAATTCACCCTCAAACATTGCCCTATATTTAGTTTTAGAGGTGTACACAGGTAAATAACTATTTCAGTGATGTTACCGGAAGGAGCGACATGTAAGCTGCTAAATTATTGGGTTTTTGAAAGGTATGGGAGTGTAAAGACTGTGGACCGTCCCTGGTCCATTCTAACAGATGCTTCACATATTGGCTTCAGGTTCACTTTCTAAGCAAACCTATTCAGATGCAGATGCAATTTATGATTCAGCAGTGAAAAACTGAAAAAGTCATACTCACCAATTGAAAATGACACCAAGGCATGAGAAAACACAGAGTGAGTTTCTATCAAGTCTTCAGCCATCTGTGGGTGAAGGAAAAAGCTGAAAAGACAAACAGCAAGTTTAGATGAAAAACAGAGAAACAAACACACAAAAAACTTTATCTAGGCTATATAAAAATGAAACATGGAACTAAGTGGAAACAAAGTGTAACATAAAGTCAGACATATGAGGTCAGAAAATCAAAATTTTAATACAACCGCGGGAAACGTCAATATCCATCCACACAACACTGCAAACAAAACATGTTTGAATCATTCATTTTTCTATCAGACCTTGGTTTCATTTATAAAGAAAATCTCAGCAAAACTTTTTTTTTAAATTGGTTTTTAACTCACCAAAGCACAGCCCATATCGCTGTGATAAAACTGTGCACGACGGATGTGGAGATATTTTTCCATTTCCATGCATTCCTGCAGGCAGACTCGGGCATGGGGAGTTTGGTGACCCCAGCGTTGACAAGCCTGAAAAACGCAACGGAGCTCCCCGTCGTTAAAATCACCGAACTCAGCTCCATAGCTGCTGTGTTTGTCTCGGATGTGAAGACTTCTCAGACCACACTTCTCCCCCGGTGTGAGCGATGAACACTGCGCGGCCCAGAGAGGCGGACGGAATGTGGGCTACTTGTTTTCGCGACAACCGAGACAATCACGTCAACAGACCGGTGTAGCCCCAATCAACGGTGTGTCGTCACTCAGGAGCGCGTGAAATGAAGAAAAAAAAACAATGTTCCTTTTCACGGCTGTCGTCCAGAGAGAAAAGGCGTTGACAAAACTGTCAAGTTATTCACCACAAACTCGGACTGGATTTTTTTTTTTTTAATTCTTATGATTATAATTATGCTTTTCTATGTAGAAACCCTCTGGTAAGCTGTGTGGTCACAGGTGAGGAGATGGAGCCCCGTTCGCTGTTGTGAAACCGGTGTGTTGTAAAACCTCATCCCTCGCTTGTGTAACTTTGGACATCAACAGAAACCAAACAACGGCTTCTCCCCGCCCTACTATAAAGGGGCGCGGCCACGAGCACGTTTCATGTTCAGCGACGTTCAAGTGCCGTCGGAAACGTCGTATTCACAGATTAAAAACACAGAATTTACCATAAGCCTACCAATACTTCTAAAATGTACACTTGGCAGTCGAATCATTCGAGACGTCTGCTAATCATCAGTCATAGTTTGTTTTTTTTAAAGCTGTGTCAAAATGTGGAAATTTTTCCAGTTATGTGAAGACTTCACGTGTAATGAAAACAAACTGGAAGGGCTGATTATCTACTTTGATTTGACACAGTATTTATTACAGTATTCTTGTACTTAAACTGAACATTAGGCTACAACTTTATGAATGTTTTACTTCTTACTGTGATTTCTTTCAGTAGAAGTGAACTGAACAGTGTTGTCCCCATTCAAGTCAGAGCACTGGAATGGACCTAAACAAAGGATACAGCACCATCTTCTGGTTAAGGGCCGTGACAGCATTGGTACAATGCACTTCCATTGTTGACATTCTCAAGTCATGGTGTTGAGTGCACGCCCCTCATAGTGATATGTCTTCTATCAGTGTTAGTATCACAATACAGTAATGTTAATACTTTTGGGGGTTATTTTTATGCACATGTAGTATTTTACTACAGCTGCCCAAGTTGAAGCTAGTTATAGTGTAGTTTAGCCAGATAGTTTGAACTTCCCAAAGTGCTCCCAACAAGAAATGTAGTTTAGATTCCAGATAGTTTGAACCTTTATATAGCACCCTTCTCAGGTTCCAATCCACAGTCCCAATCAAAACGGAAAAAATATAAAGGTTGTGTGTTAGAATGACAGATAAAAACACAGGAGAAATCATGGGCTAGATGATGTTAAATGAGAGGTGAGTCACACCTCACAACACCTAACACCCAAAAGCCCTTTTAAACAAAAGTGTCTTCAGTTGACCCTTGAAACAGTCTGCTGACTGGGCAAATTGTAGCTCCAGTGGGAGCACATTCCACAGCTTCGGGGCCACTGCCCCAAAAGACCGGTCCCCCCTTTTCAGACTGGTCCGAGGAACTGATAGGAGGCCCTGGTCTGCTGATCTGAGGGAACGACTGAGGGTGTGGTGATGAATGAGGTCACAGATGTAACTGGGGGCTTGACCATGGAAAGCTTTGTAAGTGAGCAGTAGAACCTTAAATTGAATTCTGAAAGATATTGGTAGCCAATGCAGAGAGGCGAGTATGGGAGTGATGTGACCGGACTTTTTTTGACTGAGTGAGAAGTCTGGCTGCATTTTGAATGAGTTGAAGGCGGTTGACGGATGCCTGATTGAGGCATGTGAAAAGTGAATTACATTAGTCCAGTTGAAATGAGTTGAGATGAAAGCATGAATTGATATTTTTAATTCCGAATGAGATACGGAGCAGAGTTTGGAGATGTTTCTCGGGTGGAAAAAGCAGTTTCTGGATAGTGATTTCACATGTTTGCCTAGGTGCATGGATTGATCGAATTGCACCTCAAGGTTCCTGATGTCTGTATGGACATGCTTCCGAACACACTATCTTTCTTTTTATTATCCAAACACAAACCTGACCTGACCTGTAGGTAGGTGACAAACCTACCTACAGTAGCCTATAGCCTTCACACCCGTCTCTCCTAACTATAAACAAACACAAACACATCTAAACTCTATTTAAATTTACAATGATACGAACACAGCTCCCCATGCTCATTTACAATAAGGGGTTGTCCCCTGGAACTATAAAAATTGAGTCTATCCCCTGGGGAAGCCTTTTGCCTAAAAACACCCTTAGGTAGACAAAGAGACAGTGAGTATTTATGCTTCATAACTATGTTCCATGCACTAACAACACAACACCACATAATAGAATTGAAGCGTGGCCACCACAGCACCATAGGCCTCAGAGGAAAACAATGGCATAAAAGGACAGTAGATCTGATTAAAGTATTTAATATAATATGTAATATGCAAAATGTTTTGTGCAAATGAAATAAAGTGCCACTTCTTCACCTGAAGTGAATGTGATTTAAGTGTATTAAGTTCATTGTTAAACATGCATAATGGTGCCATATTCACAAAGATCAGGTAAGGCTGCAGGACAAATCTGAGACTTAGCCAACACTAACAGCCTACCTTTTCATCTTAAACCGCATCCCTTTTGCTAGTTTGCTGGAGAGAAA
Source organism: Decapterus maruadsi (assembly GCA_030347415.2). Lineage (NCBI taxonomy): Eukaryota > Metazoa > Chordata > Actinopteri > Carangiformes > Carangidae > Decapterus > Decapterus maruadsi. The sequence goes on along the minus strand of CM064885.1, from coordinate 10,752,400 downwards.
AAGAAACAAAATTATGTCATACAAATTTGTTCTCATCTTTGTTTTTTGTGTGTAAATTTTCCATTTTTCCTCTCTGTGAAAAAAACTGAGTAATTTAACCAATTCAAGCCTTGAGAGCATTTATTTTGATGAAACCATTTGATCATCAAATAAACCATCATATTTTGATGGTTTATGGGCTCATGGCTGGGAATTTATGTTTAACCACAATGGTTTGTATCAGCTTATCACATGTGAAGTACAGTACATCTAGGCTATATGTACTGTGAAATTTCACATTTACCATAAAAACTGTAACAATAGAATTGTTTGTTTTTCCAAGGGGAGTAAACCTATGACACAAGAAGTAATGCTGACTAGAGCTGAATGGCACTTAAATTGCAACTTTAACTGTCCATTCTGTATGTTGGAATGAAAACAGGACAGAACGAAACATAAATGTATAGTCCGGTGGGAAGAGGGGGGTATCATGCACCCCCCGGAAATATACTTCTAACCAATGTTTCTAGATTGGAAAAAATGTGTAGAAAATGATGAGCTATGTTAAAAAGTTGTCAAAATGTCCCTTGTATCATTTTTATGCAAATTAGTGCCGCCATTATTGAAAAAACCTAATTTGACTATAAGTATTGCAGATATTGAACAAATAAGGTGTCAGACCCATGTTTTGAAAATCACAATAAAACTATTTATAAAGTGATCACATGTTGGTGGCATGCTCAAATCTAACCCTTTTACCAGGTACAAGACTGCATATTGGAGATACAAATCTAAGGTGTCTAGACTGAGGTTGTTGTGTGTTTAACCAAAGTTTATTTGGATCAAACATCATAATAGAACTCTTGTTGATGTGACCACTCTTCTCTTTCCCATGCCAGATAAACAGTCAAGTAAATGGTGCACTATGCATCACTCATCATCATTTTCACTGAAATCATCAGAGTTAAACTCATCCTCTTTTCATGCTCTCCAGTGTCATGGGGATCAACCAGTCAGGTTGGTAGGATAGGACCACAGGACCACACCGGTTTCAACACTTCTTCATCAGTCTTCATCCATCCCTGACCCTCATCATAGGGTTTTGGTTTTTCCAGAATAGGTTCATCAGCTACAGTACAAGGTGACACGGTTTCACACGTTGTGGCTTCAGAGCAGAGTGGCACGGAGGAAGGCCAGCCAGGTCAATCTTAGACTTACAAGTGAGTTTCTTGTCTTCCCCCACCATGTTGCATAGCAACTTGACATGACAACGTCCACTAAAGACTCACAACTCTGTCCAGACCTCAGACAGGTGAATTGCTCCAACTGCCTCAGCATCTAGTCACTGAGTTGAAAGGGCCCAGCCTTCCTTCTCCCTTTGATGGCGCTGGTACAGTCTTCTCCACTGAACACATAACCAAGAAGAGTGGTGCGGTAGTCTTCTCCGAGGGATTCTGCAATACTGCTACTGCCTGGCTTCCGGTGCACCTGTCCCCATTGATGTTGAGTTGGACATGTTACAGTATTAGCTGTGGGCAAGGCTGCTAAAGCTGACTCCATCAGACCCCTACAGGGTGAAGATCCAGGAAGCTTCTTTAACACCAACACCTACAACTTCTCAACATCTCTGAGCTTTCCCTAGGAGAAGACTGCCACACCAGTCTTCTTGGGTTCTGTGTGTTCAGTGGAGAAGACTGTACCAGTGCCAAGCATTTGTTTTGGCTTTTTCATGCCTATATTTGACAGTACAGTTGAAAGAGACAGGAAAAAGGGAGGCAGAGAGAGGGGGAATGACACGCAGGAAAGGGCCGTCCGATGCAGGATTCAAACCAAGGCCGCCTGCATGAGGACTATAGCCTCAATATATGGGGCGCCAGCTTAACCCACTGCACCACTCGGCGCCCCGGAAAGTGGGGTCCTTGAAGAAAATCCCAGAGATGCTGAGGCATTCGGAGCAACTGTCAACCTGTCTGATGTCTGGACAGAGTTGTGAGTCTTCAGTGGATGTGGTCTGTGCCAAGTTGCTATGCAACATGGTGGGGGAGGACAAGAAACTCACTTGTAAGTCTAAGGTTGACCTGGCTGGCCTTCCTCCATGCCATGCTGAAGCAACATGCCTGACGTGTGAACCACTGTTGTCACCTTGTACAAGCGAGCTGATGAACCTAATCTGGAAAAACCAAAACCCTATGATGAGGGGCAGGGATGAAGGAAGGCTGGTGGGCCCTTGAAGAGGAATGTCAGGTTTCACATATTCAGTCAACTCAGTGACTGCTAGAGTGTCAATCCTGAGATGCTGAGGCAGTTGGAGCAATTCACCTGTCTGATGTCTGGACAGAGTTGTGAGTCTTTAGTGGACGTTGTCATGTCAAGTTGCTATGCAACATGGTGGGGGAAGACAAGAAACTCACTTGTAAGTCTAAGATTGACCTGGCTGGCCTTCCTCCGTGCCACTCTGCTCTGAAGCCACATGCCCGACATGTGAACTACCGTGTCACCTTGTACTAGCGAGCTGATGAACCTATTCTGGAAAAACCAAAACCCTATGATGAGGGTCAGGGATGGATGAAGACTGATGAAGGAGTGTTGAAACCGGTGTGGTCCTGTGGTCCTATCCTACCAACCTGACTGGTTGATCCCCATGACACTGGAGAGCATGAACAGGAAGAGGAGGAGAAAGAGGAAGGAGAGGATGAGTTTAACTATGAGGATTTCAGTGAAAACGATGATGAGTGATGCAATTTACTGGACTGTTTATCTGGCATGGGAAAAGAAGAGTGGTCACATCAACAAGAGTTCTATTACGATGTTTGAGCCAAATAAACTTTGGTTAAACACACAACAACCTCAGTCTAGACACCTTATTTGGTATCTCCAATATTGGCGTCTTGTAATTGGTAAAAGGGTTAGGTTTGTTCACCAGCATGCCATCAACATGTGATCACTTTATAAATAGTTTTATTGTGATCTCTGACCCTTGGGTCTAGACACCTTTCAGATATCTGCAATATTGGCTGAGATATAGTCAAATTAGGTTTTTTCAATAATGGCGGCACTAATTTGCATGAAAATGATACAAGGGACATTTTGACAACTTTTTAACATAGCTCATCATTTTCTACACATTTTTTCCAATCTAGAAACACTGGTTTAATTTCAATGATACCCCCCTTTAGTGCAATACTATTTATTTAAAAATCTGTAACTGAATTTTTAAATGCCCTAGGTTTTACCAGGCTAATTTTGACATGTGGGGCTGTAGTGGTTTATGTTGGTCTTATGATCTAAATCTGTTCCTGTTTCTTTTCTTTTTTCTTTTTTTTTTAATCACTCGAGTTTTTCCCTTAGCTGTTTAACAAGGTTTGCTTATAGCAGCTTCAGAATTAACATTTTAACGTTTTTTTTTTTTTTTTTTAAAGCATCTATAACAAAGCTGACGTTTTGGGTATCCTCTGTCTCTGACTGCTACTCAGCCTCAGTGTCCGTGGCTAATCTCCATCCCCGGCCTCATCACGGTGTCGGTCGCTTTCATCTCCCTGGTGACGCAGGATGGTGGGAGGAGCTCGCGACAGAATCCAAAACTGCTGTTGGTCACGCGGGCAGCTCTCCCACTGTGCTCGTGCTTGCTCGAACAACGTTTGACTGTCTCTGTCTCAGTGTGAGCTGCAGCTGAGGACTGTATGACCGCCGGTGAACAGAAGGAAACAAGTGAGTTCTAGGCTACATCACCGGGCTCTGATATTCTGCCGCTACATGTAGCCACGTATGGAGGTCATATATAATAGATAACATATGGTGCTTTTCACATACACAGCCAACAGTCTCTCATCTCCATTCTTCTTTGCAACGCTGTAATGTCTGATGTCGATAGCGGTCTTGTCTTGGATTTCTGTACTTTCAGCGAAAACCACAGGGTGTAATAAATACAATTTTAGGCAAATACAGCGCTGTGCAATTATACCTTAGGCTATAGGTTACCTAATAAACTGTGTCCACATTTGCCTTTTGCTGAGCAATCCAAGCCTGTTGTAATCCAGTCAGCCTAGCAGACAGGTTTCATAAAACAATAATGTAACGTAATACATGTCTTTAACATCCACGTCTCTGTTGTTACAGTATGAATCAGAGCCAAGCAGCAGGTCAAAGTGGAGAGCAGGATGAGGTGACTGGGCTAGTCTGTCACGAGAATGAACTGAAGGATGGGGAGTAAGTAACAAGGCTTCTCACTGAAAATACATGATAAATATTTCATGTGTATGTGTTCTTTGTTTTGTTTTTGTTGGAACAAAACTTGAAATCTTGTTTGTGCTTTAAAGCTACATTTTCCCACAGTTTTCCCCTTTTCTCCTCTGTGCTCTGTGTTGTGTTTATTGAGGATGAAAGAAGTAACTGTAGGGGATCAGAAGGTGCTGCTTGTCCGTACCCATGGCCAGTACAGCGCTATTGGAAGCCAGTGCTCTCACTACAACGCTCCTCTTGCCAAAGGTAAGCCCTCATCTCTGTGAATGAACATCTGCATAAAGAAAATAGTTTTTGCGTTGAATCTAAGTCACACTGATACATGCCCTCTGGTAATTCAGGAGCACTGGTTGGTGACAGAGTCAGATGTCCCTTTCACGGTGCCTGCTTTAATGTCAAAACTGGAGATATTGAAGAGTATCCAGGTCTTGACTGCCTGCCCAGCCATAAGGTGAAAACAGGCAAACAAATACAGAAGAGAATTAAAAATGTCGTCGTGTGATGGTTTATTTGTACAAATTAGTGGATCAATTATCTTTTGTTTATTGTGATTTATAGACTCAGACTTTTTAATGGCAGGAAGTTAAGACAAAGACTATTAATTATTAACTGAATGAACATGAACAATGTTATAGAGTCAAGCTCGCACTCCAGCTTTAATCAAAATTCTGTTCCTATAACAAATGGTAGATAACTAAATTTTGTCTTTAACAGGTCAAAGTTGAGGATGGCAAGGTGTATGTCTCTGTCAAGACTAAAGTAAGAGACACAAAGTTAAAAACACTCAAAACGACCACAATTTAGTTTCCTTTCGTTTTGTGATAAAATACACTGTTTTCAACAGTCCATTGTTTTTTGTGTTCAGCTCACCAGGCGGGTGAAGGAGATGTGCAGCTTGGAACCCGGCATCAAACATACTATTCTGCTCGTAGGAGGAGGTAAGGATTGTCTGTTATAAATACACGTTAAGGCCACAGGTTATTAGTCCAAGGTCATTTCATCTGAAATGATCAGCAGGTTGGATGCATTGCATTTGACACATTGTGGCAAAGGGATAGTTCAACATTTTGGCAAATTGGTCCATTGTCATAATCCCTATAGTTTTAGGAGTAGGTTTGTTACCTTTAATTGTCGGTGCAAGCTATTTTTAGAACGGCGGAGCAGGGCTGCGAGCTGCTCACAGCTACGCTATGGAGGTTCATGGGATTTCTTGGTTTCCCTCATCACACTCATCAAATACAGTACACAATCCAACAACTCCAAGATGCTCTGGTGGACAAGTTGTGACCTGCACATTCACCACACTATGAGATAATAACGGAAGTTGTTTTCGAGGCTGAGACTCCTTGCCGAAAAACTGCCCACAATGGGAACGCCCATCAACGGTTTTGCATGAATTTACCTTGAAAACAACTCTGTCTCTTAATGTTCTATTATTATCTCATAACGTGGTGAATGTGCAGGTCACAACTTGTCCACCAGAGCATTGTGGAGTTGTTGGATTGTGTAATTGATGAAATACACAAATCCCACTGGCCTCCGTAGTGTAGCTCTTAGCAGCTCGCGTCTCTGCTCTGCCGTTCTAAAAATAGCTTGCACCAACAATTAAAGTTAATGAACCTACTGCTAAAACTATAGGGATTATGGCAATGGGCCAGTTTGCCAAAAATGTTGAACTATCCCTTTAAGTATTCAGCCCCTGTTTGTCATGTTTTTAGTACAAGACGTACTGTCTTCTTTTGGAAATGTAAACACTCAATATGAATTTTTAGGCCCTGCCTCCCTGGTGTGTGCTGAGACGCTGAGACAGAACTGTTATCAAGGTCGAATCATCATAGTCACCAAAGATACTCTTCCTCCTTTTGACAAACCCAAACTGAGTAAGGTAAGAACTTGACCATGATGGAAAGGTAACCTTTATAATCTATATCTAAACAAGTGTTGAAATGCTACTTTATGGCCTTTCCTCCTCTCAGGCTATGAACCTGGACAGCAGCAGCATCCTCCTCCGCTCCAGTGAATTTTATCAGCAATATGGAATAGAGGTGTGGACACAGAGGGAGGTAAGATGCAATGGGCACAATCTACTGATGATGCAATCGCCAATTTTAGAAAAAAATCTAATTGGCTCTTGTCTTCTTTTTCTAAATAAATATGTTTTGTTTTACAGGTGGTGTTGGTCAATCCAGCCGAGAAGGTGGTAAAGTTGAATGATGGCGTTTTGCAGCATTACGACCAGCTTCTCATCTCAACTGGCTGTAGGTCAGTCATTAGAAGCTCAGGAATGGCTGCTTTCATGTTACAGCAGCATGATAAAAGTCCTTATTGGTTCACAGAGCGCGGCCACTCAGCTGTCCTGGTAGTGACCTGGAAGGAGTGAAGCTACTGCAGAGTTACGAGGACGCCAAAAAGATCCACAACTCCTGCCTTGGCCAAAAAGCTGTCATCATAGGAACCTCCTTCATAGGTTATCAAATTCAATTTCTTTACATTACATATTTACATATTAAAAAGTTTACTGTTAATGCTTTACAGTGCAAGATGAGCTTCTTCATGACACATCATCTCTGTTGCATACCAATTTGCAGGGTCTTTAAGTATTTCCTTCCTTCACAACTGTTAAACCCAATAGGTATGGAGGTAGCATCCTACTTATCAGACAAAGCTGCCAGTGTGGCCGTGGTTGGCACTACCAGTTACCCATATGAGCGATCTCTGGGCCCAGAGATTGGAAAAATGACAATGCAAGTAAGTATTAAGAGGGGACTAAGCTGTCACTGTCAGAATTTATTGTGTTTATTTCCATCTAATCTATCCTGTGTTTTGATGCTGAATTTGAATTTATTGAAAAGTCAAGTTTTGATTTTTGATTTTCCTTTTCATCTAATCTGTCCTGTCTGTTTTTCCAGATGTTAATTCTTTTGTGATTCTGAATATGGGAATAACTTTATTTATGGGAATATTTTTTTTCCCTTAAGATGTTGGAGGAACAAACTGTGAAGTTTTACATGAACGACAGAATCACTGAGATCAAAGGGAAGGACGGCAAGGTAACTCTCACTGTTTTTCTATTAGCGTAGCCTTTGTCATAGTAGGTGTTACTAATAATGTCTCTATATAAACCATGATTTCAGAATGTGTGCCAGTGTGATGTTTAAGTCCTGGTGGATGTCCTCTGGTTTTCCAGGTGAAGGAGGTTGTGCTAAACAGTGGAACAGTCCTCGAGGCTGATGTGGTGATTGCTGGAATTGGTAAGGGTACTCTAATTCAAGGTGCTGGCACACACAATATTGTCAATAATATCAAAGAATACCTTTTTAAACTATTTTAATATTTGGACATGTTGATGGACTGGCTGAGTCTTTCACATTCAGACTGTCTCCTGAACACAAATATCTGTCTCTCAGGTGTAATCCCCAATTCAGACCTCTTGGCAGGAAGCCAGGTGGAGTTGGATTCAGGGAAAGCTGTGATTGTTGACAAGGTAACACAGACTAGTGTTTGTTCGTTTTTTTCTTTTCTTTTTTCCCCACCAAAACATAAATGTTGTATATTTTCTGGATCCCTCAGCTCTATTGAATATCTGTGCATGTCTTTGTAAACTAAGACTAATGTGGAGGCTCTTGCTGTAAACTTTTCTTTCTAACAGTTCATGAGGACCAATGTAGCAGATATTTTCAGTGCTGGAGACGTAACCTCCTTCCCTCTGGCCATTCGTGGAGACCAGAGAGTCAACATTGGTCACTGGCAAATGTCACATGCTCAAGGTGGGAGACTGAAGTCAGAGAAGCAAAGGCTGATATTATGCCTTGGTTTGGGGTTACTGGTGAAGCGAGGTTCAACCCCTATGATGTTTGTCTTTTTTTTCTTGCAGGAAAAGTAGCTGCACTGAACATGCTAAATAAACCAACCAAACTCGAGTCTGTTCCTTTCTTCTGGACTGTGTTGCTCGGGAAGAGTATCAGATATGCAGGTTGAGTATTTACTCCATTATGAGCTGTTTCTGGTGTGTGTGTGTGTTTGTGTGTGTATTGGGCCAGTAGGTGTTCTCTCCATTACCATAAGAGTGCTTGTGAAGACAATCTGCTGCTGTGATGGTATTCATTCTCAGTACCTCTTTTCATTTCCTCAATCTAGGCTATGGGGAAGGATACACAGAAATTCTATTCAAAGGCAAAGTAGAAGAGAGGAAATTCCTGGCATTTTACATAAAGTAAGCAAGCAGCTGTGGAATATCTTGATTCTGGTAAATGTGACTGTGTCAAACTTCTAAACTGATTTGTCAACAGGGATGGGATGGTGGTCGCTGCAGCCAGTCTGATGTTTGATCCTGCCGTGGCTCGTCTCGCAGAACTGATGGCTACTGGCCAGGTTTTGACAAAGGCACAGGCTCAGTGAGTGATATCCTGATTTTTTTGTGATATACTGTATGAGAAGGGGTTAGTGATTTAGATTTAGAGATTTAGTTGCCAACTCGGTAAGACTGTGTTAAAGGGATAGTTCAACATTTTGGCAAATTGGTCCATTGCCATAATCCCTATAGTTTTAGGAGAAGGTTTGTTACCTTTAATTGTCAGTGCAAGCCATTTTTAGAACGGTGGAGCAGAGCTGGGAGCTGCTCAGAGCTACGCTATGGAGGTTCATGGGATTTCTTGGTTTCCCTCATCAAACTCATCAAATACACAATCCAACAACTCCAAAACGCTCTGGTGGACAAGTTGTGACCTGCACATTCACCACACTATGAGATAATAATGGAAGTTGTTTTCGAGGCTGAGACCGCTTGCCGAAAAACTGCCCACAACGGTTTTGCATGAATTTGCCTTGAAAACAACTCTGTCTCTTAACGTTCTATTATTATCTCATAGCGTGGTGAATGTGCATTCCATGGAGTTGTTGGATTGTGTAAAAATCCCACTGGCCTCCATGTGTGCTCTTAGCAGCTGTTTGCTCTGCCGTTCTAAAAATAGCTTGCACCAACAATTAAAGTTAATGAACCTACTGCTAAAACTATAGGGATTATGGCAATGGGCCAGTTTGCCAAAAATGTTGAACTATCCCTTTAAGTATTCAGCCCCTGTTTGTCATGTTTTTAAGTTGTGACCTGCACATTCACCATGCTATGAGATAATAATGGAATGTTAAGAGACAGAGTTGTTTTCAAGGTAAATTCATGCAAAACCGTTGATGCTCGTTCCCGTCAGGGGCAGTTTTTCGGCAAGCAGTCTCTGCATTTGCCTCGAAAACAACTCTGTCTCATAACGTTCCATTATTATCTTATAGGGTGGTGAATGTGCAGGTCACAACTTGTCCACAAGAGCGTTTTGGAGTTTTTGGATTATGAGTTTGATGAGGGAAACCAAGAAATCCCATTAGCCTCTGTAGCATAGCTGAGCAGTTTGCAGCTTGCAGCTCTACTCCAGTGTTCTAAAAATAGCTCGCACTGACAATTAAAGGTAACGAACGTACTCCTAAAACAATAGGGATTATGGCGATGGGCCAATTTGCCAAGATGTTGAACTATCCCTTTAAAATGTACCAATTACATACGGTGGGTTGAGCTTCAGCTGTTACACCTGGATAGTTTAAATTACCTTGGCTACATCAACAAGTTGTGAACGTTGACATGTGATTGCCTTTCAGACTGATATAAAAAACTTTCTTTATAGACCTAAAAAAAAAAAGGAGTATCATTTGCATTGAATCAGAGCTGTGTCAGTGCCTATTTGCTGAATTTAATACTCACTTTATCTGTGGTTGTAGGCAGCTTCTAATGCTGCCTCATATGATCAGGTAGACACTTCTTTTATCGGTATACCGTTTGCTGAGCAGCTGTAAAACAATTAACAATTCACTATAAGCACCACTCTGAACTCTTCACAATGACCTGCTCCAAAATCAGACTAAACTGAAGGACATCATATGCATGCAAATACAGTACAGGTTTATGAGTTGCTGGGTAACCTTATCTTCCATGCAAACATCATGTCCCATTTCAAAGGGTAAGATTCATAACCTGCAAGCTGTTCTTTACTGAACGGTTGTTTTTTTGCTCTCTTCTCTTTTCAGAGCTGACGATCTGAGCTGGCTGCAGTTGTGACCAGAGGTCTGCTGTGTTCAGAGTTACACCTTTCATTGATGATGGTTGGTCACTCTTTGTCAAACTGAATTTCTCCTTTCAGTGCCTCGGGCCTAATGAAAGCCTATCAGACCTCTTCTCTGCTCATTCAGAGCACTGTTGCCATAGCAGCTTGCACAGCTCTACTGAATTTGCACTTTGTGCGCCCCATGAATAATCTCATCACTGTGTAATGAGCATTGCCTGGATTGGACTGAACTGACCTGCAGCAATTTCGCTTGCTTATATTCCAAATTTTGACCCCAGCTTTACCAAAAGTGTGACATGAGAAACATCACAGTTTGTGACTAATTACAACAACTTTATTACCAAATGTGTAAGGTTAAAATTTTAGTAAAAAGTGTGCATAAACAATTCAAAATACACACTCCACTGAACATACAGTATGTTGAGAAGTAACCTCTAAAATACAAACATGAACATTTATCATTAAATAGTGTTCTTTTTCTTTTATACTTGATACTATCATGTACTGTCATGCCTTCATCCATTGTACTGTCAACGTTCACAGCACAGATGCAGCTAATTGTTAAGATTTTAATCACCTAGAAACTAGAATCTGTATGTTTTAATACTCAGGTATGAAATAAATGTATTAAGTTAGGAGTTTCAACTGCACTGATTATCCACAGTTATTTACTGATGACAGCCAAATGTTACAGGATGTGATTTAATTTCTTTTTTTTCTGTAGTTGTTTGTGTTGCACTCTTTACAATAAATCAATGTCCATGTGTAGATAACCTTTTCTTCCACAATTTAAGTTTGACTGTTCAACAGTTGCATCTGTAAAACTAACCATTACTATTTTTATGTGTGGTCATAGACTGTGTTCAAACCATTCAAACACATCAGAGTGATTGTGTTTGTTTATCAACTAGGCTATACTGTAGGTTTGTCTGACATGTCATGAAGCAGGATGTAAAACAGATTTTGACAACACAAACTTATTTCATTAGTATTTTTATTCACATGACTAAAATGACAATTTTAGGAATTTTTTTTTTTATTTCACAGATTACTTCAGTCTTCAGTCAAGCAGGACTTACTCCATATGGTCAAAATGTGAAATGACAATGTGGCGGAGAAAGTGTAATTTATTAAATCAAGTTATTTTATTGTGACACTGTTACCACTGCCATTTTTATATTGACAAGTCAGCAATGACTATGGCTAATGACAACATATGCTGTATGCAATGGCTTCCACATACAAATATCTAGCCTAAGGTCAACTTTTGAAATTTAAAAAAGTGTTTTATTTTATTGTTACATGTGTCCTCAGCCTCCAGAACATTTTCCTCTCTTTATTTGCTTATTTTGGAGCATTGTTTGACGGAGGATCCCATTTTGTCAGCCAACAGAAATGGACTGAGGTAGCAGTACTGTGGAGGGAAAAATAATATCACTCTTTTTATGTGGAAACTTCTATGTCAAACACATTGTTGACTATCAAACCTTGAAAGCTGTGAACCTGCTACAAATGATTATATTGAAGTCTTTGAAGCAGGTCACTGCAAATTAAATCATTTACAGTAAATAAGCGCTGAATTTGATCACTACACACAAAAACTAGGTCAAACATAGAATCCATCTGGATGCTATTTGTGTTCAGTTTAAGTTATTAAATCAGTTACCTGTGGTGTTGACTCTGAGCTGGGCTCTGGTTTGTCCAACATCTGAATTTCAAAATCCGGGCAAAAGCGGGAACTCTTGAGGATTCCTGCCAGCTGTCCACTAACCTCCACCGCAACATCTTTCTGCATTACATAAAAGAAAACACTGACTTGGTACAGAAAACTGGTTCTTTACCTTTTTTCAGTGATGTATCCCCGGCACAAGGCATTTTTGGTTGAAAAAAAACTAGTGATGGAGAAACCGAAGCTTTCTGAACCACTGAATCAATATGAAGCAATTGTGTTGAAAGGGTTCAGTGTTTCGAAGCAATTGATACAATCACACATGGCGACATCTGCTGGTCAACCTTTAACATAGCATTAGCACTAAACAATAAAGGGCAAGGTGTCATGAATTGCGGTGTATGTTTAACAATTATGGTTCTATGTGCATCTCAAGATTTTAGACTGTTTTTTCTGTTACACTTGGGTTATAATGTGATTGTGTCTTCATAACATTCTGTATGTAGGCTAATAAAGATATGCAACATTGATAGAAATCGAAAAATTATATTTACAAAATACAAAAATGTGGAAGAAAATTGGGAAATGCTTGTGCTACTACTAGGGACTATAATGACAATTGTACAGAATGCTGGCGAGAGTGGGAAGGGGTTTTGATTTTGATTTGATAACAAAATTATTTGAGTTGAGCTTTGCTTCAGTCTGTTTCCCTTCTTTGTGATTCAATGTGAGTGACTGTGGCTGTCTTTTGTACTAATCTATATGCATTCTCTCTGGTTGTGTAGGATTATAATAAAGATCTGTTTTTAAACTGTCTTTGGCACTTGTTCTTCTGTGTTTTCAGCAGCAGTTCAGCTACACTTCAACCAAGACGTCCATTGTTTGAGTTGTCAAGGTGGCAGTTGACTGGTGATGTGGCACGTGCCAGGTTGGGTCAAACCATCCTGGTGTTGGAGGAGACTCTGGCTTTTTTAGGATAATGAAATTGAGCAGCCTACTGAATATCAAATTCAGTTTATGAACTTACACTTATATTTTCTTGAAACATTTATTAAATCATATTTTTAAAGTATATTTTTATACTTATATATATTTTTAACTGATGCTATTTTTTAAATATATATTTAAATAATGTTAATAATAATCCTACATACCAGTACCCCCATTTGAACACCATTGGCATAAAGTACTTTATGTTAGTATTACTATATGAACCACATGTTTAAAAAAAACAAACAAATGTTTTTTCTTGATAGAACAGTGTGCCACTGATTAGTTAATACACTTATGCGAGCAAAAGCAATTCAGTACAGGACTTTGGTCAGTTTTACTATACCTTTAAACAGTGAGATGAATCAAAGTCCAGCTGATCTGGGAAATCTGCCACCGTTCCTTTATAGGTCACCGTAGCCTTAGACATGACAGGACTTTTGGGCAGCTTAAAGAGCCGGTAGGTCCCTGAAGCATAGCTGATGTCGCCTGTAAATTGAACAAACTCTGTTCATATACAGTATGTCACTGAAAGTCTAGGTTTTACTTTACTCTGTATTTTTTTGTTTGTGTTACCTGCTTTTGCCTTGAGTTCACAGTTGTGGACCACAATGTGGCTTGATGACACAAGGTGTGGAGTGCTGAAACCAACACTGTGGGCCAATGAAATTAGGTCTTTCCAAAACAGAGAGCCACCCATCCCCTCACCTTATACCAAAAAATAAAGAAATTACAGCCAATATACTGTACATACACAGTGTGTCAGTGACACAGGGTTTCTATGATGTATTAGTGTAATTTTACCCCAAAGGACTGGATCTTCCTTCATGTGGTCAGGGATAACTTTGCTGGCATACATGTCACTGAAGTAGAGTTCACCTCCCTCCTTTAGGATGCTGTAGGCTTGCTCTAGCACTGCTCTTTTGTCAGGACACAAACAGATCACACAGTTGGATCTGAACAGACAAGAAGGAGAAATGGGTTGGTGCATTAGTCTGTCTCAGCTGCAACGGACCACACAGTCCAGCAGCAGATCTTGTAGAGTCTTAACAAGATTTTGAACCTACAGCACGACGTCCATTGAGTCACTCTGTATGCCAGCTTCACACAGCTTCTCCATGTACCCGTGGACGAAGGTGACATTCGGCTCCTTGTAGCCAAACTTATTCTGATGATACTCAGTGTACTGGCGAGCTACAGTGATCTAGAGTGAGAAAAGGTTCATTAGTAGGAGGTGCAGAAAGAAGTGTCACAGGCATGTGTGCATATGTGCACCTGTACTTACCAGCTCCTCCGTCATATCGATGCCTGTCACATGTCCATTTGGTCCAACAAGTTTACTGAAGGCAAAACAGTCTCTGCCAGAGCCGCTGCCCAGGTCCAGCACCTTACAGCCCTCAAGCTTGGCAGGGAATGGAAGACCGCAACCAAAGAATCTGGGGGGAAAGTATATTGATGACATGTTTGTACCAGGGTTATTATAGTTTTAGATTTTTCATTAGTTTTCATTAGGGTTGGGGTTAGGGTTTTCATTTTTATTTAATTTTTCGGTTTAGTTTTAGTTGGTTTGGATGTCAAATATATAGCCTGTACTTTGTGCATCATAACGTAATGGAAGTGGACTTTCATTAATCTGTTAAGTAAAGTGCATCAATTATGAGGCTAAAGCATTTGATTTAGCCTCTATTAGTTTTACTTTTCAGGTAGAAAAGCCTTGATTTGTAGAAGCTTCTCTGTGAGAGCACCACAGACAGATTAAATTTGTGTGATTTTTCCCTTTTTAGTTGTATCCCACAATTGTTCCCATCAGTGCTCATCAATGGTCATCATCAGTAGCACATAACCTACTGTTGAAGGTGGAGTGCTGAAGAAACAATATAAAGGTGACCAGACTGGAGCAGATACCTTTTGGTTACCTCTGGGTGAACAAGACTCAGCGCATCTGTGACACTTCTGGGCGCAGAGCAGGAGGACAAGCTGCAGGAAGCAGCACTTGTTTGCAAATCACAGGAGGACTCCAGTCGACTGCCGTAGTATTTCTGCACACAGAATGTTTTCATCAAACAAGTGGCAAACTGTCAGAAATAACTGTCTTCAGTTAAAACATGCTCTTATTTCAACCTTCACTACCCACAAGCTATGGGTTTATGACAATGAACTTTGAACTAGTTCAAATTTAAGGTGTGCGTGTAATTCTGTGACTTTAGGTTAAAAAAAAAAGCACCTCCCATATGAAAAGTATAGTCTACACTTAACCCAGCAACAGTTATAAAATATTAAGAATATTGAGTAAAGAGGAAAAAACAACGGAGTGAAGCTACAAGTGGATGGTGACAGATCAACTCAGTGAGAAGAAGAAAGAAAGTAGAGCAAACCTTCACGTTTTCCCGCACGTCGTTTCCAGTCGCCATGGTTTATGATTGAGTTACAACACAATAAATAGTTTGACTGCACTAGGTCGAAACGCTGAGCAGTACAAATAGGAAATGTTGAAAAAGATTACTTGACCGCAGTGTTTGTACACCGGAGCTGCTGTCACTTGAGGGTGTTGTATCGATGCGCTCGGTGATCAGGCGCAGACTCTATCAGGTACATCAGGCAGTAAATTAGTGCTGCGTTACAATAGTGTTTTAGTCGCTGACTCGCCCTCCGCACTTTACCCGGCTCGGCTCGGCCCGGGGCAATTGCCACCTCCTTTATAAGTGTTGTTGTGAAAAGTTGAAGAGAACCAGCTGAGCCTGTATCACCCACAATTCATTGCGGTGGTGCAAGAGAAATATATCCATTGGGTGGCAGTAATGTCACCAAAATAAATAATATTTATCCTGCTGCTGAAACTCTAAGGAAAAGGTTCAATTTTGTGTTTTTTGTATGACCGAACACGAAACAACTTTTTTTTTTTTTTTTACTTTAGTTTCAATCATCAGCTTAAATGCAGCGTGACAGCCCTTACGAAAATGTACTGTAGAAATACTATAAAAAAAATACCATAGAAATACCAATAAAAAACTTTAAGTATTACTATAGTGACTGTATGGTTTTTTGGGACGCACTATAGGACATTACTATAGAATTAGCTACAGTAAAATTTTTGTTTTACAATAGTATTTTCATAGTATTATTCTAGTTTTTCTACAGTATTTTCTATGATATTTCTATAGTTTCTGGTAGGAAAACTATAATAATACCATGAAAATACTACAGTAAAACAAAAATTTTACTGTAGCTAATTCTATAGTAATGTCCTATAGTGCGTCCCAAAAAACCATACAGTCACTATAGTAATACTTAAAGTTTTTTATTGGTATTTCTATGGTTTCTGGTAGGAAAACTATAATAATACCATGAAAATACTATAGTAAAACAACAATTTTACTGTAGCTAATTCTATAGTAATGTCCTATAGTGCGTCCCAAAAAACCATACAGTCACTATAGTAGTATTATTCTAGTTTTTCAACAGTATTTTCTATGATATTTCTATGGTTTCTGATAGGAAAACTATAATAATACCATGAAAATACTATAGTAAAACAACAATTTTACTGTAGCTAATTCTATAGTAATGTCCTATAGTGCGTCCCAAAAAACCATACAGTCACTATAGTAGTATTATTCTAGTTTTTCAACAGTATTTTCTATGATATTTCTATGGTTTCTGATAGGAAAACTATAATAATACCATGAAAATACTATAGTAAAACAACAATATTACTGTAGCTAATTCTATAGTAATGTCCCTGTCACTATAGTAATACTTAGTAATACATGTTTGCCAGTCACTGTAGTAATATTTAAAGTTTTTTTATTGGTATTTCTATGTTAGTGTTCGTAAAGTATGGCTATAGTAGCTCCTTAAGTATTACTATATAGTTTTTATGGTAACACCATAAAGTTTAACTGTAAGATGACTAGTTACAGTAGGAAACACCATACAACAGTTTTACCATAAATTCAGCATAATTAACTTGTCTCTATAGCAGGTTTTGGAAAAAAAACAAAAAAGACCGTAGAAAATAATATAAAAAACACAGCAGTATGTTTGTTTTTTGTAAAGAATTTGTATATGTTCTCTGAAGCACATTGCACAAGCACACTCCTTAGGATGATACAAGCAGTAGTATACAATTAGACATCGTGATGCCAAAGTGAATTACCGTAGATGACCAAATAGTTGCCCGCGTGCAAATACCCGCTTGGGCTCTAATAGCCGTCAGGGTCCGAGCTCATTTGGCATAATAAACGCCGGTTCAATTAAACACCCGGGCATTTAAGTGTTTACTATAGTCTTCGACAGAAAAAAAGAACAGTTTTTTTCAACAGCGACTCCTACCTCTGTCAGTCAGCCCCATGGATGTATTATATTAACGGTCAGCCCCTCATCTCGCTCTCTCTCTCGCATGCAGGCGGACACACACAGACACACACACAAACACAGGTGCGCTAGCAGGACAGGTCGGGACAGTGTTTGGCTCAGTTGGTGGAGCAGCCACCCCGTGTGTTGGGGCTGCGGTCCTCACATTGGGCAGCCCAGGTTCGAGTCCCGCATTGGGCGGCCCTTTCCTGCATGTTGTTCCCCCTCTCTCTGACTCCCCATTTCCTGTCTCTCTCTCAACTGTGCTTTCCATTGAAGGCAAAGAAAGTCCCAAAAATATAATAATGTTGGCTGTGCTGAGGCAAGCATGGAAGCCTAAAATTCACAGCACAGCCCTCCAGGCTCCTGTTGCCAGGGACGACCAGGTGTGGGCCGGACACTCCAGTGCTTCACGCAGACTGTGTAAAAAAAAGAAAATGTAAATATAAATATAATCCAAGCTGCAAAACAGAGTTATGTTGGATTTTTATGCACAATGACAAATTAACATTCTATTCTGAAAGATAGAAAGATTCACTTACCACAGTTGGTGTCCTTGGTGTCTGGGTGCATCTTCTGGTACTGGCTATGCTGGAGCCTCGATGGAGGATGGGTCGAGGATGGTGAACAACTGATGCCATCTGAGAGTTTTGAGAGGGAAAGAGAAAGAGGGGGCGGGGGTGCTCACAAACACACATTTGACTTTTAACAGTAATCATTATGTCCAAATTATAGCTAACAACCAAGTTAACTGTCCTTGACTTGGATTGAGTTGCGTTTTTTCAAGATGGGTTGGGTGACATGTTTTTCCAGCTGGTTCTTGCAGTTTCTACCTTTTGATAAGCTTTGTTACAAACATATAAACATAAAAGCTCTGAAAGCATAATGCACACACTCACCTTGATGTGACTGGCTCCTTGAGATTGTTGATGAATTAACTGAATTTGATCTGCTTTTTCAATGACCCTTGAAATGGGCACGATGGTGTCTGTAGGCCTCACTCAACTGTTTCACCATCCACATCACTATCTGAAAAAAGTTAACAGAGGGAGATGAAAGAGCTGCACACTTCACAGGAAAGTAGTCAAAATAAACTCAGCTAATTTAACTTGGGAGATAGTAGCTTGTCCGACCCTAACCAAAGCATGCCTTAGCTGTGATAAAATAATTTCAAGAACATTCAGTGTTTCCATCATATATTATCCAGATCAACAGTTTGAGAACCCATAGCCCACGTTTTGTTAATTTTTCAAACCAGCACTATAATTTGATTAGTGAACTAAATAAATGCCTATGTATCCACCTCAACCTTAAAAATGATCATAAAACATGAGACGTGAATGGAGAACTTTGTCCTCCTGAAGCATCTGACGGGCCACTGTCCACCACAGGAAACACTTGAGGCTAGTTCATAACTAGTCTGATAGCTAATGCGTCGCACACACACGCAGGCAGGCTCGCACACGCACATGCACACACACGCACACGCACACGCACACGCACACACCTACGATCCCAAAAGCTGTCACATACGCCGCCGGACTTTTTTTCAGAGCTCTGAAGCTGCATTTTACATTAGCTGACGGCTAACGTTAGCGCCAATTGACATACCTTAATGTCACTGAGAGGAGGGAAAACTTTTGCAAGAGAGCAACACACTGCCTCACTTTGTAAACCAAGTTACGTTATCTTTAATTTAACAACGTTAACGAGCGAGCTACAGGCCCGTTTTGTGTTGCCAGGCAATAATGTTAAAGCTAATGCTAACGCTAAGTCGCTAACGTTTTGTCAACTGACATCACACTCCAGTAAATTTAATTAATTTAAATTTAGTCACCTCTGAATCTCTGCGCCTCCTCTCCGGTCAC
Source organism: Decapterus maruadsi (assembly GCA_030347415.2). Taxonomy (NCBI): domain Eukaryota; kingdom Metazoa; phylum Chordata; class Actinopteri; order Carangiformes; family Carangidae; genus Decapterus; species Decapterus maruadsi. The sequence goes on along the minus strand of CM064885.1, from coordinate 10,733,195 downwards.
ATCCACGCCAGTCTCACGCATCCTTTTTCATGTTTCCTCTGTCAAAAGGACAGCGAGTGCCATTGCTGATGTTTCTTCTCTGCCAGCTGCTGAAATGCGAAAATCCTCGGCGACCGTTGGGATTTCAACTTACAAGTCCAACAGCCAAAAGTAGAGCTGGTTACCCCAGCAACAGAGAGCAGCCCCCCCCTCCCCCGCGAACGTTTGTTCGACGTTGCTAGAACGTTGCCTAGGAGATCTGTGGCAAATCTCGCGAGAGTGTGTTGTTGAGCCAGACACAGGCCTGGGACAAAAACTTCATTTTCTGCTGATGTGTCCGTCTAAAAATTGCCATTTTAGTGTGAAAATGTTCAGAAGTGATGTCCTTCCTTGTGTTGTGTTTAATTTTCTTACAGTCAATATTATATCAAAATTGACTGGATAATTTCATCAACATTGCTTCATATCTGCTCAAAAAATATTTCTATTATTCCAAGACAATTCAATGTAGCAGAAGCTATAAATTAATGTTTTATTAACATGTTAATTACTTGTTTAAAAAAAAAAAAAAAAAACTTCTGTGGTAACTAAATATAAGAAACAGTATGTTACTGCTTGGGAACATACCTTTTTGGTCCTCAAAAAGCCTACATCCTAGTTACCTTGAGGTCCAATAATGAGTCAGAGTGAATTAAAGGGATAGTTCACCCAAAATTCAAATTTCACTCATTATCTACTCGCCCTCATGTCGACTGAGCTGTGAGAGTCCTCCGTGCCTTCTCTGAGTTAAGGGGGGTCCGCGCAGCAGTATTTGTCCATGGTTGCAAATGGACACCACTTTTCTTCGTCCAAAAAGACTCACCAAAAAACATCCAAATACCTCCATACTGCTCATCTGTAATGTCCCTCTTGTATTGAAGCCCCGACATGAGAAACTGTTAAAAAAAAAGAAGTCTATATTTTAAGCTTGTTTGTAGCGGAAGCTCCCAGTGTCTTGGTTCACTGCTCTCCCTGTGTCAGTGCAATTCTCACATGATTTGTACTGACCGGCGGTACAATTTCTCATGTCAGGGCTTCAACACACGAGGGACATTACAGACGAGCAGTCTGTAATGTCACAGCTCTTAGTCAACATGAGGGTGAGTAGATAATGAGTGAAATTTGAATTTTGGGTGAACTATCCCTTTAATGTAGATTGTTGTACCTGAGGGGACAGAAATGGACTGTAGTGTGCATTTTGTGGCCTCCTTTTTAAAAAAAACTACAGAAAGAGTATAGTTATACTATTTAAAATTATTTTAAAAATACTATGAAAACAAACAGAAAACACTACAGTGATACTTTAACAAACATCATAGTAATACCACACATCTAATATAACAACACTATAGGATTACTTAAGTAATGTTCTATAGTGTGCTTGAAAAACAATTACAGAAACACTATAGAATGTATTATAGCCATACTATTTAATATACTACAGGAATACTAAAAAAAAAAGTTACTATTGGAATATTTTAAAACTACCATATCAAACAAAATAGCACTATAGAATATACTATAATAATACCAATGCTGGCAACACGTACCATAGAACACTATAACCCCACTATAGGACACTTTACAATTATTATAGTGAACTATAGTAACTCTAAAGTACATTTTCGTAAGGGAGATTCTTCTCCAATGTGCGCAACATGCCGCACTGGCTCACAGCAGAAGTGACGAATGGTGGAAAGCTGGTTGGTGGTGCCCACCTTCTCTGGTGATTAGTGGTTGCAGAACTTTAGGATGTCACGGGAAACCTTCACCTGCCCCTCCAGCAAAGGGTTGCTATAGCAGTGTGGAAGCTGGCAATAAATGCAGACTACAGGAGCATCTCCCACTTGTTTTGAGTCAGCCACTCATCTGCCTGCAAGTGTTTGAAGGCCTCTTGATCAGCTGCAGAAAAGGATTCCAGATGCAGCCACACTTCAAGAAATGGCAAACTACTTGGAAAATAGATGGGGTCTCATGGTGGGGGGCGTCTAGAACAGCCAGGCAGCATTAGATTATGGATGCATAGCATACACTGCTGCTGCTGCTGAGTGTCACCAGAGGAAGATGGAGGTGGAGCAAGCCTTGGCCTTGAGAGTAGCCTATGCAGTGGAGCCCTCAGAACCTCTCCAGTAGCTGTGGTGCAGGTAGAGATGGATGAGATGCCGCTACGCCTCAGAAAGGTAAAGTTAATGTTATCATACTGGGTCATTTTGCAAGGACACACATGCAGCAAAGGTGGTTCTGCTTGAATGTGCAGAGCATGCAAAATCAAAGTTTATAAGTTTTGGGTGGATAGGCAATAACAGGGTAAAGGGTACAAAATATCCAGTGCTGTCCTATGGGCACGTATTCAACTTTCCCTCCTTGGTTGGCTGTTGCGACAGAGGTGGATATTGGATTACTGTGTGGGAGATTAAAAAAGAGGCAGAGGCAAGTGTCTGTGTCATTTACAGTCCAGCGATGTCTGGAGAGAAAATTTTCTGTTTGCTGATGGATCTAAGGATCCCAAAACTGGGCGAACAGGTGCTGTGATTTATATTCCAGAGGAGAGGGTTGCTATTAAAGAGAGATTAACTAAATTGGCTTACTATCATACTGTATCTTAAAATCACAAGGCCTGAGCTAGAATCCTTCTTCTTTTGTCTTGCCGAATGGCCCAGATTCATACGCAAAGAAGTAGCCTATACCCCATAGTTGATGCAGAGACAATATTGGATTAACTACAGCATGTAAATGTCCTATTTTTTTCAGGTGGATGAGACAATAATGCATGGTGAAACATGCACAGAGACGGCTGTGTTGGTAAAAAAAACAAAACAATTTTATTCTTTTTTTGAATGCAACAAAAAGTAAGATCGTGGGCACTTGGCTGTAATTTTTGACTTTTTGTTTTGATTTGGGGGTGGTCTGTACACTGGTATGATGACTGTCGTAAGTGTTCCCCTAAAGTGAATGAATTGCTTCTGTTGCTATGTTACCTGTGCAGGACGAGGACAATAATGCCCGACCTCCTGAGCCTGTGTGCCTCCACTTCACCACTTCAAGATCAAGGGGATCACAACTGGTGCTAAATTAACTTTCAAGTGTCAAGTGAGCCTTGAAAATACACAATTAAATGCTGCTTAACGCCTAAATGTTAAAGCAACTGTGTTATCTGTTTCGGGTTGGAGCAGAAAATGTGAGGGCCCTCTACAAGAAGACCCTGGAATTATATCAAATCAAAGACACCAGACTTGGCGTACAAACGACTGAAAATTGAGAAAGTGAAACGTGAGGTGGAGAAACTCCAGTATAATTCATTGATGTAATTTATTTCCAAGAAAGGAAAAATGATTAAATGACTGCCATTGGTGCATGAATGGATAGAGTCAGAATTTTATTGTCATCATACAAACCTACTAAAATGCAAAGTTAAGCAACCTACACATTAGTGTATGGATGTGAGTGTGAATGGGAACAAGATGTTGGACAGCACTTTCAGTACTCAGAGGGAGAAAAGCACTTCAAGTGCCCATTCATCATTTCAAACTAAAAACGTCTCTTCCTCTGTTTTCAGGAAAGGGAGAACCAAAGATGGTGAAATAAAAATAAAGACATTCAAAGAAAAAAAAAAAAGCCTCTCTCTTTTCAAACAAAATATTGGTCTGTGATGTCCTGTCTCACAGCCCTGCCAGCAGGGTAATCCAGGGTGATGGGGTCCACAACACAAGAGAGACCATGTTGTACTTTTTCTGTTGTATCTTACAGTGGATTATTAACTTTGTTAAAGTAATAAGACACAGATGCAGGACATTATTTTACCCAATATGTTCTGAATCTTTAGAATAATAAATGCAGATTTGTCCGGAGGAAAATTGTATTGTAGGCTGCTACTTGTGTTACTGGTCACCTGGCATCAATGTTAATCCAATTCAAAGAAGTGAGTGAGGTACATTTTATTTAGTTAATAAGATAATATAAGAAATTTGTCATAATTATACATAGGATGTTTGGAAAAATTAGCTAGCTTATGCATCACAGAAAATGTACTTGAAAATCATCTCTAGAAAAAAGTGTGAAGTTGTGAGCCCTGAAATCTTTATCTGTGTTTCTAAATGAACTGGCTTGGTTATTGGCATGTGGAAATGTAACATATTGTTTTTTTGTAAAAAATGATAAAGTAACTTGTAACCATAAAAATGGATAATGTGACACACGCCATCCCACGTGAGGTCATTGATCCAGTGTTTCTCAGTCAGGTTTCTGGATTCAGATGCTCAGAGAGTTCAGAGCTGGTTTCAGGAGCTGTAAGATCAGAAACACACAGTGACAAACTGTGGAAAGTCCATTTAACCAGCACTGAATCTTTTAGAAACATTACATGAAGAAAACTGTATTAAAGTAGATCACCAATCAAATTAATTAGAATCAATTTCAGTGTAAAAGATCATTTCAGACTAAATTAAATCAGTTTTACTCACAGGATGGACGGTCTTTGGCTGAAACAAAAAACAAACCAAAGACAATCAGTTGTTGGATGTGTTTGATCAGCTCATCACCACTGAATATGATTCTCTCTGAGTGAACTGAGTGAACTCATTTTCAAGCAGGAAACTGAAGCTTGTTTCAGTTTTACAATCTGGATAAAAACTTGAACTCAAAGACCAATATCTAAATATTGTAAGAGTCATTAAATCAGATCATCTGTCTACGTTTCTCTCTCACCTTTCTTCTGTTTATAAACCATGAATCCAGTGACAGCGATGAGGACGAGAGCCAGAGGAACCAGTGCAGAGATGATGGGGATGGTGGTGTTACTGGGCTTCTCTGGTGAATATAAAATATCACATTTTAAGACCAGAACAGATGAAGATGAATTCACAGCTCAACTGTAGAACAAAGACTATAATACCCAACAAACCACAGACATGACGTCACATTCAGGAGCTGCTGATGTCACTCTTACCCATGTTGGTCCTGATCTGAGCTTTGTCCAGTTTGGTGACGATGTGGTCCTTCACTCCAGAGAGCTGAAACACACAGTCGTACCTCCTCCAGTCTTCAGCTTTGACTGATGAGACGTCCAGGTCAACACTCATCTGGAAGGATCCATCATGGTTGGGGAGGATCTCTCCTTGGTCCACGTCCTCATGAAGCTCCTCTCCATCTTTGGTCCAGAACATCAGGGCTCTGTGAGGGTAGAAACCTGTAGCGTGGCAGCTGACTGGAGAGGAGGGAGTCTTCTGGAGGAGAGACACTGAGGGGGGGACTGGAGGCAGGGGGAACAAAGCGATTCAAAAGATTAAGAAATTCAACATGCAGGCGAGAGGAAACTGGACAAAAAGAAGTGTGTGTTTGCTCAGTAACTTTGGAAAACTTCAATCAATGTGACTGTGGAAAACTTCAATCAATGTGACTGTTGTTGAGATGTTTTACTCTGAACCAAAATGTCGGACAGATCAATGTTATGTTATTAGTCTATCAATGATAGACTAATTTAAACCAAACCCTAATTTCGATAGACTAATTAGAGTTTGGTTTAAATCAAAGCAAAAGTTTTGTTTCCTGTTAAGGTCAGTCTATTGTCTTCACTGAAGTCAACTCATTCCCACATCAGGTCATGTGACTACCTGTTCTCATCAGAGAGTCCTTCCCATATCTCAAGTACATCTTGAGCCACTCAGGACAAATCTGAGTGAAGTAGTACTCATTCTCTTTTATTCTCCCTCTGTCAACATCCCAACTCAGTTTGGTGACAACAGCCTGTGGTTTTGGAGCGATCCATGTCTGTGTCTTCAGGTCCATTGATATGAAGTCTTCTCCATCATAACCATACTGTTGAAAACCAGTAACATCTCCAGTCTCATCATCCCATTCACATCCACCCAACCTCTGGAAAATGTGGACACCTGAGACAGAGACAGAGACTGAAGTTAACAGTGGATTCTGATATAACAGTGAATGTGGGAAGTTTGGGAATATGCACAAATATCAACATTACCAACTGACTTGATCAAGAAAATTATGATGTATTCAAATTTGTGTAATTCAGTTTTTTGTGATGAGCTTAACCTGAACCTCACTCTATCCCATTCTAATCTTTTGTCTTGTGTCTCTGAAGTTGCTTTATAACAGAGCAGTTAAGCAGTAAAAACAACATAATAATAGTCTCTATACTCACCTCCACTCTGGTTGAAGCGCTGTTTCAAATTGTGAATAATGGTCTTGAAGAAGTTGGGAGTATTTTCAAAACAGTGTCCAATGTACCACCGTAGATGTTCAGGGTTCTCATCCATAGCTGTTTTCATCCAGGTCTGTTTTGATTCTACCGTGTTTGTGTTGCTGTCACAGTGACCAGTCTGAATGTCATCAACCAGCTTGACAGCCACGACCTCAGGGAAGGTTGTGAGTCCATCAGATACAGTGGAGAAAAACTTCAGGGAGTGTTTCACTGTAGGAAAAACAGTTTATAAAACCTACATGTACACTCATTGTGAATGTAAAATCCTGTTGAGATACAAGTTAAACCGAATCATGCAGCAGTGTGACATAGTAGCAAAACCCAGAGCTGAGTAGAGAGTAAAGTGAAGAGTTCAACAATATTTAAATGTGATCCTACCTGCTGAGGAAATGTGACAGAGAAGAAAAAACAAAAGTAACTTCTCCATTTTGTTTCATTTACATTGCTGTGTCTCCACAAGCGGAGGTTGAAGTGTTTGTGCTCAGGTGTGGAGTCTTGTGACAGGTTCAATCTAATGTAATGATTTACAGACTCTCTGATGAAAAAAAAAAACTTTATTATAATAAACAATAGGAAAAAATGTCTGAGTCCTCTCTGTGGCTTCATTAATATTAACAGATCAGTCAGCTCTGTGATCAGTCAGTTCAGTTCTTGTCACCAACTGTGTGAACAGCAGCTTTGTAGCTCCTGATGAACCTGATGTTAACTGGCCCCAGTTCAATGATTATAAAGACAATACCGCTGCTGCTGGTTCAAGGACAACTACTGCTGTAGACACTGTTGCCTTTAAAGACCGTGTGTGATCAATGATTTGGTAAATGCTTAATAAATTAAGTTCATCATTATAATTATGTTAACATGGTCATGTGAAATATTACGTGTGTTTTGGACTTTAGCAGCAGACAAGCTGAGACAGAGCTACACAGGAAACAGAATACCACACTGAACTTTACACAGAAACAGGAATCATAGACTCAGTGACAGTGATGAAATAGGACTGAATTACAAAAATAAAACATACAAATAGTGGTCATTTGGTATCCATGTCAAATTAAATACACAGCAAATGTACCAACATATGGGACCACAAACCTTTAAAAAATTGGAGACTTTATTGAAAATAGACAAACAGAAGGCTACATTTGATATTTGAAGTATACTGCTGATAACTACAGAAATATAAACTGACTGAAATTGATACATAAGTGGTGGAGCCATTTTCACAGTGCGTCTGAGTGGCGCTGTGGCGAGTAATGGAAGGACATTTAAGGTGCACACTCGGGAGCTCAGGTGTGGTGCACCGGAAGTGTATTATTTTTTGACCGCAGGCTGGCGGCATTTTGAGTTCTTTGTTTGGTACATTTTGTTTGTTTGGATCTTCACATATCATATCCAAAGAAAGTTAGCACACTATTATTTTTTATTGGGCACCACTTAACGGACCAAGTTGGAGCAAAGAAAACATCAGCCGAGGCCGCGAGTGCATAAATCAAGGTGCGTCTCCATATCAAGTCAAAAAATACTTCTCTGGCATGAGTTATGCACAAGCTCATTCTGTCAAAACTTCCTTATAAATTAAAAGAGAGATTTAGATTCATTGCATGACATTCGTGAGAATCAACATCGCAGACCATGTTTCAATGATGTTGTTCGCTTTGAGGAACATCTTGTCTGAGATATTCAAACATCAGAAAGAGGGATTCAAGGGATAGTTCACCCAAAATTCAAATTTCACTCATTATGTCGACTGAGAGCTTTGAGAATTTTCAGAGTCCTCCGTTCCTTCTCTGAGTTACAGGGGATCCGTGCAGCAGTAGGCCTATTTGTCCATATAATGGTTGTCAATGGACACCAGCTTTCTTTGTCCAAAAAGACACACCAAAAAACATCCAAATACCTCCACACTGCTCGTCTGTAATGTCCCTCTTGTATTGAAGCCTCGACATGAGAAAATGTCCCGGCAGTCAGTGCGACACAGAAAGAGCAGTGAACTGAGACACTGGGAGCTTCCGTTACAAACAAGTTTAAAATATAGACTCATTTAATTTTTTTTCAGAACAATTTCTCATGTTGGGGCATTTACCAAATGAGGGCCACTGTCACTCAGCTTCACTGAGTTCATCACAGTTGTTTCTGTGCATAGTTCAGTGTGATCCTCTGTTTCCTGTTTCTATACCTGCATCGACTAAAATTCTGTCACAGACTTGGGATCTGATTGTTCAGTGGGAAAATAAAGTGGTGTTTCAGAATTTCCATTATGTCTAAATGTAAATTAATGATATCTGGATGGAAGAGGAAAATTCCTGTGCTACATATTTATTTACAGTATAAAGCATCAAGATTTTTAAATTCCTGGGGATATGGATGGATGAAAGACTCACACTGATATTCCCTCCTTGTTTGACAGGAAATGACTGACACTTATTACAGTATGATAAGGTCCGCTCCAGACCACAGTCTGTCGGGTATGAATCATAATGCGATCCACATTTAATCCCTGTATACATGGACCCAGCTGAAGCCGAGTGTAAACAGCTGCAGTGTCGCTAAATCTGGCGACTTTCCAAACTCTCTTGGCGACTTTTTTTTGTCAAAAGCGACTAGGGACAAATCTAGCGACTATTTCCAGTGATATTACCTACGTTTCTGGACCTGAAAGCACGTTATTACAGCTGTTTTTAACGAGCAGCGGCTGCCACTAGCACTCACTGGTTGTCAGTCTGTGTCACAGAGCTGTCTGCGCTGCATTCAGAGACGCTCTGCTCCACACCATAAACACATGAGGAGCGCCGCTGCCGCAGGCCCGCACCGGCCTGCAACCCCCCCGACAGCATTTAGCGACTTTGCTTACTGACTGAGGAGTTGGCAACACTAAGCTCCGGAGGCTGCATCAACCGCCGGTAAATGAGACTGTCTTATCTGATTGTGTACGACTGTAAACAACGTCCTAATGTTAAACATTTTAAAGTGGCGCTTGCAACGGCTCTTCCGTTCCTCCGCTCCTCACCTGTGCGGCCTGCGGAGCCCGGCTCAGCGGGCAACCACGCCTCCACGCCAGCTGCAGAGCGAGGATGCGGCGCTAATGCCCCGCTAATGTTCGATAGCATGCTACGTTGCTAATAACAACAACGACGCCAGGGCCGGCCCTGTACATGTGGGGGCCCTAAGCAGGATAAAATTGGGGGCCCTGCCTCACAGTGTATACCGTCAAATATTTATATAAAAAAAAAACAGCTGCCATATGCAACCCTTGAGTATTTTATTGTACCTCTATCAACATGATGGTGAGGAGATATTTTATTAGGCTAATTATTGCTCCACCTGAGACAGTAAAAATTATTTTACAATTATTGTTTACAGAAAATAGTGCTAATGAATGTAGGTCCAGGGGGATAGATTGTACTACTACTTGTAAATTACATTTTACCTCTGAGTGTTTTTTTTAAACATAGCCTACAGTTGATATTCTGACCCTGGCCTGCACAGTAGGAGCAAGTGATTACTGACCCTTTATATTACTGCCTAGACTGAAATTTGAACCATAAATGCATTTTTGTGTGGTGGCCTGGGAAAACCCTTCACATGGTGGGATTTTGACATTTTCATTTTTTGATATTTCCATAAGTTCTGAGCTGTTCATAACTGTTTGAATTAGCCTACTGAGAAAGCCCTCCCAGATCAAAAGTTATGGTCATTTTAATCTAGGCCTATCATGACTAAAAACTTGAAAAGTGAGAAAAATGGCTTAGAACGTATGTGCTGTAACATTCTAAAGACGAGCGGACCATGAAAAACAACATACAAAACATGAAATATCCTCTGAACTATATATGATAGAGACGAGCAGCAAACAGCGTCTGAATCGCGGGGTTTTCCGCTTTCCGAGGGTCCTTGAATGTGCCATCGGCATAAACAGACGCTAAACTAATTAGCACCGATGCTAAACCAAACCGAACGTACGGCGCGATGCCACGCTTACACATTGTTTTACAAAACATCATCAAAACATTATACTGTAACTTCGGAACCGTTTATGATAGAGACGAACTGTAAAAAACATCTGAATCACGGGGCCCTCTGCTTTCCGAGGGTCAGTGAATGACACCTGGATCAATGACAACAAGACCTGAAAACGGCAGCTCTCCTCTCCGCTGCGCTGTCGCTGCTGCTGCAGCTGCAGCTGCAGCTCCGCTGCTCTGTGGCTCAGCTGACAACACTTGGTAGGATACTCGCCACAAAAACATAATAAGTTTTTGTTTTCTGAAAATATTTATTCACCACAATGTAGTGGATTAAACAAAATATAAAAATCCACCTATTTTGGTTGTTTGACAGAATAGAACTTTGGCGACATCCGACGGGTTTGGGGGCCCCCCATTGGCTGCGGGGCCCTAAGCAGCTGCTTAGTTCGCTTATAGGGAGGGCCGGCTCTGAACGACGCGCCCACAAACATCAATATGTGACGCCTACGTACTATGCCGCGCATGCGTAGAATGAATAATCCACTCTATCAATCGAATCCCCGTTTACATGCGGCATGAATCTGATTATCAATCGGCGTAGACTATCGCTTAAGGGGTGCCCACACCAAACGCGATGGACGTGATTTATTCATATCATATGAAATCGCGTCGCGCTAGACGCTCCAGTTTTGACGCTGGTCCAAAATGTAAAAAACGCCTCATCGAGGCACCGCGTCGCGCGATGATCCCGCCCAAACAACATTTCTCCCACTATTTCATTCTCTCGTCGACCATGGCTGGAATAACCACCGTTGCTTCACTGTTCCTGACCCTGGAGATGGGACAGGAACAGCGGTGCAGGTCTTTGACTGCAGCGGAGACAGCTCCGTGACACTGCTGTGTGACTGACCGCTTTTGAGTGCTTGGCTACGGGGTGGCCGGGTTCACAGCGCCGGCATCCCCGCAGCCAAGACCGCTATCACGGAGCTGTCTCCTCCGCTGCAGCCAAAGACCTGCACCGCTGTTACTGTCCCATCTACGGGGACAGGAACAGTGAAGCAACGGTTTGGTTTATTGGTTTATTGGTTTATTGGTTATCGGATCCCCATTAGTTGTCACCGTGATGACAACTATTCTTCCTGGGGTCCTTACTAACGGTGGTTATTCCAGCCATGGTCGACGAGAGAATGAAATAGTGGGAGAAATGTTGTTGTTTGGGCGGGATCATGGCCGCAGCGGAGACAGCTCCGTGACACTGCTGTGTGACTGACCACTTGTGAGTGCTAGGGGACGGCGTGGCCAGCTCACAGCCCCCGCTGGTTGAAAACAGCAGTGATAATGTGCCTTCACGTCCGAACATTCAAACCAGAAACGTTTGTAACAGCACCGGAGAAGCAACACTGAAGAGCTGTGGCTTTGCTGCAGCTGATGGGGATCTGAATAATAAACTAAACTAAACCAGATAACTTTTATTGTCAATAGACTCGCTCTGATTAAAGGAAACACAAGTACTTCCGTACGGAGCCCGTCGGTGAGGATCTCAACGGTGATTGGCTGTCGTGGCGCGTCTGCACGCGAATTCGCCTCAAAAGTTCAATTATTTCAACATCGCCCGGCGCGTTGACGCGTCTAATCGCGTCTCTGCGTTGACTTTACATGTAATCTTGACGCACGACAACGCGTAATCGCATTTGGTGTGAACACCCCTTTACAATCCGATCCGAATTACAATCAGATCCGGGTGAATCGGATCCGGTACAGTGTTTAATGAGACATTTACAATCTGATTGATCTCTTAAAGGGATAGTTCACCCAAAATTCAAATTTCACTCATCATCTCCTCCTCACCCTCATGTCGACTAAGAGCTGTGAGAGTTTCCAGAGTCCTCTGTTCCTTCTCTGAGTTACGGGGGGTCCACGCAGCAGGATTTTTCCATATAATGGTTGTGAATGAATACCACTTTGCTTCGTCCAAAAAGACACACCAAAAAGTACCTCCATATTGCTCATCTGTAATGACCCTCTTGTATTGAAACCCCGACATGAGAAATTGTCTATATTTTGAGCTTATTTGTAGCGGAAGCTCCCAGTGTCTCAGTTCACTGCTCTTCCTATGTCAGTGCAATTCTATCATGAACTGCACTGACCGGAGGAACAATTTCTCATCTCGGGGTTTCAATACCAGAGGGACATTACAGACGAGCAGTGTGGAGGTATTTGGATGTTTTTTGGTGTGTCTTTTTGGACAAAGAAACCTGGTGTCCATTGACAACCATTATATGGACTGCTGCGTGGACCCCCCGTAACTCAGAGAAGGAACAGAGGAATCTGAAAATTCTCACAGCTCTTGGTCGACATGAGGGTGAGGAGATAATGAGTGAAATGTGAATTTTGGGTGAACTATCGCTTTAATCTGATTGTACATAGGATTTTTGGACCCATGTAAACGCACCTACTGAGACCTACAGAGGACACAGAGTCACTGAGGAACTAGCACTGAACCAGAACCCAGGATACAGAAGTTCAGTGAAGGTGGTGTTGAAGGTGTGGATGAGGATCAGTGAGTCAGAGGAGACTCTGTAGAAGGACAGAGTCCCAGCAGGACAGTCCACATACACTGCTACTCTGTAAGGGACAGAGGAGGAGGAGATGGATGTTTTTCTGTTGTTGTGCCAGACAGAGTAAAGACCAACAACATCTGAGCAGATCAGACTCCAGGACTGATCATTTCCTCCAAACCTACAGTCTTTACTGTTTCCTTTCCTTCTGATTCCTTTGTAACTCACTGATATAGAAACCTTTCCTCTCCACTCAACCTCCCAGTAACAACGACCAGTCAGACCAGTTCTACACAGCAGCTGAGGCCGGTAGTCAAATCTGTCTGGATGATCAGGATATGACTGATCCTCTGTCACATATGTCACCTTCCTGTTGTTGTCAGACAGTTTGAGGTGCTTGTTCACTGAGTTCATGTCCACTTCCAGTTCATAGACGTCTGATGGAGAGAACAAGACACAACACAGCTTCAGTTTATCATCTGTTCATTATCAACAACTTCACGATTCAAACATCAACAACTTTGTGCTTTTCTCCTGGTGTGGACCTGAGGATGAGGCTGATGAAGATCTGCACCAATAAACACATGGAGTGAATAAGGTGTCACTAATGAAACTGGATCATCATCTTCCACGGCAGCACAAAGAAGCTATTCAGTTTTAGAACTCAGATGGTTCACGTCTGCTTTCTGAAACTCTCATCTCCTCCATCAAAGTTGGTCATTAATCTCATTACTATGCCTTTGATTGGTGATTAGAGATCAATGTTGAGACTGAAGAGATGGATTTAGAAACTATCCCCACACTGTTTAAACAAACACGAGTTTATATGTTAAACACTGAGAGTGTTTTGTATTTGTACAGATCACGTTAATGTTTTTGTTACTCTAAGTCCTAAATGGTCCTATTTTCCGTCAGCATCACTTCCATAGAGTGTTTGGTCTCTCCGTCACTCTGCTCTTCTGTAAACCAGGAGAAAACTTTCCTTGTGGGATACAAGCGTTATCCAATGAGGAGAGAGAACGGCATGAAGGGCTGTGTGTGCAGCCAAGGGATGCATCGCGTGAATGTGGTGACGTAGGGACGAGGACCAATAGATCCATGACGAGGGCGGGGACTGCTAACTCATGGTGCGTTCAAGGAAACTCCTAACTTGTGTTTTTCCTTCCTGTGAAGTCATACCAGTTCGATCTGGTACGAGTTCACGGGTCGGAAGTTATGAGAGGCCGTTATAGTGACTTTCACAGGCAACAGGACGGTAAAAACATGAGTTACTGGTTGGAACGCTACAAAGTTGTAGTCGTGACTTGAAGCTGTAACTTACGGTTTCAAAAGCCTGGAACGCAGCATTAGACAAAATGACCGAATCACTGAATTATGCTTTAAATACATGTATTGATTTCAATGAATGTGTTCAGTTGGTTATTTGTGGATTAATTTGGTTGAATTCTAACACCTTTCCAGCCACACTGACAAAAACAAAAGCTGATTCCTGAATGAAACTCTGCAGAAATTAAACTTTGTACATCTGGAAAATGGAAAATCTAGTCGTACATTTGTTCTCATGAATCAAATTTTAAATACACTCACACTTCCTCGGACCAGGTCTCAGTCTCTCAGATCCACAATGGTCCAACCTGGAGGAAGAGAATAAGTCAGGATACGAAGTCAGAGAGACAGAGACATAGTGTGAGAGCTGCTGTTGTCTGTCCATCTGTCCGTACCTGAGAGTCTCCAGTCTCCAGTCTGGATCCTCCAGTCCAGCAGACAGCAGCTTCACTCCTGAGTCTCCTGGATGATTATAGCTCAGGTCCAGTTCTCTCAGATGGGAGGGGTTGGAGCTCAGAGCTGAGGCCAGAGAAGAACAGCCTTCCTTTGAGACTTGACAACCTGACAGTCTGAACACACACACACACACACACACACACACACACACACACACACACACACACGCACACACACACACACACACACACACACACACACACACACACACACACACACACACACACACACACACACAGAAGGAGAGAGACAGAGAGAGAGAGAGATTGAATCAGTGTAAGTTGTGTGTTCTTCAGATAAAATGTTAAACTAAACTGGTGTCCCAATTATGCAAAACTTCCCATTTTATTATTTCACCTCACACACATATGATGCTCACCTGAGAGTCTCCAGTCTACAGTGTGGACTCTCCAGTCCACCAGACAACAGCTTCACTCCTGAGTCCTTCAGGTCGTTGTCCCTCAGGTCCAGGTGTCTCAGATTAGAGGACTGGGAGCTGAGGACTGAGGACAGAGCTTCACAACTTCTCTCTGAGAGGTTACAGCTGCTCAGCCTGAAAGGAGAAAACCCAGACAAAAGGAACCAGTGACAGGAAATATGCTTGTTTGACTTGACAAAAGACAAGAAGTTAATCCAGATGGATAAATGTTCACTTACAGAGCTTTGTTGGAGGCTTTGACCACTGGCAGCAGCCTCAGAAGAGCCTTCTCTGAACCACAGTATTTCCTCAGGTCAAACTCGTCCAGATCTTCTTCTGATGACAGTAAGATGAAGACCAGAGCCGACCACTGACCAGGAGACAGTTTACGCGTGGAGACACGTCCTGATTTCAGGGACTGTTGGATCTCCTCCACGAGAGAACGATCATTCAGTTCATTCAGACAGTGGAACAGGTTGATGCTTTTATCTGCAGACAGATTCTTAGTGATCATCTTCTTGATGTACTGGATGATTTTTGTTTTGTTTTGTGAGCTACTTCCTGTCTTTGACCTTAGACCTTGTAGGAGAGTCTGATTGGTCTCCAGTGAAAGACCCAGGAGGAAGCGGAGGAACAAGTCCAGGTGTCCATTTGGACTCTGTAAGGCCTCGTCCACAGCGCTCTGGTAGAAAGATGTTGATTTGTCTCCAAACACTCTAAACCTAGAGGTTGTTTGTTGTTGTGACATCAGGTTGAGTCCAGAGGTGATGAAGGTCAGATGGACATGAAGAGCAGCCAGAAACTCCTGAACACTCAGATGGACGAAGCAGAACACCTTGTCCTGGTACAGGCCTCTCTCCTCTTTAAAGACCTGTGTGAACACTCCTGAGTACACTGAGGCTGCTCTGATATCGATGCCACACTCTGTCAGGTCTGATTCATAGAAGATCAGGTTTCCTTTCTGCAGCTGCTCAAAAGCCAGTTTTCCCAGAGACTCAATCATCTTCCTGTTCTCTGGACTCCAGTGTGGATCTGTCTCAGCTCCTCCATCATACTTGACCTTCTTCAGTTTTAGATGAACTACCAGGAAGTGGATGTACATCTCAGTCAGGGTCTTGGGCAGCTCTCCTCCCTCTCTGGTCTTCAACAGCTCCTCCAGAACTGTAGCAGTGATCCAGCAGAAGACTGGGATGTGGCACATGATGTGGAGGCTTCGTGAGGTCTTGATGTGGGAGATGATCTCTCTGGCCTGCTCCTCATCTCTGAACCTCTTCCTGAAGTACTCCTCCTTCTGTGGGTCAGTGAACCCTCTGACCTCTGTTACCATGTCAACACACTGAGGAGGGATCTGATTGGCTGCTGCAGGTCGTGTGGTTATCCAGAGGCGAGCAGAGGGAAGCAGGTTCCCCCTGATGAGGTTGGTCAGCAGCACGTTGACTGAGGTGGACTCTGTCACATCAGTCAGGATCTCAGTGTTGTGGAAGTCCAGAGGAAGTCGACACTCGTCCAGACCGTCAAAGATGAAGACGACCTGGAACTGATCAAAGCTGTAGATTCCTGCTGCTTTGGTTTCAGAGAAGAAGTGATGAACAAGTTCCACCAAGCTGAACTTTTTCTCTTTCAGCACATTCAGCTCTCTGAAGGTGAAGGGAAATGTGAAGTGTATGTCCTGGTTGGTTTTGTCTTCAGCCCAGTCCAGAGTGAACTTCTGTGTTAAGACTGTTTTCCCAATGCCAGCCACTCCCTTTGTCATCACTGCTCTGATTGGTCGGGCTCTTCCAGGTGAAGCTTTAAAGATGTCTTCTTGTCTGATGGTTGTTTCTGGTCTGTCTGGTTTCCTGGACACAGTTTCAATCTGTCTGACCTCATGTTCATCATCACTCCCTCCCTCTGTGATGTAGAGCTCTGTGTAGATCTGGTTCAGAAAGGTTTGGTTTTCTGCTTTAGAGGTCCCCTCAAACACACACGGGAACTTCTTCTTCAGGTACAATTTGTGTTGTTGACAAACTGCATCATGACTCTCTAAATGGAGAAAAAAATTAGAATCAGTAGCCTATTTAGTCGGGTGCAAATATGACTTGACCCCCAAGAAATTCTAACAAAAGGTTTCTCAGTTGTTTTTTATAGTATTAGGTGTCCTTAATAACATACTAAAAGTTTACCAAAGTTTGACCACTGGAAAGGTGTTATTTTCAAGATGGCATCCAAGATGTAATGGGTTGAAAGCCCGGGGAGACACCCCAGGTGAATAGGGTAAAATTTTTAACTAACAGATATCACCATGAAACTTCCGAAGTTTATCACTTACATTAAGACAAATATTTTTTGTATTACAAGTTTTGTCAAATTTTATGTTTAAATATGTAAATGAGGCAATACCAAATTAAATATGCAAATTTGCATACTTTTCCAGAACTGAAAACTTAATGGATAAAGCCACTTTCAAAAGTCTTGTTTTATTTTCTTGACACATTAGAGTAAGAAGGTTTTACTGAGGGGATTGATTTTGGATATCTCTTTTCATCACTTTGTAAATGAGAAAATACTGTGACCAGTTTAAAGTCCGTGTAAAGTGAATTCAACAGTTTTCTTCTAAACACATAGGTCATAAATGCATTCCTCTAAAACATGTAAAAAGCATTCCAACCATTTAGATTTGAATTTTGGTGCTATGGGTTCACAAACTGTTTCAAATTTTCTGTGTTCAGGATTTATTGGGCGTATCTAAAATGTACCGCTGCGTTACGTAACGCGGCGGTAACTTGTATAACCCCGCCCCTGCTGCTGTTTCAGCGACCGTTTGCTGCCTCTACAGTTGAAGCTACCAGTCCACTAGCATGGTCTCTGTCTTAATAAAATGTACTAATGCAGACTTTTCAGGTCATTGTAAAACATTTATTTAATCATGTAAATGTAGTGTTACTTGAACATAGTCTATAGGCCTACAGATCCCAGTGGCAGCGCTGCTCTCATATGAAACATGAAGCTCCACTTTTAATTCAAACAAACTAATGAGACACAGTGGGACCAGCCGGTGCCCGGTGGTAAAATTCGAAACAGCCACATCCAGGTGAACCTCTGCAGCGTCTGTCCCACAGCTAACCACCGCAGCAATGGCTACACCGGGAACAATACTGAGGGCCGCCGCTGTCAGCAGCAGCAGAGTCCTGGCAGGGGAGAGCTCTGCATCTCCGTTTGCCCTGTTAGCGTTAGCTCGGCGGCTAGCATTAGCTTGGCGGCTAGCGTTAGCTCGGCGATGCTGCAGTGGCTCGGGATGAACGGGGATAGTCAAGCCGAGCTAACGTGTTAGCTGCGGCGGGGTAGCCGCGGGTCATTCCGACATACCGCCACTCCGACGTTGGCGTCTAGTTGTCGTAATGGCGGCACTTCCATTGATTGAAAACGTCCCACCACTCCGACATTTTCTGTTTCCTTTGTCGGACTGGCGGTACTTTCCTTTTTTTGAAACGTACCGCCATTCCGACATAAGGTCATTAACTATTATCACATCAACCGCCTCCGCCCATCTCTCTCCTCTAACAGCACTGTCACTATGGTCAACGTCACATCCCATCTCCATTATAAAATTCATTATATGACCTATTATTATTAGCCTAGGCTATTATGTTTTTCTACTTGTGGAGAAGACAGTGTTGAGTTCTCCTCCATGGCATGGATTGATATTTTTTGTCTAGTGCTGATTTGTCGGAATGGCAACACGTTTAAAAAAGAAAAAAATACCGCCATTCCGACCTTAGGAGACGAAAATTGTCGGAATGATGGGACGTTTAATTAAAGGTTTAAGTGTTGCGATTCCGACAATTAAGGCCTAATGTCGGAGTGGCAGCATGTCGGAGTGGCAGCATGTCGGAATGGCGATTACCCCCCCATCTTTACGCATGTCTTAAAATATGAGGAGGGACAAAAAAGCCTTGTCGGAATGGCGGGACGAACCTGTCGGAATGGCAGGACGTTTGCATGTCGGATTAGCGGTATGTAGGAATGGTGACATGTCTGAATAGTGGATTGTCGGAATGGCAGTATGTCGAAGTGGCAGCATGTCGGAATGGCAGCATGTAACCCTGCGGCGGTAACGCTATCAGGGTAGGCAGTGGAGATTCATGTGCTGACGGCAGCGGTCCCAGAATATTTCCCTCACTGCTCGGTGTGTATCCGGGACATTCAGATAACAGCTGGACTCAGACTCAAGCTCAGGTGTAGCTCAAACTCGTAGCTGCTCGCGTACGATCATGGATGTATTATATTATATTAACTGGATACCGGACCGGAAAATGGCCGCCGTTCATTTCAATGGAAGTTGCTCGCCTGGCGCATACGCCGAAAAAGTTCCTGACTTCCGGGTTTACTTCCGCGTATCGGGCCCATAGAGCATGCGCAGTTGAGTCACTCCCGTCATGCCCCGGGGCAATGAGAGCGAGCAACCGCCGTTCTGGTTTTGGCGCTGCGCGTTCATGAATCTGCTACTTGAATACAGCCACGGTTACTTGTGGATTTAAGGAATGAGTATTAAGACTTTTACAGAACTCACAAGGACTTTAAAACAAAGATAATGATTTAAAAAGAATGACGGCCGATCGTAGGTTCACTACAATCGTTTATGAACGTTAAGTTGTTTTGACAATTAAAGCTATGGTCTACGATTTGGAGGATATGTAATTATTATTAACACCATTTATACAGTGATTATAGTCCTGTGGTGTGATCTATACAATATAAATAGCAAAAAGAACCAAAAAAATCCATTCAGTCTGTCAGCCCTGAGCCTGCATAGAAATTGACCAATGCGAGCGGGACTGGGCGCGCGGCTCGCATGGGTTCGTATCCTCCATCCAATCCCCTCGTCTCCCCTGCTCCTGCTCGAGCCGCCTCGCCCCACCCCCTTCTGCTTACAAACTACAAGTAGTTGTAACCACTCTAAGCTGCTCGGCCACAGACACATGAACCCGTGAATTCAAGCCCGCTTCCCCTCCACCCCCGGTCGGCCTGCCGCTGAAAGCCCACTAGGATTCAGAGAAGCACAGTACAGAAGCACTGAATGTTTTGCTGTCCTTATTACTGATACTGGAGCCGCATCGAGTCTCCCTGATCCTCAGCTGCTGCAGCCTGTCTGACCGGGGTGCTCTACACGCTACACACCGCTGCCCTGTGGAGCTAACCCCGTCCTCCTCCTCTCCCCGACAGCAGCCTGAGCGGGTCTCTGTACTTCGGTGCCGCGGAGCTACAGACCCCGGTCTTTCTGCTCCTCTTCCGCAGGCACAGCACCATGTGCCCGGTCACCCAGCGCGAGCAGTCTCCCTGTAGCATGAGGCTGTGCTAATGGCTGCTAATAGCGGCGCTGCCCGTACCAGCGGTCGCCGCCGTGGTCCCCGGCAACGAGACTGCGGTGGCAGCGACGGCAACTGACCCCGCTTCATTACCGGCAGCTGGTGCACAGCGGCGGCATCGGGACTGGCGCCGCCGCTATTAGTACGGTAGGCTAGCGCCGAGCACAGCCGAGCTACACAGAGACTCTTTGCGCTGGGTGACGCAGGAAGAGTCGGGACCTGGAGCTCCACGGCGCCACGGTGCAAGAGACAGCGGCGGAGCTGAGTTTATGTTGAACAGGTAATCTTTGGTTTTATTGTGGAAGTTGTGACTGTGAATATGACAAATCACTCGCATTCAAAGCCGTGTTTGGTGTCTGCAGGCAGCAGGCTTGTTGCTTGCTCGGCTCTGTTCTGCTGGGGGGCGTGGCGCGGGGAGGCTCCGAGGGGCGGGCCATGCGAGCTCGGAGGGGAGGGAGGGAGGGTGCTTTTTTTTCCAAATTTTCTCATCCTCTTTCAAAATGTAGACCATAGCTTTAATTAATATACGATGTTACACTGAAAACCAGTCAGTCCGAACCTGTAGAGCTTGAATCACAATGGAAAATAAATCATAATGAACTGTATTTTGTGCGTTTTAATGAGAACTTCATGTTAAACGTGACAGACAATGGCTTCTTACCTTTTTATATTGAAGTCTTCAATGTAAAACAAGTTGGATGTTATCATAAAGTCACACATGGTTTATTTTTTATCAGCCACACTGATTAAAATAAGAGCTCATATAGGCCTAGTTTAGCATTACAATATTAACACAACACGCAGAATGTCAGTGTCCACTGCTGTTACAGAACGAGGTATTTTCTTATATAATGCCCCAGACACAGCAGTAGGCTATGTGTTGGATTTAGTTGGGAGAAGAAGAAAGAAGTCACAGGCATGTTTGTTGGTTTTTTCCAAACAATTTAATAATATGATTATGAGTTCGAGGCCCAGTTCTAATCCGCCCCCTAAAGACTCAAGCCCTGAACCCTAACTGACTTAAGTGACGTCAGCTCTAAGTGACAGAGTGTGAGAGTCTGTGAGGGTCCAGATGCTGTGAACATAGATATAAAAGGGTAGATGCCGCATTCCATACTGCCGAACAGCGCCGACATGCGTCTGCTGGCAGCCATTTTAGGCAGGGTATAAGTTCTAAAGAACTGACGTTCTACACGCTGTAACCATGGTAGTAACCCCAGATTTGATTAAATCTACTCATAAACGTCATTTACGCTGGGGGCGTTAACGATCCTAGAAGCAGCCGAAACAGTGCACGGCGCAGAGCTTCATATATGGCGGAGCCAACTCGCAACAATGTAGCTTCAATTAAGTAGTCAATTAATCGTCGTGACGATTGGACAAAAAAGCACTTACCCACTCTCACCACACGTTACCTTGACAACAAAACGTTGTTGACTCCGGTCTTGGACTGATAATTTACCATACTTATAACATCACAAGGTGTGTGAGGGAGGCGGATTATTAAAAAAAAGTTCCTGGATCAGATCTGATCAAATGATCATCACTAATCACAAACTGTAGCTACACGTTACTGACAGTAAACTTATTCGTTTTTTTTTTATCTCTTTCTTTCTTCTTTTGTTGTTGCTCCTGTTCATTAACAATAAAGAGACTGGCGCAGCTCTCCGTCCACGTCTGATGATTTTTATTTTTATTTTAACACTTGCGTTCCGACGGCACCCCTGTCATGGTTTTACCAAAGCGGTTCAACCGCTCTGGGTTTGACTTCACAACGCTATGAACTGTGGGTAATTCCCTTACCCAAAAGTCAGCATCGATGCTGACTTACGGTAAGGGGGCAGTAAGGGCTCATTCACTGACTCACTGACTTGATGATCTGACAACGGAACAGCCCTCACACACTCACGGACTTCCCGTGAACGCGCCTCTAAGTCAGTGAGTCCGTGAGGGGTCGGATTGGAACTGGGCCTAAGTGCTCATTTAGCATACTGACACTGAACACACACACACTGACAGTGAGGAGGAGGAGGACGTCGTCCAGGACGGTTCTTCCTCCCGGTCCCGGTGGAAGACGGCCGGGGAGCAGCTGCACCGTCAGGCCACACGACACACACCGACCAAGTCTGGAGAAGTCTCGGTTTACATTTCACCAGCATAGCATTAATTAAACCGTAAACTAAATTAACGTGGACGTTGTGAACGGATCCGAGCAACAGGTGTTGAATATCAGCCGCGATGAGACACTGTTAACACACAGACACACATACAGCATTAATGATTTATCAAGCTAAAATTACTTAAAAATATGAGTTTTACAAAACAGTCCGGTTTCACGTCAGTAAATCCAGTCAATACGAGGCGATCTCATCAATTAAACGTTACGTTTAAAAACAAAAGCTGACAAGAGACTAATAACAGATATTAACTATCATAAGTTAAAGCTGTACAGAAATGGCCGTTTGTCGCGTCTGTCGCGCCGAGTTGTGCCGAGCTGCAACACGACTTTACCCGAGTGAGGAACGCGGATTTGATTGGTTGTTACCGAGCGGGCGGGATGTTCAAAGCTTGGGGCGAGTCCGAGCTCCGTGTGTGTGTGCGTGTTTCAGACGTTTGAATGACAGACGACAGATCCAATATCAGTGGCTTTTGAATCGTGAGCAGGCTGACGTATAATCCGTGCGCCTGCATTGTCCAATGAGAAAAAAAAATACAACACTTTCATCCCGGATTTATTAAAAAATAGAATTTTGCACAAAGTTTGGCCTACAACGTCTGTTAGATGAGTTTTTACATTTATTTGATGACCCAGAGTGGGCTAAACTTCAGTTTTCTTTTCTGTACACCTTTAAACTAACTCGATGTGACCAAACAAACACTCACCTTTGAGCCGTGTTTTCCACTTTCCTGAGTGATTTTTCTGCCGGACAGCGTCTCATTAGTTTCAACCATCCTTGGTCCCGAGACTCACACGACCGCGCTTTGGGAGTGCACGGACACAGCCGTGACGTCACACCCAGAAAGAGACTTTTCCTTGGCTTTTCTGGCCGTTAGAAAACATTTTTGACGGATATAAAGTCCATGACTTAAAAATATAGAATACAAAGATTAGTAGCTAATTAGCGGAGGTTACAGCTGGAGGTGTCCTGTGAACCGTTTTAGAGGCTTCTCTTTTACTATTGCGGTCGAAAAAAGCTTTTTGGGCCCCATGGGATTTTTTGTTGCAGTACCACGGCTGGCCACTGGGAAAAATCGGCGTGCCTGCTGAGTGGGAGACCGGGGGCCTGCGTACGATGTGACAGTTAGCAGTGGCATCAGCATAGTTAGCTGGGAGGCCGTTTGATTGACAGCAAGTGGGCGTGGCTTCTGTGCCTGCAGCAGTCATCCAGAGCTGCGAAAACTGCCTCATTTAGTCATGATTTTAAAACCTAATTTCACCTACTAAACAAATTTTTCTAGCATCCAAAATGGGAAGGATGGTTAATAGGACATATATCTGGGATGTGATTAACTCAGAAGACGAATCCAGTGTCACTTTACATGGACTTTAAGTCTTGAAAGGCCGTTTTCTCAGAAAGAGTTTTTCAGATTCTGAGCTAAAAAATTTCCACTTCAGCAGCACTTACACACTCCAAACCTTCCAGTTTGATCATTTTCCATATTCTGAAGGTTTTTACAGAGGGGATTGTTGATATATCATTCACAGCCTCATTTATTCAATATTTTAGTCCTGAACACATGGCGAAATGGCAAATTTGATTTATTCAGGGCAGGTGACAGTATTTTCTCATTTACACAGTGATAAAAAGAGATATCCAAAATCAATCCCCTCAGTAAAACCTTCTCACTCTGCCAAGAAAATAAAACAAGAAAGTGGCTTTATCCATTGTTAATTTTTCAGTTCTGCAAAGTATGCAAATGAGTGCATATTTAATTTGGTATTGCGTCATTTAACGCGTTAAGAAAATTAATCGCATTTAATCACGCTTATTTTTTCACCACGAAACGTTTCTCACTGGCTGAGTTTCAGGCGTACTGATCACTGCAAGGGAGAGAGGAGGTGAAAAGATTTACAATGCTGCCCTTTCATCCCTTCCCAGGAGATTCAAAAACTTAGCCTCAAAGAATAACAACTTTTCACAAGTGTCATGTGACTCCAACGACTGTCGTTATAACACAATAGAGCACTAACGAAGTCGAAACCAACTTTCCACCAAAGACAGTCATTCAACGACTGTCGTTAGCACTTGGAGCACATGGCCCACACAAGAGATTGGGTCTCCACACCAGAAAGTTGGACCAGTCCCAGCCTGGTCAGATGCTACATGACCTGATGAAGCCTCTTGGGGGTCAAACATCTTCCCAGACAAATAACCAAGTCCAGTTGCGTTCGATTTAAACTCCTTTTGAAATTAATCGATGATTTGCATCCCTAGTCTGTTGGTCTTGGTTAAGTACCACCTTGAAAAAAACAATGTTTTGTTGCTTAAGCTTCTGTATTCAGTCAGTACGCTAAAATCCATGTGAAAAAAATGTTTTCTCACTGTTCTCAGGTCAAATATTTATATGTGATTAAAATGTGATTAATTGTGTAATTAATTACAAAGCCTCTGATTAATTAGATTAAATTTTTTTATCGATTCCCGGCCCTAATTTAAACATAAAATTTGACAAAACTTGTAATACAAAAAATTATTATTTGTCTGAATGTAAGTGATAAACTTGGGAAGTTTCATGGTGATACCTGTTAGTTAAAAATTTTCACCTATTCACCTGTAGCGTCTCTCTGGGCTTCAACCCATTACATTAACATTAGGATGCCATCCTAAAAATGACTCCTTTCTAGTGGTCAAACTTTGATAAATAGTATGTTATTAAGGACATCTAATACTATAAAAAACAACTGAGAAACCTTTTCTTTTAGGGTTAGGTGTTTGTTTGTTTTTAAATAAATGCACCCGACTAATTCTAACATGCAGTAACTGCACATAAAAATGTCTGTTATAATTTAAAGAAAAAATATTAAAAAATATTAAATATTTGTAAGTTATTTCAGTCAATCATCTTTGATAAAAATGACTGGTGTTGGACTGGTGTCCATTTCATTGGAAATCCTGATCAGTCACCTTTACAAGAAGGTACAACTTGTTATGATTGTGAATCCATGGAATGACAGCAATTGAACACTTGTGGAAATCGGCTTGGGCATGCTGTCCATGCTAGAGTGACCAACACTAGCACATTCTACAACGCTGGTTGACCTTCAACAACTCCTGTATGAGACGTCATCTAAATGTGACCAGGCCAGTGACCATCATGTTGAGTTGCCAAGCTGTTGTTTTCCACACAACGGTGAGGTCATATACAGTACAGTCTAAAATGAATAAAGTGTAAAAATGGCACTGGTGTTGTTTTTTCCACATGTGGGAAAGTGCAATCATCCAGTCGGCCAAGCAAGTCTGGGCGCATGGTGAGTCAGTCATACATCTGTGACTGACACACACCTGGCAGCACAGGAAGCTCAAAATAAGAGTAAATACCAGCAGGAGAATATTGTGTGGGTTTTGGTACATTTTTTAGGGGCATTTGTGAATCATGAGGTGCCAAAACGCAAATGACAGCTCAGGGATGATGAGATGGACACAGGTCCCCGAACGTATGTTTTGCCTCATGCTGGCGGACCACTTATTTATAGAAGCTTGTTCATCCTGTTAAATGCAGCGTCTGTTGTCTGTCTGACTTCTGTCCGAGTTCATGTGAATGCAACATCAAGAATACGTTCCAATATGCAACCGCACTGCTAGATGGGGGTAAATTCTACTTACTGGGGCTTTAAGGGGAGAAATGGTTGACTGAAATAATGTTTGAGGAGTTTATTTCACTCATCTCTTCAGATACTAGAAAATGTTCCATTCTTCACAAATCTTTAGAGAAATCCTCTTACTGATCTGCAGACAGTCAGCCACCTCCTCCCGCCTCCTAGTTGTTGGAAATCTGTGAAGTCAAGGGATACATTTAGGGAAAATGTACCTGGGGTCCAGTGATGTGCAGTCAGGGGAGGTAGGTGAGGTAATGCCTCACCTAGGCTGTCAGAAAAATTAAATTATTTAGTTAAAACAGATAGCCTATTGGCCGCGTTTCCCAGATTCGTTAAGAAGCTTTTAACTGCTAAGATCTTCTTTGGAGTGAAAGAAGGACGTGTTTCCCAGACTCGCTCTTAGCCAAAGAAGATCTTTCACTAAGAAGGAAACGTAAGATTGATCTGACCCACTCTTTCGAGTCTTCTTAGCGGCCGGCGCTCACATATTCAGCCGCATAAGGCAAATCAATACCACACTAAGCAAGATATTTAAACGGTGCTCATCATATATATGTTTAAAACATATTAAATTGTGTGCTGACATAAAAAATAAAATAAGAACAATAATAATCTAAATATGAGGAATAACGTGTGCTCTGCACATCAGGCACACAAATGAAATTAATCATCATGACTATCATTAATCATCATTTTTATGCACACATCCACGTCCCACATCGGCATGAATATCAAAGACACAATTGTTCTAAAATCAACCCCTCGTGTCGCTGTTGCGTCGTGTTTTTATGCATTGGGGAGCTTCTTGGTGTGCTGTGGGCATCGCAAGCAAGGGTCAGTGTCACAGAGTGTGGCAGCCGTGACACCGATCCTCCTGACCTGTGCCATGTTATGCTGGCACCAAAAAGACTGTCGCGCATTAACACTCTCCTGCCTAAATATATACGTATGTATTGATCATTCAATGATGATGACAAAAGAGTTGTCCACCAAAATAATTTTCGTTTGGGTGGATACGAACCCAGACCACGACAAGCTTAAAGTTGCAGTGGGGATACTCTATCAAGTGAACTATTTGCTGCCCTTGTATCATTTACTTATTGTGCTTTCACCGTTTCCAGAGTTGTCTGGCTGTAAAGTTTGTAAACCAGCCTCTGCCCACCTATTATTATTTTTTTCACACACATCAACACGGTTGCATGGTCACGCGGCTGTGTTGTGTCATCTATGGACAGTCCGTCACTGCCCGTGACCAACACGGCAACAACAGAGAAGTTTCTAATCAGGCCCGCGGACACCGGGACCTAGCTGTGTTAATCCCATGTCTGGCGAGTGGAAATCCCGTTTTCAGTTTATTCATCGCTCGTCAGCGCAGCTGCGCTTGTCCCTGTGTGTGATTTATGTGTTTATTAAGTGGCAGGTGACATAATAATCGATTTTCCTGGCATCGATTGATTCAGTTTCAGTACCGTGGTGGTGGACAGCTCCCGTTAAGAGCTTCTTAAGAAGCTTCTTTGGTGTGATCTTAAGGATCTCCTAAGAAGGCAGTTAAGAAGACATCTGGGAAACATTCATATCTTAGTGCTCCTTCTTAGCCGAACCCTTCTTTGGAGCCTTCTTACATCCTTAAGAACGATCAAATCTGGGAAACGCAGCCATTAGCGATCCGGTCGTTTTGTCTAATGCTGCGTTCCAGGCTTTTGAAACCAAGTTACAGCTTCAAGTCACGACTACGACTTTGTAGCGTTCCAACCCGTAACTCATGTTTTTACCGTCCTGTTGCCTGGTTAAGTCACTACATGTATAACGGCCACTCGTAACTTCCGACCCGTGAACTCGTACCAGATCAAACTGGTACGACTTCACAGGAAGGAAAAACACGGGTTACGGGTTGCCTTGAACGCACCATGAGTTAGCAGCCCCCGCCCTTGTCATGCATCTATTGGTCCTCGTCCCTACGTCACCACATTCACGCGCATCCCTTGGCTGCACACACAGCCCTTCATGCCGTTCTCTCTCCTCATTGGATAACACTTGTATCCCACAAGGAAAGTTTTCTCCTGGTTTACAGCAGAGCAGAGTGACGGAGAGACCAAACACTCTATGGAAGTGATGCTGATGGAACAACATTCCGATGACTAATGCAATATGAGGTTTAATTATAATTTTTTTACCACAGGTTTAAATGTGTCAGCATGTGATGATTTTCATAATAAACCCAACACTCAACCAAGTTTACCTCTGGCCAGGCAGCACCTGTAGAAGCCACTCACTGTCTCGTCGTACTGTATTTCAGAGCAGAGGCACAGTACTGAATGTGATTGCTCCAACCGACAGCGTTAGCAGTAAAGCAGCTAAAAGTCTGCTGTAGCGCTGTTAATACGTCACTTATTAATTTTTAATATTTTTTCCATGCGAGAAATTCACAGTTTAGAGCCCTAATCCTAGACGGTTGCGTACCAGTTTATGTTGAAGTCACCAACAATTATTATCTCTTTGTTAATGGTCCAATCGACAGATAGCAAAAGTCCAGTGTACGTCGTAGCAGCAGTGTGACACCAGTACATTTAACCGCATTTATAACTTGACACACAAGGAAGGAATGAGCCTGTGCATATATTGGAACAGCCTGCCATGGCTCATCTTGTCAGGGGAGTCAATATAGACGTTTAAATCATTTTTCACTAGCATTCAGTTGTTTATTTATAGCTTATTTATATTTTATTGCATTGTAATATGGTATTTTGATAATGGCATGTTTTTATTTATCTGTGCAGCACTTTGGTTGTTTTTAAAGTGCTCTGTAAAGTTTGAGGAAAGTTGATGTTTTACAGATGTTTTCTATGAATACGACATGATGAAGCAAAATTGAGAGCTTTTATAATAAGGTTTTACCTTTCTGAGACATCACGCTGAACCATAGACCGGTCACTCTTCATGGACACACAGCTGGGGTCATCAGACTGTTGTCCACTTTTAAAAACATCGGGTAAAAACATGGACTGGTCACTCTTCATGGACACACAGCTGGGGTCATCAGACTGTTGTCCACTTTTAAAAACATCGGGTAAAAACATGGACTGGTCACTCTTCATGGACACACAGCTGGGGTCATCAGACTGTTGTCCACTTTTAAAAACATCGGGTAAAAACATGGACTGGTCACTCTTCATGGACAAACTGCTGGGGTCATCAGACTGTTGTCCACTTTTAAAAACATCGGGTAAAAACATGGACTGGTCACTCTTCATGGACAAACAGCTGGAGGCAAGAGAGTCTTCTCTCTGCTTCTTGTTGCTTGTAACAAGAAGGAAAATAACAAATAATGAGATACTGAACCTGACAATGACCCAAATAAACATCAAATCACATGAGAAATCAAGTTGGTTTTCACTGATGCTGCCCAGTATCACCAAGAATGTCTAGTAGGGTTGCAAAGGGGCGGAAAATTTCCAGTAAATTTCCAGAAACTTTCCATGGGAAGTTAAGCTGGGGAATTTTGGAAATATTCCAAATTGGAAATTTTCCATGGGAATTTCTGAATTTATGCGAATCTATAGGAATTATTGGGAATTTATGGGAATTAACTGTAAATTGGGAGTCATTTAAACAAACTGTATCATATACAAACATTAATGTAAGTTTTGTTTTGTCAAGCCGACATCCATGCAAAATAATACAATTACATTTCAACAGATTTATTTGAGTAGAACTTTATCAAGATTTAATTCTTGTATGAACAATCAATTATTTTACTGAACAACAAAAACATGAATCTTGAGTAAAATATTAGTAAGGGCCAACCTTCAATTTTGTAAATTTTGGATTTATTCCTGTTTATTCCCGTATATTCCCATGGAAAGTTACAACTTTGAAAATGTTGCAATGTCAAGTAAGCGCAATAAAAACAAACACAAGAGCGGCAGTATGAAGATATGAGCTGTGAAGAGTCAGTTAGAGATCCTCATCTCACCTTTGAGCTTTCTTCTTCCTCTTGGTCTGGCTCTCATGTTCCCCCCTCAGAGTGGTTTTAGAGGGAGGGGCCCCCTCCTCTCTGTCCTCACACTGGTCCATAGCAGAGCCCCCACCTTCACACAGACACAACAACAGCCTTCATCACAACAAGACTCACGTCATAATAATGGCTGTCTTAAAGGTCTGTACACCTTTAACATCCAGTGGACAAGACTGGAAAAGTGAACAACACAGGAAAATACAGGATTGTTCCAAGAATGTGTAATTTTTTTCTATATTGTGTAAGTTCCAATTGTGTTTTATACTGTTTCTGATTGAATGTCTTTTTATTTAATGTGAAGCACTCTGTGTACACATACTATGAAAGGTGTTATTTAAAAAAAAACAAAAACGTTTTACTTACTAATTTTGACTGCAATGTTAATAATTGATGTGGTTAATCCATACTGCTTCTGTGATACTGTACATTCACTCTGTTAAGATGTATAATTTTAAAACATTTTCAATCTGGATGTCATCACATGAAATACAATGTTCAAACACAAATAATGAAAAAGTCCTTAAAGATTTCACTAATTATCTTTCTTAAATCAAACTACTGTTGATTCTTCCTCCAAGTAACAATAACATATACAGGACATCGTCCTTTGACCTTTGACTGTCACTGAATATGTCTTTGCTCTTGAACAGATTCATCTAGGAAGGGAACAAGGCTCCAGTGAAGACAAGTCTGTACTAGTGTTGACTGTTGACACAAGTCCAAACATCATATCATCCATTTTGACCAAAGCTGCTCAACCAGTTCTCTGTCACTCTCTTTTTTTTAAGTTTTAATGTTGTTGTCTCAGGTTACAATCAGACCTCTGTTGCTTCTATCAAACACTGTGAAATAATTCAGGAACTGTGAATAATTCCTAAATTATCATAACTCACAACACACATTCATACCAATATTTGACTCAATCTGAAATACTCATTAAGCATCAAATACTTTTTAGTCAAACAGTGATAATAACAAAATGTGACCACATCCTGTTCATCAGACATTTGAAGATTCTCACCTGCTGAACTCTCTTCAGGTCGACTTTCACACACTTTCCACGTTCATGTGTCGATGAAATATTTGGAGAAAAGAAGCTGCTCCGTCTTCTTTGTTAGTGCTGTATGTGAGCATTTAATCTGATAAGAAGTCATATCCTCATAACTTCAGAGCCAACACCTAAAAAAACGTCAGACTGACATTAAAGCCCGTCTAATCTGTTTAACTCTTTCACTGCCACCCCTTTTCAAACCGAAACCAAGTTCCATAAATAATAATACATAGAAATATTTACTTTAAAAAAAATCATTTTATTTAAGTCAAATAATTATTTATTTTTTTTAGCATGGAAATAGTCTTTTAAATTATTCTGTGTTGCCGCTCTTATAAGGATAAAAAAAATATGACAGTAGCCTACAGTAACGCCATTAGCCGAGCCGTGTCGTGCCGTACTGTACCAGTGGAAAAGTGCCATAAGTTTCAGCCCTGTCCACTTGTCGCCTATCCTCCACACACACACCTCACAGTGACAGTCCTTAGACGAGACATACAAACACACAAAAAGGAAGCGAACCACAATAAAGTAACTTCTCACAAGTTTCAACACAAAATGCAACAAGTAAATAATTTGTTAGAATGTTTTACCAGCTTTGGAGCAACGACGAGAGCATGTTGTTTTGATGAGCAGCTGGAAGTCTAGTCGGTCAAAAAAGGGAAGTGACTGCCTTGAAAGAGAAGAGTAAGTGGCGCTGTCCCATTTCTCCATATTTGGCTCTGTGCGCTTGGATATACACACTCTGGTGATGTTTCGCTGGCGGAAACGTATATTTGCATAGTGTCCAGCATGTAGGCCTATGTAGGGATATGTAAATACAATCGGGACTTGACAAGGTGCAGTCTGTACCGTTGTGCACAGTTGCGCAACTATGATGACACAGCACAACAACATGTTTTAACAAACAACAGTGCTGCTAGGTCACAGTCTCATGATAGCTATAGCCTACACGTAGGATGAAATTCATAGATATACAGTATTTCACGTGTGTTTTTTGTATTTTGTCCTGTTTTTTCATTTCATTTCATTTATTTCAAACCAACAGAACCACAACTCTCGTACTACAGAACAAGAACAGAAAGTTACAGGACACCATTGAACAGAACAAACACTCCAACATTCCAACAACAGACACTATAACAAAACAAAACAAACACTGTTTGAAAAGGGGATGGCAGAAGCAATAGTTTCCATCCCCAGCCAACACACATATAACAAAGACAATCACAAAGTTACTCCCTTATACCCCTCATCCCCTCAATCATTTCATTTCATTACATCAATTTATCTCCTCTTCCCTTTTATACATTTCAAAGACTGCTTTTCTGTACTTACTTTTAAATTGACTGACACTTTGACTAAGTTTAATTTCGTCTTCTAAACTGTTCCACAGAATAACCCCTCCAACAGAAACACACATACTTTTAAGAGATGACCTTACACTTTGTTGTTGCAGTTTAAGTTTTCCTCTTAAGTCATACCTTTTACAACCTTCCCTGTCATGAAATAATTTTTGAATTATACTTGGAAGAAGATAGTTTTTCGCTTTATGCATGATAAGTGCAGTTTTCAGTTTGACTAAGTCAAAAAATTTTAATGCAGAGGCCTTAAGAAAAAGTAGATTAGTGTGATCATTGAACCTGACATTGAAAACTGTTCGTATGGCTCTTTTTTGTAATATAAATAGAGGCAAGAGGTTGGTTTTATGAAGCTAAGCGAAAGTTCAGACAGGAAGACTATCTCTTTAAGCACAAGCTCATCTAGAGCTCACCCTCTATCTTCTCGCTCCACCCTCTCCACCTATTTCGTCCAATCACAGGCTGCCTCATCTTCTCTCTCCCACCAATCAGTCTCTAGCGTCAAATTTAAAAATGTTCTCTTCCTCTGCAGTCGTCCCGCTGTCATTCAGCAAAACTCGCAACCCACCTCCACCCCATCACCACCTTCACCTGATGCCGACCATCTTCATCAGGATCTCCGGCCAGAAGTCTACCACCACCACTGTCTAGGCCCGGGGGGTCATCTTCCTCAGATGCAAGCTCTCACCCATAGATCATTACTACACGATGATCTAACCCCCGGCGTCTAAGCGCCAAAAATATATTTGCATGCACAATAAATGTAACTTCATTTTTCAGCCCGACTTTGTTCTTTATTAGTCTCTCCTGATTGAAATACGCATTACCCCAGACTTCCACACAGTAGCCTAACTCAAATATGGCAAAACAAAAGAATAATATAAAATAAGTAGAGACTGTTGGTTAAGCATGAACCTAGATCGCCACATAACACCCACACTAGGCTGTAGGCTGTAGGCTTTTTATTTTCATTTTTTTCATTAGGCTACATTACACACACACATATGCAGGCGCACGCACACGATAGCCATAAATTGCACCCACAAAAGCTGTACCGTATCCATAGCAACCAAAATGATTGCACATCTTTATTGTTGTGTGTGTCTGTGTGTGTGGATGGATGGAGGGGGTTGACAGAGGTGAAAAGAGGGAACTGACTGTCTGTATCATCTTGAAATGTCCGACCAAGTTGCAGTTAACTTTGGCTTTCACGTGTCATTACCCTGACTACCTCTGACCATCAGTTCCAGCAAATATGACCCGAACTGAACTGAATAATAGTTCACCAAAAAGTTAAATTCAATCATTGACTCAGAGTTTACTCGCAACAACAGCCTTTAGGATTCAGGACATTTTTACAGCCAAAACAGTAGCCTATTGCACTGTGACGATTTTGAGTCGGGCCAATGCAAGCGTGAATCGTGTGAGTAGACAAATTGAATACAGTTGGTGAACTGTTCCTTTAAATTTTGATATTTACTGTATATATTTTTTTCAACTTTTAGTTTTCCAAAATCTTTCCACTGGATACATCATTTCAATTGAGAAGGATGATTTCATATAAATTTGATAGTATGAAAAAAAAAAAACAAGAAAATCTAATATTCTTGATGTGTGTGATTTCATGTTCATGAGGAAATAGTTCAATTTCTCAACAGACTGAAGTGAGGAATCCTTTTTTCTACAGCATACACTGGGCAATTCAATTCAAATATCCTATAATGTTCAGTGGACTTCTAGTTTGTAGATGAAGATTACAGAAAAGAAATAAACAAGGCTAAAAAAAAAAAGGTTTATTGTTGTGGTGGAAGGTCAAGGCACTCGCTCAAAATATAAAAAAGCCACAAAAAACGAGTTGGCTTTCCGGCTTGTGCAGGTCCCGCCCCCTCTGGTTCCTGATTGGCTGTTGAGTTTCCGTCTCAGTCGCTGATTGGCTGCGCTGGGCGTTTGAGCGGAGTCAGGAAAGAGACTGAGAGAGAGGAGGGGGAAGAAGTGCTAGCAGCTAAAAACAACAGGTAAAAACATGTATTCAGGATAAAAACTCGTGTATGTGAAGTAGTGATGGTGAAACCGAAGCTTTCTGAAGCACTGAACCACTTTGACACAGTTGCCCCGAAAGTGATGCACTGCTTCGAAGCATTCGATACAGTCAAAATAGTGCCATCTGCTGGCTGTTGAGGGAATAATTGACAATACGTCATGACGTCATGACTGTCACGAGCAAGTCTCATTCATTGTTTCATTCAGTTTTTAATAAAATTTATGTTCTCTCACCAAACTTGTGTCATAATGTTACTGTAGTCAATCTAAACATTAAAAAGAGAATGTTGGAATATAAGTCTGATATAGTGAGTGCCTGATTTATTGGAGTCTAGCTTTACGAATCATCATCTGAAGGATTTTTATGTTTATGCAACCAGAGTGGTGATCACTGTGAGACAAGGCTTTGTGTAACGTTTAAAAGATTTTATTGATGAAACATTTGTACTGGTCTGGGGGCGATACAACCCCCAAAGCACTGAGATATTGACAAGCCCAGCCCACTCGAAATCACCGCGGAGCTGCTCGACAGAACGAGGCCTCGTTTGGAGCAGTCACGTGATTTCTGGCGTGCTGAAGCAGCGATCGAAACACCGCCGGCCGACACTTCCGGTTCATTTTGCTCGAGTGGCTGCGTTCCAAAAACAGTTTGAGTCACCCTCGCTCACTCGCCCTCAGCCCTTGCTATGACATCACACGGAGGCCACTTGGAGGGCGGAGGGAATGTGGGTGGAGGAGGAGTGAAAGAGGTAAATGGAACACACCTGCCCTCGTTCACTAAAGCCCAATTTACACCAGGGGCGTCAGCGACGCGGAACGTCAGCGGCGCGGTCGCCGCTGCCGATAGGTTCCACTCTAATCAATATTAATATTTACACCCGAAGCGCTGCGACACGTCTCAGCAGCGTCTCAGCCGCGTCTCAGCCGCGGCTCTCCGCGCCGCAGCGCTATCAATCAGTAGCACTTCTATTTTTGACGCTGCCGTTGCTAAATCGCGTCAAGCTCAACAGAGCCGATCGCGCCAGACAGGAAGTCAGACACGATGTCAAAGTAAAACACTTCCGCCGCCTTTCAAAATAAAACACAACATGCACGTCATCTAACTTCACAACATAGATACACGTGTATGACTTCACAACAACATCACGTCATGAACGTTACCGGTGTTACCAGGACAACGGTCAATTGATCAGAGGGTCGGACACCGGGACACGGCAGGATGGACGATGAGCGATTGATCGTTGAAGTGGAAAAGCACAAAGTAATCTATGACACAACGCATCCTTTTTACAAGGACAACGGACGGAAGGACAAAGCCTGGAACATAATTGCAACAATTTTGGGAGTGGATGGTGAGTATTAAAGATGCTACAAATGTGATTGTAAAAACCGTTAACTGCCGTTGAGTAGGCTATCTGTAAACTATTTAAACTACCGCTGAGTCGCTGTAAACTTTTTAATTGAAGGCTATTTGTTAATATAGCACATTACCTATTTCTTACCCTGTCCTGATCAGTGCAAAGTCACTGAACATTTTTAATGACTCTATGAAATATTCGTTTTCTTTAGAAGTAGGACTGAATAACTTAAGCTTTTGTAGACTAGCCTACTTGTAGCCTAACCTTTTTCTTTTTTCTTTTTTTTTAAACTTTCTGGAAAGAGGAAATACACAGAAGAGATTTCACACAGCAGTGGTATTAAAGGTGTAGCCTATACATATGTAATACTATTATATAATTAGGCTACCTATTGAAAATGTAACTAACTGCCCATTGTTAAATATTGTTGAAATAATCAGCTGTGGGGGAAGTGTATCAACTTTCAGTCATTTGCAATGGGGTGCTGTTGACACTACGTTTTGTGAGGTAACAGGCTAATTTTTAAATGTTTTATTTACAATCAATGATGCCACCTAGAACAGTAAATCTGCAATGAGAATTGAAAAAAACAGTTCAGTTCAGGTTCATTTATTTAGCACACAAAAAAAGCATATAGCTACTGCTGCACAAGGAGGGAACAAAGTCCTAGACGGACTTCTACTACATGTCATATGCAGACAACATACTGTACATGAGCTCAACAAATACAGAAGACAATAGATCAAATTTACATATATATACATTTTTCACACCTTTACCAAAAAAAAAAAGCTTTTAAACCATCCTGTCCTGCCAGGATACACTGCCTTGTGGGGAGCTGAAATAGGTTGAGAAGATCTCCCTCACATGACAAGCCTCTCTGGAGGCCCTGTTTCCTCCCATGTGGCGCACGGGTGGCAGGTTTCTCCCCTGTTGCTCTGCCTCCTCCAGCAACCTCATATTCTCCCTCGGGGCAAGCAGAAAGTTGTGGAGGATGCACACAGCCACAACTAGGGTGTCCACATGTTGTGGGTGCAGGTTGATCCTGCGAAGCAGCACTCTCCACCTAGATGAGAGAATGCCAAAGGCGTTCTCTACCACCATCCTTGCCCTTGAAAGTCTGTAGTTAAAGACTTTCTTCTCGTGATTTAGGTTCAGTCCAGGGAATGGTCTCATAAGGTATGGCTTCAGTGGAAAGGCTGCATCACTACCATGACGTGTGGCACATCCCCTAAGTCAGCAGCGCCAGGCAGAGGAGTACTGGGTGGCACATTCAGAGACTTTGACTCCATTCCTCTCCCAAGTGCTGACCCAGCATACACACCACCATCACTGGTCCTTCCAAAGTCCCCCACCTGAATGACCCTGAATTTGTAATTAGAGTCAACAAGTGCTAACAGCACTACGGAGAAAGTTTTCTTGTAATTGAAAAACTGACTCCCGCTACGTGGTGGGGCTTGAATGGTCACGTGTTTTCCATCTATTGCTCCAAGACAGTTTGGAAAGTTCCATTTCTTCCAGAAGCCGTCAGCCACTTCCTCCCATGCACCTTGTGTTGGCCTGGGCAGGAACCTCTCCATCATGGTTTTCACAATGGCAGCACACACCATGTGCACTGACTTCATCACTGTTGTGTGCCCCAGGCGGTAGCTATATGCCAGACTCAGTAGGGAATCCCCGGAAGCCATGTATCTGTGAGGGATGAAGCACATAGATATAAAATAAGTTATAATAAAAGTTATGAACATTTGATATTCACCTGTGTCTCTCCTATGTTTCAGCTGAAACATGCAAAGCGAGATGGAAGGTTTTGCGGGATTCTTTCGTGAAAAACAAGAAAAAAAACCTCCCAAGTGGATCAGCAGGCGGCACGCAGAAGGAGTGGAAATATACGGACATCATGTCATTCCTTTTGCCGTACATCCAACCGAGAAGGTCTGAATCAATTACTTAAACAAAAGTAAATTTCATTAAATTATTTAAGCCTCAAACAATACTGATAACAGTAGTGTTGTAAAAATGTTTCTTCAAAGTGCAATAAATTTAACTTGTTTATGAAACTGTTATGTTCATATGCATATTGTTCCTGTGTCTAATTTTTTTCCCTTTTTTTTTATAGCTCAAAAAGTAACTTGAGCCTGTCGCAAACGGAGGAGTCGTTAGAGGAGTCTGAGGATCTGTCCGGCACCCATGGCATGGCTTTACAACAACCATCGACATCTCTGGCTCCATCCACCCCAGCACCATCCATCTTGAGGTCCCGTAGCCCAAGGGACAGGGCATCAACACCGGCTGCTCCAGCGCGGGCCCCCCGTGACACCAGAAGAGGCCAGACACAGACAGACATTGGGCAGCGACTGATGTCTCTGCTGGAGCAGCCGGTGCCAAAACCTCATATGCCTGATGGAGACCTGGATGAGGCGTACCACTTTGCCTTAAGTATTGTGCCAATGTTGCACAGACTGAACAAGGACAGTAGACAACGGGCAAAAATTGAGATACTGTCTCTTTTACACAATCTCGAAAGAGGCCAGGATCAGAGACAAAGATCTAGCTCAACAATTCAACCTCCTCCTCCTCCTAGAGCAACATTGCCTCCCACCACACCACATTTTCAGCCCAATAACCACCCCCCATATACTGGGGGATACAGAGAAATGCTTGACTCTGACTGGGAAGACCCAGACGTCACAGGGCCTTACTATACTGACATATAGGCTAGGAAATGTAAAAAGAAGTATTTAAGTTTTTATTATTTTTTTAAGCTCTTAATCTTTTTCACTTTAAAAAACTTTTCACTTTTTAAACACTTTAAATATTTGTTACATGTATTCACATTTTTATTGTTATTTATTTAATTAAAAGTATTTTTAAAAATTCTGTGATTTCATTTGTTTGTGGTTTACCTTAGTGCTACAGCCAGTCTCTGCTTAGGCTCTATGGCAGCTCTGTAATTGGTGCTTTGCCTGGTCACTTCAGGACCAATGAAGGACAGAAGTTCATCCATTTGCTCAGCACTCATCCTGAAATACTGGTGGTGGCGTTGGCTGTCCAGTCTCAGTTCAGCCACCAGATG
The DNA here is from genome assembly GCA_030347415.2 of Decapterus maruadsi. Taxonomy (NCBI): domain Eukaryota; kingdom Metazoa; phylum Chordata; class Actinopteri; order Carangiformes; family Carangidae; genus Decapterus; species Decapterus maruadsi. The sequence continues at coordinate 10,694,173 of CM064885.1, read as the reverse complement.
GTAAAAATCGCCTTGCTGTCTTCTCTGCTGGTTGAGGGGATGAACCCAAACTCTGGTCCTTCTCCCTCTACGCCTCCTCTGCAGTCCTTCAAGTAGGAGAACTAACGCAAGTGCTCTCCCTCTGCTTACAGGCACTGTATGTGAACAACACAAAATAATAATAAAACAATAATGAATTCATTAATTATTAGGCTAATTATTACGCTAATATTATACGGTCAGTGTGCGATTTGTGAATAAAAACGGTGGGGGGTGGGGGGACATCAACTCACGACATGTAAATAGATATAGACGAGCGTTTATGGGACAGGCCGGGTCGGGTCGGGTCTGTTGTAGCAGGAATGAAGCACTTGGAGAGGTTTTGTTCACTCACAAAAACTAAACAAAAATATAAACAGACCCGGCATCTTATTGTCTAGGCAAATTGAGACCGGCTTTCATTAGCTCAAACCAAGAGACAGACTCGTCTAATTGAGACTCGGCTTTTATTGATTTATTTATTTATGATAATTTACCGTAAGCTACAGTGTAGGCCTATGACAGAGAGACGCTGTGCGCTAGAGGAAGGAGAAAACGGGTGGGTGGGGGGTGCAAATCGCACCCTGATTACAGGCTACTATACTAGCCTACTTATATTATACTAATCATTATTAATTTATTGTTTTATAAAAACACACACACAAAAGCCATTGATCCGTGTCCAAGGATTTAACAGTAACGTTAGCCGTTATGTAACCGTTATCACACTCTCAATTCAGCACAAAAAAGCAGAAAAAAAAGCAGGGCATAATGAAACTACATAAAACCAGACAACTAGAAATTGAATAGCAAACTTACCCATGGTAGAAGCAGAATATTGATGATAGATAGCCAAATCAACAGTTCTTCCAAGACAGAGAAAAAAGTCAGCTGTGTTGGACTAGGTGCAGAAGCGGTCGTCATGGAAACTTCCGGTCATAGCTACACTGTATCAGAAGTGGCGACATCAAAAGCTGTCGCCACTTTGTTAATATCAACTGCTCTGCACTGTATCAAGAGCAACGATCTCAGATTCAGATTCAGCTTTATTTGTCCTTCACAGGAAACTTGTTTTCACGCTCTTCACGGCTGGCTCGCAAGCGTTCCGCTGCTGTAACGCGTCCGGTGGGGATTGACACCGCGCAGAGGACGGAGCAAAACCGCGCCGCTGACGTTCCGCGTCGCTGACGCCCCCGGTGTAAATTGGGCTTAACAGCTGGGACGATCACTGGTCGACCACATGTCTTGTAGCGCTGTTCCCCCTCTTGGAGCACAGGACCTCTTTTTTTGTGATGAATAAGTTTGCCTATTCTATGGCCCAATTCCGATTCTATTTTTCATCCCTACCCCTAGCCCTAGCCCTACCCCTAGCCCTTAACCCTTGCCCTTGAAACGGAGCTACAAGGGGTAGGGGTAGAAAGTTAACCCATACGATTTGGGACACCACTTCAGCGGCCATACGTCATCAGTAGTCTCTGCTGGCGAGCAGACATGACAAGCTTTTGACACAAATCCTATATTCAAAACCACGCTAACTTAATAAAATAAAATAACATTTAATCAAGACTGACCGGTTCATGGTAAAACATTTATTTATTGATGTAAATGTGGTGATTTCTGTACATAGGCTCTAGAGCCGCAGGCAGCGCTGCTCCTGCATCCAAAACACACATAATTTAATTCAAACAAACTAATGCGACTGCCACAATTGTTACATTTCATCAATGAGACCAGCATTTATCTCTTAAAAGAATGTAACTACCCGGCGGAAAACCGTTAAAAACCTGCGAGTAAATTAATTAGCGACAGTCTTTTCTACCGGTGTTACGTCGGGAGGGTGGCCGGCTGATAAGCCCTCCGGACGGGGTGGTGTCTCCGTGACGAGCCGCTGATCTGCTCCACAGGTGGAGGCTCCACCGCGGAGCTTCACTTCTCCGAAAAAACGTCTTAACAGACGTTATTTTAATAAACCGACCGCACATTAGGGATCTAAATCGCTACTTTCTCGCATAAAAAGATATTAAAACTGAACAAAATGACGTTATAACAGCGCTACGGTGATAAATAAAACAGCTGCCGGTTGCCGCAAGATGCATTCTGGGAAACTTCACAGCCCTCGGTCATAGCCCTCGGTTTGTAGGCCCAATCCCATTTCTCTTTTATACCCCTACCCCTACCCCTACCCCTTGCCCCTCGCCCCTTGAAACGGAGCTACAAGGGGTAGGGGTAGAAAATCAACCCCTATGAATTGGGATACCCCTTCAACAGTCACATACGTCATCACGTAGTCTTCACTGGCTGTGCGTAAGCTGATGCACCGAGCTTTTGCCAGAAATCAAATAGCCTTGTACCATATAACTTAATAAATATAAGATAGAACTTAATGCAGGCTGATAGGTTCATTGTAAAACATTAATTTATTGATGTAAATGTGGTGATTTCCGTACGTACAGAACCCAGACGCAGCGGATGTCTGCTACCTACACACATGAAGCTCTTTTCATTCAAAATAATAATGCTCCAGTCAGAATTGTTAAGTTTCATTAATGAGACTAATATTTAAATGCTAAAAATAATTTAACCAGCCGGTGGTAAACCTCTAAAAACCTGCGGGTATGTTAATTAGCGACCGTCTTTTCTCCCGGGACGAGGACGTAATGTAGCCGGCAGACCAGCGCTGCAGACCGGCTGCTGCCTCGGTGAGGAGCCGCTCCTCCTGGCGTCGTCGGTGCGTCGTCAGCGCGAACGAACTTCTAACCAGCCGTCATTTGGACAAACTAACCGCACATTTGGGACCTAAACCGCTACTTTCTCGCATGAAAATGTTTTAAAATGACATAATAACAGCGCTGCAGTGAGAAATAAATCAGCTTTTCGTTTTACAGCCACCGCTGCCGGTTGCCGCCAGATGCATTCTGGGAAACTTTTCATACCCCTCCGTTTGGAGTGTGCCTCTGAAAAATCTCCGTTTGGAGGGGTATATAGCCCTACCCCTTTCCCCTACCCCTCCGTCCTAACGGGAATTGGGACACCCCTACCCCTACACGTGAACGCGCAAAACGGAGGGGTAGGGGTGAGGGGTAGGGCCAAGGGGTGAAATGGGATTCAGCCGTAGTGTGCCCCTGAAAAATCTCCGTTTCGAGGGCCAGATAACCCTACCACTTCCCCCTAACCCTCGGCAGAATGAGCATTGGGACAGCACTACCACTTCACGTGAACGCGCAAAACGAAGGGTTAGGGCCAAGGGCGAGGGCTAAGGGGAGAATCGGAATTGGGCCTAAATCTCTACTAGCCTACCACTTGTTTGCTCTGACATGTTGTCACTGCTAAACTAGTTTATTGAATTAAATATTTACTGACCCTTTTCATTTATTTTCTTCTTCTTCGGTGGTAAACACACATCTGCTGCTTGAGGTTCATTATCGCCACCGCATGGACGTATTTTTCATGCACCACTGCAATGCATTGTGGGTGATATACAGCTCTGGAGTGACCATCAATGTTGACTCGATCACTCAGCCCTCAAGGGTCCATCTCACCAAGTTCACTTCAGCTGTTTAGAGAAATGGAACAGCCCTTAGGATGGCGGCGGGGATTCCCCCGAGGGCAAGTGCTGAGGGCAAGTGAACGAGGGCGTCTTCAACGGTTTTTGGAACGCAGCCCGAGGTGTCGAGCAGGCGGTGTCGAGCGTAACATCACTACAACATGGATGTATTATATTAACAGGTTTTTTTTTTTTTTTTTTTTTTTTTTTTTTATTTTTTTTAATGAAATCTTTATTTCATATTTGCAAAGTACAGACAATCAGAGAACAATTGGAATGTTCGTTGAAACAGACATTGAAGACAGAGTTTCAGCATCAAGATAAAGTAAATAATTAAATAAAATATAAAAATAAAATATTCAGTATAAAAAAATACAGTTAATAATATAAAGATAAGGCACTCTCTATTCTGGGGTAAGTGAAAATGAGTTCAAGTATATCAGTGTTCGTTCACTTTTTTTGTTTAGCGTCAGTGACAAGGTTTTTATATAAACATTAAACTCCTCTATGAAAACATTAAAGTTTGGAAGAGACTTTGAGAATTTTTTCTTGTGTATGTGAAACTTTCCCATTAAAATCATGAGATTTATCATGAAATTAATTGATTTTTCTTCATGTTCAAACTTTGAAATAATATCTCTGTTACTAATTGCTATGTGTTGTTTACATTTGTCGTACACAAAGTTTTCCATTTCTCTCCAAAAAACAAATGACAATGGGCAAGTACAAAATAAATGTAACGTTGTCTCTGGTTCATCTCCACAAAAAGTGCACATTTCATCTACATCAGCAAACTTAGAAACCATTTTGTTACAAGGATAAATACAATGTAAAATTTTAAAGTGAATCTCTCTGATTTTGTTTGAGATACAGAATTGAAAGGGACATAACCAGGCTTTGCGCCAGTTAATATCAGCCAATTGTGAATTCCAGAAAGATTTTCCTCTTGGTGAGATTTTATTATGTGTCTGTAATACCTTCCTTATGTGTTTGTTTGTACATTTTCTGTCCATTATATAAATCCCATCAAGCTTTAGAGAAGGTGTTAGAACCTCCACATTTTGAAAACGTAGGTGACACTTCATTAACTCAATCATACCTGCAGGAATAGCTTTTACAATAGAAACAAACTCTCTATATTTGACTGGGAAGGATTTAGCTTTCAGGAAGTCTTCATAGTTGTAAATATTCCCATTATCATCAAACAAGGCTGTTACAAATATTATGTCCCTTTCAATCCAAGATTCTTTATATATACTTTTGTTGTTAACAGTAATCTGACCGTTGTTCCATAGTAATTCTTTGTGTGGAGAAAAGTTGTGCACATAACAGAGTTTCCAACAGCGTAAAGCCTGCTGATGAAACTTTGAGATTTTCAGTGGTAATTTTGAAACTGTGAAGTTGCATCCCATTAGAAATTTTAAGCCCCCTAACTTTTTAAAGATATTGTGCGGAATAAAGTTCCATAGTGACTCTGGTAGTTCCAAACATTTTTTAAGCCATTTAACCTTGAAGGTGGAATTTAAATGAAAAAAATTTAAGATTTCCAAACCACCTTCTGCTCTCTCTGAACAAATAATATCATTTTTGAGATGGTGGTGTCTATTCTTCCACACAAAATTAACAAATAAACTATTGATTTCTTTACAGAATGTATCATTAAGAAAAAGTGACAGAGCAGGGTAAACAAACCTTGACACACCCTCGGCTTTTGACAACAACACTCTTCCATAAATGGAAAGGTCTCTCTGCAGCCACATATTGAGAATTGACTTGGTTTTTTTAATTTTAGGCAAGAAGTTAAGTTGCTGTCTAAGTTCTGTATCTTTTGTGATAGAAATTCCTAAATATTTAACAGTTTGTTTAACAGGAATATCAAACATATGTTGTTCATTCGTCTCATATAAACATAAAATCTCACTCTTATTGATATTAAGTTTAAGACCTGAGGCTTCTGAAAATTCACCTGTCACCTGTAGTGCAGCTTGTATTTGCATTTTATCTTTGAGAAATAAAACCGTGTCGTCAGCCAGCTGTGAAATCTTTACCTCTCGACAGAATATAGTTAAACCTTGAATACCTGGATTGTGTGAAATGCTTAAAAATAGAAGTTCGGCAACAACCAAAAATAAGAAACAGGAAATAGGGCAGCCTTGACGTACACCTCTTGAAACACAAAATCTTTTGGACATTTTGGGGTACAGAATAACTGAACTATTTATGTCTTTATAAAACATGGCAATGTTATTAATGAATGTATCACCAAAACCAAGAATTTGAAGGGTTTGTATAATGAAGGAGTGCTCAATTGAATCAAATGCTTTGTAGAAGTCAAGAAAAACCATCAATGCCTTTGAGTTTATATATTCAGAATAGTCTATTAGATCCATTATTAATCTGACATTACAGCTAATATGACGTTTTGACATGAAGCCATTTTGGTTTTCACTTATTATCTCTTCTAAATTCTTTTTTAATCGTTTAGCATAGACTTGAGCTAAGATTTTATAGTCAATATTTAAAAGTGAAACAGGTCTCCAGTTTTCTATTATTAAAGGGTCTTTCCCCGGCTTAGGGATCAAGGTTATAAGTCCTTGCTTCATGGTTGCTGTCATTTCTTGCTTGGTTATACATTCATTATACATTAATAAAAGATGATCCTTAATTAGTTCCCAAAAACAAAGATAAAATTCTACTGAAAGGCCATCACTTCCAGGTGATTTTCTCAATTTCATTGAGTGTACAGCATCAGTAATTTCTGAACATAAAAGGGTAGCATCACATTCTTTCTTAAAGTTTTCTGAAATCAAGGGCGTAAAGTTTTGTATGTGCTTCATAAAAGTATCACACTTTTCCTGACTAAATTCAGATGTATATAGTTTGCTGTAAAATGAGGTTATGTAATTAGAGATGTTGTTAGGATCAGAACTTATGACACCGTTTACATTAAGAGACGTAACATTATTTCTCTTTCTATTCCTTTTTTCTAATGCAAAGAAATAACTGGAATTCTTTTCACCTTCTTCCAACCACCTGGCTCGAGATCTGATAAAGGCACCTTTAGCTAAATTCACATACATTCTATCAAGCTCTTCACTGAGACTTCTTAGTGTTTTTAATTCATCCTCAGATAGGTCTTGTTTGGAGCTTAGCAGTTGGAGTTGATTTAATAAGGTATTCATTTTTTCATCTTTTTGTTTTTTTATTTCTTTGCTGCGTTTAATTGCAGCTTCTCTAATTTTAAATTTAAAGAATTCCCATTTTTGAATTGAATTCATTTCATTTCTATTAAATATATCTTTAGCAAGTAAATTTACTCCTTCTTTAAATTTGTTATCATCTAATATATTATTGTTTATTTTCCAATAACCTCTGATGTTTGATTTTTCTTTTGATCCTCTCAATCTTAGACATATTAGTTTATGATCGGACAAAGGAGCATGAGAGTGAGACACATCTGAAACAAACTGTAAATTCTGTGGTGACATTAACCAAAGGTCAATTCTTGATCGTACATTCCTGCTGGAGTTAGACCATGTGTAGTCTGTGATACCAGGATTCATAAATCTCCACACATCTGTCAGTAGAAAATGATCACCTAAAAATGAGGTAGGCTTAAAGTTCTGTAGTGACGTAGATCTTGGAGGATGCCGGTCCATGTGATCGTCTGGAGCATCATTAAAGTCTCCTCCTATGATAATAGAAGAGTCAGTGTATTTTCCTTTTAAGATGTCCAGCTTTAAAGCAAGTTCAGAAAACGTGTCCTTGGCTTGAGCAGTTCTGTTAGGTCCATAAACATTACAAATAATGAACAAAAAGTTGTCTACTTTCAAAACTAAAATAATCCACCGGCCTTCGTTTGAAACTATGGACTCCAGAATATCTCCATTAAATTTGTTTAGTAATATTGCAACTCCAGCAGAGTAATTTGTGCCATGAGAAAAATACATAGCGTCTCCCCATTGTGATTTCCAGAATTTTTCTTCATCAATATCTGAGTGAGTTTCTTGTAAGAAAACAATATCAGTATTGCAACTTCTGCTAAATAAAAATACTGCTTTCCTTTTTGTGCTGTCGCGTAAACCCCTTACATTCATAGAACACAGGTTTAGTGCCTTAAAACTAAAACATTCCATATTACCAAAAAAAATCTGATGTCTGAAAAACAAATTAACACTATACTACGTCAGAGAACAAGCAATGAAGTAGATACTTACGAACCTTGAACCTCTACTATAAGTACCGTTCCCATATTTGTGAACTTAAAACCATTTAATGTTTTTAACTCTTTTGGTATCACTGTGTGTCATTTGACAGGAGTAAGTGAGTAAGCTACCGAGTCACTTTTTTTCCATCGATGTAAGCATCGGGACCACGGAAGCTGGCACGCTTCCCTTGCTTTCTGGCTGCCTCCACGAGTGGCCACAGCCGGTTTCTTTCCATCCTGTCAGCGTGCGTCAAATCTTCCTTGAGCATGAGCTTCTTTTCTTTCAAGAGCTCATTTTCACGGGAGACTTTCCAGATTTTATTTCTGAAATTTCTCATGGTGAACTGGATGATTACGGGTCGACTTGCGTTGTCACGGGGTACTCCTACCCTGTGTACTGTATCGACAAGAAAGCCGATTTTCTCCTTATCTTCTGGTACAAGCGCCGCGAAGAGCTTCATGATGTCGGCTCTGATGTTTTCTCCCGCCGTCTCCTTCATCCCGTACAGCCGCAGGTTCCAGCGCCTGCTGTACCGTTCTGCATCATCACTCCTCTGCTGTAGTTTGAAGACTTGCTCCGTTAACTCTTTCACTTGCTTCACGTTCTTTTGAACTTGTATTTCCACTCCTTTCAGCTGGTCACACACTGCGGTAATGGCGTCGGTGTTCCTGGACAGCTTTTGTTCAAGAGTGATGAAGCGGTTCGTTAATTCCATCACCGCTTTCAGGATGTCTTCATTTGAAGTGCCGCCATTAACTTTGTCTTCCGGACGTTGTCTTTTCGGTTCCGGGGCCTTTGTTGGTGTTATCGGTAACGGCGTGAACAAACCGTCAAAGTTGTGCATGTCTTGTTCAATTAAAGAAGTCCCATCTCTGTTTCTAGCTCCTTTTTTTGCCATGCTGATTTAGTCAAAGACGGTTTATAAACCACACAAGTTGGGGGCTAATGTTAGCAGCTAAAAGCTAATGTTAGCAGTCACTTCGATATTCCGTCCTTTTTGTTTGCTCAGTTTTTTTTGTTTGTTTTTTTTTACTCACAATGTCTTTTTCTTTCCTCCACGATGGGGTAGGGTAATAGTTCTCAGTTTAGTTTCCTTTTTTGTCGTGGTACAGCTTATAGTATCGGAGCTCCTCACTACCCAACCACTCTGGCCGCCATCTTGAGCCAACCCCATTATATTAACAGGTTGACAACGGTAAGGCATGTGCTCTCACGTCAGAGTCACATTCCGTCAGACCGTTTCCCTAAAATAGACTAGGTTGAGCTCAAACACTTTACCCTGAGGACACAGCTACGTTGGAAAAACAAAATGAAAACTTTGATTTTGTTTATTCTCCTCTATCACAGTTCATCAGCAGGTAGGCCCACATTTAAAGCGACAACGAGGAGTTTTGGAAAAGCGAAGTGTCACGCTGCCTCCGCGCGCACCGTAGAATTCCTCCACCGGCGCAAGACGGACTCATGTTTTCATTCATCAAGGATTAAAGTCAGAGGTTCAAAGAGGTTCAATTACCGTCGTAGTTCCGACCATAACGCCGCCCGAATCGCCGTTATTCTCATTTGCGTCCGCGAAACCGAAAGTAAGGAAACGCTGGTCGGCTCGACCAGCATTTCCGCCAATAACAAAATAATGATAGAGACAAAACGATCGAAAATGGAGCCATTAACAAGTGTGGGTAGCGTAGATTCATCCACATTAACGTGAGACTGTTTTATAACCGAATAGAAACTCCTCGTTGGCCCTTTAAATATTTATTCAACTCTTCAGTTTACTTGAGGCTACTTTATGCTCAGCTCTGGATTTTGCTCCTGCCTCACACTGCAACATGATGCGGTGTCTGTATGTTTCTGCAGCTTGTCGTCCCTCCTCCACTGGCTCCCGGTCCGTTGCCGCATTGATTTTAAACTTCTTTAATTGTTTTTAAAGCCCTAAACAGTCTGGCCCCACCTCGCGACTCACAAGCTCCTTGTGCGCCACACCAGAACCTTAAGGTCATCTATGGTGGTGCCAAAAACCAGACTCCAGTGGTGACAGAGCCTGCAGCAGCCGCCCCCAGGCTTGGAATAGCCTCCCATCCTTCCAGTCCCTGGAGACTTTTAAATTATTACTAAAAACCCACCTTTCCCACCTGGCGTAGGCTATCATTCAGCCTGTTTTTATGTTGACTCCGTTCTCTCCCTTTTAACTTTTTAACCGTTTCATGATTACTTGCACTGTTTGTCCTGTTTTATCTTTGTTTTACATCTATTCTATTACTTAGGCTACTATAGCTACTATTTATTTTTTTACCAACCTATTAGTGCTGCTGCTGCTGCTGCTGCTGCTGCACTTATTCTTATTATCAGTATTTTATTTAATTCCTATGTGCAGCAGGCAGCAGCAGCACTTTGGTCGACTGCTGTCGTTTTAAATGTGCTATACAAATAAATGCTGACTTGACTTGCCTTGACATGACTTGGTTTCACTTTCATCTCAGCAAGATTTTCAACAGAAAAACAACAACTTGCACTTGTTTGTCCCACAGTGAAACACTCCCTGAAGTTTTTCTCCACTGTATCTGATGGAGTCACAACCTTCCCTGAGGTTGAGATTGTCAAGCTGGTTGATGACATTCAGACTGCTCACTGTGACAGCAACACAAACACAGTAGAACCAACACAGACGTGGATGAAAACAGCTTATGATGAGAATCCTGAACATCTAGGGTGGTACACTGGACACTGTGTTGAAGATACTCCCAACTTCTTCAAGACCACTATTCACAGTTTGAAACAGCGCTTCAACCAGAGTGGAGGTGAGTATAGAGACTATTATTATGTTATTTTTACTGCTTAACTGCTCTGTTCAACACAAAACGATTAGAGTGGGGTATAATGAGGTTCAGGTTTAGCTTATCACAAACAATTGAATCCAAACACAAATTATACACTATCCATCCAACTCCCCTCCTGGATAAGAGCCTCCCATTGGATGCATAGGTGATTATTTTCAGCTGGCAACAACCTATCTAACCCTAACTGATGCAGTGGAAAAGATGTTAATTTGCTTCAGAAGGATCAAATAATTGGCATCAAGCAAATAAAACATCTAAGGAGATTGATTGAACTAAAATTGAGGGACAATGCATTATTAAAAACTATGAGGAACCATCATCTTCAACTGAGAACCTTTGAAAAATTAATTTAACTCTGGATGGAAATAAATGTTGTGACATTGCAGAAGCTTATCGAAATGATGCCACAACAAATCTGTGCTGTAATCAAAGCTAAAGGTGGTCCAAGGAAATATTAGTGTGACTTTTTTTGGGACGGGCAGTGTATCATAATTTTCTTCATCAGTTCAGTTGGTAATGTTGATGTATTTGTGCATATTTCCAAATGTTTCACATTCTCAGTTCAATCAGAACAAACTACAGTGAACGTTTAGCTCTCAGAGTCCCTGACTTCTCACATTTGAGCAGTTGGAAATTAATCAATAATCAATATGGTAAGAGTGATGTGGCCTTTTTGATGCACTGTCTTTATTAAGGCCAGTTGCAAGAAGATGCATCAATGTCTCCATCTGAACTAAGAGTCTAGTGGAGACATCACCGTTAACTTCAGCCTCTGTCTCTGTCTCAGGTGTCCACATTTTCCAGAGGTTGGGTGGATGTGAATGGGATGATGAGACTGGAGAAGTTATTGGTTTTCAACAGTATGGTTATGATGGGGAAGACTTCATATCACTGGACCTGAAGACACTGACATGGATCGCTCCAAAACCACAGGCTGTCGTCACCAAACTGAGTTGGGATGTTGACAGAGGGAGAATAAAAGAGAATGAGTACTACTTCACTCAGATTTGTCCTGAGTGGCTGAAGATGTACTTGAACTATGGGAAGGACTCTCTGATGAGAACAGGTGGAGTCACATGAATGTGTGGGAATGAGTTGACTTCCGCAAACACATACAGATCCTTTGGAGGAAACAAACCTATTGCTTTGATTTAAACCAAAGTCTAATTGTGATTATTAATCCTTAGTACGTGTTTCTTTCCCTGGTTGCTGTTTCTCTCCTTCTCCCTCCCTCTCTCCAGTCCCCCCCTCAGTGTCCCTCCTCCAGAAGACTCCGTCCTCTCCAGTCAGCTGCCACGCTACAGGTTTCTACCCTCACAGAGCCCTGATGTTCTGGACCAAAGATGGAGAGGAGCTTCATGAGGACGTGGACCAAGGAGAGATCCTCCCCAACCATGATGGATCCTTCCAGATGAGTGTTGACCTGGACGTCTCATCAGTCAAAGCTGAAGACTGGAGGAGGTACGACTGTGTGTTTCAGCTCTCTGGACTGAAGGACGACATCGTCACCAAACTGGACAAAGCTCAGATCAGGACCAACATGGGTAAGAGTGACATCAGCAGCTCCTGAATGTGACCTAATGTCTGGTTTGTTGGGTATTTTAGCTTTTTTTTCCAGTTTAGTCCATCTTCATTAAAACTCCAATAATAAACCAGCTATATCATGAGAAGAAATCTTGATTTACACACGCACACCTTGTTCACACACTGATGTGATGTATGGCCACTGTCTTGTTTCTCTTATATAAAACACCTTGAAAGAATTGCCTTGAATTAGTCAGTTTTGTAGAGGTCACTATGTCTTTGTCCTTATGACTTTGTTAACTATGATGTGACATCACACTTTTTATATCTAAATGGCCAAAGGTCAACTTCACTGTGACATCATAGTGGCTAAGCCTAAACTTAAAGCCACTAATTGGCTGCATAGATGAGATAAACATGGACATGCTTGCTACTGCAGGTCTGCAGCGCGTGTCAAATAAAAACAATGTACTGTAGAGCTCCTACTTGGTACAATTGATAATGGAGGATATCTACTGGTCCATAGCCATTTGGTGGAAATGGCTCCTACAATCATAAACTGACAGAGTGTAACTATATATTTACTATGACTGGTTGGTACAGATGTCCAACTACGAGGTAACAATGTGTTGTTGTTTATATTCAGAAAACTCCAGTGACATGATCTTCACCATCACCTCTGCACTGGTTCCTCTCACTCTCGTCCTCATCGCTGTCGCAGGATTCATGGTTTATAAACAGAAGTAAGGTGAGAGAGAAAGAACAGTGACTGAAACGATTTGTCTCTTCTTTTCATTTTAGCCAAATAGCCTCCACCCTGTAAGTGAAACTTATCTTTTGATCTTGGTCATCATTTGCACTTTTCAACATTTTCAGGTTGAAAAATCTTTCACATAAACTGTGTTTCTGATCTTACAGCTCCTGACAACAGCTGTGAACTCTCTCAGTTTGAATCCAAAGGACTGACAGTCGGTCAGCAGCCTCTGATGGGAGTCCAAATGAAGGCATAATTTAAAACATTTGATCATGATGTGTGCTGTAGCTGAGTTATCCAGTGAGCTGTGCTGTTCTGACTGTGATAAATAAGAAGTAGTCGCTATGCTAAATGACTGAAATGTTCACTGACACACTGTTTAGGCACATTCCTTTAAGAATTTTGGTTCAGTTTAGTTTAACTGTAATGGCCACCTTAGTGTATGACATGACAAACAAAAACGAGAGACGTCCCACGAGAGACAAGACGTCCCACCATACCAGACAGACAAATTATGCTTAACATCTGATATTTTGAGGTTTATGAAATACATTAATTAATTAAATGTGTCTGGTAACATGATTTCTTTATTAAGACAGGTCAAGTGACAGTATTAAAGCTTATGATTGAGGTTTTGGTGATAGTGATGGCACTTTGAGAAATAGTTGCTCTCTCACATACTACTACACAGACAGTACTGTACTAGCAATACTCTTTCTCACATACAGTACTTTATGTATGAGTATAATAGTGTGTGTAAGAGAGTATAGTGGTGTGTGTCTGAGTATAATAGTGTGTATAAGAGTATAGTGGTATTTGTGTATACTGTAGGTAGCCTATAGTGGTTTGTGTGAGAGCAAATTATTTCCCAAGGGGCTTAGAGTTATAATATTACAATGTGTGGTAAATGAGTGCGCCTGACATTTTCTGAGGTTTTCTGTCTTTGTTGTTGTTGTTTCACATTTCAATAAAGTCTCCACTTTTTTTAAAAACTTTGTTCATCTCTGATATGTGACTTCGATATTTTTCTTGGAATTACCCGTCCATTCAGCCAAACGTATGGCAGCAGTGCTGTGTTTAAACCAGTTTTCATCTTGTGCTGCGGCTGCTGCCATAGTGACTAATGACTTCCTCCCTCTGGTTCCTCTGATTGGTTAGTTACCATCTTATGTGTGATAAAGAAATGTTGAGGTGTAATTAAAGTTGTTTGTGTCTCACTGCTTTCTACAGGTTGTCATCGCCTACTTTACCTACCAGCCTGGAAACGGCTGTTTTAAAATTTGTGAAACAGTGACACCTCCTGGCCAAATCACAGTATTGTATAAATTTCACACTGATCCAAGGAGACTCCTGCACAGTCTTTACTTGAATTGATGTCTTTCTTATGTACAGTAGTATAGTAGATTTTTTTTTTAACTACTCGTTATTACTTGACCGTTCCACTTCAGACTGATAGTACTAGACCTCAGGATGACACTCAGAAAAAATCAGGTCAATCTGATCTCACTGAGAACCTGAATCCAACCTGAGGCTCTGGGATTATTTTCTGTAGTGACAGCTGGTTTTCTACTCTGAAGCTCAGAGTGTCATCCGTACATTTAGATCTGTACATAAATGTGAATTAAATATATCACACATCTATAACCAATCTGTCTTTAGACTGAGGTAGAATCGCCCACCTAATTAAACACACTGTCAATCAGCTTCACTGAGTTCATCCAATTTCAGCTGCCACGTGTAGTATATTATACTCCTTAATATCCTTAGTTTTAACATCTTGTATCATCATTATGTATTATGTTCTTCTTTGTATGTGTGCCTTGTTTGTAACTGAAGGAATGTGTAGATCTCTGCTCTGCTAATGGACCTTATGTCCTGCTTAGAAGTCATCTGACTTTATTGTGTTTGTCTGGTCAATGTAAATGATGGGTTCTTTTGTTTTTCCCAACTGCTAACGGTTTTGGGAGACAGGATGTGGTGACTTCAGATACCTTAAAAGTTAAGGGATAGGTCAAGGGTAATTTAACATCTGGTTTAAGGCTCCTCTCTGTCCGGAGAAGGGGGAGTCAGAAAGCTATATAAGTCAGAGTTCTTGGTCAGTCAGAAGGACTTCTCATATTGACCCCTGAGTTGCTCCAGGATTTGGCGTTTTTGTACACTTTTCTTCTTCTTGTTAATAAATTCCTTTGTGAATACAAGTGTCGGCGGTGATCCCTTCTTTTCATCAACACATCAACATTCCACACACGCTACAGGTTTCTACCCTCACAGAGCCCTGATGTTCTGGACCAAAGATGGAGAGGAGCTTCATGAGGACCTGGACCAAGGAGTGTGTGAAGCCCACTCAAACAAATCCCAATCAACAATGTTGTTGACATGGCAATAAAGGTTTGAAACTTGATATTTTATCCTCATCTTATTTCAATCACTGTCACTGAGTTGAATTTGATCACACACTGTCTTTAAAGGCAACTGTGTCTACAGCAGTAGTTGTTCTTGAACCAGCAGCAGCAGTATTGTCTTTATAATCATTGAACTGGGGCCAGTTAACATCAGGTTCATCGAGAGCCACAAAGCTGCTGTTCACACAGTTGGTGAGTCTAGAACTGAACTGACTGATCACAGAGATGACTGATCTGTTAATATTAATGAAGCCGCAGAGGACTCTGACCCTGACCTGTCCTGTTGATTAACATAAGGTTTGGTATCAGAGAGTCTGTAAATCATTACTGTTGCTAGGACCTGTGACAAGAACCAAGCACAAACGCCTGAACATGCGCTTGTGAAGCCACAATTTTAACTAAACAAAATGAAGAAATTTCTTTTGTTTCTTCTTCTCTGTCACAGTTCATCAGCAGGTAGGATCACATATTGAAATTTGTATACATTTATTCCCACTCTTCACTTTACTCTCTACTCAGCTCTGGATTTTGTCCATATGTCACTGCTGCATGATTTGGTTTCACTTTGCAGGATTTTCAACTGAATCTAACTGAATGTATCACAATTATTAGGATTATAGGTTTATATGATTACTAAAAAATCCTTGTTTTTCCCACAGTGAAACACTCCCTGAAGTTTGTCTCTACTGTATCTACCGGAGTCATAAACTTCCCTGAGGTCGTGGCTGTCGGACTCGTTGATGACATTCAGGCTGGTCACTGTGACAGCAACACAAACGGAGTAGAACTAAAACAGACCTGGATGAAAGCAGCTTTAGATGAGAATCCTGAACATCTACGGTGGTACAATGGAGAGTGTTTTGAGTATACGCCCAATTTCTTCAAAGCAAATATTCACAGTTGGAAACAGCGCTTCAACCAAAGTGGAGGTGAGTAAAGTCTGTAGGGTAGGGTTCAGATGGGCTTAATAAAATCATTTGGATGAAAAAAGAAAACTTTTTTTTAAAAAATAATTATCTCCTCATCAGGTCAGTGGTTGATTTATTTTTTAATTTTCTAAACATCTTCAGTTAGAACAATTGGAACAAAATAGATGACATGGTGAACCTTGAGGTCTCAGTGTCCCGTCCGTCCAGTGGAGACATCATCTATTCTGCACATCACTGTAACTTCAGTCTCTGTCTCAGGTGTCCACATTCTACAGAGGATGAGTGGATGTGAATGGGACGGTGCAACTGGAGAAATTAATGGGTTTGTTCAGTATGGTTATGATGGAGAAGACTTCATATCACTGGACTTCAAGACACTGACATGGATCGCTCCAAAACCACAGGCCGTCATCACCAAACTGAGATGGGATGCCGAGAGAGGGAGAATAAAAGTTATTGAGTATCTCTTAACTCAGACTTGTCCTGAGTGGTTGAAGATGTACTTGAACCATGGAAAGAACTTTCTGCTGAGAACAGGTAGAGTCACATGACCTGATGTAGTTTGATGACAACCATATTGATATAGACCAGATCAGACTGAATCACCACTGTATCATAACTCCTTGTCTCCTCCTCCAGTCCCCCCCTCAGTGTCTCTCCTCCAGAAGAGTCCCTCCTCTCCAGTCAGCTGCCACGCTACAGGTTTCTACCCTCACAGAGCCCTGATGTTCTGGACCAAAGATGGAGAGGAGCTTCATGAGGACGTGGACCAAGGAGAGATCCTCCCCAACCATGATGGATCCTTCCAGATGAGTGTTGACCTGGACGTCTCATCAGTCAAAGCTGAAGACTGGAGGAGGTACGACTGTGTGTTTCAGCTCTCTGGAGTGAAGGACGACATCGTCACCAAACTGGACAAAGCTCAGATCAGGACCAACATGGGTAAGAGTGACATCAGCTCCTGAATGTGACCTAATGTCTGGTTTGTTGGGTATTTTAGCTTTTTTTCCAGTTTAGTCCATCTTCATTAAAACTCATAATAATAAACCAGTTACATCCTTAGACGAAACTAACTGATACCACTTGTTCCACACTTCACCAGACAGTCAGAGCAGAAAGATACAAAACACTTTAACACCTTGAGAAAATTCCTTAGAATTTGTTACATTTTGTGCTCAATGGTAAACATGTACATGTTCTGTAATGATGTGATTTAACACTACTTCTATATGTTTTATTTCAAAATGATCAATTGGTCAAGAAAAGACAGATTTTAACCACTATATTTGCACTAATGGCTGGTTGGTGCAGACGTCCAACAACAACGTTACAATGTGTTATTGTTCATATTCACCAGAGAAGCCCAGTAACACCACTGTCGCCATCGTCTCTGCACTGGTTCCTCTCGTTCTCATTGCTGTCGCAGGATTCATGGTTTATAAACAGAAGAAAGGTGAGAGAGAAAAACAGACAGATTATGTGATTTAATAAAGCCTTTTACAATACTTCAAGATCATGTTCACAGATAAAAAAAGGAATAAATGAAAGAACCAGATGAGTCCTGTTCCATCCTGACATGAACTCGTGACTGACATTTTGTCTTTTCTTCTCATTTTAGACAAACAGCCTCCACCCTGTAAGTGAAACATATCTTCCTATACTTAACATGATCTTGGTCATCTTTTTAACCCTTTCAGATTGTTTTCAACATGTAATGCTGAAAAAGGTTTCACATGAACTGTGTTTCTGATCTTACAGCTCCTGACGGTGGCTCTGAACTCGCTGAGAGTTTGAATCCAAAAACATGACAGACAAACAATCTGATGGGAGGGAAATTGAAACTAACATTAACATTTTAATCATGTTATGTGCTATAGCTGAGTTAACGAGTGAGCTATGCTGTGTGTATATATGTACTGTATACTGTGTATATATTTATAATATATACCATTTACTTTTACTTTAAAAGTAAACGTAAAAGAAAAACTGTGTCTGATACTTTTAGGTGTTTGAAATGCGTTAAATGTGTCCGTTAACATGTTTTCTTTGGTAAGACAGGTTAAGTAACTGTATTTGAGTTCATGATAAGAGAGGTTTTGGTGACTGGTGGAACCAGATAAACAGTGGTGGCACTTTGTGAGTGTGTCATGTGTACTATGTGTCATAGCTTATATGTTTGTGTTTATATGAAGATATTAATTTGTCACTCACGTGGTTTAGGCAGAAGCTTCATACTATGTGACAACACAGACTGGCACCTAGTGCAGCCATATTACAGCCATCAAGTGTCAAGGGGTTTCTGTCTTTGATGTTGTTGTTGTTCAATAAAGTCTCCACTTTTCAAAACTTTATTCTTCTACTTCATTTTTCTTGCAATTACCCGTCTATTCAACCAAACGTATGGCAGCAGTCCTTCTTCATCTTCAGTTAATATGCTGCCATGGTGACTGATGACTTCTCGGTAAGTTACCATCTTGTATGTGATAAAAGAAATTTTGACGTGTAATTAAGTTGTTTGTGTGTCACTGCCTCTGTTGCTTAAAAAAACAGTCACATGTACCAGTTATTAATTTATTTTTTTAATCATTTTTACAATAAGTCATCTTTCACATAATATCAATATTTAGAATAATCACTAGAGCTAACAGCAAATACTATTCATTAAGAAACACAAAAATGAATAATTCAGGGGTTGCGCTCTTTTCTAGAGATTATTTTCTAGGACATTTTCTTATTGATGATCTAGCTCACATGAGGAACTTTTACTGCACTTACCTTTTCAATCATACCTTATTCCATATATAATTAGGACAAATTGGTTGTATTATCTTATTAACTAAATAATATGTAGGCTACCTAACTCACTTTTTTTGTTGAATTAATTGGGTTGACATTGACGCCTGATGACCAGTAACACAAGTAGCCTTTCCCTCCCGACAAACCTGCATACTGTATGTTGTTATTTTATAGATTCATGTCATATTGGGTAAGACATTTTCTTTCTTCTGTGTCTTATTACTTCAACAAAATTAACACTGCAAATATACATTTCCCCTCCTGTTATCTTCTGTTTTATCCAAACAACACACGATATAGATTTCAGTTCAGGAGCTACCAGCTTAGCAAGAATTTAGACAGTTGGCTTCCACTCATTGATGTGACCCTGTCTTACATTTATTATCAACCAACACTCTGCAGTGAACTAAAGGTTTAAAATATATGTTTTAAACCTTTCTGAATGACAAACCTTAAACCTTTAACAACTACCTGAACAAGCTACCAAGGAACAGAACCACATATGTTTTATTGCTCGTGATGTTGATTTGTTTTTCAATAAAATCATCCTTCTGCATTTTGCAGTTTTAATAATGTGATTCCCTCTGGGGTTAAATAGTCTCAAGATAATCATAATTAATCTATGATGAGCAACAAACACAGACCATTTAACAGGGAAACAGATAAGACAGACAGATACGGTGTGAAATACTGTTTGGCCAGGAGGTGTCACAGTTTCGCACGTTTTAAAACAGCCATTTCTACCAGACCTGCTCCTGGTCAGGTGAAGTATGAAGCAAATGAGACTGTTTTATTATAATATATGCATCCATGGGTTTTATACACAGCATTGAATGGACAGGTAATAGCAAGAAAAATATCACTGTGAAGGCACAGATGAACAGAGAAGAATAAAGTTTTGAAAAGTGGAGACTTTATTGAAATGTGATATAACAAAGACAGAAAACCCCATTTGACATTTTGGCTCCGGTAGATGACCAGTCATTACACCCTGCAGTGGGTGTAGAGTCTGCCTTGACTAACCACATGGGTGGTCCATCTGTTGAATCTCAAAACTGAGGTCATTAAAGTGATCATGGTGATATTGTACAATAAGCATCAGATAAATTATATTAATTTTAAAAATGTGCTTCATGTTCCAGCGTCTATGCAAATAAAGAGGAAATAACTTTTTGAATGAATAATGTAATCAAGTGTAGTGATGCACTGCAGCCTAAATAAAGGATACTACAACCTATGCAGTGTTTCCTCTTAACGCCATGATTCATAGCTGCACACTGCTATTGCTACATTATGTGCCTATACTGTATGTTCACACAGTCATTAATATCAAAACTACTACTTCAAATCATTTTGCACACACACAACATCCAGCATTAATTTATAGTTTAAAGTCAATGAGGAATGGATGAAGTCCCCTGGGATTTTATCATTCAACAGAATTAGAACAGCATACTGTAGGTTAATCTGCATTCAACGTAAACAACACTGCTTTCGTCAATTTTTTATACTTTAAATTAATCCCCAAAATGAATCCATTCATTTTAACTACTTCCATCCCACCTCTGGCCAATGATCCATTCATGTCAATCAGGTTTGGGATTCAAACTCTCAGAGAGTTCAGAGATGCTTTCAGGAGCTGTAAGATCAGAAACACAGTTTATGTGAAACTTTGTCAACAGGAAAAAAAACATTTTTAAAAAGGGATGAGAAAGTGCAAATCATGTACAAGATTATTAGAGCTAGAAATGTGTTTTACTTACAGAGTGGAAGCTGTTTGGCTGAAACAAGAGGAAAAGATGGAAGATTTCAGTGAAGCACGAGAGTATTAGATAATCAAATCAGATAATCTCTCTGTTTTTCTCTCTCACCTTTCCTCTGTTTATAAACCATGAATCCAGTGACAGCGATGAGGACGCGAGAGGAACCAGTGCAGAGATGATTGTGACGGTCGTGTCACTGGGCTTCTCTGGTGAATATAAACAATAACATATTATTACCATGTAGTTGGATGTCTGCACCAACCAGCCAAGGTGAAAAACTGACCATTTTGATGTGAAACGTGTAAAATTGGTGTTAAGTCACGTCATAGTTAGCAAATAAATTCATAAGTTATGGGCAAAAACATGTTCTGTGACATCACAGTGACCTCTACATTTGAGCACAAAATTTACCAGATTCAAAGGAATTCTCTCAATGTTTTTTTAGCTTTCAGCTATGATTGTCTGGTAAAGTGTTGTTGTTTTTTCTAATGATGTAACTAGTTTATTATTATGAGTTTTAATGAAGATAAATTACTCTGTAACAGTCAGTGACATTCTGTGACATTCAGGAGCTGCTGATGTCACTCTTACCCATGTTGGTCCTGATCTGAGCTTTGTCCAGTTTGGTGACGATGTGGTCCTTCACTCCAGAGAGCTGAAACACACAGTCGTACCTCCTCCAGTCTTCAGCTTTGACTGATGAGACGTCCAGGTCAACACTCATCTGGAAGGATCCATCATGGTTGGGGAGGATCTCTCCTTGGTCCACGTCCTCATAAAGCTCCTCTCCATCTTTGGTTCAGAACATCAGCGCTCTGTGAGGGTAGAAACCTGTAGCGTAGCAACTGGCTAGAGAGGAGGGAGTCTTCTGGAGGAGAGACACTGTGGGTGGAACTGGGGAGATAAAGCAGGTAAGTTAGACTGGTGGTCGTTGGTCTCCACTACAAGTACAGACTCAATCATCTTCTGACAGCTCCACATAACAACAGCAGCATCTCTCTTCAAACAGTGAAGAAGTGAAAGCGACTTCACTCTAACTGTTCACTGACTATCACCAGTCGACTGAGAGTGATGTCAGAGCACCAAATGGGTCAGTCTCTCCTGATTGGTTAGCCAACTCAGATCTTAAAACAACGTTATGCCAGACTAAATAAATAGATTGTGTTGCTAAATGTGTGTTTCTGTTTAATGTGTATGGGCGGGTGATGTAATGTATGTATGTGTTTATGTATCTTGAGGTTGTGTGTTTCGTACGTGGGTGAAAACAAGTTTCCTGTAAAGGACAAATGAAGCTGAAGCTGAATCTGAGGCGTGATGATACAGTAGTGATTCAATCTAATTGGTCTATATCAGTATAGTTATGATCATCAAACTACATCAGGTCATGTGACTCTACCTGTTCTCAGCAGAAAGTCCTTCCTATAGTTCACTTACTTCTGCAGCCAGTCAAGACAAAGCCCAGTTAAGTAGTACTCATTGACTTTTATTCTTTTTGTGTCAGCATCCCAACTCAGTTTGGTGGTGACAGCCTGTGGTTTGGCAGCGACCCATGCCTGTGTCTTTAGGTCCAGAGATATGAAGTCTTTTCCATCATAACCATACTGATTAAAACCAGTAACGTCTCCATTCTTATCGTCCCATCCACATCCATGCATCCTCTGTAAAATGTGGACACCTGAGACAGAGACAAAGACTGAAGTTAACACTGGACTCTGAGCTCAGATGGTGCATCTTCCTCCATTAGATTTTATCACTCCAAACGGATTTAATAAAGACAGTGCATTAAAAAAGCCACATCACTTTAAACGCACTGTGACACCGAGTTAGACTCACCCTTAAGGTGTCTGCTAACTGCTAGCTTCTCTAGTTGTAGTAACTTTAGTAATGACTGCGTAACAAACAGGGCAGTCTATTTATCCATGCGCAAGCCGCCATGTTACAACCAAAAACGTAATAACGGCCAATAACGTAATAATGGCCAATAATGTAATAATTTTGGCCATTTCAAATGTAATAAAGCCAATAGTGTAATAATGTGCCAATAATGTAATAAAACTTTTGAGCCAATAACGTAATAACTTTTTAACCAGTTATTACATTTTGAAAGGTTTTTTTTAATACCAGGCCAATGACGTAATAACCAGCCAATAATGTAATGCCTTATTACATTATCGGCAAAAAGTTATTACGTTATTGGCTCAAAAGTTTTATTACATTATTGGCACATTATTACACTATTGGCTTTATTACATTTGAAATGGCCAAAATTATTATGTTATTGGCAGTTATTACGTTATTGGCCGTTATTACGTTTTTGGTTGTAACACGCCATCAAAAAGCCACTAATAGCCACAAATAATGCTCAGAACAGCAACAAACGTCATCAACAGCACAAACAGGGTCCCAGCACATACGAGGGATCAAACATCTGTTAGCTTAGCCTGGTTTATATTGAAAAGAGACAAAAACAACTCACCCACCCTCCCAGCTATGTAGCAACTTTCTGCATCCAGCTTAGAGTCCAGGCACTGGCAAAACACGTCCAAGTCCGACTAGCAGCACAAACATCTGGTTTCAGCGGCCACTGGCAGGCTGTGACCACAGTGACCACTTGATTCCCCCACATAGACTCCACCAGCTCTCTCCCTCTTTCACTTTACTCCTCCATTTCCTTCAGCTTGTCTTCAGTAAACTTGATCTCAAACTAATAGTGGCGCCCATCGAAATGAAACTAGTTGTCGTTGTTATCAAACTCCATAAACTTAGCCATGTTGTCCCTTCTGTGATGTCTGCATGTCACAGCCATGGTTTGATGGGCGCCACTAGTTTGAGACTTACTGAAGACAAGCTGAAGGAAATGGATGAGAAAAGTGAAAGAGGGACAGCAGTGGGTGGAGTCTACGTGCTGGACCTGGGGGAATCAGTGTGGTCAGTGCCTGCCAGTGGCTGCTGAAACCAGATGTTTGTGCTGCCAGTCGGACTTGGACGTGTGTAGTCAGTGCCTGGATGCTATCCTGCAGAAAGTTGCTGCATAGCGTATAACTGGAGGAGAGTTGTTTTCAACTCTTTTCAATAGAAACCAGGCAAAGATAACAGATGTTTGATGCCTCGTATTATGTGCTGGGACCCTGTTTGTACTGTTGATGAAGTTTGATGCTGTTCTGAGCATTATTTGTGGCTATGAGTGGCTTTTTGATCACGGTTTGCACATGGATGAATAGGCTGCGCTGTTTGTTGCTGTTGCTACAACTAGAGAAGCTAGTGGTTAGCAGACTTCATTTTTCGAGGGGTCCATGCCTATGTTCCCACAGCCTTCCCACAGCCTTATGTTCTCACAGCCCATATGTTCCCACAGCCTAATAGGGCCTAATTTTCAGAGGGAAAAAAAGTTAGAAATGTGGGTACGGATACATGCTGTCATTTCGACATCCCACCATTCTGACAAGGTGTTATATCAGGAAATGTACGTCACTCAGCGGGTGACTTGCCCCTACTTCTCTGGACTCTCTCGATCTATCTGGCCTGTTTATCCTCTACTTGATCTTTTTACTGAACTTAACCAACTCCTTTCAGCATTGCCTAAGCCCAACCTGTGCAAAATCTTTGGGGGAAAAAATAAACTATTAAAGGAATTGTCGGAAAGGCAGGATGTTTAAAAAAGAAGAACAAAAATACCGGACTTTTGATAGAAAATTAACTGTTGCCATTTATACAGTTAGAGGCTGTTGGGATGTCGGAATGGCGGTTGCCCCCCTGTGGGGAAAAAAAAGTTAGAAATGTGGGAACATAGGGCTGTGGGAACATAGAGATGTGGGAACACAGGGCCTACTTTTCAGTGAAAAAAAAATGTTATAAATGTGGGAACATAGGGCTGTGGGAACATAGGAATGACCCCCTCTTGAGGGGGGGTCTAACTCGGTGTCACGGTGCGTTGGACCATGGGTTAAACTTACACCGGAATATCCCTTTAACTGTTTTGATTTATTTCCAACTGGTCAAATGTGACAAGTTACACAACATTGTTCACTGTGTCGTCTAGTTCGTTCCAATTTTTAAATCTTAAATTTTAATTTAATATAGCACCATATCCATTGACCTGATGAGGAGAACTGCAGAAAATGAACCATGCTTTAATAAGCCAGTCTGACTCTGACTATCCTGCTTTTATATACGGTCTAAAGTTCAACAGATTCTTGTGTTCAGGCCCTGTATAGTCATTTAAATTTACATCAGAGCAGTTAAGCAATAACAAGTGAATACAGACTGTATTTACCTCCGCTTTGGTTGAAGCGCTGTTTCAAACTCTCAATACTGGCCTTGAAGGAGACAGGTATATGCTTGAGACATTCTCCAGTGTACCACTCCAGATGTTCAGGGTTTTCATCTACTGCTGTTTTCATCCAGGTCTGTTTCAGTTCTACTCTGTTTATGTTGCTGTCACAGTACACTATCTGAATGTCATCAAGCAGTCCAACAACCGCAACTACAGGAAAGTTTGTGATTCCTGAAGATATGGTGGAGAAATACTTGAGGGTGTGTTTCACTGTGGGGTAGAAACAAGTTTAATTATAAATATAAACCTTCACTCAGTTAGATTCATTTTAAAATCCTGTTGAGATAGAAGTGAAACCAAATCATGTAGCAGTGTGACACAGAAGCAACATTCCAGAGCTGAGCAAAAAGTAAAATGAAGAGTTCAGTAAATATGTGATCCTCCTACCTGCTGATGAACTGTGACAGAGAAGAAGAAACAAAAGTAACTTTTCCATTTGGATTTGCCACGGACGGATGGACGATCAAGGGATTGATGATACAGACGCTGTAATTCCACTGTTTTATTCACCTTCTCGGGGAGGTGAACTCAGGTACGGAGTTGGCACAGGTACAATGGTGTCATCACCATTAAAAAATGTCTTGTTTTATCAGGCTGGGGCGTTTCCTGAATCAGTGACTCATTTCAACGTTTCTGACAGTTTCACACACTTTTATAAGAACATTAAACCATGAGCTGAGGATCCTCACATCACAGATTGGGTGACAATCAATCCGCAGCTGATTAATGATCATTAACACTGCAGAGTTACAAATCAAATGATTCACAGACAAAAATAAAACCTTCTTATATCAACAGAGAGGAAACAGGATCCGTCCGAGGTCTGAGTCCTCTCTGCTGTTTCATTGATATTCACAGATCAATCAGCTCTGTGATCAGTCAGTTCAATTGATCAGTTAAATAAACTGTTGTCACAGCCAACAACCATGTGAACAGCAGCTTTGTGGCTCCTGATGAACCTGTTCAGTTAAAACTCCATACTGATCTGTGAGTAGACTAATGTTCAGCTAATGTCCAAGTCCCTGGAACAACAGACACAACATGAGGACTTGAACTGTTGGACGTTTTTATTGAAAAGACAGAACAATACATGTGATGTGGTGCCAGCTAGTGTCGTCATGAATCTACTGAGGCTCTGACAGACAGACGACACCTTCACTGACCCTCAGTTAATGTTGATACAAGCAGCTTTTAATTCTTCCTCTCTCTCAGTCAAAGAGCAGCCCCTCTGCAGCCGCTGCCTTGGCCTTATTATCTGGTTAGACTGAACCACATGGACTGGTCCAACTGGTTTGATATACAGTAAAACTTGATTTCAACACCTTGTCCCAGTATCATCACCATCTGTTCAACAAAGGAAGCGGTTACAAATCCCTCATGTTTCATTAATTATATCCCATGACGCGTCACCATAGAAAACAACATGGCTTCAATAACACATAGGCCTATTACACAGAACCATAAAGATCAATTAACACAAGATGAAGGATAAAATAAGAAGCATGGGGGGGGGGGGGGAAAAACAACCCACTTAACATTATATAAAGCTGATGTACTTTTGTGTTGACTTCTTCCATCCCACGTGAGGTCACTGATTAAGTGTTTCTCAGTCAGGTTTCTGGATTCAGACGCTCAGAGAGTTCAGAGCTGTTTTCAGGAGCTGTAAGATCAGAAACACCTGTGTCAACCTGTAGAAAGTCAATTTAACCAGCACATCATAGGTAGTGTGGCAATAACTAATAACTGGGCCACATTCACGAACCGTTCTTACGAACAAATTTGTTCTTAAATCCTACTTATGAAGTTTTTACGAAGATTGTGGCATTCATGAATGTTTTCTTATCTTGGATTTGTTCTTAACTAAGAGCAAAATCTACGAACAGTCAGGAGTATACTTACGCACATTTAAGAGCAGAGAATTGTGCAAACTAACTGATTATTGCGTTTTCTTCTGTTCTGTAGTTGTATTTTCTTATATTTTATGATGTTTAAAATAATGACATATATTAATAATAATAATAATAATAATAATAATAATTTACAAATTACTTAATTAATATAATTAACGATTCCATGGACAACATGGCATTCTGAACGGACCATGGAACAACATCGATCTGTTGTACTGGAATCATATGTGATAATATGATGACATATACATGTATGATGGCCCTCGTGAGAGTGTGGTCTCTCTGATAATAACCTGCATCCACTGCTGAAGCTACTAAATATAACTAGATATTAATATTAATAATATTATATCAATATAAACTAAATATAAACTTTTGTTTGTTTCTTTGTTTCATTCCTGCCGCAGTAGTTCCACTTCATTACTGAAGTTCTTTTTATGTTTGCAGTGTGATGCCCCTTCTCAGATTTTCATTTGAGCATTTCAACTTCTTCTCTCTTCACCTCCTCTGCTCAGTGCCTGTGGGTTTTGTGTGCACACGGTCCTGCAGTCTCATGCCCTTTTATGGGCATTGAAGGGGTTGTTACCTATGCTGATCCTATGTTAATTAGACTCACCTGGCACACGCCCTCAACTTAAGAACAGGTGGCTTAAGAACACAGCTGAGAACAATTCTGAGGCTTACAAACACGCTGATGAATCTGGAGTAGGGTTTTCTTAACGTGACAAACGTGGCATTCTGAACACTGGATCACGGAGCAACAGCAATCTACTGGAATCATATGTGATAATATGATGATATTTATGATGGCCCTTGTGAGAGTGTGGTCTACCCGATCTGCTGCATCCACTGCTGACGCTACTAAATATAACTAGACATAAAAATATAAACCAAATATAAGCTTTTTGTGTTTCATTCCTGTTGCAGTAGCTCCACTTCACTACTAAAGTTCTTCTTACATTTGCAGTTTGGTGCTCCTTCCCTCCCAGACTTTCATTTGACCATTTCAACTTCTCTCTCTCTCCCTCTTCACCTCCTCTGCTCAGTGCCTGTGGGTTCTGTGTGCACACGGCCCTGTGGTCTCATGCCCTTTTACGGGCATTGAAGGGGTTGTTACCTATGCTGATCCTATTGTGACAGTGGTGGTCCTGTCACTATGCCTCCAGTTGATCATGTGCCCTGGCTACTTGGCCAAGGGGATGTCCCTTTGGCCGACTGGTTAGCGCGCATGACTCCGACCCGGGAGTCTGGGGTTCGAAGCCCGCCCGGGCCCTCTTCACCTTGCCACATTCTGGCGTTGTTGGCAGGATCCATGTAGCACTAGGGGTGGGTCCATGGATTCCTAATGTGTGGCAGCCTGCGCGGAAGCACGAGGACGTGCTTGTGAAAAGAGGGGGAGAGATGTGACAGTGGTGGTCCTGTCACTATGCCTCCAGTTGATCATGTGCCCTGGCTACTTGGCCAAGGGGATGTCCCTTTGGCCGACTGGTTAGCGCGCATGACTCCGACCCGGGAGTCTGGGGTTCGAAGCCCGCCCGGGCCCTCTTCACCTTGCCACACTATGTTAATGAGACTCACCTGGCACACGGCCTCAACTTACGAAGAGGTGGCATAAGAACACAGCTGCGAACAATTCTGAGGCTTACGAACGCGTTGATGAATCTGGAGTAGGGTTTTCTTAAGAACACATTATGCTGAAAAGGATGCAACTGTACTGTACCAACAACTGACAAAAGCTGTACAGAGCCCTGGTGAAACTGCACTTGACTTCCTGGTCAGAGTACTTGATCTGCGTCAAAAAGTTCTCTTTGCATCTGAGAGAGCCCAGTCTGGCCTGAAATATAACCGAGAACTTGTCCAAAGCCAGTGTTTCCAGTCCATCATGACAGGCTTATCAAACGACAACATAAGAGCAGAAATGAGGATGTATCTGCAGGATGAGCTCAGTAGTGATGAGTTGCTTCTTCTGAAAATGCAGATAGCCCAGCATAATGAAAGTGAGAGGGTCCAAAAGATTAAAGTCACAAATAAAGCCACTCATAGAGCAAGTCTGAGTACAGTAGAGCAAAGTGATGATAATGACTCTTTCACAACAACAGTAACAGCTAAACCAAGCAAACCAATTCGAGAAAATAATTTATTTGCAAAAATAGAGGAGAGTAACACAGCAATAAGGGAACTCACAGGCCAAGTAGCATCCCTTGTCAGTCAGATCAAAGCTCCAACCAATGCTTGTAAGAGACCTATGTGTGTGTTGAGGACAACATGTGTTTAGCAGGGGAGGATTGTAGCGCCCTGTTAGATTATAGCCAGTAGGGGGCAGTATGAGTGTGTTAATAGCAGAATACTGCCAGGTTAGGCAACGAGGAAGTGCTTTTGGTGTACTGCATTCTGGGAAAGAGAAAGAAAGCGAGCGAGCGCGCACTGAGACTTCCCGACATGTTGTGTTTTGTTTGCCAGTCCCGCTGTGAAAATAAAGCAACGTTTTTCCACACCACGTTGTTGTGTTGTAGTGGTGTAACATTTTCCCACACTTATCTATTAGCCTTTAATCATACAGTATTCCACTGCTTTTGTGAAGTCAATACTACCCTTTTCAAGCACCACAACAGGTTGTTAGAGAGACACATTTTTTTAATGTCGTCACCCAGGATTTACTTAATGAAATTATACTGATTATTGTGCAAATTGTGTAGAGATACACTGCTATGTTATCATTATGACCATTAGTGATCATTGTTTGAGAGGGGGGGGCACACCTGGGAGTAATCTCGCCTTGGGTACAAAAATGGCTAGAGCCGGCCCTGGACCAGCTTTTCTTACTGTGCACCTTCAACCTGGAACTATGCAAAATCATCTGAAACTTACCTCACTTTTATCAATAGGGCAATTTAAATCAATAATTACATCATTTACCTCTAACTGCTCCTGCTTTTAAACTACACCTATATAATATACAATAATACTTATGATTTCAAGTTATGCTTATTGTTATGTCTGAATATTTATGTATGTCTCAATTGTTTTGTCTTCGTGTTCTGTGTTTTCATCTTGGCTATATTGTAAATGAGGTTGCCCCTCAATACATCTAATAAAGGTTATGAAATGAAATGAAATAATGTTCTAACCCTGCTCCTCCCCATACTTCTCTTCTTCTTCCTTCTTCCTCCTCATCCTCATAGGCCTATAGCCTGTAAAAAACATTTTTTTAATGGCTGACCGGCTAAGAAACAGGACCACAGACATCTACACTTTCGAGACTCAGTTTTTCAAGCGTAGTGTTAGTTCTGGCAGGCCACGATGTCAAGCTCTACATCAGAATCAACAGTGTAGTTGATCAGCTGATGGCTCAGCTAACTCCCCGTTGGCCGCTTCCTATTGAGAAATTGCATTCAGAGCAACTCACCTCCACCTCAGCTCCTCCCGTCATCTGTTATGAACCTTATCATTGTATCTTGTAGTTGCTCTGATCTGAGGGATTATCAAATAAATACACTTGATTGTTTTAACTTCAATGTTGTTATATGCTAATAATTAGCACTAAATACAACTAAAGATTAGGCTGATTGGAACATCTTTAGTTTCACAAGTCATGAACTGGTGTGTTGGATAAATGAAGGATTTGAGCAGATGATGGTGCTGGAGGAGAAGTCATGTGATCATCAGAGTCATCACAGTTCATCCTGTTTGGATCATGTGTCTAAAGTTCACAACACTAACTTCATAGTGGCAATAAAGGATTAAAATTACAATGAGTTGACATCTGGGAACCATAAATATCTGTCCAAAGTTTGGTATCAGTAATATAAGTCTAAACTTTAGGCTACATTGTCTCTTTTAAATATTTTATTTTTTACCTTTGTTGTTTTTCATCTGCTGCTGTAACAAGTCAATTTTCCACCTCAAGCTGTATCTTTAAAATAAAGCTAATAATAATTTCCCGACCCTGCTCTTCCTTAACCTTCTCCTCTTCCTTCTCCTCATTCACTGTTGGAGAAAAGATTAGGATCCAAAACAGGGCCAGTCGGGATCGAGGATCTTTGTTTCCCACATTAAATGATACAAATGAAAGTATCCAAAAGTGTTCAAAAAGTCAGAAAAATACTCATCAAAGCGTCAATATAACTTCACAAAAATGATTAGAAAAGATGGAGACGAAGTTCAGTGCATTAGAGTTTACACTCCCTCCAAAAAATGGACATAACCCCGAGCCTGTCCCGGACCAGACTAAACTTCCTATCTCTGTGACTTGGTTTTTATACTGTGCTGTAAAAGCCCTGCCTTCTTATTAAAATGAGAGGTGAACATGACACGTCTTCCCCAGTGTACGCCCTGTGATTTGTCCAGATGTCATGTTGCGATCTTCCATCAACATAATCTCCACCCTATACGGTGACTCTATCACATTTTGCCACGTAGCGAGTTCACCCAAGTTCAGCGTCTTTGGCACCACTCTATCTCGCCGCTGGCCGTTATCTACATTGCCCGACCTTGACTCCCCCTGCAGGTGGCTGCACACGCAAACTTAACAGTGCTTTCCCACGCTTTGCACTCATCTCACCTCACTTTCTCAAGACTTTTCCTTGTTTTACGTAACACTCCCCCCTGTGAGACTTGAAAGTCTCATCAAAGTAAAAATTACATATAATGCATGATTACAGCAGATGGTAATGACACGACCATCAGTAGGTAAAGAGTTTCAGAAGGTCAGAACAAGTAGGAGTTTTTAGCAACTTATCATTGTGTGTTTAACAGAATCAGTTGTATACTTAAAATCAGAAGCTTAAAAATACTAAAAACTAAAAGTATGTAGGTGATTATATGAGTCAGACCACATTTAGTTGCAACCCATAATAGTGGTAGCATTAAAAATACTAAAAATCCTCAATAAGTGCTCAACTCAAATTGTCAATGTATTGAACCACAAAAATTGAATACTATAGGTTTTTACAGTTAACAGAGCCTAAACATCTGTCTCCTGTATATATGGTTGTTGGCAAATTGTTTATATGTTATTGCTACACTTTATTTTGCAGGTTGCCGTTATCTACATTGCCCGACCTTCACTCCCCCAGCAGGTGGCTGCACACGCGAACTGAACAGTGCTTTCCCACGCTTCGCACACACCCCTTCCTTCTCTATCATGTTTTTCCTTCTTTTTTTACCCAACATAGCCTGTATAAAAACAGGACCACAGCAGACATATCCACTTTCCAGTCTCCAACCTTTCAGAGTTTGTCCCTTCACCTCCACGACAGCAACATGGGTCTTTGGGTAAGTTGAGCAGCTGACTCTCTCACGTTTAATTTACACTAAACATTGTTTGTATCTGTTTTTGTGTAAGTAGTTTCTGTTTCGTCCTGATGCAAATGCAAAATACTGAATCAGTAGAAAGTTCATTTGTAATATCAACCATTTTAATAAAGGATTAATGCTCATTATGTAAATATTTTCACTTTTCACACTGATCTACCACAGTTAACTGAGTATTTTGGGGTTTGGACCCAGTGGTCACACAAAGCAGCAAATCACCATGGAAACTAGCAACTTTTGTTTAGCTAGCTATGTTTTTCACTGTGTTTGACATAGTTTGTTATGAATGAGTATTAGGGCCACGTTGAGAAAAGAAAAATCACAGATTTTAAGAATAAAGTTGTAAATTCACGAGAATAAAGACATAATTTTGCGAGAAAAAAGTAATAAAGTCATTATATTTGGTGCATTATGTAACAACTAGCCTGATTACAAAATGTGGCAAAGTTTATATTGCCTTCAAGAATTTTCTTACAAAATGTGGCGTTATTACATCACAAGATGAAAATGTTGGATCACACATAATGCTGAACCCCTGAGTTAATATATGAATAAAGTTCATTATCATATTATTATTGTCTACCCAGGTAACACTGTTAGTGGGGCTGCTGGGTTTGGTGGCATCGGACCAGAGCTACCTGCCCATTGACTGTGATGACGTGTATCGCCATGACAACACCAGCTCCAGTGGGGTGTACACCATCTACCCAGGAGGCCCCACCTCACCCCTGCACGTCCTCTGTGACATGGACACTGACGGGGGCAGATGGACCGTCAGTACACCACACCTCATGTCTGATTAGATTTCAGATTTGACGACTGACTGTGATTTTTGTTTACAGACCAGAT
The DNA here is from genome assembly GCA_030347415.2 of Decapterus maruadsi. NCBI lineage: Eukaryota > Metazoa > Chordata > Actinopteri > Carangiformes > Carangidae > Decapterus > Decapterus maruadsi. Next base: position 10,660,996 of record CM064885.1, on the reverse strand, counting down.
AGTCATCAAACTCACCTGGTTCAGTTGAAAAGAGTTTTCTAAGTGATCTCAAGTCCTGCTAATTGAATCCAGTTTTATTTTTGGTTGACTGAATCGTTGTGATTCTCCCTTTCAGGTCTTTCAGAGGAGGTTGGATGGGAGTGAAAACTTCTACAGGCCATGGGAACATTACAAGAAGGGATTTGGGAATGTAGCAGGGGAGCATTGGCTGGGTGAGTCCTAGAGGGAGAATTACAGGTAAATTAAAGTATCTGTGGATTAAATATGCTCTCGTTGTGGTTCTCCTCAGGTCTGGACAACATCTTCCTGCTGACGATGAGGAAGAAGAACGAGCTGCGGGTGGACATGGAGGACTTTGAGGGAGGGGAGGCCTTTGCTCAGTATTCGTCTTTCTTCGTCGACTCTGAGAGGGAAGGATATCGGCTGGATCTGGGCGGCTTCACAGGAGGAACGGCAGGTGAGGGTCACTTCAGTGGAAACGTCTCCTTTTCTTACTTTTAGGTTTTTAACAATGAGCCAGGTGAAGGCTGAACGTTACACTGTGGACAAACAGGCTAAAAAAATAACACATGATTTTTGTGAATTCTGTAAAAAATAATTTTAGGAAATAGAAAAATTTGGCAGTTTCAATGATTTCACTGTATAAACAAACACATTTATTTTAACTGGATTATCTGCATTTTTCTCCAACGTTCCAAACTGAAATTACATTTTGTTGTTTCTAGGGGACAGTTTAACAGGCCACAACTCCATGAAGTTCACCACCTATGACAAAGACCAGGATATCCATGGCGATGCAAACTGTGCTCACTTTAATCTTGGTGGATTCTGGTACGAAGCCTGCCACTTCGCAAACCCCAACGGCCTGTACGCACCTGGTGGTGTCGCCTATGAAAATGTCCAAATTGAATGGTCCTCATGGAAAGGCAGGAACTACTCCCTTAAAACCATCACCATGAAAATCAGATCAGTCACTAAGTATCCATGCACTTATTAATCTGATCAGCTGTAGATCAATGAGATAATCACGTCCTCCATCAGGGTTGGAGAGCTGGGATGTTCGGGCATATAATCACTAGTCCGACTGGACTTAATGCCAACAATAACCTCTCAATCAAAATCATCATAAAATGTGTTTTTTGTTTCTTTCCTACTCATCTTGTTTCAAAATCACTGTCAGACATGATAACTCTGTTGAACAGGTTCATGCACTGATGTATTGAAATTCACTTTTTTATTTTAAAACATGTATTTAGTGATTATTGTTTGTGATTGATGCTGTTCTGAGTGATTATTAAATAAATAAACTTGATTGTTTCAACTCTGCTTTTATTTTCAACGTTGTCATTTTTTAGTATCACTTTCATTCCTCGTAGAAAATGATCTCATAATGATTTAGGTTTTTTCCTGTATTATTTTCAACTAGCAGTACATGCTAATTAGCATTAAATACGAATTAAAGATGAGGCTGATGGGAACATCTTTAGTTTCACAAGTCATGAACTGCAGTGTTGGATAAATGAAGGATTTGAGCAGATGATGGTGCTGCAGGAGAAGTCATGTGATCAGGTGATCATCAGAGTCATAACAGTTCATCCTGTTTGGATCATGTGTCTAATACTTGTCACCAGTGTCGGTATAGGTCGGGAATCGGTCCGCTGCTCCAGTGCTTCACTCAGACTGTATTTATTGTTCTTTGTTGTCCTGACTGCTGCTGCTGAGAGAGATAGAGACTCAGTAGTATCAGACAGCTAGCACAGCTAACAGGCCTGAGCCTCCTCTTCACCTGAGCTCCGTCATTGGCTGGAGAGAAAACAGACTCTCTCACCATAGGTGTCTGTGCTCATTTGCGACTCTCTAGCTCCACCTAGAAACGTCCACGTGCATAGGAAAACCTGAACAAAACAAAGCAAAAAACCAAAATACAGGCAGGGGGAGGAGGGGCTGCAGTCAGAGCCCACACCACACAGGACTAGAAGCCCATAGGTGATGATTCAGACGGATTTCATTTGTAAAAGTCTAATGTTGATTTTTAGGCACAAAACTCCAGACCCTACCTTTAAATCTGTCCAAAACGTGCAATTTCTCAGTTTTTGTTAGCTGTTTGTGAAATTAAACGTTCGCTCACATTCTGTGCATCTCCTGGGGGCTAAGCCCCCCCCTGTCCTTAAAACCTAGTGACGCCCCTGGTAATCATATAGGATATAATATTCACAGAATTGAGGGATGGAGTAGTTATTATCCCCTTTGGCGATAAGACATGACCGAAAGGTGTTGTGATTCAGCTGCCTGCTCAGGGCCCATCACCACCTTACGGCGGAGGACCGGCGAGCCCAGACTCATTCGCCCGGCTTGGTCCTCTGGACTCGGGAGACTGTGTGGCACAGCCGTCTGCTACCGGAGGCTCCATGCTGTGGCAGAGATCCGACGACGCACACAGGGCGGCTGGGTTTCGCTGCTCTCCGCCGTCCTGGAGCACCACAGTTATCAAGACCGAGACCCGCATCGGCCGAAGCAGACGTGCTGTGACCCGACACTGTTTCCCACGAGCTGGGCCATACGACGAGTGGGTTGGATTGGCACAATCCACCCGCCGTTACCGACTGACGGGAAGAGAGAGCCGAGACCCGGTAGCCTGGCTTGCTCCACTGGTCTGAGGACTATGCCATGTTGTGGCCACTACGGAGGTCCGGGTCTCAGGAAACACTGTGTCGGGTCACAGCACGTCTGCTTCGGCCGATGCGGGTCTCGGTCTTGATAACTCGTCCCTCTCCTGCTCAGCCTGTCGACAGGCTTTATGGCATAATCCTCCTGACGCTTGAAGATTTCAGCTTCTAGGTCCTTGATTTTCCTCTCATTCTCCTTGGGCTGGGCGAGGAGCCCATCCGTGTGTAACAGGGTTATAAATACAATGTGAAGTTTGTCAAAACTTGTCTATTCGTTTGTTTGTTTGGTCAAGCAAGTTACTGTGCTGATTTCTTTTGTTTTTTTAAATCTTTTTTTTTTTTTTTTTTGGTCAGCAAGTTATTGTGCTGCTGGCGTTTATTTTTATTTCCAGTGGGGAGTCAGGCCAATGGGTCTAGAAAAGCCGGATTGTTGGGTAGTCAGAGAGATGGGTGGTTGGACTGACGTATGATTGATTGATTCATGGTGGTGAGCGCTGGTACTTAAAAATCGCTCGAGGGAAGAGAGGGCCTTGTGGCTTTTGCTCTCCTCATCTATGGTCTTCCTCAGCTCTGCAACCTCTTGTTCACACTTTGTCCTGAGCTTCTGCTGGGCAGTGATGTTGTCCTGCATGTCTTCCAGCTTCATCTTCAGAGCCTCAAGCTCCTCACCCAGATCCCTCTTCTGTTTTTCAGCTCTATTTCGACATTCGTTCTCTGCTTTAAACTGCTCGTCAAGTTTACTGAGGGCCTCCTGCAGCTCCCGAAGCTGCTTCAAGACACTCTTCTTCTGCATGGTTTCCTCGTTACATCTGATCCAAGCAGCCAGCAGGTCCTCCTCCTTCATGGTCAGTTGGATCTTCAGCTCCTCTAGCTGGACCTGCAGCTCAGCATTCTGGTCCCGCAGGTCAGTCGTCTTAGCACGCAGTTTGCGTTTGGCTTTCTCCTTCTTTAAAGAAGGGAGTCACCTGTTGAGTAACGCACATTTCCTTATCCATTTTTTTAAACAATGGATATCACACAAATTGACATCTGTGTTAAAAGCCAGCATAAAAAACACTTAAATTTTGAAGATTTCACACACAGTCTCGGTCGCTACGATCTGTGACAGCTCCAAAGATCCTCAACTACATGTCGAGCTGGATCGCGCTGAGCGCAGGGGGAGGGGGCTGTAGAACTACTTTTTACTTTTAATACTTTTGAGTAATTTTCAGAGCCTGTACTTTTTACGTTCACTTGAGTAGATATTTGGATCAGTACTTTCACTTTTACTCAAGTCATTTTTTTACACAGGTACCTTTACTTTTACTCAAGTAAAGAATCTGGGTACTTTTGCCATCTCTGCTGGCATGTGATGCAAAATCCAGTCACGCTTGGAAAATGCAAATGTATACGGGATGGGAAGCACCGCCGCCGCTGCCGCCGCCAGCACCACCACCACTGGCGTAGGAGAACGAGGAAGGGGAAGGGGAAGAGGAAGAGAAGGTGCAGGTGCAGAAAAGAACCAAGGGATGAGGGTGGTGCTCGATGTCATGGAGGGACTGAGGGACCGCAATGTCACATGTGACAATATATTCACCTCTTATGAACTAGGACAACAGCTGCTGAAAAGAAATATGACCATGGTTGGTACCATTCAAAAAAAGCCCAAGCTTCTGCTTGAACTGCTCCAGTCGAAGGGAAGAGCTGTGTTCTCATAGTTATTTGCCTTCACACCAACCACCGCTGCGGTTTCTTATGTGCCCAAGAAAAACAAAAAAGGCTTGCTGGCCCTTGGTCATTTTCCACAACATAGTTGACGTTTCCGCCTACAATGCCTTTGTGATATGACGAGAAATAAACCCAGACTGAATGAATCAGAAGTGGAACACGAGGAGGGTGTTTCTCGAACGGCTGGGAAAGGCCCTGGTGAGTCCGTTGATAGCAAGGAGGGAGCGTCTCCCCCACACAGAAGCATCAGCAGCAGTTGTCTGAGGGATTCGGGCTTCGAGGGGGGCTAGATCTAGATTTTGCAATGAGTGTGATGAGGATGCAACAGCAACGGCGACAACAGCCGCAACAGCAATGGCAACGGCAACAGCAGCCACAACAGCAACAGCAGCCGCAGCAAGGAAGAGGTGTCAGTTTTGCCCCAAGAAAAAGGACAACAAAACCTACACTGTGTGCTGTGGGTGTAAACAATATATCTGCAAAAGCTGTTCACCTTCATACTGCGGCGAGTGCGCTGCTGGGAATTTGGATTCTGATTGATTGATTTATTCTATTTACATCTATTTTTATTTCTATCTATCTATCTATCTATCTATCTATCTATCTATCTATCTATCTATCTATCTATCTATCTATCTATCTATCTATCTATCTATCTATCTATCTATCTAAGTAAACATAACTTGTCATTGATCATGTTTCTGTGTAAACTGTACAAGATTTTAAAGAAATGAGAAAGGTATGGGATATTTGTAATAATAATAATAATACGAAATCCCCTGCGCATAATCATAATAACGGGTCAGCGGTGGTTGATAATCTTCAGCGGGGGTTGATAATCTTCAACCCCCCCCCCAAATCACAGACCACATGTTACTTGTTCCACTGTACCGAGTTGAGTTGGAGGAGAATGGGATTGTACTATAAGATGAAACAGTTAAAAGAAACTTGTATTGCATTGGTGGAGATAATTTGGGCTTGCATTGCAAAATGAAAATTTCAGTCGCTCACAGTATTTTTGTAGGTACTGCCTTTATAACCCAATCTCAGTTTCAAGGTGACGATCCTAATCTGTGTGGACCAGAGTGCACCGCTGAGAATTACGCTGCAGCTGTCGAGCACCTCCAGACTGAAGACACCCCAGATGTGGAAGGAGTAAAGTGCAAGTCAGTATTCAACAGTCTGAAATACTTAAATGTCTGTCAGCCAGGTTTGCCACCTTGCCTAGGTCATGACATCTTTGAAGGTGTTTTGTCAGATGATGTAGCACTGTAGGCTATCTGAAGTATTTCATCAAGAAAAAGGCATGGTTCACCTACTCCTCTCTGAATTGGCGTATTAAACAGTTTAAATACAGCGCCTCTGATGCTCCAACAAAACCATGTGAAGTTAGCCCTCAAGCAGCTAAACTCTCAGGACAGGCCGTACAGAACTGGAATCTTCTAAGGCCTAGTCCACACGAGCCCGTTTGTTTGTAAAACCGGTAAGTTTTGTTCCACGTAAGTGGTGTAATAAAATACTCACACAACCGCGGAATCCGCTACCAAGTGATGCAATGCACGTGTAGGCCTATGCCACAACCATAGACTGTTAAAGCTGTAGTGTGTAACTTCTCTCGCCCCCTAAAGGATTTCTGCGTTATTACAACGATACGGCCGGCACCTATGGCCCGGTGTAATCCTCCCTCCCCTTCCCACCGCTACCCCAGTAGCTGCATGGTACAGGTAATGCACATCACACACAGTAACAGTAACACTCAACACACCACATGCTGCTGGTCACGGACCACGGTTCACAGACTATAACACTGGCGACTTGCTGCACACTGATTGTCACAGTACACAGACTCCCTGCAGCAAATTATACACAGCAACACTGGCTACACACCATGCAACTTACTGCTCGTTAGGCTAACGATGTGGCTAACACCAGGCTGCTAACAAAATGCACATTGCAATGTCCACTGTCCTATTACTGGAGCAGTGTTTAGCTCAGTTGGTAGCGCAGCTGCCCCGTGTGCCGAGGCAGTCCTCGCTGATACAGTGAAATTTAACCTTTGCATTTAAACCAAGGAGCAGTAGGCAGCAGAGCCACAGTATGCCATGCTGCATTTAATTTTGAATATTGAACCCAAATTAGTAAAACATTAAATTAATTAAGTCTTACTTAATCATCCATTTAAAAGTCTCTTAATGGCGGTTGGCATCCAGCATTAGGTGCATTACCGCCCCCTTCTGAACTCCAAAGGTCAATCCCAGTTCATGGAATCACGTGGGCAATATTAATATCACACACTGGCTGTGATCAGTCAGTCACCTAATCGCTGATAGTTTACACCTGGTTCATACAGAGAAGTACCAGCCAACTATTGTTGGCTGTACCACGAACAAAATTGAAGAAAAAAGGTGATCGAGCCTTCTCAGTAGCTGCGCCCAAGCTGTGGAATAGCCTGCCACTACACATTAGACTAGCAGACTCAGTAGAGAGGTTCAAGTCTGCCCTAAAGACCTACCTTTTTTCCCTGGCCTTTGGACCATGATTTAATCTTGTGCTGTGCCTTCATCGTGGTAATGCGTGTACATAGCATGTATATAATTTTGGGATGTGTATGTGCGTGTGTGTAATATTATTGTATGTAATTTGTGTAATATTATTGTATGCAAATTGTTCTTCATTTCTGTGCTGTAAAGCACTTTGGCCGACCGTAACAGGTCTTTTAAATGTGCTATAATAAATGAAAGAGAACTTGAACTTGAACTTAAAGTTCTGGGGTTTACTCCACTTTGTAATCACGGAAGGTAACCCAAGAAAAAAACAGGTTGTTACCACTGTTGAGGGATATATCAGTAAAGTGAGTGTACTGTAGCTAAGACATCCCAAAATTGAACGCATTTAATGCAAATGAAAGATATCACGATGTTGTGTCATACAAGATGCAGCTCCATCCGAAACAAGACAAGCCATCAAATTCTTCAACATGAGGAAAGCATGTAAGTATTTATTCACAAAACAACTCAACTTTTTGGATTAACCCACTGATATCCTTAGATACGCTTCCCCCTGACCTAAGAGCCTCTGCGTCAACTGAGTCCTTCAAAGCGCAACTAAAAACTCATCTGTTCCGACAGGCTTTCTACTTGCATAATTAACCTGTACATACTGTGCTGTCTTTCTATGTCTTTTTATACTACGAGTTGTCTTTTTGCACTCTGCACTTTTTGTATGTGAGACTCTCTTGCTGCACCTTGCTGTGTTGTCCCATCATCTTTTGTGAAGCACTTTGTGACCTTGTGCTGTGAAAAGTGCTATATAAATAAAGAATTATTATTATTATTATACATTTTTGGTCGTAACATTAACTGAAGGGCTTGAAATGGCATCATTTCTGCTAGGACCCTTAGTTTTATGTAACTTGTTGGATGTTGTTTTGATGTCATGTAAAGCCCTTTGAGACACACTGTTAAAACGGGCTGTACTAATAAATTGACTTGCCTTGTCAAAATTTGGTATTGAAATTTCAGTCAATAATACACTGTTGGCAAAATAAAAACATTCTGAATAAACAAATAAAGTAAAGTGATCTGGATGATGTCATCTCTGACCGCAGAGTGGCTAACTTGCTACCCTAATGCTACGGTTTGTTTCTGCGTGTTTCTGACTTGTCACAACAAAATAAGCAACTAGATTAAGTTCAGCTTCCACAGGTTCCAGGGTGCCATTCCGAAGGGCCGCCACTCCGAACGTTTACTTTCATTTGTCGGAATGCCGACCCTTAATTATTTATGGGAAAGGGGTGCCATTCCGAACCTGAAAAAAGTTGAATGGTTTTAGCAGGGTACCCAGTCTAGCAAATGCATTGGTAGTGTAATTGTTAGAGTATACGTTTTTGGTGCGGTAGATCAGGGTTCGACTCCCGGGGGAGACACCTATTAATAGTGATTTTATTGGCCTCTACCTAATCTTTTTACTAAACTTAAAGCTTGAATATGTAGAATTTTTATTAAAAGCTATATTTTAAAAAAAATAATACATCCACAGTGCGTTTTGAGGTGAACAGAATGAAAGTATTCCTTCTCCACAAAAAATTTTTTTTTAGTCTGAATTAATATTTTTAACATTTTTTGACGGGCTCGACAATGACTTTTTGTCAACGTTCTGTTTACATTCGTACCTGCCCATAGCCGACATGTGGATCGCCGCCGCTGGGCGCGTTGTCCCCGCGGCGCGAATCCGGTCAATTTTCAAAATAAAACACATTCGGAACGGCGGCCCCTCGGGAAGTTCGTAATGACGGACCTTCGGGAATTTTCGGACTGGCAGTCGCCCCCCGCTTCCACAGGCTTCCTCCGCAGCCTGGACTCAAGCTCTGAATGCCAAAGCCGAATCATTATCAGAATGACCTGGGCAGCGCTCTGAGATGACATCATCCAGATCAGAGGTTAGTCAACCTAGAGACGCCGGGTGTTGATAATATGCCACTACGGGCTTGGAGGGGAATAGCACTAGTGTGTTAACAAAATATTGGTGAAAAGACTGAGTTTCATGGCAGATAATGTGTTATTTAGAGGCTGCATTACGTGCCCCGTACGTGTTCTCGCAAGAGAATATTTTAAACAAAACTATTTCACTACCTTCAGCACTCAACACCGACCAATCCTGGGAAACTTGTGAAATGACGTCACGCGCCATTCAAAAGTTATTAGCGCGAACTGGTTTTTGACAACGGAAAGTAAAATCTTACGTGCGGTAGTTTTTTTTGTGATCAAAAGTTGTATTTTGTGTTTCATGCAATAATAATATGACCTAACAACAGATGAATTCGTACATAAACAGGTCCTATGCAATGTCATAGTTTTGAAGTTTAGAGGCAAAACAGGTTGAAGTGTCAGTATTCTGTAGGGACGATTGATACAGCTGTTTCAAATGTCCCGCACGTCACCATGCGCAGTAATTGTGGTCACATTGTGCGATCAATATCTCCTATAAATCATACATTTAATAAACAGCATATTTTTAATGAACAAAACGTGTTTATGACATGAAAGATATTCAGCAAAGTGAGGGAAAAATGCAGAGAGGAAAATGACAATGTTCGGTGTGTATCTATAAACATGACTTAGGACAGAGAAATAAATCAATGAAATGAAAATGCAATCATCCAACAACTTGTACAAAAGAAGAAAGGTGAGTTTAAATCAAAATGTGGATCTTGATAAACACGCACGGGACAAAAATATTTATTTGACCTATTGTGAGAAATTATGTGACATGGCAATGACGAGTACACTAGTAGTCTAGTAGGAAGGAGGGCTCCCAATGTCCCAGAGAGAAACATTTTTGAACCATGGTTTTTTAGCACCCTTAAGGTGTCTACTTATGATTTTTGCTTGTTGCCCGGGTCAACTAATGTCCCATGGGTGTTTTTTGGCGGCCATTTTGAATTTATGTCCGCACAAATGGCGAAAACGCCAATTTTCATAACTCCTAAACCAAACATCATAAAAAGACAAATGAACACACTTTTTTAGATAATCTTGACACCAGGAATCAAATGGAAAGGTCCCTGGCATGATAAAACCACTCTTTATCAGAGAAAAATGAACTCCAACACTAGTATGTTGTCTGAAAGACGTTAAAATGAAAAGTGTATCAATCAACCCGGCGCTCCCCTATGACAACCCAAGTCTCTCTTTGGTTTGTGGACAAAACAAGACATTTTAAGACATCATCTGGTGGTTTGAGAAAAGCTGATTGACATTTTTCTATTTTTTCTTATTTTATTTTATTGACTAAACAACTAATTGATTAATCATTTACATACCCACAGATTAATCGTTGATGAAAATAATCGTTAGTTACTTGGGTATAGGACGGGACTGTCCTGTCCTCTAGCTGCTGTGGAGCTGCTGGTGTCTCTTAAGGCTGTTGGACCGGCTGAAGGCTTTCCCACACTGCACACACGTACAGTTCTTCTCTGGTGTGGACGCGTTGGTGCGCTTTAAACATATGTGGATTAGCAAACGCCCCTCCCACACTGCTCATTGTACGGCTTCTCTCCTGTGTGGATGCGCTGGTGGACCGTTAAATTTGTGGAGGTGGTGAAGCCCTTCCTGCACTGCTCACAGCTGTATGGCCTCTCTCCGGTGTGGATGCGCTGGTGGTCTTTGAACTCCTTCCCACACTGCTTGCGGCTGTACGGCCTCTCTCCAGTGTGGACGTGCCGGTGGTATATTAAATCTTGCGACTGTACAGCCTCTCTCCACTGTGCACGCGCCAGTGCCTTTTTAAATTTCCGTAGATAGCAAACGCCTTCCCACACTGCTCGCAGCTGTACGGCCTCTCCCCGGTGTGGATGCGCTGGTGGACTGCTAACCCACTGGAGTTGGTGAACACCTTCCCACACTGCTCACAGCTGTACGGCCTCTCTCCAGTGTGGATGCGCCAGTGTTTTTTAAAATTTCCGTAGACAGCGAACGCCTTCCCACACTGCTCGCAGCTGTACGGCCTCTCCCCGGTGTGGACGCGCTGGTGGTTTTTTAAATCTCCAGAGACAGTGAACGCCTTCCCACACTGCTCGCAGCTGTACGGCCTCTCCCCGGTGTGGATGCGCTGGTGGACTGCTAACCCACTGGAGTTAGTGAACACCTTCCCACACTGCTCACAGCTGTATGGCCTCTCTCCAGTGTGGACGCGCTGGTGTTTTTTAAAATTTCTGTAGATAGCGAACGCCTTCCCACACTGCTCGCAGCTGTACGGCCTCTCTCCAGTGTGGACACGCCAGTGGTTTTTTAAACTTATGGAGCGAGTGAACGCCTTCCCACACTGCTCGCAGCTGTACGGCTTCTCTCCAGTGTGGACGCGCTGGTGGACTGCTAACCCACCTGAGTTAGTGAACATCTTCCCACACTGCTCACAACTGTATGGCCTCTCCCCGGTGTGGATGCGCTGGTGGACCTTTAACCTTGAAGAGCAAGCAAACGCCTTCCCACACTGCTCGCAGCTGTACGGCTTCTCTCCAGTGTGGACGCGCTGGTGGACTGCTAACCCACCTGAGGTAGTGAACACCTTCCCACACTGCTCACAGCTGTAAGGCCTCTCCCCGGTGTGGATTCGCTGGTGGACTTCTAACCCACCTGAGGTAGTGAACACCTTCCCACACTGCTCACAGCTGTAAGGCCTCTCCCCGGTGTGGATGCGCTGGTGGACCTTTAACTTTGAAGAGCAAGCAAATGCCTTCCCACACTGCTCGCAGCTGTACGGCCTCTCTCCAGTGTGGACGCGCCGGTGTTTTTTTAAATTTCTGGAGTTAGTGAACGCCTTCCCACACTGCTCACAGCTGTACGGTTTCTCTCCTGTGTGGATCCGCTGGTGAATTTTGGACAAGTTGGTGCATGATGTGCCACGCTGCTCGCACCTGTATGCCGTCTGTTCACATTGGCACAGCCGGCGGTGAGCTTTCAGATGAACTGAGGTCCTGAACGTTTTCCTACACCCATTGCAGCTGTGTGGTTTCACCTTGGTGTGGTCCTGTTTCTATGGCAACAGATAGAGAGAGAATCAGTGATGGATGATGAGTTTGACATTTGTTTTCCTTTTTAAATTCTTCATTAATACATATCTTACAGGTACAGTTATTTCCAGTACAAATTATACTTTGAAACTAAGTGAAAAATGTCAACGTTTGAGTTACCCTCACTCACACATTTAAATAAAACAATTACAAAAACATTGCTCTCAGTAATTATAAAATAAGCAAAAAATAAATAAGGAAGCCCGCAAGAGCTTGCATTATTTCAAAATAAAAAAGTCACGTATTTTCGCAGAAAATTTAGATATGTTGCGTTTACTTTGTGACCACAAAATACAGACCTGTGGACGAGATGTGGACGGACCGGAGGGCTCATTGTCCTGGTGGACCGCGTCCTGCTCCTCCCCCATAGTCCCAGTCTGCCCAAACAAATCTGGATCCTGGTTCTCCTCCTTCACCCTGGTGCTGGTGCGACGGGACCTCCTCATGGTGCTTTTCCACTAGCTCAGTATGGTGCAGCACTGCTCTACTCGGTTTTATCCCCTTTTCCTCCAGCCCCTCCTACCTGGTACCTGCTACTTCTTTGAAGTGATGTGTTGGTCGTGAACGATCCGGCTCTAAGAGCCGGCCCTTTGAAGTGAACGACGGGAGTCGGCTCCTCATTGTTTTTTTCCCCTCTGCTTGTTGTGGTGAAAGCCACAGGTCGACGGAGAGGGGGGATGCACACAACGAAGGTGATTGTGTTCTGAGCACTCTACAAAGTTGTCTATCAATGTCCTGTACTCCCCCTCCTCCCCATCTCTAATACACCCGACAACAGCTGAGTCATCAGAGAACTTCTGAAGGTGACATGACTCAGAGTTGTACTTAAAGTCAGTGGTGTATGAGGTGAAGAGGAAGGGAGAAAGCACAGTCCCCTGTGGAGCTCCTGTATCACTGGCCACCACGTCAGACAGGACACTGCCCAGACGGACAAACTGTGGTCTGCCTGTAAAGTAGTCAGTAATCCAGGGGATCACTGCATCGTTAACACCCGTCACCCGCAGCTTCTCACCCAGTAGCAGAGGCTGAATGGTGTTGAAAGCACTGGAGAAATCAAAGAATGTGATCCTCACAGTGCCTCCTCCACCATCCAGATGCATATGGACTCGTTGCATAAGCAAAAACAAAGATCACTGTACTCCAGCAACGATGTAGATAGACCCTGTTGAGTTTCAATCCTTGAGCTTGTGTGTTTGATTGATGTCGTACACAGGAGACATTCCTTTACAATATTTTCCAAAATGTATTTAGAAAAGAATCACCTAGAAAAAGAGATTGTGTACAGAGCTCAGGACCAGACTAGGTTTCCCTGATCACATACAGCAGCAGCGTCAGTTCACGAAGTCTGATGCTCTACTGTCCCTGTCCAGTTTTTATATTACTGATTACACAAATGCAAGATATGATGTAATTTATGTAACATGCATTCTCATTGGCTGGAGTCCATACGCCATGACCACGTGTCTGAGCCCCATCTCATGCTTGGCGCCTATCAGCTCCCATCAAAACAAGGGACAAGAGAAAGAAAAGAACAAGACACACAACCCCCATATTAGTAGGCTGACAATCACAGTCACACTAGGTACAGCGATCAGATATCCCAGTATACTCATTCCCCTTGTGTAACTGCTACTTCCCCTGGCAATTGTACTAGTGATGTGTCAGTCACGAACGATCTGGCTCTTTGAAGTGAACGACGAGAGCCGACTCCTCATTGGGAGCTGATTTGTTTTGGGGTTTTTTTCCCCTCTGCTTGTTGTGGTGAAAGCCACAGGTCGACAGGGAAGGGTGATGAAAACCAACACAAATATTTTCACTAGAAAATATGTCACTGACATGTTTGGGTCCAAACGCAGTGACCTCTGTTTGATCTGAATTTAGTAAAAGGAAGTAAGGTTAGGACCAGTTTCTTGCTTCATTGTCATGAAAAAACGTCAGTACAGTGCAGTTAATAAACACATCAGAGTCATGTTCTGACCTTCAAACATTTAATTAACATAACTCACCTTTTAATTAACAGAACTCAACTCAACAAAAAAGAACAAAAACAAGATTTTTTTTTAACTCCAAGGTTCCTGATAATATCCATGGCCTCTGACAGGCCTGCCACAGTTACTGTTGTCTCTGTGCTTATTGGCGCCCGGCACTTTGGGCACACTCCATTCCTCTCCACGAGGATGTGGAGGCAATACCGGACCTTCCATCTCAGCTGTAATGACAACAACACAACAGTCATCAACAAATTACATGTTTAAATTTCAACTTTGCTTATAGCAAATATTAACTGTGTTGTGAATGTTAGGCCATTGTAATGTATTGTATGTTTCTCACTTTAGGTAGAAACACTGATTAGATGTTCAACAGCAGCCTGCAGTGGCCCATGATTGTTGTTCACAGTGCTGTCAGAGTATGGTTCTGCAAAACATTGGTTTGCGTTCTCTCTCTCTTTTCTGCAGAGGCAAACGGATCAGTTCCAAAAGCTGAAACTCTGGTCAGTGATCCTCCTCTCTCTGTATCATAATAGTCAGCTGCTTCAGGAGCACAAGGAAGTACCTCCTCAGCCAGCTTAACTGGACAGCCACATGAAGCCAGCAAATTGGGAATCCCTCTGCCTGAAAAACATGTGGGCACATATTAAGATTAGTGTCACATGGCAAAGAATAGAGATCCAGGCTAAAGTGTGAAAATGAGGTGCCATTTCTCAGTAACCCATCAGAGTCCTGAAAATGACACATCATACTGTATTAAAGTCCAAGACAAGAGTTTGAAACTAGCATGTTGCACAGCACGTCAGACCCATCAGCCCCATTTAGGAGTCGATGACGCTGTCATTTACCTGCTGCAACGAGCCCATATGCATCTGGATGGTGGAGGAAGCACTGTGAGGATCACATTTCTCCAGCGCTTTCAACACCATTCAGCCTCTGCTACTGGGTGAGAAGCTGCGGGTGACGGGTGTTAACGACGCAGTGATCTCCTGGATTACTGACTACTTTACAGGCAGACCACAGTTTGTCCGTCTGGGCAGTGTGGTGGCCAGTGAGACAGGAGCTCCACACGGGACTGTGCTTTATCCCTTCCTCTTCACCTTATACACCACTGACTTTAAGTACAACTCTGAGTCATGTCACCTTCAGAAGTTCTCTGATGACTCAGCTGTTGTCGGTGTATAAGAGATGGAGAGGAGGGGGAGTACAGGACACTGATAGACAACTTTGTGGAGTGGGCAGAACAGAATCACCTGAGGATAAACGTCAACAAGACCAGAGAGATGCTGACTGACTTCAGGAAGAAGAAGACGCCTTCACAGCCACTGTGGAGCAGGGGGGAGGTGGTGGAGGAAGTACAAATACCTGGGAGTGGACAGACTGGACTGGAAATCTAACACGGAGGCTGTGTACAAGAAGGGGATGAGCAGACTCTACTTCCTGAGGAAGCTGGGATCCTTCAACGTGTGCAGCAAGACGTTGGGGATCTTCTACCAGTCTGTTGTTGCCAGCACCATCTTCTTTGCCGTTGTGTGTTGGGGCAGCAGCATCAGAGCGAGACTTGATAGGATCATCAAGAAGGCTGGCTCTGTACTGGGTCTCAGGCTGGATTCCTTTGAGACCGTGGTGGAGAGGACACTGAATAAACTGTTCTCCATCATGGACAATGAGCAGCACCCTCTCCATCACACAGTGGACAGACAGCGGAGCAGCGTCTCACACAGGCTGCTGCAGCTCCGCTGTCGAAGGGACAGATACAGGAAATCTTTCCCGCCACATGCCATCACACTGTATAACAACAGCTGAAAAAACTCTGGTCATATTTTAGTCACTGCGCACTTTAACTTCTACACACAGTTACACACATTGCACATTCCTACTTTGCACTAAAATCAACACTGCCAATTTCTTTGTATATACTTTTGTACATCACATTTTATTTTATTGCTATTTTATGATGTATAGTTTGTTCTTCATATGTTAATATTTTATTATGTATAATTTGTTCTTTATATTTTATTATGTATAGTTTGTTCTTTTTATTCTTATTCTTTATATTCTTATACTATATGTCTTATCATCACTGTGTGTCTGTGTAATGCTGCTGCTGCACTGTAATTTCCCAGCTTGGGATCAATAAAGTATATCTACCTATCCAGACACTTGTATCCTATACACAAATATATAGGCTAAATGCATTGTTAGTTACCCACATATACATGTAGCCTATTTTATAAACATTTATTATCTATACTATTTTTTGTTATAGTATTTCTACTTTTACTTAGTTACTTTTTTCAAGTACTTTATACAACACTGGACAGGACAGTTCACCTTGTAATATTCACTTTATACCAGTTGATGATTGAACCCACAACCTCTAAACAAAAGACCATTGTCTAGTTGGCTGAGCTATCTGGCAAGTGGCAGTTGTACAGTGGCTTCACAAGTTGAGTAAGTCATTCACTGTCGCGCAGGCAGATTTGAAACCACAGTGAAAAGAGATACAATTCTTTTTTAAAAGTATATTTTTAGGCATTTTTGCCTTTTATGGATAGTACAGTTGAGACGGACAGGAAACAGGGAGGCAGAGAGAGGGGGAATGACATGCAGTAAATGGCTCCCGACGCGGGATTCGAACCAGGGCCAACTGCAATGAGGACTGAGCCTGTGTACATGGGGCACCCGCTTAACCACTACGCCACGTGACGCCCCAAAAGAGATACAGTTCTGATATGTATTTGTTAAATATCTACTATGCCTCTAAAATTTTGGACATTTATTTTAGAAAGACCATCTGGGAGCGGTGTTTAGCTCAGTTGGTAGAGCACATGTGCCCATGTGTTGAGGCTAGTCCTCACTGCCGGTTCGAATCCCGCATCGGACGGCCCTATACTGCATGTCATTCCCCCCATCTCTGCCTCCCATTTCCTGCCATACTGTCCTGTCCAATAAAGGCATAAAAAGCCAAAAAATGTACCTTCTGGTATTTTAGTCCATCCCTTGATGGGTATTGAACCCACATCCTTCAACATCAAGGACCACCTCCTAACTCAGTGAGCTAATTATCTGGAAGTGAAACCTGCTGTGTGTCTTCTCAAATAGACTCAGTCAAAGCAAGTTTGATTTGCTTTGATTTGAAAGCGGATTTCAAAAATGGTCAAAATGTCACATTGTGTTTCTAAACAAAAATCTGATAATACATAAATTGCATCTTGACAGCATGGGAATGTTGGTGATTTGTCACATGTTGACAAATCAGTTGAGTAAACCTGGCATGGGGTCGGACATTTCTGTGAAGTTTGGTGAGTTTTCGCCCATGGGAAGTATGACTACCTTGGAAGAAGAAAGAAAGAAGAAGAAGAATCCCTAGGAATACAACTCAACACAAAGAAACAGACAGCAAGACTGGACACAGAGACACAGACCATGACAGTTTTTTGAGAGTTTATACAGAAAAAAAAATCTGTGATTGCAGCTCCTTAAATGTGAATATTTCTGGTTCCTTTGTTCATTTATGACAAACAGAGTCTTTCTTGGTTCCAGGGTGCCATTCCAAAGGGCCGCCATTCCAAGCGTTTATTTTCATGTTCGGAATGCCAGCCTTTAATTAATGCAGTTCCCGTGGCGCAATCGTGTCAAGCCGTGTAGGAAGTCAAACACAGAAACACTAGAGAATCCAGTCAATTTTCAGAATAAAACACATTCGGGATGGCGGCTTCTCGGAAGTTCAGAATGATGGACCTTCGGAATGGGGGTCGCCCCCACATCTTTCTTTGGTTTGTGGACAAGACATTTAAAGACGTCATCTGGTGTTTTGAGAAACACTGACATACATTTTTTTAAATTGTATTGACCAAACAACTAATTGATTCATCATTTACATACCAATAGATTAATGGTGACTGGACCATCCTGTCCTCGAGCTGCTGTGGAGCTGCTGGTGTCTCTTAAGGTTGCTGTGCTGGCTGAACGCCTTCCCACACTGCTCACAGCTGTATGGTCTCTCTCCTGTGTGGATGCGCTGGTGGACCACTAATGCACCGGAGGCAGTGAACACTTTACCACACTGCTCACAGCTGTATGGTCTCTCTCCTGTGTGGATGCGCTGGTGTACCGCTAATGCACCGGAGGCAGTGAACACTTTCCCACACTGCTCACAGCTGTATGGCCTTTCTCCGGTGTGGATGCGCTGGTGGATCATTAAACTTGAAAAGCAAGCAAACGCCTTCCCACACTGATCACAGCTGTACGGCCTCTCTCCAGTGTGGACGCGCCGGTGGAATTTTAAATTTCCAGACGAAGTGAACGCCTTTCCACACTGATCACAGCTGAATGGCCTCTCTCCAGTGTGGACACGCTGGTGGACTGCTAATCCATTGGAGTTAGTGAACACCTTCCCACACTGATCACAGCTGAATGGCCTCTCTCCAGTGTGGACGCGCCGGTGTCTTTTAAGACATCCGGAGGACGTGAACGCCTTCCCACACTGCTCGCAGCTGTACTGCCTCTCTCCGGTGTGTATGCGCTGGTGGACCTTTAAATATCCAGAGGTAGTGAACGCCTTCCCACACTGATCACAGCTGTACGGCCTCTCTCCAGTGTGGATGCGCTGGTGGACCTTTAAACTTCTGGAGCTAGTTAAGCCCTTCCCGCAATGCTTGCAGCTGTACGGTTTCTCTCCTGTGTGGATCCGCTGGTGAATTTTCAGTTTGGACAAGTTGGTGCATGATGTGCCACACTGCTCGCACCTGTATGCCGTCTGTTCACATTGGCGCCGCCGGCGGTGAGCTTTCAGATGAACTGAGGTCCTGAACGTTTTCCTACACCCATTGCAGCTGTGTGGTTTCACCTTGGTGTGGTCCTGTTTCTATGGCAACAGACAGGAAGAGAGAGGGACTCAATCAGTGATGGATGATGAGTTTGACATTTGTTTTCCTTTTTAAATTCTTCATTAATACTTACAGTTATTTCCAGCACAAATTATACTTTGAAACTAAGTGAAACATGTCAGTGTTTTAGTTACCCTCACTCACACATTTAAATAAAACAATTATAAAAACATTGCTCTCAGTAATAATAAAATAAGCTAAAATAAATAAGGAAGCCCATTACATGATTTAAAAAAGTCACATATTTTTGCAGAAAATTTTAAAATGTTGCGTTTACTTCGTGACGTCATTGGAAATCTGCAAATAATTAAGTCCACCACTCGGTCTCAACAGAAATGAGTGTAAAAATAGAGGGAGGAGCGGGAGGAGATGGGCGTTGAGGGAGGGGGATATGGAGGATGAGGATGCTAATGATTGGCTAGTCTTACGCCTAAACTCCACTGGATGCAGAACGACCATTCCGCAGCTGTGTCCGTTTCACACCGGTTCCGTCCGTGTCCTGTTTCTATGGCAACAGACAGGAAGAGAGAGGGACTCAATCAGTGATGGATGATGAGTTTGAATTTCCATAAATTGAACTTCATTAAAATCATTAAAGTTATTTCTGGAAAATTATACTTTGAAACTAAATGAAACTGTCAGTGTTTTAGTTACCCTCACTCACAACATTTAAATAAAACAAAAAAAAAAACATTGTGTATTTTAATTAAGAAAATTAACCGGAAGTTTTATTTTGATTTTGTCACATATTTTTCAGAAAATTTTGCAAATCTGCTCTGTGCTGCTTGATGCGCTGTGCTCCGACGTCCGGCAAAAATAGAAATCTGCAAATAATTAAGGGCTCCACCACTCGGTCTCAACAGAAATGAGTGTAAAAATCCGAGGGTGGACGGACACAGGATTGAGGAGGGCGTTGAGGGAGGGGATCTGGAGGATGAGGATGCAATGATTGGCTAGTCTTCAGACCAAAAGCGTCGAGAGCGTTTCGTTCAGACATTCATTTTCAAAGACTGGCGTTGAGGGGCGTCGAGAGCGTTGACGCGCGGAATTGCGGCGGGAAGTTGATTCATTTTCAAATGAGACTGGCGTTCTTCTGCGCTGCTTGAAAGTCCCGCCCCTTTGGCCGCCGCCAGACCTGAACCGCTGCCAGACCTGAACAGAGCCAGAGGCTCTTCTGTCTAATACACACATGATGCTTCACTTTAATTCAAACAATGCGGGGGCCACAATTGTTAAGATTTCATCAATGAGACAAGCATTTATTTCCCTAAAAGAATTCAACCAGCCAGCGGTAACCCTCTAAAAAACCTGCGGGTAGTTTAATTAGTGATCGTTTTCTCCCCCAGGATGACGACAGAGTTTGGCCGGCCGACCAACTCTGCAGATGAGCCGCTGGTGAAGCCTGTCTTCTCTGAAACGCCGGCGCAAACTTCTAAACACCGTTTGAATAAACTTACCAAGTCCAAACTGTTACTTTCACGTATGAAATTTTTTTTTAAAATGTAATAAAGTGACTTAACAGCGCTACAGCTGGTATTAAAATAGGCGGGTTAGATTTTAGTGAACCATAAAATACAGACCTGTGGACGGGATGTGGATGGACCGGAGGGCTCGTTGCCCTGGTGGACATCCTGATCCTCCCCCATAGTCCCAGTCTGCCCAAACAAATCCGGATCCCGGTTCTCCTCCTTCATCCTGGTCCTGGTGCGACGGGACCTCCTCATGGTGCTTTTCCACCAGCTCAGTACGATACAGCACTGCTCTACTCGGTTTTATCCCCTTTTCCTCCAGCCCCTCCTACCTGGTACCTGCTACTTCTTTGTAGTGATGTGTCAGTCGCAAACGATCCGGCTCTAAGAGCCGGCTCTTTGAAGTGAACGATGGGAGTCGGCTCCTCATTGTTTTTTTCCCTCTGCTTGTTGTTTTGAAAGCCACAGGTTGCCGGGCGCATGACGTCTGTCCGACTTTAGCCCGACCTCCCATTTCTCCGACTTAAGTAGCCCCAACCCTTAACCTAATGTATTTCAGATGTGTCCTTGGGCAGCTATCATATGGCCCGACATTAGCAGTAATCTCACAGAGAAGCCCAGTGTGTACACAAACAACTATTTGCCTGCATATAAGTTTGTGCAAAACTTTTTTTATTTTATTTTATTTATTATTTTTTTGTTTTATGACACTAGTGCTGCACAGACTATCACCGCCTTAGGACGTTCGGGACCCGATCCGCCCTTTCAGTGGCCTGGAACCATAATCTTCTTTATTTGGCAAACAGATGAGATCCCCTTGGAGGCTAAGGGAATTTCTTGGTTTCCCTCATCAAACTCATCTAATACAAAATCCCAAAACTCCAAAACACTGACCTGCACAACCACGACGCTATGAGATAATAACAGAACGATACGAAACTGAGCTGTTTTCAAGGTAAATACAGAGACTGCTTGCTGAAAAACCGTCCCTGAACGCAACGTGCATCAACGGTTTTGCATGAATTTACCTCTAAAACAGCTCTGTCTCGTAACGTTCCATTATCATCTCATAGCGTGGTGGTTGTGCAGCTCACAACATGTCTATGACAGCGCTTTTGAGTTGCTGGTTTGTGTATTTGATGAGTTTAATGACAGAAACCAAGAAATTCCCTTAGCCTCCATAGCAGAGCCCTGAGCAGCTTGCTGCTGCGCTCCGCCGTACTGAAAATAGCTTACACCGACAATTAAAGGTAACGAACCTACTACTATGACTAGCGATTATGGCAATGTGCCAATTTGCCAAAATGTTTAACTATCCCTTTAACGCTGTAGAATGTGTAGTCGGAGAAATTAGCCTTTGGGGCAGTCGGACTGACGTATGCTCCCCGGTGCTTCATCCAGTACAGACGGTCTGAGCTTTAAACCTCCTACACACCTCTCAAACTGATGTGAGTCTATCTACATCCTTGCTGGAGGACAGTTAAACAACAGGAAAGCCAGTGATCTTTGTTTTTGCTTCAATCCACATCAGCTACTGTTTTGTTAATAGCCATTTTTTGTCACGATAAATGGGAACATCTAGCCTGATGCATCAGCCGCTTATTTCACTCTGTTTCATTTAGCATCTGAACACGAGCCATAGGGATTCCGGGAGGCGGTTGCTTACGTTTGCTAATCGCTTCTGCTTGGTGGTTAAGCTTGAGCGCTTGAGTTCAACGTCATCGCCTTCAGCTCCCAATCTGTTCGCTGATTGGTTTGTTTGCTCCGTCCAAACACGTTACTAGTTTCCTGACTATATGATGGAGGCACATGAAACATTCCCCAGCCAGGCCAGTGCCTGGTGAGACCAACTTTGCACTGCTGTATTTCTTTCTTCTGGAATCAAGTACTTTAAATTACATATGATCTACACATTCTAGCCCTTGTCCTTGTGTTTTGTTACAAATATTGTATTTATTATTTACATGGGAATTAAATATATTGCTATGTCTCATCATTTCATTGTCTCTCATTTTAATTTACTACTTAATTTCTAACTAGGCCTACCTTCAATTCTGTGAGAAGTTTCCTCTCATCACAGAAGGCTGAGTTAGGCTTTCTAAAGAAATTCCTGCTCATTTTCTAAACAATTCATAGTCAAAGCAGTGGTGGGGGTTGCTTGGACGTGGTAATGTTCTGGAGCAGGTGTGAATGTTCAGGAGTATAGGGTGTGGTGGTAAGTTGGGGGCTGCATGCATGCCTACCTTTTAGAATGATAATCACAGAGTTTAATAGGTTGGCCAGACAGTGTTGTGTGACTGGTGAAATGTGTGAAACACTTATATTTTACTCAATTTCCCTATCGCCCCAACTTTTCCTGGAGCTAATCTACAAGCTAAGAAGCATGTGTATGATACACATTTGTTTCACATGTATTTTTTCCATTTCAGAAGGACAAATTCTTGATGTGGTGTGCTGGATATGAGTGTTATCATCCAAAATGGATAATGTGATGTGGACATGATGTTAGATGACACTGATGCAAGTGATGCAGAGTCAGGTGACAAATACCTGTGGACAAGTGGGCAAAGTAAACCAACCAGGCACTTACTGCTCAGTCAATGTGGACATTGAGTCCTGCCCGAAAAAACACACCATGTTAATATAGTTAATATGCAAATTGTTCCCAATAATATTCTCTTCTCCAACTCTCAAATATCTACTTTCCTTCCATAGACTATTGGAATACTTCTGGAAGTTTGTGTCTGAACATATTTTAAGCTCTGACAACAAACACAAATGAGTTCAGTGTTTAAATGAATGGAATATATGTAAACACTAATGAAAAGGAAATGGAGCAAGTGTGATGATCATCTTCCTGGGATTATCACTGCAAACAAACATGAAAGCTATGTTTTTGTAATAAATTAGGATACTATTGATAAAATATGACTGAGTTAACTTGGAGGAGGGAATTAAACCAGGGGCCTTGTCGGAGGCAGCCGTGCTTGGGCAGCTTGGGTTCGAGGTGTTTGAGTGCGGGCCAGCCAGGATAGAGGAGGGGGGGCATTCAGGCTTCAGCCATGGATGTATTATATTATACATCCATGGCTTCAGCATGGTACAGAGCAACTGGCCCTAGTGTGAGTGCGCCCTCCCAGAGGAAAAGAAAATTCAAAAAGAGATCTCAAAAATGTTTCATTTACTTCTCCTAGACAACTATGAGACCTGTGTGACAGCAAACTGAGACTAAGGGTTATTTCTCCTGTGTCTCATCTTTTTCTCTGGAGCAATAAGATGCACTATATCTCAGTTTAGTCTCCTTTTAAGTTTCAGACGAGATCTCAACAAGCTCTAATATAATTCTCGAGTTTCTCGAGTTTCTCAACTTTTATGTCTCTTTGTGATATCATGCAGAGAAATCAGAGAGCTCTCTCTATAATCTCAAACTATTCTCATTCTAGTTTCAGTTTATTCATCTCATACTAAGCTCAGACAGAACAAATGAAGAGCTCTCCACAAGCTCTCATTCATTTCTCAGACTTAGATCGTTTTGGCAGTTAGAAAACAGTTAGAAAATCAGCACGGAATTTGAATAGAAACAGAGTTTAGCTATATTATTTTGTGTGTGTGTGTGCGTGCGTGTGTTTGCGCGTGCGTGTGTGTAACGGAGGTCCGCAGGTGCGCCACAGTCTTTTTTAATTTTTTTTTTTTTTTAAGTATTTATTTTCAAATCGTAACAACAATTGAAAGGTGTGCCACAATCACGAGGGACCAGTAAGGTGAAGTGACGGGTTGCGGCGGTATCAGTACTGGAAATAACCTCACTCACTCATAAAACACCTGCTAACCACCTCGAAAAGCAGTTTTCTGCAGTTGGCCGAGTGGTTAGCAACATCGCCTCTGGTGCAAGAGGTTGTGAGATCGATCCCTGCTCAGGGCAGGTTTGTCTGTTTGTGCCTGAGCACTGTATTGCTCCATAGTAGCTCCAGTATTTCTCCTTTTCTTCTCCAAGGAAAATGAACGAGCCGTTAAAAATGTCTCCCCTAACTCTCCCCTAACTCTCAAGTATGACTCCCCATAATGACTCTGTCTCACCTATTGCTCCTAGTCAGTGGCGGCTGGTGGTCAAATTAGTTGGGTGGGCTAGTAAATAAATCCTATTGTACCCATTAAATGATTAACACAGTAGTTACATATCTGACTGGCACAAACGTATAGCAACTAACTAGACCATACACACTGCATTAAGTAGAAGGGTATAGTCCAAAACAAAAAAAAAACTTCACCTGGTTATCTCTCAGCCACCCACTCACACACACACACACACACACACACACACACACACACACACACACACACACACACACACACACACACACACACACACACACACACACACACACACACACACAGGCTCTCTCTCTCTCACATACACGCACGCGCACGCACGTACACACACACACACACACACGTACGCACGCGCACACATGTACACATTCACGCAACGATATTGTTCAATTGAAAAAAAAAAAAGACGATAGCCGTACGCAGCTCATATTGACGGCCTGTCTGGTCTGATGTTTATCACCATGTCATTCAGTCTGGTCCCAGTGAGTTTAGAAACTACATTCTCCACTTTGTTCATGTTAACATAGACAGTTTAGAGCAGTAAAGTCTGCTACCTGTGATGCTAGCGCCTAGCGCCGCTGCTTCCTGTCTCCTCTCTCCCACAACAACACTACTTTTCCTCCGGTTCCTGTCATTGGTCTGAAAACAACGGTGTTGGGGCTAAATGAAATTAGCCCCAACGGCAAGTAAATGAAGGGGGCGGGACATGGCGCCTGTCAATTATTTACCCTCCGTCAGCCTGCTGCTGATTGGTCAGAACCGATCGGCCTGTGGGCTAAATGAATTTAGCCCCAACAGTCGGTGAATGGCGAGGGCGGGACATGGCACCTGTCAATTATCCACAGTCAGAAAATGAATGAGAGCAGACCTGCAGCAGACTCGGTGAGCTCGGGCTGATTAAAATTAGCCCATTTAGAGATATCCTGTGTTTTTCTTGAAACTATTTAATATTGTTGCTACTTCCGATTTTACTAAGACTTATAACAATCTTTTTGTATGTTATTTAGAGATTATTTTTTCCTCATCTTTTGTTGTGTAATGCAGGGAGGGCTTAGCCCCACTAGCCCATTGATACCAGCCGTCACTGCTCCTAGTGAATTTTAGGAGAAACATATGAGAAACATTTAGTCAAAATAGAAACTAAAATGAGGCTGAGATGAGAATCTCAAATTTGTCTCCAGAGCTACAGAAGAGCAAGCTTTGAGCAGTAAATTTTTCCTCTGGGCTTATTTGTGGCCACTGCCAGCGCCGCACGGGCTTTGCCTTTCAGCAATCAAGCGCTGTTTTCGTTTTTGTTAAAAAACAATAACAGCAACAGCTGTAGGCAGCTGAGATCGCTGTGCCGTCGCCATAGAAACGCAAGACGCATTACGGCTCATTTGCAAAACACCTTTCAATGGAAACACCCGCAAATAGCAATTGCACTTTTTCTAAGTTTCAGAAATATCGCTTTTATTTTGCGCAAATCTGTAATGGAAACGCAGCTAATGGTAGGGATGTGTGATCCATAGATGGTTGCGCCAACACTGTGTGTGAGCCCCCCTGACAGATAAGATTCATCCAACTTGCAAAATGTGTCCAATTATCTGTCCTGATTCATCTTCACTTCTTTCTCATCTCTCGATTTGCCAAAAGGCAGCACCTAATGAGGCCCAGAATGAGGCCTTCATATTTTGTGTCAATGCGCGTACAGAGATATAGAGAGATCTGTAATAGATTTAGATGCAAATCACAGCCCTTCCTCTAACCAATATAAGTCCTTCCATTTATCACTTTCTGGTGAGCTGCCTAAATTAATGATGCAGGATGGGGCCTAATGAGATGCTCTAATGAGGAGACCTGACGAGAAGCCAGTCCCGGCGGTCTGATGGCCTCCACTCTCCTCCAGTGGTACAACATAATTTTTGACTTTGTGCTGGACAGTTGAACCTCCAACCCTCCATTCACTAGTGTAGGGAATAGATTATTACATTTTTTGAGGTCAAGTGTGGGCGGAGTATGGTTGAGAGGTGTGGGATCTTGTTTACATGTCTCACAGTCGGAGCAATTTATATAGAAGTTGCTAATTCTCTTGAAACTGATTCTTGTATAAATGTTTTTAGACAAATTCTTAACCAGATACTGAAATAGCAGCGTCTTGATGATGAACGTCTCCATACATTGCTCTGTAAAGTCGAGGCTAAATGGCAGACCTGACGGTCAAATGATCCATATGGCATTGAGGCTCTAACACACCGAACCACAGTTTGACTGGGTCAGTGATTCTTTGAGTTCTAGCACCCTGGACAGGGCAAAGTACTGGCCACTGCCAACACAGGAGCAACTGATGGAGATCAGGGAAGGCTGCACTTTGAAAATGAGATTTGGTGACACGGAATTGGACAGGTTTTGGATATCAGTGTAAAAAGAGCGCTGTTGCCATTTTGCTACCCTTCTCCACAACCTCGGGGGGAGGGGGGGCACTTGTCTGTGTTTAAACTGAATGATCTTCAACACTACTGCATGACAGCCAGTGAGCTCCGGGTGATTTCTGGTCCTGAAACGTTTGTAATATGTCTGGGAAAAAGTCGCTAGATTTGTCACTAGTCGCTTTTTACAAAAAAAGTCGCCAAGAGGGTTTGGAAAGTCACCAAATTTAGCGACAAAGTCGCTTAGTTGGCAACACTGCTTCTCTCCACGTTTGTCCCATCCAGTGCTAATTTGAGTTATCTTGTGTATAGAGGCTCGCTTGGGTGTTGCTGCTGGCTGCACACTGTTCATGCTGCTCACAGCTTCTACAATCAGATTTGCGGCGGTGTCAGGCAGGTGACCAGTGACGGCTGGTATCAATGGGCTAAATTACACAACAAAAGATGAGCAAAAACATACAAAAAGATTGTTATAAGTCTTAGATGGAAGTAGTAAATAGTTTCAAGAAAAACACAGGATATCTCTAAATGGGCTAATTTTAATCAGCCCGAGCTCACCGAGTCTGCTGCAGGTCTGCTCTCATTCATTTTCTGACTGTGGATAATTGACAGGTGCCATGTCCCGCCCTCGCTATTCAGACATCACAAAATATTGGCAAAATGAATGATTGAGTTTTGCCGTTGGGGCTAATTTCATTTAGCCCCAACACCGTTGTTTTCAGACCAATGACAGGAACCGGAGGAAAAGTAGTGTTGTTTGGGAGAGCTGCTGCATTCACAGGTAGCAGACTTTACTGCTCTAAACTGTCTATGTTAACATGAACAAAGTGGAGAATGTACAAACTCACTGGGACCAGACTGAATGACATGGTGATAAACATCAGACCAGACAGCTAATTTCGTCAAAACGACTCCAAATGACACCAAAGTTATCTGGGTGAGTAAATGATCCTGCAGTTCATGTTTGAGGTTGTTATTACGCAGTTTCAGTTCTTTAACATTCTGCTGCAGTTTAGCATTCTCCATCTGTAGTTTTTTCTAATAATTTTCATTTTTTTTGTGGCAATTCCACATCTGTGGGCTTCAGTACAAGACAGACATTTTATACAAACCGCATGGAGGTATTTTTTGGTGTGTTTTTTTTTTTTTACACTTGGTCTCTTCAAATCCTTGTTTACGCTCGAACTCAGAGAGGGGACGGAGGACTCAAATTCTTCCAGCCCTTAGTCGACATTGAGTCAGTTTTCTTTGTGAACTATCACTTAATTTGGACTTTTAATTTTATCTTCCTCCCTTTTGTTTATCTGTTTTTTCGTGACAGCGTTCACTCATGTTTTGTTTTGTCCTTCTGTTTTGTGCTGTTTCACAACTAGCATTTGCACTAATCTTATGATTCAAAGTTTTTTCCTTTTCCTCCTTGATTTGGCTGAACTTCTCCAGTTCCTTCTCCATTTGCTTTCGCCTCAACTTCTCCACATAGTATTTGTTATTGTGGTGCTGGTTTTTTGACTCCAGATTCAGAATTTTCTGCCCTAAATCAGCCTTTAGATGGGTTTGCGCACACTTATAGTTAGCTGAGCTAGCCTCAGCCTGCTGCAGTTCAAACAGTCCAAGTTCTTTAAAATCTGTAGTTTTTTCAAATAATTTTCACTTTTAATAGGAAGAAATCCTTGAAAAGCCTTTCTCAGTTTTCTTTGTCTTCGTTAATTTGGACTCTTCCTGATGTACACTCATTTTGTGCAAGTATTATTACTATTTTTTTTTTGTAGTGACGATAGACATTGTCGTGCAAACAGTCCAACAAAAGTAGAAGAACAACAGGAAGATGAAAACCTAAAGATGAAATTGAATCAGGCAAGGATTCAAAAGCTTCAGGGACAACAGAAGTCTCACAGACAAAAATGAGGCTTTACGGCATCTTCTGGGTTACAGTTTCGCTTGCAACGACTGGGAAGAAAAGTGTCAAGTGTTGCTAGATGAGGTGGCAAACCTCATTTGGGAGGAATTAAAAGACAAACCTTCCACCATGACGCACCAAGCTCTCACTAAGGAGAAGCCTGAGCCTGGTTTTGTATCAAGACACGACACTGAGACAGATGTATTAATTGCACAAGTGGAAGCCATCTAGAGAGCAAAGAGAAGACATCAACATTAAAAATAAAACAGAGAGGACAAGGTTCTTCAAAATGTTTGAAAAAGATGATCACCATCGTCGGGCAACCAGTCCAACAAAAAAACAGTGCGAGATGAACAATGACAAAAATTTAAATGACCTGAAGAGCAAGTTGAGAGAGGCAGAGGTGAAGATACAGCTGCTTCAGCAGGACAACGGAAGACTGAGTCCTCAAAATACGGTTTGAGAGGATGCGCTTAAAACATTCAGCCACACTTACAACACCTGGAAAGAAAAGCATGAGGAGTTGCTAGGTGAAGTGAGGAAACTCAAATTAGGAATTTGGGAGGAAAGCCAAACCGCCTACGCGTTGCTCACACGGCCGGTGGAGGAGCTGCCATTGACTAAATGGGCGCGAGCTGCTGCGGGTGTCGCAGACGCTACCAGTGTGTTTCAGCCGTTAGGTGATGTACAATGTTCGCGGGTACAGGTTTTCCCTTGTATCAGATGTTGATGGTTGGTATTGAGGGTTACAGTTAGAAATATTGAGATTTTGGAACAATGGTCGGATCAATGGGATGACAAAATATTGAGATCTCAAAATAAAGGTTAATTTTCAGATTGGGATGTTGGAATTTTAACATGGCACCTTGAAATCCTCCACCACAACTGCAAAATATTAAATGAAACAACATATACATCTAAAGGCATTTGTTATCACTTAAGTGAACAATTCAAATCTGGATTTTGTTTAAAGCTGTTGGGAAAATAAATCCAGATCATTGCCCACCACCTGTTCCTGTGTTTTGTGTCTGCACCAGCGGCATAAATCTTTTTGACAGTATTAGGCAAAAACATACATAGGCTAATAACCTTGGGGATCATGTAAATCAAGTGACGTGAAAAAAGATCATACGTCTCTCCCCTAGGCTCTGTTTTCAGCCTGCAAGGAATCTAGCCGTGATGGTAGATTTTGACCAATCACAGAGCAGCAGCTCTTATTCGTATTATTTTACACTAAATATACTATGTTAACATTCATGTGTTTACCTTACCGTTGACTCGGACATTATCGAGGAAAACATTGAAAAAAAGAAAAGAAAAGAAGATTCTGCAAGTTGGTTGGTTAGGGAGGAGGACAGAGAAGCTGCCCGGCCGATGAGCTCAGCTCCCCGGCTGCAGCCTCTGTGACGAGCTGCTGCTGCTGCTGCTGCTCGTGTGTAGCTCTGCACTCCTCCGAAAAATGTCAGAGCAAATCAACGTACAGACGTTATTAGGATAAACTGACAACAGATTGGGAATCTAAACTACGTTCAGTGTTGCCAACTCCTCAGCAAGCAAAGTCGCTATTGGCTGCCCCAAAAGTCGCTAAAAAGTGGATCAGTGAATGCAAATCACTACTGTGCAGGATGACAGCCAGTGAGGGCAGACAGCTGTAATAACGGATTTCAAACTTTGTAATATGTCCGGGAAAAAGTCAACAGATTGGGAATCTAAACTACGTTATTGGGATAAACGGACAACAAATTGGGAATCTAAACTGTCACTTTCTCGCATGAAAAAATATTAAAACTAGTGCTGTCAAAGTTAACGCGTTAACTTTGGAGATTAATTTTAAACACTTGACGCGTAAAAAAAAATTAACGCAATAACGCCGTTTTGTTTACCTCCTGTGGTGATTGACCGTTACCTATGCCCGTTAAGCGTGCAGGTTGCAGCAGACAAAGCATACCGGCTCCTTTGGGAGAGCAGTGTTGAAATTCCTGCACTCTGCTGGGCTGTATGAGAGGGTTTAGTTAATTAGTTATGTTTATAACCTGTGGAGGGCAGTATTACGGTGGACAGCGTACAGCCTGCTGGAACACAAGAAGAAGAAGAAGATCGTAGCCTACCGGCTGTATGCTGTTATTCTTCACTTTATTGGTTTTTTTAAAAAATCCATGCGAGTAAGTAACCGCTTAGATGATCAATACGCGGTTATCCACATGACGATGAAGTTTGCTCTGACGACATTCTCAGAGCAGTAACGCTGCACCAGCAGCGACCGTAGCGCATAGACGCGGAGCACCACAGAGGCAGCACCCCGGTCTGCAGAGCCGCCGGTCGACCGGGTAGCTGGCCAGCGCTGTCCCCGGAGTAAGACAGGGAGCGGAACTTAACCGCAGGTCTTTAGAGGTTCACCGCCGACTGGTTTCATTCTTTTTAGATTAGTTATTGAATGTTTGTTTAGTTGTTAGTTTGTTTGAATGAAAAGTGAAACTTCATGTGTGAACAGAAGCGCAGCGCTGCCTTGGAAATGTACACAAATCACCACCTACAGATCATAAAACAATGAACTGATCAGTCTATTCAATTCCATTTACGGAGGGAAATTCTGTGATGTGGTTGTGTTTTCGTGCATGTCAACTGGTAGGAAAAAAAGGGAAAAGATGTGCATAAGTGGTCTGGAGTGGTTTTGATAGTTTTGAAATTCAACCTGCACTTCAACACATGTAGGCCTGGGTTGTTTTGTTATTCTGTTGGAGAATATAAGCAAGCAGCCTTTTTCTCACAGGAGAGAAACTGTGTTTAAAATTTAAAGAAAGCCATTAAAATAGTCTTTGAATGTAAATATATACGTTTTTGTGTTTATTCTACACTAATTTGATGATTAGCTTCCTACATGAATAAATTGTAAGAGGACAAATGCAGTTTATTCGTTGATAAATTAATCGCGATTAATCTAGATTAATGACTGAAAATTGTGAGATTAATTAGTTAATTTTTTTGAATCTATTGACAGCCCTAATTAAAACGTAAGAAGGTGACGTTATTTCTCTACTCGCTGCTCAAAGACGGACTGGCTGAGGGGATGAGAACCTTGTGGACTCAATTCAAAACTTTTTTCTAGGTTTCTGCCTACCTAGCCTTTAAATATGTCTCTAGCTGCCATATGATGTTTCATATTTTTACTTAATACATTTTTACATCTTTGATAGTGGAAAAAATGGAGCACAACATCCGCTGCCTTCACCAAAAGCAAATGTTCTCGTGAGCTCCTCAAATCTGCACAAGTGTTTGAAGCATAACGATTGTAAGCCTTGAGGATGTTGCTTTGCACTGTAAATGAGGTGGGAAGGAAGGAAACAGTGATGCTCATTTGTAACTTTCTCCAACCTTTCTGTAAGAGCCAATTTCCATCCAGGAGTGAGGACATTTTTAATTGGATAAGAGGCGCAAATGAGGAGCAAGTATGAAATCTGGTGTCAGTCTCACTTCCTATGAATTAAATATATTACCAGATATCACCTGAAGGCAGCACAAACTGTTAGTTACTTAAAAAGCAGTTCATCATGCAAATACCCTTTCTCAGATCACCACCGACGCCCTTTGCCTCCTCATCTCCATTCTATTTGCATGAACAGTGCAATCCAAGGGTGTTTTCACACCTGCTTTATTTAGTTTGCTTGAATTGCACCAGGGTTTGTGTTTCTCCCTGGTGTGGTGCATTAGGGCAACTGTGAACCTGGCAGTTGCAGTGGTGCATGAAAAATACATCCATGCGGTGGCAATAATGAACCTCAAGCAGCAGTTGTGTATTTACCACCAAATAATAAGAAAATAAATGAAAGGGGTCAGTAAATATTGAATTCAATAAACTATAGCAGTGACAACATGTCAGACCAAACAATTTAGAGTTGTAGGCTGGTAGAGATTAGAGATGCGTGGATTGCGGACACAACCGCAGATAAACCGCGGGTTGGGCAGATGACAGGACGAAAAAATTGATTTTAATCAGATTCGGGCGGGTGGCGGTTGAACCAGTTAGGAAAAATACATAGTATAAGAATGATTCTTTTTGCAGAGAGAAAACCTAAATTCATAACGTACTGTGTAGTGCTAGATTTGACATGTTCCATTGCTTGTCCAAGAAGGCATGTGATGGGGCAGACAGGTACATGAACCTCAAACATATCAGTTAGCACCTTTGTTATGCCAAGCCAAAATGTTTTGACTGCCGGACAGTCCCATAGAAGATGTAATAGTGATCCATGCCCACCACAATTATGCCAGCATTGATCTGACAAGTCTTTGTTCATTAAAATAAAAAGGAAAAAATACAAATATTGCTACGAAAAACGAGCAGCACTCTTTGCAACAGTCAAATTTTCATCAGGCATTGCAGTAATTGCCCACTGCTGCGCATGAGAGATGGCAACACCCATAGACGGATTATCATGACCATGGGCCCTGGACACAAACTCGCCACGGGCCCGTCTACACACGCAAACATTGCGTGCGGGACGGCGGCTTCCCATTACGCACATAACACCAGGCACACAACCACACAAAAATAACTGCCATTTTAGGTCTATTTTATTTGGCTGATTTATTTCAATTAGGCTACAGGTTCATTGCAGCATGTGATTCACATGCTCCAAGATCCACAGTGCGGGACCGGCTCTCTGTCGCCTCATCAGTTCACAGAAAACTTATCTCCATTCTCCCGAGATCACCACAAATGCACTGAAAACCTGCTTCCATTACAAACATCAGGGGTTTTTTTTTTTGCAGTATAAATTTTGAGGCGGTCGCCTCGCTGGAATCTTGATTGAAACTCAAAAAAGAAAAGAAAGACGCAAACTGAAGCCGTTTCCAAGCTGACCCAGAGCCGGTAGCGGCGCATTGTTATGGAGGAAGCTCCGCCGCGGCGATCAGCACCAGGCAGAGCTCCGCAAACAACCCCCAATAACTAGTCACGCAACGCTGCCCGTTTACTAGAAAAAAAGTCAAACTGTAGGGTGTGTTAGAGACAACTATGACACCTTGTTACAACCAAAAACGTAATAACGGCCAATAACGTAATAACTGACAATAACGTAATAATTTTGGCCATTTCAAATGTAATAAAGCCAATAGTGTAATAATGTGCCAATAATGTAATAAAACTTTTGAGCCAATAACGTAATAACTTTTTGCCGATAATGTAATAAGGCATTACATTATTGGCACCAGTTATTACATTTTGAAAGGTTTTTTTTTATACCAGGCCAATAACGTAATAACCAGCCAATAATAAGTATTACGTGACAATAAAAAACGGAATACTGGAGACCAGGACCAGAAAAGTTCAGCCTGGAATCGTTTTTATGAGGTTGTAAATCAGGATGATAGCAGTGCTGGCTACATGATTTGCAAGAGCTGCGACACTGTTCATGTCTACGACAGTCACAAAACCGGGACATTTAACATGGTGCATCACATTTGTGCAAAAACTCAAACCTCCACAAACACTCTGAGCAGTTTCGTCCATCGTGATCATCAAGGCTGACAGATGCATGTGTGGACATGTGCACTACTGATATGCGCCCGTTTGATAAAGTCTCGGGTAAAGAGTTTCAACAGGTGGCCCAGACGTTGATTGACATAGGCGCTAAGTGCAGTGCCGTTGATGCTGGTGCTATCATGCCCCATCGGCAAACTGCAATCGGGCAAAGCTGTCCTGTATAAACTAAATAAAACTAAACTCAAATTAAACAAAGTCTCACCAGTCTTGCCCTGATTGTGAGTTTTCATGAGTTTTCATGAGTCATCTATTTCAGTTCTGTTTAGAGTTCCCAAAAAACTTTAACCCAAAAAAGTGTGTTAAAGTGTCTATTTTCTTAATTAAAATATATTTAAAAAATTTAAAATCTGTTTTTTTGCATCCTATGAGTTAATTGAGGATTGGGTCAGGTGTAGTAAATAATGCTTAATATATACATATTAGCTCATATACAATGACTCCTCATTTTACATCAGAAACATCAAAAAAAAAAAAAGATGATGTGTTGGAATGGCGGTACCAAAAAGTGTCGGAATACTGGCATGTCTAGATAGAGGGCTGTCGGAATAGCGGGGTGTCTGAACAGAGACATGTCTGAATAGCGGGCGGACCCCGATCTAACTATCTGAGATTACCATAACGTACCAGATAGTAACAATATCTCCTTTTGAATATGGATCCCAATCCCAGATCTCATTGTGAATGTACATGTAAAGAGGAAGAATTATGGGTGATTAACAGCTTTTTTGGAAGATGTTTGCAGGGATTCAGTGTTTCAGGGCAGGAAAGCCCGCCCAATCACCTCATTAGAATTAGCATTGCTCAACCTTTTGTTTGCGCTTAATGGACTTTTTGGTCTCCCATTGTCATACAAATCACATACAGAGCCGAAAAGTAAACTCATGTGACTTCAGATCCCGTCCACACGAATACCGATTTCTTGAATCTGCATAAGAATTTCAGCATTTTGACCAGACAGAAACAGCATTTACAGGGGGTGAAAACGATATGTTGTAGAAACTGGTCTAAGAGTGGGAAAATCTGGCAATGCCCATAATGGATCTTTTGTGAAACAATGATGTCATTCCCCCGATCGCGCTCACCTGTAACCGACCACACCACTGACTCGATGGATGTAACGTAACAATAACAGCTTACTAGTGTTGGTCCCCTGGCTGAATTGCGTCCATTAAATCATCATATTCACAATGGCACGATTCCCAGTCAACATTTAATCCACTTATAATGTTTAGATTTTGAATACAGAGGGGAACTTTATTTCTTCATCTCTGTTCTTGGTGTTTCTGTGTGGCAGCACTACAACGCCACACATGGGGTGTGAACTGGAGGTGGAGGGTGATGAAAGGTTGGAGGACCTCTACTTCTCCACCACACTTGGTTCCAGAAAAGACTATCTGGAAAAACCTCCACTCTGACTCTGCTGCTTACCCACTATTTTTTCTCTTGCAGCTTTCCTCTCCTTTATATAGAGATCCCTAAGATTCTTTCCATTTTCTTTAGCTTCTCCACTGTAACTAATCAAATATTTGTTTAAAAAACTTTTCTACACTGAACTGTGTCTGATAATGTATGAACAAAACGTTTTTTAATAAAATATGTTGTATGAATAATAACGCTAATATATATTTTTCTCATTCTGATAACCCATCTGACTTGGAATTATGTATCCATCACCCCTTCTGTTATATACTTAATAACTGAGTCAAAGAGTCACCTATACAGTATATATTGCTGTATATTCATTATACACTGTACTGAATTTTTCATGTAAAAGTAGTGTGTGGCTTGAAGTAGTATCTGCTTAAGTTTGGGCTTTTGATAATCATGTATTGATACCTGATAGAAGTGAAGCATGGGTGCCTTTGCTATAGCTATTGTATTATATTACCACTTTCAACAAACCTGATATTCAGCGATTGGCTTATCTCCCTCCATCTCTGCATTTTTATTTATAGTGTTATAGGCCTGCAGTCTTGTGTCCCAAAGCTCTGGACACTGGGAGAGTGCATAAATGACCAGCATCTCCAGTGTAAATGGCTCACTGGCAAAATGTAACGCAACAGCTTTATGCAGTTTCCAGAAATATGTAGCAAAACAGGATATTTATTCATGTTACCCGTAGGCCTAGATAAAGGTCTCTGACACATCTGAATAAACTAATGCAATTGCAATGCTACTATAAATATCATATTTTCAGTTCAATAATTCAGGATTTTACTCAACAAAATGAAACCAAACAATGTATAAAGATCTGTTTTTAGAACTTAAAATAATTGTGTGAACTGAAAACTGAACTGAAAGAGAGAGAGGAGAGCTACTGTAGAAACTGTTTTTTCTGTTCAAAGGTGACTCCAAGCTGAACAACTGTGAAGTAGGCTACTGGGGCAGGGCTTTTGTCTGACAATGTACACATCAATGCACACCTATTAGGTCAGAGATAAATGGAGGTGCTAATGTGTCTATTAAGCTCATTACTTTCAATAGAGCCGAGAAGGTGGAACATAGTAAACAACAATAGATCACAGTCTTTTCTTCTTCTGGTTTTCATCTATTGATATTAGGTGGGCCTTCTGTTATGATGTCAGATGTTATGCTATATTTTTACACAAATCTGTGTGCTTTCTACTCCTTATATTTTCCATAACAGGTTTATAGAAAGATAAAGTCAGATTAATTTAGTGGTTTTCAAAGCAGTTTTTATATTTGAAAAAGAAAAGAAAATATTTTTCAATCTGGTTTTAGAGGCAGCATTAAAAAATAATAAAGAGGTTGCATTTTTTAAGATAAATTATTACTGCCCTCCAGAGAACTATCCAAGAAGGCAAACAAATAGTTAACACCCCCGTCATTCATCCTCCAGCTGAAGACCCCCTTTTTCATCCCCTGATCCCCCTTCTCTTTGGCCGAGTAACACAACACAGATCACTAAACACTCACACTCTCACATGAACATATTCTAGATCACTTATGATACAAATCGATAATTCATGACAAACATACACACAGGCCTGCACTAAACACACAAGAGCACTTTATTTTGTTTATTTTCTTTTATTCTCTCTCTCTCTCCACCTTGGTCCACTTACGTCCTCCTCCCTCCCGAGTCCTGCTCCTCCCACCTCTTGCAGCTCACCAAGCTCCACCCACAACAATGGGTAGAAAAGGGCAGACGCCCTGAGCCACTCCATCAGACTCAGAAGCTCTTGACTGACTGTGATATTTCAAGATGGCTGTGATCAACTCGCAAACCAGTGACCTCATCAAGAGCCTGCGGAGGGAAGGTTGGAGGACTTGCTCTATTGCAAAACATCTGAAGCTGATTGGAGTGACTTCCGGCACTATCCGGCGTCATTGCCGGCATGCTGTTGTGAAGAAGAAGAATCGAAAGCTGCATAAACTCACGAGGTAAAGCCTGTTTTATTTTTGTTCTTTAAATCTAAACTTGGCACATGGTTTTGCAATACAAATAAGTTTGTAAGTTTGACATATTAACAAAAATAACAATATGTTATGAGTACCTAACTATGTATTGAAACAATGTCTCTCTACCAGTCAGGTGATGGAAATGACGGACTCCTTCCTGAGACTAAACGACAAGTTCACTGCAAGAGAAGTGAAAGAGCTTCTCCTACGAATGCACAAGATAAACATCAGTTCATGCTCAGCGAGAAAGGCAGTTCGTCATGTGACTCGGGAAAGAAACAAAGAGTTGCGTCTTCAACAAGCACAAGAATGGAAGGCTGCTGGTGAGAAGTTCGATGACGTTTTCTTCACCAGTGTGTCAACTATGGCAATGGACCGTTTTGCATCGCAGTGCTGGGGCGGAATTTCACGTTGTGGCCCGGGCCCGCTTCTCATTTTCCACGGTTAGTGATGAAGATTTCGAAGCCTACACTAAGGGTTGATAATAAAGAATATTTAGCCTATGCAAAATAAAATGTCACAATAAAACTTATTAAATTATTTAACCCACAGGTACTATGGATCGACGCTTCTATGAGGAAGAGATCATCAAAAAAGTGGCTAGTCCATACCTGAGAGAAAAGTTCCTCATGCCCACGCACAGATTCTTCCAAGGTAAGCTAACAATCTTTTATTCCACAAGCAACTTTATGATGATTAGGCCACTACTGATTGTTTGATGGTTAATTTGTCCTTTTCTATCCATGTTTTTCAGACAATGATTACAAATACACAGCAGCCAATGTCAGAGCCTGCTTTCAGAGTGAGGGGATCAACTGGGTGAAAACACCAGCAGAGTAAGTGAAATGTCATTAACATTATCTAAATAAATAAATATTCTAGATCAGTAATTAGCAGAAAATAGTTTAACAGTGCTGACTTGTTCATTTATTTCTTAGGTCGCCAGATCTGAACCCGATGGAGTTAGTCTGGGCTTCAATGAAACAGTACATTCGCTGTGAGGCCAAACCCAAGAACAAAAAGGAACTGATGTCTGCAATGGAGTCATTTTGGAAATATGAACTCACCAGAGAGGTCTGCAACAAGTACATTGATGGCTTGGACAAATCCATCAGACAGGTCATAGCATCAAAGGGAGGACCACCTGGCATGTGACCGGCAGACGGAGAAAAACGCCCAGGACCGAGGGATCACCTGCTGAAAGACTGCTGCGTACACCATGCAGATCTTCCAACGGACCCACTCTGCTTTAAGTTAAATAACCTGCTGTATAACACACTGCACTGTTCTGTAGACCTGTTGATTATTTTAATAAAAACTTTATATTTGGCTACCACATATGTATCGTATATTTTTGGGAAATCTGAAATCCAGTAAATAAAATGCAATCAGATTATTCTGCAAAATCAGCAAGGAGGCTGACTGTCGGGACATTCTGATGATTAATTACAATACAATATAACATCACTATACATCTTATGAACATGATGTAACGTTTTTTTTATGAAGCCTCTAAAACTAGATTGAAAAATATTTTTCATTTCCTTTTAAGTTGTAAAACCACTTTGAAAGACGCAGAAAACCGTCCAACATGTTGAGGCGAAATTCATCTGACTTCATCTAACCTGTTATGTGTGTTAAAATGTAGCATAACATCTGACATCATAACAGAAGGCCTAAACCAGAAGAAGAAAAACTGCAATCTCTGTCTCTTTTTCTAAATAATTGTGAGAAAATTACTTGCAATAATTCAGGTCTGGAATTTTTATTTTGTCAGTTAACAAATGTTCCAAACGAAGCATAAAAAACAAAACAAAACCTAATGTCCATATTGAATTAAGATGTGGAGTTTATTTTTGCTGTTGAACGTATACCACAGCAAAACAATCAGGAAAAATAATGTTCTATTCATATGATTAACCAGATTTCTTTCTGCCTGTTGGCTAATGGTTGTTTACTATGTTGCACCTTCTCGGCTCTATTGAAAGTAATGAGCTTAATAGACACATTAGCACCTCCATTTATCTCTGACCAAATAGGTGTGCTTGTAGATACTTCCAGATAGATAGATACTTAGATACACCATTTACATAATGCATAAAGTACCACTGTCAACGCCCTCCCCACAGATGCACTCACTCTTGCCTTGGCCCTCCTCCAGACTCCTGCCCTCTCCCACCCTCTAGTAAGTCCTCAGCTCGGCACGGGGGTGAACGCAAGATCGCATTGCTCCACCTAAACGATGGAGGATAGAAAGGGTGAAGGAATAATAACAGTCTCGAAGCCCTGAGCTGTGCCATCAGGCTCAAGATCTCCAATCAATCGATTAGACGCAGAGCCCAGACTAAGCTACAGCTGAGATGACGCGCATCAACAGAGAGAGCTCCCAGCAGATCCGTCAGATGCGAGCTAATGGGAAATCAACAAGGGAGATTTGGCAAAATTTAGCAGACCGGGGCATCAAAGTTTCACAAAGAGCTGTGAGGAAGCACTATGAGGAGAGACCACCCCGCCGCCCATGTCCGAGAAAATTACACACGTAAGTTTCCTATCAATGCTTAAATATAAAACAATACAAAGATAATGACCTATTTACACCAATCCACTTAGGCTATGGAACATAACCTCGGTTTTTAATTTGTCCAATTCTTCCCTCTTTTCACAGTCCTATTCTGGTTGCCATTGACGAGATGACAAAGTCAAGCAATGAGATGACGGCCAAGGCAGCACAGCAAAAAATCGAATCAGATTTTGGCGTTCAAGTGAGTTTGACCAGTATACGCTGTGCTCGCAGGAAGATGGGTTGGAAACTTGGCAAGGGCCAGGCCCGCTCCTCTCCAAGGACAGAGGAGCACAACAAAGATGCAAGGTTGCAGCTGGCATCTCTGTGGAACGACTCTGGGGAGATATGGCACAATTTCCTTTTTACAGATGAAACAACAGTTGCATTGGAGCGCGACGCCAGGAAGGGCCTCCACAGAAAGGACCACTTAATGAAGCTACATGTTTGGGGAATGATTTCCCGGCACGGTGCAGGTCCAATGGTAATCTTCAAGGGAGAAATGGATGAAGAATACTTTGAAGACACCATCATTAAAGAACATGCTGCACCATACATTAGGAAATACTTTGGGGCGGACCACCGCTTCTTCCAGGACAATGATCCAAACCACACCGCCGCTGCAGCATGCTTGGCGTCCGAAGGGATCAACTGGGTAAAAACTCCAGTGTCACCGGACCTGAATCCGATCGAGCTTGTTTGGCACTCCATGAAAGACTTTATTCAAAAGGAGGCAAAGCCAAGTACTGGGCAGGAGCTGGTCCAGGCCATTGAGATGTTTTGGAGCACAAGAGTCACTGTGGCCTTTTGCAATAGAGTTATCTCAGGACTATCAGAAGTTGTGAGGGATATTATCAAGAACAAAGGGGGACAACATGGAAAATAAAAGTCTGGGTGGTCATGTAGGCCGATCGCACTTTTCAGCATGCTGATCACGAACATGTTTATTCCTTGGATAATGACTGTACTACAGCAATTTCAATAAAAATGCTGTGTGGCAAATGTCTATGCCTGTTCTGTCTTGAAAATTAAGTTGACTCTAAAATAAGGTGATTATGGTCAATGTTGAAAAGTAGCAGGAGCTGGAGGGGAAAGTAAGAAATTCAAAATTAACAATAGTGGAGTTTCATTCTTGCTTCATTCAAGGTTTCTTTTATAATTAGACTACTAGCTTGGATGGGTGAACAGCAATGAAAATACAGTAATTGAGTAATCCTCCAGGTGTTGTGTTCATGATGACATGTGTCACAATGGGAGACCAAAGAGCCCATTAAGCACAAACAAAAGGTTGAGCAATGCTAATGCTAATGAGGTGTTTTGCTTGTCTGGCCTGAAGCACTGAATACCTACACATCTGCAGACATCTTCCAAAAGGCTATTAATCACCTGTAATTGTTCTTCTTTAAATGTAGATTCTCAATGATCAAATTGGGGTATTGTTACTGTTGTGTCAGGTATTTCATATACGGCTGTAGTCAAATAGCACATTAAGCACAAACAAAGATCATGCTACTAAGATGTTTGGTCTAAAGCATGCACTCAATACAGTACTGTTGCATAGCAGCCATATTGACAACACAAACTGAGGGGATGGATATCCTCTTAGTGAGTGTTAAATTTAGCTGTGCTCTACATTGTGATTTTTGAATTACATTAGTTTTTTTGATTTCATACTTGTGTACTATGTTTTGTTTGTTTTGTCTATTGTCGTAGTCTTTTATCTCTTGTTTTTATGAGGTGAGATTTCTCTTATAAACCCCTCTGGGTTTCTTTAATCTCACCTGCACATCTGGTTTGCTGTTTTTATGCTGTTTTTTTCTTTCTTGTTAAATTGTGCAAATTAAATTAAAATTAAATCTAAAAAAAAAATCTTAACATTAGCAGTCCTGTATAGATAACGGAATGACCAAGGGTCTTTTTTTTTCCATGGTGGATGTAATTTACATGTAACCTGTATCTCGGTCAGATTAACTTTTGTTTGGTAGCAGGTGCCTGTGTGTGTGTTTGTGTTGCAGGTGGTAATGACATGGTTAACACTGAACAGCAATGTGGAGCAATGTTATCTGCTGAGGAAAATCACAGGTTACTGACAAAAACACATAATCCTTACAATCACTATGAGAAATGGTCAAGACAAAGACAGTTAAGTATAGGTCTCTTCACTTACAGTATTCTCATTTAAATACATCAAGTGCAACATTGCACACGTTCACACAAAGACCGAGTTAAAAAAACAAACAAGAAACACAGAAACAAATTCATCAAGAGAAGGTGCAATTGCGTACAAAATAGCAATGTATCATAGCCAAAACAACTTACTCTCACCTCGCCCCGATACACACAAACATACAATTTAGTTTTCACTGAAAGCTTTACTTGCTTCCAAATTTGTGAGAAAACTGGCTGTGAATTATAGTTATACATATAGATACATAAGATTTTAGACAATATAAGAAGAATATATCAGAGTTGAAAAATATTGCACAGTGTGTGGGACATGAATAATGGAAGTGCAGTTTGTATATACAGAATGGTAATATAGCACTTTAAACACAACATTAACTTTGTTCTGAAACAGTGAAAAACACAGGAATCAGCCACCCACTTACGTCTGGTTTGAAACGGTAGGTATGTTGTTAAAGCCCTTCAGGGATGATGAGGGATTTCATTCCAATGTGCTTCACTCCAACAGCAGCTAAATGCCAAAGAGAAGGGAATTGTCATGCTTTCAGGTACACAGAAAGCAGCTGGGAGGAAGCTCTGTATCACTGTTTTTTACTGTCTTCTAATTCTCAGAGAGTTTGTGCAGCTTTAAAACTTTTTTATCTTCTTTCTCCTTTGTTCTGCATCTGACTCCTTCACTTTCTCGGATCTCATGCTCTTGTTAGCGCTACTTACCCTCTGCTTGTGAAACTTCTTTCCCGTCTCGCCCCCTTTCCTTCCTTCAAGCTTCATAATAAAAAGCCTATCGTGGCTTTTTAGTTCAAAACCATTCTTTTCTTACTTTTCAGGTATCCCTCAGAGATTCTGATGAACTTAGAGGACCCAGTTACAGAAAGATTTTATTTAAGTTTTGAAAAATGTTCAGTTAAGGTGCACTGGGAAATAACAGGCTCATAATGGAAATCCAAGGATAAACATGTAACTACTGGGACAATATGTGACACCAAAAAGTTTCCACAATTCAGAGCAAGTCCCATCGCTTTTCCACTGTTTTGCTCACCCTCCTCCCAGGCATGTGCTTTTTTCCCCCAACAAAGACAGCAAAATAACAATCCATGGAGCAGTGGATAACGTGATTTTGCACCACTTTGAACTCCTCACCTTTTCCCACAGAAAATGCATAGAAATGGTCATCAAAAAAGTCTACATGCACAAAATTCACAAACGCTAAAAGTGTGCCCTTGTCTGCCTGTGGGAACACATGAACTATTTCTGCAAAGACTGGGTCATGATGTTCCTTTTCTGTTACAATAACAGTACCTGTCCTGTATGCCTGTCCCCAAACACTCACACTATGACAAACACACATACTCTCTGAAAAGTCACAATCAGGAATGTAGAGTGAGGAGTTTGATCCTGAAGGGATAAGAACGGACCAATTATCACACTTATTACACAACTTACAATGAAATAATTAGTTTTAGACATAATGTTGATCAAAATACGACTTATATCGATTTATAAAA
Organism: Decapterus maruadsi; assembly: GCA_030347415.2. Taxonomy (NCBI): domain Eukaryota; kingdom Metazoa; phylum Chordata; class Actinopteri; order Carangiformes; family Carangidae; genus Decapterus; species Decapterus maruadsi. The sequence goes on along the minus strand of CM064885.1, from coordinate 10,617,075 downwards.
TGCATCATTTAGCGCATCTGCAAGTCCCATCACTTTGCTGCTGTGTTGCTAACCCTCCACCCGGTCATGTAAACAAGAGATTACAGTTTACAGGGCATGTCTGTGTCATGGACTCGTGGTGCCACTGAGACGAGAGCTGCGACACCTCTGCTCATGCAGGTTTGGTTTTCAGCCACAATATCAAAGTGAGCCTCCACTCTCCCTGTAACAAGTCATTTTTCTGACATCACAATTAGTCTGAATGAATGCAGGATTCAATAGAGACGTGTAATAACCTGTTTTGTCACAGGGTAGATGTAATAAGCAATGCTTCAGCTTACACCTTTTCGGTCTTGAATGCTTTCTTTCTTTTGATTAACTTTCTGTCTTGTTTTGATGGTTTTCCCTGTGTGTGTTGTGTTTCATGTTTTGACTCTAAAGTCATTTAAATATTCATTTAAAGCCAAAGAGGGTTTATGATTTACATATTACATTAATATGATGGTGGATTTCTGGAGTTAAAACAAATATACATCTATATAGATTAAAACATGATTTATCTTTTTGATATTATTGTACTTGAAAGAAATAGTGATACTTATTTTTGTAAAGACATTATTATTTCTGTGAATGTGTGTGTGAGATGTTGCCCAGTGATATGTGGAGAGTAGAGATATTGATGTATTGAAACTGAAACCAACAAATGGTCATTGAAACTGAAACATGACTTCACTGGGGAGTGTTTATTGTTTTATACTGTGATTTTTGTAATAAACAGACAGAGATTCAGATTGCTCTTTCACTCACTGACTTCATCACTCTGCTTTCCAGGGATCCCTCCAGGAGAGTAAAGAGCAGTGAACCAAAACAAAATTAATTTGTTACTTCAGTTACATTTATTGAAACCCAGGCACACACAAAACTAATTCCAACTAAGTTTTCACTACACAAATTAACATTTTCCAGTTGGATTAGACTTGTCTGCAACTGCAGTGAACAAATCAAGAGTGAGCCAGAGCAGGAGACACAGGAGATGGGAAAAATGTAGGCCTAATATGCAAATACAGGGAGGGAGTGGAAATGAAGTTGAGTTGGGCGAAGAAGAAAGACAGACAACGTGAGAGACAGGTAGCAGAGACAAAAAAAGAGCAATAAAAAAAGAGGAAAAGAGAAGACATAGATCATGAATACAGTGATCTATGAGGGAGGGTTTTCAGGAGAGATTTTTTTCAATAGGCCCATTTAACTGAATCCCAGAAACCCAATTATTTCTGAAAAGCCTTTAATGTCTCCTGTTCCGCCGCGGGCGTGGGCGTCATTCAACTCATTTCTCCAGCACATTGTGAATAAGTTACACCGAGTGACGATCAACGTCCTTATGAGGTAGAAACGTTCTGTCGAGGACATGAAGGGCCCCCAGTTTGATGAATGAGTGGTGATTACACTGTTATTCTACAAAAGCCTGATAGTCAGCTCTTTGTCAAAAAAAAATCCCAGTAACCACCTGGACAGCTGACTGAGGTCACAACTCACTGAAGCGTGTAATGAAATGAATTATGGAACATGAACGATCCGTTTACAGATTTTCCACAATCATTGTGCATGGTGGTGGACTGGTGCATAATGGTAGCCAAAGGCGGCAGGGGTCACAATTTTTATCTCACTTTTTGATAATGAGGTGATGGTGGCGTACATACTGACTGTACCTACACATAGGACCCATAACTGTTTTTACTGCATTAATACATTTGTAATAACTGCACATTCCCTTGTTGTAGGACTGCAAGATGGCCACATGAGGGCGGACTCATTATGTTTTTACAGCAGCATGAGGCTCTCAGAGTTGAGATGGCCCTTCAACAGCTCTGTGCCGTTTTTCACATGATGTAATGGTGTCGCTTTGAAGACTGTGAATTTCAAGGGAATCGACAGTGTAAGCTTTTTCCACCACTGACTGAAGCATGGTGTCCTAGTGCATGAAGCAAGAGCACAGAGAACAACAGTTTCAGGCAGTATGTGCACAGTCATACTGAGCACTGGTTCTTTACGGTACAATAATATACCACTCCTACTGTCTAGCTGTAATCATGTTTCTCAACTGGTAAAATAGTAAATTTCATCATCTGAGCCAAATCCTCAGAAGCCCGAAACCTTTTATTGGATCAGTCACTATGTTGGTGACACCAGCAACCATTTTCAGCAGATGTCTCTCTTTTTTAAACAAAACTCTGAACAAATTTTTACTCACTAGTACAGCAGCGGTGTCACTGCAGATGCAATCACTTAAAACCTGTTGTCACTTTTTGCTGATGAGGTGATAAACCAGGTCAGAGTGCACAGGTTTTTCTGTTTCATATTTTTTTATTAATATGTATACAAGAATAACAAAGGCATGGTACATTGGTGTCAGCATTAAACATGTTTGTATACTCCCTTGGATTCAGAAATGGTGTTATGAAAACAATCAACAGTTACAGAATTGAAACCAAGTAAACTATACAATGTTCAGATACTGAGATATAATCTATATAAAATGATTAGACTGACATGACAGAAGAAATACATAAATGATAATAAAAAATAAAAAATAAAAAAATAGGGGAAAGAAAAGAAAGAGGGAGTGTGTGTGTGAGGGAGGGGGGTTACATCGATGCAAAGAAGTCCATAAACGGTTGCCATTTGTTGTAAAATTTTCTCAAGTTCCCCCTTCTTGAATATCTGATTTTCTCCATTTTCAAAAAGTACATAACCTCTGTAATCCATTGTGTACTGGAGGGAGCAGTTGTGGATTTCCAATTCAGAAGGAGGTGGCGTTTAGCAATGAGTGAGGTGAAGGCTAGAGTGCACAGGTTTTTATTCGGAGTTTGCAAAGCGCAGTTTCGGGAGCAGGAGAACACACCAATCAGCTTCAACTCTCCTACTTAAGCAGACCTAACCCTCCCCCTCAGCTTCTCCACCCTGCATTCGCATTCCCTCCCTCCCACCGTCTCTGCTTGTGTTCTCTCTCTCCCCTCTCCTCTAGGTCACTAGTGGTTCACTGCTGCCCGGGCGCCTCGAAGGACCCCCATACCTCCCCACACCGCTTACCACATCATCCCAATTCATACCATGCATTCCCCTTCAATGTACAATAAACCTTCTTAAACATAGCTGATTGGTGTGTGATCTTTGATCGTGAAACAGTACTTTGTAGTTTGGCCTTGGTGTCTGACACTCCCTCTGTTCTTTCCACAGATTTCTAAGACTCCAGAGCTTCATCCAACCGCAGCCTGCATCACCTCCTTTCCCTTGCTACCAGCTGCCTCCACCAGCTCTGCCTTCACTGAACAATCCCCATTTATTCCATATTCCATGCTGTAAAATACAGTATGTTCTTGTGTGTGCACAGCATCTATTGCACATCTGCCCGGTTACACCCCGCCTTTCCGAAAATAGAGTTCCATACTTCGTAATAGCAAAGTTTTCTATTTTTTCTAAAGACCCTGCTATTCCAAAAAGGCTATTGGGGAAAACGCTCCCCTCTGAACCCCCCAACCCTGACAGAGAGGTGGACATAATCAGAAACGGAGGCTGCGCATTGATCCTTTTTTCCTTTTTGTGGTCAAACAGATCATGTGCATAATTAACTACAAAACAAGCAAATACTTCATATTAATGACATAGGACTACATTCATTCTGCTTCTAGCCTGTCTACCATCTACCTGGTCTTTTTACTAAACTTTACCAACTCCTTTGCTAACCAGTCGGCCAAAGGGACATCCCTGGCGTTGCCTCCAAGCCCATGGATTCCGAATGTGTGGCAGCAAACGCATGTGACAGTGGTGGTCCTGTCACTATGGCTCCAGTTGATCATGGGCCCTGGCTACTTGGCCAAGGGGATGTCCCTTTGGCCGACTGGTTAGCGCGCATGACTCCAACCCGGGAGTCTGGGGTTCGAAGCCCGCCCGGGTCCCTCTTCACCTTGCCACATTTACCAACTCCTTTCTTCATTGCCTAAGCCCAACCAAAGCATCTCCCTCAGTCAGCTGTCAGCACGAGCGGCGGCTGCAGCAGCCTCGCGCCCATGTGGGCTCAAGCCGGGTTCAGCCACGCTCGAGCGGAGCAGGGGAGAGGAAAAATGTGTATTTCTTTTACTCTGTGGAAGATGTCCCACAACGGAGTGGGAGAGAAAGCAAGTGGGACAGATCTACCCAGTCCCTGAGCAGTGCGTGTTTCAAAGACAAGCCACAACGCAGAATGTAAACAACGTCACTCAGTTCAGCACCTTGGACCTGCACAAAGTGTTTTGAAAGTGTGCAAAACTGAAAATTTTGCTTATTACCTATTTCTCCATCTCAGTTTTCTGCCTTGATCCCGCCCTCCATCTGCATGTTTTGTAGACCAGGCGCAGAGCAAGTGCAACTAACCACGACTAACTGATTGCATAGTTGGCTGTGGCTTCTAATGGGGAATCCTAAAGCTCACATCAACACATGTCTGCTCAAGGATTCTGTGATGTTACAGTAAGAATTTGGATAGGGCAACAAAAAGACATGACAAGTGTGTAGATCACATTGGTACAAACAGCATGCTGAAGCGTTTTGGTAGATCACAACTTCCAAGTTTGACTGGAGTTGGGTCTGTGCCTGTTTTTTTTTAAGTATATTTTTTGGCCATTTTGCCTTTATGGATAGTAGAGTTGAGACAGACAGGAAACAGGGAGGCAGAGAGAGGGGGAATGATATGCAGTAAATGGCGCCTGACGCGGGATTCGAACCAGGGCCGACTGCAGCGAGGACTGAGCCTCTACACATGGGGCACCCGCTCAAACCACTACGCCACGCGACGCACGGGGTGCCTGTTTAACATCTTAAGAATATTTTACTATTGTAGGAACGCTTATCAACACGTGACATGACTTCATGAGGTGAATCGTTTAATTTTCATTCATAACAAGTTATGACACTGACAGGGTCATGATTTAAGATCAAATCAAGTGTAACATTGCAGTAGTGATCACAAACAACATAGAGCATATGGTAAACTACTGATGTTAGATTAACTGATTCTTGAGACTACTCACACATTGTCACTGTAAAACCATGGCTGTGCTCTTGATACATAGCCTACCAATACATTAGAACTGACCTTAAAGGGTCTAAAGGGGAGATGAGTTGCTGCTGAAAGCCAGTAAGTGAACGTTATCTTTACAGCACTTCCATTATAACTACTTTTTAAAGATAGAAAGTGGCAAGTTCTTTACTAAAGTCTGGTCAGTGGCTGCTAAAATATCTGAAGTGTAATTTTGTGCTAATGAGACCAACACATTGTTATCTGCCACAGGTCATCTCTGATGTTAGACTCGCTAAGAAGGATTACATCTTTTCTTCTGTCTTCTCTTGCCACTAATAGCCATCTCTCACATACACGCACGCACACACACATGCACACAGTTCTAACTGTAATCTGTTCGTATTTTATGTTGCCATCAAACATTGCTGGTGCTTATTAGAAAAGAAATCCTAAAAGGGATTCAAGAGATAAACGTGTGTGTGTGTGTATGTGAAATGAGGACCAACTTTCGTATTGAAATACTTTGTAATACTAAATGTAATACTATGCAGTCAAATTTCATATTTCTTTTCTTGTATGAAATCTCATTATTACTGACTCAAAGTTTATTGAAGTCATTACTAATAAATACATCTAACTTATTACAATATTAAAGCAGATATTAGCGGAATGTTTTTGTTAATATAAGTCCTAAATAGTCCTATTTTCCGTCAGAAATCACTTACATGGAGTGTTTCAGTCGTAACACGGGTCTCTTCGTCACTCTGCTCTGCTGTAAACCCAGGAGAAAATTTTCCTTGTGGGATACAAGTGTTATCCAATGAGGAGAGAGAACGGCATGAAGGGCTGTGTGTGCAGCCAAGGGGTGTGCGTGAATGTGGTGACGTGGGGACGAGGACCAATAGATCCATGATGAGGGCGGAGGCTGCTAACTCATAGTGCGTTCATTCAAGGAAACTCGTAACTTGTGTTTTTCTGACCTGTGAAGTCATACCGGTTCGATCTGGTACGAGTTCACGGGTCGGAAGTTACAAGTGGCCGTTATAGTGCACTTTCACAGGCAACAGGACGGTTATGGGTTGCCTGGAACACTACAAAGTCGTAGTCGTGACTTGAAGCCGTAACTTACGGTTTCAAAAGCCTGCCTGGAACGCAGCATTAGCCAAAACGACCGGATCGCTGATATCTGCTTTAACATCATTTACAGGTTTATAAACAGGTTTGCCCTTCACCTCCTCTTGTCCTCTTTAATTTGTTTATTTTTCTTCATGTCCCATTAAAAACCTATTTAAGGTTGTTACTGCAAGAGTTTCACTCTTCTGATCTAATCTAGAGTTATGAAGCTTTGACAGACGTCTGCTCAGTCAACAAAACCTTGCTACATGTCCTGCTCCAAGCCAATATTGAAGAACCATCATGCTGTCAGTCAGCTTTTATTACTTTTTAATAAAATTGCCCTTTTGTTCAGTAAACCACAGAAATTGACTGACAGTATTTGATTGGATAAAGAATGAACTGTGCCACCCAACTGGAGGCACAGGTCTGCCACAGCAAACAAAAACCCAAAGTCCAGTGTGATGATGCCCCAGAGGCAGTCCAGTTCATAGCAGGGGTCAGGATGCAGGTAGGGACAAGACCAAGTGGCCTGGATACAACACAGAAACACCTGTGTTGACTATGGGTTAGGAGTCTCAAAATCCCTAAATAAGTTTGAGAAAAACCAGACATAAGAAAGATAAATATTTATTGTCATTGCATAGTTACACAGCATACAACAAAATTGGAACACTGTCGGCGCATACAAGCCCGTATTAATTTCAAATACTTCCATGAGTACACCATATTTTTTTTCAGTCTGTTTGTTCAACACACGCCTACCTCATGATAGGGCACTTGCACACCATCTAAAGCAAGTATCCAGCATTTTAAACATATTAGTCTGAAAAGCTGGAAAAGCATAATAGGTCCCCTTTAAAGTAAAAAAGAATAATAATAAAAAAATAAAACAACATTTCAAGTCAACTGAGTGTGGGATCAAGGGGAATGTGTCAGACTAGTTTGCTCCTGGGTTAGTTACTGGAAACATTCAGTGAATCACTGTTGCTTTTGAAGAGTGTTGGATGTTTTCAGTTTTCCAAATCATTAAATGGACATTTGAACTTAGATTCTTACATATTTTATGGAAGAAGAAAAAAAGAAAAAGAAGCAGAGGAAACGTTAAGCCTTGATTATATAGTTTGGTGTAGGAACAACCAATCCACATTTTTAATGCACAGTGTTGAGGCTTCAGGATCCAGGCCCCATCAGTCCAACCCTGGTTTGCACTGTTTGGCCCTGCAGTTGTATCCCCAGCATTTTTCATATCTACACTGAGAAGTACATGTGTGTGTGTGTGTGTCAGGTCTTGGCACTGTGCATGGGTCATGTGTACAGTATGCACTTGTACTCATGCGTGCCTGTATTTGTTTTGAGTGCATGTGTGTGTGAGTGTGTGCACGTACGCTTACGCTTGTACAGTGGGGTTGTTGTCTGTCCTCCTTGGGGTGTAAGTCTTTCTGAGATAAGCTATCTACAGCACCCAGACACTGTAACACAGTGCGAGTAGATACTGGTTATTATTGCAACAGAAGACCCTATATGAAGAGAGAAAGAGAGGGAGAGGGCAGAGTAAGCATCCCTTCTCAAGTAAAGGCTGTGGGAAGAGCTTCAGGAGAAGAGAGATAAACAGCAGGGAGAGAGTGTGATATTAAAATGGAGAGAAAACAGGATCCCAAAAATGAAGAAAAAAAAGAAGAGGGAGAGCAAGAGACGAGGGCGGGGAGGTCAGCATGGTGTTATCGAAAACAACAGAAAAGGTACAGAGACGGGAAACTTCCAAAAGCAAGCAGAAAGTTTGAAATGAGAGCAAAGTGAGAAACTATCAACAGCTCCTCCAAACTCCACAACCACACAACCCTCTGATATGACCCACAGGAGTGTCTCCTGAAATAGTCCTCCTGTGGCAGCAAAGCATATACCAGACCTGGGTTGTCATGGTTACGATGATAAACATGCCATATACAGCCTTGCAAAAGTATTCATAGGCTACTCTTTGAACTTTTCCACATTTTATCACGGTACAAGCACAAACTTAAGTGTGTTTTATTGCATGGTTCAAGTTGCCCAATTCCGATATTTTTCCTTTCAAGTGACACAGATCGGATCTGTAACATGAACTGGCCAATCAAGGCTAATATTGATGGGGAGCATACGTCAGTCCGTAGTCTAATCAGACAGATTAAGGTTATTTAGGGTAAGGAAAAGGGTTAGGGCTCTTACTGACAAATGGACGTAAAGAAATGTATGGTCGGACAAATGGGTAGTCGGACAGACGTCATCAATGCTAATATTGATTCCAGTGCCTACACATTTCACTGAACCTCTGCAGCCCATGATTGACACGTGGGGCATGCAGCAAGACTGCAGTGGTTTCCCTGGAACAACCTGGAGAATGTGTCCAAGGTCAGGACTAACAGACTCAAGAACTCCTTTGTCTTGGTAGCCAATAATGTACCTTAAATAACACTGGGTGGTTTTTGTGATTGTTATGTTGTCCTTACTCTTAGCTGGTGCTTCCTATTGATGGTCACAGCTAGACGAGCCTTGAGAGGTGTTTTCACCCTAACTAAACCCAAATCAGATACTTTAAAAATAATGGTGATGAACAGAATACCCACTGGAACAGACTCTCACAGCATTACAGCACCAGCAGAGTTGGTTTCAGGAAAAGACTGAGAGAAAGTGTAATACAGAAAGAGATTTTTTTTTGGACTGCATTTAATCCTTAGGCATACCCCCCCCCCCCTTTTCTGTTATGAATTGCTGTATGTCTGCTTATTTATTTATAATTTTTTTTTCTTCTTTTTCTTCCAAATTTAGTTGGTGTGGTGTTTGTGATTACTTTATTTATGCATGACCCATTTGGATTGCTTGGTTCAGGATAATTGCCTTTGTTAAATATTTGAACATGTATGCAAGTATGCGTATATTTACAAATTTTAATATTGAAACTGTGGACCCCAGGAAGTAGAGTTGCTTCTGAGGCAGTGACTAATGGGGATCTATAATAAACTAATAATCTGTGTAACTTTAACTCTTGTGGGGTTTTTTGTTTGTTTGTTTTTTTTTTACTGCTGGCTGCCAACTATTTGCTCCCATTGGGGATAATAAAGACTTCTGTCTTGACTTGACAACAGTATTGAGTCTGATAACAACTGCGACTAGGCATCAAAAGAAGTACTTCCTTATCTTAAGGCAATTTTGTTGGCCTGGTTTCAGTAAAATACAACAATTTAGTTTCTACTGACAGGTCAAAGGAAAAGCTAGATGTTTGTCCTATGTCACACTCCTCTATCCAACACAACTCCCCCCTGATGTGTCTCTTTAGTCTACATCACCACATTTCCCCTCTGCTCCTGTCATACGTACTATGAAAACTAAAATGTTCAGAGCTACTGCCCAACACATTTAGCCCTCCATCAGTCAGAGGTGCACTACTGTGTATCCATCAATGGGAAGCTTGTGTTGCCTAAACCCATTTAGGGTCATTTACAGTGTTATAGAGGAGAAAACATACACACATTTTTTCTTCATATTGTCAAACAGTCTATTCACAAGAGGCAGAGAGAAGGATTACACGACAAGGCAGAGTGAGACAGAAGGAAGGGTGAGAAAGCAAATTTGATGACTGAAGAAAGCAGGAAGATGAGGGAAGGCCTGGGAGTGTTGGTGAGAGAGGAGGTGGTGAAGGAGGACGGTAGGAGAGAGAGAGGAAGGGAGGGATGAGGAAATATGACTGGAAAGATGAGATGACAGAGTTCAGTAAATACAGTAAAAAAGGCAAGGAGACGAGGGTGATGAAAAAGGAGGCGAGATGAGGAAATGAAGGAAGAAGAGCTAAAGATGGACTTTTGGGAACTGAAATCTGGGAAGAAAAAAAAACAAGGAGAGGGAGGGTGATGTAAGAACTTAAGAAGATGAGAAAATGAGAGGAAGAAGTGAGTGGCTGAGAGGAGGCTAGCAGAGAGGAGATAGGTGAAAGAAGTGAAGGAGAGGAGAGTCATAGAAAGGGAGATGGGTAAAGTGTAGGACGAGAGGAAGAGAAGAGACAGAAAAATGGAAATAAAAAGGATGGAAGTAAAGGCAGGGAGAATGCGAAGGAGAGGAGTCATGAGAAATGTTGCTGATGAAAGAGAAGTTCAGAAATGATTGACTCAGAAGGTTTTTATTGGATTTAATTCATACATTTTACATAATTTCTGTGATGTCACACTAATCGTCCCTCTATATCCACATCATGTATTTCTAATGACAGTAAAAGTGATGAGCAATGTACTGAAACCTTTTCTCTTTTATTTTAAGGCTCTGTATTTCCAGTCCAAAGTAGAGCTTATATCAGCCCAACCCAAGCTCAAGCACTTTCTCTTCAAACCCTGCCCCTTCCCATCTCATCCCATTAAATGTAGCATTTATAAAACATTTCTGCTCATTTACTCTCCAACAACCACACTACCTTTTGTCTGACTTCAAGACTGGCCCAGCTGGGTCCAGGCTGTCAGCTGGGTGAAGCAGGTTGTGGCGCATAGAGTTAGTGCAAACTATTGGTACATGTAGGGCAGGTCCACATGAATAGGTTGATAACCTTAAAGATACACAAACCAAATACATGCATTAGTTTCAAATAAATTCCAATTAACACTTCCTCAAAGTTTCCTAATAAATGTTATGTCCTCCTAATTACAGTTAATCATAAAGTGTTAGGCGATAAACCAATCAAAAGCTAGACGAGTTTGCACCTTGGCATATTGATTGATATAGCAAACATTATGAGCATTCTGCAATAATAATCTGCCCATGAGACAAGAGATGGAAACTAGCCAGGTGGCTATAATCTCACATATTTACATTATGAATCCTCATGAATGTGTCCAATTTCTTTTCTTTAAAATAAATAAATATATAAATACATCAAATAAATAAACAGTGGTGGTAATATAATGACATTAGATTGTATTTGTGGTCATTTGATATTGTCACTGTGTCTGATTTTATGGTAATCGATGAGAAGTGTGACTTTTGGTTTGTTATGACAAACGGTGACAGACTCAGGTGATGGGTGGAAACACTGTGGAGGATTCAACAGCTCAGGAGAAACAACTTGTCTGTAGCACCTCATGGAAGAGGCATCCATGAAACATGACAACCTTACACAACACACAATAAAGAGGCTCCAGCCTTCTGAGGCTGTACTGGAACGTCTGACTGATCCCAACATCTAAAGGGTATTTTCAGCTCACTCTGATTGTGCATATCAGGCAGAGTGTACACTGGTTGTGCACCCACATATGCAGCCACATAATGTCATCTGGGGGGTTGAGGGCAGTCCAACACAGAAGGTTTGATTGAAATCGGGCCAGCGGTTTTGTAGAAAATGGGGAAAATGATCGAGGACGTTTTTCAAAATTCGTAAGCCGCGGAGGTGTCGAAAAATTGGGATTTTCGGACCAAAAATCAAATTGCTCCAAATTCGGATATGTCATCTGGGGGGTTGAGGGCAGTCCAACACAGAAGGTTTGATTGAAATCGGGCCAGCGGTTTTGTAGAAAATGGAGAAAATGATCGAGGACGTTTTTCAAAATTCGTAAGCCGCGGAGGTGTCGAAAAATTGGGATTTTCGGACCAAAAATCAAATTGCTCCAAATTCGGATATGTCATCTGGGGGTTTGAGGGCAGTCCAACACAGAAGGTTTGATTGAAATCGGGCCAGCGGTTTTGTAGAAAATGGAGAAAATGATCGAGGACGTTTTTCAAAATTCGTAAGCCGCGGAGGTGTCGAAAAATTGGGATTTTCGGACCAAAAATCAAATTGCTCCAAATTCGGATATGTCATCTGGGGGGTTGAGGACAGTCCAACACAGAAGGTTTGATTGAAATCGGGCCAGCGGTTTTGTAGAAAATGGAGAAAATGATCGAGGACGTTTTTCAAAATTCGTAAGCCGCGGAGGTGTCGAAAAATTGGGATTTTCGGACCAAAAATCAAATTGCTCCAAATTCGGATATGTCATCTGGGGGGTTGAGGGCAGTCCAACACAGAAGGTTTCATTGAAATCGGGCCAGTGGTTTTGTAGAAAATGGAGAAAACGATCGAGGACGTTTTTCAAAATTCGTAAGCCGCGGAGGTGTCGAAAAATTGGGATTTTCGGACCAAAAATCAAATTGCTCCAAATTCGGATATGTCATCTGGGGGGTTGAGGGCAGTCCAACACAGAAGGTTTCATTGAAATCAGGCCAGTGGTTTTGTAGAAAATGGAGAAAACGATCGAGGACGTTTTTCAAAATTCGTAAGCCGCGGAGGTGTCGAAAAATTGGGATTTTCGGACCAAAAATGAAATTGCTCCAAATTCGGATATGTCATCTGGGGGGTTGAGGACAGTCCAACACAGAAGGTTTGATTGAAATCGGGCCAGCGGTTTTGTAGAAAATGGAGAAAATGATCGAGGACGTTTTTCAAAATTCGTAAGCCGCGGAGGTGTCGAAAAATTGGGATTTTCGGACCAAAAATCAAATTGCTCCAAATTCGGATATGTCATCTGGGGGGTTGAGGGCAGTCCAACACAGAAGGTTTGATTGAAATCGGGCCAGCGGTTTTGTAGAAAATGGAGAAAATGATCGAGGACGTTTTTCAAAATTCGTAAGCCGCGGAGGTGTCGAAAAATTGGGATTTTCGGACCAAAAATCAAATTGCTCCAAATTCGGATATGTCATCTGGGGGGTTGAGGACAGTCCAACACAGAAGGTTTGATTGAAATCGGGCCAGCGGTTTTGTAGAAAATGGAGAAAATGATCGAGGACGTTTTTCAAAATTCGTAAGCCGCGGAGGTGTCGAAAAATTGGGATTTTCGGACCAAAAATCAAATTGCTCCAAATTCGGATATGTCATCTGGGGGGTTGAGGGCAGTCCAACACAGAAGGTTTGATTGAAATCGGGCCAGCGGTTTTGTAGAAAATGGAGAAAATGATCGAGGACGTTTTTCAAAATTCGTAAGCCGCGGAGGTGTCGAAAAATTGGGATTTTCGGACCAAAAATCAAATTGCTCCAAATTCGGATATGTCATCTGGGGGGTTGAGGACAGTCCAACACAGAAGGTTTCATTGAAATCGGGCCAGCGGTTTTGTAGAAAATGGAGAAAATGATCGAGGACGTTTTTCAAAATTCGTAAGCCGCGGAGGTGTCGAAAAATTGGGATTTTCGGACCAAAAATCAAATTGCTCCAAATTCGGATATGTCATCTGGGGGGTTGAGGACAGTCCAACACAGAAGGTTTGATTGAAATCGGGCCAGCGGTTTTGTAGAAAATGGAGAAAATGATCGAGGACGTTTTTCAAAATTCGTAAGCCGCGGAGGTGTCGAAAAATTGGGATTTTCGGACCAAAAATCAAATTGCTCCAAATTCGGATATGTCATCTGGGGGGTTGAGGACAGTCCAACACAGAAGGTTTGATTGAAATCGGGCCAGCGGTTTTGTAGATAATGGAGAAAATGATCGAGGACGTTTTTCAAAATTCGTAAGCCGCGGAGGTGTCGAAAAATTGGGATTTTCGGACCAAAAATCAAATTGCTCCAAATTCGGATATGTCATCTGGGGGGTAAATGTAATTTATCACTTTTCAGTCTGTCTCTCTTCCTATTGGTCTCTCCTGATTGAACTGTAAACAGAGATTACCTTGGTAAAAGCTCCACATTTATACAGATATACTTTCATGTGCTTGAATAAAACAGAGAAAGATATAGTAATGTTTCATTTACAAAATGGGAAATAAATGAAAGCACATTTTTTTTCACATTGAAAAAGAAAGGTCTACCTGCCTGTCCTACATTAAAGATCACCAAAGGATCTTAGATATTCTTAGATATTCAGAGTGTGCTGGTTTTTCTCCCTTTCAAATAAATGAAATCCACCATAATCCGTAATGTTGGACTGTGAATTCACAGGACATTCCAAAAACACACTACTTCATAAAAATTAGAGTTATACAAGTAATAAAAAATAATCTTTAAGCAGAACATCATTTGGTTGTCTGTTGACATCCAGGACCGGGTCAGGCTGGACGTATAGTCTCAATGTCATTTATCAACTAATTCTGGCTGTCATATAGACGTCCAGATCAAGGCCTAGCAGAATATCTTTTTGTAACTCATTTTGCTTAGACGTCCAGAGCCGGGCCAGGCTGGACATATTCTCCATGTCATATATCAACTAATTTTGGCTGTCGTAGAGACGTCCAGATCAAGGCCTAGCAGAACGTCTATTTGCAACTCATTTTGGTTGTCTATAGACGTCCAAAACTGGGCCAGGCTGGACGTGTTGTCTCAATGTCATATATCAACTCATTCTGGGTGTCATATAGACGTCCAGATCAAGGCCTAGCAGAACGTCTATTTGCAACTCATTTTGGTTGTCTATAGACATCCAGAACTGGGCCAGGCTGGACATATTGTCTCAATGTCATATATCAACTCTTTCTGGATGTCATATTGATGTCCAGATCAAGGCCTAGCAGAACGTCTATTTGCAACTCAATTTGGTTGTCTATAGACATCCAGAACCGGGCCAGGCTGGACGTATAGTCTCAATGTCATATATCAACCCATTCTGGCTGTCATATTGATGTCCAGATCGAGGCCTAGCAGAACGTCTATTTGCAACTCAATTTGGTTGTCTATAGACGTCCAAAACTGGGCCAGGCTGGACGTGTTGTCTCAATGTCATATATCAACCCATTCTGGCTGTCATATTGATGTCCAGATCAAGGCCTAGCAGAACGTCTATTTGCAACTCAATTTGGTTGTCTATAGACGTTCAGAACCGGGCCAGGCTGGACGTATAGTCTCAATGTCATATATCAACCCATTCTGGCTGTCATATTGATGTCCAGATCGAGGCCTAGCAGAACGTCTATTTGCAACTCATTTTGGTTGTCTATAGACGTTCAGAACCGGGCCAGGCTGGACGTATAGTCTCAATGTCATATATCAACCCATTCTGGCTGTCATATTGATGTCCAGATCGAGGCCTAGCAGAACGTCTATTTGCAACTCATTTTGGTTGTCTATAGACGTCCAAAACTGGGCCAGGCTGGACGTGTTGTCTCAATGTCATATATCAACTCATTCTGGCTGTCATATTGATGTCCAGATCAAGGCCTAGCAGAACGTCTATTTGCAACTCAATTTGGTTGTCTATAGACATCCAGAACCGGGCCAGGCTGGACGTATAGTCTCAATGTCATATATCAACCCATTCTGGCTGTCATATTGATGTCCAGATCGAGGCCTAGCAGAACGTCTATTTGCAACTCATTTTGGTTGTCTATAGACGTCCAAAACTGGGCCAGGCTGGACGTGTTGTCTCAATGTCATATATCAACTCATTCTGGCTGTCATATTGATGTCCAGATCAAGGCCTAGCAGAACGTCTATTTGCAACTCAATTTGGTTGTCTATAGACATCCAGAACCGGGCCAGGCTGGACGTATAGTCTCAATGTCATATATCAACCCATTCTGGCTGTCATATTGATGTCCAGATCGAGGCCTAGCAGAACGTCTATTTGCAACTCATTTTGGTTGTCTATAGACGTCCAAAACTGGGCCAGGCTGGACGTGTTGTCTCAATGTCATATATCAACTCATTCTGGGTGTCATATAGACGTCCAGATCAAGGCCTAGCAGAACGTCTATTTGCAACTCATTTTGGTTGTCTATAGACGTCCAGGACTGGGCCAGGCTGGACGTATTGTCTCAATGTCATATATCATCTCATTCTGGATGTCATATAGACGTCCAGATCAAGGCCTAGCAGAACGTCTATTTGTAACTCAATTTGGTTGTCTATAGACGTTCTGAACCGGGCCAGGCTGGACGTATTGTCTCAGTGTCATATATCAACTAATTCTGGCTGTCATATTGATGTCCAGATCAAGGCGTAGCAGAACGTCTATTTGCAACTCATTTTGGTTGTCTATAGACGTCCAGTACCGGGCCAGGCTGGACGTATTGTCTTAATGTCATTTATCAACTAATTCTGGATGTCATATAGACATTCAGATCAAGGCCTAGCAGAACGTCTATTTGTAACTCAATTTGGTTGTCTATAGACGTTCAGAACCAGGCCAGGCCGGACGTATAGTCTCAATGTCATATATCAACTAATTCTGGCTGTCATGTTGACGTCCAGATCAAGGCATAGCAGAACGTCTATTTGCGACTCATTTTGGTTGTCTATAGACGTTCAGAACCGGGCCAGGCTGGACGTATTGTCTCAATGTCATATATCAACTAATTCTGGCTGTCATATTGACGTCCAGATCAAGGCCTAGCAGGACGTCTATTTGCAACTCATTTTGGTTGTCTATAGACGTTCAGAACCGGGCCAGGCTGGACGTATTGTCTCAATGTCATATATCAACTAATTCTGGCTGTCATATTGACGTCCAGATCAAGGCCTAGCAGAACGTCTATTTGCGACTCTTTTTGGTTGTCTATAGACGTCCAGAACCGGGCCAGGGTGGACGTATAGTCTCAATGTCATTCGTCAACTAATTCTGGCTGTCATATAGACGTCCAGATCATGGCCTGGACGGGCCGACGTGATTTCAACCTGTATTGGACGTCCATGGACGTTGCTTGCTCAGTGGGTTGCGACATCCGACTCATTTTGATAGAGCGCGTCACATATGTCATCTGGGGGGTTGAGGGCAGTCCAACACAGAAGGTTTGATTGAAATCGGGCCAGCGGTTTTGGAAAAAATGGCCAAGGACGTTTTTCAAAATTCGTAAGCCCCGGAGGTGTCGAAAAATTGGGATTTTCGGACCAAAAATCAAATTGCTCCAAATTCGAATATGTCATCTGGGGGGTTGAGGGCAGTCCAACACAGAAGGTTTGATTGAAATCGGGCCAGCGGTTTTGGAAAAAATGGCCAAGGACGTTTTTCAAAATTCGTAAGCCCCGGAGGTGTCGAAAAATTGGGATTTTCGGACCAAAAATCAAATTGCTCCAAATTCGAATATGTCATCTGGGGGTTGAGGGCAGTCCAACACAGAAGGTTTGATTGAAATCGGGCCAGCGGTTTTGGAAAAAATGGCCAAGGACGTTTTTCAAAATTCGTAAGCCCCGGAGGTGTCGAAAAATTGGGATTTTCGGACCAAAAATCAAATTGCTCCAAATTCGGATATGTCATCTGGGGGGTTGAGGGCAGTCCAACACAGAAGGTTTGATTGAAATCGGGCCAGCGGTTTTGGAAAAAATGGCCAAGGACGTTTTTCAAAATTCGTAAGCCCCGGAGGTGTCGAAAAATTGGGATTTTCGGACCAAAAATCAAATTGCTCCAAATTCGAATATGTCATCTGGGGGGTTGAGGGCAGTCCAACACAGAAGGTTTGATTGAAATCGGGCCAGCGGTTTTGGAAAAAATGGCCAAGGACGTTTTTCAAAATTCGTAAGCCCCGGAGGTGTCGAAAAATTGGGATTTTCGGACCAAAAATCAAATTGCTCCAAATTCGAATATGTCATCTGGGGGGTTGAGGGCAGTCCAACACAGAAGGTTTGATTGAAATCGGGCCAGCGGTTTTGGAAAAAATGGCCAAGG
This sequence comes from Decapterus maruadsi, assembly GCA_030347415.2. Taxonomy (NCBI): domain Eukaryota; kingdom Metazoa; phylum Chordata; class Actinopteri; order Carangiformes; family Carangidae; genus Decapterus; species Decapterus maruadsi. The sequence continues at coordinate 10,599,357 of CM064885.1, read as the reverse complement.
ATGTTTTTCAAAATTCGTAAGCCCCGGAGGTGTCGAAAAATTGGGATTTTCGGACCAAAAATCAAATTGCTCCAAATTCGAATAAGTCATCTGGGGGTTTGAGGGCAGTCCAACACAGAAGGTGTGATTGAAATCGGGCCAGCGGTTTTGGAAAAAATGGCCAAGGACGTTTTTCAAAATTCGTAAGCCCCGGAGGTGTCGAAAAATTGGGATTTTCGGACCAAAAATCAAATTGCTCCAAATTCGAATATGTCATCTGGGGGGTTGAGGGCAGTCCAACACAGAAGGTTTGATTGAAATCGGGCCAGCGGTTTTGGAAAAAATGGCCAAGGACGTTTTTCAAAATTCGTAAGCCCCGGAGGTGTCGAAAAATTGGGATTTTCGGACCAAAAATGAAATTGCTCCAAATTCGGATATGTCATCTGGGGGGTTGAGGGCAGTCCAACACAGAAGGTTTGATTGAAATCGGGCCAGCGGTTTTGGAAAAAATGGCCAAGGACGTTTTTCAAAATTCGTAAGCCCCGGAGGTGTCGACAAATTGGGATTTTCGGACCAAAAATGAAATTGCTCCAAATTCGGATATGTCATCTGGGGGGTTGAGGGCAGTCCAACACAGAAGGTTTGATTGAAATCGGGCCAGCGGTTTTGGAAAAAATGGCCAAGGACGTTTTTCAAAATTCGTAAGCCCCGGAGGTGTCGAAAAATTGGGATTTTCGGACCAAAAATCAAATTGCTCCAAATTCCAATATGTCATCTGGGGGGTTGAGGGCAGTCCAACACAGAAGGTTTGATTGAAATCGGGCCAGCGGTTTTGGAAAAAATGGCCAAGGACGTTTTTCAAAATTCGTAAGCCCCGGAGGTGTCGAAAAATTGGGATTTTCGGACCAAAAATCAAATTGCTCCAAATTCGGATATGTCATCTGGGGGGTTGAGGGCAGTCCAACACAGAAGGTTTGATTGAAATCGGGCCAGCGGTTTTGGAAAAAATGGCCAAGGACGTTTTTCAAAATTCGTAAGCCCCGGAGGTGTCGAAAAATTGGGATTTTCGGACCAAAAATCAAATTGCTCCAAATTCGGATATGTCATCTGGGGGTTGAGGGCAGTCCAACACAGAAGGTTTGATTGAAATCGGGCCAGCGGTTTTGGAAAAAATGGCCAAGGACGTTTTTCAAAATTCGTAAGCCCCGGAGGTGTCGAAAAATTGGGATTTTCGGACCAAAAATCAAATTGCTCCAAATTCGAATATGTCATCTGGGGGGTTGAGGGCAGTCCAACACAGAAGGTTTGATTGAAATCGGGCCAGCGGTTTTGGAAAAAATGGCCAAGGACGTTTTTCAAAATTCGTAAGCCCCGGAGGTGTCGAAAAATTGGGATTTTCGGACCAAAAATCAAATTGCTCCAAATTCGGATATGTCATCTGGGGGTTTGAGGGCAGTCCAACACAGAAGGTTTGATTGAAATCGGGCCAGCGGTTTTGGAAAAAATGGCCAAGGACGTTTTTCAAAATTCGTAAGCCCCGGAGGTGTCGAAAAATTGGGATTTTCGGACCAAAAATCAAATTGCTCCAAATTCGGATATGTCATCTGGGGGGTTGAGGGCAGTCCAACACAGAAGGTTTGATTGAAATCGGGCCAGCGGTTTTGGAAAAAATGGCCAAGGACGTTTTTCAAAATTCGTAAGCCCCGGAGGTGTCGAAAAATTGGGATTTTCGGACCAAAAATCAAATTGCTCCAAATTCGGATATGTCATCTGGGGGTTTGAGGGCAGTCCAACACAGAAGGTTTGATTGAAATCGGGCCAGCGGTTTTGGAAAAAATGGCCAAGGACGTTTTTCAAAATTCGTAAGCCCCGGAGGTGTCGAAAAATTGGGATTTTCGGACCAAAAATCAAATTGCTCCAAATTCGGATATGTCATCTGGGGGGTTGAGGGCAGTCCAACACAGAAGGTTTGATTGAAATCGGGCCAGCGGTTTTGGAAAAAATGGCCAAGGACGTTTTTCAAAATTCGTAAGCCCCGGAGGTGTCGAAAAATTGGGATTTTCGGACCAAAAATCAAATTGCTCCAAATTCGGATATGTCATCTGGGGGTTGAGGGCAGTCCAACACAGAAGGTTTGATTGAAATCGGGCCAGCGGTTTTGGAAAAAATGGCCAAGGACGTTTTTCAAAATTCGTAAGCCCCGGAGGTGTCGAAAAATTGGGATTTTCGGACCAAAAATCAAATTGCTCCAAATTCGGATATGTCATCTGGGGGTTGAGGGCAGTCCAACACAGAAGGTTTGATTGAAATCGGGCCAGCGGTTTTGGAAAAAATGGCCAAGGATGTTTTTCAAAATTCGTAAGCCCCGGAGGTGTCGAAAAATTGGGATTTTCGGACCAAAAATCAAATTGCTCCAAATTCGGATATGTCATCTGGGGGGTTGAGGGCAGTCCAACACAGAAGGTTTGATTGAAATCGGGCCAGCGGTTTTGGAAAAAATGGCCAAGGACGTTTTTCAAAATTCGTAAGCCCCGGAGGTGTCGAAAAATTGGGATTTTCGGACCAAAAATGAAATTGCTCCAAATTCGGATATGTCATCTGGGGGGTTGAGGGCAGTCCAACACAGAAGGTTTGATTGAAATCGGGCAAGCGGTTTTGGAAAAAATGGCCAAGGACGTTTTTCAAAATTCGTAAGCCCCGGAGGTGTCGAAAAATTGGGATTTTCGGACCAAAAATCAAATTGCTCCAAATTCCAATATGTCATCTGGGGGGTTGAGGGCAGTCCAACACAGAAGGTTTGATTGAAATCGGGCCAGCGGTTTTGGAAAAAATGGCCAAGGACGTTTTCCAAAATTCGTAAGCCCCGGAGGTGTCGAAAAATTGGGATTTTCGGACCAAAAATCAAATTGCTCCAAATTCGGATATGTCATCTGGGGGGTTGAGGGCAGTCCAACACAGAAGGTTTGATTGAAATCGGGCCAGGGGTTTTGGAAAAAATGGCCAAGGACGTTTTTCAAAATTCGTAAGCCCCGGAGGTGTCGACAAATTGGGATTTTCGGACCAAAAATGAAATTGCTCCAAATTCGGATATGTCATCTGGGGGGTTGAGGGCAGTCCAACACAGAAGGTTTGATTGAAATCGGGCCAGCGGTTTTGGAAAAAATGGCCAAGGACGTTTTTCAAAATTCGTAAGCCCCGGAGGTGTCGAAAAATTGGGATTTTCGGACCAAAAATCAAATTGCTCCAAATTCCAATATGTCATCTGGGGGGTGGAGGGCAGTCCAACACAGAAGGTTTGATTGAAATCGGGCCAGCGGTTTTGGAAAAAATGGCCAAGGACGTTTTCCAAAATTCGTAAGCCCCGGAGGTGTCGAAAAATTGGGATTTTCGGACCAAAAATCAAATTGCTCCAAATTCGGATATGTCATCTGGGGGTTGAGGGCAGTCCAACAAAGAAGGTTTCATTGAAATCGGGCCAGCGGTTTTGGAAAAAATGGCCAAGGACGTTTTTCAAAATTCGTAAGCCCGGAGGTGTCGAAAAATTGGGATTTTCGGACCAAAAATGAAATTGCTCCAAATTCGAATATGTCATCTGGGGGTTGAGGGCAGTCCAACACAGAAGGTTTGATTGAAATCGGGCCAGCGGTTTTGGAAAAAATGGCCAAGGACGTTTTTCAAAATTCGTAAGCCCCGGAGGTGTCGAAAAATTGGGATTTTCGGACCAAAAATCAAATTGCTCCAAATTCGAATATGTCATCTGGGGGTTGAGGGCAGTCCAACACAGAAGGTTTGATTGAAATCGGGCCAGCGGTTTTGGAAAAAATGGCCAAGGACGTTTTTCAAAATTTGTAAGCCCCGGAGGTGTCGAAAAATTGGGATTTTCGGACCAAAAATCAAATTGCTCCAAATTCGAATATGTCATCTGGGGGGTTGAGGGCAGTCCAACACAGAAGGTTTGATTGAAATCGGGCCAGCGGTTTTGGAAAAAATGGCCAAGGACGTTTTTCAAAATTCGTAAGCCCCGGAGGTGTCGAAAAATTGGGATTTTCGGACCAAAAATCAAATTGCTCCAAATTCGGATATGTCATCTGGGGGGTTGAGGGCAGTCCAACACAGAAGGTTTGATTGAAATCGGGCCAGCGGTTTTGGACAAAATGGCCAAGGACGTTTTTCAAAATTCGTAAGCCCCGGAGGTGTCGAAAAATTGGGATTTTCGAACCAAAAATCAAATTGCTCCAAATTCGGATATGTCATCTGGGGGGTTGAGGGCAGTCCAACACAGAAGGTTTGATTGAAATCGGGCCAGCGGTTTTGGAAAAAATGGCCAAGGACGTTTTTCAACATTCGTAAGCCCCGGGGGTGGCAAAAATTGTGTTTTCGGACCAAAAATCAAATTTCTCCCAATTCGCATATGTCGTCTGGGGGGTCGAAGGGAGTCCAAAACAGAAGGTTTGGTTGAAATTGGGCCAGTGGTATTGGAGAAAATGGAGAAAATGAAGAAAATGGCCGAGGCCGTTTTCGTCATTCGTAAGCCCCGGGGGTGGCGAAAATGGTGTTTTCGGACCAAAAATCAAATTTCTCCCAATTCGCATATGTCGTCTGGGGGGTCGAAGGGAGTCCAACGCAGAAGGTTTGGTTGAAATTGGGCCAGTGGTTTTGGAGAAAATGGAGAAAATGTCCGAGGCCGTTTTCGAACGGCCTCGGAAAATGGGGGTGGCGAAAATGGTGTTTTCGGACCAAAAATCAAATTTCTCCCAATTCGCATATGTCGTCTGAGGGGTCGAAGGGAGTCCAAAACAGAAGGTTTGGTTGAAATTGGGCCAGTGGTATTGGAGAAAATGGAGAAAATGGAGAAAATGGCCGAGGCCGTTTTCGAACATTCGTAAGCCCCGGGGGTGGCGAAAATGGTGTTTTCGGACCAAAAATCAAATTTCTCCCAATTCGCATATGTCGTCTGGGGGGGTCGAGGGGAGTCCAACGCAGAAGGTTTGGTTGAAATTGGGCCAGTGGTTTTGGAGAAAATGGAAAAAATGGCCGAGGCCGTTTTCGAACATTCGTAAGCCCCGGGGGTGGCGAAAATGGTGTTTTCGGACCAAAAATCAAATTTCTCCCAATTCGCATATGTCGTCTGGGGGGTCGAAGGGAGTCCAAAACAGAAGGTTTGGTTGAAATTGGGCCCGTGGTTTTGGAGAAAATGCATTTTCGAACATTCGTAAGCCCCGGGGGTGGCAAAAATGGTGTTTTCGGACCAAAAATCAAATTTCTCCCAATTCGCATATGTCGTCTGGGGTGTCGAGGGGAGTCCAACGCAGAAGGTTTGGTTGAAATTGGGTCAGTGGTTTTGGAGAAAATGGAGAAAATGGCTGAGGCCGTTTTCGAACATTCGTAAGCCCCGGGGGTGGCGAAAATGGTGTTTTCGGACCAAAAATCGAATTTCTCCCAATTCGCATAATACTGTACCAGCTCTTCATATTGCACCCTTAGAATACGAGTGGAATATTTTGTAGCTATAGGTCTTCAAAGGAGTCTCAAGTCCCCACGATGAATATGTGGAGAACTCAGATGATGGAAACTGTTGCATGTGAGGAAATGTTGGGGAGAATCAACAGTCAAAATGACATGACTAACAAACAATGGGAGAGTTTTGGAAGACATACTGTCAGCCAGATCATCTAGATATCCATGGTGTGGCTTAAAGTGTATTACATCAAGGCCTCACACTTTGCCTTGAATAATGAACTGCATGGTGTTATTCGCTGAGTCGCCTAACTACCTGCCTGTTTGTTATGTTTTTAGTTGATTTAAAAAAAAAAAATCTCCATGCTTTTTTCTTTGAATGCAATAATGAAAATGCAATTTAAAAAATTGAATAATAAAAAAAAGTGAATAGTGATATCCCATATCCTTTCAATGACTGCATAAGTCATTGAAGAGATTGAGTGCTGTGTTTCATATATAATGACCTCAGAACTCCAGCACCATCCTTCTGAGCCCTCACAGTAACGGAGCCCTGAGAAGGAGCAGCACTGAGCCAGGACAGATACAGTTTCTTTAGCAGACGTGTTCAACATGGACTGGGGGGGCAAAGCTTAATGCACTACATGAGACAAAGTCCTATACAGGCCTGTGGTTTTTTCACAGTAGGTAACTCAAGGCCAGATTCTAGACAAACATCACCCCACTGATCCCACACACTCGATTCCCAGGATGCAACATGATGTGCTGGAAGCTGTTTAATGTTGAATTACTTTTTCTTATCACGCACAGAATGAGCGCCTTAGAGGACTGTGTTCACTGTGTGACAACTTCATATACTGTATGGTCACATTTGCTTAGCTGTTGAATTATTTTATGTATTTTTCAATGAAAATGGACAGGTTTAAAGGGATAGTTCAACATTTTGGCAAATTGGCCCATTGCCATAATCGCTACAGTCATAGCAGTAGGTTTGTTACCTACTCACCAAATACTCAATCCAACAACTCAAAGACGCTGTCGTTGTGAGCTGCACAACCACCACGCTATGAGATAATAACGGAACGTTACGAGACGAAGCTGTTTTAGTGGTAAATTCATGCAAAACCGCTGATGCGCGTTGCGTTCAGGGACAGTTTTTCAGCAAGCAGTCTCCGCATTTACCCTGTATTTACCTTGAAAATGGCTCCGTTTCGTATCGTTCCATTATTATCTCATAGCGTGGTGGTTGTGCAGGTCAACACTTGTCCACAAAAGCGTTTTGGAGTTTTGGGATTTTGCATTTGATGAGTTTGATGAGGGAAACCAAGAAATTCCATTAGCCTCCATAGCATAGCCCTGAGCAGCCTGCTGCTCCACTCTGCCGTACTAAAAATAGCTTACACCAACAATTAAAGGTAACGAACCTACTGCTATGACTATTGCGATTATGGCAATGGGCCAATTTGCCAAAATGTTGAACTATCCCTTTAAATGTGTCTTCTTTATAGGTTTTGGGAAGGTGTCTTTCTCTAATTTCACCACCGAGGGAGTTTCCCTAAAAATGAGTTGAGGCTTCTGTTCCTCAGACAGAAAACAGCCTGGTTGGATGAACACAACTAACAACTCAGTGTCGCGCCGTTCGGCTCCATGCAGTCATCCTCGTGCTGGGATACACAATGTGTGTAACGTCAGTTAAGTTACAGTAACTAGGCGCTTCTTCTCTGGCTCAGTACACGCCCGTTGCTCCTAACAGCGGTTATAACTGACCCAGTAACGTTAGAGAAAGGGAAATACTGTCTCAGTGAAGCATTGGAGCAGGGGGGCGATCCACGTGCGTTGCCAGTAACGGGAGCCGCGGTGAGCAGAGAAGCCAGGGCTCTAAAATATCATGTCATCATAGCCGCCACTACCATACATTACACTCGTGGGCTGCCTCCCTGTTTACTCTGGGTGCTAATTCACTGCTAATCAGACCTTTCAGTAACGTAACGAGCTAAATAGCAGAGGAAGTTTTGTTTCAACTATTTAACGACTGGATATATCAGTTACTCTGATGCTGAGAGCCACTTGATAGCAGCTACTTTTTGCTGAATGATTCGTGGAGAGAAACTGTATTGTGTTAATTACAAAAAATAACTACAGATTCTCGTTGAAAAACATGAATAATTCAAATGAAATTATGGACACAGATGTTGAATACGTAAGGGATAATGCCCGACGAGGTGTCCATTATCACAAATTAATGGACGACGTCCTCCGCGAAGCTTCCTTGGTGGACTCCAGAGCGGAGGACAACTTCATTGACGAAGGGTTGGCACGACAGGCTGGTCTCCCTACCGAACCCTTGGAAACCCCTAAAATGGTCAGAGCTTTGGATGGAAGGTTAATCGCCCGAGTAACCCATCAATCCATTCCCATCCAGCTGCAGGTGTCGGGGAATCACTGTGAGTTTTTGACTTTTAAAGTTATACCTTCACGTTGTGCTTCCATTGTTCTAGGCCACTCCTGGCTCGTTCTTCACAACCCGCACCTTGATTGGGCAGCTGGTAGAATTATCAATTGGAGTGAGTATTGTCACCGAGTTTGCCTGCAGTTCTTCCCTCCACCTGCTGAGGGAGGCATCGTCCCCTCTCCTGATCTCTCTCTCATTCCCTCTAACTACCATGATCTTGCTTACGTTTTCAGTAAGGAAAGCGCCCTCTCCCTGCCACCCCATCGCCCCTATGACTGTGCCATCGACCTCATCCCCGGAGCCCCGTTACCCTCAGGCCGCCTGTACAATCTCTCTTGGCCTGAGAGAGAGGCGATGGAAAAATATATTGCAGAGTCTCTGGCGGCTGGGATAATTCGCCCTTCCTCGTCCCCTCTAGGAGCTGGTCTCTTTTTTGTGAGTAAAAAAGACAAGTCACTTCGTCCATGTATTGATTTTCGAGGCCTCAATAAAATCACTGTTAAAAATAAATACTCCCTGCCCCTCATGTCGTCTGCCTTCGAACCCCTCCACGGTGCCACCATCTTCACCAAATTGGATCTAAGGAACGCCTACCATCTTGTTTGCATCCGAGAAGGAGACGAGTGGAAGACGGCATTTAACACCCCACTCGGTCACTTTGAATACATGGTGATGCCCTTCGGCCTAACTAACGCACCAGCCGTCTTCCAGGCCCTCATTAATGATGTGTTGAGAGACTGTCTTAACCGTTTTGTGTTTGTCTATTTAGACGACATCTTGATCTTCTCCCGCACCATGGAGGAGCATGTAACCCATGTCCGGCAGGTTCTCCAGCGGCTTCTGGAGAACAGGCTATAGGCTATAAAGCGGAGAAGTGCGAATTCCACACAACTTCAGTCACATTCCTGGGATCTATTATCAAGAGGGGGCAGGTCCTGAAAAAATTAAAGCTGTGACAGAGTGGCCGGTCCCGATGTCCGTAAAGCAGCTACAGAGGTTCCTTGGGTTTGCCAACTTCTACAGAAGATTTATCAAGGGGTACAGCTCTGTAGCAGCCCCCTTACCTCGACTTACCTCCTCCAAGGTCCCCTTCTGTTGGTCGCCTGAGGCGGACGCTGCATTCCAGCATCTCAAGGGATTATTCACCACGGCTCCTATCCTCACACAACCTGATCCTCAGCGTCAGTTTATAGTGGAAGTGGATGCCTCAGACGTGGGAGAAGGGGCAGTCCTGTCCCAACGTGGTGAGTCTGACAACCTGCTGCACCCCTGTGCTTTTTTCTCCCGCAGACTCACCAGCCCTGAGCGCAACTACGATGTTGGAAACCGAGAGTTGCTAGCAGTGAAACTGGCCTTGTAGGAGTGGAGGCACTGGCTCGAGGGGGCAGAGCATCCATTTCTGGTATGGACCGACCATAAGAACCTAGCTTACATTCAAACTGCGAAACATCTGAACGCCCGTCAAGCCCGGTGGGCCTTGTTTTTTAACACGGCGCCACACCCGTGCTCCCTGTGCTCCCAGATTCCCTGCCCTGTCAGCGAGCAGCCGCTCTGGACCCGCTTCCCCTTCCCCGGACCCTCTCCTTCACAACGCCTCACCATCCTTGCCTTCCGGCCCTCCTGTGTCCTCCAGCTCACCGTCCTTGCCTGCCTGCCCTCCTGTGTCCTCCAGCTCCCTACCTCCCCAGACACAATAAAGTCTGTATTTTTGGTGTAATCAGTGTCTGCCTCCTTGGTCCACTAGCCACCTGTTACAACAGGTTCTCACTTTAGTGAAAATGCGATTTTATCAGAAGATGAATTCAGAATCGCCCTGGGGTTGTATATTGATGACTTTGAGGTTGCAAACCCACTCGGAACATCTAAGAAGAAGCATAAGTTATGTGCAGTATATTGGGTTCTTGCAAATCTACACCCAAAGTACCGCTCACCCCTTCATGCCATACAGTTGGCTGTTTTATGCAAGGTAAACACTGTTTAAGAGAAGGGGTATCATGAAGTCCTACGTCCACTTATTGAAGATCTAGCATCAGGAAAATGGAGTTTATGTTGAAAAGTTGGGAGCAAGCATTAAGGGGACTGTGCTGTATGTTGCAGCAGATAACTTGGCCGCCCATGCATTGGCGGAATTTCAAGAGAGGGTTACATGCTGCTATTCCGACATGCCGCTATTACATTGACTTCTAATTGTCGGATTAGCGGCATTAACATTATTTTTCAAGCGTCCCACTCTTCCGACATTTTTTTTTTCATTGTCGGAGTAGTGGCACTTTACTATTTTTTCAAACATTCCGCTTTTCCGACATTGATTGATTACACTTTTGTTTTTGCATCTGAGACACTGTTTCTCATACACAAATACATCGGCCTGTTAGAGAGAAGAAAAAACAAACTCTTGATGTCCGACAAGAATCAAATCCACCAAGTTTAAAAACACACCGGCAGCAGCGCACACTGATCTGCAGCGAATGAGACTGTTATTATTCTGTCACCTGTTAACCAGGTTGACGGTGTTTGTTTTGGGTTTTTTTTGCTGAAGGGTGTGTGTGCCGAGCGGACCCGAGAGACACGCATCTATAGGCTTATTATGGGAAAGGCTTTTAGAACAAACCTTATGCCCAGCAAAAATGGAAAATATATAGTCTGACTTCAATATAATAAAATGGTTCTGTTGTTTGGCCACTGTTTAGAATCATAATATAGGCTACTGTAAGGAAAGAATTGGATCCAGAGCAGCATTCATTTACAAGTTTAATCAGCACCAATTAAACTTCTTATTAATAAACGTAAACAGTCTATAACTCGGATCAGGTCGGACCACAGGCTTCTTTTTTTTCTTTCTTCTGCAGGAGTAACAAGGTGTGCAGGTGTGTGTGTGTGCACGTGAGAGAGAGAGAGAGAGAGAGACGGTGCGCTGTGTTTGTATGGGATATGCTACAATACAGAGGCTCGCCTGACACCAATATAGACAAAAACAAAGGACTTGTATGTAAAAATCCGATGTTCAGCAGCAGGGAACAGCAACCACAAATTATAATCTATCATTTTATTGTCATTGCAACAATTTTTCAACTTTGGCCACCAGGCCCCAGACGCTCAGCTGCAGGATTCTGTGTCGGAATAGCGGTACCAAAAAGTGTCAGATTACCGGTATGTCTAGATAGAGGGATGTCGGAATAGTGGCACGTCTAAATAGAAACATGTCGGGATAGCGGGATGTCTGAATAGCGAGCGGACCCCTCAAGACAGCTTTATTGTGGAAAGAATGTACAGGTTTTGTATGGCCACACGAGAAGAAATCCAAACAAAAAATGTCAGCTCAGGTTTTTACATACTGAGAACCAAAGATGCCCATGACAGACAGGTTCAGGAAGTAAAGCAGGACCCATCTAAAGTAGCACATTGTGGAGTCAAAGGCGGATGTGTGCTTGGTGAAAACTTGAAATATTTTCATGCTGTAGATGGATTTCCTCCAGATATTCTTCATGACTTTTTGGAGGGCGTGGTCCCATTTGAACTGCACCTGTGCATTCAAGATCTGATAAAAAAGAAATACATCTCTCTTGAGACACTAAATCAGGCCAAAAGAATTCCCATATTCCTTTTCTGATAAAACGGACAAACCTCAATCAGTTCGAAAGACATTTGCCTCAAAGAAGAGCATAGGAGGAAACGGCCATGAAAATTGGTGTTTAATGAGGTTGCTTCCCTTAATGATTGGGCATCTTGTACCTGAGGGAGATGAGACATGGGAGGTGCTCATGCTTTTAAAAGATGTGCTTGAATTGGTTGTATCTCTGAGATTCACAGATGAGTCTTTGTTCTATTTAGAGTCTAAAATATCAGAGCACAGAGAGTTATTATCCCCACTTGACAAAAGTCTTTGGACCTCTCATGTCATGTGGACGATGCGGTTCAAAGGGAAACACAAGTTCTTCAAAAAAGTCATCCATGAAACTCAGAACTTCAAAAATGTCCCCCTAACTTTGGCAAGGCGACAGCACCAAGCACCAGCCAAGCGGGACGAGGGAGAGGATTGGCGTGGTCACCTCGCCTTGGCGTCTCTCATCTGGACAGACGAACAAACTCTCTCTCACTTGCCCTCACCACCACCTGCACACATTGACACATGCATTACACACTTATGGACAGTGTGTGTGTGTGTGTGTGTGTGTGTGTGTGTGTGTGTGTGTGTGTGTGTGTGTGTGTGTGTGTGTGTGTGTGGGTGTGTGTGTGTGTGTGAGGGGGGAATAGTGGAATGACAGAATGGCATTATGGCCATTACAGTGGATTTAAACTTTTAATATAGGACAGATATGAAACACATACGACCAGCTTAAAACCATGGATTAATAGTCACTAGAAGTGTTTTGTACTGTACTCATTTGTACTCATTTAGCATCCTCCAGAGTTTGGAATTGACAGCTTCTGATACAGGTAGTGAACACAAATAATAAACAACAGAGAGCAAACAAGAGAAACTACTAATTAGCTCATTACTTATGACAAGATATGAATGCTTTAGAGGACTTCTCAGCATGGCTGGATTGAGCATTCGACACATTTAATTGCCTGACTCAGACAACATGGTGTGTACATCTGTTTAATATCTAATATAAACATAGGGCTGAACAGGAGGAGGAACCATGTGGCTTTCAATGGGCTTTGAACACCTTGTGTATATGAATAAATGTGCGGTGGAAACATGGGAACATGTGGTTAAGTGCAGGGAAGAATAAAGAGGTTTAGATATTGAATGGTCCAAATGCGGTGAGTGGTTTATTGTGCTGAGAGGCCCTGATGAGATTTCACAGCCAAACAAAACGTTAATGGCTGCTACATTAAGAGTAGTGTACAGTGGGAGGTTTAATGACAAAAATGACCTGGTTCAGACTGATGGGAGGGAAGATCGTTAATGTCCGCTTGCTGACCGGGGTATTGAGAATAACAACAACCTCTCCGCCCTCAAGGTCAACGTTGCTGCCATATTGGACCGACTGCAAACTGCTCTGTAAGCATGAGTGACTGAAGCAGCAGTGGTTTGACTGGATGAAAAGCATTTTAATGTTCATATTTCTCAACAGACATCAAGATTTTGTTTTTATATACAAAGGTTTATACAGGGACAGCTCTCCATTCCGACACACCTCCACTTCGACACCCCGCTGTTCCGAAATTTTTATTTTATTTAAAGCTATAGTGCGTAACTTCTACGTGTCTGTAAATATCCGTTTCATCCAAGCTACGACAAGAGGAGATGATAAAAGTTGATTAAGCCGTTCAGCTCCTGAAGCACCTCGCGGTATTTTTCAGTATTTGCTGTTTTTGTATTTAGTGTCTTGGAGCGACATTCCCGCGAACGACCGAAAGAATGTGTTTTAAACGGTTTTACCGGACAACGAGAAGGGAGGAGAGCGCTCCGCAGCTGCTAGAAGCAACAGTTGTTAGCAGCCTGGTGTTAGCCACATCGTTAGCAGTAAGCTACAAGATGTGTAGCCTGTGTTGTTGTGTGTAACTTACTGCAGGGAGTCTGTGTGCTGTGACGAGCAGTGTGCGGCGAGTCGCGAGTGTTCTAGTCCGTGAACCGTGGTCCGTGACCAGCAGCAGGTGGTGTGTTGCAAGTGTTACTGTTACTGTGTGTGATGTGCATTACCGGTACCATGGAGAGCTACAGGGGGAGCGGAGGGGAGAGGAGAGGAGGGAATAGGTGCCGGCCGTATCGTTGTAATAACGCAGAAATCCTCTAGGGAGCGGTAGAAGTTACGCACTAAAGCTTTAACCAGATAAAAGCCCAGCGAGTCAGGATCCCTTTCGCAAGGGTGACCTGGCCAACAAGGTCAGCAGCATGAGGCACATGTCACGGAATTACAAAGAATTACAATTGGAATAGAATATACAGAGTTTCACATTTTCAGAGATGCAACAAATGGCACAACAAATAATTTAAGATTTGAAACACAGGCACTGTTGGGTGAATTTCTGCTGCCTGTCTTTCAAAATAGAGCGGAAGGCTCCAAGTGGAATTCAGACAGTTTCAGCTCTTTCTGTAAAGTGTTCCATGCCGAAGGGGCGGCAGAGCTGAATGCTCTTTTCCAAAAATCAGTCCTTACCCGGGGAGCAGATAAAACAAGGGTTGAACAAGAATGCAAAAAATAACTACTGCTTGTTTTCTGCAATAAAATACACAAATAAGAAGTCACATTTATTAACAATTACAATTTTTTGTTAATATTGTAAGCCTCCCCGTTACAGTCGAGAGGATTTTTCTTCCACATGTGTGTACAAAGTCGGAGAGACATGAGTTGTGATTGCGGTGAATATGTTTTTTAAAATATGGCCTGGAGCTGAATATTTCATTAGATAAAACGGAAGTGATTACCTGTATGTTTCTCTCTCTCCCTCTCTCTTGCTTACTCCTTTTGGGCTTTTAAATAACATTAACCTGGAGTAATCGTTTGTTTTTCTCTATCAGCTGTGTCTGCGACACGGCGCTAGAACCTCATTAAACATGTAGAGTTTGCGGTTGTAGAAGCTACATCTAAGCATCTTTGTTAGAACTCGGGCGATCGTTTGTGCAGTGTTGATTTAGTTCAGCAAAGTCCGAGACCGCATTAAAACATCTGGGACTAGAAAATCATTTTGGTTGCTAGGTCATTACTAAGGTTTGGACTATTTGCTGTAGTGGTGAATTCGGTTCCATTACACATAGGAGTCTACTGACGTGGCTGGTTGTGTTTCAGGAATTAGTCAGACTTCCCGTGCACTCGCAAAAAACTTTAAATTTAGAGAGCAAAACGTCCATCAACATGCATACTTAATTATACGCTTCGTTATGTTGGTAATTGTTGTATAATCGCAATATTACCCTTGAGGGTGTGCTTAAACGTAATTTGAGCACTTCAGTGATGCTTGCGCACCTCAGCTCACCCGGGCAGCATACGTCAGTCCGACTGCCCCAAAGTCCGACAGCTCATTTCTCCGACTACCCATTCTACAGCGTTAAGGTTAGGTTTAGGGTAAGGTTAAGGGTTAGGGCTACTTAAAGGGACAGTATGGGACTTTACTGGCTTTTTATTGACAAAAATCAAATATCGCTTTCATAAATACGTATTTCAATGAAGTGGAATCGCGCCCGCATACAAACGAGCGCTTTCTCGTACCTTAGAATTGAGTTGTTACAAGTCGTTACAAACATACAGGGGGGGGTTCACCGAACCTTCTCTGCCATGTTGAATCGCCATGTTTTACGTTCAGTGTCACCGTGGCCGTAGGGAACCACGGAAACTCAGCGGAGCTGTCGGCTCGGGGAGAAAGTTTTCCAGACAGCGCCTGTTAAAACTGTCACCGCCGTGTAGGCTAGTGTGAGGAAGGACGGAGGCACTGGTGTTGCCTTCAGGTGCAGTCAGACACCTGAATGACGCCGTGAGTGACGCCGTCGGTAAACCAACCAGATGTTATTTTACTCGACGAGAGAAAGACGGTAAAACGTGGGCCAGGTAAACAATACGACGTTACCATGACAACATATTGTCACGCCGGTATTGTTTTGCCTCGTGCTGGCGGACCGTTTGTTTACATAGAGGCTTGTTTATCCGGTTCCAGGGTGCCATTCCGAAGGGCCGCCACTCTGAACGTTTACTTTCATTTGTCGGAATGCCGACCCTTAATTATTTATGGGAAAGGGGTGCCATTCCGAACCTGAAAAAGAGGGTGCCATTCCGAACCTGAACAGTTATATAGGGACATTAACAGTTGTGTAGCTTTGGAACATGGTACATGCACAAGATTTCAAGTCAACAGGGGTATTAGACAAGGTTGCAATAGCTCCCCCTTACTATTTATTCTAGTAGCTGAGCTATTATCAATTATGATAAAAAATAGTGATATTGAAGGTATAGACATTTTAGGAAAACAATTTATAATTAGTCAATTTGCTGACGATACGACTTTATTTTTAAAAAATGAAGGACAAATTCCCAAAGTATTAGATATCATAAATCAATTCTCCAAAGCATCAGGCTTGAAACTTAATATTGATAAATGTGAAATATTTGCCCTTCATGATCAGTCGGCACTCTCAATTTGTAACATTGCAATTAAAACACAAATTAAATATTTAGGCATAGTTATTACTAGAAATAAAATAGTAAGGGAGAGTGAAAATGTTTCTAAAAATCTGAATAAATGTAAAACCATTCTAAACTCTTGGTTACAGAGGGACATCACTGTATTTGGGAGGGTTTTGCTCTCTAAAATGGAGAGTCTGTCAAGAGCTATTTATCCTGCTTTTTCACTGGAAATTTCAGACAAAATGATTAAACTTATCAATAATTTAAACTTTAAATTCATTTGGAAAAACAAATGCCAGTATATTAGAAGAGCTGATGTGGTTAAGAGTATTGAAGAGGGTGGCTTAAATGCTATTGACTTCTCAGTTATGAATGGTGTTTTAAAATTAAAATGGCTCAATTCGTTTATTTTGTACAAAGACTCATTTTGGTTTAGCATTCCTAATGCAATTTTTCAAAAAATGGGAGGCATTGATTTTTTGTTGCGTTGTGACTACAATATGTCTAAACTGCCTGTGAAACTTTCAGATTATCACCAACAAGTTCTCCTTTACTGGAACTTAATATATAAGCACAATTTTACCCCTCACAACTCACCCTTGTGGAACAATAGATATATACTGTCCAATCGTAAATCATTGTTTTGGGAGACCTGGTTTGACAAAGGAATTTGGGCTGTTTCTCATTTGATGGATGATCATGGCGATTTCCTTACTCATGGAAACCTCTGTGTCAAATATAATTTTCAGTTTTCAATTAGGGATTATAATAAAATAATCAAAGCCATTCCGGTTCCTTTTAAAAATATGACTCAACAGCTGCTGATACATTCTAATACTTTTGTAATGAGATCACTAAGTGTGTCCGGAATTAGTCTAGGTAGTAAAATATTCTCTAATAAATTTATTAGAAATATTTTAACTGAACAGTATTACCCTTGTCAACTAAAAAGAAAATATATTTTGAAAGATTACAATGTTGTGGAAGCAAGAACGATTAGAAAGCAATATTTGTCTTATCCTATCCCTCAGAAAACAAAAGAGATCACATTTAAAATACTGAATGACATTTATCCATCAAACCATTTCCTACATATTAGATTTAATTTGGATAATAATATGTGTGGTTTTTGTGAGAATGATATCGAAACAGTAGAACATATTTTCTTTGAATGTGAGTGTGTTGTACAATTTTGGACTTCATTTCAAAACTGGTTGTTATCTAAACACATTATTTTGCCCCCATTAAATTGGATGTCGATCAAGGTTGGACTACAGTTAAAGGAAAAGAACTTGGACTTTTTGGTGAACATTTTAATTTCCCTTGGGAAACATTTCATCAACAGATGCAAATACCTCAAAGTGAAACCCCACTTCAATGGATGGATAAACGATCTCAGAATGTATAAAAAATCTTTGTATTACATGAAAAGCAAAAATGCCCTAAAATTATTTTCTCTGCTGGACTTATTTACTATTGTGGATTGAGACCCTCACGTTCTCTTTTCTTTTCTTTTGTTCTTGATTGATCAAGATAGCTGATTCAGCACTGTGAATGTATTCATTACCAATGTGCCTTAAATGTTTGTATTTTGAAGTTACTTCAATAAAAAAAAAAAAAAAAAAAAAAAAAAATTCCGAACCTGAACAAAGTTGAATGGTTTTAGCAGGGTACCCACTCTGGCAACTGCATTGGTAGTGTAGTTGTAAGTGTATGCGTTTTTGGTGCGGTAGACCAGGGTTCGACTCCCGGGGGAGACACGTATTAATAGTGATTTTATTGGCCTCTACCTAATCTTTTTACTAAACTTAACCAACTCCTTTCTACATTGCCTAAACCTAACCAAAGCACAGAGCAAGGACATTTATTTTCAGCAGGAGCGCCGCAGCTGCATTAGACTCGCACCTGGGTGAAACTTTGGAGGGGGGGGGGGGGCGTTGTCCCCGCGGCGCGTCGTGTCAAGCCGGGCAGGAAGTCAAACCACGAGAGAATCCGGTCAATTTTCAAAATAAAACACATTCGGAACGGCGGCCCCTCGGGAAGTTCGTACACTTCCCTTCGCCACCTGCGCTGCGCCACCAAACTAGGGCCCATAGATTCTCAGACTTAGTTCTGAAACATATTTTGCTGTAAAAACTCACAGTTCCTGGTGTTCCATTAGTTTTTGGACATATTCCTCTTCCCAGATCCAGTCTGACTACTTCGCCTCTATTTGGTACTTGTTTGTCCACACTTGGATGTCTTGCTGTGTGAGGACTTGAGACAAAAATATGACATACTTCAATACCTTGAAACTGGTATAGTATAGTATAGTATAGTATAGTATAGGGCTGTCACTTTTTATTCGACATTCGAATATGCGTTCGAAGGTGGGGTGAAAAGTTCATATTCGAACGGTAATGACGTGCTCGAATGTAGGCTGCAGCAAAGATGCGCTGTTTACCGTCTTTGGCTGCAGCGCCCAGCGCCTGCAGAGAGCGCCGCGGACCGTCCACCGGACACGGAAGTGCCGAGAACAGCGGCGAAGTGCGGAGAAGCGGAGCCAGTTTACTTTCTGTGCCCATATTAACCGCTGGTGGTGTCGCGGCGTGCACCTCCGCAGCCGGCTCTCGCCCTGCAGCGATCGTTTCGGCGTCTGGTGTGTTTTGTGCACGAGCCGCGAGTGAGCGCGTCAAGCAGGAAGTCAAAACAACGAGAGAATCCGGTCAATTTTCAAAATAAAACACTGCGATTGTGTGCGTGCTGCGGCGGCGGGGAGGGAGAGGGGGAAATATTCGAATATATCCGAACGAATTACAGGTCATACAATATTCGTTCGAATCTCATTTTTCCAAAAAGTGACAGCCCTAGTATAGTATAGTATAGTATTGTATTGTATAGTATAGTATAGTGATCATTATACATTTCTCTGTTAAAACCTTTCCAACATTTTGTGGAAAGGTTTTTCTAATAGTGCAGCAAAGCATCAATCAGCAGATCGACTCTGTGTGAAGATGTAATTTCTTTGGTCACCTTACCAAAACGGCGAAGGTATGACCACAGTCATTCTAGTTGTTCCCCATCAGCTAGACCTGCACCTTGAACATTCCTACAGCTGTAGGAAATCTACAGAACAGAATGGAAATGAAAATAGAAGTTGATCATTTGAATAAGTTATACACTACTGATCATAACTATTTAACAGTTAGGCTAGAAACAGGATGGCAACCTGACAAGCAACATCATGCCCATAAGCATGGAATGCAGGAACAGCAAATGTAGTGTTTGTCATCAGATCTTGATAAAACTTCTGCAACATAAACAATACATAGACATTTCTTATATTGTCCTCAGGGACCACGGCAAGCATCACGTTCCATCCACCATCCACGGAACCCAACTTAACCCCGTGCACAGTCATCCACTCTTTTATCACACCCTCCGACATCTCATTCAGAGGTAGGTGTTTTTTCAGGTATTGCCATTGTGGTTTTGCCGAAAAATAAGTTGTAATTTGGTTTCTCTATCATTGGTTATAACTGGCCACAGTTATTGCATCGCAAGATGTCAGTGTCACTGGTGAGGGAAACTCCACAAACTGCGCAGGGTGCATTTTCTGAGGGACAGAAAAGCTCCAACCTCACACCAAGGAGTATCTCCCTTGTCCTGGCCCAAGCTTCCACTATATCCTGCTTCTTTTTGGTGCTGGTACAGCCTTCAAGTTCATCAGCTGCAAGTGGCAAGGTGAAAGCTCCTGATGGTGGAGCTGCAAAGCAGCACCTTTCTGCCAGTTGGTTTGAGGGCAAGGGGGTCCCCTCCTTCAAATACCTCCTGGACACTCTTGCTCTTCCTCTCAATTGTATGTTTTTGACTGTAATGTAGGGTCTCACTTTTTTTTGTTTTTGCCATTCAAATATGATCAATCAATACGATCAACCTTCTGTGCCTACTGGGCATTAATAACACTGGGTCAACCAGATTAATAGGTGATAACAGCCTACTGCAGGTTGAGTAGGGCCCATATCTGTAGGATGATGGTATCAAGATTACGCCCATTCAGACAACAGTCGGGTGTCCAAACTAATAGACTGAGCAGAAACATATATTCAACTGCTCACAGATTTGTGCATTGGATACTAAGCTATTCACATCATACATAGGTTCATAAATAATAATATTTTGATTAGTGGGCTGTCCCACTGTCATTTATAAACAGACCTTGATAACTGATACCAATGCAATCAACTGCATACTAATCATGCCGACAAGCTATCGAAAATTACATTTTTATTTGACACATAAATGTGGAAACGAAATAATCAACCAAAAAATTTGCGACCCCCTCTGTAGTACCATGGGCACTCTAGGGGTCACAGACCCCCCGTTGAAGACCTCACGTTTATGTGTGATAGTCATGACGCTGAGGCATCTCTCTGATTTTGAACTTAATCACAATTAGATCTTGTTTATGATGCCATCTGAGACTGAAAAATATATTCAGCCTACCTTTACTACTAGAGGATGACGGCGATCTTTTAATGATAACAACTCGTGTTTGAATAAATCTGACAAATTGTGGGCAGGATTTTGTAATCTGACATAAGGAAGTCTACAGAGAAAGTGACCCTTGAAATGGCAGAACCTCTACTTCCTGTAAACAATCAGAGAACACTGGTGCACACTTAGCCTGGAGGACCAGACTCATCTCTCTACTTGTCCCAGCGGAACTTGAGAAATATAAAACCCAGAGGAGAGAAACTTCACAAAAGCGCTGCAAGGCCTCCTTACTGAAGGCTAATCTCCACACTGTGCACTCTTATCCCCTGCAGAGTTCAGCAGTAATCACTCACTTCCTGAATACTGTGCGGATCCTGGTGTGTCATACCTTCAAGATCCCTTCAGAAAGGCTTCCTGCCTCTCCTCCAGTAGTTTAAGAACCTCATCAGTCACTCCCTGTGCGGTCTGGCCCTCACTTCCCAGTCCCAGTGGTGTACAGTAAGTCTTTTGTAACTCCCCCGCGGTCTAATGTCCTATTCTCTCTGTGCCCTGTGAAATAGCACTTAAATACATTGACAGGTCTAATTGCCATTTTCATTGTTGGCAATTTTTGACAGATTGGCTAATTTCATCTTTTTGTCTGTGTGCATAAAGAGTGGGACATTACAGGGGAGCCCTTGAAAAAGACTTGAGCTTTCCTAATCTCAAAGGCTACATTCACACTTCAAGTTCAAGTGTTTCTAAAAGCAGCTTTTAACATACGATGAGACACATCTTTTCAAATCTTGGAAACGGAAACTAATGGAAACGCTGATGGAACCCTATTTTCCTCAGTTCACCTGATGCCTCATTTGTCTTTTTTTTTTCCTGAGAAAACTTGATTTTACCCACAAAATGTGACAGACATAAAGTACTGCCCTCACTTTTCAATTGACAGGGGAGATGGAGTGACAGAACACTGTAGCAGGAAGTAGGAGTTGGCTTTGCACATCTGTGCACACTGCTAAACCTAAAGAAAAGTAACAGGCAGGCATATAAAAATCCTGGTTGACACTTTCAGGCCAGCAGATCAGCTCCACCCTCACAGCAGTAGAGAACAGAGCAATAGAAGGTGGAAAAATAAATTAGTCTCCTTTAATAACTCAATATAATAGAGGCCTTATGGGTTCCAGCAGATGTTGAAGTCCTCATTTGACTGTTGTGCAGGGGGGTTTCTTCACCCTGGGGGCCCCAGGCAAGAGGGATCATGGAGGCCCCCTTGGCCCAACAACACCAGGACGATGATTCAGTCAAGAAATATTTTAATTTAAATGACAAAAGTCCAAAATCACACACAGTAGATTCCAAGAATAAAATAAATCTTCACATACCAACAACATAACAGAAGAGAAAACTTTCCTTGTGGGATACAAGTGTTATCCAATGAGGAGAGAGAACGGCATGAAGGGCTGTGTGTGCAGCCAAGGGATGCACGTGATTGTGGTGACGTAGGGACGAGGACCAATAGATCCATGACGAGGGCGGGGGCTGCTAACTCCATCGGCTGACAAGAAGTTATGGTGCGTTGAAGGCAACCCGTAACTCGTGTTTTTGCAAGCTGTGAGGTCGTACCAGTTTGATCTGGTACGAGTTCACGGGTTGGAGAAACACGAGTTACGGGTTGCCTGGAACGCTACAAAGTCGTAAGTCGTGACTTGAAGCCGTAACTTACGGTTTCAAAAGCCTGCCTGGAACACAGCATTAGCCAAAACGACTGGATCGCTGACTTATGCTTTAACTGAATTGTGTAAAGTTTGCTGAATGACAAAAACACAGCCAAATAATACAAAAAAAAGTTTGTGGTCCCATTTGGACCACAACCACGTCCTATAGTGCAATTTGTTTTTAGATCTGCTGCTTGCAGGCCTTGGCTTGTGCAAATGTAGCCATGATGTCTTCCATATTTAAAGACCTTTGCACGTCATGTTGTACTTAGATTAGTGCTGCCTCAAACAATTATTTTGATAATCGACTAGTCACCAATTATTTTTGCAATTAGTTGACAAATCGGATCATACGTAAATTTCAGCTTGTTTTATTTTCCATCTTGCAAAGCTATCTTTAGCGTCATGGTAGCATTTATTTTTATCCTATAGTCTGCTGTTCAGTCCTGCTGTCTACAGCACTTCCTCTGCTTTCTTTCCTTTGTACACTGAATTAGAGGTGAATGTGCAGCTTTATTGAATTGTTACTTAAGCTTGATGACATTACCATTAAAGCTGTATTCTATTTGCCACCCCAGTAAGAAAGTTTATTAATTTCTAATTCCCAGTGAGACCAGAGGTTTAACCAGGGATTTGAGTAAAGCCTGCAGCATGCACACAGCCACATCAGGAGGTTTGGGGAAGCTTAGCTTTGCATTATTTCTGCCCTGACCAGTGTGTGTGTGTGTGTGTGTGTGTGTGCGTGCTGGCCCGTAGGCAAGGGGAATGGATTGGAATCCCTCCTCCGCTCCCGCCAACCCCCTGGTCAAGGTTTTCTTTCATGTCATATTAAATACATTTAATGACTGTTACCTTTTAAGCCATTACAAATTATTCTAAACTGATCAAAAAACGTAAAGTAAAGCAAATTGAAGCCCTTAACGCATGACTGTCATGCACCCAATCCAGTGGGTGGCGGTAATGCCCCCATTTCTGTTGGTTGCTAAGCACCAACAAACTGAACAGAAGAAGAAGAAGAGAAGATGGGTAAAAAAGAGAAGATAAAGAAAGAAAATGAAAGAAACCTGCTGCTATTTTATCCAAAAATATTGGAGAGATGATCTGAAAAAGGGCCAAAATGGGTAAGGCGCTAAATCTATTGATGCAAGAAGGCTGTCACCATATGGTCCATATATGGTCGTACTGTGCCAGTGGAAAAGCGCCATAAGAGAAAGACAACTGTAGTAGACAGTTGTCGCAGAGATTCATATTAAAGGAAAGTAAGTAGTAGGAGTGCACTTCATTGTTGTTGTTGTTTTCCTTTTTTTTAAACTCTCTCTCCCATTTCCCATGTACTGTAGGTATATTTCTTTGCTTATACTTTTTCTCTTTCTCATGTTCCAATCGTTCCAGTTCATCCCACACATCGCTCATACACACGCCCTGTTTGCACCAGAATACTATTTGTCTTTGTTTATTTGTCTCATCTAATCTTTTAATAGGTTGTTTTGTCACCAGCAACCCAAAACATCTGTGTGCTGTTAATGAGTGTGTGGAAAATGTTAGCAAGTGATCAAATAGATATATACATATCTGACAGAGAAACCCAGCATGTACAAGAGAGAAATGATGAGCCTAGAAGTCAATGTATATTTCACTTCCCCTGATGGTCTCTCTTAACAGGGAAGGAGAAGAAATGAGAGACAAATGGATGAAAAAGAAAGGAGAACCATCAGAAATAGTCCAAAGTCTGCAAGCTTCATAACTTCTTTAATGGACCAAATGCTGCTGATTGACACATTTATTACACAAGAACTCATCTTCATACTGCCCTGCTGCGAGATGACGCAGAGAAGAATGAGCCATTGTAATAAAGAGACTGAAAGAAGAAAAGAACATTGTGGAACAGAGTTTTTAAACACCATAAAACTACTGATGGATTTTTCCTAAGTGAAAAAGTGAGGTGGAGCAACCGACAGAAAAACATGACAGACTGGGTTCACCAAATATCAGGCAAACTGACTGGGGGGGGGGGGGGGGGGGGGGGGGGGTCTTTGAGTACGGTCCTGTACTCAATGACTGTCAGGCTGGTTGCTATAATGGTAATAATAACAGTGATTCTTGTGATAGCCTCACAAATGTGTGTTCAATGGCAGTGACACAAAGAGACACAGAGGGGAGCGAGAAGTACAAGCAAGCAAAGACCTTTAATAACTGCAGCTGTACGATGTTATTACATGGGGACAAAGAGAGAGAGATAGAGAGGGAGCGGAGCAGGTAAGTGGAGTTCTCCCGGCACCACAGCAGTTTTACCCTGTAGCAGCAGCAGTGAGTGATGGTTCAGGACTCACCTGAGCCACTGTAGGCTTTATTAAAGAGGGATGTTTGGAGCTTAGTCGAGACAGGGTGGTTCAACATCCATCCATTTATCCTTTCTCCATGGCATGGGGTGTCCCCTGCCCTGGCCATGTGTTGGCAAAGGCAGGCTACACCCTAGACAGGCCGGTTTATCACAGGGGCGACACATAGAGAAAAGAGGGTGGAAGGGAGGGAGAAGTGTATAGTGGAAAGGTAAAGGAGATAAAAACAAAGAGTTACTGAGAAGGGAAAATTAGAAAAAATTTAGAAAGAGAAGAGAAATCTGCGCCCGACCTGGCTTATTCAGTTTGAGGCACTACATTGCCTTCATTTCGCCAAAGCTCGAATGTAGCCCCAGATGTGTGACGGATGTGGACTCTCGGGGCATTTATTCTGGCTTTGTCCCAATCTGCACACCAATAGGAGCTCAATTTTCAGTACATTTTCAAAATAGTGATTCAGCCAGATCCCATGATAGCTGTTTTTGGCATGGTGGGAGAGAACAATACAAATCTTTCAGAACAAAATCTGTCACTCTGTTAACATGGAGACTAATTCTTCTCAACTGTAAAAAATCCTCATCCACAAAGGTGAGGCAAGTGATGCAGTTACTTAAACTTGGGAAACTGAGATCCACAATACATATGTATCTCTGATAATTTTGAGAAAATCTGGAAGCCATTCATGGACGACATCAGAGCTATGCTTTAATTCCTCTCTTTTTTGAATGGTACTCCTGATGTTGATATTCTGTATCTATTTTCCTCGTGGTTTCTTTCTTCATCTTTTTTTTAATGCAACTGCCTTTTTTTGTTACTATGTCTGTTGCTGTTCTTGTTTTTCTGTTTCTTTTTTGTGTGAAAACCCCCCTGATAAAAATACTTTCTAAAAGAAAAGGTAAACAAGAAAAAATAAGCGAATGGAGAAAGACAATTGGAATGGAAAAGAGAAATCGGGCTGAGGGTGAGATAAGGGAAAGAAAGAGAGTAGGAGGAAGAGAATGGAGAAATGTAAAGGCAGGTGGGAAGAAGAGAATGGATGAGTTAAGGGCAGAGGAGAAATAAAAAACATGATGCATTAGGGGGAAAAAAGTGAGGATGTAGAGAATGGAGGAGGAGCTGGCCTTGGCTCATGTCCTGGTTTCCTCAAGTTGAATAATTAATGGCAGGTTTAGCCTCCCATTACCAGCTGCTACACACACACATACAGAGAAAAAAGAAAGAGGGAGAGAGAGAATCACACGCATTTAACATATGATAAGAGCAACATATTTCATGTTTTGTGTGAAATGCAGTCGTCATAATTCCTTCATAATCACCACTAATCTCTTTAACACTCGGCAGAGTCCATGACAACATGACACTTATCCTCCCGCTCTCCCTCCTGCTCCCAGTACTCCTACGTCCTGTCATTCCAGCCTGAGTTGTTGTGTGTACACACTCACACCAAATATTTAGACCTGATGCTCAACATGAAACATTTATATCGTTCAGCCCTTTACTAGTGGTGCAATATAAAACATACAAACTTTTTATTTTTCTGAAGGCAGCAGAGGAGAAAAACATGAAGGTTCCTTGTGTAGTCTACCTACACTGGCTGTGTGTGTAGTTTCTGATGCTTTGTTGTAACTATTGTGCACCTTTTGAAAAAATGTCACTATGTGATGATCCTAAGAACTGTGATTGGGTTTTTACACTGATTATGCTTTATGATGATTGGAAGATGGGACACCAAGTTGATTAGGAAGTTTGTGTTCACTCCTGCACGGTTCTAGTTGGTGATGACTGGACTAGAATGCTGCAGCGGTGATTGCTCTAAGACACAATTCAAACTCTGCTTCTTCAAGAATTTTACAAAATAAATGGTAAATTGAATTTAATTAGCTCGTCGAGAATTTTACAAAATAAAGTCTCAGCTCCTTCTTTACCACGACACACCGACGCGCACCAATCCACCTGTCAACTGTCAGTCCTTCCCTCACTCGTGAACAAGACCCCCATAAACTCCTCCACTTGAGGCAGGAGCTCTCCTCTGAAGCAAATGATGAAATAAAAAGCCACAATAGTGGGAGAGGCAGACTTTGCTATTTGAATAAACATTTCACTGTCATGGCTTAATTCAGCGTCCATTCTTCCACTCTTGTTTTGCCTTTGGTGTCCTTTCATACTGTGCCTGATATTTTTCAATGGGCCTGTTGTCATCTTTATCTTGTGTTTTGTTGTGTCCTTTAACTTTATTTTTTCTCCCACATCATAGTGTAAATAGTTAGATAGCGTTCATTAGACCGAACAGAGCTGATTGCACGGTTTGGATAAATCGTATCAGCCTGCAGACATTCCAGACGGTTCACTTGAGGCTGTGAGTGGTCATATCTGATAAAAGGCAACACGGACCTGATACAGTGGTCTATCAACCTCATTACCATTATGGAAAGGGGAAGATAAGGGAGCAGGAATCATCTCTCATTCATGGCTTAATTAACTGGAACTAATTCTCCAGTGTCCGTTCTCTGTTTCTTTCGCCCTCTCTTTCTCCGTTTAGTCATCTCTTCATATATTATTTCAAAGTTCTTGGAGCTGCACTGTACAGATGCCTCTACCTGTTCAGTTCTTTTGTACAGCACTGACTCACAACCTAGGGTCCCCTGGTGATAAGTGAGTTACATGTATTCAATAAAACAAGGGTGTGATAGGGGAAACTTTCAGTATATCTGTTTATTTGATAATTATATGCGTGTTCTCACGTTCCATCGCCTGATTCGCGTTTTCAACCCTGTTCCTTACCTTAGTGCACATTCCAATCTATTTCAGAGGGATAAGCAGTTCACTCAGAGGGTTGTTCTGTCGAGTGAGTCATACCGCCCTGTGTTGTGTCTCTTTGTTCCTCTCTTTGCAGACTGCACAGCACTCTGTATGGCTGTGGACCTTCTTTGTGAAGAATAAAACTCTTAGAACTCTTAGAAGACAGCTGGCCCAAAGTTCTTTATTTAATGAGGGAAGTTTACCGTTAGACTCAATTAGGGTTTACTTCTTTACCCAGATGCAAATGACAAAACCAGTTGGTGCCAAATAAAGACTTAGTATCCATCCTGGACTTACAGTATGTCACTTTCCTCAACATTGTGAGGCATATATTGTCACCATGTGTGTCTGCTGTGTGGCGTCCTAATTGAGTTCATACAATTTTCTTTGCTGTAAAGGTAGGCTAATTGATGAATTAAGTTTGCCTCAAAGCCAAGCATTTATCGGGTTCCTACAGGAGTGCGTTGTGATGTAGGAAATTAATCTTAGTTTGGGCCAATTTGAGTAATTTTACATCATTCAATAAAACAAACTTTAAACTTGAAATAAAACGCTGGAAAAGATGGATCTAAAGTAGAGTTGTCTTTAATTCACTTAAAGGACAATTCCGGGCAAATTCAACTTGGGGGTGTATGTTACTATCATTTTAGGTCTAAAAGAAGGAATGTGAAGATTTTCAGTTTAATCGCTCCTGTTTTGCGGTAGCTCCGTCTGTCCCTGCATCGCTACAGCAGCAATGAATAGGAGTGGATGCAAGTTCCGCTAGTTAGGCTGTTTACATCCCACAAAGCCGCAATTTTTTTCCACAGACAGCGTCAGATGGCGACTCAAACATGTACCGATAAGTTTATTTACTTCAAGCAAGCCGACATGCTTGTAAAACTAGATCTAATTCAAAGTCTCGCGCAAGACCCTGCTGCCGTGCTCGGTGCAGTCAAGTGCAGTAGGAGCTGCCGCTTGTGTCATAAACACAGGAATATCGACTCTTTACTTGCTTCAAGTGTACATTTTTTTCAACAGACAGCGTCAGGTGGCGACTCAAACATGCGCCGATAAGTTTTTTTTACTTGTAGCAAGTCAAGAGTTGATATTTCTGTGTTTATGACACAAACGGTAGCTTTCTGACTGCCCCTGAATGCACCGAGCACGGCGACTGGGTCTCGCGCGAGACTCGGGGAGACTTTGAATTTAGATCTAGTTTTACAAGCATGTCGGCTTGCTTGAAGTAAATAAACTTATCGGTACATGTTTGAGTCTCCATCTGACACTGGCTGTGGAAAAAAATTGCGGCTTTGTGGGATGTAAACAGGCTAACTAGCGGAACTTGCATCCACTCCCATTCATAGCTGCCGTAGCGATGCAGGGGCAGACGCAGCTATCGCAAAACAGGAGCGATTAAACTGAAAATCTTCACATTCCTTCTTTTAGACCTAAAATGATAGTAACATACACCCCCAAGTTGAATTTGCCCGGAATTGTCCTTTAAGAACAAAGCAAAGGAAAAACAACCAGAGTGGCATACACAAAAGATAAGAAAATAAAAGTAATGAACTTCATGCAAGCCACTGCACTACGACGAGCACAAGGAAGTGACTGACTAAGCCTGCTACTGTAGTGGCTTATACTTGTATAGTCTAGTGTAGGTGATGTCATTCCAATGCCAGCCCCTCTGTCAAAAGTTGTTTTATGACTTTCATCTTATAGTTTGCAACACACGTGCATTGAGGAAGCTTGTTGTTCCAGCAGGTGCACGACTCCCACCCATCCTGAAGAGAGAAGGGGGGGTCTGCGCCATAATTTTGTAATCTACCCAAGTTGACCATGTGAGGCCCAGGCAGCTGCTATCTCAGGCCTGCACTTTCTCATCCTCTCTCAAGTGGCATTTACTAACTGACTATAATTCATCACTTTTACAAACAGACAAGTCATAACACTATATTGATGCAATTGACATCAGATCATTTAAGATGATCATACTATGATTATTGAAATAATTAAACAAACCATACTTAATGTTTAAAGGTGGCATAATATTCTTTTACAAGTCTTGTTATTCTTAAAGGGGTCCTATTATGAAAATCCACTTTCTATAGGTTTTGTAGTGGTCCTATGTGTTCCCGGGCCTTTCTATGACGCCTGAAGGTGAAAAAAGTCTGTTCACTCCCTCAATTGATTTTTACACTTTTTTGAGATCGTGTCTCCAAACGGGCGAATTGAAAGTGCTGGCAGACTTGACGTCAGGATGTGTTGAACTCGAGTAACTCCACCTCCCGGTACTTCCTTATCCTCCCCCTGGGCAAGTCTGGAAAAACGTTAGCTCCGCCCGGTGAGCCATTTCCTGATCAGCGAGAGTCCCACCACCTCCACCCCCCCTCGTCCGTCCGAAAATGATGATCATTTTGAATCACTGACTGAAAAACAGCTGCCCGTCATTAAAAATGAAACCGCAGATATTGGCCTGATACGGCTTCTCATCAGCGCTGCGGTGCAGTGGTCCTCATCACGGAGTGAGAGACATGATCCTGATCTGAACGAGGAAGTCTCCTCTCACGGCGCAAAACCATATTCTCCGGTAACTTCTCATCAGTCCATAACAGTGTAGCCTACAGTTTGTGCTGCTCCTCAGTTTCACTCGTTTTATTTACTGTATTTGACAGTTTGATGGCTGTAGGAGCCTCACCATGTAGGCGATCTCCTTCTGTCACAGTGAAACAGTAATATTTTTTCAGACAAGATGCGAGTCTCATAAACTTTTTTTTTTTTCCGGAAATCAATACCCGACCCCTGCTGTCTCAATGTCAACATTGGCACATGTACCTGTAGTGAAAACCACACCCTCTCCCCGTGACAGCTGTGGAGTGGACGTGGTTTACACATAATCATTTGCATTTCAAGGTGCAGACACAGAAACAGCTCGTTCTCAGGAGAGCTCTGGAGAAACACTTTTAGATTACTGAGATCTAGAGCTGCAGATTGATTTGGGGACAATACACTATGAATACAATATGCTTGGACAACTTAAAACCATATGAAATAGATGAAAAATAGCATAATATGGGACCTTTAAACCTTTATGTCATATTTCATAAAAAAATACCACAACAGTTGCTCCTTGGAGATACAGTGATTTAACTTGACCTGTGACAACACACTGCATGAGGTCCATCCTCACAGCAGTGCTCCCAGCCAGCCTGCTGGCCACAACTTGTGGAGGGATCATGGCTTTGCTCATGGTGGTTGGTATTTCTTCAGTTGCACAACAGGAGTTCCAGTGCAGAGGAGAAATGGGAAATATAAAGCACCCAATATTCCTCTGTTATACCATTGTTGACAGGCACTTGTCACTTCAGAAGAAAACATAGCATTTGCCTAATATGGATGTATACTCAAAGATCATTTTAAAGATAGGGGAGGACATTTTTTACTGTATTGCCTGAAATACTCTTGGAACAGACAATCCTGTAAAAACACCATTCAATCATTGGAGCGCTACAACAAATAAATTGCATTGTCTTGCATGGTCCCCGATACATGATGGTTAACCTCCTCTTCCCCATCATGAGAAGCTCTCTAATGTCGCTGTCTTAATAGTGCTGCACCATCCAATGTGAACAAAGCATACCTGGTACAGGATGAGATGCAACTGGTGCGATTTTATGATGTGGACACGGAACGCCCAACATCATCACGTAAATTAGCAGGTTGACCTGGGCGTAACGTTCCCACTGCATAGCTACTGATTGGAGGCGAGCCAATTTGTTTGAGTTGTTTGACGCAGCTTGGTGACCCTTTCCCACTGGGGTCAGAAGCTGATTGTTAGCCAGTGGGAA
Source organism: Decapterus maruadsi (assembly GCA_030347415.2). NCBI lineage: Eukaryota > Metazoa > Chordata > Actinopteri > Carangiformes > Carangidae > Decapterus > Decapterus maruadsi. Next base: position 10,568,253 of record CM064885.1, on the reverse strand, counting down.
AGGGGTATTACAGTTACACTTTATTTCCTTTTTTTGTAAATAGGAACTACTACTATTAATTTGCGCAAATATATCCTAAAACAACTATTGTATTTCTATTGCACACCTAACAATGTAGTGATATGAATTATTAACTGTTATTAACAGTGTCATGAACTATTCTTTGACAGACACATTAAATGAATAGCAAAGGCAAACATATGTTGATTTTTGTCTTTATAGTTCCAAAAACACTGAGGCCCAGCCTGAGGGAAGGAGTTGAATCCAGCCACTATAAAATACCCAGTAAACATTTACATCTCTAGAAGTGCAAATCATTACACACCTGCTGATTTCCTGGAATCACTTCATCTGAATGTAACCTGAACCATAAAGCTGCCAGAAGCCCCATATTATACTCCCCTAACTCACTAATAGAATCTGCAGCTGTTCTCATGCAATTCATATTTCCACGTTTTCCATTCATCAAGCTGTTACTGAAAGCAAAGGCATGACAGTCATGACATTTCTTACTCTGATAAAATGTGTGTGAACTTAGATGGATAAGGATGTCTGGGAGCGTCTTTGGTTCACCCAGTAGTGTTTTTGATTTAAACTGGACTTGAGCATCTTCAGGAGGAATTATTGATGCTGAAACGTATTTCTCTCCTGAAACTAACACCTGATGTTTCTGAATGTCTTTTCTGGGCCATCTCAGAGCAGTTCATTCTGGTTCGTCTGTGCTTGCCTGAGCCCTAAAGATGTTTAAATCGAGGGATGGTGGAGAGCCTGTTCTGAGTCTAAAAGCTCCTGTGAGGCTTCTTCCCTACTCAAGTCGTGTCCTGTCTCTGTCAGGCTGCATTTGGGCAAGCGACCATTTCTCTCTGGCAGAAGATGCTTTGTGCAGCACTGTGGGGAACACTTCTTCCTCATTACAGCAGGAGCCAGAGGACGAAACCTTCTTTTTAAATCTGTAATTAAACCCTACCCAGCGTTATGAGCTATGATGAGTTATGATCTCACTGACATTTTGGACCACATTTTGGATGTGCCAACAGTTCTATGAGATTCATAACTTTGTGATGCATTTCGTAGTGAAATCAATTACTCATCAAATTGTTATTGTTCTGATGTGAGATACTACATCAGTGATGGCTCCTTTACTAGGTTTGCAAATGAAGTAGCTCACCATGAGCTATATTCATCATTAAATTATTTAATTATCATTAAAGCAACACTATGTACTTTTGTTGTTGTTTTTTTTAACTTTTAAATAATGTTTCTTAACTTATTTAAGTGGTAGAAAAATGGTAAATAGGATAAATCGTGCCACCGCTGTAGCCTGAGTGGGGTCCTGCCAGCTGCAGCTGCATTATCGTCACCCTATTAAAATAATGGCCTAAGTCATTTTTTCAAGTTTTCGGGAAAACACAAAAAACTTTGCCAAATTCAGAGGAAATGATATTCTTTCATCATTTCAATCAAAAAGGCCTTGACAGTGGATGACTGTTGACATACATAGAACGTTGTGTGTTACTTATGTAACATTAAAGAGTAAAGTGACTTAGGCAATTTTCTGAACATTTTCGGGTGACTTAGGCAACTTTAAACCTGGCTTAAAGTGCCCTAGCATTCCATAGTACAAACGTTAAATTAAGTTAAATTAAAGTTAAATTAACTCCTGTGTCGTATTAGGGTCAAAAATGACCTGGTTGGCATGTTTAAGAGGAGAAAAAACCTAGTAAGCAAAATTTTTTCGACTTGAAATTCGATGGCCCAGACTTCCCTCTCCCCAGACGCTTTCTCCAGCTCTTCTGGGAGGATACCAATGTGTTCCCAACCCACCCGAGTGACATTGGGTGCGTTCAAGATGAACTGCGCCTTGCCTGGAAGGTTGGTGAGAGCAGGCGGCAGCAGCAGGGGGTGGTGACAGAAAGCTGCAGTCAAGTCGGACGGTTTCCAGCCATCGTCAATACAAACAGGAAGTCACCGAAATAGGCTATTTCTTATGCAGTATTTCAAGTGTCCAATAAATAACCAACATAGTTCTCAGAACAGAAGTTTGACTCTGTGTGAATATTTTCTAGCAGTACAACATGAGATTCATATAAGCTAGCATTATACAACAACGTAGTGTTCACAGACCTAACTAAGAACCAACCAGCTCATGATCCGGTGACTTTCCCATCATGCTTTGAGGCTTACAGGCGGTTGCAAGTCGGGAGAAAGTCGGACACAAATCTAACCGGCATGTATTGTGTGCTGGTCACCGGCGATTGATTCTGCACAGGCCTGGATCATCTCGAACGCACCTATTGTCACTACTATGTGTCCTGGGTCTTCCTCAGGGTCTACTTCCAGGGGGGCATGGCCTTAAATAGGGACGCATCCAGGGGGCATCCGATACAGATGCCCCAGCCACCTCAGCTGGTTCCTCTTGATGTGGAGGAGCAGCGGCTCTATTCCGAGCTCCTCCTCGGTGACAAAGCTCCTCACCCTATCTCTAAGGGAGCACCCTGCCTACCTGCGGAGGAAACTCATTTCGGTCACTTGTATCTGAGATCTTGTTCTTTCAGTCATGACCCAAAGTTCAGGACCATGGATGAGGGTAGGAACATGGATGGACTGGTAAATCAAGACCTTCTTTACCACACCAGACCAATACCACGACCGCATTGCTGCAGCCGCTGCACCGACCTGCCTGTCAATCTCGCAGTCCATCCTTACTCATGAACAAGACCCCAAGATACTTAGGCCCAGTCCCATTTCTTTTCCCTTAACACTAGCACTTGGTTCTGAGTGGCCTCCAAAGGGACCCCTTGATGATGAAGAGTGAAGTGTTAGAAGTTAAGATCATACCCTACGCAATGGGACACCACTTAGCATAGCCGGCGTGGTCACCTATGTGACGCATAGCAATGATGTAAGAGCTCTTCCCCTTGCTCTTGAAAGAATGGGCTCTTTGCACAGCTTCACTACTTCCTGAATTTAATGCTGCTCCTTTGTTTCCTGTCTTACATTATTGGACAAACTGATTAATCCAGGTGTGTCTGAGTAGTCACAATGGTCAAACACACCTGGATTGATCAATTTGTCCAATAATTTAAGAAAGCAAACAAAGGAGCAGCATTAAGTTCAGGAAATAGTGGAACTGTACATAGAGCCCATTAGGACACACTACCCCTATATGAGAATGTGTAAAACCGAGTGCTTGGGTCAAAATCAAGTGGAAGTGGGTAAAGTGGGACAGGGCCTTAAACTCCTCCACTTGAGACAGAACCTGGACGTTGAGAACCATAGCCTTGGACATCGAGGTGCTGATTCTCATCCCAGGTACTGAATCGTAATATGTTTATGATAATCCATTGATCCACTGATTGATTATCAAAGGCTTTGTTGAAATCAAATGCACACAACCAGGAGGGAAGTTAGCAAAACAGCGGAGAAGTGACCAGACTTGCAGATTCACTGAATGATGCAATTTATGAATCGATAAAAGTCGTAAGCCATGTAATAAGTGGGATAATGAGTATAAATTAGATGTTACATTTACAATGTTACATTTTGTTTGAGTTTAAAACATTCAATTTCAATTCAGTGACGCACCAGTGTATGCAGGAAGTTCAAATCACACAAGCGTTAAATTGCCTAAGTCAGACATTTTATCCTAAAGAATCAAAATTTTTTGACTTAGGCCAAGAATATAATGGCCTAAGTCACCCTCTTGACATAGGCCATTGTCTTATAGGACATAAAAACCATGATCCTCTCAACTAAGGATTAAGATTTTTTTACCAGAGGTGGCCAGCATGATCAGGAGATGATTTAGGCCAAAAACTCATTTTCGTCAAAAAATGACTTAGGCCATTATTTTAATAGGGTGACGTTATGTAATTTATCTGTGCAGGTAGGAACACAGCACAAACTGTGGTCCTGGTAAACTGCAGTGCTGCTCAGCTCTGTCTCCATGCTCCTCTTACTCATACATGAGTGCCATGTGCTGGGCTCCCCGGCACAGGACTCTGGACAAAACCAACAGCACCACCATTATCGGTAGGGTTGGGCATCGTTTGGATTTTAACGATTCCGATTCTCCATATCGATTCCGGTTCTAAACGATTCTCGATTCCGATTCCTGTAACAGGTCAACAGGTCACACAAAAAAAATTTTTTTTCACTTTCTTCACACAGGCCATTTTTTCATGCATGCTTGGACTTCAAACATACATCATACACAGCTTGTAAGACCTCCAAAAGGCCTCCAAAAATAGATATTGCCAACTATGGTATTCAATTAAAAGGGAGGGTCCCTAACTGTAACTATAAAACTGAAACTTGGCAAGCAGTCTAACATACAAAGAGCTGCAGAACAGGTGAATGTATATGCAACAAAATAAAACAAACACTGGAGCAGTCATGATGACAAATCAAAAACAGTTTTTGTTTAAGAAGATAATCATGTCTGCCTTCTCAGGCTGAGGAGGCCTGTACACTAGCGTTCGGTCAAGAATTGTTTACTTTATTTGCGGCGCGGCGCGGGGCGGGGCGCTGATGTTGACAGGAAAGCCGGCAGAGGTGAGAGAACCGGGTGACACTGGACGTGGAACCGAAGCACAGCGCCCTGGAGCGGAGGCAGTTTCAGATAGGCGCACATGTTAACAAGTCTGTCTGGTCGCACATCTCCCGCTGTGGAGCGCTACGGCGGCTGGGTGCATCAGCAGAGCGGGGTTGGCTTCACTGAGAGCCAGGACCAGGGAGAGAGGCGGCGGTGGCGGCGGCCACCGCGGCTGCTGCGCTGTGACTCTCCCACTTTATGAGCTCCACACTGACAAGCTACCGGCAACACAGCGCCTCTGTCTGCCCTTTCAAAGTCAATAGTTTAATAGCGGTGGGGAGGGTTGTGAAATTAGATGCGGTGGCACGGGGCGGGTCAAATTACTACAGACTGGTGCGAGCGGAGTAAAACAAACAAACTAGCGCGGACATTTAGGAACCGATAAGAGGAATCGAAATGCAAACAGCTTCTTAACGATTCCGGAACCGGACGTTAGGAACCGGTTCCTAATTGGAACCGGTTCTCGGTGCCCAACCCTAATTATCGGCAACGTACTCTACCGGCACCGACGACAGCAACGGTACCGGCAACAGCATTGTATTTTTCTAGTGCTTTGCATGTGTGTCTGCTAGGAGGATGATATAAGCAGGACTGCTGCTGTTGCTGTACTATAGGAGGATTGAAATTTCAAAGAAGCCTCTGCAGCCCAACGTAGATATGGAACTTTTGAAAAAGAGGCTTTATCCATGCTCAGGCCCTCCAATATTTTGAGGCTTATGTTGGCTCAACACCACAGCCCGTGTTGGTATTCACTGATTATAACCCTCTTTTTTTTGTAAATTGCTTGTACAGACATAAGAGACGGCTCTTGCGGTAGGCCCTTATGGCCCAGAACTTTGGCACAATGGGCGGCTGTAGCTTAGGAGGTAGACACTGACACTGTTAAAAACCTTGGTGTGATTTTAGATTCAAAACTGAGTTTTTATCTTCATGTTAAAAACTTAACTGAAGCCCTATTCGCACGGGATTAGTATTACCTGGGGACCTCTGGTAATAGCCTACGTAGCCTACCAGTCTCTCTCCAGCTGTCCTTTCAAAATAAAGGCCGAGGAAAAATAACCAAAACAAAACACCAACTCCTCCGGCCTGCACTGTGAAGGCTCAACATAGCCAGGCTTGTGTTCATGTTCCAGCTCAACAAAACCTCTAGCCCCGTGGTCCCCCCGGAGTTAACACAGTAGGCTACTACGAAGCTTATCAACTTGCTCCTGACGCTCAGCTCAACAGCTGAGCAGTGGATCCCCTCAGGTGAACATCTGCAGGCGGAGACGCTCAGAGAGAAAGTCAACAGCAGCGGAGCAGCATAATCTCTGCCTCCGTACAAACACTTGGTTCTGATCCAGATCCACAGTAAAGGTGATGCCAGCTGAAAATGAGTTAAATGGTTAAACAGCGGCACTTTTATAGCCGATTTTACGGTGATCTAGTCGTGTTAAAAGAGAGCCACCTTTATAGTACAGGAGAGCCTGGCTTTAGACTCAACATACCTCGCTAACCCACTGAACTTGCTTCACAGTAGATACACCTCTCCGTCTCCTCTCTTTCTTCACGCTCTGCGCCGGTGGGGTGCGTTCACGCTCAGCACAACGTTTGAACGGAGCAGAGCCCCGATGAGACCCGTGGGCACACAAGCAGCACGACAACGTCATCTTGTGGCCCGCTAACGCACCCCTTGAACCAAGATTCCTGCGCGGCGGCAGACAATTTCAGCCCATTTGCTTCTCACATGGATGTGACAGTGGATGTTACGGCGTGCGTGACGTCATATCAGAGCCTGAATGTCAGTAAATTTGAGTAAAATACAGACACACAAACAGTGACCACATTCAATGTTGGTCACATCAGCTAGTATGTCCCTGTGTTCAAGGTGCAGTTTCCTGAGGAAGGGTTGAGGGCACCTGCAGGAAGCTGTGGGCTCAGTCTATGTAAGTGGAACCTTCCTTGGTGTAATGTTCTGACATCAGTTACGTTGACAGATTTGGTTATTGGTGTATTTTTGAGATTTGCAATCAAATGAGCAGTGGCCAGCTTTAATAGGCTACACATCAATAATTTATCACAGCATCTGAACATCAAACAGTTCTTCGAGCTCGCATTGGTAATTCTAACTCCTCCTGCTCTCTTTCACACTCCCTCCCTCCCTCCTTCAAGTCTTATCGTCATCAGTTATTTCCTTTTCAAAAGATGAAGAACAACATCAGCAATCCTTTTTCAAGTCCGTGATCAAGCACTGACCTTCTGGAAAATTTCACAGGCCCAATGTTTTCCCTCTTCCTCTCAGGCTAAAGTGTTTTCCAGCACATTATTAAATCCATTAAGAGGCATCAGGGTCTGCAGGGTTCACAGCTCTCAGATGTTTGATGGGTCTCGCCTCCACCTCGACCAATCTCCACTCATCCAGACAGCTTGATTATTGGGGAGAATGATGAGGAACAGCAGCATAAAAAGCCAGTTCAGCTGCTCTGTGAGGCTCTAATGCTCATTACACCCCACAACACAACATTGTTGGATGGCTGAAAAATGGAGACGAAAACTACTTTTTTTGTTCTCCATTGTTTTCTAATGATCCTACACCCATCCTCACCATTATATAACCCTCCCCTTTCCCCTTATAGTTTATTAATTGGGGTAGAAGGGGGGAACCACACCCAGAAATTCAAGTTGTAGATTTTTATTTACTTATTTCATGACTCAATTCATATTCTAATCGAAAGGACATACACTCCAAATGCAAACTCCAATTTGAAATTACATTCATGCAATGCATTTCTCCTAACCTCTGCAACGGGTGGGACTCCCAACTCCTCTCTCACAACACACACTCGTGCACTAACCAGTAACACCGACACCCACACTCCCACCTGCACAAAGCAACAAACAAATTGTAAATGGAAGACCTGAGGTTCCCCAACCTCTCCCAAGCAATTTTTTTAAAAACAAACTGTACGTAGTGAGGCAGGAAACAGTAATGTTTTGTTATTTATCATGTCCGCAGTAGCAAAGCGGCCTTCAGATGTCAGCAAGCAGATGAGAATTCATATTGATCATATGCTGAAAGCCCAACTTGAACTCATTTACAATTTCAATTTGAGTTCCAACAGCATGATCCATTAGCTGAGAAAGTGAAGGTGACAGTGTGTTACAAAGTAATGAATGTAAATTACTTTTGGAAATTTGAATCCATTGTATACAAGTAGAACTTGTGTCATTGTGATTGTGAGGTCAACATTGTGCTAGTGTGGAGAATAGAACTATGTCTTTGATAATGTTCAATCTTATGAATATGCCTGTGCTAAGGACTAAACCACAGTGAGGTTCAAGCACACAGGACCCAGAGTTCAGCCTGACAGCAGTGGGACTGCAGGAGCCAGTGACAGTCATACAGTGGTGAGGTGGAGCTGAGCAGTCGGTGACACCTGTCAGTCACTGCATTAGCATGTAATTGACAATGTCACTATCACCAGGAATAGAATCATCCATGCCAACCGGGGACAGTCTCTCCTTAGGGCACAGCACTCTGCATTGAGGCCGGGAGGTGAACAATGATGAGGAAACTGGATGCTGGGATTAAAGGGGAACTATTCAAGTCTGATGGCTTTCCCTCTGTGTTGCTAACCCTGCTCTTGGCCATGTGCATTTGTTTAGAATGAAGCCGGCGAGAAATCAATCATTGGAGCGATGGATAACGTCATATATCATATACGATATTACGACATGTATATTTGTGTAGACTTATCCATCATAAACAAGAGATTACGGGTTGCAGGGCGTGTTTGTGTCACATTGCATGCAGAGACAAGATCTGGGACACCGGGTCGGATGCTCTGATCTTGCAAGGTTGGTTTTCAGCCAAGAGACACTAGGTGGAAAGCAGAGAGCCTCCATTCTCCCTCGTAACAAGTTACAAGTAATTTATTAAACCATCACAATTACTGTGAAACTGATTAAGTAAGGTAAAAATGTGGCACAATTAACTCAAAATCCTGCATCCTGCCCTGACTCACACAGTGTTGGGTCAGCTTGCTGTAATGTCAGTCAAGATGGAAAGTTCTAGAGGCGGACTGGGCTTTACTGCTTCCTCACACTATTGTTTGGCCGTGGCCAAAACCTCTTCCCTCCAGGGCCCTGTTTCAGAAAGAGTTTCCTTCATCTCAGGGTTAACTTACTCTGAGGGGTATTCCAGAAAGGGGGTTGTGTGAAAACACAAAAGAGGAGGTACACATGTGACCTATTTTATTAGGTTGATAAAAGCACTATGTCTATGTCATATTGGGTTAGACTTTGTTATAGTCAAGCACAATTGACCAGGTGTCTGCAGCCCAGCTACACAATTAGCTGACTCTTAAAAAAAAATTTAAAAAAAGCCGATCAGATCCTCAGTGACCACACCCATACTTTCCCTTTAAGTTTTGGCGAAGTAAAGACGAAGATGTGAGGACAATGAAAAATAATAACTGAGGATAATAAAATTGACCTTGAAACACTGTCTTGAAAATGTTGATGAGAACACGAGACTTTCGCTTTCCTTAAAGTAAAAGTCTTTAAGGAAACAGAACGATACCTTTAAGCACACTGCCAACTTTTCCAATGCCACGATGCCAGCATAGTGTTTACCCTTAAATCCCAAAACACTGGGATTTAGTTCAAGACATTGAGGTTATGAAAATTTTAATTTCCTATTAATTTGTTAATAGAAAAGTTAAAACAGCACTGAGGTAAGCTCCTCATCTTTTCTCCCTCACTCATCCCGCTTCACAAACTTCTCCCTGGCAAAACAACAATACACAGTAGAGACAAGTTAGATGCATTCACAGTCAAGTGTGGAAATGAGATTAAGTTTTCTGAGGTGGCAGATAAGAGCGCCTCTCCAGAGATGCGCTTTTTTGTTTGTTTGTTTGTTTGTTTGTGCAATAAAAAGGAACTTTCTCACATCCTCAATCACAAAACCTTCCTCACAGGAAAGGCTTACCGAATACCGACACCCCCACCAAAGCCAAGGCACTCCAAACAAGGCAGATGTGCTGCCAGGAGCTGTGATTTAGGCTGTTTTATTTTAGTGTGCGGATGTATACACTGGAAGGATGAATATGTGTGTGTATGAAAGAAATCTATTTATTTATGCTTTTTTGTCATCCAGGGTAATTTCCATGCCAGTGATCAGGGTAATTTATTGCAGTGGAAACCTTTTGGAAACTCCAATTTCGTGAAAGCATCCGAATTTTAATCTGGACCAACAAAGACCCATTGGGGAATCAATGTTCCAATGTTATTAAGACCTCTGCCACATGACTGACAGCAGGTTTACTCTCGAGCCAAAAGATTTCAGCGGCTTCAGAGGTCACGGATTACAATTTGTGCAAATACTCTGATAAAGCAACAGCAGCTGAACTGAGATACAATAAATGTTACTGTACGCCAGATGGATTTCTTACTATGTGTCTTATTGTTTTGTTTTCAAAGCAAACAGAAAATAAGATTGGCAAAATAAGAACTATGACAAAATATTATATTAAAGGGATAGTTCAACATTTTGGTAAATTGGCCCATTGCCATAATCCCTTTTTTAGGAGTAGGTTTGGAACCTTTAATTGTTGGTGCGAGCTATTTTTAGAACGGCGGAACAGAGCCACCAGCTGCTCAGAGCTATGCTACAGAGGCTATTGGGATGGTTGCATGCAGGGCTGGGCTATGTTGGTGTGCTGGGCACTTTATCCATCTAGTATTTGAGCAACTGGCTGGAAGTGACATACCATTATCTCCCAGGTTATATCTATTAGGAGACAGAAGCCAAATACAAGTGGAGAGCTCTCTGTAATCATGGCAGGGACTACAATGGCTAAACACCTGTCAAAACATATTTTCTCTTAAAATTTGGTTTAAAGCTGCAATATAATAAATATGAACAAAGAAACCTGCATTTGAATACTTGGCACTGTATGAGCAGCTCTCCTCAATCAAAAGTCTTCAGAAGATAAAACATCTTTTGTGTTTTCCAGATAAAACACTCACATTTTTACTGCTTTATAGTGCAATACACTGCTTAGAGCAAATTGGCAAGTATGCAAGTGCATCTAAGGTTGAGTGTGTCCATGTTTTGCGAGTTGCTTGTGTAACCCAGGTCACAAAGGTCAGAAATACCTGTTGACGTGACGTCATCGTTTTGTTTGTCTCGCGAGATTTGGGGTGAGCCAATCAGGCCCGTCCTGTCAGAATCAGCAGTAGTGGTTAGCAGCAGGTTAGACTGATTCAAAATTGTGAGAATGCGTGTGAGCAGCAGTGGCAGAGAAAGCAACAGATCGCCTGATTTTATTCCCATTCTAGTTAGCCGCCGATTCTGGGTCGAATCAGTGACTGTGTGCTTGTTGATCAGCGGAATTGGCCAGGTTTCTCTGACTTCAATGGCGAGCTAGAGACTGGAAAGGAACCAGGAGCTGTGTGGCTGCTGGAGCAGCAGGACACCCCTCAACTGCACAACTGCACTTGGTGCTTCAATACAAGCATCCCCCCACACACACACACACCAGCCCAATCCCCTTTTCATCCCCCCTCCTTGGACTACACCTGCATATTTGCCACACTGATCGCCCCTATCTCTCCCCCTCTTTGGGGTGGACTTAAGGGGACTTTTGGGTTGGCAGTCACCTGCTGCCAGGGGTTTTTGATACCTGTGTGATTTACTATGTGTGTGAGTGTGCATGGCCTGATTGATAACCTGAATTAGATTTAGTCAATTGACAGAATATTATTAGGTAAACGTTTGGCCAACTGTATATTTTGTAAATATCTTCACTTGTGTACAAATACACGTACTGCATTCGACTCTGTGGTTGTTGGTTTTGATTCATTTTCTGTACTTAAGAGCAAACTATTCCTCCCGCCTCAACTTCTGTTTAGCTATACTAGCCCATACACTTTCATTCAACTTAGCACTTGTTACACTTGTGTGTGTGTTTTTCTCTGAATGGAGGCCGTGATTGAAGTGATGGCCCATCACTCTCCCTCCTGGTAGTTGTAGCCTGCTGTGATAGTGACCTGTGGCCCGTCCTGTCAGAATCGCCTGGTTAATTTGGTTGGACCCATGATTCAAAATTGTAGAGAATGCAGCATCATCCCACATGCACAAGCAACTCTCTATTATTTTATTCTCATTCTAGTTAGCCAAGAGCTAAAGCGGAAGTTAGACGGCTAGCTCGGCATAGTACTAGCTCAGCTGAAGTCAGTGCGGCCACTTATGGTTTCTTCCCAAATACGAATATGATTTTTTTTTTAAAAGCCCGAATCTGAATACAAATAGTGCACTAGCTGTACACCCCAACTTTATACGAATGATTTGTATTTACAGACTGTATTTAAATCTCACATGTCCTTCCTGAAGCCTTATTGGTCTCTCTGAAACATTTTAGCTCTGACAATATGGCCACTAGCCTGCAGAGTTTTTATAGAAAGGGAATGAATGCAGCTGTTATTATTGATTTCCATTCCTATAGGAGTTTATGATTAAAAAGTTGGACATTGGCTTATTTCTAATGTATATTAGTAACAAAGTACTGTGTCTTTTGTGTGCATTGCAGTTCCCTGTGTTTTTGTGATAAAATTCACTACTTATTGTTTTTTGAGGTGGTAACAAGCATTTTATACCTGTGCTACAACATTTCCGACCTGTGCTACAAAATGATCACCCTTTGTAGCACCAGTGCTATGTGCTCAAAAAGTGAACACAGCCCCCGTATAGGCATATTCATTCCATTATTTTATGAAGGAAGATCTTAAATGAAAAAGTTAAAGTATGCGTTGTCTTTACTCAGCAGTAAAGATGAGACTCAGCCGACAACAGAACATTTTTGTAGAGCTTCACTGCCTTCAGTACAACCACAAGTTACACAGAATGAGAGGATATTCTGTCTAGAGTGCCACTCGGATGGCTGTACATCGCCCGTGCTCTGCTGGTTGGTTTATTCTGATTCTGTTGCACAGTTGTCTGCTCTTGCCAAGTCTTCATCACTCTTTCATCTCTTAATGCACTCTCAACTGATTCCTCCTCTCTGCCTACATTGTTTACAGTGTCAGTGATGTAAGACTTCACGGTTAAAACAAATGCTACTTTTGATCTCAAGGCAGTTGAGTGCATTGTTAGTCTTGCTCTCCCTGTCCTTGTGGGCTGAGCAACTTTTCTGTTACAAGACTTGTCACTTTTCCTCTTACACTGCGTCTGTGAGATCATCCGGCTCCATCAACATACTCTGCAGAAAAACACTGAAAATTAGCATCTCAGCTGTGCAGCAGTACACAGGTCCTCTGTCACTGCTCAGTAAACTTGGTTCCCTTGGGATAGGCCAGCCTGAAATATTTAATGTGATGGTGAACAGGATTTTGTTTGTCACTGTGATGGCTGGAGGAGTCTCAGGGCCTGCAGCCAGCTCATCAGGCTTAATAGGTGGCACTTGGTGGGGTGTGGCCACCAGGCCAGAGCAGAAATGCTCAGCTCTGGGAAGCCACTCTGGCCCTGTTTACACGTACCCCATTATTTTTTAAAACAGAGACATTAACCATTGTTTGCACCCTCCGTTTAGACGCCAACAGACATGAAAGTGATATTGACCTTGTAATCTAGCTCAGTAAGACAAGCAAATACATTTCCTAACATGTCTAAACTAAAACTATTCCTTTGAACCTCCTGTTGTCCTCCTGGGTCAAGAAAGAAAGGAAGGAAGGGGGGGAAAGGAAGGAAAGAAAGATGGAGGGAGGGAGGGAACATATTCATTCAAGGATGAATGGAGGAAGGGAGGGGAAAAGGATTGTGGAAAGAAGTAAGGAAAGAAAGATGGAGGGAGGGAACAGTTCAGGTAAATTGGGTCAAAAAGGAAAGAAGGAGTAAGGACGAAGGAAAGGAAGGAAAGAAAGATGGAAGGGGAGACAGATTAGGTCAAAGAAGGAAGCAGAAGGATGGATGAAGAGAGGAAGGAAGAACAGAAAGAAGGAAGGGAAAAGGGTTGTGGAAAGAAGGAAGGGAAAAGGAAAGAAAAGAAAGAGGGAGGGAACAGATTTGTTCAAGGAAGGAAGAAGAAGGAAAGGAAAAGGGAAGGAAAGAAAGATGGAGGTATATAGGGAACAGATGAGGTCAACTGGATCGAAAAAGTAAGGAAGGAGGGAAGGAAGGAAGGGAAAAATGATTGTGTAAAGAAGGAAGGGAGAAAGGAAGGTAAGAAGGAAAGAAACAGATCGGGTCAATTTGAACCAGAAGGACAACAGGAGGGTTTAAAACTAGGCATATTGGTATTATCTGGGTCAGTCTCGTACCTTCTTAAGCAAAGTGTAGCATGTACAGGTAATGTGCGGCAGATAGACTGGGCCAGATAAAGTGCTGGTTGTCTATCTGACAAGAGAAATACAAAGTTAAATAAAACAGGCAAATCTAGTGAGGTGAGCTGTACTCAATGCAGTTTAACCCCACTCAGTGCCCACAGAGGGGGCACCACACCCTCCACTGACTTGGTGCTGATGACGTCCCCAATAGCAACATCCACCGGGGTGAGGTCAGGGGTCGCTGGACCCCCACCAGTGGCTGTCACACTTTGGCGGTGCGTGTTCAGCCGTTTTTTTGCTTCTCTCTATGAAAATAGTGGCAGTGTTGACATTTTTTCAATACAGATTATGTTGACAGAGTAGGGGGCGCACTCTCCGACCGTACATTTCTTTATTTTTACTTCCATTAGTCCGACCTCCCACTTCTCCGACTTAAGTAGCCCTAACCTTAACCTTACCTCAGACCTAACCTTAACACTGTAGAATGAGCCAGTCGGACTGATGTATGCTCCCTGCGCCACACGACGGCCTGTACTGCTCCTCTTTGACACTAAAACTTCTGTAGTGCGGCGTTAAGGCCCAGTGCCTTAAACCTTTTAATGGCAGACTTTTTACGGGTTCAGAATGGCACCCCTTTTCCATAAGTAATTAAGGGCCGGCATTCCGACACATTTAAGTAAACGTTCGGAATGGCGGGCCTTCGGAATGGCACTCTGGAACCGCCTCAACCAGGTTGTCTCATGTCTCTCAGTGGGGGATAAAATGAAGAATGTTACATACAGTGTAATTTAAGTAGTAGTTAGGGAACATGTATTAGATGGAAAATTTTCTAACAATTTATTTTGAGTTCATCCAATCAGTAATGGTGTGTGCATGGTGTGCATGTGTGTTGGAAATTGAAGTTTATATGCTGGTCATAGTTTGACACAATATAACTGCAGTTTTGACCCATGCACATCCTCTGTGGGGGGTTAATGTCCATGGATGTAAACATGTCAAAGGAAACCACAATTTCACACAGAGCGGTAGGAAGCAGTGGGGCTTTTCTCAGGTGGCCACACTGTGCATGAATATGTTTACATAATGTGCAGATATAACTGGGTGTTCCCTACTGAGAGGATTATATGGTGTTTGATGTACGTGTGGTTTTCTAAGTGTGAAATAAAACTGGAAATCAGGCATGGATGGAGTTGATGTATGCATTCACACAGACATTTCACAGTCTTAAGTCACTGAAATAAAATGCACACCATGGAATAATCAACACTAGCCAACACTGCCCAACTGTCAGTTTTCATTTAACATGCTCCACCCGGGGACATTGTTGCATCATTGAGGTGGTTACATGAGGATTATGTGCTTTGATTTCTCAAGGGCATTTATCACCACCCACCGCTCCATTCCTCCAAACAAAGCTCAAAGGAATGGGAGTCCCTGCTTCATGTCCCGGATTGTGGATTTCCTCATAAGACAACAACACTGTATGCCATGCTGGGTAACCGTGGAGGCCCAAATGCTGCCCAGGACTGCACTGGCTCACTTCCTGTTCACTCTGAATACCATATGCAACTCTAAAGTCTTGTCACTATCAGAAATACTGGGATACCACAGCTATGTCATCTATCAGCAACAGGAAGGTGGAGGAGCACAGGGGCCTGACAATGTCCTTCAGTGATTCGACCAACAATGACTTCTTCCTTCCTCCAGGATACGATCTTCAACTTTCAGAGTTGTGCTGATCGCTTTGGCATTGAAAACAGAATTTGGCATTGTAGTAACGATTTTTGGCAGTGACCATAAAATTTGGCACTGTAATAAAAGTTGTATTGACACTGAAAAAAACTTATTGGCATTGAATAATGTAGTTTTCAATGTCAGTCTTCAGATTTCTTCTTCATGTCCATCTTTTTTCAGTGTGTTTTTTTGTACACTGTATCCCCCCCCCCAGTCCCACTGGTTTTTCAATTTTTCTTTTTCGGTTTCAATGTTCTTTTTTTCAATGCCAACGCAGTGCTATCAATCTGTAGCACTTCTATTTTTGACGCTCCCATTGCTAAATTGCATCAAGCTCAACAGAGCCAATTGCACCAGACAGGAAGTCAGACACAGTATCAAAGTAAAACACTTTCAAAATGAAACACAACACGCACGTCATCTAACTTCACAACAACATTATGTTGGAGAATAAAAGTCAGCTGTGTTGGACTCAGACTGTGGTTGGGGGGCAGTGTAAAAAAAAAAATACACACTGAAAAAAGATGGATGTCTAGAAGAAATCTGAAGACTGACATTGAAATCTACATTATTCAATGCCAAATTTTATTTTCACTGCCAAAAATCGTAATTACAATACCAAATTCTGTTTTCAATGCCAACTATTAATGTCAGCGTTCTGGCCCCATACGTGCGGTTTGTATTCACATTGCATTTTTCATAAGCGGACCAACTTTGTAAACCAAAGCACGTGTCCCACAGTCAGTTATTCATTGGATAACGAGCTTCTGTTAAATAAGTGAACTAAACAAGCCTGGTGTGAATACGCCCTGAATCTTTAACGCATGTCATAATTCCAGTCCCTCCCTGCTTGTCTGTTTCTCTACACCGACGTGTCAAATAAAGGCAAAAAATGTCCCCAAAATCTTATACAAAAGCACTGACGTGACATCTATCCAAGCCTCTGTGACAAACCTCCATAGACCACCGTACAGCATGACTGTTCTTTTCTCTCTCTTCTTTTCTTTTCTCTCTCTGTCTTTTGTTGATACCCAGGTCTCCCCTTGAGATCGCCACTCATCTCATGTTGCTTTGCTTCCTTCTTCTTATCTTCTCTTTTCCATGTCCTCCTACTCTGCTCTCAGTGTATGAGATAAACCCATAGAATCATAATCTGTCTAAATAGACAGCTGATCCTTTTAACAGCCATGCTACTGAGAGGGGGAGAGTATTTACACAGCCTCCAGCAAATGTGCTGCTCTAATGGGAAATTAATTAACCGTCCCTCAACTCTCAGATGCTTAAAATCCCCCGTCTTCCCTTTCTCCACATTTCAACTTATCTCTCCTTTTCTTTCAGTCTTTGAGTTGTCCTTTTTTGTTTGCAGGAGTTCAAGAAAGGAAGATTTGTGTGCTGGAGATGCCTGGGAGGGGCGCACATTTTGACTTTTTTTTCTCTCACCCTAAACCAATGCTCATTAACTAATTATTAACTGTTCACACGCTAGTGTTGTAGTCAAGACCGCATCAACCGAGACCAAGACATTACCGAGACCAGGGAGTACCGAGACCAAGACAAGACCAAGACTTTTAGAGGTCGAGACCAAGATAAGGCCATATCAAAAGAAAAACAAAGAGTTTTCTAAATTTAAGTTTGCTTTTAAATAAATGCAACAACATAAACAATCATTGTGCTGTTGTTTTTATAGCAGCACAATGAATGAAATAAAATAAATAAGTCATAGCAAACTTGTCATGTTTCACTTCATATTATCAAAACTGCATTGACCTGACAAGTCACAATAAACCTTTAATTTCAGAGAGAAATAATGGAATTAAAAAGTAAAGAGTCAGTACCAGCTAAATTAAATGAGCTCTGTAAAAAAGCTGACATTTCATTTAAGTATTTTTTGTTAACATTCTTGAACATTGGTCTTCACAGATGTGTGCGTGTGACACACGCACACATCTGTGACTAGTGCCGATTGGCAACCCGATCCTATATCGACAATCAACAATGTTTTTTTTCTTTCTTTCTAATACAACACAAACACAAGCTGCTAGCTGTGCAGCCACATCCACTGTGCTTTGGCCCAACTGATCATCATTCAGATGGAGGTTAAATCATCACATTTTTAACACTTTTTGTACAAGTGCAGCCAAACACCAAGCTAAATTTTAACTTTATTAGCACCTGTGCAATTCTGTTCTTTAGTGCTTATGATTATTAATCAACTCTAAACATATTTTTTAAAATCTTATTACAATTTGAATAGGTGCCTACACAATGGCACTCAGGCACATGCACACATAGGGCCCAAAGGGTGCTTGAGCCCCTGCCCTTTTGCCTCATTAAAAGTGCCCTTTTGTGGTTACATACCGCCACTCCGACATTCTACTATTCAGATATGTCACCATTACAACATCCCACTATTCTGGCATGAAAACGTCCTGCCATTCCGACAGTTTCGTCCCACCATTCCGACAAGGTGATTCCATAACGTGTGTGTGTGTTTACGTTTTTTCATGTTTTAAGAGATGTGTACAGATGTGAAGTGATATAATCAGTGAAAGGTTAATAAATTAATCAATATCTGTCAATGTCAATCAATGTCTCTCACGTGTCACAGTAAACTCAATCACAGCGATCAGGTGTTTGGATCCCTCGGGTGGTAGAAAATATGCCGAATTATCTGAGCCTGTGCAATCCTGCACAACGTTGCAGTGAGGCGTTGGGTGTGATGACAGTTACACACACACACACGCAAACATGTAACTTTCAAATGCGCACGTAAGCACGCACTCCTCTCTCACACTCTAACACAGGTAACTTCATGTGATTACACACACACACGCACGCACGCACGCACGCACGCACGCACGCACGCACACACGCACACACACACACACTACTACCGTACTACCGGCAGTAGCCCCGGTGCCCATTTTATAATTTCCAGAGGAAATTTTCTAGTTGCCATTGTAATTCATCTCTTGATTCATTCTCTCGATTCTCTTGATTCATTGCTTACTGTAATTACAGATTTTGGATATTTTGTTTTGTTTTTTTCTCTCATTAATTAATTTGTTATTTTTTATTTGATAAGATACATTTACTGTAATTGTACTTGGTTTATCTTATGGGGGCTTCACACTGGACCTGGGTGGTCTTCTAATTGGGAATATCTTCATTATTGTGATTCATGAATTTAACCCTGAGGAATAAAGAATAAAAATAGATCTGGCAAATTGAGGAAATTCAATAATAAGTTACACGATAATGAGATTGGGTTTGTTACTGTACCAACTAGGACAAAACACAAAAACTGAATAAGTGTGTGTGTGTGTTTGTGTGTGCGCACTTTCTAGCGTTCTTCCAAAACTTTTTTAGAAGGACTCAATTTTCATGCCTGGGAGGAAAGTGCATTCATCACATTGTATGTAGGCCAATATATCTTCATGTAGCTGAGGCCGTGACTAATGTTTATTTCATAAGTCACTGTGGCTTCCATGAGACAAGCTGTGTTGCTCAGGAGAGTGGAGACCGTGTATGGCTGTTACAGTACATATTGGAATTTGAGTTTTTATCTGATCATACTCATGTATAGGTATCTTATTGATTTTTGGGGCTGAATTTAACAAAATCATTAAAAAAAAAACCCTGTTCTACAGACCAGTGCATTCAATTAGGAACACAAATAGGAAATCTGGCAGCTTTACTGCATGATTTGTTGTTTGTTTGTTGTGAGTAGAAGATTGAGGAAAAATAGCCTGCGTTGGTCACTGATAATGCAGCAAACATGATTTGGGCCCTGCAGGTGGACACAATGTAGGCACTCCTGGTTAAAAAAAAAAAAGTGAAGCAGATCCATAAAAGCTCTGTGTGAAGTACAGACCCAGTTGCACTTGAAACATATAGTGCACAATGTGCTCCACCACAAGGTGGAACACGCCCCAAGGCCTCCAGAATTGAGTGTACCCCAGAGATCATCAAATTGCTGACACCAGAGGAAAAGACCCCACCATCTCCATCATTGCTCCAACACTGGCCAAACTGCAGGGGGTCATTTTTGAGATGAAGGAGAAATTTAGACAGGACTTTGACACCCGCTCCACCTATGTCCAAGATCTACTCAACAAAGCCTCAGCACTTGATCCCTGATTCAAAAAACTGAAATTCCTGCTATTGCCGCTGTAGAGTGGTAAAAGAGAGGACATAGGGCATGGATGAATGTCTACCTGGCCTCTAGGGTAGCTGAGGGGGCTTTCACACCTACCTCGTTTGGTTCGAACTTTCCAGATAGTTCGGATCAAATTGACAGGTGTGAAAACTCCCCTCGGACCACGGTCCGGACTAAAGACGGAGTCTTTGGTCCAGCCTCAGGAGGTGGTCTCGGTCCGGACTATCCTGGACCAGGGTCCATTGCTGTGTAGTGTGAAAGTATTTTTTTTGGAAGGTTCGAACTATCAGACCAAATACAGGAAGTAACGTCAGATTCGCTTGTGCCGAAAAAAGTAAATAAACAGAAAAAAAGGAAAAGAGGAGCCGCGGCAACCGGCGGCAACAGTTGGGGAGAGGAGGAGATATTATCCTATATCCAGATTTGGTCAGAGGGATGGGTGTCAGTGTAGGCTACACTTGTACAGTAAACGTTTACACAGAATTAAACAGTAGAATGTTTAATATAAATGACCAAATATAGACCCCTTTCCTGTTTGTAAACAATGATGACGTCACCGAGATGCGTGCGCATTCTTGGGACAGAATGGCTGAGTTTGTCAATGTGTGCGAGTGGATTAACTTTAAAAGATCGCGAAAATTACATCAACAAACTAACGCTACCTAATGGTAAGCAACTTCCAGATCCTTATGGAATTACAGAGTGGGAGAAAGACTCACAAAGTGGCCCGATGACCAATAGGATGAGACTATCAGCCTCGTCCCACAGCGCTCATCAGCGGTCAGTGTCACGGAGCAGATGCCGCTCCACGCCGCTGACCCCCCACCCCACCCGTCTTACAGCCTGGTCGAGCTCAGTTAAGGCCCCCACACACCGCCTCGACCCGACACCAACGGCCTTTTGTCCGACGAGCCTCTCGTCGGCCACGGTAGGGAGGAAGCAGTGAAACACACCGCTACGCTACTGCCGACCATAGCAACTGACATAACAGAGTGGCGATAGGACTCCCATAGAAACACAGACCAAATCATAAAGCGGTAATAATCTTTGCCATGTACAGTAACCATGTTGACTTAACAAAATAAAATGTAGCCTATCTGATCGGTTCATTGTTAAACATTTATTTATTTACGTAAATGTGGTGATTTCAGTAGCTACGTAGCCCAGAGGCAGCCCTGCCCACTTTTCATTAAAACTAATGCAGCTGCCGCACACAGTTGTTGAATTTCATCAATGAGACCAAGATTAATCTCCTAAAAAGAGTTTAACCAGCCAGCGGTAAACCTCTAAAGGGTGCGGGATCGCCTGGGACGAGGACCGAGGTCTGCCTATGGGTCTGCCCCGGCAGATCAGCTCAGTAGACCGGGTTACTGCTCTTGTGACAGCCGCTGCCGCTGCACGGTCTCGGTCGCGGCTCACACAGACTCAAAAACCATCGGAGCACATTTCCTAGCAAGCGTTATAAACTGACCACAGACTCTGTGTTAAACGGTGAGGTGTTAACAGCGCTAAAGCCAGAATTAAAACAGCAGCTTTACTGCTTGGCTGTTCGTAGCGGCGAAATGGCTAATTTCTGTTAGCCAGTCTATGAGGTTTAACATTAACATACGTTAGCATTAAGCTAATGGGTTGTGACACTGGCTCTGTGTGTTTTGATCGTGTTTAAAACTATGTGGGTTTGATTGAACATCTTTGATATTGATTGGTACACCCGTTCACACAACAGCTAGGCATGTTAATAGTGTATAAAATACAATTATTTAACTAAAAAAACACTCATCTATGCAGCTACTCGTTCTGTCTTCCGGGTATTCTAGGTCAACAATGCGTGCGCATCCTGTGATGACGTAGGCTGGAAACCCGTCTATAGCCTATTTTTTTTTATACATTGACCCGAATATATATTTTTTCCGCCGAAAAAAGTCTGAAAAGGACGGATATTTATCAGCGGGTGACACCAAACGTCTGCCCCGTCCTCCACTACACAGTTACAGCTGATTGCTGCCGCTCCCATCAATGAGAGCATTTTCGCCGCAGCATGACTTTCTCTCCTTTCATCAGCTCCAAACTCACTCTTCTGCACCACGATTACAAACCACAGCGTGTTTTCCAGCAATATTTAAATTTTTTAATTTTTAAGGAAACAATGTAACAAAAAAAAAAAAAAGGTGTGAAAGCACCCTGAAAGACACTTCACTTGCACTAGGATTTGCCACCAGGTGTAACAGTTTTACATCTGGCTTGTTTTACAACCCAGTAGAATAAGCTTAAAGTTGGCTGCTGATTGGTCTGTGTTGATAAGCCCGCCCCTTTTTGACATAGACTGTATGTAGCCCATGCGCCTTCAGACGACAAAAAATTGCCTGTTGCCGGTTGAACATGCTAATTACATGCTATATTAAAAAAACAACAAAAAAAAAAACTTGCAGAATACAAGTATTGCTTTTCCATAGAAAAAAAAATTGAGTCTGAATGAACTAATTTAAGAAATTTTGACTGGCTCGACAATGATGTCCTATTTACGTCATACCATCCAGTAGCCCGCATTGGGGGTCACTTCTCTGCTGTTTTGCTAAGCCTCCTCTTGGTCACGTGCATTTGTTTTCAACAAAGCCTTTTATTATCAATCAGTCGATCGATGGACTGTCATATACATGTTAGTTTGTTATGATTCTCCCCCTATGGCCTATGAACTTGTGATTGGTCGTGACCGATCATTGGTCAGGGTCATAGCCTACTTGTAGTGTTGTGCGTCTACTGACCAAGACACGGCAAGAATTTATGTCACTGATAGTTTTCTCTGACATGGTGACTATCGTGACAGACACAAAAATAATCAAAACAACTGCTACACCTAAAATCAAACCAGTGGGATTGTTGTGATTAATTTTAAACTTAAAGGCCATCTCCTCAACCTGAACTTCCTGAAAAAAATGTTCACTACTAACTGTGGAGCTGGCGCTTAGTGGAGGGTGTGTTATCTCCATTACTGTTAATATGATTAACTGCTTCATATCCACTTAAGTTATGGAAGCCAACCTGAAATTATCACCTTGGGGTGTCAGTATTATTTAACATTTGCTAAAGTAATTTATGGAAATAATGGAAATCTTTGCTTCTGTGGTTTAGTTTAGTTGGGCTATTCATTTGACTGTAACCTAAGGGTGAAATATCCCTGCGGGAGATGTCAGGTAATGGTGATGGCAAAATCATTTAGGCAAACAAATCTGATGCCTGACAATATGTATCATGATTGTGCTATTATTCACACACTCTGTTTCAACCCCATTACTCAAAATAGCACTCTGCTCCCATCACCAACCACCCTCTCTGAATAGATAGTCATGGCTGCATGGAGGTAACATGTTGTTCACACTGACAGGGGCAGGTAGCCTGTCATCATCTACTAAAAAAACTGAGAAAATAGCACTCAGTTCACACCTCCACCTGAAGCTCAACAACATAACAATTTGATACACAAAACACTCTATTTTACAGCTTCAAAGACTGCACACTTTCTTTTCACTCTGTTCAGGGTTTAAAATGTATGTGTCACACACGGCATAACAACTCTCATCACACAGCCTATTTTAAAACCTATTTCACACTTTACATCCAGTGACTGGAAGCAGTGACATGTTTATCCACCACTTAGTGCTTGTCGTCCGTGGTAAAAAGGCAACATATGTCATATTCTCTTTTGAAATGTTGGCTTACATACGTATAGTCATAGAGTACATGTATATCTGAATCAACACGAGTGTGAATTAAATGTTGTGACTATGCAGTGTGCCTCTTTCTTTCTTCAGTCAGTTGGTGTGTGTGTTTATATTTATGCCTCACTAAATTATATATAATGATAAGGAATACAGGCATGAGACAGCCATTCAAAAACATTACGAAAATACGTTTTAGGCATTTTGTAAATGTGTGACTCAAACAAAAAGAAAAAAGTCCTGCTAATTATTCAGAAAGATTAAGTGAAATTTAAAATATTACATTTTTACAGAAATTGGAGACATTTGATTTAGGCACACACAGGCTCAAAAAAAAAAGTCCTCAATTATTCAGAAAGATTAAGGAAATTGCCTTTACTTTTTAAGTGGTCCAGCTTTGATTTAGGTCTGGTCACTGAGAACGCACCAGTTTTAAACGGGGTGGACATTTACCATACTGTCGTGATAGATGAGGTTCATGCACCAACAGGCTAAAGCTCATGACCAGTCACCAGTAAGGTTTAAATTGTTAAGAAAAAAAGGCATTAAAAAGGTTTTCATGTTTAGTTTTTTTGTGATTCAGGCAGTGTGAGCTCAAAAGGCTGAAAAGGAAGAAAGTCAATGCAAGTGTCTCCTGACAAGACCAGTCCCATCAACACTGTGGATTACATTTAAACCAAAAGGAAAATTCTCTTAAGGGATGATTTGTTTTATAGCGACAGTAAGCAGAATCTGCCCTCCTCTGGCTGATACGTTTTCCATTCTCGCCTCAACTGAGCACTGACCTGATTTGTGAGGCTAATAAATTGAAATTTCAGACCCCTGGGTGCACTGCAGCTAACCGTGACTGATTTATAACCATATTTATGGGATATGAAAGCATATTTCTAAACAGAATTAACTCTAGTGCATCTATTAAACCTGGTCTTTCTCTCATAAGATGGACCTCAGAAAAAAATGTCATCGTGGTCTGGAATGCTGGCAACTTGGAGGTTGAATTCAGCTATAAGTCGCTCCTGTAGGACCAGAGGCTGCACTCTGGGGACTGCAGTTTACAGACGTGACACGTTATAATGCTGCATACTTTTCTTATACTGGTCTGGTCACACCTGCGACCTCTCTCTTCCTTTCCAGTTCTCCTCGTCCCCTGTGGTGGCTGTGGCCTGGCGTGGCGTAGCCGGTGCAGGCGCTGGAGCCTCTGTGGTGTGTCTGTGAGTGTGGTGCAGCCCTGTTTGGCGTGGCAGATCATCTTGGCGCACGTTTCCTCTCGTAAAACAACAGGTATGCGCACTGCTGTCCTTTCTCGCTCTTAGCGTGCCACAGGGCGCACTGTTGACACGGTTCTCCTTTTTGTTACTGTAGCGTGGCAAACTGCTGTCGCCGTGGGGCCGAGTTGCCCCGCCGGAGGCCGTCTGTGTGGTGTTAGTTCCTCATGGTAAGTCAGCGTTGTCCGCCCTCTTCTTTTCCTTCTACCCGCTGCTCAACAAGCCCAGCTAATTATTAATATTCTGTGCCACTTCATGCTTGTGGTCTGCATGACGATGGATGGACATGCATCAAACATCAGAATGTGTAACCAACTTGGCTGTGACCTCAAGGTAAAACCCTTGCGAACTCCTGAAGACCTCCTCTGCACATTGCTCATTGTTGTTCTAGGCCTATTATATTTCATTGTTGTGTGTTTTATTCACATAGTTATGACTGTATGTTCTGTTTACATTTTCCAGTCTTAACTTATGAGAGCTGTGACTAATATTGAAGGCATACAGCCCAATAATGAACACCACTGGTCCCATCTACTGGAAGTTCGTTGTTCATCTCAACGATGTACAAAGGACGGACTGCATGCTGCGAACAAAATGACGCACAAGCAAGTCTGTCCACTTAGACATCCAAAAGATGAAGGTGTCCCTGGCTGCGCTGACGTTGGGTCGCTCAGCAACAGTGGCTCTCCGAACACTGAGGGAACTGGGCTACTCACAGTTTAAAGACTGTGAAGCAACACATCCAGAGTGGAGAGATGGTGTCTGTTGACTCCTCAGGCGACTGTGATCGGCAAAAACCACCACATCTCACCCCTGATGAGCCACTCTACTGCAGGTGCGTCGCCGCCAGGGGCTCTCATCACCACCTTGGAGAACCTCCTGAACAGCATCCTGCCCGCAGAGATGTTTTTTCGGACCTCATGGAAGTGCAACCCTCATCCTGTGCATGTTCCATCTACTACCTGCAATGTATTTATAGCATAATTTGGCCCATACCTCAACCCTAACCCCTTTATTTTATTTTGACTAGCAACACTCTAAGGAGAGCAAAGAGGACCACGGCGGATAATGAACTACAGTAAAAAAAAAAAATAAAAAAAAAAGGAAAACAATAATAAAAATCTATACCCCATAAAAACTTTAAAAAAAAAGGCATATTTATATATTTATACATTCAAACAGAAAATTAGAGTTTATTGTTTCAGTAAACCTTTGTCATCTTTAAATCCAGAATCCCTCCATTTGACCATTTCAAATTGACAGTTTTTTGAAAAATTAAATCTCCAGGAAGTTATTAATGTGGGCCTTAACAACTGCTCAGATTACAAACAGCTTTGTCTCTGTTTCAATTTTCCCAATGTTAACTTTATTTATTTTTCAACCAGATTAGAGAAAGAACAACAACATTTTGGACTTCAACAAGACCATTTTTTTCTACAATTAGCTAATAAAGTTAAAAGATCCAGTATTGGACACCAGTCACAGCCAGGCGCCTGTACTGGCTGGACCAGTTAAACATGTGAGAAATGAAACAACATCTCCAAAGGTTCTCTGACATCATTTAGACTTACCTTAGCAAAAGAAATCCTGGAAAGTTCCTCTGGCACATGGCTGAGGTCTTAAACAGGAAGGAGTTGAAAACTACCCACAAGAGGACACCATACCAACAACTATGTGGAGAGTGCAATGCAAATTCTGAGAAGGTCTTGAGGGCCTACAACACAACACAGCTTGTTAGCTTTGTCATCACGCAGATGGAGGAATAATTTATCCACTGTCTTACTGATGTTGCCAACAACAGAGTGAAACAGGTGAAAACACATCTAACATGGAGATGCTGACTGTGAGGTGATTGGGGGCAAACGCCATTCCGACATACCACCAGTTCGGCATAGGCCTCTAATTGTCTAAATGGCAACTCAAAACAATACAATAGCGTGATTTTTCCCCAAGAGATTTTGCACTGGTTGGGCTTAGGCAATGAAGAAAGGAGTTGGTTGAGTTTAGTAAAGACCAGGTAGAGCAGGGGTGCTAATAAGGCCATTTGCAATTACAGTGATCATAAATAGGGTTGATCTTTCAGGATTGGAAGACAGCAATTTTATTCACATTTACTGCGTTAGCTGTCTCCCTAAAAAACGACAGAGAGGACAGGTGGTTTGAGAGAGCTCTGTAAAAAAGCCATCTATGTCAAAGTTGAGAAACCATCACTCAACAGGGGAGGAGGTCTCAGACACCACCTATCTCCAATTTACAATGCTGCCCTTTCATCCCTTCCCAGGAGATTCAAAAACCTAGCCTCAAAGACTAACAACTGTTCACAAGTGGCATGTGACTCCAACGACTGTCGTTATAACACAATCGAGCACTAAGGATAGACAGGCAGACTAGTCCCTGTCTGCACTCTGTTGCGTGATTACGCACAACCATGTGGATATTCCTCTACCAGCAGGGAGTCTCCTGTTGAGCAATGCACATTTCCTTATACTGTATTGAAAGCCTTGTTGGAATGGTGGGATGTTCGCATGTCAGAATTGCGGTATGTCTCTAATCCAGTACCGGTATACAACAGTACCTGTTTTCGGTGCTTTTTGTGTATATTATGTCTGGTAATAAGTCGTTTGTAAAAAATTAAAGTCAAAACTTTTCTGCAGAGAAGCAGAATGGAGACTAATAACTTATTACTCAATGTTTTTTTTGTTCCAGTGACACCTCAAACATCTGAATAGTTGTTCACTTCTATAGAACAACAAAAACAACACTGAAAAAAAGGCTTGTGATGGCAAAATAACTATTTATTTGCAGTCAAATCGGATCATGTGCATAATGAAACTCTGAAAACAAGGGAGAAATACTTATATAAATGACATAAAGACCCACTGAACCGTTCATTCTGCTTCTAGCCTGTCTAGCTCTCTCCTGATCTTTTTCTCTCTCTAAACTTAACCAACTACTTTCTTCATTGCCTAAGCCCAACCAAAGCATCTCCCACAAACAGCATGGAACAAGCCGTCAACGGCATCTTGGTGGCCGAGCAAACACACTCCTGCTGCTGTCGAGCAGCCGAGTTGAACACACCGAGCTGTCGGAACAGCGGTGTTTCCCGAACAGGGTGATTCAAATTCCAGCGGGCGGCCGCTGTTTGTAACGTGAACAAACCCTGATCATCCCTCGTCTTTGCGAAGTGCTCTCCGAACTGGAACTTCCTCCATCACCTCCAGTCCTCCATCATCCTTTCCCACAGCCAGACAAGCTTTTTGTATTATGTGTGGTAATAAGTCGTTTGTAAAAAAGAAAAGTCAAAACTTCTGAAATTGGAAAAACATTTATTTCTTCATAACAATCAATTGCAGATAACACCTCCCCAGGCTTTAAATAGCATTTTCTGAAATTCACACACAATAGATGGAGAAGACTTTAATCTAGAACCATAATTAAAGTTTTATGTATTTGTAGTAAATTATGCACATGATCCGTTTGACTCCAAAAAGGAAAAAAGGATCATTGCGCACTGCACAGCCTCCAGTTCCTTCCCGATTACATCCGTCTATCCGTTCAGAGTGGGGAGGCTTCAGAAAGGAGGGGTTTCCCCAATAGCCTTTTTGGAATAATGGGGTCTTTAGAAAAAATAGAAAACCCTGCTTTTACGATGAATGGAAGTCTATTTTCGGAAAGGCGGGGTGTAACCCAATGAATCAGTCCCTCCAGAAAAACACAATAGAGAACCTAAGCGGAAGCAGGAAGTAATGGTCACAATGGAACCTCAACTCTGAAAAGCTCTCCATTCATTAGAACGGGAATTAAAGTTTTATTTTGTGATTCGATTGAATTGCACCATGAGAAAAAATAAAAAAATAAATCAGCAGTTTATCGTAAAACTATTGTAGAATAAAATTCTTAAGAATCCGTAACCTGAAAGACTACAAGTCACGTAGGGGACATCACACACCAAATGCCGCCCTTTCCCGTGTCAGTTGGTGACGTATTTTTTGTGGGACAACAGATTTGTAGTCCGTAGAGCAGCCTTCACACTAAACACATTATTCCGTTGCCATTTGTTATTTATAAATTCAACTTATAACCAGCCAAAGCCTTTATCCTGCACATTTATCCTAATTTTTTCAAAGATGCCATAGCCTACTTCTGTAGCCTAGAAATCTAGATGCACCCTGGCGGCAGCAAATATATTTGAACAGCTCTTTTCCAAAACACGATAAATGCCAAAAAAAAAAAAAAAAAGAGTTTGTCACACCATTTTTGCTAAAGCCCGCTAGCTTAATGCTAATGTATAGGTAAAATCTCATAGACAAGCTAACAGTAAT
Organism: Decapterus maruadsi; assembly: GCA_030347415.2. Classification (NCBI taxonomy): domain Eukaryota; kingdom Metazoa; phylum Chordata; class Actinopteri; order Carangiformes; family Carangidae; genus Decapterus; species Decapterus maruadsi. The sequence continues at coordinate 10,539,160 of CM064885.1, read as the reverse complement.
TAGCATTCGCTACCGCCATTCCGCAGCAACCAACAGCTATAGCAGTAAAGCTGCTAAAACCTGTTTTGATGCTGGCTTTAGCACTGTTAACACATCACAGTTCTAATATTTTTTCATGCGAGAAAGTCAGTTTAATCCAAAGTGTGTGGTCAGTTTGCCCCGACGTTTGTTTGGGAGAAGTGTAGAGTCTGTGTGAGCCGCGACCGAGGACCAGGGCAGCAGCTGTCAGAGCTGCAGCCGCCGCTCTACTGAACTGATCTGCCGGCGGCCGTCCCTCGTCCTCCTGGGGTAGAAAACGAGCCAAGTAATGTATCCGCATGCTTTCAGTGGTTTACTGCTGGCTGGTTAAATTCTTTTTAGGAGATTAATGTTGGTCTCATTGATTAAATTTAACAACTGTGACCAGTGTTGCCAGATTGGGTGGTTTTCCGCCCAATTGGGCTACTTTTGTTTACGTCGGGCGGGGAAAAAATACATTGGGCGGGTGTATAAAATTTGGGCTGCTTCTGTCCACATTTGGCGGGTTTTTAATATTGTAAAAACAGCACTCTCTCTCTCACTCTTTTAAATAAATAAATAGTTTAAATAAATAAATAATTGAGGTAGTTGTGGGCTATTCAATCAGCATCATTTGGCAACTCTACCGGTCGGACATCAGCCTCATGGATGTGCGCTCTGATCTGAGCAGAAACGGACATCCGCCACCTTCAGACCTCCCCTGTTGGCGAGGTTTGATTCATCCATGTATTAGCCGACCTGGCTTCCAGTGACTGTAAAAAGTTTTTCGTTCTCAATATTGTTCAAGTTAATGGAAAGACGCCGATTCTGCGTAGAAGGTGAGATTTGTGGTTGTGTGTGTTTGGAATCTCAATCAGCTGCTGTACGGCCAGGTCGTTCAGCACCACAGTTGTGTAAAGCAGCATGGAGGAAAAGAGGAGGAGGGAGGGAGGGGAAAAAGAGAGGCTGAGAGAGGCGCTCTGTGCGTATTTGTTTTGTTTTGCAAGTAGTCCTCATATGGGTCATTTTTGATGTAAATAATTAAATATATTAGGCCTACACCGTTAAAAGTGCACCCTTCGTGCAGCTGTTATTATTACTAATCTGGGCCTGGCCCTAGGAGGCCAGAGGTTCATCTTACAACTTGTGTAGCTTTGATTGATTTACTGTGCTCCATTAGTCCGTTTTCCCATTGGATTAAGTAGCCCTAACCCTTCTACCCTAAACCTAATTGGGCTGGAAACTGTCAATCTGATCTTTGGGGCAACACTGATCTGGGCCTGGCAGTGGCATGAGGTTCATCCTAAAACTTGTGAGCAGGATTTACTGTGCTCACTGGTTGCAATTGAACCTAAATCACCATTTATGTGTGGCTTAACATAAATAAATAAATGTTTTTTAAAGGGCCAACAAGGAGTTTCTATTCGGTTATAAAACAGTCTCATGTTAATGTGGATGAATTTGTGAACGAAAAGTGAGCAGGACTGCCACTTGTTAATGAAATCTCCATTTAACATAAATGAATAAATGTTTTTCTCTATCGTTATTTTGTTTTATTAGCATGGTTACTGAACTTTATGACTTAAAATTGGTCCTCCCGCAACGAAGTTCCTAACGGAAAAATAAAGTACTTTTGAGTTTGAGTTGAGTTTGAGTTGAGTTGGGTATTTCATCAGCTTAACTGAATTTCCTCAACCTCTGACTTTAATCCTTGATGAATGAAAACTATTGAGTCCATGACTTGGAAGTGGAGGAATTTTTTACAACGGTCCTATGGGAGAGTCGCCACCCTGATAATCACTTTGCTTTTCCAAAACTCCTCAGTTGTCCCAGTCAGTGAACAATGGTGTTCTTTTAAATTTTATTTCAAGTCAGCATGGTTACTGCCCTAACACAACCTTAGTGATTGAAATTGGTGCAGGGGGCCCCGGTTCATCAGCTTAGCTCAGGAATTTCTTGCTGTGCGGCCCCCCGCCTCCCATTTCTTGTCAACAACTGTCCTGTCCAGCACCAAAAGAGGAGTATACTTGGAACTATTGAGGACTCCATGACACGGAAGTCGGACCTATGAGTCCTATGGGAGAGACGCCATTCTGATAAATCTATCGCTCTGCCCCCGCATACGGTAGTGTCCAGGGTAGAGACACAGGCTCAGCTGTATGTCATCAGTCAGTGAGACAATGGTGTTCTGTTTTATTAGTTAGTTAACAAACTCGGAGCCGAAATATCTGGAGTGGACCCGGTCACCATGCCAGTAGCGCAGATGGATGTCCAGCTGTTTAGTTTTAGTGCTTTTATTTAGACTTTCGTCAAGCATGACTGTTGAGGTTGAGGTCGGGTTGGATATGGGAACTGGGATATGGGCGCCTGCTTCTGTGTAGCCGCTAAGCATGCTAAATGTTTAGCACTCTTCATGTGCGACTCCAAGGCCAAATGACCCATTGTGCCGAGCTTGAATTTTTTTCGGCACAGACGGCACTGAGCCTCCCACTCATTCCCGGGTACAGCCTGAACCCAGTCATATTTTGAGTTACTGAGCCACAGTGGATTAAATCTGCATTTGCCCATCCCGAAGCTGCTGCGCGAGCGACGACATCGATGGGTCAGCGGCTACCTGTGCACGCTCTAGCGTGATGTGGCGTTCTAGTAACCTTGGAAATCAGGATTTTCCGACCACATAGTTGAAACAGTGCGTTATGTCGGAGATCGATAAAAATCATTTTACAACGCAACGTTCCATGTTTTGTTTTTTTGTTAGTGTTTTACTTAGTATAAAGTTATGTTGTTGAGCTGTACTATTATGCAGATAAGAACGGGTAAAATTAAGACATTTGAGAATGAAATTTAAGACTTGTAAATAGAATTTAAGACCTTTTCAAGGCCTTAATTTACCGTTATCAAATTTAAGACTTTTTCAAGTTTTTAAGACCCCGCGGGTACCCTGTTTTTTAGCAGAGCAAATTTTGTGCTATCCTTGGAGTGGCAGCATGGTACGAGGTGGTGATGGCTGCCTGGGTGGAGGGTGGACTCAATGCTGCCCCTCCCCCAAACAGCTGCTGGAAGCACATCCTCTGATGGGCTTTCTTAATGAAGGTGTTAGAGGATGAAGTGGAGAGCCTAGTTAACGGTGTCATATCCAGACCTGTTGGCTCTGGAGGTGCAGTGCTTGCGGTCCAGGAGAGGCCACATGTCGATGTGACTGGACTTTCAGAGTGACACTGCTTATTCAGTCTGCTGGAAAGGAGCAGTCCTGAATACTGCCAAGTCATTGAATAACATGGCCGACTGCTTTTATAAAGACTTGTATGGGTAAGATGTGAAGCAGAGAAACGTAAGAGCTGCAGCTGCTCACCTGACCAGGATGACTCCTGTGGAGATTGTATGGACTTTTATATCAGCTCTACCACAAAAAGTGTATGGAGTATAAGTGGACTGTGGTGGATATCAGTCCTACCCAACCCCTATCTCTCTTGTCTGCAGGTGAGGATATAGTACATGAATCATGGATGGATTGCCAGGACTCACACCTGCTCCCTCACTGAGGGGCACAGGTACAAATACACATATATACACAAGGACACACTCCAACCCCCCCGAGCTGTGGCTGTATAAATAATTCAACATAGAATCAGTGAAAGGTCCTCCTTAGACTCGCAGACTGCATTTACACCTGAGCTACACTGACCTCACTATGCAATGTGCATGGGATTGTGTGTGTGCCTATCCATGCATATCAGTGTCACGAATCAAAACAAACATTTAAAATCAAAATGTGTGTACACATTTGTATAAATCAGTGATTCCTTTTGAAGTTTATGTCAGTGACCAGCTCCGCAGCAGAGAACTGCAAATTCTTTGGAGATTTGAGCTTTGTGTTGTTGTGCAGCCTCGTGCTTCATGGTAAAAGCTTCAGGTTAAAATTGTGTTCATTGGGAGCTACTAAAGGAAGTGATAGCAGAAGTACAACATTCACAGCAGCACACAATCAGAGAAGAGAACGTATGAGTATGGAACCGGTTCCATGACGCCAGTGACGCTGCTCGGTGCCGCTGATGAGAAGGTGAGAGGATCAACAAGATGCCGAAAGGAAAACGGTCAAAAGTCTGGCTTCATTACACACCTAAGGATGGAGACTCTGCAATCTGTAATAGCTCCCACAAGTCGACATGAAGAGATTTTTCCAACCTGCCCACGTTGAGAACTCGAAACGAACTGAAGAGACCCCAGGCTACCCAGACGACACAGACGATAATGTAAATGAAGTTAACGAGGATCCACCAACATCGACCGAAAACACGTCAACGCCAAAAGAGAAAGCTAAAATGTACAGCTATGACAGTCTCTGTGTGCCTGTCTGACTTGAAGGTATGTGTAAGTTGAACACACTCTGCTTCTTTCAGAATTTAGTCATGTCTAAACTCATGAATAAATATTTTTCTTGTTATTTCAGAATGTCCTACATCTGGTGGAGATCCTTCTTGTACTGCCGATCTCCTCTGCTTAGTGCGAGTGCAGATTATTGGCACGAGACAGAATCTAAAACAGCACCCGCAGCAGCCTGCATGTTTTGACCACTGAAAACCTGATAGGCATTAGGACAGAGGGCTGTCCAATAGAGGACTTCGACCCGATAAAAGCTCCATCCCAGGAGGAATATCCGTCAGGTAACTCGAATTAAAACAATTTTGTGTGATTATATTATGTTGCATAACCCCTGTTACATTTGTCTGTTAAATGAACTGATAACAGAGCAACAAAAGGTCAGTTATTGTGATGTATAAAATCCACATTTTAAAGAGATTTTTTGCTGGAAGCTGCCTGCCTAGCTTCTTTGGTTTGTGGAAGCTGATCTCCCTCAGTGGAGCAAACTTGACTTTTTTCCCACTCTTTTTCCAAATCCATCCCAGGAGGAATATCTGTCATAACTTCCCATTCTAAAACATTTTTTTGATTATATTATGTTGCATAACACCTGTTACATTTGTCTGTTAAATGAACTCATAATAAATACAAAATTTATTGTCAGTTATTGTGCTGTAAATTATCCATAGTTAATCTCAGTTAAATTTTAGAAATTACTAAACAATTACCTGAATGTTTTCTATATTGAAAAATGATAAATAAAGTTGTAAAAAGAAAAGAAAAACACACTGTGAACTTTGTAAAATTTCCACCCAACCTAAAGCAATATTTTCTTAATTTAAAGACACATTTGAGAACTCGAGAGACTGTGACTTGTCCATTTGAGGGACGCTCATTAAAGTCAAGCATAGTTTCAACTTTTACTGCCCACAGGAGTGGATATCATCAGTTTGCCAATTTCAAACCTAACTTTGTTGTAAAATGTCACAGTCAAGCCTAGGGCTGGGTATCGGTACTCAATACTTTTCAGGTATCGACTGAAACAACCCAGTACCAAGTAGTATCGAAACTGTGCCTGTCAAATGATACTGCTCTTCCCTGTTCCCATAAAGAAAAAAATGACTGTTTGAATGGTTTTGCCCTGTCCCGGTGTTTTCGATTCAATGCGCCGTGTGATTGGTCCACACAGACAACAACAGTTTCTAACACCATGAGCAGCTGCGGCGGGTTTTCAGCTCTCCAAAAAACAAAAACAAATGCCACCTAAACGTTCAAGAGTATGGCTCTTCTATGAGCCCGTAGCAGCAGAGGGATAAATGCCTGCAAAAAATTCCGGCAACATATTTTTGGTAAGTCTAAACACCAGCAAATGATCAAACATCTGATAATTGAATCAGAGAACTTCCGAATGCAAATGAAAAGCTGTACTTCTGATTTTGGCAAGATGGCTTCTCAAATTCTGACATTGCATATCAAGGAGCATAAAGCAACCGATCAAACTCCAGGTAATATGTTTTTTAATAGCTCAATTGGTATAGTTTTTAGGGATGAGCTGGCTGTCTCACTCCATCGAAAAATTTCAATTGCCTTCCCAGCATTACAAGCCTTTGTAAATGAACTGATGGGGAAGAACCCTTTTATGTTCACTGGATTAGAGAGGTTTCAACCTGAAAAAAATTCAGATATCAGCCGTGGATTGCATCCATTATCCATTATCAAGTTTATGGTACACAATCAAGAGTTAAATAACTAGTATAACTTGAATCTTTATTCAGTTTAATTTGTGTACAGAAATCTCTCCCTAGTGCTTGTCTGACTGTTGGTACCTGTTTTTTTTAATGGTCCAGAATGTTGGTGTTCTTACCATAACAATTAACACATGATTGGTTGAATCCTCCCGGGAACCGGATATTCAAGGGAGGGGTTTGAGCACCTCCGTGATCCTGGGAGCTATGTTTAGACGTTTGAATGATGGATGACAGATCCAATATCAGGTCTTTTGAATCGGGTCAGACAGGCTGGCAAAACCCCCTGATTGAAAAAAAACAACAAAAGAAAATCAACACTTTCATCCCGATTTGCTCAAAAATAGAATTTTGGAGCAAAGTTTGCCTGGGGAGATGAGTTTTTACACTAATTTTATGACCCTGAGGGCCTGATCTACTAAGATCTCAGATAAGGGACCCGGCCGGGTGCTCCTGGTAAAATTTTGCGTCTCTGGTTGGGGAGCCCGTCCCGTCCGGCCCACCAAAGTCCGACAGCTCATTTCAGACTACTCATTCTACAGCATTAAGGTTAGGTTTAGGGTAAGGAAAAGGGTTAGGGCTACCCAATCCGTCGGAGAAATGGGAGGTCTGGACTAATGGAGGGACAAAATAAAGAAATGTCACCTCGGACAAATGGGTAGTCGGACAGAGCCTGAGCTGGTGCAGGAGGATGGGTAGTCGGACTCACCTCCACGCACAGCCTGGTTAGCTCTGAACCCAACTCCTTGAGAGATCTACTAAGAGTTGCCGCTAAATGACAGCACACGCATTCTGGGTATTTAAATGAGCTTTGCCGCCATGGTAATGGTTTCCCCGGTGGACAGAGAGCTGGATGGACACATAGAATTTGATCCGATGGATTAATAGAGAACTCAGGTGGGACACTGAGGACACAATGACCAGAGGGATCAAGGACAGGGTGAAGTCCCAGGAAGTGACTGAAAGTCTCAGTCTGGGACCCATTGTTCTGCTGGGAGACATACTCCAGAGGGAGGAGGAAAGTGAGGACCATATAGGAGAGAGTGTGATTGGGAGGAACGGCGCTCCCCGACTTTAAACACGTGAAAATAACTGTTCTAGTTTGCTGGAATGACCCCGTGCTAGTCACATGAAATTCAGAGATATAGGAAATTTTCCTGGCAAATTAAATAAGTCTAAATTTTAAAAAAGCTTGTTTGATAACAAGCTTGCCTTTCAAACTGTACCCTGTGTCAAATAAAATTCGCAAAAATTTGCACAGACCGACGGAACAATTTCTTTCAGGTTTGATAAATCATGCTTACAGACGTGCAAATGAATCTATTTGAATGTTTTTTCCCAATATTTTTTCTGGCAAAATGAAACCTTGGTATTCATCAAGAAACCATTATATGGACAAATACTTTTTTGCCCGTTTGAGAGAACCTCAGATGACCCGGAAAATAGTAGATCAGCTTTAGTCACATTTTTTTTGGTGAGTAGATATCATGTTTGAATTTTAGTGAACAAACCTTTAATGATCACAATCAAGAGTTAAATTCTAGTTTATAACTTTTCTGTGCACCTTTAAACAACATAATCATAAGTTAAGCTAACAAGAGAAAGTGAGTTTTATTAAATGCACAATGTAACATTGTAAGTCATGCAACTTCGAAATTCAGAGTATCAAGTTAAAACAATTAAGTAATTTATATAACTTAACCTTCCTTAGTTGAAATAAAGCTTTTCTCTAAGTTTAGTTAACTTGTGTTTTTAAGGCAGCTTTTGAACATAAGTTTAAGTTAAACCAGCCTGAAATGTACAGTGGGTTATTATAACCATATTCCCCCAAAACATTGAACTACTCCTTATTTGCTTCAAAGTAGAGGGGATAATGTCACCACCACACGTCTAACCACATTTCCAAATACCAAATTGTTCCTTTTAATAGATTAACATGGGGTGAAATCAATTCATATCTGTGCTGTGTTGTCTCAAATGTCAGGAATATTTGCTTTAATTATCCAATATTATGATGGATACTGTTCTTTGTGGCCTGCCAGCTGTAGTGCTGCTGTTTGGTTCTGAATGAAGACAGAATGATGGGGCTAAGCTGCTATGTTGAGATTGTAAATAAGAAAAATCTGCATAGAGCTTAGTGATGGTCAGATCCACTTCTCTCTTTGATTCAGTGCTGTTTTTCATTTCCCCTTTTTCATTTTACCAGTCTTATCTCCGCCATTGGTGTCTTCCTGTTGGACCATCTTCCAGTTTCTCTCTTATCCTCCTTTTCTTATTCTGTTTTCTAATTCTCCCGTTACACTTGTTTTTCCTCTTACCTGCAGCTCTGTCACGTTCCCTCTGGTCTCTGTTTTGAAGTGTTTGGAAACCTTTGCAGTCATGAATGCTGTTATTGTGGAGCATCAATGCTTAGATATTGTGTTTGGCCCTATGGCAGACAGTGATAAGATTAAACAGGCACAGACATGCCGGTTCTGTCCTAGGCAGCGGTTGGCACTGCTATGGAACACACTCAGTACTGTATCAGTGTTAATATGAAAAGCTTGGTCCCAGTGGTAAACAGTTGCTGACATATTTACATACACATAGAAGACCTGGCAGTCTTATTGAAATCATTGGCTCTGCTATAAATAAATTCAAGGTAGCAAGGTTAGATTTGTGCTGAAAATGTGTCTCGTATAAAAATGCAAAACACAAAATTACCAACATGGTACATTTCTTGCTTAGAAATGGGAGTAGTCCAGACAGTACAGGCCTCATCCGGGCTCTTGATATTGGTTGGTATTATATATGTAATATTTTTGTTTTCAACACACATCTTATACTGCACTTAGGGAAACTTCACCAAGGTTCAGGGATTCAGGGTGAAAAGAACAGTCTTTTTTTTGTTCATATCTGAAAAGGAGTGGGAATAAGTAAAATTTACTTACTCCCCCTATTCATAAATTAGCTATCAAGCTTCCATGTTATTATAATCTATACAATAAATTGGTAAATTTATTTAGCTGGATTTATTCTAATATATTATCACTAATCTTGACCAGATTCTCTTGCCTTTTCTGTGCCCGACTTCCTGTCTGGTACGATCTGGTCTATCCAGCTCGACAGACGGCGCTCTCAGCGCTCGCGAAAAATCGAACTGAACGACCATGCAGATCGGTTACATCTGAAACAGCCTCCGCTCCAGGGCTCTGCGCCTCAGTTCCACGTGCAATACGACCAGGCCGTAAGGGTTGGGAGAAGTTTTAGAGTCATCTGTGCCTTTTTGAAGTTATAGCAGGGCTCGGTGCAGCACTGCATGTCCATATGATGGTTGCAAACGGGGCCCACTTTTCTTTGTCCAAAAAGATACACCAAAAAACATCCATATACCTCCGTACTTCTCATCTGTAATGTCCCTCTTGTATTGAAGCCCCAACATGAGAAATTGTTCCGAAAAAAATTAAATAAATCTATATTTTAAGCTTGTTTGTAGCGGAAGCTAACAGTTCACTGCTCTTCCTGTGTCAGTTCAAATCAGATTTGAGACTGAGACACTCTATTCAATACAAGAAGGACATTACAGATGAGCAGTATGGAGGTGTTTGGATGGTTTTTTGGTGTCTTTTTGGATTAAGAAAAGTGAGCCCCGTTTGTGACCATCATATGAAAAAGCAGTGCTGTGTGGACCCCAGCTGTAACTTCAAAAAGGCACGGAAGACTCTCAAACTTTTCCCAACCCTTTGTCGACATGAGGGTGAGTAGAAAATGAAATTTGAATTTTGGGTGAACTATCACTTTAACTTATGAAAACCGTAGCCTGTCCGGGCTGCTGTAAACAAGATGGTGACTTCCGGTTTCTTCGGGCCGCGCTCTAAACAGTTCCCCAAACTGAGACAGTACCATCTGGTGGCGTTACTAACCAGTTACACTACTTACATCTTCCAGATTAGATATTGGAAGCCATGAGGACAGAGTCGGAGAAAGACTGTGTGGCTGGAAGATCAACAGAATGAAAGAAGAAGTGGAAATATGATGAAACAGTTTTAAATTAATTACTAAACTTCAACTAACCTCAGGGCTATGTAGCTGTGAGACAAAATAGGAAAGCTGAGCTCAGCTCTGTGCAAGTTTGAGTGAAAAAGAAAGAGTTGAGGTGTAGCGTGAGAGGGAGAGCCATCAACTGATTTCCCCCGAGAGCGGACTAAAATAAAATAACGTCATGTCTTAATTATTCATCTGAGTTAATTCAACATCTGGCTGAGATCAGACTGCTTGATGGTGTGTGTTTCTGTGCAGTAGGAGTGCTGACTCACTGGAGTATATTTATGAGATGCAAATCCTTGCAAAAAGTTGAATTGAAGGGTTGGAAAGAGAACAAGAGGGATCAGAAACACATAAATTGAAGGGTTAGGGGGTAGAAACTGAGAACATTTCTGACCCAAGAATCCATCAAGAGAAACTTTTAACTGGAATTGTATTTATTTTACAGGAACATCTAAAAAAAAACACACACACACACACACAAAGGTAGCTGAGATTACAAGGCAGTCCCTCAAGTCCAGTCCCTCCAGTCAGTATATGAAGGTGTGGTAGTCAGACATACCGACAAAATCTTGAATGACCCTTCCCGTGTTCTTTTTCGTGAAAATGAACTATCACTGTCGGGGAAGCACTACAGAGTCAGCAGATGTAGAGCAACCGGTTTAAGCAGTCTTTAACAATGTTCCTCACTGAGTTTATATGTAATGTGATCTATGTAAAGTTGTCTTACCTGCTACTGTATGTTCATGTATAATCTTTAAGTAGTTTATAAAGGAAAAATGTATGCTTATATACAAATTGTATGCAGAGGAAAACATTTGTATCGATTGAACCTTAAGAAAAAGAGAAGAACAGAAAAATCAATTCCCTGTTGAACAAGCATTGAGAGATTTGGTTGTGGCTCAGTTAGATGCAGGATTCAAAAGATGGTCAGAGCATGGACTCAATTATATTCATTGGTTATGTGAAAGGGCCACTCTGAAGTCATTCGTACAGTTGAGAGTGGGATTTGTCCTCCCAGGAACAGATTTTTTAAAACTTACAATTAAGACAGCATCCAACAAAATATACAGACCGGAACAAAATGATAAATCCCACAGGGACAGAGACATACGTAGTTCATTTGCAATTGAGGAAAAATTGTGGAAGAGTGAGTTTGTACCAGGGATTTCTATCTGTGAACCGGACTAATTCAGCACATATCAAAGAAAGATGGGAGGCTGAGATGCACAAAGAATTATCAAGTGAGGACTCGGAGCAAATCTGCTCTGAAGCTCTCACGGTAACAAATGCTAATATTTGGAGAATTTAAATGTAAACTAATAGCCGGATACTTTTGGACATCACAAACAACCATAAAGATGAGAACAGTAGAGGATTCATCTCCTTTGGATGTTAAATTATTTTTCTGTCAGCCCAGTGATTCTCTGTCATTTTCGTCAGTCCTTCATTGAAAGCCTTTTAACTCATTCTTTTATCTGTTGGTTTAACAACCTGTCACTCAAGGATAAAAACAGTGTTGTGAAAACTTGCTCAAAAGATTGTTGGACTTAAACAGAGAGAGTTAGGTTTTCTATGGCAACAACAGGAAATCACAGTATTTTGAACACCTCTGGACACATTTTGGCAAATGAATTTTTACTGTTGCCTTCGGGTCGTCGGTTTGCCCAGCCTGCTGGTAGGGGCAACCGTCTGTCCATGTCTTTCATTCACTCTGCTGTCCGACTGCTGAACAAAACTATGTGAATTTTTGAACTGAAATTGTGCGATGCTTGTGGTGTGCTGTTTTTTTTTTATCCAGAGACATAGAGATGTACTTTTAATGGTGATATTTATTAGAATTCCTATTTTAATGAGGTATTTATTCATTTTCTTATATGTAACTTGCAGACTTTGCACACAGCTGCCAAACCTCTTTTTTCTTCCTGGTTTCTCTGTTATGTTGAGCATGTGGTGTGTGTGAGCCACCAAGTCCTTTAAGGGATTAATAAAGTAGTGTTGAGTCTTGTTAATACAACAGTTTAATGAGCAACATGATTGTACTGAGAACAAAAAGTAAAAAAGAAGAAAAAAATAATTTTAATACTTTTAATTACTTTGGCTGGTTTTCCCTAGCCCTAACATCAAAAATTTATGTGAGAACATAGCTTCACTATCATTTCAATTCATGTGAAGAGGTCAACAGGAAAACACTGAGGGCCAGAGCAGCAGACCCCCCCCCCCCCAAAGGGAAAAAAAAGCCCATTCCTCACTAGTGCAACACAGTTACCTCTACACCTTGCCCTTTCAATATAATTACCAAAGCTACAAGCAGCGGAATAAACACCATTGTGGTAAAAATAAATAAATAAAAAACCCACCATGCTGTTCTGCTGTTAATTTAGAACTCCAAATAAAAACCAATAATCTGCAGAGCCTTCTGGGCCTTGTTTCATAATGAAAGAGCAGTCATGCTTCCTTCCTGCGTTATGCTTCAAACTTTAATCCACAACTCTTTCATTACAGCAATTTCCAGGCATTTTAATAACCATAAACCAAGACGGCAACATTTGCCGTCACGTTGGCGCTGTCCCTGGAGGCCGTCAGCTCAACTGTGACAGCTCAAAATGTTTATGTTGGTGTGTCAGCCTGTGTGACGCTGCTGTATTTTTCCACATAGTATTTGTAAGTCCAGGTGTGTGTGTGTGTGTGTCTGTTATAGCAGCTTGAAGTTTCTTTGCAGTTAAACCCTTTGTAATCAAAATCAACTCCAGAAATGAGCAGTTAGCTTCAGTGTAATGTTAACTGACACCACCCAAATTCTGTGATAACTTTTGTAACATTTGTATGTGTTGGTGAGGGACATCACAGCAGGATAACGGTGTGGCTTTAACACCCTGGTGCTGCGTTTCCATCAAGGTCAATTGGAGCTGGAGACGATATTACTGTTGTTTTTTTGACCAGTGGATTGTCTCATTACCCGAATACAAAGAGTGTGTGCTTGCATGTTTATCCAACAGTGGGCCTCTATATTCATATTTGATCTATTCTTTGGTATATTCATGGCATTGAAAGCCATTAAACGGACCCAGAGGAGTTTGCTTTTGGTTATAAAAGAGTTGTTAGATGAAGTGTTACTATTATTTAGTGGTTGGCTTGCCCAGCATTTCCTACTTTCGGTTTGAAAACATTATTTGAAAACAAAATGAATCAAAATTACAAAATTGTATGTAATTTCTGCAGTTAAGCCAATGTTACTTTATTTTTTTATTATTAGCATGGATCTACCTGCTGTCACTATCTTTTATTTAATTCTGCCGTGTCTTTCACTGTTGATTATGTGTTCTAGCATTTTAAATTTCTATTCCAAATAGCACCACCTTTGAGAATCTCTACCTCAAGTTCGTTGCACTCATACAAAGACAGTAGATATTTTCTGATTGTGATTTCGGGAGCTGCCATCACTATTGGAGGACTTCATTTGACTGACACTTTCCTCCATTAACACGAGGCTAGGTTAATGTGTATGGCTGGATGCGCATGAGTGTGTGTAATGTAGCAGTAGCCAGTAACCTCAGGGTAGACAGGACTTAAATATCTAGTGGGATGGCATTACTACAGTACATATATCAGTGTTGGAGAATGTCAGTGGCAGACATCCAACAACATGTTATTGCTCATTGCTCTCAATTTGAAGAGCTGGCTATGTGTGCAATGCAGCATGAGCCAAATCCTCCAAATAACACCACAGCCCACCATAATAGAGTGGTAACAGTTACACAGTTAGATTTAGAAGTGGATGAGTGGTTGGGAGAGGGAGGCAAGTGGAAATGGAAGAGGGATAGATACTGTGTGACAAAAAGGAATGTCAAATGTTGGAGCGGTGTTTATCTTAGTTGGTGGAGCACCCGCCCCATGGGTTGGGGCTGTGGTCCTCACTGCAGCGGCCCTGGTTCGAACCCCGTGTCGGACGGCCCTATCCTGCATGTCATTCCCCCCATCTCTGCCTCCCATTTCCTGTCACACTCTCAACTGTCCTATCGAATAAAGGCATGAAAAGCCAAAAAATATACTTAAAAAAAAGGAATGTCAAATGTCAAACCAGCTTGATATTTGCACCTGATCAAAGGCTATAGTATAGTTACCAGATTATAACGGAAGATGCGCCCATTAGTGTTTATCTCAAGAACACCTTGATATCTGCTCTCAGATGTACTGTAATCTGGTACATGTCACACACAAACATATACCACTGGTAAATACACAATTTGGATTGATTAAAGCTTCAGTTGGTAACAATTATTCAGTCATATTTGCTGGAACTGTCACTATGTTCTGATAGTCAGACCTTAAATGGGTAATTTAGGACCAAATCCAACTCCTCTGGCTCCACCTACAGCCTGTAATCGTATTTCCCAAAATCCACAGTGACCTAAGATTCTCCACCAGTCAGGTAGAGGGAGCAGGAGGAGCAGCCAATTGCCACTTCTACACATCGTAGTAAGCTGACGAAAGTAGGGTTGTCAAGTAGTGATACTCAAAAAAGTATCGATACTAAAACGTTGCATCTGAATACGATACTCACCCGACACGCTGTGGCCAGGGTTCAAGAGTTGGAGGACGCCTTTTTATTTTATGTTTTTTCACAGCGGACATCTTTTAAAAAATTGTTGACTACACTAACCTCCAGGGCGAGCGGAGGTACACGGACTGGCAGCAGACCGACGCCGTTGAAATGAAAGCGCTGGTCGAACTGCTCTTCCTCACGGGAGTCTTCCGCTCCAGGGGGGACCAGGGGGCCTCTCGAGCGGACCAAACAACAAAGCAATCTTCAGAGCAGTGATGTCGCTAAAGAGGTTCACTCTGTTGCTCAGGACGATCCGGTTTGACGACCAGGAGACCTGACAGAGGGTCAAATTTGCCCCGATCCGGGAGGTCAGGGCCGCCCGCTTCAACCCGGGAGAGGACATTTGCGTGGACGAGCAGCTGGTGGGATTCCGATGGCGTTGCTCCTTCCGCCAGTAGATGCCATCTAAGCCGGCCAGGTACGGCTTGAAGATGTGGGTCCTGTGTGATGTGGAGACGTCCTACGTCCAGAACAGCCAGCCGCATCTTGGGAAAGCCTCCAACAGCGCTCCCCCGAAGAGAGAGCCGGGCAAGCGGGTGGTCCTCGACCTGGTGGCAGGGCTGCCTGGGAGCTACACCGTAACGACAGATAACCTTTTTCACAAGCTTGGGGCTGGGGAGCGAGCTGCTCTCGTGGAGGCTCGCGTTGGTCGGCATAATCGGGAGGAACAAGCAAGAAATCCACGGGGACCTGTTGAGGACATGTCGCCTGGTCACCAGTTCTATCTTTAGTTTCACCGACACAGCCACCAAAGAAGGGCAAGAACGTCCTCTTGCTCTCCACCAGGCACCGGGATGGAAGGACAGACCAGATCAGGTAAGCTAATGCCTGTTTATTATAAGCTAATTTGGTGTAATATTTTGGTTTATTTGTGTAGCCTCATTTTTTTCTTTTTATTGCAGCTTGTGGCAGCATATAGCTGCCGTCAGAAAAGCCGGAGGTTTTGTCAACTTACCAACTGAAGCTATTTAATCAGTAACAACAAAGTTTTATCTATTTCCACCCCCAGTCTCGTTCAGACGTCTCGTACAGTTATGTTTTAAACCTAATCAAATCCCACAGTTGATGCAGGACTCCAGGGCAAGCCAAGGTTAATGAGACTGTTCAGACTGCAGTAAAGGTTTGACTACAAGTTAATAGATGTCATAAAAATGTTATTTGGTCTCCTATCACACCACAGTCATACTATTAGGTCTGCTCCATAGCAAACGCATCCCCTATCATGTAATGCTTTTGATTGATAGGGAGGAATAAAATTAGCCTAATTAAAATAGACCTTGAACATCCAAACTTTATAGACTAGTTTAGATTAGAGCAAGAACATTAAAAGTCTAAGCAGCTGTTTGACTGGCTGGAGGTCCTCTTTTAGCTATATATAAAAAATGTCAGTATTTCAGGCAGATCTCATTCCTTCCCATAGACATAGACAGTTCTGCCATCGGGCCTTCATTTAATTGGTAGTCTTACTATTTCATGTGAGTGTATTTAAGCTGTTCTTTGGATCTAAATTTATTTGGTATTGAAAATTAATTCAGTTGGGCTTGATAGGTAGATCAAGTCAGCCCAGGTAGAAATCACACAGGAAGACAGGACATGGAACTTCAAAATAAAACAGGATGTGAACAGGGAACAGGAGACAAAATAAAACAGGAAGTGAACAGGGAACTGGAGACAGACCATGTCAAACTTCATTTTCCATAATTAAATTGGCCTTAGTTTCTGTTGCATCATTACTGAATGAACTCAGGTTTGGATGGTTTTCAGTTTCAGCCCACACATACAAATATGTGTTCACATGTTTAAAGGTTCCATATTATGCCCCTTTTCCACAAATTAAAATAGTTCCCAGGTGTGTTAAAGACATGTCAAAATCGCAGACAGATAGACAGACTGACTTCAAGAACTACACACACACACACACACGCTCTCACACACGCAAGCATACACACATACACACCCATGTCCCGTGATGCGCTGGATTTTTCTTTTTAGATGCCTCAGCACAGCGCGGTACATGGCCTCTGTCTTTCCAGACATCAGTGCCATGACAAAAGGTATGGCCCTCTCCATATAAAGGCCATGGATTGAAACGACCTGGTAAAACGGCCTAGGGCACGTTTTAAATGTTCCGTCCATGTAGATCTAAAAAATACAAAATAAAAAACATTTATGTAAATGACTAGGTAATTTCACTGGACTGACAAAAGGGTCATGTGAGAAGTTAGTTATACAGTAAGTTGGATATTTGACAGACATTCGCTCCTAAGTTAATATAAGATGTGTTTGAATGCAATAAAAAAAAAGGTTAGTGTCTTAGAGGAGGCTCAGATCTACCATCCTGTGTTAATTTTGAGCCAACAGGTCACATGACCTGGGAGTTATTGAGCTCTAACGCTCGTATTTACAGTATGCAAAACATTCATATAAAATATAACATGTGTTCAAAGCAATAAAAACAGGTGCGTATCATAGAGGAGGGTTAGATCTTCTGTCCTGTATTGATTTTGAGTAAATACGTCACATAACCTATTATTGAGCTATAATGCTCAAAATAAATTAATAATCTTATTATAATAAATCCAAATAGGTCATGTGGCCCACTTGCTGATAATCAACACAGGATGGTAGATCTAAGCTTCTCTATGACACACACCAGTTTTTATTGCATTTAAACACATGTAATTTTTATATGAAATTTTAATGTATTGAGAAGGAGCTAAACTTAAAACTAACATCACTGCAGTCATGGGAGATGGATTCTAACCTGGCGACACTGTGCAAGCTTGGATAGGTTGTCCTCAGTGGTGAAGACAAGGAAGCCATGGACTTCGTGGTGCTTGGAGAGGAACTCCTCACCATCCCATGTCTGGGCCCATTCTCCCTCCACAGCTACCTCCTGTAGGTTGCTGGGGATGGGGGGCATGAGGCTGGCCCTCTTCCTCTCCAGCCTTGACCTCACAGCCTCGAAGGGTGGCGTAGCTGCCACATCAGCGGCCTGGCCCAGGACCTGATTTAATACAGTTATGGTTTGAGTCTTGTTCATGAGCCACTTGGGGAAGTATGTAAACTAGGGTGAATTCAGGTATATGGGGACATCAGGTAATTTGGGACAGATAAGGAAAAATAATGCTTTCACTTGCCTTGAATGGGCTATGGCAAATTTAAAGGTGCTGACACATTCATTTGGATGTCTACATTACAGTAAAAGTCACATATTGCCAGTTTTATGATTAATCTCTGAACATAAGCACATGATGATCTACAGTACAAGCTGGGTTGAAAGAGAGCCACCTTTGTAGTAGAGGAGGTCCTGGCTTTAGACTCAACATACCTCGCTAACTCACTAAACTTCACAGTATTCTCTCTGTCTGACTTTCTGCCCAGCTTATCGATCGCTGCAGGGCACGAGCCGGCCGCGGAGTTGCGCGCCGGGTGGACGTGAACAAAATGGAGTGCTACGTGCTCTCACAAAATAATTTTAGCACATAGGCTAATTATTTCACATAAATGCAGACATAAAGGAATCCAGACTTATCTCATTTGTTGGGTTATTTAGCCTATTAATCTTGATGACAAAAAATGAGAAAATTGATTTACATAAAATGCTGGAAGAAAACAACAACATTGTACAGGTAGTTACTGCACTTTGTCGTAGCATTACCTCCTGTGTATTTATTTAAGGAAATCTGGTAGAAGAGCGCAGTATCTGCTTTTTAGGGGTCAAATATAAAATTTTTGATCATATATTTAATTGCATAAATATTACTTAATGAAAACCTGTCAAATCTGTGCATTTTCACTAATCTACCTAAAACAAATTTGGAAGGCAAATCAAAAAACTGTAAAGCCATTTTTCTCAGTTTCACTGTTCGCGTACTTACTGCAGTCTGGCTTAGTAGGGCAGTATATTCAGTAAACTCGGTCTCAAACTGATAGTGGTGTCCGTTACGCGTGGATCCGTATACTGCGCTGTTTTGTTATGGTGCGGTCCCTGCTAAAGTTGCTACAACTAGAGAAGCTAGCGGTTAGTGGATTTCATCTCTTGAGGGGGAGTCGAACTCGGCATTATAGTGTTGTGTCGTTCGCGAGTGATTCGTTCTAAGGAAAGAATTATTTAAGTGAACGTACTGACTAGAATCACTTCCTGACCTGTTTCGTTCCTTTCTCAGTTCAGTAGTTGAGCTCAGCAGCGAGCGTGCAGGCCGACAGTGGAACTGCTGTGTGGTCTGTGAGTCACTGAATCACCTGCGAATCTGGTGGCGGAGGCTCTCATTGCGAGGGAACGATGCTTGTTAAGTGATGCGTTCACTGACGCTCGGGGATCAGGGCTCCAGTTCACTGTCTGCGTGCGTTCACTCCTGTCGTTCGCGAACGTACTGACACGGTGATTCAGGTTCGCTGCCACTCACTCACTCATTGCGAACCTACAGCACACAGAGAACTGCTGCTGAGGACCTGATTCAGGTTCGCGCTGCCACTCACTCACTCACGATTCGCAAACCTACTGCACACACAGAGAACTGCCGCTGGGGAAGCTGTTACTCACTCACTCACTGGTGATTCGCAAACCTGCACCAGAGAACTGCCGCTGCAGACATGATTCAGGTTCATGTACTGTGCTGGATGTGGCTCTGTGTCACTCACTGCCTGGTGTACTGCACGCACAGAGCTGTGTAGCATCATGTGAACTCCATGTTGACCTTGTAGTAATATCTGCTGGTTCTCCCGCGCGAATGTACTGTTGGGGGGACGACGACGACTCATTAAAGAACTGATTCTAGTGATTCAGTACAGTCAAAAGAACTGCCGATCCCATCACTACGGCGTTATGGTGCGTTGGACCATGGGTTAAACTTACGCCGGAATATCGCTTTAAGTCACAACACAGAAATTGGTCCAGGATACACAACATTTCTTGCCAACCTCGAAGGCTATAAAGAGATCCAAAGATGTCTGATAGGGCTCCCACTTTTCAAAGAGCTGTACCTACTGGCCAGGGTCGGTTAAGGGTGCCGTACCACTTATAGATCAGGCATGATGGTATTCATGTCCTGTGACAAAGAACGTTTTTCCACAGCAGCATCATTGCGGTTTGATGATCGGCTCCTAAGACCTGCTCGGCACCGGAATGGCAAGCAGGCACCTGTCAGAGTGATGTGGGACATGTGGACGAATCGGCTCCAAATGCTCTTCAACCCGGGAGCCAACATTACAGTTGACGAGCAGCTGGTGTCTTTCCGGGAGAGATGCAAGTTTCGGCAGTACATGCCGCAAAAGTCATCTAAATATGGCATCAAAATCTGGATTGCAGCGGATGCGCTCAAGTCATACGCGTGGAAGTTTGACATATGCACGGGCAAGACCGGCGTCACTGCAGAGGTGGGCCAGGGAAAACGGGTGGACCTGCAGCTGACCGAAGGGCTGCAGGGGGTCATGGTGACCTGTGATAATTTCTTCACATCTGTCCCGCTGGCCGAGGAGCTGCTGCAGAGGAAAGTGGCCATGGTGGGGACCATGCGCAAAAACAAACCCGACCTGCCACCAAACCTCACCCAGATGAGAGGGCGAGATGTTCTCTCATCTGTCTTCGCCTTCAGAAAAAACATGACGGCGGTGAGCTATGTGCCAAAACGCGGACGGAACGTCCTCCTTTTGAGCACCGGGCAGCTGAGGTGACAGATGGAGAAAAAAAGAAACCCAAGATGATTGCCTTTTACAACCGGACCAAAGGAGGTGTTGACAACCTGGATAAGGTTTGTGAAATTATTTTTATATATTTATTTATTTGTTCTCTCTCCTCATTGGATAACACTTGTATCCCACAAGGAAAATTTTCTCCTTGGTTTACAGCAGAGTAGAGTGAAGGAGAGACTCCTGTTTCGTCTGAAACACTCCATGTAAGTGATTGCTGACAGCAAATAGGACTATTTAGGACTTATATTAACAAAAACATTCCGCTGATATCTGTTTTAATTAGTTCCCACGAAATAGTAATTTGTGGCCACGAAATAGGTATAACGTGCGCACGAAATAATAAAACATAGGCTATATTATTCTTGGACAGCTGGACAAGCAAATCGAGCGCACCTTCTCAAACAGGACCAGTTGCTGTCACACAATGGACAGTAGGGCTGGGCGGATTGATTTAAAATATCGGTAGTATCGATACTAACGTTGGTATTGGGTATTGATCGATACTTGTGTGATGGGATCGATTCCTAAGTTTAAGTTTCTCTTCTGTACAACTCCAGGTATTTACAAAGTGACCGACTGGCCATACAACACCACTCTTCTCTCATTTCACTGATGCTCAATTAGCCCCTCCCCTTTCCTCTGCTCCCCCTCCACTGTCACTCATTCACTGCGAGGCAAGCAGCGCACTGCTGTGGCTACATGATGGCAGAGCGGATGAGGAGCCGTTTGGAGCTTTTTTACAGCTAATGTTATTTTTCGGTGTAATTGGTCATCACAGTAATTTAGCAGACTGATTAATAGACTAAAGGCTCATTTATGCTCAACGTTAAATACGGATACGGACGGAGCCTTTCGTCCGTATTCTGTGTTCATTTCGTCTGGTTTTCGACCGTTTTCAAAAAGCTTATGGATACGCACCAAACGGAACAGTACCACCGGAAACCGTGGGCGCGCTGTTGCTGTCACTACCCAATACGGAGCCTAGTACAGTGTGTGACAGAAGAAGAAGATGACAAACAATAGCGGAACTTTTCGAAGAGAGGCTGTGTGAGTTGGTAAGAAATTACCGGCACATTTTTGATGTGAGTTCGCCTGGGCACAGGGATAAACAAATGATCCAAAACAGTTGGGAGGAGATCGGAGCAGAACTTAATGTCCCATGGACCGCGGCGAAGGAGAAGTGGAGGCAAGTGAGGGACCGATATGTGAGGGCACACAACAAGTCCGCCAACAAACACAGTGGGGATGCTGCGGACGGCTCACTGGACCACCCGATCCTCCGGCGCCTTGCATGGCTTAAACCCTACATCAACCATCGAGCAACGGCCACAAATTACCCCAAAAACGACTCGGTACGGATTTGTCTTTTTTTCATGTGTTTTATTTGGAAAGTAGCTGGACTGAATACATACATTGTGGATATACAGTAATATATTTAAAACAGGTTTTTGCCATCTCTGTTCTAGCCATCAGAAAATGATGGAGAGGCCAGTGCTACAGATGTGCATGTTGTCAATCCTCCTTCACCTGCATCACATTCTGGTGCACAATCCTCCCCAAGGCCCTCTCCAGCTCCTGGTCCAACTGGAACATCACAAGAGAAAAAAAAGAGGAAGCGGAGTGAGGAATCAACTTCAGTGGATGCTGCACTACTCAAGAGGCTGGAAGAAATCCGCAACGAGACACAGGAAAACAAAAACATGTTCACGACTTTCAGAACCTACCTAAACACCTTTTTGCTACACCTTCCTGAACATGACGCCAAGCGGCTTGTTAAAGAAATAAAGCAGCTGATGCTTTGTTATGAGTAAACAATACAGAAATGCAGTTTTTATGTCTTTAAGTCTGTGACAAGGTTGGACACAGTTTTCAGTGGTTAAAATAAGTCCCATATGTTTCAGATGATGGACTGTCTGTTTCCTGAATGTTAATTCATTTGCACTTTATCTTTTGTTTACATGAGGTAACACTGTTAACACTTTTTGCAGTATTTTTTGTGGGCCTCACATTCTGTTGTGAATTGTTTACATGAGCCCACAGATTTGTGCACTTAATTGTTCTAGTGCTCATTATGAATTGTTTACATGAGCTCACACTGTTTTATGTATGGTGTCTCTGTACTTCACCTGCAGTTACGGCGCTCTAATATACACAGACTGTAGTTACTGCGGTTTGCCTCTTTTTCACCCCCTCTGATTGTTGAGCGCCAAATAAGCCAACCGTGTTAATCTCCGTAGCCAGACCGCAGTAACTGGGATCTGATGTTTTTTTCTCACTCACTGATCCAAAACTATTCTGCCGACATCGACCATGGCATCAAGAGGAAAGAGGATGGTTGAACTGGCACTGAAAAGGAAATATCCAGATAAAGGAACGTATACTTCAGGAAAGCGATGATTATGTCACAGTACAATGGAATGAAAACTCCAACAGAGATGACAGAGAAGAAGAAAGGCAAGAATGTGGGAAAAGCCCGAGGATGGGTAAGCCCTGTGGGTTCTCGTGTAGGAAGAGGTGTACTACACAAATATCTGAAGACTGGCGTGAGCA
Organism: Decapterus maruadsi; assembly: GCA_030347415.2. Classification (NCBI taxonomy): domain Eukaryota; kingdom Metazoa; phylum Chordata; class Actinopteri; order Carangiformes; family Carangidae; genus Decapterus; species Decapterus maruadsi. Next base: position 10,516,183 of record CM064885.1, on the reverse strand, counting down.
ACTGTTTTCATCCTACAGTAAAATGAGTAGCACGGACAAACGTGCATTTGTTTTTTTATCACGTGACACAAAGCAACCCCAAAAGGCAGACGACATCAGGTCCTACTCGACGAAGCAAGTCCCTAGAGATTCATAACAACAGTAATTGGCAAAAGCACCTCCTCCATCCAGATACCCCCCAAAGACAAAAGAGGAAAACACGATAATAAATGAAATCTGGCCCCAATCCATGAGCACATAGAGTCCTTTAATCCCACCATCAGCCACTACCGGAGAGAACACGCACCCCTCCGCTGGTATCTCCCAAGTGATGTAACAATTAAAACAATGTACAGTGACTATCAAACAAGTCAGTGCAGTGAGATCAAGTGCTCTTATGACACTTACAGGAGGGAAGTGAAGCAGAAAAACATCAGTTTCGCAAAACTAGGAGAGGAGCAATGTGAGCACTGCCTGCTCCATGATGCTCATGTTAAGGCAGAACATCTCACCAAACAAGCAGGCCCTGCTCAAGAGTGTGATCTCTGTGCCACGTGGGAGGAGCACAAAAAAAGAGCCATCACATCCAGGCAACACTACAAAAATGATGCAGCGAGGGAACCAACAGAGGAAACAACCATCAGAAGTGTTGACCTGCAAAAGGTGATCATGCTCCCTCGCATGCCGGGTGTAAAGACAGCTGTCTTCACAAAGAGGATCACTGTCTTTCACGAGACTTTCGCCACTGTTGGCAAGAAGTGTGGTGCAAAGAAAAAGAACATATCCGTGGTTTGGCATGACGGAATTGCTACTAGGAAAGCAGAGGAGGTTGCTTAGGGCTATGTAGCTGCACTTATGAAGGAGCGGGATGTCCCTCATATAATTTATTGGATGGACAACTGCACAGCGCAGAATAAAAATTGGTGCCTGCTCACAACACTGACCTCTGTCATCAATGACAATGTAACAGCAATAGAAGATGTGACCCTGAAATATTTTGAACCAGGGCACACCTTCATGAGTGCTGATAGTGTTCATTATGGGGTGGAGCACCAGATGAAAAAGCAGCCTGGAGGTATGGTGCTTGACTTTGAGGATTTCAAGAGTGTTGTTGGTGCCTCTCACTCAGGAAAAGTGGATGTGGTGGAGCTTCAAAATAAAGACATCCTGGGATGGCAGAGTGGACATAGTCTATCCAAGCTTAAAGCGATATTCCGGCGTAAGTGTAAGCCATGGTCAAACACACCGTAAGCCCGAGTCAGACCCCCCCCCTCGAGAGATCAATTTACCCGACCGCTAGATTCACGAGTTCCACCAACTTCAGCAAAGACTGCACTATCGCCACACACGGCGCTGTGCGGATCCACTGTCTAACCGCAAAACGCCACTTTTAGCCACAAATAATGCTCAGAACTGCACCAAACTACATCAATAGTGCATACAGGGTCCCAGCACGTAGTACGAGCTGTCAAATATCTGCTAGCTTTGCCTGTTTTCTTTAGCAACAACTCACCTACTTCTCCTCCTGGAGCCGCTTCTTGGTGGGGAAGCCCTGACGAGTCCATCACCGAGTGCAGCGGAGTTCTGCAGCTCAACCAACAACAATTACGTCATGGAAATACAATCAGAGTTTTTGTTTATCTTGCATATCACTTAATAACTATTATTATCGAGTTAAAACATTGACAAACACAAACACATGGCCTGTAACAATGCTACAGTTATCTTCACCTGTGGACATCAGTTTTATTTTTCAAACCTTTATTGACAAAAATGAAATGTGAAGTGTTTTCAAAAAGAAAAGAAAAAAAAATACATATGTGACCGGTCACGGAAACTGGAGACACAAGTTTGTAGAACAAATGTTGTAATTCTGCAATGCTGGATCTCAGAGGGAAATCACAAAGTACCTGAATATCATTCAGTAATGCACAGGAGATGATTTTACATCCCCTTGCACTATAATCCAAGTCATAAACCACATCTACAAGTCTACAACCTCATCTGTGTAACACACTGTAAAGCATAGACAACAGAATAATAACCGTATACTCTGGGCCATGAAGTTTTTTTTGTTTGTTTTTTAACACCGCAAGAAATTGAGCTAACCCATGTGATGTTTCTGCTGTTGCATTATGGGTCGATTTTGATAATAAATTTGTGAAATGCCCTCTCTCCTTGTCCTTAAAGGGCAACTTCGGTTTTTTTCAACCTGGGCCCTGTTTTCATATGTTTTTCCGTATATGGGTGATTATTCAATTAAGGGAGTTTTTCTGTCCCCAGGGTAGATTTTCAAGAAAAAAAAGTTTAAAAAAAAAAACAATTATTGTATGTATTAAGGTTAGGTTGTAGTAGCTATGAAAAAAATAACTGTGTCTCAATGATGACATTTTAATACTTTTTCAGTGTGTTGAAAATTCAAATGTGCAAGAATTTCACTATTTTGCACTTGTCCCCAACCCAGACTTCATGATGTCTCCTCTATATTAAAGCAATAAAAAGTGATAAATTCATTAAAACTTTACTGTGCATTTCCTCATTACAACTTAAAAAGACATTTTTCAAATTCATATAGTTTATATTTGTTCTATTTGCCATTTATTTATGGTTAAATATCGCTGTCCCTCATACATCTGTCATTACCATCACGCTCAACGTTTAGAGAGCAATAAAGTTTTTACAAACAGGTACTTACATTGTTGCATGCAAATTAGATGCTCCAGAGGAACATTCCCAGACATGAGGCAGAAGCCAGATTTTTTGATACCCACATATGTAAGTAATTTCATGTTTTATACGTCCTGATCTGAGAGTATGTTTATTAGGCGTCATTACCAAACAAGTTATTATTTGAATATTTTAATTCATTAACAGTAAATTTCACTTTATATACATATATTTAGTGTACATTGTATGCTAGCTAACAAGTTAGCTCAGCAAGTCTAAAACTTAGCCAACATTATCTGCAAAGAGGGAAAATTGTCATTACCATCACGTGTCATTACCATCACACAAGTGACTGTGATGGTAATGACAATCAGTGATGGTAATGACAGTTTATCTGTTTATTACCTTATAACTAGACTATATTAGCTTAATTTATTACTATTAGGACCATTACTATTTATTTAGTACTTTACTACTTTACTATGAAACATAATTGAACAGTGACCAACCATAATTTCCTTTTTTTTTTTTTTTTTTAAGATGTTGACATGGCCCCAGCTAAACAAGCTCAAAGGTCAAAAAAATACAGAGACAAAATTAAGGAAGACCCTGAGAAATATCGGGAATATCTTGAAAGAGAAAAAGAGAGATACAAAAAAAGAAAAGAGGCAGGAAAATTGAAAGTGATCTCACAATTATCAAAGAGGGAACAAAGATGCAGGAGGCGACAGTGGAAAGTTAACCAAAGAAACAAAAGGGCCAGTGATACGAACAGAGAGAAGATCCAAAGTTATATAGCTGGAAACACACCTCCCATATCTCCTATAGGTCAGGAGGAACATGATAATGAAGTGCCCATTCTTCACAGTTCTCATCATAAAACCCCAAGTCATAGGAGAGGACGCAAAATTGTGAGAGCAAACAGGACAAAAGCTTACCGTGACCTTGCTGACAACAATCTTAAGCTTGAACATGCTCTGAGAAAGGTGGAGAAGTATAAAAAGAGATGTCAAAGGCTCACTGAAAAGCTGAAAACTTCAGATTCTCCCAAAATGAAATTAAAGCAACAAATGCAGCTAAAACCAAAAGCTCTTCGAAGAACACTACTGTTCCATAATGTTGTGCTTTCTCAGCTGAAAAAAAGATATAAGGATTCTGACAAAAAACAAAAACAAGTAGTGTCAAAGATTCTCGCTTCGAAGATTCTAAAGAAGTACCACTTGTTGAAAGAAGCACAGAACCAACTTGGTTTCTCAGCCAAGATGATGCGGAAAAACAGCCAACGGCCCGCTGGTCTTCACTTTCATAGGACACCTTACAAAAACAAAATTAGTGTGGAAACCACTAAGAAAATTGAGAAATTCCTGGAACGAGATGATAACAGCAGAGCAACAACAGGAAAAAGGGAGACACTGACACGACAGAAGGTGAAAAAGCAAAAGCGTTTTCTAAATGACACACTTAAAAACCTTTATCTGAAGTTCAAGATGGAAAGTCCACTGTTGAAGCTGTCATATACAGAGTTTTGCAAAAGCCGACCTTTTTGGGTTGTGACACCTACTTCACGCGACAGAGATACCTGCTTATGCAAACTGCACGCCAATGTGCAGTTTATGGCTGACAAGCTAGCGTATCATAGAGTGATACCAAGCAAAAATCCTGACAAGTTGATGGAAACCTTATGCTGTGAAAAGCAAACAAAAGAATGTGCATACAGAGAGTGTAACCTCTGCAAAGGAAAAGAGCTGCAAACTGGTGAATTTGATCCTAGCTTACAGACCTACTGGTTTAACTGGAAAAATAAAGTTGAGGAGCGTGAGAAGACAAACAAAGATGGAACGAAACACAAGTTTAATGTACATTTAACAACAAAGGAGCGGATGTATGGTACCCTACAATCTCTCTTGGAAGACTTCACAACTGCTTTAAAGGAGAAGTTTGCAAGACATGTCTTCAACATCTGTCATCAATACTCCACGCTGAGTCGTCTGAAAGAAAATGTTGGGCAGAGTGAGATAATTCTTCAAGTGGATTTTGCTGAGAATTATCTCTGCAAATACTCATCTGAGATTCAAGCCGTACATTTTGGCGACTCTCACAAGCAAGCATCCCTTCAAACTGGAGTTGCCTACACAGGAAAAGGGATATCATCAGTGTGTTCAGTTTCCTCATCAATGAGGCATGATCCAATAGCTATTTGGGCACATCTCTCTCCTGTGCTCTCCCACTTGAAGGAACAGAACCCCTCTGCAACCACCCTCCATGTCATAAGCGACGGCCCTACAACTCAGTACAGATCCAAGAAGAATTTTTATTTACTCTCCACAGTGCCATTTAGGCTTGGGTTCAGCAGGGTGACCTGGAACTTTTTGGAGGCTGGGCATGGCAAAGGGCCTGCAGATGGAGTTGGGGCAGCAATAAAGAGAAATGCAGATGCTATTGTTGCCCGTGGAATAGATGTACCCAGTGGGGAAGTCCTCTTCCATGTCCTGTCGAAGGAGCAATCAAAGACCAAGCTCTTCCATGTCACTGAAGAAGACATTTCAGCAAAAGATGCCTTACTACCAAATCAACTGGAAACAGTACATGGAACAATGAAAATACATCAGGTGGAGTATTTTATATTATAATATTAATTGTTAAATTCCTGTTTTTTTTTATTTAACCTGTATTTAACCAGGCAAGCAATTTAATAAAATTTGTTATTACTATGTATTTCCTCTGTGAATGTAGCATATTCAGTAACTATTGTTCTAATTTTTGTACAGATTTTCACCAACAAATCTGGAAGCATAAAATGGCGAGTGCTCAGTTGTTTCTGTTCAGCTCCAGAGGAGTGCAACTGCTATGGCCCACAGACAGTGGCCATTCAACCACATGAGCCAAGCCAGGATGTTCAGCCATCTGAGATGGACGCACAGCCATCTCTTCTCCCCATCCCAGAGATCACAGATCAACTGATAGGGCAATGGTGTGCCATTCAGTATGACCAAGATGTGTATCCAGGCATCATTCAGGATGTAGATGCAGTAGGCTGTACACTTGTGAAAATGATGAGCATCATTGGCAAGAACCGTTTCTTTTGGCCTATGAAAGATGATGTTCTGTGGTATGAGCCACATGATCTGCTTGGTCTCGTCCCAGAGCCCCAGCCTGTCACAAAAAGGCACGTGAGGCTACCAGAGAATGTGTGGGAGAAGTTGTGCTCCCTCAGGGAATGAAAGAAACTGAAAACGCCTCTGGTGTCACGGCAAATAAATCCAGACGCGGTCAAAAAACAAAAATAAACAATGAAATAAATAGTTAAGTATAGTTAAATAAAACCAGAAACAAAACTTGTGATGAACTCCTGTGAATGATGTGCGCAGAGGTGACGTGGAGCTGTGATTGACAGCAGAAATAAGAGGGGCAGGGTTGAAATTGATGGCATTATTAAGTGAACTCATGTTATAACTGTTTTGAGGTTGTTGTGGTTGTTTGTTTGTTTTGTTGATCTGAAAAGGCCACTGTGGAGGTCTCACTCTCTGCTGGCAAACAGTTTTAGTAATACCACTTTAAAAAAATGAATTTTGTTGCATTTCTTAAACATTGAGTAAAGAGTTTTTGAGACAGTCATTGGTTGTACTCGTTTTTTTTCTTCTTTATCTTGCATTTGTTGTAAAAAAAAAACAACAACAACAAAACAAAACAAAAAAACACTGGTGTTTTTGTCATTACCAAAACATGTTGTCATTACCGGAATACATTGTCATTACCATCACAACACATTTTTTGATAGAAAATGTAGCTTTTTTGTAAAGTTGGGTTTTACCTCAATCATTGTGGTAAAGTTTAAAAGTCAAAATTTGAATTTTCTGAAAGAATATACATTGAAATCCAAATATTCTGATTAGTACGCAATATTTCATTGTTGAGATAAGGCAATATATTAAAAACTTAGAGTAAAACGTTATTAAAATGTATTTTAAATGTACTTACAAATATATAGAACATGATTTTTAAAGAGGAAGTTTTGTACTTACTGGAATGATTGTGAAAACTTTGGTTATCAAATCGTTTTGTATTAAAATCAATGTTTTGCTTGCGTGATGGTAATGACATTTTGCTGCGACAACTTTGAAAAAAGCATCATAATATCAAAATTATCATGAAGTACAGTCAAAGCTATGCTTAGATCTTTGTTCCAGACCAATTGATAGACCTTTTGAAATAGAAAAAAACTGAGATTTAAGATTTTTTTTTTTCAAAATTCCAAAAGTCAGAAGTGCCCCTAATTGAATAATCACCCATATGTGAGTGATGGATAACACTTTTATTGAGGTGGCTCCAGTATTGAGCCGGGCAGGCAGCCTGCAGCCCAGCTAACGCTCTTACATGGGGCAAGTGGCTCCCGTCAAAGTTCGCCGTAAACTGGCTTTTTTTTTTTCAAACTGACAGGCTCAGATAGTTACAATGAGTGTCTGACAACATACCAGACCCTGTGGTCGGCACGGCCTCGCTGAAATTGTCAGCCGCCGCGCTGGAATCTTGATTGAAACTCTGTACGGTATGGAAGCTCAGCGGCGCTGTTTACCCCACCGGCATAGAGCGTGGAGACAAAGAGGAGACGGAGACGGAGGGCTGCTACTGTAGCGAGCCAGGCTCTCAACTATGGGTGGCTATTTTAACCCGGCTAGATCTCCATGTCTACGTCATGTTCAGAGTTTTATCCTAAAATCGGCTGTAAAAGCGCGGTTGTTTCACTATTACAGCTGGCGGCACCTACTTTGCAGTGGATGTGGATCAGGACGGGGCGTTTGACCGGAGGGAGAGATACGTATCCCCGCGGCCGCCTCAACCCAAATTTTGGCCAGAAAAAACCCTGATTACGTTAATTTCTCCTCTCTAGTGTGTTGTCGGACACTCATTGTAACTATCTGAGCCTGTCAGTTTGAAAAAAAATGCTCGTTTACGGCGAACTTTGACGGGAGCCACTTGCCCCATGCAAGAGCGTTAGCTGGGCTGCAGGCTGCCTGCCCCGCTCAATACTGGAGCCACCTCAAAAAAAGTGTTATCCATCACTCACATATATGAAAACAGGGCCCAGGTTGAAAAAAACCGAAGTTGCCCTTTAAGTTTTGCACATCCACTTGTTGCAGTTTTTCCTGATAGGTTTAACAGCTCGTGACTGAGGAAAGAAAACCATGCATGAAAAAATACAAATTAAAAACACACTACAATTATCTAAACATTGAAAGAAGTAAGGATTTGCAGATACAACTTAAAGCAGATATCAGCGGAATGTTTTTGTTAATATAAGTCCTAAATAGTCCTATTTTCCGTCAGCAATCACTTACATGGAGTGTTTCAGCCGAAACGCGAGTCTCTCCGTCACTCTGCTCTGCTGCAACCCGAGGAGAAATTTTTTCTTGTGGGATACAAGTGTTATCCAATGAGGAGAGAGAACGGCATGAAGGGCTGTGTGTGCAGCCAAGGGATGCGCGTGAATGTGGTGACGTAGCACGAGGACCAATAGCTGCCTGACGAGGACGGGGGCTGCTAACTCATGGTGCGTTCAAGGAAACTCGTAACTTGTGTTTTTCCTTCCTGTGAAGTCATACCAGTTTGATCTGGTACGAGTTCACGGATCGGAAGTTACGAGTGGTCGTTATAGTGCACTTTCACAGACAACAGGACGGTAAAAACACGAGTTACAGGTTGCCTGGAACGCTACAAAGTTGTAGTTGTGACTTGAAGCTGTAACTTACGGTTTCAAATGCGTGCCTTGAACGCAGCATTAGCGAAAACGGCCGAACCGCTGATATCTGCTTTAAGCTACCATAATAACGTTCATCCTACTGTTACATTCAGTATGTAAAATTCTGAAAAATACAGCCGTTACTATGGCAACAAAAGTGAAGATGATGATAATGGTAGTGGTGGTCATAATAATGATGATGATGATGATGATGATGCAAAGATTGAAATAGAAGAAGTCATGCCAAGTGAGTAATGAAAAGCTTGAAGAAAACATCATTGTAGTTACTGTGCTTTGCCTCAGCATTACCTGTATGTCTTTTTGAGGAAATCTGGCAGCAGAGCACAGTATCTGCTTTTTAGGGGTCAAATGTAAAATTTGTGGTCATATATAACTGAATAAATATTACTTAATGAAAACCTGTAAAATCTGTGTATTTTCACTAATCTGCCTACAACACATTTGGAAGGCTAATCAAAAAACTTAAAAGCCATTTTTCTCAGTTTCACTGTTGGCGTAGTTACTGCGGTCTGGCTTAGTAGGGCAGCATACCTTACCTGTCCGTACACATTCACACAGTCATTCAGAAATCATACAACTTAAACATCATAACAACAACATTACTGCAGGGTCTTTACAATATTTTCAGTTGTGCAGTAGCTTTAATAATGAGCAATGTTTTATTTTTTAGTGTGCACCATATTCCTATTTCGTGGGAACAAATGAAGAGTTTGGTTGCAAAACGCGATAAACGCCATTTTTTGACATTTGCATTTTATTATTGGAAATGACTGTTCAGATGTACCTTAATCTATGTATGAATTTCTGCCATCAATAAAATGTAAGAATTTACATCTTAGGCCTACTACAAAGTGTCTTTTTTCACAAAACGCGATATCCGCCAGACCAGTTTCTGTACAAAGTGCGATATAACCGTTATGGAACGTTCAGGATGCTGCGCGAGCTCAGCATCCCCTGGGAAGAGAGAGTCACTGCCGGTGAAGCGCTCCGAGTTTGCCGACTGATTTAGCAAGATCAAATCAACAAATAATTGGTACGGATATTTTTTTAAAAAAGAAGATTTGATAGGCAAACTAGAAAACGTGAAATTTCATTGTTTACTGTCTGTTTGTTTACTGTCAGACGCTCGCTGTCACCGATCAGCTGACTGAACAGCTGTCTGTCAGTACGAGTCAAAGTTAGCCTAAGCTAACGGACTAACATGGATTTCGATGACGGATTGGAGCCGGTCATTCCAGCTGCTGTTGGGAGAAAGAGGAAGGCAAAAAAAGAAGATCATCAAAGGGAGAAGACCAAACGGGCAAGACATTCCGGAGAGGGAAAACGTCCGGCAATTAATTGTAGTCACCGTGCGGCTGTGAATGGTCTATGTCATGCCGACAAACTGTCGGATGAAGACGTAGCATTCAACTTTACAAAACTCTATAAAAATCAGACAAAGGTGGACCAGGATAAAGCACTCCTTCATCTTTCATCAATCAGCAAATGCAGTAGAGAACGGGTCTCCGCCGATGACAGGCAGAAGCCCAGGGATGTTGCAGTCAAATACAGCCTCTTGTCCAGCACTGCTCCCCACCACAAGATACCTGTCTGCAAGGCAACATTCCTAAGTGTCCTGGGTAAGATTATTTTTATTTTACAATTTTTTTAATTTACAAAATTACTTCTTACATGTAGGCTGAGTATCTATGAAGTCATATCGATTTATGCTGTTGCAAATAATTTGTAGCCTACGACGTAAACGGAGGTTTTAATCACTGAAAACGGCTACATTTGAAAACTCCGGGCAAAGTGGAGATTTGTTAAAAAAACACACACACACACACACACAAAAACTCAGTGCCTGCTAAAAACTGAGTTTTCTCCGTGTAAATGGGGAAAATGGTGTTTAAGGATTGTGATGTGATTAACGTTTTCATAAAGCAGGTGCATAGGCTAAGATGGCTTGTGCACTCTTGGGCAAAAGCCAGGGGTGTAGCCAAAGGGAGAGGGGGGGGGGGGGTCTGTAAGGTCATCCTGACCTTACAGAGGATGAGAGGAAGGCAGAGATTGTATCCTTAATGCTCCACCGACGCAGAGCCCGGGGGTTCTACACCCTGCTGAATGCAGTGGAAGATACAGTCACTGTCTGCTTTGACATGATGCAGAACCTCTGTCTACCCAAGTCTCCCATCGGCCAGACCTACTACTCCAGGCAGCTTTATATGTATGTGTTTGGTGTTGTGGTCCATCATGGAGAGAGGAGCCTGCAGGCACTGAGTGACTGTCATCTCTACGTGTGGCTTGAGAATGAAAATGGAAAAGACAGCAACATGATCGCCTCAGCCCTGGACCACTGCCTGAGAACCAGTCTAGCTGAAGATGTCCAACAGGCTGGCCATTTGAGGCTCTTCAGCGATTCCTGCTACGGACAGAACAAGAATGTCACAATGGTGGGAATGCTGTCCAGTCTGCGAAGCACTATCTTTAAAGATGTCAAGATGGAATGCTTCTTCCCTATCCGTGGCCATAGTTTTCTCCCTGCTGATAGAGTTTTTGGAAGAATTGAGCAGGATATTCGCAAGCAGGACACCATCCTCCTACCAGACGAATACACCAACATCCTGAGGAAGCATGGCTCTGTGTATGTGTACGGGAAGGACTGGGAGAGCTTTGACCACAAAGCTGCAGCCAAGGCTCTCATGCAGTCCACCCGGTCTTACAAGATCAGCGACGCCCGTGTGCTGGAGATTGATGGCAAAGGGTTGGGGATGAGAACCACCTTCAGCGGTCCCACCTACCAGCACACTCTCCTGAAGAGAGGCAATAACTGGGGCCAGTATAAAGCAGACCCCCTGCCCATGATGACCACAGTGAAGGCTGTGAAGAAGAAGGACATCATCAGCCTGCTGAAAGCTATTGGTGCCCCAGAAAACGTCAAGGCCTTCTACAACCATGCTTTGGCTGTCACCAGTGATGTCTTCAGTGAGGAAGAGTAGGCTAAAAAGCACACACTGGCATCTGAAGCCCATGTGACACTCAAGGACGGACGGACGGACGGACACACACACACACGCACACACACACACAAGTATTAGTAGCCTATAGCCTAAGGTGGATATATAGCGTTTTGCAAAAAAAAAAGTTATGTTGTGTATGGTCTGGCCAAAACCAGCTCAGAATCTTACTAATGTGTCTATATGATTATCATTACTGAATCTTTGTATATACTATTCCATTTATTTAAATTAAATTCAAGATGTTTGACAATGTCACTGTTAAGATGATATGTTGCATTTCGCCATGGTTTTTGTTTTATTTATTAAAATTTTGTAGATATAAAATGTAATAAAAAATATCCTGGATTTGAAGAACACTGTGTCCCTGGCCTTTACTGAGCTCAAGTAATAGTTTACTCTACAAAAATTGTGAATGAACTTGATTGTTGATGTCTTAAATAATAATGTCAAATAACCAACATTTCTCAAAATGGATATATCTCGTTTTGCAACGAAACTCTTCAAATTACTATTTCGTGGCCACAACTTTTTTTTTTTTTTTTTTTTGCATGTCATATCTCGGGCTCCGTACAAGTCTGTGTAATGGAAGGGATGATATTTTGTGGCACACACTGCAGGTTACCAAGCCTTTTCTTGTGAACTGTATGCCATCATCATTTGGTGCTTTGAGTTAAGTGACATCAGTAGATTTATGAAGCTGTTTGTGTGTTCAACAACTTGTAACCCAGGTCACAAAGGTCAAAAATACCTGTTGACGTGACGTCATTGTTTTGTTGTGTATCGCGAGATTTCGGTGAGCCAATCAGAGCGTCCGCTCAGCACGTTAAGCAGCAGTAGCGGTAGCAGCAGGTTAGACTGAGAGAGAGCGTGAGTGCGTGTGAGCAGCAGTGGCAGAGCCGACAGATCGCCTGGTAACTTTACTAAACTTTCTCATCTTTATAGTATAATAATCACTAGGTGCAAGGTATACAATGTTCTCTTAACTGTTGTAGATGCATTCCACGGCCGCCGATTCCGGGTCGAGTCAGTGACTGTGTGTTTGTGATCAGCGGAATTGGTGAGTGTTGTTTTGTTTGTTACCTGCTGCTACATGCCAAGCTACTACCTGCTGAGTTGCTATGTGCCTGCTCTGATTGTCGCTCCTGTAACAGGGTACAGTTACTATGCTGTTTCTGTGATGTATAAGTGTGTATGAGTAATGTATGAATAATGTTTAATGTATTTAATGTGTGCTGTAACGGCCGATTAGCGGTAGCTGTTAGCTTAGCCGCTAATGCTAACGTTAGCAAGCGGAAGTGTTCATGCTAACCGGAAGTGATGTATTTTCACTGTGAAACTAATCCCTGTAAAACTTAGTGGTTGTATTAAGTGGATTCGATATTATTTCACTCAATTTATTAATTATTGACACAGCTGTGAGTTTATTTATTTATTGTTTATTTGTTTACTTAAAATGGGCCTTGTGTTCATACAGGCCAGGTTTCTCATCCGTCTTCGATGGCGAGCTAGAGACTGGAAAAGAAGCAAGAGCTGTGTGGCTGCTGGAGCAGCAGACCACCCCTCAACCTCAACTGCACAATTGCACTCGGTGCTTCAATACAAGCATCCCCCCACACACACACCAGCCCAAACCCCTTTTCATCCCCCCTCCTTGGACTACACCTGCACTTCCCTCACACTAACGCCCTCTATATCTCTCTCCCTCTTTGGGGTGGACGTAAGGGGACTTTTGGGTTGGCAGCCACCTGCTGCCAGGGGTTTTCGATTTGTGTGATTTACTATGCGTGTGAGTGTGCATGGCCTGATTGATAACTTGAATTAGACTTAGTCAATTGACAGAATATTATTAAATGTTTGGCCAACTGTATATTTTGTAAATACCTTACCTTCACTTGTGTACAAATACACGTATTGCATTTAACACTGTGGTTGTTGGGTTATTATTCATTTTCTGTACCTCAGAGCAAACTATTCCTCCCGCCTCAACTTCTGGTAGCCTACTAGTCCATACACTTCTATTTAACTTAGCACTTGCTACATAATTTGGCGAGCTAGCCAGGAGGGAGGTTTCTGTTGTACAGAATTTGATGAAAACCATGGAGGTTTTTGAGAAACTGGGAATTAAAATTCCAAATGCAGTGTTAATCAAGGGTGTAACTGAAACAGAAAGAGATGATAAAATAATTGATTTTCTCAAACAGTATGGTTCTATTAACCGGTTGGTAGCAGTAAATGAGCCATCATCTGAATTTGACCATGACTTGATTATTGAGTTCAATTCTGGAGCCGCTGTGGCAGCTTTAGCACCTTTGTTACCGTATACACAAACTCTTGACAATCCAACACACACTTATGAAGTTGTTTCTCTAGCAAGTCTTTATGCTGAAAACATTGGGCATGAAAAAACAAAAGAGTATCTTACCGAGCTGAAGCAATTGGCAAAAGTGAGTGGTACAAACTTCGCTGAGGTCTTAAAGAATATGATGTCTCAGATTGGTGAAGTTGTTGCTGATGTGCAGTCAGCTACAGAAGAAGGAAGTGGGGAAGGACCCCAGGCTGGAGGAACATCAGCCCCACCATCGCTCAAGGAGTCTCCGGGTCATGTGGAGAAGCTACCCAAGGCCAATGAAACAACGGTGAGGGCTAAACAAACCATCCCAGCCTGTGACCTTAACCCTCCCGAAGTCCAGAGGTATGTTGTTGAGCATATTGTGAAGAGTGAGGAAGCTCCCACACACATGCCTGCCTCTCCAAGACTCAGAGTGTTTTCTGGAAAAATCCCCCGACCACCCCATGAGTCTGACTATGACACCTGGCGATCAAATGTTGATCTAATTATGAAAGACCCTGCCATTTCAGATCTCCAACGGTCTCGGAGGATTCTGGACAGTCTTCTTCCACCAGCTGCTGACATGGTAAAGCATTTGAGCTCTGACACTCTGCCTAAAGGTTACCTGCAACAACTTGACTCTGCTTTTGGTACTGTTCAAGATGGTGATGAACTTTATGCTAAGTTTATGGAAACCTTTCAGGATGCGGGGGAGAAGCCCTCAGCTTTCCTCCAACGTCTTCAGGTTGCTTTAAATCTGACTGTGAAGCGAGGGGGTGTTTCTGTGACTGAAGTTAACAGACATCTTTTGAATCAGTTCTGCAGAGGCTGTTGGGATAATTCTCTTATTTCTGATCTTCAGCTGAAGCAGAAGAAAGCTGATCCCCCATCCTTTGCTGAGCTGCTCCTTCTCCTGCGTACAGAAGAGGATCGTGAGGCAGCTAAAACCCTGCGCATGAAGCAGCATCTTGGGGCAAAGCAGAGGGTGTCAGCCCAGGCCCATGCACAAGTCGCTTATGGCGGTGAAGAGCAGAGCCTTTGTGCTGCCTTGACTACCCTTACCCAGCAGCTTACTAAGCAGATGGCGGAGATCCAGCATCAGTTGGCTTCTTTAACTGCTAACTCTCCCCATTCTTCTTCTCCTTCCAAGTCTTATCGTCCAGCACTTGACCGATCGGCTGGAGAGAGAAAACCATCACAGCTTAAGCCAGGTTATTGTTTCCGGTGCGGCGAAGATGGACATATAAAGCCTCAGTGTAACAACGAGCCCAATCCTGCATTAGTTGCTGAGAAGAGGAGGAAGTTCAATGCCAAGAACCCAGTCGGGCAGAAGAGGAACCCGCCTACGCCCAGACCCCATTTAAACTAGAATCAGTTCCTGTTACAGGGCGGACGGGGACTGGCATTGATACAGAATGTCCTACTTCTATGTGCAATCAACACCTTCACCTTGACCCAGCACAGGGGGGGAGGCCAGCTGCTGCATTGCCCAAAGGACTGGTTGGATCCAGGTGCACAGCTGCAGTCAGTATAGCCGGCATTGACTGTAGCTGCCTCCTGGATACCGGCTCCCAAGTCACCACGGTCCCAGTTTCATTTTACAACAAGAATCTGGTTGATCATCCCATCCAACCTCTTGATACTCTTCTTGAAGTTGAGGGTGCAGCGGGGCAGTCCGTTCCCTACCTGGGCTATGTTGAAGTCACTGTCACTTTTCCCAAAGATTTTTTGGGAGTCATCACTGAGGTACCTACCCTTGCACTTGTTGTGCCAGATGTGCACCCTGAAGCCCCATTACCTGTTCTTATAGGAACCAACACTCTTGACGTGCTGTATGTGCAACATCTTGGCAGTGAAGCAGTGAAGCATCAGCCCCAGGAGTACGGCTACAGGGCAGTGCTCAAAACCCTGGAATCACGCCACCTGCAGAACCAGGCTGGACATGTTGGTGTGGTGAGAATGCTCGGCAGGTCGCCCACACTCATCCCAGCAGGCCACAGTGTGTTCTTGGAGGGTTCAGCTCAAGTCCCCCCTCATGCTGCTGACTGTTGGGCCATCGTGGAGCACCCCACCCAGTTTTCCTTACCTGGTGGTCTCTGTGTTAAGAGTTGCTTGGTTTCTCTTCCAGCTCGTGCACCCCACAAAGTCCCTGTGGTGGTGACGAACACAGCAGGGCATGACATTTCCATTCCGCCTCTGTGTGTTCTGGCAGAGCTGGGGAGTTATCACAGCATCCTCTTGCAGCACCAGGTGAAGCCAGCCGCTGAAGTCCAGCCGGTGTCACAGCTGACCTTTAACTTTGGGGACTCACCTTTGTCTCCTGAATGGAAAGAGCGTGTCACTTCAAAGCTTCTTTCTGTACCCGAAGTCTTTTCTCACCATGACTTGGATTTTGGGTGCACCGACAAAGTTAAGCATCGTATAAAGTTGTCTGATGAAACTCCCTTCAAGCAACGTGCACGACCTATTCACCCTCAGGATGTGGATGCGGTTCGGAGACATCTTCGTGAGCTGCTCACAACTGGGGTAATAAGAG
This sequence comes from Decapterus maruadsi, assembly GCA_030347415.2. NCBI lineage: Eukaryota > Metazoa > Chordata > Actinopteri > Carangiformes > Carangidae > Decapterus > Decapterus maruadsi. The sequence continues at coordinate 10,499,915 of CM064885.1, read as the reverse complement.
AGTCTTCATCTCCATTTTCTTCACCCATTGTTGTTGTGAGGAAAAAGAATAATGACATTCGTCTATGTATAGACTATCGGAAGCTTAACTTGCAAACTGTCAAGGACGCTTATGCTTTACCCAACCTGGAGGAAACTTTTTCTGCCTTGACAGGATCCAAATGGTTCACCGTGCTCGATTTGAAGTCCGGATACTACCAGATCGAGATGGATGAAGCTGACAAAGCTAAGACTGCTTTTGTCACACCGTTGGGATTCTGGGAGTTTAATCGTATGCCTCAGGGGATAACGAACGCCCCGAGCACTTTTCAGAGGCTGATGGAGAAATGCATGGGAGGATTGCATCTCAAAGAAGTTCTTGTCTTTTTGGATGATTTGATTGTTTTCTCCAGTACTTTGGAGGAGCATGAGTCTCGGTTAATGAATGTACTTCAACGCTTAAAAGAGTATGGGTTGAAACTGTCGCCTGAAAAGTGCAAGTTTTTTCAAACGTCAGTGCGCTATCTTGGACATGTGGTGTCGGAAAATGGTGTGGAAACGGATCCAGAGAAGGTAGAAGCTTTAAAAACCTGGCCAATTCCGAGAAATCTGAAGGAGTTGAGGTCCTTTTTAGGATTTTCTGGCTATTATCGTCGGTTCATCAGACGATATGCTGACTTGGTTAAGCCCCTCAACGAGCTCACTCGTGGGTACCCTCCATCGAGGAAAGCTGGCGACGACAAAATGTCTAAACTTCAGTATCATGATCCAAAACAGCCTTTCGGAGGTCGATGGACTCCCCAGTGTCAAGCTGCTTTTCAGTCTCTCATTGAGAAGTTGACAACTGCCCCAGTCCTGGGGTTTGCTGATCCAAAGAGCCCTTACATCCTGCATACGGATGCCAGCACTACAGGGCTGGGAGCTGCTCTCTATCAGGAACAGGATGGGAAACTGAGAGCCATCGCCTTCGCCAGTCGAGGTCTGTCACAGAGTGAATCCCGTTATCCAGCTCATAAACTGGAATTCCTTGCCCTTAAGTGGAGTGTGACAGAGAAGTTTCATGATTACCTGTATGGAAGTGAATTTACTGTGGTCACCGACAGCAATCCCCTCACGTACATCCTCACCTCTGCCAGGTTGGATGCAACGAGTTACCGCTGGTTGGCTGCATTGTCAAATTACACCTTCAAACTGCAGTTCCGGGCTGGTAAGCAAAACCCTGATGCTGATGCACTGTCCCGGAGGCCTCATCCCCCTTTGGTGAACGATGCTCATTCGCAGAAGGAGCAAGACCGAATCGACCGTTTTGCTCAGCATCATCTGTCTGATCTGACCAGCACAACTGAAATCCCTTCAGAGGTCGTCGATGCCATCTGTACCAGTCACATGGTCAGAACCCCTTTCCATCTTGGTTCTGATCAGGCAGCAATCACGTTGGTAGAGTCTTTTGCCACCTCTGCTGATGCAATTCCTGACTGCTATGATTCTGAAGGTCACCATGGCTCATCCATCATTCCCCCGTGGTCCCATCTTGACCTCAAGGAGAAGCAGAGGGAGGACACAACCATCCGTGAGGTAATTTTCCAGCTGGAATGTGGAGAGAAAATTCCCCCAACTGTGAGAAAAGAGTTGCCTGACTTACCACTTCTGCTGCGGGAATGGAACAAATTGGAGCTGAGAGATGATGTACTGTACAGACGCCGACAGGATGGGGAACAGGTCACTTACCAACTGGTTTTGCCTTCAGAGCTGCGATCCATGGTCCTGCAGAGCCTGCACAACGACATGGGCCACATGGGAATTGAAAGAACTCTTGATCTCGTTAGAACCCGTTTCTATTGGCCCAGGATGGCAGCTGACGTCGAGCACAAAGTTAAAACATGTGAACGTTGTGTCCGTCGAAAGACCCCTCCTGAAAGAGCTGCCCCACTGGTGAACATCAGAGCTACACGTCCCCTTGAACTCGTATGTATGGACTATCTGAGCCTTGAGCCTGACACCAGCAATACCAAAGACATCTTGGTCTTGACTGATCATTTTACAAAGTTCGCTGTCGCCATTCCAACTGCGAATCAGAAAGCCAGGACCGTTGCCAGATGTTTGTGGGACAATTTTATCGTCTGCTACGGTGTACCGGAACGGCTCCATACAGATCAAGGGCCTGATTTCGAGTCCAAGTTAATTAAAGAGCTCTGTGATGTCATCGGTATTCAAAAGATCAGGACCACGCCCTACCATCCCAGGGGAAACCCCGTTGAACGCTTCAATCGGACGCTACTCAACATGTTGGGGACGTTGGAGACAAAGCAAAAGCAGAAGTGGAGGGAGTATGTTAAACCATTAGTACATGCTTATAACTGCACCCGAAACGAAGTCACCGGTTTCACCCCGTATGAGCTAATGTTTGGCCGAACACCCCGGTTGCCTGTTGATTTGGCTTTTGGTCTACCTGTTGGAAGCAAGCAGCCGCAGTCCCACTCTGAGTATGTTAAGAACTTGAAAGCTCGACTGGAGGAGAGCTACAATCTCGCCTCCCAACACGCTTTGAAGACAGCTGAGAGGAACAAAACCCGGTTCGATCAGAAAGTGACAACATCAGTCTTGGAGGTTGGTGACAGAGTGCTTGTAAGGAATGTGAGGATCCGGGGAAAACAAAAGCTGATGGACAAGTGGGAGTCTGACGTGTATGTGGTCGTAAAAAGGGCAGGTGATCTCCCTGTCTATACAGTGAAGCCAGAAACCCGAGATGGTCCCATCCGCACCTTACATCGGGATCTCCTGCTTCCCTGTGGGTTTCTTCCCCTGTCAGTAGCGGACGAGGATCAGCCATCCACTCCTGTCCGTAGGCCCCGAACCCGTCAGCACCCTCTTGGTGACACCAGTTCTATCAGTGATGAGCAAGAGGAAGAGGATGACTTTGGCTGGATTCCACAACGTTCAGTTCCCTGGTCAGGTGTGGATGCTGACAGCAAAGCAGGAACTTCGTCCTCTGTCCCCCAGCAACAGATCTCTCAATCTTTCCCCTCAATTGAATCTCCCCCTGTCACTGTGGAGGAAATGGATTTCCCTGACTCACCTGGGAGGAATGACTTACCTGGATCTGGACCTGTGGAGAATGTGGATAATGTGGAAATGTTGGATGATGTAAATGGACCTGTGGAGACTAATGTGGAAATGTTGGATGATGTAATTGGACCTGTGGAGACAAATGTGGATGTTGACCTGCCTGGACCTGTGGAGGTAAATCAAGCTGGTGACAGTTTACCTGAAGAAAAATCACCTGTTGAAACAGCTGAAGATCCTGAGGGCCCTGTGGTTGAAGAGCCAGCCGAGGCTACTGCTGATCTTGAGACTGACCCAGTTGAAGTTGCCACTTCACTTAGACGCTCTCAAAGATCCCGAGAACGTCCACATAGATTACAGTATGCTCGGTTAGGTAACCCTTTAATTTCTGTTGCGCAGACTCTTTTTCAAAATCTTTTGTCTGCTTATACTGATGCTTTAAGTTCTTCTCCTTCTCCTGAGATTCATGTAGTTTAACTATTTCACATGTACAGGGTCGTACATGGGTTTAGGGGGGGAGGATGTAACCCAGGTCACAAAGGTCAAAAATACCTGTTGACGTGACGTCATTGTTTTGTTGTGTATCGCGAGATTTCGGTGAGCCAATCAGAGCGTCCGCTCAGCACGTTAAGCAGCAGTAGCGGTAGCAGCAGGTTAGACTGAGAGAGAGCGTGAGTGCGTGTGAGCAGCAGTGGCAGAGCCGACAGATCGCCTGGTAACTTTACTAAACTTTCTCATCTTTATAGTATAATAATCACTAGGTGCAAGGTATACAATGTTCTCTTAACTGTTGTAGATGCATTCCACGGCCGCCGATTCCGGGTCGAGTCAGTGACTGTGTGTTTGTGATCAGCGGAATTGGTGAGTGTTGTTTTGTTTGTTACCTGCTGCTACATGCCAAGCTACTACCTGCTGAGTTGCTATGTGCCTGCTCTGATTGTCGCTCCTGTAACAGGGTACAGTTACTATGCTGTTTCTGTGATGTATATGTGTGTATGAGTAATGTATGAATAATGTTTAATGTATTTAATGTGTGCTGTAACGGCCGATTAGCGGTAGCTGTTAGCTTAGCCGCTAATGCTAACGTTAGCAAGCGGAAGTGTTCATGTTAACCGGAAGTGATGTATTTTCACTGTGAAACTAATCCCTGTAAAACTTAGTGGTTGTATTAAGTGGATTCGATATTATTTCACTCAATTTATTAATTATTGACACAGCTGTGAGTTTATTTATTTATTGTTTATTTGTTTACTTAAAATGGGCCTTGTGTTCATACAGGCCAGGTTTCTCATCCGTCTTCGATGGCGAGCTAGAGACTGGAAAAGAAGCAAGAGCTGTGTGGCTGCTGGAGCAGCAGACCACCCCTCAACCTCAACTGCACAATTGCACTCGGTGCTTCAATACAAGCATCCCCCCACACACACACCAGCCCAAACCCCTTTTCATCCCCCCTCCTTGGACTACACCTGCACTTCCCTCACACTAACGCCCTCTATATCTCTCTCCCTCTTTGGGGTGGACGTAAGGGGACTTTTGGGTTGGCAGCCACCTGCTGCCAGGGGTTTTCGATTTGTGTGATTTACTATGCGTGTGAGTGTGCATGGCCTGATTGATAACTTGAATTAGACTTAGTCAATTGACAGAATATTATTAAATGTTTGGCCAACTGTATATTTTGTAAATACCTTACCTTCACTTGTGTACAAATACACGTATTGCATTTAACACTGTGGTTGTTGGGTTATTATTCATTTTCTGTACCTCAGAGCAAACTATTCCTCCCGCCTCAACTTCTGGTAGCCTACTAGTCCATACACTTCTATTTAACTTAGCACTTGCTACAAACTTGCTTAAAGAAGCTACGTTTTTGCCTTGAAACTCATAGTCCAGAGGCTAACCAAAGGACCAAACCTTCTTATCAAATCAGGATAGTGCTCTAAAAAGTGGTGTTTAGTAATCAATTTTTGATCTGGAAAACTTTCGAACAGCCTGTGACGATGTTCTGATATCAGTGTGTCTAGGTAGCAAATACTTTCTTCAGTATGAATGGGGGCTACTAAAAGCTCAGTTGTATCTTTCAAAATCACGAGAACCTGCCATGCTGGATCATTCAGTGGTATAGTTGCATACATAATGGTTGATAAAAATCTTAACAATGTCCACCAATACGGCAAAATTTGCTGGGATAGGTTTGGGGTGATCTGTTTTATCAGTAATGCATAGGTGAGTAGGCCTACTACAATGCTTCCAAACTTCTTCTCTGGGACGGCCAGCCTGTGCATCCCACAAGCTGCGGGTCGCCTCCCCTCGAGAACAGTACACGCCGGCAATGAGAAGAAGCCCCAGGAAGGCCACCAACTCGAGAAGGGTCTGGCTGCGGACAGGGGCGTTCCCGTCATGACACGGGAACGCCTATGGGCGTTCCTGGCTGGTAGCCTTTCATGTGACGTACTTCCGGTTGAAGTAGCATTCTAGCGAGCGGCTAGCTGCTGCTAAACTCTGTAAATATATAACTTTAGCAACATTTGAAACATTTTCAGGCGAGAAAGTGGTCGTTTAGATCCCCACTGTGTTGAAAATCTGACAAAATACCCGCTGTTTACAAATTTGTTCCGACGAAGTCGGCGTTCTCTGGCGCTAGTAAAACTAGCCGTAGTGAGCAACGCACTTCCGGTTAGTATTACAAAATAAAATACCCATTGCCTTTTATCGCTTAGGTGCTTTTACTTTGTAAACAGGAAATGAACCTACCCTCGTTGTAGCTAGCTTGGAGCTGCCGTTTTGACTGCTCTCTCGTCCCGTTAATGGCATTTAATCGTTCAATATGCCACCGGAGAGTCTTGCCAGCTCTGAGACAGGCCTGGCTCGTTTTAAAGTATTTATTTATTGATGTAAATGTGGTGTTTTCTGTGCGTAGACTGACCCCAAGGCAGCACTGCTACTGTCCAACCATGGTTTTTTATTCAAACAACTTCTGCTACTGCCACAGTTGTTAGATTTCATCAAAGAGACCAACATTTATTCCCTAAAAGAAGTTTAAGCAGCCGGTGGTAAACCTCTAAAAGCCATCGGGTAAGTTAATTAGCAGTCGTTTTCTCCCCGGGGTGACGATTGCAGGCTGGCCGGCGGAGCACGTCTAGGAGCCGGGCTGCTGCCTCTGTGATGCCGTGGTCACTGCTCGGACCTGCATGGAGCTTCGCTTCGAGGTTAACTTCTAAACAGCCGTCGTTTGGATAAAATAAATATTGGATAAATATGAGCTGTGACCGGGACATCACAGAGGCAGCAACCCCGTCTCCTGACGTGCTCGACCGGCCAGACTACTCCGTCACCTCGCGGGGAGACTGTTAATGAACTTATCCGTAGGTTTTTAGAGGTAAACCACCGGCTGGTTTAACTCTTTTTAGGAGATAAATGCTGGTTTCATTGATGAAATTGCAATGAAGTTGCATTAGTTTATTTGAATGAAAAGTGAAGCTTCATGTGTGCAGCGTTATGGACACAGCAGCCCTGTCTGGAGGCTCTGCAGCCTAACGTGTGTACAGAAATCACCACTTTTACATCAATAAATGCATGTTATACAAGGAACCGATAAGTCTGCTTTGTTTCCCCCTTTTTGAAGTTATATAACATGGCAGCATTTTTAATTTGTAAATTTTATGACCTAGGCCTACATATTTCCCAGTAGTTTCGCTTCCGGTTGGAAACATGAAATACACGTAACAGTTAAACACTGTATTTATCATGTACACAGGGATACTGAATAACCGGGTTTCTCTAAGTTCGTTAACGTAATGGATTTATTCGGTAGCGGCTAGTCAGCCGCTCGGTTAAAAAACAAAACAAAAAACGCCTCTGTTCCTGTTTTCTGAGTATCAAGATCATAGATATAGATATGATCAAGATCCATTCCACTACAACGAACCCTCAATTTACATTACAACGGAAGATTAAATTCAAATTAACGTTCTTTATCTTGCTTAGCTTACTAATGGTAGCTCTACGCTACCTGTCGTATAAACTGACTAGCGGATGTGGCTATGTTAACCCAGCTATTAACCCCCGGATGTTGACAAGCGCGGGTAGACGAAGAAGAAGGGGAGAGGGGGGGGGCGTTCCTGGCTGCGAAGGGGGCGTTCCTGGGGACGACAGTAACGCCCATTTGTGTCCGCAGCCGGACGATATTGACCAACTCCAGCATGTTGAAATCCTTCCAGCCTCTGTACCCCAGGTTACAATGCTTCTTCAGGTTTGTCGTTTGTTGAATCTCAGGACAAGCTGCAGGATGTCCGTCACAAAAAGGGGTTTTCTGAGATCTGTCTGGTTGCAAATACTTCGAAGCTGCAAACATGTCTAACTTCACATCATTGTCACCTTTAGCTGTGCTGGATCTGTCGTACATCATGACCACAAATTCCTCCAAGGTCTTCATCATCAACTACTGATGGGTACTGGCTGACTTTGCTGTAGGCACCGGAAACCTCATCACAAAAATCCCAGGTTTGCCAAGCAGACTTCTTCCCTTTGCCACGGAATGCTGAAACGACATCACAGCCAGTGAAGACATGGAAGAAGAGCATACCTTTGCTGTTTTCTGTATGTTTGAAAATAAAAATATATGACTTACACCTAGCCTGATCATTCAGCCAGTATCATTTAAGTCCTGTGCAAATCTGTACACCAGGTAAGTCCATGAACAAGTCATGTACCCTAGGCTCAGCTCTCCTGCGCTGGCAAAACCTGTCCATCCAGGCGCGGCTGTATAATTTAAACAATTAGGAGACAAAATTAGGACAAGCTCTTATCATGAAGTCCAAAAAATGTGTACCTCACCCACTTCATTGTCTTGATATTGTTACTGGTCCTGTGGTTCCACAAATGTCATGGAGTGGAAGCATCACATTTTTTAAATTTATTTTAGTGTCTTGACAGTTTGCCTTCAAAGACCCATGATAAAACAATTGGCCAGTCCATAGTGGCCAGCACATTAATTTTAATTGGTGGTATCATATCATATGGTTTCTCTCTGCAAGTTCTCTCTCCTTCCTTGACACACACACCAGCTTCCGCGTAGAAAGGACAACTGACCTGAAGTTCTAATCCTCATCAATCAGATGGCAGGTCACAGTAAAGTAGGATATTATGCTAACAGAGGTCCAGCAGTAAGCTCTAATGGCGACGTACGGGGTGGCCTGCAGCTCTAACTTGACTTCGTCGCGTCAGTCCTCATACAGCTTCCCGACACAGCTTGAAATCGTCTTCCGACAGGGCATCTTGAATCTGTGCTCCAGGTAGACTAGCAACTCACTAAACCCTGCATCTTCTACAATGGATAGCGGCTGCATGTCAAGTGCAATCATTCCGGCGATCAGGTCCGATAATTATCGGCCCAATATCAGAAAATTATGATGTCATTCTCATAATTTTGATATCATGACTTATCGGGCCCGATAACATATGTGACGCGCTCTATCAAAATGAGTCGGATGTCGCAACGTTCTATTTTTAGATAATCAGCTGATAGAAAATCTTCTTCTTTTTTTACCCTCATTTCAAAGCTATGACATTCAAAAACAATCTCCCAAAGTTTCACAGTCCAGATAATTGAGAAAAGGCATGTAAATGATGATTAAAGTTGACTTGCTACTTAAACCCTCTGAAAATGAGTGTAGCATCGGTGCAAAACATGAAATATCTTCTGAACCGTTCATGATAGAGACGAGCTGTAAACTGCATCTGAATCGCCCGCATTCTCCGCTTTCCGACGGTCATTGAATGGTGCCTCTATGATAAGCAGGGACGGCTACAGAAACAGATGCTAAACCGAGCGTCGATGCTAAACAGAACGTAGCAACGATGCTAAATCGAACGTAGCTTAAATGCTAAACCGAACGTCGCGGTCAACACAACGCTTGCACATATTTTACAAAACATCAACAAAACATCACAACTTCTGAACCGTTTAAGATAGCGACTAGCTGTAAACAGTATCTGAATTGTGAGATTCTCTGCTTTCCGAGGGTCATTGAATGGTGCATCGATGACAATAAGGGACCGTATATGGTGCGTGTAATCACGTGGTACAGGAACAGACGCCAGAGTCACAGGCAAAAACTTTGAATGGAATTTTCTCAGGTTTTAGAACAGAATAAGAGAGGAGGAGATCGTAATTCAAATGGCCATATCTCGAAAACTATAAAATGTATTACTTTGACTAGGGTATCATTTTAAAGCTTATTTTCTAATCTTTCAATTGATACCAAAATCCCGACTTTGAAATTTGGATCAATGTGACTCATTTTGATGTAACACGTCACATATTGTATACAAATTCGGTGGTGGTTGAATGCAGACTTTAAACTACACAGGGCGGTGTTGCATTCTCAGGAGCTGCCCGGCTCACACACAGCTGCAGCGACTCACCAGGCTTTTGAAGCTATGCTACAGTGGTGGAATATTAAGAAGCAGATGGTGCACAACGTCTTACGAGACAATGCACGTAATATGACAAAGGCAATGAATGAATGTGGTGTCGCTAGCCTGGGCTGCATGGCCCACTCTTTACAACTTGCCGTGAACGAGGCTGTGTTAAGTCAAAGAGCGGTGTCTGACTGCATTGCCACTGGGCGCAAGATTGTTGGACATTTCAGTCACTCACAAGTGGCGTCCACTGCCCTGAGGGAGTTACAAGGATGGCTGCAAGTGCCACAAACACAACTCCAACAAGACATAAATACACGTTGGAACAGTACATTTTATATGCTTAAGAGTCTAGTGGCGTTGAACACAAATTGCCTGCAACACTCGGGAACTGCCCATTGGTCCGACCTCCCAATGGTCCGACCTCCCGTTACACCGACAAAATACCCATTGGTCCGACCTCCCATTGTTTCGACCTCCCGTTATTCCGACAAAATCAACCACAAGTCGGACCAATAGGAGGTCGAACCAATGGGTGGTCCCGTTAGTCCGAACTGTCATCACTACTTTCTGACAAGCTCTTCCATTCATACGAGCATGCAGCTTTCTCTCTCTCTCCCCACACGCGCGGCCCGGGGAGCATACGTCAGTCCGACTGCCCCAAAGTCCGACAGCTCATTTCTCCAACTACTCATTCTACAGCATTAGGGGCCGTGTCCACAGGACGCGTTTTTAGCGCTCTGGGCGTCAACTTTTCATTCAAACCCTATTGAGTCCGGCGCTCACAGCGCTCAGCGCCCTCGGCGGTAAAACGCCCTCGGCGCTTGCTTTTTTTTGTCGCGGTGCTCAGAGCGCTTCGAGTTGAAATCTGCTCAACTTTTAGAACAGCGCCGCGCTCGTTGTCACTTCTCCCTGCACTGACTAAAGACCGACAGCAACACAACCGGGGACGTGGCTCGGTTTATATCATGACCCACACTTGTATTGAAGGCAGGCCGACCTCAGGGTCTCAGTCAAAAGCTGACGCTGTGTATTTCTGAGCCTCGTTGTAGTGTTTACATAAACAAGGCAGTGTCGGAGGACTCGTTTTGTAACCTAGCAACAGCGGCATTCTACGAGGGAGAGAGAGAGAGCGCTAAGCGCTGGGAAAGCAGCGCTGTGAGCGCTGTCAGCGCTGAAAACGCGTCTGGTGGACACAGCCCCTTAAGGTTAGGTTTAGGGTAAGGAAAAGGGTTAGGGCTACTTAAGTCGGAGAAATGGGAGGTCGGACTAATGGACGCAAAAATAAAGAAATGTATGGTCGGACAAATGGGTAGTCGGACAGACGTATGGTCGGAGAGGTGGGTAGTCGGACAGACGCCACGCGCCCGCGCGGCCCAGAATCTCCTCATATGATGACCTGCTGCAGCCGCCACGCCAGCTGCAGTGGACTGAAAGAGAGCGTAAATTTGGCTTTGGTTTGGTTCAGGCAATAAAGAAAGGGGTTGGTTAAGTTTAGTAAAAACGCCAGGTAGAGGCTAGACAGGCCAGAAGCAGAATGAGCGTTATATGTCATGAAGTGCTTGTTTTGCAGTTAATTATGCACATGATCCGCGCAGCAGTGCGTAAAAGTCGTGCGTAATGACAGCTCCTCGTTGGTGTAAACTGCACCTCTTCTTCCACGTGTGTCTTATTGACAGACAGGTGGAGCCTATATGAATAATTATATATGCATGGTGAATGTTGGGAATGGAGAGTTGGACTAATACTAGTCCAGTTCGAACTAATGAGGACCTCCCATTAGTTCGAACTCTCATTACTCCGATTGTCGGACTAATGGGTGGTCGGACCAATGGGAGGTCGGACTAATGGGTGGTCGGACCAACGCCATGGACCCCAACACTCAGCGCCCACCAATGGAACCTTTTCGAAAACATACTGACCATCCTCGGTCCGTGTGAACAGCTGACCAGAAACATCAGCAAGGCTACAGCCACAGCTGCAGACGTGATTCCCTCCATCCATTCACTGACGCGCCTGCTTAAGCAAAGTGTTCCGACAGATCAGGGAGTGAAAACATCAAAGGAAACCATGTTAAACGCAGTGCAGTCATGTTTTGGTCACATCGAGGAAGAGCCCCTGTACTACTTGGCGACAATACTGGACCCGAGGTACAAGGACCGCTACTTCAAACTGTTTTATTTATAGTACTGATGTCATGATAGGCCTATATCTTCAATCCACTTTTGCTAATTAGTCTTTCTTATCTCCAGGAATGTTGGCCTTTGGAAGCAGAAAGTTATCGGTTATCGGTATCGTTTTGTTTGTTTTTTTAAGTTATTGTGCATCCCTAATTTGTTCTACAATACAATTTGAAGTTGTATTGTGAGTTGTATTGGAATTGAGTTTACGATAAATGGCAGCGTTGTTGAGCTGTCTCTGTATTTCCCCAATGATTTCCGGTCCATAACAACTACCGCCCCTCCTTTATCCACACTCTGAATGACCACAGATTTGTCCTTTTTAAAGAGTCTAATTCCACCCTTTCTTCTGTTGTGAGGTTATGAGCCACCTTGTACTCTCTCTTTTTATTGAGCAGAAGTGAAACATCCTTCTCAACCAATCTACAGTAGAGAAGCATTTCTCTTTGATGGAGGGATGAAGGCGCTTTTACCTCTGAGGGGAGTTCTTATTGTGGTCGAGGGTCTTGGATTTTCACCAGGTCCAAGTGATGACAATGTGGCTCGATCTCAAGGAGTCTCAGTACCTTCAATGACATTAACAGAGGAGTGGAAAGGAAAGGACTGGTGACATTGGCACTAAAAAACTCTCTGAGTCGCAATGTTCTGAAAAAATTATGAAAATCCACCACAGTGTCATATACACAGTGGTGGAATATACACAGTGTACTGTAATACCCTAAAACCATCATGTATGTCTTTACTGTCCCCCTGCCTGCTTTTGATAGTCGTTATAAAAATGTGATCTCGTTGCCATGTAGATGGTCAGATTGTACAAGTGACTTTGCATCAATGTAGAACACAATCAGACTGATCAATGTTCTTAAAGCAAGTCTACACACAGAACACATTAAATGTGGCCTTTTGCTCTGTCTCGTCTCCTCCACCGAGGCCCTCAGGATCAAACCATTCATTTTCATTCATCAAGGATTAACTCAGAGGTTCAAAGATTGTTGTCTGTTCTATTCTCCCTCCCACTGTTTTCTGAGAGCGCTGGAGATGAACAGAGTTAAATAATTAAAGTTGTTTCTTTCTACATTTTGTTGTTTATGGCAGACATACAGTCAGTGACAGGAAGAAAACATAATTCATATTTTAGTGATTACAACAACAAGTTGGCCTAACATGTTATTCATCCTTAACATGAGACTGTTTTATCCAATAGAAACTCCTCGATTGGCCCTTTAAATTCATCTGTACAGAACACATTTGATAAATGTGGCCTTTCTGGTCTTCTCCACTCAGGATCTGAAACCATTCATCCGTAAAAATCCACTCAGGATTTCAACTTATTGGTCTGTTCTATTTTCCCACTGTTTTGACAAGCTGGAGATGAACAGAGTTAAATAATTAAAGTTGTTTCTTTCTACATTTTGTTGTTTATGGCAGACATACAGTCAGTGACAGGAAGAAAACATAATTCATATTTTAGTGATTACAACACACAGCTGTTGGCCTAACATGTTATTTCAGTAAACACTATGCTGGGGTCACCTCCAGCTGTGACTCAGATTATTGGTAATTATTTATTCATCTGTAGTAGATAATGGATTATCTGATGTTTCTGGTGTTTACAAACACTCTGCTAACATCTGAAAGTAGGGGTGCTATGGTAAAAAATATCACGATTTCAACTTTTTACAAGGACTTTTAAAACCTATTTTGACTGTTTTACAAGTGGACAGTGCATCTCAACTATTTCAATATGTAATACGTTTTTTTTTTTTGAAAGAGTTTTCAAAGAAAGTAAAAACCATTTAGGCCAAAGAACCTTTCCGAACAGATTTTAATTTTGCATATTTGTGCCAAGTACAATGAACATAATTAGAACATGCTTAGTACTTGGTCTCAAACTGGTTTGCTAACCTCATAAATTATCATTTGATTTAACAGGTCAGAGAAAAAAATAAGCCCAATGTACTAAAAAAAATCAAAATCAAATCAAATAATAAATAAAATAATCTGCAAACAATAACCCAATAACACAAAATAATATTGTTAATGAATCCACTTTGCTGTTTTTTGAGCTGAGCCATTTTGGGCCTTTTATACTGAGAGGAGGCTGCAATTCACAAAAATAAAAACTAATCACACGTCTAAAGTCCCACAGCCACTGCTCAAGATTCTCATTTTCCACTCTTATTATAGTAAATGGGCATGCATACCCACATAACAGTGGGTAGGCCTAATCAGCAAGGACTAAAGGTATAACTAAAATTGATCAATTTATATCTAGACTAACAAATAATCTGAGTGACCCACACAGGGGCTGACATGGATCACCTGGTAGAAGCACGACATGGCCTCTTTGATTCCTCCATTTCCACATCCAAGCAGTCAGCAGTGTATCTTGACATTTGAGCAGTGTTTCTGTTTGCCAGCAGTGAGGGCTGCTTACACTGTGAGTAGGGGAATTGGTGCACTGACCCGTCTCTGGTTTGCTACATTGTCTAACAACATGGGCCGGTGGCATCTCATGGTACCGGCTTCACTGGTCTGCTTGTCATTATTCTAAACATGAAAGTGGTGCTATTTCCCTGGATGGAGTGTGGACTGTGTGTGTCGGTGGCAGCCTCATGCTCACAGTCACAGAATCCAACTAGCAGCTGATGATTTCAGGAAAAGTAAACAGGGAAAAGGTAGATAGGCCTCGTGTTGGAGTGTGGGATATGAGGGCTGAATTTGCTACCGGTGAACACAGTGTCAGAAAATCTTGAGTTGTACACAATTAGTTTTGTTCACCTGTTTGGGCTGCCGTTTTTATATTGTAGACTTCTCAACAGCAACAACAGCACAAAATCTCCATCTCCATATACCAAGATAAAATAGAACAACAACACTAGACAACAATACAAACAGTCAGGGAAGGGGGGAGCGTGCAGGGGGCCTAGTTACAATTCTACATCTATTAACATCACAGGCTGGGACAATACAGTAATAGGCCTACCTCAAAAGCATAGCATTTCATTTTACACCTAACAGACCTTCACCAGTACATCTATCTGTACACAACCTGGTGTGAATTCAAAAGTGTCCTGGCTTTAGTCCACGGCCCCACATGTTACTTTCAGTCACAGATACAGACTCTGCAATACAGCTGTACAACTCCTCACTCTGATTCATTCCTTCACCATAAGCATCCTGGACCCAGCACTTTTAACTTTTATTATTTTTATTTTGTGTTTTCATCTATTATATGTTTTTATGTCTTATGTTTTTTAAGTATATATCTATACACAAAAGAGACTTTACAAAAAAATGTTCTGTTTGGGCAGCAGTGTTGGGCAGTAACACTTTATTTAGTAACATGTGAAAGCATGTTTTATACAATCCATGAGCTGTTCTATAATACAACAAAAAATGCTTCTTGTGTTGTCGTTAAATTGGATATGAAATTTTGAATGGGAAATGGCATGGCAGCTTCTCCTGCTATCTAAAGTTTTTCTCCTTTTTTGAGATTTCCTTGTGTTTTAATACAACAAAAAAATAAAAATTTTGAATGGGAAATGGCATGGCAGCTTCTCCTGCTATCTAAAGTTTAATTTCCTTGTGTTTTTGAACAAGAATAAATAAAAAATAAACCAGCTTTAACTATAAATCTCTGTTTTTTATTCTTAAATAGCGAGCTATATTATCTGAACCCATTGTCCCCTTCTCATGCCCGAGCAGTGGAGAGCCGGGTAAAGACACGCAGCGGTGTGTGGTACAACAGAAGCATCTCTTGGCTCTCCTTTCATGAAAGCTCTTGATCCGCTTTTCAGCAGTGGGCTGTTTTTGCTTTAGACAGCTGCTCTATTTTAGCAACAACAGACAAAGTGTTGGAAACGCAGCCAAAACGTCCCCAGCTGTCACCTCTCTGTGATGGCCTTTCTTCCTGTTCCCATGTGGTTAACAGAAAGCTGACACATGTTCGTCTCGCCACTGTTGTGTCTTTTCTTTCCTCGTCCTTCTCCAGTCTTGCCCTCGTCTCCTGTCCTCTCCTTGCCCTTTTCTTCAACTGCACCTGTCTTAGCTTTTCATCCTCTCTTTACTTTGTTGCTCCAAGGTTTTGATTTCATTTTGATTTGATCTGAGTTTATTTCAAACTAAATATTTATCATGACAAAACAATTAACAACGGAACAATGATTGAAAAGGAGTAGGTAGAAGTACACACTGGTGTGGTCCTAACCCTAATTCTCTTGTCCTCTATTGAAAATATTCACCTTAAAGCAGAAGTAAGTGATATATTTGTGTTAATATAAGTCTTAAATAGTTATATCTCCACACCCTCAGGTTCCATCACCTGTACTATTATTTGATTTTTGGAATAAACTGCCTTTTTGGACCCTGTCTGTCTGTCATTTGCTCCTGCAAGACTGAGCAACAGTATCAGTCAACAGAAAACATTTTTTTCGTATCCTTATTAACATTTTTATCCAATTATTGTGATTTATTCAACGTGTTAGCATATGCGTCTAAAATAGAATGCAGTATGGAGATGCAGACTGTAATATAACTATGTTCTTGCTCTGTTGCTTTTTGTTAACACTGTGAACTGGGGTGGATGAGACTTAAATATAAGTTATATGTGACCCGATCCAGCAAAATGAGTCACAGTGACCCAAATGTCAAAGTTGAGATTTTGGTATCAATGGAAAGATTAGAAAATAAGCTTTAAAATGATACCCTAGTCAAAGTAATACATTTTATAGTTTTCGAGATATTGCTTTGAATTAGTCTCTCCTCTCTTATTCTGTTCTAAAACCTGGAAAATTCCATTCAAAGTTTACCTGTGACTCTGGCGTCTGTTCCTGACTTGATTAGCTGTAATTTACAAAAGCCTGCCTGGTCATCGATGCACCATTCAATGACCCTCGGAAAGCAGAGAATCTCATAATTCTGATGCTTTTACTTCTTCTTTAAAGGGATAGTAATAATAGTAATAATTTTTTACTTTCACCTCTCATACCCTGCCATGTTCCCTTCACCAGCTCCACACCCTCAGGTTCCACTCCTGTCTTGATTTTCTGTAATAAACTGCCTTTTTGTGACCCTGAGCCCTCAGTGTTTGTGCATTTAGGTCCTGGAAACAAGACCGTCGGAGCAGAATCAGTCATCAGTTTAAGCAGTCTCTATCAAAATGGATCCAAGATAATTCATTTTTGCTTTGCAACGCTTTTTTCAACTTTCTTTTAACATTTTATTATTATTATCTAGGATTAAACTTATTTTTAATTATTATTATTATTAAAAAGAAAAAAAATATTTTTATTGATTTTCCATGTTTACAGCTGATTATCTAAAAATAGAACTGGGGTGGATGAGACTTAAATATAAGTTATGAGGCAAATATTTTGCTTCAAGGTATTTAAATAACTAGAGAATGATAACATTTAGAGAATGACAATGACACATTGTTGCACATGTGATTACACTTTATATGGGGAATCGTCTGCCTGTGTGATGATGGGGGAAATGACCAGTGTTTTATAATGTTGTTGCACTGAGTAAACTGGTTGTGAACCGCTTTCTTTTCAGCTCAAGGGAAAACAAAGTCTCCTCCTGATGTGACAGTTAAACTGTCATACACTGTTACACTGTCATGTTGGCAGATCAAACAGGACAACTCACTTGAGCTTTTCACATAGTTGGAAGAATAGAGATTTAAAAATTACATACAATGACCCTTATATATAATAAGCCTAATCCTAATATTCATTTCATGAATTCACCTCTTACCCAATTGGTGCTGGAGACAGCCAGAGTTGTCCATCAGCGTTCCTGTTGACACAACATCTCACTAATACCTTGATAGGAGCCAAGGAGAGACTGATCAGATTTCGGTTGCCAAAGGTCAATGATCATAATGACCAATGTGACCTCACAAAACACTTCTGGAATGCACTGATAACGCAGTCTGTTCACATTGGGCACATACAGCCGCCGGGACTGAATGATGCACACAGAACACTTTCTTTGTCATATAATTATGACAAATGTAACAACATTTTTTTTATTACTGTCATATTTCAGATGACTGATTAAAAAAAAGGGATGTGAAAACAACAAAGGCATCATTTCTTCTTTATATGCACACTACTATTGAGGCAACCAGTGTGTGCTTGTGTATCTAACAGTGGACCTCGTCGCTGTTAGCATGATAAACGCCCTGATGGACATGCTTTAAATCGTGTTAAAATCATGTCAAAAAAACATCTGGTGATTTTTTTTTTCAACTTTAGCCAAGAGGGGACCTGAAGGTGTGTGTGTGAGTGTGTGTTAAAGTCCATGTTCAGCAGTGCCCCTGCAGGCTGGAGCAGGGACTCATTCACACACATCAGTTTTTACACTCCTCCATAGTGTGAATGACTTGCAGCCCCAGGCAGCCTTTCAGACTGTAGAGAGGCTGTCAAACTGGCTACTTAGTGAACAAACTAGTACCTTGATCAAAAAAAAAAAAAGTTATTTTTTGTGACAAAATATCAAGGCTCAGTTTTAATGGATGTCTTTAGTTCTACACTCAAAACTGTTTTATGTATTTTAGAATCAGAATAAAATGAGAAATAATGGTCAGCATTAGGATCTCTTTTTGTTCTTAATTATTGAACAAAGAACAAATTTATCATACTATTGTTGTTTGAGTAGTTTTTTAAGCACAGGGGTTCAATCAATTTTACAAAAAAAAAAAGTGTTCTCAATCTGTATGTATAGGAATTATTTGAAAAAAGGTCCATACTTGGTTTATATGGACTGACAGGGGTCCACTGTTGGCTGGTACATAAGACACAAGTTCCCACTGAGATAGCACGGCACGACATACACACTCCAGCATGTGTGGATAACAAAGAAGTAAGCAAAATGTATGACTAAAGAAAATAATTATAATCTAAATACTAATCCTAATTCTAATGACACTTTCACTGGTACCAGTACCATTAATGTCAACGATAACTTTACTGGCTCCGTCAACTACAGTGCTTCTCCACGGATATAACATACAGTCAGACAAGGTTTTCTGTCTGCATCTTAAGGTCAAGACGGCTGAACAGTTACATATTGTATTGACAGAGCTAATCAGACTGACACTCACATTGTAGAGAACTGAGGTGTACATACACACTATGAAATCTCCAAAATAAATACAAATTTAATATTAAAAAAAAACAAAAACTGATCAGTGGAAACAAATGACTGGCCTTTCCTGTCAGTTAAATACTAAGATTGTTATATCAGTTATATCAGTTCAGCTGCAGTGTTCAGCTACTATGGTTAATGAATTTGATTGATTTTAAACAACAAAACAGTGTCTATTAGCAGCATGTCTGACCCTAAAAAACAAAATCATAGAACACAAACTGAACTGCTGTCACTGAGCTCATCACTTCTACAGACAGAGCTGTCATTCTGAACTTAAGCTGCGGTTCTTCAGGGATGCAGAAGGTTGTGTTGAGTGCATTCAGTCGCAAATGACAAGATCTCACTGTTGAAAGCGGAATAAAAAGGAAAAGATGGGGATTGAATGTTTAGCACCAGGAAAAAAAAAAGCTACAAAACGTACATGCTCTGGTTTCTACATCACACAGAGATACACAATAGAGAAGGAGCTCACCACACATGTAAGTAATCCTGTATTTTATCTGACTCTGGTCTCATTTTTGCACTGCCTTGCATGGTAATTTGATGATTTTATCCATGTTGTCAGAGCGGCACCACTTCACAGGGTCAAGTGTCGGTATGAATTTTTTAAATATCCTTTTTACTGTTCAGTCAAAACATGCAATCAGGCTGCAGAATGCCAAACAGCAGCACTACAGCTGAAGCTCATTTGGGACGAGTGTCAGGCGAGTTAAACACTCATCTGATATCAAACTGAATATTTAATCAACCCGTCTCCTCGCTGAAATGATGAATAGCAGATGCACCTTCTTTCTCGCTTTCATATCAACCCCCCCTGCTCCTCTTTCATCATCTTCCGGTGGGATTTTGTGTGTTTCCAAACTTTTGTTCCCTCTCCTTACTTAAAGCACCTGGAACAACATCAAAAGCTCAGCCTCTCCTGTCAATGAACTTGAATGTTTCCTTTTGCATTTCCTGCTGTGCTCTAGTCTTCTTGAAACATACTGTACTGAACTGGTTGTGCTTCAGAAAACCAGATGTAAAGTGAGAGCTGATTTCAAGTGGTGACAATAAAAAATAATAATCACAATTGATATCTACATCACACATCTACGCACGCATACAGTGGAAAATATTCCCACAGAATACAAAACATGATTTTCCTAACAAATTCATTCAAGAATGTGTTGCAAAAATATGTACACCTCAATGAAAAAACTAAAACTTTAGACTACATAATTCTACGTAACAGTAATTCAACCACAGGTGCGACTGATTATTCATTAACGAGGTGTCAACAGACAGTTGTCACTTGAAAATGAATGAAATGGTTTTCCTTGTTGTTAGCAGTAGCACCACATTGAAAAGAAATATAACAAAGCTTCTTTTTTTTACACAAGAAAGGACAGGGCTACACGAAGATCAGCAAAGTTTTACTCATCAGTCAGAATACTGTCGCAAAAGTGATATAAAAATTAAATAAAATAAAGTAAATTTGCAAACTCGTAAGTATCACTGAGCTAATATATTAGTATGTATTAGTGTAGTTACGGTGGCAGGTACCGTCGGCCGTCGCGCCTCTTTTTCTTCTTTCACAAAATGAAATGATTACCTGATGAAGGGCTGAGGCAGCCCGAAACGTTGTAATAAATATCTGGAGCATAATACGAGGTTGTGCGGGCTTTTTCTTCCCTTAACACCAGAATTTCCCATTACACCATGTCCTGGAATTCATCTGCCAGTTTGTTTTATTGTTCATTAGCAAATCCTCTAACCTGTTTGGATATTTCAGAGGGATTTTTCGAGAGAACATGCCCGTCTTTCTTGAGTGCAGATCTGAGATAATCGCATTTTGCCATACTATGCAAATCCATCAAAAGCTGCCATCTCCGCCAGTATTTCTTCAAGCTGCTTGGTAAGTTTGCTAAAGTAGCAATCTAGCGTCCTGGGACGTTTTGAGCCTTTCCATGTGGTTTCTTCTTCTGGATGTTTATCATGCTGTGAGTCTAATGTCACATTCCACTTTCAGACCAGCACCCATTTCTAACCATCCATTGGTTCTCATTCTCAAATCTGTCAAAATGCCCCCACACAAAACTGATTCTGACAGGGGTTATATTATATGTCCCAGTCCCAGTCCCAGACATCATTGGTGGAGGCGGAAACCACTGCTGATAATTGAAGAAACCCTCTAGCTATTAAATTACGGTGGCAAACAACTCTCAGGCTGCTACTCTTTTTACTTCTTCTCTTGAGATTTTATTTTCCGGCAGGCGTGAGTGTGCTGGGCCCTCCACAGGTTATGAACAGAATTAAATTAACTAAATCCTCTCATAGCACAGCCCAGCAGACAGCAGGAGCTTGTCTCTATCAACGTTACTGCATTACACGTGCAGCATTGATTTTTTCTTTAGACTATTTTCCCAGTTTCCCGTCATGACATTTCCCGGGAATCGAGAAATAGTTTTGAAAAGGATCCGGGATTCCGGGATTAAACCCTAATGAGCAGTTGCAACAGATGTACATGAAAGGGAACCCAAAGAAGCAAAAAGTATTTATAGATAGGGGGCCCAAACAATCGACAACATTCTCACCCACATCCACCCCTCATCCTCCACCGGCCCCCAGTGACATACCTACATATTCACATACTCACGATTCACCACCAGCACCCATTTCTAACCATCAATTGGTACTCACACAGTCATCGACATACTCCACACACAAAACATGATTCTGACAGGGGTTATATTATATGTAGGAGGACAGAAGTTTCTTTCTAACATTTTCTTTTGAAGGCAGAAACCACTGTGAAAATTTAATGAACCCATCTAGCTCATTCCAAATCTGCGGACCCCTGCAAACAACTCTCAGGCTGCTACTTTTAAGTTTACACTTTTTCCCCAATATGAGATTTTATTTTCCTGGCGTCGTGAGTGTGCAGGGGACTCACATAAGCGATTATTGAGTTGGTTGATGACCTGATACACAATACAGAAGTGATAAATATTAAAATCAGGAAGCCTCAGGAGATCAAGGGAGTGGAATACCGGTATGTCTAAATGACAGTATGTAACCATCCTCCTTAGATACACATACAGTACACTTAAAATCACAGAGAAGCAGGGAATTACCTTCCAGGTAAGTGAACATTAGTCCAGCCAAAACAAACAAAAAACAAAATGCAACAACAAATGAATAAATTAACAAACAAAATGAAGCCCTTAGTCGATTCACAGAAATGGACATGGCTGAGTTGCAGCAATCCTCAACTGTCAAATGCTGCATCTCTTCAGGTCACAGATCCACAAAAATGGGAGGAAATGGGGCAGACGTTCTTGGTGTCATCTTTAAATATCCGTGTTTGAAATTTTTTCACACGTTTCCAAAAAAAAATGAGAGAAAAGGATAGAAATTGAAGCTTATGGATGATCCATGTAGTTTCTATACAAAATAAGAAACTAGTGAGTCCTGTATTCAGTAAAAAATAATTACAGGTCAGTGCAAAAATAGACCAAAAAAAATCAAAAGTACAAAAGAGAAAAAAACAAATAAATAAATAAAATAAAGAAAATAGTCTATTATTTGTGTAGCTCTTCTTGGGAGACTTACATCAGAGAGCAATATTTATTTGTAATGGTCAAGGTCTTTGAGCTCCCTTCCTTATATTTGGTCTGATATTCTTTCTTTCACACTACACAGCAGTTGGTCCAGGAAAGTCCGGATCCGTTCCTGAGGTGGGACCAAGGACTCGGTTGTTAAGACAATTTGATCCAGACTATCTTGGAAAGTCCGAAAGTCCGGACCAAACAGGTAGGTGTGAAAGCCCCCTTATTTTGAGTTTACTGAGGTTGCAGGCCGCTTGGGCCATCTCAGCATTTCTAGCTGTCAAGTGGTCATTTCTTTCCCTGCATCATCAGCTCGGCTTTATGCTTTCGGTTTAGAAACTTAACCAAGGTCGCAGGTTTGTAAATGTTGTTAGTGTCAAGGTGGATGTCCTTGCTTTTAATAAAGTTTATAACTTGCATTTCAAGCGTCTGTTGGTCTAGCAGCTTTGGCATGGGACCACGACTTGACATCTAATCCACTAACGATGACATCTTCGACAAGATTCTTCAGAAGCTTCAAATCATCAGTTCTATTAGCGTTCTGCTGCCTTGCGATGCTAGTGAGCTGCTTAACTTAAAACAGTTTGGTTTGTTATGAATGATCATGTACTTTTCCATAAAAGTAACACTAACATTACATACGGACAGAATTTCACAGTTATGAATAGTTTTTTTTTGTGCAAACGACTGGATCTATTGTATTATCTACATTATGGAGGGAGAACACACACACAGCTTGTGGTGTGGGTCCTCCGTTAGGTCCTCCAGAGGAGTGACAAGTTGAAGTGAAAGTGAAAGTGAAACCACCAGACACTCGTCTCACTAACACGGCGGCAGATGGACAGATTGAAATGAACATGTCATCTTTTAATTTGCTCTGCCTCTACCCCGGCCTGCCTGCCTGCTGCTTCTCTGTCCAGTCACTGCCACTGCTGTCTCTCACTTTCCTTTCATCTGCCCTCCTGATACAGATGAAGAGGGAGAGCTGGGCCAACCATCTTTCACTTTGTCACTACCACCAATTACTCATTCATGTCTAACTTCCCTGGCACACATTACTTATTATTCTCTTTTTGTCTTCACTTGCTGCTGTTTGTTTACTTTGTGTTTGTCCTTCTCTAGTTGTTGTCTCCCCCTTTGAGAAAAAGAACAGTCTTTTAGGTGTCTGCCTTAAAGAGACTCTGTCACACAAGTTAGAAACCTTTTGAAATACTAAAAGTACAACTCTGTAGACTATTTTGCTGAAACAAAACATCTTGTTGCCATTTATCTGTGATGTCAGTGGGAGTTCAATTTAGAGTTGAGTTTTAAGTGTTAAACTGAAAATATTCAATTTAATTCATGCTAATCTCTCTTTAGCAGTAGAAAATGCACTCACTCAAATTCAAGTGCAGTATTCTTTGATAATAAATAACCATTATAGCTATTACTGACTTGTTGATGGGATATTTCAGCCAAAATTCAAATTTAACTCATTTTCTACTCACCCTCATATTGACTAAGGGTTGGGAGAAATGTCAGAGTCATTTGTGCCTTTTAGGAGTTACAGCGGGGCTCCACGCAGCACTGCATTGCCATATGATGGTAGCGAACGGGGCTCAATTTTCTTCTTCGTCCAAAAAGACACATCAAAAACAAACAAATACCTCCATACTGCTCGTCTGTAATATCCCTCTTGTATTGAAGCCCCGCCATGAGAAATTGTTTGGAAAATAAATTAAATAAGTCTTTATTTGAAGCTTGTTTGTAGCGGAAGCTCCCAGTGTCTCAGTTGACTGCTCTGCCTGTGTACACCCAGTTCACGGCTGCGCCAGTTGTTGGATGTTTTTTGGTGTGTCTTTTTGGACAAAGAAAAGTGAGCCCTGTTTGCCACCGTCATATGGACAAGTAGTGCTGCACAAAGCCCTGCTGTAACTCAGAGAAGGCATGGAGGACTCTTCTTCCCAACCCTTAGTCGACATGAAGGTGAGTAGATATTGAGTGAAATTTGAATTTTGGGTGAACTATCCCTTTAAGGCCAAACTCATCCAATCTTTCCAGTCTTCTTCTATTGCAATGAGCCAAAAAATGTTGGTGATATAATGATACTACCTGATTCTTAGTTGTTGAAAGAAATGTTATGTAAGTCTTTGGAGTTTTTATGTGGGGCCGGTAGACCCAATGACTGACAACAACACCTAGAGCACTAGTTTGGTGGCGCGGCGCAGGTCGCCCAAGGTATCGCAGCCCGTCTATTGCAAGTTTGAAGCAGCGCAGACTGGCTCAAAGTCTAGTTGGGAGATTGGCAGATCGCGCTCCGCCAATATGGGTGTGGCGGCGCAGCAGGAGGCGGTGTCACAGATTCAGCTTGGTGAAGCGGAAGTTTCGTGAGAAAATGTCCCGCCGACTCTGCGCTTCGAAAATACCACCTCAAAGCAGGTCTATCTCGGCGCAAGGCGAAGCGGAGCTGGCGGAGAGGGAGATTGGTTGACCTGCGAACAGTCCACGCACGTCAGCAAAACCTCACAGACAGGTTTCCACTGTTCCAGACGCATTTAGATGCAATAAATAATCACAATAACCGCTATTTAATGCAACTAATGGAATCAACACGTGAATTTATATCTATAAAGAGTGTCCCGTCACATCTGACGTCAGATCAAAGGCTGTTGGCAGCGTAATGAAAACTCCACCTGAATTAACTCAGCAGGGACTGGAGCTGTGGATTGCGGACTGAGGGACTGCATGTCACTGCCGTGTTGAGATGTGATGATCCGCGTTTTTTTTTATTTATTCATTTATTTACTTATTTTACTTATTACATCTCTCAACAGCCTCGGTGTCAGTCAGTATGTCTCATCACAGAAATAAAAGAGACGGACGGACAGAGAGAGTGAGAGAGGGAGGGGGGTGCAGACGCAACTGACAGGCTAGACGGACAAGCAATTTCATTAACCATATTTAACTATTTTATTTGGAGGGGTATAAATCCTGGTTTGAGAAATAATAAATAATAATAATAATAAATAATAATAATAAAGCCTGGTTTGTCGTTTGCCCCATCAGATCAAAGGTTATTGGCATGCGTAATGAAACCCTCCACCATAAAAAAAATAAAATAAAATAAAAAAAAATGAAACCCTCCACCTGAATTAACACAGCAGGGACGAACTCGTACTGAAAAGCAGCTGCGGGTTGTGTGAGCGTGGATGACTGCATGTCACTACCATGTTGAGATGTGATCATCCGCGTTATTTTTTTTATTTACTTATTAATTTATCAACGGGCCAGCTACGTCAGGCAGCTGTGAAAAACAAAAAACAAACATCTCTCAACCACAACAGCCTCAGTGTCAGATAGTCAGTATATAGTTTCTCTCATAACAGAAAAAAAGGAAAAGGACAGACAGACAGAGGGAGGGGGAGAGAGCGAGAATAGCGTCCTTTACGCGGATTCCATCCCTGTTACGGTGTTTGTTTATATTGTGTGTACATGTTACACTCGGATCCAAGAATCTTGAGCGGATCTTGTGTAGTTTATATTAAAAAAAGTTTATTTACCAGCGGAAAAGCACAGCAACAAAATAACAGGCAGGAAAACAAAACAACTGACACACTGTAACGTTTCTGTAAGTCTCTTTCCTGGGGGTCTCCCTCTGTCATCTTTTTCTTTTAACTGCTGCCTCGCGCTGGGTTTACATTAACATTCACAGGAATATAAGGTTAACTCAATTCACCTCTCATCTCTACACAGGGTTTGAATAAATGTGAGTTTCTTTATTAGTTTATTAGTTGTTTTTTTTACACTGGCCAGCGGTTTTCAGTGTATCAGATCAAACCTGTTTAAGGATATTAAACTCATTATTCAGCCACTCTGAGCTCGGACCTCCGGACCAAAACAGCTGTTTCCTCCTGGGAGAGGTTCGGCCTGTGGCGTCGCTGTCTCCTCCTCTCCTCCGTCCATGTCAAAGTAGGAAATGACATCACCGCGGCTCAGTTAAAGGTGAGGAGAGGGGCTCATTTGATTGGTGAAAATCGGAATCGGCTGTGTTAATCCCACTTCAGCCTTTCTCTCCTCCTCCTGCCTGCCTCACGCCCCCGACTCCTCCCTCCTCGGCATTTGCGCCTGGAGGAGGGACAAAATGTGGTGCGCCGGTCTATACCGGACTTCGCGGCTCACGATTCTTGCAAAACGCGCCTGGACACACCCAGTTGACGTGGCGCAGCTGCGCTGCGAGTTGACTCCGACCGGTCTAGCAATCTAGGGCCCCTACTGTTTATACAGTAGGAAGGTTATTAGGAGTGGACAAAATGGGTGTTGACATAAGGTAATCCTAAAGATGACAACTCTTTCTCTCTCTCACACACACTCACATATTAAAGCTTTGATTGGCTTAAATGACCATGTTTTCCAGGGTCGTGTCAGGGTTATCAGGGTTGGAACTGAGGCTGAGGGCAGCTGTAGTGTCAATTACCCTCATCCGTGATTTCACAGTGACTGTCGAGATGAGAGGAAAGCTCAATCAAAAAATTGATTTGTAGCCATGAAGTGCCTCTTATTTATACCAGTGTTTGCAGAGGAAAAGAGGGATGGATAGAAGAGTGTGAGAAGTGGGTAGAAAAGAAAGATAATAACCGTCTTCAACTGTATACAACAGTTTTGGAATGAACAATTACACAGTGATTTACCCTAAACAAAACACATCAATAGCAATAAAGATGCGTAATGTTTAGATCTAATTGTAATTCCAATTTCCCCAGGCAGGTCATTCCACAGCAACACAGTCTGAATATTATCACCTCATCTAATAGCCATTATTAGTTGTAACCACATAATTATCCTTCAGAAATTGCACATACTAGTAGGCTAGACAGTGCGTACCATTAGCACCACATACATTGAATATTCAAGCAGCTTGCCACAACTCCTCGTTCACAACAATTACACAACTGTGGTGCAGACGGTGATGCAGTCACACTGTTGAAACTGTTTCCTTTTACTTTATATGTAGCTATATAAAATTTTGCAGCATCTTGAAAATAGAAACAATATCCATTTTATTACCATCATTAAAATAAATTCATAATAAGCTCATATAGGGGCCCAATGTAATAATAAATAGAATTTATTGAATACCTAAAAAGTGAGTGTATGTGCAGCACCTACATTTAGACATTTGCAGCTCAGAGAAGAGAGAGAGAAAAAGATGGCAAAACACTGCAAAAACCTTGACTAGATGTGAAGCACTATGTTGCCATAAGTTATAGTGTAGGCTTGTGGAAAATCTGATCGTCTATCGAAGAGTGAGAGGACGATCGAAGATGTTTTTTTATCTGGCCGATGTTATAAAACACACACATACACACAGGCTGCTACAGCTGTGCAGGCTCCACATCCACTGTGATCTGGCTCAGCTGATTGGCACTTAGATGATCGTTACATCTTCCAATTTGTAACACTACAAATTGCAGCCACTATATGCAACATGCTATATTTTTAATTGGTCACGGTAATACAGTATACCCCAGGAAAATGGGGCGGTGATCCGACAGTATCAAAATTTGGATACCAACAAACCCGATCTTCAAAGTACAAATTATTTGTTGATTTGATCTTGGCAAATCAGTCGGCAAACTCGGAGCGCTTCACCGGCAGTGACTCTCTCTTCCCAGGGGATGCTGAGCTCGCGCAGCATCCTGAACGTTCCATCACGGTTATATCGCACTTTGTAAAGAAACTGGTCTGGCGGATATCGCGTTTTGTGAAAAAAGACACTTTGTAGTAGGCCTAAGATGTAAATTCTTACATTTTATTGATGGCAGAAATTCATACATAGATTAAGGTACATCTGAACAGTCATTTCCAATAATAAAATGCAAATGTCAAAAAATGGCGTTTATCGCGTTTTGCAACCAAACTCTTCAGATATACCAAGCTGAAAAAATTGTTTTTTTTTCAAACAGGGTGTCCAGACCCACCCTTAGAGACAGGGTGAGGAGCACAGACATCTGATCTGTCTGTATGTTGCTTCCTCCTTCTGGGGGCCCTGGGGGCAAACATGCTGGATGGATTATATATTCCGTCAGGCTGTGGAGTTTCTCGAGTTGGCGAGGCATGGGTGCGCAATACCCAAGGTTACTTGCATAACACGCTGCCACTCATACAAACTGCAGAAAATGGAGACTGAAAAACCTCAGAGACATACTTTGTGAGTTCACTTCATCAATTTGTCAAGTACAATTAACAGAGGTCAACTAACCAAAGGTGCTTCAGTCAGTGATGATGACAGTGACAAACATCAACATCAGAAGCAGCAGATCTGTGAGTGTGTGGCATCCAACTGAATTGAGAAGGAGAAAACATGAGTGGAGATTATGAGCTAGAGCTGTGTCTCTCTGTATGATCTGCAGTCCTTCTCATCAGTCTGTTTTCATTGTATCTTTTATCACCTAAACCCAACTCCTCCTCCAACCACACAGTTTGATGTTTTTGACCAGTCTGCTTAAATGGCACTACAATAGTTACTATAATGGATATAGATTCGCTCTAGGTACTACCTTTTAGAAAAGAGGCGCATCAAAAATTGTCCTAGAGACAATAATAACATGGTTAACTTTGTTGAATGGTTATTAACAGAAACAACATGACGCCTAGTTTAACGAGGGAAATTGAACACTCTCCTGAGTCACTCTGCTGTTTGGTTGTTCCGCCCATCCACCACCACCTCCTCCTGATGTGGACATACTGCGTCAAAGCACTTCGCCCTGTTTTTTGGGTGTTTTATACTGTTTTTAATCTGAATCCACTCTGACTTTGTTCTATTTTATGATTTTTAAAATGTGTAAAAGTGCTTATTAATTACACGTTTCCCTTTTTAATGTATATCAGGATAGATAGAACACAGATAGAAGCAGCAGTTTAAACATGGGGCTCCCCAACCGAAAATACTATTTTCATTGTCATGGTACAAAATATATACACCGATCAGGCCTAACACTATGAGCACTGACAGGTCAAGTGGATAACACTTCATTATGGCACCTGTTAGTGGGGGGGACTCCGGGGAGATCAAGTGAACGTGATTTTCTACTGTAAAGTAAAGTGTGAAGACACCAAACATCACAGGAACCCCTGGCAGCTAAAATACGAATTAAATACAGATGTTATAACACATTTCTGCTGTCTGAAAGTTTCTATAATGAACAGAAACAAGACAAAAGCCTGACAACACCATGCACTATGAGAGACACACACTACCCTGGTTTCTGGCAGGAACACCACTACCAGTGAACAGCAGACTGTGTCGCCTTTCAATGAAACTGTACACTACCAGAAATCAGAGTGAAGCAACTCTTCCTGACTTCAGACATGAATCCAGCTGACTCAAACATTATTTGTATAAACCTGAATTTGGACCACAGAGACGAAGTCCTCACACTGACAGGAATTTCATCTGGCCTGAGTTTACTGCATGTGAAAATAAGTCTGGTAGACAAGAAAGACTGGGATTCATGTCCAGGCAGTCGTGGTTCTTCCTGGTATATTCGTGTTTTAGAGGCCTCATCCTAACCTTTTAGAAAAACAAACAAACAAACAAAAAAACACACACACAGCAGTGACGGACTAGCCATAGGGCAATGCCCAATGAACAAATAATATATAACCTTTATTTAACCAGATAAAAGCCCATTGAACAGTAGGCCTAACAGTAACAGATTAAAACATACAATTTTAGGGTTAGGGTTTGAGACGCAACAATAACACAACAAACAAATAAAATAAAGCAGATAATCACAACAATGCATAGTGTCAACACAGCAGTGATATGCAGTCATCCACCCTCACAGTCCTGCGGCTGACCCACAGCTGCTGAAGCCCTTGCCCATCTCTACCCATTACTGAAGGTGTTCCACAAGGATCAAATCTGGGCCCTGTCCTCTTCACATTATACATAAATAACATATTTTCATCATCATCAAACTACTATTCTCATTTATACGCAGATGATTATGTTATAGAAGTACTAACATGAGGAACTAATATGCCAAAATACATATTTATGGGTCAACACAGAGTTAGTCTACAGTGCAGTGTGTGGTTTCCTCTTATGGTCTCTGAGCCCAAGTTGAACGGATGTCACTTCCTTAAGCTTCAGTGCCAGAGAACAGTTCCCTCCCCTTGTACAGGCTGAGTGATATGACTCATGACTTTTAAACTGATCTTTGTGTATATAATGAGTGGATTACCCCTTAACACTTTTATTGTTTGTCTCAATTGCATTCTCAAAAGAATTTCAAAAAACTTTTTCATTTGTTTAAAGTTTAAAGAGTTCCATATTTTCCACTGCTCATTTATGTCATATGCAAATCTTTCCAGTGCTGCATTTCATTCTGCTACTCACAATGCCCCATTTTTCCTGTTATGTTCTTTCCATCCATCTGTTCTCTGCATATTTATTTCTCCCAATCTCCCTTTTTATCGCGCATCCCTTAGTGCACACTCAGCTGTCAAGCAGACATCTAAACATCTTCAGAGAAGAAATAATCTTTTCTGTCATACACCCAGCAGTCCATTGTAATGCCATATGGTGTAAACAAACACTAGAGACAATATTACAGACGGCTCTAAATGATGCACACAACAAAGGACACACACACAGAGAAAAAAAACAAAACCTTGAGTCAACAAGCCAGAGTGTTAGAGTCTCACCTGTTGCGAAAACAGGGCCAGTCAGACATACCTGAGAGCCTGGTGACAGGCTGCCGTGCTGGATCACTGAATCAGGCACTGTCCCAGACTGTGCAGCGTTTACAAACCACAAATACAGAAGAAGAACCTCACACATAAGGACTGCAGCATTTTCAGCCATTTAATCACCACTTTGTTCACATCTCAAGTGAGCATTTAATTGTTTTTATGCCTCTCTGCTCTTGATAGTCAGAGACAGAGGCATATTATTTCTAATTTCTCTTCTCGCTTGTTCTACAAGTACCTTAAGTCTACTTGTAAATGAAATAGAATTAGAATATTGCATGAAGCCAAGTTTTAGGTAAACTAAGGGAGAGGAACAGTGCAAAAGTGCTGTTTTAAATAAAAACTAAAAAACAAAACAAAATGACTCTTTTTAAAATGTTTTTGTTTAATTTAATTAAGATTAAAATGAATCAAAATCTACCAGTGGAAGTTAGGCATGCTGAGCCAGAGCAGTTGTAACAATTTCCCTTATATTAAGGTGAAGGGGAACTGGCACAACGCCCCACTGCTGCAGGCGGACCTAGGCTTGCGTTACTGGTGCGTCAGGGAAATATACGGAAACCATAAACAAGGTTGCTGCTTAGACTCTG
This sequence comes from Decapterus maruadsi, assembly GCA_030347415.2. NCBI lineage: Eukaryota > Metazoa > Chordata > Actinopteri > Carangiformes > Carangidae > Decapterus > Decapterus maruadsi. Next base: position 10,468,206 of record CM064885.1, on the reverse strand, counting down.
TATTTCACGAAACTCAAAACGCGCCCATAATAGGCGGAATAAACAATTGCACACAGATCAACAAAACCCGAAAACCCTCCCCCCTCCCGCTGTCCATAAAGTCTGAGTCCCCGCAGGAGGAATGAATGTATGTGGAGTGTGTGTGGGTGCACGTGCACAAGCGCACAGTCTCTGTCCACGTCGGCGCATGTGTGTGCACAGTCAATGTTCATGCAGGTGTGGGTGAGTGTGTGTGTAGGGGCACGTGGTGAGGGCGAGTGAGAGAGCTTGTCCTACTGTCCACACGGGAGAGATGCCGTGGCTCCAACGAGGTGACCAATCCTCTCCCTCGTCTCGCTTGGCTGAAATGGGCCCGGCCGGGCCGTGTCCAAACAGGCCTTCACAATCCACAGGTTAATCCACAGGGAAAAGTAAATCCAATGCACCGCTTCAGAATTGCTGCTGTACCGGCCGTCCAAACGGAGACTGTGTTTCTCACTCTCCCCTCTCCCCAAGTCACTTCCCCATTTAAACCATCGGTCCCATCACTACACCTGTGCGCGTTACGCACACCATGACAGCAGAAAAAAAAACACTTGTTCATTCATTAGGGGTCCCCATACCCGTGCGCAAACAACAAGGATTATTTATAATTTCCCTGGACACATACACAATAGAAAACAAACTCTGGGGAGCAACACTGCAATTTTAACCCCTCTGGCTCCATGGCCAGGTAAAAACCCAGTGGATCACTACACAGCTTGTTGCACTGAAAAACATTTTACGATGATCAAGATCAAGTCTGGTGAAAATGGTCGAGGAACTTGTCACAAGATCTTAGAATAAGCCTACTGTTGAGATAAAAATGACATGGCTGTAACTCCGAGAATAAGTTGACGGAGGCAGAGACATTCTTCAAGCATGTTTATTCAAGACGAGCACTCACTCACATCTCTTGAGCCATAGGGGAATGGGAATTAACGTCCAGCTTCCCCAGATACATATACATTATACAGTTTCAAAAAAAAAAAAAAAAATTGACAACACGGGACTTGAACCGAGTGCATCGTGTTACGGCCCCAGCCCCTGGCTGTGTCCTCTCTGTAGGTGTGTGTCTGCTGCTGGGTCACCTGTTTGTTGAAACACCTCACTCGATTTGAAAACTGATCCATCACATAAATCACTGAAGATGCCATCAGCCACTTGGGGATTCTGAGACTTCACACACTCTTGCCACACAACTGGATCTTCAAGAATAGCTCTTAAAGTGTCTGTAAGAGGTATGTATTGTGCATAGCAGTCTTTCTTGTGTAGGTTGGTGCCCAAGTAAATGTTTTCTGGGTGCACATAGGTGAAGTTCTTTTGAAAATACTTCTTCCTAGTGTAATCAGTAGCTAGATGAGAGCTACATGCAGTAGGCCTATGCAAATCACTTTCCTCGAGACAATGAAAAACTGAATACATCTCCGTTTGTGTCATGGTAGTGTTTGCTTGAAGTGTTTCTTTAAGCTTGTCTTTGGTGTACTGCTGACAAATGGTGTTCAAACCATTAATTTCTTCAGCAATCATCTGAATAGTTGAAGATGGAATGAGATACTTTGCCTGAAGTTTCATGTAGAACAACGAAAGATTTCTCATGTACAAAGACTTCATGTCTACGTCCTCTGAAACAGGAGTCTGAGTCTCACTTTGGTCCATTACAGTCTCAGTTGGTTCAGTGGTGGGAGTGGACAAAGTTGGCTCTGCATGTGTGACACTAGTATTATCAGTGGTTTAATTTCTATGTGTCCTTGAGACATGGGATGTAAATGAAGGGCCTTTCTGTGTGGAGTTTGCATGTTCTCCCCGTGTCTGCGTGGGTTTCCTCCGGGTACTCCGGTTTCCCCCACCACCAAAACATGTTAGGTAATCCTCCAGTCAGCGCCCCTGACCAGAGCACTGGCTTAAATCTGGAGTTGGTCCCCGGGCGCCGCACCGTGGCTGCCCACTGCTCCTCAGGGATGGGTTAAATGCAGAGAAAGAATTTCACCTGTACACCTGTATATGTGTGACTAATAAAGTACCTTTAGAAGATTTGACTTTAAATGTTTTGTTACAATTGCTGAATGGGCAATGTACTTCTTCATGTTTAGTCAAATGCACTTTGAGGTGTTTATGAAGATCTCTCAGATCGATGCATTGCTGCTTACAGTTAGCATCACTGCATACAAAGGATGTCTGTGTGCTATCATACTGTGGAACAGGAGTGTTGTGGGAACGATGGACATGTCCTTTTAAGGCAGCGTATTTAATGAATTTCTGTTTGCACTCTGAAAAGCAGCACGGAAAAGAAGTATTTCCCTCATGTCTGTGCAGAATCTGATGATCCACATAGCCTTTCACACTTTTTAAAGACACACCACATGAGCTGCATGTAAGTGTTCGTCCAAGATATGCCATTGTGGTCCACTGTCTAATAATCCCACATTCACACCAGCCACTAGCTTCGATCCCAAGTGTGAGAATCCAAAAAATGTGTCCAACTGTAATGTTTATTCCCCCACCTGGCTCTGTGTTTCCTTAAATCGTCACCTGGGGGCTCAGTGCTTCTTCAAGTCTTCACTTGAACTTCCTGAACTTGTCCCCTGTGCAAGAGAAAGTACAGGACAGAAGTGTAGTCATCTGCATAAAATTGGAAAGCAGCTTCCGGTAAGTACAAAGTATAAAACTGTGCCATCTAAGGCAATTCATGATTTGATTCAATAAAGATTCAGAGTGCTACAATACATTTAATCAACATCATGTATAAATTATGTCTATTATTGTGGTTTTCAATGCATCTTTGTTTGGTCTTTTCTGGTTTAAGGAAAGTAGGAAAAGAAGGAAAACCGTTCAAATCTATTTGTCCAACCAACCGCTTCTAGCTGATTATGTGAAGATTAAGCTTTTTTTAAAAGATTTTCATTCATGTTCACTAACGTAAGTTGTTAACATTAAAATTATGTCTGACAGTATAACCAATGTACCGTATTCTGGTCCTCTCTCAGCCTGTGAAGGATCAAGCTTCTGCATGTCTTCCAGGAAAAGATACAGGAGCGTACCTATGTTCCCCAGGTCCTATGTTCTTTTTGAAAATGGGTCCTATGTTCCCCGTTTTTACCAAAAAGGGTCCTATGTTCCCCTCTCGCAATACATACTGGGGAACATAGGACCCCTTTTCTGAAAAAAGGTCCTATGTTCCCCAGTAGCAGTGGGGAACATAGGACCTTTCTCAAAAAAGAGTCCTATGTTCCCCGCTGTTGATCGATGGACTCCATCTATCTGGCCTGTCTAGCCTCTACCTAGTCTTTTTACTAAACTTAACCAACTCCCTTGTTCATTGCCTAAACTTGACCAATGGGGCAATTAGCCTAGCCTACACTTCTCACTCAAAGTCACAACTCTACTTCTCACTCAAAAATAGACCAAAATATGGCAAGTCACAACTCCACTTCCAGGTATGGGACGAAAAATTACATGTTTCTCGGGTCCTTTTGGGGAAAAGCGGGGAACATAGGACCCTTCTTCTAAAATAGGGTTCTATGTTCCCTGGTCTGGACACAAAGGGGAACATAGAATCCTTTTGGGGAAAAGCGGGGAACATAGGACCTTTTTTTTAGAAAAGGGTTCTATGTTCCCCTGTCCCATACAAAGTGGGGAACATAGGACCTGGGGAACATAGGGATGATCCCATTTCAATGACAGTCATTATCATATCTCTCACCATTGTCCCTCGTTTGATCTACTCTGACTGCAGCTGGAAATTAATTAATAAACCTGTCGGCTTGCTGGCAGTAAACAAACCACTCAGTGTGCGTTTTATTAGCCATCTGACGCTGTCTGTGGGGTAAGAAATGTGGTTTTGAGGGATGTAAACAGCCTAAACAGCAGAAATGCTGTCTGCTCCATTCATCGTTGCCGTGGTGATGCAGGGACAGACACAACTACTGCAAAACAGGAGCAATTAAAAAGAAAATCCTCAGAGTCCTTCTTTTAGACCTAAAATATTAGGAAACTAGACTGGGTTGAATTTGCCCAGAATTGTCCTTTAGTTTATACTCGCCATCCACTCCCAAAAGTCCTGCAATTAAATGCCAGGCTTTGTCCTTTCTGCTATTGTCCTTATAAAATTAGTGTCATGAATAATTATCTGTTTTTCAACTTCAAAAATTGATTTCTTGTTGTCCGTGGTGCAGAATCTCAGAGACCTTGTCAAAAATACAAATGCTACGGATTGGGAGAGCTGCTGCTGAGATGTGCCGTGGCGCGCCCGATGGAAATCCTCTCACTGATTAGAGTAGCAGCAGTCAGCTTCGGTGAGAGCGGCGCTAACAGACGCGGTGGAAATTGGGGGGTTAGGGGTAGGATCGTTAGTTTTAATTGTCGGTGCAAGCTGTTTTTAGATGGGCAAAGATGCAAGCGAGTGTTTTCGAATTGTTGGACTGTGTATTTGATTAATTTGTTGTCTCGTGCTGGACATCGGGCTCACAATCTTCTCACTGGAGGAAGTTTCTCTATATACTACTCTGACAATAATAAATTTATCTGACTGATCACCACAGCAGCGTATAAAGGGAGCGGACATATCTTAGGCTTTTTACATCCCACAAAACCACAATTTTTTTTCACAGAGAACATTATGGCCATTCACTGAGGGTTTTGTTTACTTCAAGAAAGCCAACCTGACCACTACATGGGAGTAATTCCTACACATTGTGCCTTGAAGTTATTGGTAAAATATTTCACCATTAAGGGCATTTTGTCAAAAAAAAATACAGTGCTACATATGCGAGTGCACAATTTTTTTTATTAAGTTTATTTAGGGGACATTTTGCAATGACATTAATCATTTACAAGAAATGAGAAGATGGTTGCACCAGATTTAGCTTGCAGCTAATTTCCATCTGTAGTCCCAGACATGTAACATTAACAGATATACAAGAAACACAGACCACAATATAAGAGTGATACACCAATAAACAGTGATACAGCAATAAACTGTAGACAGCACGTACAGTGCCTGACAAAAGTCTTGTCGCTTATCCATTTTGTAGAAACAACAGCTTATAACCTGACTTGTAATTAATCCATTGGTTTTAGAAATGGCTCATATGAAAGCTAAAAGCCTCCCAAATTATGCATAAAATCTAGAATAAATTTCTTTCACTGAAGAAATTTTGATCATTTAATGAACACAGGAAGGTCAGATTTTGGCAAGACAAAAGTTTTGTCGCCTACATAGAGTAATGTGAAAACTGACCAAATAATTTACTTCAAGTACAAAAATATGTTGCACAACATCAGTGAATTAAGTAGTGGTGCTGTGAGATGCATATTTAATATCTTGTATGACTTCCGTGAGCCTTAAGAACAGCATCCATGCGGTTCGGCAATGATTCATACAATTTATTGATTAAGTCGTCAGGAATAGCAAAGAACGCAGCCTTATGCGTCTCAGAGTTCATCAAGATGCTTTGGTTTTGTCTTCCATGCTTCCTCTTTCATTCTACCCCAGACATGCTCAATGATGTTGATGTCTGGTGACTGGGCTGGCCGGTCCTGGAGCACCTTGATCTTCTTTAAAACTCAGCTAAAAACTTCTCTCTTCTCTCTGGCTTTTAATTCAGTCTCATGACAACCTCCTACCATTTTTCCCATCCACCTGTCGTTTTAATGTTTCTTTGTGTCTGTCCTGTCCTTTGTTTGAATTCATCTTGCATGTAAAGCACTTTGGTCAACATCTGTTGTTTTTAAATGTGCTCTAGAAATAAAAATGACTTGATTTGACTTCTTCACCTTGAGGAATTTTGCTGTAGAGATCAAAGTTATGAGATGGAGCACCATCCTGCTGCGAAATTTGACCCATTTTACGTAAGTTTGGTGGTGGAATGGGGTTACATCCAGTATGGAGGTGTGTGAGAGATTTACAGGGTGGAAGGCAATATCAATCGCCTAAAATATCAAGAAGTATTAGCTACCTTTTACATTCCCAACCATAAAAGGGGTCATAATTTGCAGCAGGATGGTGCTCCATCGCATACTTCGATCTCTACAGCAAAGTTCCTCAAGGCGAAGGAGATCAAGGTGCTCCAGGACCGGCCAGCCCAGTCACCAGACATGAACATCATTGAGCATGTCTGGGGTAGAATGAAAGAGGAAGCATGGAAGACAAAACCAAAGCATCTTGATGAACTCTGAGACGCATAAGGCTGCGTTCTTTGCTATTCCTGACGACTTAATCAATAAATTGTATGAATCATTGCCGAACCGCATGGATGCTGTTCTTAAGGCTCACGGAAGTCACACAAGATGTTAAATATGCATCTCACAGCACCACTACTTAAAGCAGAAGTAAGTGATATATTTGTGTTAATATAAGTCTTAAATAGTTATATCTTCCGACAGCAATCACTTACATAGAGTGTTTGGACCAAAACACGGGTCTGTCAGTCACTCTGCTCTGCTCTGAGCCGAGGAGAAAACATTTATCGTATCCTACAGTTTTTATCCAATGAGGAGAGAGAACGGCATGCAGGGCTGTGTGTGCAGCCAAGGAACGCCGTGAATGTGGCGACGTAGGGACGAGGACTGTTATGGTGCGTTCAAGGAAACTCGTATTTTTCCGACCGTGAAGTGGTACCAGTTCGATCTGGTACGAGTTCACCGGTCGGAAGTTACGAGTGGCTGTTATAGTGACTTTCACCGGTAAAACAGGTCGGAGAAACACGAGTGGGTTGCCTGGAACGCTACAAAGTCGTAAGTTGTGACTTGAAGCTGTAATTTACGATTTCAAAAGCCTGCCTGGAACGCAGCATTAGCGAAAACGACCGGACCACTTACATCTGCTTTAATTCACTGATGTTGTGCAACATATTTTTGTAATTCTGTAAATTATTTGGTCAGTTTTCACATTACTCTATGTAGGCGACAAAACTTTTGTCTTGCCAAAATCTGACCTTCCTGTGTTCATTAAATGATCAAAATTTCTTCAGTGAAAGGAATTTATTCTAGATTTTATGCATAATTTAGGAGGCTTTTAGCTTTCATATGAGCCATTTCTAAAACCAATGGATTAATTAAAAGTCAGGTTATAAGCTGTTGTTTCTACAAAATGGATAAGCGACAAGACTTTTGTCAGGCACTGTAGACAATACAAAAACAGCAGTTCAACATCTAAAAGGACCAAATCAAGTGCAGCGCACCTGAGGAAAGGTGTTCCCTATCCTATACTCAGTGAAGAGAAAAATCCTATAAAATGCAAGTATACATAAAATGTTTTAATTTTCAAGAAATCACAATATTTTAAGATAGTTCCATGGGTGGGATGCATTAATTAAAAAATACTAAGATACATTTTTAAAAGACTAGTTGAGTAGCAAGTGCCCTGCTTTTAAGCGTGCTGGCAACTTTGGTTCTCCAGTAGCCACTTTTTTAAATAATGAGAGAAATGTAAATAATTTGATCTACTTTTCAGGGTTTCAGGCAACTTATTCCATTCTTTGATGGCTGTCCATGAGAAGACAGATTGAGCAAAAGAGGAGGGTCGCATGGGAATAATGCAGTCACCCCTGGATACTGATCTTGAGGCTCTAACTGTCGACTCGGAGCGGAGCTGTAGAAAGTTTTCAGAGGGGGAGGGGCTGCGTTGTGTATTATCTTGTGGACCAATCGGATGTTACAGAATTTGATTAAGTTGTCAAAACTCAAGAACTTATATTTAGAGAGGATGTTGCAGTGATGGTAATGCTGTGGTTTCCTGTCCAGGATCTTCAGAGCTTGCCCGTAAAGTGATCTTACAGTATTTAATGTAGTTTTGTTTGCCTGTGACCAAGATGATATGCAGTACTGGATGTAAGATAGGATCATCACATTTAGATATGTCTTAGCAGCATCTGTTGTCAAAGAATGTCTAATATGGCGAAAATTAGCAATATTAAATTTCAAAATACGATATGTTTTTAGTGTGCTTTTTAATGGTCAGATTTGAGTCTAAAATTACCCCTAGGTATTTAAATTCCTCCACATTTTGTAAGGCTTGCCCTCCTACACAGACATTGGGATACATTTTTGGAGTTTTTTGTTTGGAGAAGAACATAGATACAGTTTTCTCCATATTTAAAGTTAAACATGATGAATACAGCCATTGTGAGATTTTTTCCATTGTGCCTGATAGTTTGGCTGCCACTCCTTCTGCATTTCTCCCGTGCATGAGTATTACTGTGTTGTCCGCGTACATTATGATATCTACACACACTGTGGGGAGGTCATTGATGTAGATGCTGAAGAGGAGAGGGCCTAAAATTGAGCCTTGTGGTACTCCCATCTGACAAGCTTTAAAGGAAGATGTCTTATCTCTGACCCTAACACACTGGAGGCGGTTTACCAGATATGACTGCAACCATTTCAAAACATTTACAGAAAGTAAAAAATGCGACAATTTTGAGAGAAGTACAGAATGGTTTACGGTGTCAAAAGCTTTACGAAGATCTAAAAATACAGCTCCTACCACCCCCCCCCTTATCAGACCTTGCTTTGATGATCTCCAGGAAATAGCTACAGGCCGTTTCTGTTGAATGATTTTTTCTAAACCCGAATTACATTGGGTGTAACAGATTCTTTTTGTCCAAGTGATCTTTTAGCTGCTGTGCAACAACTTTTTCGATAACTTTGGATATGGCTGGTAAAATACTAATAGGCCTATAATTGCTCATGACCTGCTGGTCACCTGATTTAAAAACAGGAGTTACTATGGCCCTTTTCAAGGTGGAGGGAAACAGACATTCGTTTAGTGATTTATTTATCAAGGAGGCTATCGGCATAGCTAAAACATCTTTATATTTTTTAAGAAACCGTGGATCAAGTCCCCAAGTGTCCTTTGCCTTGGAGTTTGTTAAAGACGCCAGCTTGTTTTTTTTACCAGGGGAATGTGCCGTTTTAGCACATGCAATGTGTTCTGAAAATGAGCTGATGTTTGAAGTTATGTCAAGTTGAACATTTTTATTAGAATGCATCAAAAGATGTCAGTTTATTCTCTTGAGATAATTTTTAAAAAATGCGGTTTTCGTCCTGGCCGCGGAACACTGGACCAGCTCTATACCCTCCGCAGGGTGCTTGAGGGTTCATGGGAGTTTGCCCAACCAGTCCACATGTGTTTTGTGGATCTGGAGAAGGCATTCGACCGTGTCCCACGTGGCATCCTGTGGGGGGTGTTCCGGGAGTATGGGATCGGAGGCCCTCTGCTGAGGGCTGTACGGTCCCTGTATGACCGGAGCAGGAGCTTGGTTCGCATCACTGGCAATAAGTCAGACCTGTTCCCGGTACATGTTGGACTCCGGCAGGGCTGCCCTTTGTCACCGGTTCTGTTCATCATCTTTATGGACAGAATTTCTAGGCGCAGCCAAGGGCCGGAGGGGGTACGGTTCGGGAGCCACTTGATTTCATCTCTGCTTTTTGTGGATGATGTTGTCTTGCTGGCTCCCTCGAGCCAGGACCTGCAGCGTGCACTGGGGCGGTTTGCAGCCGAGTGTGAAGCAGCTGGGATGAGAATCAGCACCTCTAAGTCCGAGGCCATGGTTCTCGACCAGAAAAAGGTGGCATGCACCCTTCAGGTCGGGGGAGAGATCCTGCCTCAGGTGGAGGAGTTCAAGTATCTCGGGGTCCTGTTCACGAGTGAGGGAAGGATGGAGCGCGAGATCGACAGGCGGATCGGTGCAGCGGCTGCAGTTATGCAGTCATTGTATCGGTCCGTTGTGGTGAAGAGGGAGCTAAGCCGAAAGGCGAAGCTCTCAATTTACCGGTCGGTCTACGCTCCCACCCTCACCTGTGGTCATGAAATCTGGGTAGTGACCGAAAGAGCAGGGTCGCGATTACAAGCGGCCGAAATGAGCTTCCTTCGCAGGGTGGCGGGGCACTCCCTTAGAGATAGGGTGAGGAGCTCGATCACCCGGGAGGAGCTCCCGGAAGAGCTGGAAGAAGTGTCAGCGGAGAGGGAAGTTTGGGGATCCCTGCTCCGACTGCTGCCCCCGCGACCCGGCCCCGGAAGAAGCGAGGGCGGAGTTCGCGAAGGGCGAATTCTCTTTTCATCATCATCCAGGTAAGGGAGGACTGTTTTTTCTCTTCTAAAAACTAGCTTGATATTTTGTCTATATTTTTAACCATTTAAAATTAAGGATAACTTTATAAAATCTTTTTAATTAATTACGTACTTAATTTAATTCATTTTATTCCAAACATTGTTGAACTTGTGAAAATAATGTTTCCCCCCTTTTTTCCTCATTCCTATCAGACAAAAGAAACAAAACAAAGAACAAGGTAAGAAAAACAAGTAACATCTTGATTTTTCAATGTTTATTTCAGATATAACTATTATATTTTTTGTAATTTATTTTATCAGAGAGGTTGTGGCAGAAACTACTGTTGTAAGCCTGTGTGTAACCACAGATAGGTAGGGTTCCCCAATTCCAGTCCTTGAGGGCCATGTTTTAGAGGTTTCCTGCTACAACACACCTGATTCAAATGAGTGGCTCGTTACACTGCAGAGCTTGATGATGAGCTGATCATTTGAATCAGGTGTGTTGTAGCAGCAGACTTCTAAAACATGGCCCTCAAGGACCGGAATATCTTACTGTAAATATTACTGGCCTGTCTATTAATGTTATTGTTGTTGGCAGTGTGTTGAAATAGAACAGAGCTCATTCTTCTTGACGAATAAACATATTTTTAAATATTATTTAGAACGACAGACAAGCAGACTGATAAAAAGAGAGAGAAAGAGAGAGCGAGAGACAGACAGACGTAAAATGTTTGCTTTTATTTTTCTTTCTTCTTCTAGAATGGCCCTGAAGGAAATTCTTTCAAAGAAATCATCCGGTCCCTACGAGAGACTGCCTCCACTGGAGGTGAAAGTCCTCGCAGTGGAAGATGACCACAGGATAATCACTTGGGAATTCGACCCAAAACCGGCCCCTGGGTTGGTTAAAAAGAACAAAGTGGCCATCATTTCAGATGGTCACTCAGTGGCCAAAATTTTACTTTTTGAAGGGATTGGAGAAAATTTGTTGAGTAACAACTGTTATGCCATTAAAGGCTACACCCTCAGGGGACAAACTGCCCCCTTCCAAATAAATATTTTAAAAAAACGCTGAATTTTTCAGAGGCCGCAGAATTGAGGTCAGCGAGGGCCTGGTGGAAGAGGGAGAGTCCCTCCTCCACCCACCGGCCCTGCTTTGGCCTGTGGCTTCTGTGCAAGTGGCCACAGGCCTTCTGACTATCCAAGCAGAGGTGGTGGAGGTAAGTTTTGCCAATGCATTGGAGCTGCAACAATTAAGTTATTAATTTAAAAATAATCAATATGATTTTTTTTATTTTTTTTATTCTTTCAGGTCGCAGCTGCTAAAGGGGTCACGGTGTGGAGGGACACTGTCCCTTTGAAGTCCTTGACAGTCAAAGTAGTAAGCTGGATGAACTACCTGTTCTTGAACTTAAAAAAGAGAGGGGGGGCGGGTGAGGAGAGAGAGGGCCTTGCCTTTTATTTCACTGATGTGTATTTTTCTTCAATAGGATGAAAGTACATGCCGGGTGTCGCTGTGGAGGGAGGCGGCCATGGCCGAAATAAAGACTGCCGACGTCATCAAGATCACTCACCTGAAGGCCAGGGCTTCGGCCTATGGCCTTCAGCTGCAGTCCATCAAGTGGACTCAAATTGAGGTGAATTCATTTCTTTTTCAATTTAACAACATACAACATATGATATATTTTTTTAGATTGACCATTGGGAAGGAGATAGGGAGGGAGGGAGAGAGAGCATTGCCTTTTATTTCACTGATGTGTATACATTAGCATAACTATGTCTGTGATCTTACTGTAAGAAAAAAAGAAATGCTTCTTTTGGTTTCCTTTAACAGGTCCAGAAAGCTACCAAAAGTAACGTAACTATCATTGGGGTGGCAGTGGCCGAGGATGAAGGACTTCTGAAATTATGCCTCCATGACGGCAAACATGTATTTATAAAGGCCGACATGTGGCTGCTGTTTGATGCTGCCCTCGAGGAGGGAAGGCTGGAGGTCTCCATCACAAAGGAGGGGGATTTCGTCACCTCTATTGTTCTTTTGTAATTGTTTTTCAAAAGTTTTGTTTACAGAAGTTCATCGTTCTGTTTTTTGTTATTTGTGTTAATAAAGATACCTGAGGCAGAGTGCACTCAGTGTAAAAACAGTAACACAATCAGCTTGGGTTAATTTTGTCTAAATGGTGATCTATGATGGCTAAGGTACATGAAATGACGCTGTAATCCTCCAACAGTTCCTCTGATGGCTCCTTCAAAAACTCTTCCACAGACGCCATTGTTAGCAATACACACTTCCACTACGCCCGCTGCCTATTGGCCAGAAAACAAAACAAAACTCTTAGCACGCGGAACCTACCACAGCCTCCGCAGCCCAAGCGTCACCGTAGCACCGTCCCTCTGACTGCCTAACCAGACTAGCTAAACTCCCCCCCTGGTCTTCAGGCGCTAGTTGCGGTGGGTATTTATGCACTTTTTACCAGAGACCCGGCGGAGCAACCAACAATTGGCGACCTCACCTGCAGCCTCGGCCGTGCTCCCGAGCCAACTGCTCCAGCCACTTTCACACCACACTACCCCCCCGCTGCGGACCCCAAAGGGAGCCCGCACTTCTGCCTAACAGGGACGGAAACCACGGTAACTTACGGTAGCTGCGGCTGGCTGCCGGGTCCACTGCTACAAAGAAAAAAGAGGACAAAACACAGACAACAGGCCACAGCAGCTCCAACAAACAGCAACACCTCGTCTACGCAACTCCCGTAATCAGCTGAGCTCATTCACCAACTGCAACCAGCAACAGCTGTGAAATGACGTCACGCTGCAACATACGTACTTCATTCACAAAACTCATGAACACAGGCCTCACCTGATCATCTCAACATCACCTGGTGAGAGGGGACGAGGTGGCGGTGCAACAATAGATAAATTATTTTAACATAAGTGAAATAATGCACGAAAAGGAAAAACAAAGGGAGCCGGCCGCGCCGTGGCGCCCTCTGAGGCGGCGTGGGTGGAGTGGAGAGGGCGACAGAGCTCAGCCGGTGTTGGGTGAAATACGCTCCACCGGGCCCAGGTGTGGCGCATTCCACTGATGACAGTGCACCTCCGACGAACCTTCAACGCAAAGCAGACCAACCAGCAGCCTGGCAACAGACGAGCCCCCAGCCTAAAGGGCGGGGTCGTCACACCAAACACTGAAGTTTAGCAAACTGTGATTATTATTTTATGAGATCACTGGGTTTTCTGACGTGATCCACCATGACTGATTGTAGCCACGTGCGTCTGAAGCCTCCATCCACCAATGGCTACACTTAATAAAAGCAGTCTTTTTTCATGTTGGTGCTGTTAGGCAGCAGCAAAGGAGTAGGATATTTTGTTTCTTCATAAATAAAATGTTATCGACACAAATAGAACAGTCTCACTGAATCAGAACTGAAAAGGATCTGAGTGCTTAATTATAATATTCAGGTGTCTGTGAACATTATTAATTGGTGCAGTCATTTATGGTTTGGTTGAAAGTTGCCTTGAGTCCATATTTATATCATAATATTGCATGTTTCTTCAGTGATCTGTGATGGATATAGCCTAAGTTGAAAATGCGATTACATGGATTGTCAAAATGAAAATCAAATCAAACATTATTTATAGAGTACTTTTCATACATAGATTGTAACACAAAATGCATTGTGGATTGTCAGCCTATATTGTAATGCAATTATTTACACTAAATATATAGTTACTACATATTATAGCCTACAGTATATTAGGCTATATTATATATAATTCAGCAATAAATATGTGATGTTTCAATTTGATTTCGAATCGTGTGGCCCTTCACTCACTTTATCGTCGTCAGTGTGGCCCTCTGGAAAAAAGTTTGGTTTACCTTCTTGTGTCACAGCAGTGTTTCATCTGGGAAGCTGTTGCTCCAAATGGATCCACAAATACAGCTTCCCGTATGTGTGGATACATTGCTAGCATCCAGTGCCTCCCTTTGCAGACTGCCCCAATCAATATATCATAATTTGATACATCCAGCTACAAAAAGTCACAATAATGTTAAAATTAAATGCAAGTGTCGTTTTCTTTTTTTTGTAATTCTCGGCTGAGCTCATTTAGATATTTAGTTACTGACAAGAAAGAAAATGGGTACTCACTTTTCGCAGCCCACGAGAACTACCATTCCAGTTAGATGTCATTTCAAAGCTGTCCACAACAAAAATTTTCAATGGCACCTTTTTTGCCACCAGCCAGAGGTATGCATTTAATATCTGCAAAGAGTTGACACATTAATAGGCAGATCTGCCAAATATTTGGAACACATGCTTAGGACTGAATAGCCTACATACTTCACTTTCAACTTCCTCTCCAGGGGCAAGGCTTTGGAGGTCAGCTGTGAATATTTTGTACGGCCATGTCTTGCCCACAAAACTTCTCCTCTCTGGCTCCATATCATGAACCCTTTGTCGACTTTTTCCAGCAGCGTGTCAACAATCTCAGGCTCTTTCATAGCAGACTGCAGATTACTACATGAATGGGACACTTTAGGCAGCCACAGTAAACCAGCCATAAAACCTTGGACCAGACCGGTTAACAAATAATTGACAAAGCAGCGATTAGGATGTTTCTTCAACGCCTTCCCCAGTTCAGCGACGTTGACTGGGGTTGAAGGATTTATTTTTTCTTTTCCTTCCTCACAAGGCGGGTCCTTCTGGGGCACACGGACTTGGGATGCCCATCCCCGCAGTAACTGCAAGCATGAACATATTTACAATTTACAAACCTCCACACATTCTCATTAAAGTTATTGCACATGGGAGTTCAAAAAGGTGTCACCTTAATCTCCTCCATTTTTGGGCCTGCCGGCAGATGGACTACAGCCACAGATTTGGGACACATATTAGAGGAGTGGGAAAAGGAGCCACAAATGGAGCAGGAGAGAGCTTGGCGGCCAGTGCAATGCCTGCTAATAAGAGCCAAGTCGACTAGGGACCAGTCCAGTCTTTGGTTAAACCTCTGGATGAACATGGCAGCCTTAACAATAATAATAATAATAATAATAATAATAATAATAATAATAGAGAACAAGTGCCCTTTCAACAATGATTTAAAGGATGCCAGGGTTTGGGCTTGGCGCAGATGAAGTGGGAGTGAGTTCCACAGAGTGGTAGCTGCCACACTGAAGGCCCTGCTCCCAAAGGTGCGTCTGCTCGTACGGGGGATGGTGAGGAGACTCAGGTTAGCAGACCGCAGGTTCCGTGAGGGATGGTGGATATGGAGGAGGTCGGTTAAATACTTTAGGGCCAGAGCATGGAGGGATTTGTAGGTGAGGATGAGGAGTTTGAAGCCTTAGCAGAGAATGAAAGATAAGTCATGGCGAGATCTGCGATTATGGCCAGATAGGTGTCCAACTCAGCTCGACGGGATGGATAAACTTCGCAGATAACGTCTCTGGCAGAATTTACTGTTGCTTTTGGTGTGTTCAGAGTCAGAGTTTTTGAAAGTCTAGGGTCACTATCCTTTAACATAACTGACACATCACCGCAATCTACCACACGCTTATCGCTACAATCTGAGCACAGCAGGATTTTCACTAAATTGACATCATTACCTGCAAGGATCTGACTCCTCAGATTGAAGGAGATGGCCGCAGCAGGGGGGTAGAAAGGCACACTGGTGGAGATAGGGACTGCACTACCCAGAATCCTGTGCGGGGCGGGAATGCTGTCGGGGGGGTCGCCGGAATGCCGTCACTGGCCTGCGTCGAGGAAGAGGCAGCCGGATCCCTGGATGTAAACACGGCGGTCTGGAACGCTGGGCTGGAGGAAGGAACGGCGTCAGCTTCTAGGGTCTGAATCCTTGAATTCATACTGGAGAGGGATGACTGGATGGAGGACAGTGCTGCCAAGATGACGTCATTTGCTGGAGCTGAGGAGGCGACTGCTGAGGTCGGGGCTCTGGCTCTTTTGGCCGGTGGTGCAGCGGCTGGAGTCCGAGTGACTACTGAGTTCTGGGAGCAGTTTTTCCGTTTTGTCTGCGCTTTCCGGGGAGTGGACACAGGAGGAACAGAGACAGGACGCTGAACGACTGGTGGAAACCCAGCACAATTCAGGAACAGAGCAAACAGCTCCTGGTGAGAGGCACGACCGGAGCGGTAATATTGTTGCAGAACAGGAACTATAGCAGTTTAGGAATTGGCCAGTCATCAATTGAAGGAGCGTTTTGGCCGTTACCTTTCCCTGCTAGACGCGAGCTTCGACGGAGGGAAGAGGGAGACCTCTCGTCTTCACTGGCTTCCTCTGATTCAGAGATCTGGTGAGGCTCCACCGTGATACTGTTGGATTGCCACGGATCTTCTTCCTCGTGGACCCCTCCTGGTCTCCATCAGCCTGTGCAGTTTTATATTGTTTATTTTCATTTTCTAACTTACAATAAACCCACAGTTGACCAACCATTGACTAGTGCTGCGCGATTTGATAAAAATGTGCGATTGTGATTATGGTGGAAAATATTGCGATTGTGATTACGATATTGTAAATTAAAGCTGTAAGGCAGGGCTCTCCAAACTTTTTGCAAAGAGGGCCACATTTGGTGAGGTAAAAATGTGTGGCGGCCGAGTCGGCAGACCATTCAGCCCGACATCCTTTGAACCATTAACATTAAATGCAAATGAACTAGTTAATACTTTTTTTCATTGCAAATGGAATTCTTTTCATTTCTTCACATAGATAATAAATCTTTACCAAAATCACTCTGCTTTTCATATTTGAAGACCACATAAAATGGACAGCAGCAGGAGAAAAAGGCTCGCACACTGATGAAAAATGGCAATGTCCACCAGAGATAAACGGATGCAAAAGGAATTTAATGGTCCATAAAACAACAAACAAGTGCAACCATGGTGAGAAAATGAAAATTAACTGAAAATAAAGAAGACAAAACGTTTCGGCCTACACAGCCATCTTCAGTCTGTCTTAGGCAGATCACACACCTGTGCTCTATTTGTAGATAATCTGATAGTAGGTGGATCCATTCATGTTACAGGGCCACGTCTTGTATCTCAGGGTGATGGAACAATTAAAGTCTTGTAAACCCTGATAACTGTAGTTACTTTTAACAAAACATTCAAGAAAATTTTTCAAGAAACATACAGGAGGAAACATACAGAGAGACTATATAGAAAGACCTTTAAAGGCATACAATACTTTCAACCTCACTGGTCAGGGCAGGTCCCATACACACATACAGGGGCTCTAGATGAAGCAGTTCATAACATTTCTTCATTTAGACCTTTTGGGTGCAGAGTTTTGAGATGGAATATCCATTTGCACTCTGCCTGTAACAAGACGTTCCATGTCGCCTCCCCTACGTGGTGTTTTAATCTGCTGGATAACACAGAAGGTGAGAGAGGAGATAGGATGGTTAGCATCTTTAAAATGACGAGCAATAGAGGATTTCTCATCCATCCTCCTGATTGCACTTTTGTGCTCAGTCCTTGTTCTTATTTGTCTCGTCGTTTTGCCTACATATGGAAGTCCACAAGGACATGAGATAAGGTAAATAACATTACTAGAACTGCATGTAGAGAACTGTCTGATGTCATACTTTTTACCAGTAATGTAACTGGAGAAAGCATTAGTGCGTTTACATAAATCCCTGCATGCTGTGCAGGTACGAGCCTTTTTCTCCTGCTGCTGTCTATGTTTGTCGGCCTACGCACCTGAAAAGAAGACTTTTTGGACAGTGAGCAAGAGGAGACAGGAAACTTTTTCAGGATTAGGTAATCCTTTATCTCTTAACAATGTTGCCATCCATTGTTGCCTAGCAGTTCACCCATGTTCACTTCTCTTAAATATGGTTTCTGTCCATTAGGTCCAACCCAAATCCTATTAGGCTCGACCTAATTACTCATGACACACAGCTGGTGTGTGTGTATTGTAGAATTGTGTCACCTTTATTGTTTTTTTGTTTTTTTTTTTGGCACACTTACATGACCTTAGGGATTTTATTTCTTTTTTAAACACATAACAGTGGTCACAAGTTAATTTGGCCCGTGGTGGTGTTTTGACAGCCATGGCTATACACACATCATTTTTATTTCAACAGTGATTGTATCACTTTGTGCCAAGACATTGCTGTGCAGGTGCATGGTGTGATGGTTAAACACTCTGACACAGAAATCTTGGACTTTGTGAAGAACTCAGTTCAAGCCTCTGGTGGGGTGACTTTAAAAAGAAAATTATTTTGTTTGAAAATGTTTACATAATGTTGTCCAGTATTTCCGATCCCACAATTGTAATGCAAAGGAAGGCCATTTTTATTTATATAGCCTGTTTTTTTACAGTTTGTCTCAAAGGGCTTTACATGGCATCATTTAAAGGCCCCATGGCATGAATGATGTGATTTGGTCCTTGTGGACATAACAGTGGTCACAAGTTAATTTGGCCCGTGGTGGTTGTTTTGACAGTCATGGCTATACACATGTCATTTTTATTTCAACAGTGATTATATCACTTTGTGACACCAGTGGATTGTGCAATTGTGTGGTGTAATGGTTAATCACTCTGACATGAAGATTTTGCTGATGATGATTGTTACGCCCGGCTCGGAGGCCGCAACAATAAAGGGCAAGGCAGCGCGTTGTAGCCAAAAATACAAATGTTTTTTTATTAGTTGAGCAGTAAAGCAAATGTGTGATGGGGTGTGAGCGTGAGCGTCAGTAGTGTGTGAGGGTGCTTGTGTGATACGTGATATGTGTGGTGCATGTTGTCAGGTGCGGAACATAACAAGAAAGGAGATGCAGCAGGTTGGAGGTCTCGAGGATGAGTGAGAGAGCGAGGCAGCCCATGCAGCAGGGTTTAAGTCAGGCCAGGCCAACGAGACGCAGGTGCTCCCAGTCAGCCATCATCCTGCAAGACACACCCAGCAGCAGACACACACCCACAGAGAGGACACAGCCAGGGGCTGCGGCCGTAACATGATGCACTCGGTTCAAGTCCCGTGTTGTCAATTTTTTTTTTGTGAAAATGTATAAATGTATGTTATGTATCTGGGGAAACTGAAAGTTAATATCCCTATGGCTCAAGAGATGTGTGTGTGAGTGCTCGTCTTGAATAAACATGCTTTTTTTAAATTCATGTGTAGATATCAAGACAAGACATGACAAGACAGTGACAGAGATAGATAAAGATGACAAGAGACTCATCATGCATGTGTGTGTGTGTGTGTGTGTGCAGGTGAGCGTGTATGCGTGTGTGTGCATTTGTTCATACTACATAACATAACATACCATAACATAACATGACATAGCTTAAACATTGGTAAAAACGCAAAGTTCTTTGCATCTGCTCCACTTTTTGTGAGCAACGAACTAAGAACAAAAGCCCATTAGCTCTTAGACCCTCCTTCTACAGTCAATCGCATAGAAGACTATTTGTAAACTATTTGTTTCCATTGTTGCTGTTGCTTTTGTTGGTGGTTCTCATCATTTGCTCTTTTGTGCAGCTCTTGCCACTGAAGAAACTGGTAGTTGGCCGTGAGCAGGTACCAATGAAGGAGCTGGTTCTCCAACAGGTAAGCAATGACTATTGACACTTCACTGGACTAAATTGTGGATTTTTACATCATGTTTTGTGTGTTTAAGGACAAGTTTGAAGTCAGACTCTGCCTGTGGAGAGAGCAAGTCTTAATGTCTATACAAAAGGGCGACATGGTCAGCATTTCTCACCTGAAGAAGGGCAACATGGCGTATGGACTGCGCCTCCAGTCTACGACCTTTACAACTTCACAGGTAGGTCTTCATTTAGCAAAGGAGACTGTGTTAACAGTCAGGGAAGTCGTGGGGGTGATGGGCGGCAACCCAGTTGGTGACGGAAACTATGAAATAATCCTGGACAATGACTCTCTCATCTACATGGAGGAGACCCTTTGGCTTCCTTTGGCAGCTCAACTTGTGGCACCTCCTCTTCCAACCACAATCGTGAGATTCAGAGGAAAGATCACTTCAGCAGAGCCTCTGTAATTGTTTTGTTTGCCTTTGATTTTCAATAAAAATTTGGAAACTACTGTAATGTTTCTCACTTCTTCTTATTAACATTAACTCTCGCACTCACTCGGACCGTCATTATACTCTTTATTGACTTCTCTTCCGCTTCCATACATGTTATGTACTGACACGTCATCACGCACGTTACACCTTCTCACAACGTGAGTTGCCAGACGCTACAACTACTTTTTACTGTCTTCGTTCTTGACATGCAAGTCCAACAGCTGAGCAGCAGGGTTTTGGTGATTTCTGGTCAAGTTGCTTTTGCATTGGTACTTGAGTCTCAGTTCCTAAAGCTAGTTTGTTTCCAAAAAATATTCTTGTTCCAATAGACTTTACATGCACTTATCCTTACATTCATTAAGTAATCTTGGGGTGAGAGCAGGATTCTTCATCCAATCTAGACAAATAGCATTTTTGTGTAAGACAAGGAGAACATGGTTTAGCTTTTGGAGAGGCACAGAGTGGTAGAAACATGTTAACACAAAGCAAGGTTGAAAAGGTAAGGGAGCCAAGTTTGCTGATGTGACCAGACCAAGTGGTATTGTTTAAAAATCAAAGTGGCTGACACACTAAGAGGACTGCTTAAGTGGGATTTGAACCAATGACCTTGTGAGTGACAGGCTAGAACCTTATTGACTGGACTATTTGAGCCCTTGGTTATGCAGGGGTTGAGACTTCTAGACAGCACAGAGAGCACACACTGTAGGATGTTGTCGGTGATTGCAATGTCATGTGCTGCAAACTGTAGCAGAAGGAATCAATGTGTCTCTCTTGAGCTCCTTCTACTCTGCAGCAAAAGAACTGCATTAGCGTTACTGGCAGACAGAGAACACTCAGCCTGCATTTAAGAAATACTTCAAATTATTCTCTAAATCTCTGCATTTCTTAGGGCATTGTAAGACAGAAGACAAGTCAGTTACAGACTGTGTTCAGTATGGATTTTCTACCAGTGCAGGAAAGTTGTACCTATGTGCAGTTTTAGCCAATGTGACCCTGCTCAGTCATGCTGCAGCACTGTTCCCATTTCTCTTCTTAACTACCACAATGACAAACATTAGTTTCTCTCTCCAGGCACTCTAGCTGGTACAAAGGAAATGACCGTTTTTGGAGCCGACAAATTAGTGCAGGAGAGAGCTTCACAGCGATACGTAAGGTGACAGGAGTCTGAACAGACGCGGCTCCGTGGCTGCGATAGAACGCTCAGTTCTGGCGAATTTAGGAGGAATTTACAGGCAACACCAGTCAAAGTGAAGTAAAATACACACCCATAATGTGTATTTTAGACCATTTCTTTGTGTTAGTCTGACAGAAGCGGTTTACCCTCTTTTACAACCTGACCATTTCACCTTTGGATGTCTTGACTGACTTTACAATCATTCTTCTATGCTGTTTTAGTGAAGTGCAAGCAAAAACTGTATAAACACTTGTTCTTTTTAATTTCAGAATGAAACTGAAAGAAATCCTGAACAATCGACCCGACACACCTTTCTTCCGTCCACCGCTGTTACATGTGGTGGTGGTGGGCATGAAAGAAAGACTACGGGTTCTTCGCTGGGAGGTCCTAGAAAAAGAGGCTAGACCCCTTGTTCAAAAACAAAACTTGGAAGTGGTAATTTCAGATGGGGAGACTGTGGCCAAGATCACCATCTTTGAAGAAAACGACCCTCCTCTTAAGGAGGGGTCTTGCTATGTAGTGCGCGGCTACACTCTAAGGGGAGACAGCCCCCCATACACATTAAACATTGGTAAAAACGCAAAGTTCTTTGCATCTGCTCCACTTTTTGTGAGCGACGAACTAAGAACAAAAGCCCATGAGCTCTTAGACCCTCCTTCTACAGTCAATCGCATAGAAGACTTGAAAGGAAGCAGTGGTCTTATAACAGTGATCGGCGAGGTTGTTGATATAAGTAAACTATTTGTTTCCATTGTTGCTGTTGCTTTTGTTGGTGGTTCTCATCATTTGCTCTTTTGTGCAGCTCGCCACTGAAGAAACTGGTAGTTGGCCGTGAGCAGGTACCAATGAAGGAGCTGGTTCTCCAACAGGTAAGCAATGACTATTGACACTTCACTGGACTAAATTGTGGATTTTTACATCATGTTTTGTGTGTTTAAGGACAAGTTTGAAGTCAGACTCTGCCTGTGGAGAGAGCAAGTCTTAATGTCTATACAAAAGGGCGACATGGTCAGCATTTCTCACCTGAAGAAGGGAAACATGGCGTATGGACTGTGCCTCCAGTCTACGACCTTCACAACTTTGCAGGTAGGTCTTCATTTAGCAATGCATCTTTTTTTGCTCTCTCTCTTTTTCAGACAAATGAGGACGAAATCAGGGAAGTCGTGGGGGTGATGGGCGGCAACCCCGTTGGTGACGGCACCTATGAAATAATCCTGGACAATGACTCTCTCATCTACATGGAGGAGACCCTTTGGCTTCCTTTGGCAGCTCAACTTGTGGCACCTCCTCTTCCAACCACAATCGTGAGATTCAGAGGAAAGATCACTTCAGCGGAGCCTCTGTAATTGTTTTGTTTGCCTTTGATTTTCAATAAAAATTTTGGAAACTACTTTTTACTGTCCTCGTTCTTGACATGTAAATCCAACAGCTGAGCAGCAGGGTTTTGGTGATTTCTGGTCAAGTTGCTTTTGCATTGGTACTTGAGTCTCAGTTCCTAAAGCTAGTTTGTTTCCAAAAAATACTCTTGTTCCAACAGACTTTACATGCACTTATCCTTACATCCATTAAGTAATCTTGGGGTGAGAGCAGGATTCTTCATCCAATCTAGACAAATAGCATTTTTGTGTAAGACATTGAGAACATGGTTCAGCTTTTGGAGAGGCACAGAGTGGTAGAAACATGTTAACACAAAGCAAGAGTAATCTGAACACACCTACTTGGCATGGGCCTTCAGACAGGTGCATCTCATCTCGTTTCAAAGACATTCATCTCATAGCCTACAAGTTATACGTTTCAGCTTTAGTTCTATCATTTTCCAACATTGCTTTAGCAGTTTCTTCAGCTAATTTAGCATTGATTCAACAATTTCTTCAGCTCATTCAGCAATGCTTTCAGCATTCACACCATTTCCATTCTTGGAAATGCTTTTTCTAGTTTCTCTTACAATGTATAGTGTGACAAGGAGGGAGACCACACAAGGTTTAACTAAGAGCAAATAATTTATTATAACTAAAACATAAACCAAAAGTACAATGAGGTGTGAAAGTCTGTAGGATTTATAGATAAAGGATGAGTGGTCTGTGTGCTGTGGATGTTGAAGGTAAAACACAAACAATACAAGCTAGCACAGAGAATAGTGATTACACTTTACGCTGTGTCAGCATCATCCTCAACTTACATTAAATATAATTGTCAGGTGTCCAGCCCATGAGAGGGTCGTCACAATAGATATGATTATCTTCAAATCTTTATAGATTGTGATTCTGAAGTAAACCCAAACAATACAAGCTAGCACAAGAATTTTATATCTTATCCATCATCTCAACTTTTTAAATATAACTGTTAACAGCTTCCCGCACTGCATGGATCGGGGTCCTAAAAGTTTTTATACATATGTTTTTTCTACTCTCCCTAAATATGTATTGCAATATTGTTTGTGATTAACTGTTTCGTTTATGCTGTTTAAAACTTATAGTGTTTTGATGTGATGACAGGAAGTCGGGCACAGAAAAGGCAAGAGAATCCCGATTTTCAAAATAAAATAAATGAAATGATGATTTA
Organism: Decapterus maruadsi; assembly: GCA_030347415.2. Classification (NCBI taxonomy): domain Eukaryota; kingdom Metazoa; phylum Chordata; class Actinopteri; order Carangiformes; family Carangidae; genus Decapterus; species Decapterus maruadsi. The sequence goes on along the minus strand of CM064885.1, from coordinate 10,444,362 downwards.
TTAAGTTGTTGCTTGTCCGTCTGTAGCCTAAATATTTGTCAGTTGTGTCTCCACACACACATACACACGTTTAAAATGACACGCGTGTGTGACGGACCGAAACGTTGTACCAATAAACTACCCAGCAAGTGTTTGACAGTGTGCGGGAGCCCTCTTTTCTACTGTTGGTGTTAGGAACATGAAATACAATAAGATTTTTTCTATCCTCAACTTTCCTTCTCACGGGAGGACAAAACTTTTGGCTGCCGCGGTCGTCAGTCAACTTCCGGTTTTGACGGCATTTTCTGACGAGGCTGTCATTTTACTACATTGCCACCCACTGGATGTAATTGGCATTACACACTCTAGTCAAGGAGGGGGGTGAGGGCAAATGACCAAAGAATGGTTTTGACAATGTTTTATTATGGTAATTCGAATATACGCGAATATAGCTCAACCCCGCTGTTACAATGCCTGTTAAAGGGTTGTTCTTATTTTCCCATATTTATCTTATTTGTTATTTTGTCTAATCTGTTATCTCTTGGCAAAGAGGGGTGAGTCTTATACACATGCTTGAAGAATATCTCTGTCTCCGTCAACTTATTCTCAGAGTTACAGCCACGTCATTTTTATCTCAACAGTAGGCTAATTCTTTGATCTTGTGACTAGTTCCTCGACCATCTTCACCAGACTTGATCTTGATCATTGTAAAATGTTTTTCAGTGCAACAAGCTGGCCCCTGTACAGCGGTATCATTGCAATTACAGTGGTCACAAGTTAATTTGGCTGTGGTGTTGTTTTGACAGCCACGACCATACAAACGTCTCAACTGTACTTCTATGATCTTGTGACCAGCAATTAATGTGCAGTCTTGTCGTGTAGTGTAATGGTTAAACACTTGGATAGAGTTTTACAGTAGAAAGACTCGGTTCAAACCCCATGTCGTGACTTTTCTAAAATTATTTTATTTGAAAATGTATACATAATATTGCGCCCAGTATTGCGGCTCCCACACCTGTAATGCACAACATGAAGCATCATGCTTGGATTAATGAGGTGGAGTGAGAAATCAGCAGATTCATTCATTCAGGCATTCGCGGGGTCAGCTAAATTTTCTCTCCGTGATTGGAACATCTGCAGTTGCAGTGACAGACCTATCTGGCCTATCTAACCTCTACCTGGTCTTTTTTACAAAACTTAACCAACTCCTTTCATTATTGCCTAAACCAGTGCAAAATTCTCAGGGAAAAAAATTAGCTGTTCAGGAATTGTCGGAAAGGCAGGATGTTTCTAAAGAAAAGAAGAAAAAAAACCCTCCATTCCATCTGTTTTTTGTATCCCTGCTAGACATGCTAAGACTCTCTTCCTCCACGCAGAGCCGAGAGAGACACATGCTAAGACTCTCTTCCTCCACGCAGAGCCCAGAGACACATGCTAAGACTCTCTTCCTCCACGCAGAGCCAAGCTCACATGCTAATTGTGCGTTCACACCAAAAGCTTCCAAAGCGCCAAAAACGCCGGAAGTCAATTCATTTTCAATGAGAGCCCAGCGACACTGAGCGTCCAATGAACATCAGCTATGACTTTGAACATCACCAACTAACTCCTTTCCTGTCTGACAGACAGGAAACAGGGAGGAAAATTCTGTGTCTTTCCCTGCATTCTTTTGGGAAAACTCCATCCATTATCCAGGGTTTATCCGGGGCCGGGTCAACCACTGGGCAGCAGTCAGAGCTGGGATCATCCTTTAAAAGCAGAAGATGAAATCAAGTGGCTCCAAATTGTCAGAACAGAGATGTCCGTTGGGTGCCTTTTTTTTCTCTTTTTAAAAATATTTCGGCTCCCCAATGACCAGCGTGATCGAAGTTTGACGTCAGTCACGTGACGAGCGGCCAAAGTGGCTGATAATATTTGCCGTTTTGGAAGCTGTCTTGTCTGTCGCCAACCCTCAAGAGATTTTGACACTTTGGAAGCTTTTGGTGTGAACGCACAGTAAGACTCTCTTCCTTCACGCAAAGCCAAGCTCACGTGCTAAGACTCTTCCTCCCAGCTGTTTCATTTGGAGCCAAAGTTGTCCTGGTCCAATGTGTCCCTCCCAGGCCAAAGTCATTACAATCCAACGTTGGCCTTGTGGATGCAGCATCTCCTGCCAAACATATCAAAACAGAGCTGAAACTCTCATTTCAATCATCTGAAGAGACACTAGAGCCTGGTCGTTACCCTCCAGTGGTCCCTCAGTCTGCCAACATACTAAGGAAAGCAGATTCTTCACAGCACAGCACACATCAAGTGTACGATAATGAAAAACAACCATTACCCTCCAGTCACTTCCCTCCAAAAGCATAATGTGTGCACGCACGTATGCACGTGCATGTGTGTGAGAAGGAGAGGAGTGTGTGCGCATACACATGTATGTGTGTGGTTGACAGAGACTTGATATAAATGTATGGGAGACAGGTGTCAGAAGTAGATTAACTGCAGAGATAGGTGTCAGAAGTAGATTAAATGCAGAGATATCAGAGGAGTCCCTGATTAATTAATTAATTGGTCTCAGCTGTGACTCTGGCCTGAGGCTCAGAGGTTGCCACGGCAACTTGAGGGCAATGATAGACGGACAACAGGCTGAGGCAGACAGAAATGATGAGGAAAAAGGGCGATTTATGATACATGAGAACAGATTCACAGACAATTGTTTCATTCATTGTATTTGTCTTTTATTGTTGTTGTTATTTGATTGTGAAGCAGTTTGTGGTTTTTATCTGTGAAAGGTGCTATGAAAACAAACTTTAGTTACTTATATTGAGCAGGCAGGTGTTAATTAGTTGAGGGAGCACAGGTGAAGGTGATAGGACTGATGAGGTGGGAGTGGCCAGCAGGACACAGTTAGGTGAGTGGAAATGTACTGGTTTGAGAGTGCTAAATACCAGTTTTTAACAACCAAAATCACTGTTAGGTGTGGATGATAGTTTTCATGGTCTAAGTCCAAATATCATATGTTCTCTCTCTCTCTCTCTCTTTTTTATTTTTACATTTTGACTGTTCACTGCAGTCTTCTTCAGAACTGTCATCTGACGGCTGTCCTTTTTCAAGTGATGTACGACCACAAAACTTCACATGATGGCTATCCGGCAGTGTAAATTCTAATTTCAACCAATATGTCCACGAGTCCTTGTATATCAACTGATTTATTAAGTACTTCCTAATTTGCTGCTTGGATTTAAGTCTGTAGAGAATGACATGAGTGGAATGAACATCAGCTATGACTTTGAACATGTAACTAACTCCTTTCCTGTCTGACAGTGGCTTTTGTTGATAATTCTGTGTCTTTCCCTGCATTCTTTTGGGAAAAGATCCATCCATTATCCAGGGCTTTATCCGGGGTCACGGGGGCAGCAGTCAGAGCTGGGATCATCCGCAAAAGGCAGAGATGAAATCAAGTGGCTCCCAAATTGTACCCCCTCCGGCCCTTGGCTGCACCTAGAAATTCTGTCCATAAAAATAATGAACAGAACCAGTAACAAAGGGCAGCCCTGCCGGAGTCCAACATACACCGGGAACAGGTCTGACTTATTGCCGGTTTAGATCCTGCTCCAGTCATACAGGGACCCTAGGAACTTCAAGAGGGCCTCCGACCCCATACTCCAGGAGCACCTCCCACAGAAACCATGGGGACACGGTCGTCCTTCTCCAGATCATCACATGTGGACTGGTTGGGCAACTCCCATGAGCTCTTTTGCACCCTTTGAGGGTATTCAGAGCTGGTCCAGTGTTCCACGGCCAGGACATCCGCATTGTTCCTCTTGAATCCGAGGTTCGACTATCGGCGGTCTCCAGTACCCTGGCATTCTGTATCTTTCCCCAGGCTGAGGAGTTGTGATCCCTCGATAGTTGGAACACATCCCCCGGTCCCCCTTGAGGAATGAGTGGGAACCACCACCCATATCCGTAAATGGTGTAGAGGAGGCACTGTCCCCGACTTCCACCCGATGCTGCAGAGGCGTGTCAGCCACGACAGCCCCACAACATCCAGAGACTTGAGGTACTCAGGGCGGATCTCATCCACCCCTGTCCGCTTGGCCTGCTGGTACCTGTCAGCTGCCTCGGGAGTCCCCCGAACTAGCTAAGCTCGGTAGGACTCATTCTTCAGCTTGACGGCATGCCTTGCTTTTGTTGTCCACCACCGGGTTCGTGGATTGCCATGACAGCTCCGGATGGCCGCGTCAACAATGGAAGTGGAGAACATGGTCCATTTGGACTCAATGTCTACAGCCTCCCTTGGAAGGTGGGAGTTGAAGACCTCCCTGACAGGGGATTCCGCCAGACATGAGTGGAATGAACATCAGCTATGACTTTGAACATGTAACTAACTCCTTTCCTGTCTGACAGTGGCTTTTGTTGATAATTCTGTGTCTTTCCCTGCATTCTTTTGGGAAAAGAGCCTGATTTAATTATTAAGTAAAAGAATCAGTGGTAGAACTCCCTGGCTTGTTTATTGTAGATGGTTTTGATTATTAAATAATTCCAGAGAGGTTCTTTTACCACAAAACATTATAATTTGCGATAAAGCCAAGCCCGAGAGCTTAATGATATGATTTAATAATATTATTTCAGGGATATTTGGTATTTTATATTTGAACAACCAACTTATAACCTAGAGCCGGCTGAGAGTATTTCCCACTGCTGCGAACTGATTTCTCCCTCGTTTATTCTCTCCTGTTCATCTCCGCTCCTGTTCACCGGTCACAGCTGTACCTTATTATCTCATTACATCTTTGTGTGTGTGTGTGTGTGCGTGTGCGTGTGCGTGTGTTTGGTCTCTGTGGCCTCCATTCATCTTGGCTCCTACACTGTGTTTGTTCTGCATCATGATGAAATGTTTTTGTTTTGTTGTTTTTTTAGTTCTGGTATTACTGTTGGGACCAATAGGTTTAACTGACTTCAAAGTTGAGGATCATAGAGCTGTCTTATGTTGACTCATTCATCTGTCTCCTTTAGTAATGATGATACACGCAATGAAAGTTAGGCTCAGTGTATTAGAAGCACTCCTCACCTCTGCAGGTTCCAAGCAGCCAGCAACCACAGCTGTTCAGTAAACTGCTATAAGCAAATAACAATACGCAGTAGGTGTAAATAAACATGTAACATCTATGCGTGTGAGAAATTGAGTAGCTGACTCTAAACTGTTTTGTTTTGTTTCCTGCAACTTGGCTAACTAACAACTGAGGTGGTGATTCAAGAAGTAGTGTCCTGGACTCCTGGGCCCTGTTTTCGAAAGCAGGCTCAACAAACTCTGTGCCCATCCCCATATCCAGGTTGACTGAGCTGGAAAACTCTTTGAGTTCTGTTTCAGCACAGCTGATCACAATTAGTTAAATCAACTCTGAGTATATTATGCTGCGTTGAAAGCATCCTCGGAAAGATCCCATTTCCACCCGAAAATTTTTGCACAACCTCGGAAAACATGGCGGGCCACAGTCCTGATGTCTTTAGAGCATCAAAAAGTTCTGCTGGGGAAGAACATTAGCTTTTGGGGGAGAAAAATATTTTGCAACACACAGTCTTGAACGCTTTAAGAGGGGAATCCTGCATGTGTCACAAAAAGACCAGGCAGATTCAACTCTTGCTGCAACAGACTAGTGAAACTAGGCTATATTCCCTTTTCCATAACTTCTCCCTTCTATGTTGGAAAATAAATAGCCTAAATAAATAAATACATCTCGCGGTGTGCAACGCCATAGTGCTGTGACGTAATTCCGACCAACTCGGGCTGCTCGGATCCAACCCGAGTTCCCGAGTCGGAGTTCCGATAGTCTGGCCTACCAGAAGTGCTTAGCTGCGATTAGCCTCTGATTGGGCGGAACGAGCCACCCGGCGGAAGTCCCGCCTCCGTGCTGCAGTTTTTAAAGTCCCCCCGGAAAAGGGAAACATCAACAAACAACAACAGGAACAGAACCGTGGATCTCTTATACATCTGTGTCTTGAATTGAACAGAAGATGAAATGTCCGTCCGCCCCCGTTAAACCGAACAAAAGAATAAATATTTGTCAACGGTTGCTACTTCACATTGACCGAAATCCAGTTTCCAACCGGCAATATTTGTTCTGGATGAGATACGGTTAGATGACCAAGGCGATTGTGATTGGTTGAAAAAATTCCAAACGGCCGGAGCGTTTTTTTCTCTTATCGCAGAATCATAGGCGGAGCAGCCAGACTCTCCTTCTTCTTTGGAGGAGAGTCTGGCGAGCGAGACTAGAGTTCCGACTTCAAGGGCCGTTCTATTGCTTTTTTCCGAGTTGGAGGTCGGATCTTTCCGAGTTCCGAGTGCAATCGAACGCAGCATTAGGTCTGAGGAAAGCATCCAAAATGTCCCATCATTCCACCAATTTTTGCCTCCTATGGTTGGATTGAAACATCCTGCCTTTCAGGCAATTCCTTTGATAGCATATTTTTTCCCAAAAAATATTTTTGCAATGGTTTGGCTTTAAGAAGGAAGTTGGTTAAGTTTACTAAAAAGACCAGGTAGAGGCTAAATAGACAGACTAGTCCCCACTTAGTTTGCCAACTTCTGAAACAATTCAATACAAATAAAACTGACTTTTTGGCAGAATGGCAACAATGGGACCATGCCCATGATCTGGAATGACTGATTCTGACTCTTTCGAATAGCATACATCTGCAGTGAGACATTCACTGTGTGACCAGAGGCTTCTTTAGTGTGTGTTCATTCAGTCAGTCCCCTATTAGCCTAATGATGATGTAGCCCCTGCTACTTCACATTGAATTAACCAGAATCCCATTTGTTCTGGATGAGATGATGCGGCGATGAGATGGTTAGATGGGGTGTTGATGGTCATTCCATCAACACTGTCTGCACTGAATTCTGTGATTGTTGTACATGTGTATCTACTCATTAAACCCCATCCACCTAACAGCTTTAATCTCCTTCGGTGTCATTCCCCTCTCACAGGTTGCCAGCCATTGTCTGAACCACAACTCTTTCTGTGGGCTAAGACAGCAGAAAATACCAACAAAATACTTCTGCCATGCTGCATACAATCTTCCTAATCTATCTTTTTTGGTGGCATGTTGAGCCTCCAGATAGCCTCTCCCTGCCCAGAGGAGAGGAGAGGAGAGGACTGTCTGTTGCATTTCGCAGTTTGGCCTTGGTGTCTCACACTCTGTGTTTTCCACAGATTTGTCAGACTCAAGAGCTCCATGCCTCTGCGCAATCACCTCCGTGGCTCCGCTTCTAAATTGGCCTGACCTCCCTGTTTATGAACCTGGTTGCCTCTTCCCATCCATTTCTCTGCACCAACCAATGGCCCAGCCTGCCCACCAGAAGCTGCCTTCATCAGCTCTTGTTGACTGAACAATCACATTTTCCATATTATTCCATGTTGTAAACCGTCTGTACATAACATCTGTTGCACATCTGCCCTGAGTGAGGGATGTCACGACATGGATATTACAGACATTACAAACTAGAGGAAGACACAGCTAATTACAACTCATGAGCAACTAGAAACAATGAGTTGTGTCAGTCAGTGACGGACTGGCACCAGAAAGAGACCCTGGTATTTTTAAGCACACATTACACAAACACTAATAGAAGTGATCATAAAGAAAATCTCTAAAATCTCTAAATAGGCTAAGTGAATATATGTGGGCCCTACAATCTATCAGTAGGCATATGGCTCTATAACTATCACCTTCATTCTGTTGTAGTAGTGAACTGTCTCTGGCTTCTTTTTTGCGTCATCCAGTATATCCACTGATGTGTGCATGGTATTGAGGATGCAGACGTTCATCCATTCTTTGCGTTGAGTGAGCGTTGCCCTGTTGCTCTGCATCACTTTAGTGTTTAAGTGTAGTGATCATTCATTTTTGTTGGAGGAGTTTGTGGGCAAGGGGGAGTGATGTAAAAGAAATTGTCAGTTGTTGCGTTTCTTCCCTTACCCCAAAAAAGCTTGGTTAAACCGTAGGTAGCACATAATTTCCCTGAACCTATTTCTAGACATAGTTGTGCTAAAGAAAGGAACACCCCATTCTTACGCCCACAAGTCCTCCACATCCGTGTTCTGCCATTATGCACTCGCCTGGCCAAGAGGAGTGTGAGGAACGCCTTCATCTCATCCAGGTTCAGCTCCCAGTCTTGTGCTCCACACCTGTCCGCCTCTGCCACTGTAGTCACAAATGTGCCGCGCCATCATGTGATCCATCCAGCACATTAACGCACTCAGAGAGTTACCCTTTCAGTCAAAACATTTTGTGACTGCACTCTCCCCATGTGCAGCCCTGGCTGTGTAGGTCTCCATACAGTCCCGTCCCTGGCAGTTTCACGTAGCTCTGTGAGCCAACTCTAGACAATACATATTGTTACAATCCGGCTTGGAGACTGTAACCAAGAACAGGAGAGGAGACGAGCACATCACAGGTTTAACAGGTCAGTGAGGGGTGCTACCACAGTGGAAAAGCTTTTACAGAAACTGTGATAGTACCCTACCAGGCCAAGGAAACGCTGCAGCTCTTTTTTTGTGGTGGGGACTCGTTACAGCACTCACCGTGGCCTGCACAGAACACACTTTCCCCTGCCCCACAACTGTTCCCAGATAGACAGTGGCCTTGGCAAACTCACACTTTGCTAGGTTCACTGTCAAATGGGCATCACTCAAACGAATTGGCTAGATGTTCCTCCCATGTCTCGCTGTAGCCATAACCATTTAATTCATTTAAGTATACCGCACATCCCTCTAACCCAGACACCGCCATGTTCATCAACTGTTGAAATGTTGCCGGTGCATTCCTCAATCCAAAACTCATCACAGTATCCTAACTATACGAGTCCACCCTGGAATCTACAGAGCAACCAGTTACCACTACCAGCAAATTCACCAATTTGGAGGACAAAGAACCGAATTGTGCAGCTGCCACATGAAACCTTGTGTCAAGTCAACATTCCGCTGCCTCTTCGTGAAGAGTTGCTCCAGCTCTTCCACAGCTACCTGCTCACAGGACACTGGGGAGATACAAACTTCAAAAAGGCTAAAGGCTTTGGCATACTGGCCCAAGATGAGCTTGGATGTCAAAAACTACTGAATATCCAGTGCTGTTGGACCTGCCAAATACAAAAGCCAGATAACAGGAAATGCCCTGAGAAGTTACAGCAGACAACAGTCAGACAACCATTGAAGATGCTGGGAGTAGACCACATGGAGCCCTTTCTTGAAGCTCATCTTGAAATGTTTATCTATTTGTTTTTGTAGATTACAACTCACACTGGGTTGAGTTGTTTCCTCTATGCTGAGCTACTGCAGAAACATTTTCCCAAGTGCTCCACAAGGAAATACTCACTCAGTGGGGTTGTGCCAGTTCATATTGTATCTGTTCAGGGCTACCAGTTAATCTCTTCTGTCTTTGAAGAGACTTGCAGAAAATGGAACCTGAAGCAGAAAAAAACCACCATCCACCATCCACAAACCAACCTTACTGAGAGAGTGAATGGACAAATGTTTACCAGAGCTCAGATTTGCCCTCAACCCTGAGGGCAAATCTGAGCTCATTGTTAGTCGGACACAAGGGACCAGTGGATGCTAAGCTGAAGGATAAGGGCTATCAATATGGCAGTGGAGAGACTGGAGGGTTTGGATTTGGAGAAAGGCCCAACCTGATCTGAAGCTCTGTGGTGTCGTGTCAGTGCCGGCTGTGCTGGAGCTTTATTATCATCTTATCCTGTCAGTAAAGCATGACAGCATAACACACTTAATGACGCTGCTATTGCTCGAGCCTTAAGTTAAAGAGGAAGTTAAATCTCACAGTCTCAAAGGTTTATGTAAGTAATTAATTCTGAATTAAAGCACATCTAGCATATGGCCCGTGGCTGTATTAACCTGTCCGCGCTCTGCTATCTACTCCTTCTTTTTTGCATTTATTTTTAACGGCAGGGAAATTTTTAAAAGACTTTCTTGGACCGTGTGTGTATGTATGTTTGTGTGTTGTTGATGTGTTTATTTGTGTTTTATTTTTATGAGTCTAATTTCATGTTCTCTCCTGTGTCCTCATTAGTAGTTCACAGTGCTGTCATGTCAAGCAGCGACAGCTTCAAACCTAGAAAAGTCCCATAGGTTCATCCACATACACAGACACTCACACAAAACACACTCTGCCTTTGTTTTTCTGTCCTCTATATACATGCAGATATCTCAGATATACTCATTTGTATTTCTGATCCAACATGTTCTTTATGCATTTGAACAACACATCAGCTCTATATGACTGGGGACTTCAACTGTTGTTCTTGATAAATAAATCGAATAAGTCAGTCTCTTCTACTTAGTCATTGGTTTGATACACAGCACAGGCTGCTGGTTGTGTTTAGTCCCAATTAATCCATCAGACATTAAGTGGATCAGTGAGGAAATTATAGTCTGTAGTTAGCGCTCAAAAGCCTCCCAGCAGTCCTTTGTGAAAATCTGGCAACTTTACACATAATTAGCCCTGAAAATGAGAAACCAATTATTTCTGTTATGAAACATTTACATTTATATTTATGGTAGGGCGACCATATTTTGATTTCCATAAAAGAGGACACTCGGCTCAGCATCAAGATACTCAAATAATGATTGATGGGGGGGCGGGGGGGTCTAAGGAGAACAGGTAGATCACAGACAGAGAGCCAGCCCAAGGCACTAGGGCCCTTTTTTAAATGTGTAACTTCTTTGGATGCCTTAAGAAATCCTGTGTATTTACAAAAACTCTTAAAGGGATAGTTCACCCAAAATTCAAATTGCACTCATTATCTACTCACCCTCATGTCGACTAAGGACTGGGAGAAGTTATCCGTGGCTTCTTTGAGTTACAGGAAAAAAGAAAAGAAAAGAAAAGAAAAAAGGTGACTACATGGCAACCGCCGGCCGGCCGTTCTTCTCCAGAACACATAGATGTCCAGTACGCCCCTGGTAAAGCTACACAAGCTTAGCACTTCTTCCATAAGCTATAAAATATGCTCCAAAATTATGTTTGTATTTTTGATATTTAAGTAATATTTAAAATTTTGTATGGGGATTATTTTCAGCTGCATATTGATACATTTGGTTTTCATGTATTAACAATACTTTGTAGTATCAGTAGCTCTTTCAGATTCCGGTTCATCGTGGCCTTAATTGATTTGAAGAGGGTTTTTTTTATAATAAGACCTTGTCATTTTTGCATTTACATATGGACAGATTTTTATTTAATTGGTGTGGATGTGAATTTGTTTAGAAACAGAGGGAAAAAGTGTTTGTTTACATGTGGACTGGGCCTAAGAAAATGGTAAAATATTATCTTAATATTCATTTATAATATTCATTACTCAAAGTAAGACGGAAAACACTGTCAGTGTTGCTCTCACCTGCCAGCTGTTTATCCAATGACACATTCAGTAAATAATATATTTAGCTTTTTGTCCCAGACAACCTCTGACAGTGTTGAATGAAAGGTCAGAGTGAATGTTACCAGTGTTGCATTTTTATGAAGTGAAAATATAAACCTAGCCATCCATATATGGCACAGACAGATAAACCCTTTCAGTGTACAAGGCGTATGATCTGTGGGTGTTGTGACGTATGATTGCTTCCATGTGGCTCCATGACATACTCTGAATATGTATAGCTGCCTGTCTGCTGACACACTCTATCCATCCTCTCCTCTCCCGCATATTTTGTCTTGTCACATCTGTTGTACTTTGTAGTCTGGCCTTGGTGTCTCCAGAGCTCCATCTCTCTGCACCAACTGCATCGCCTCCTTTGCTCTGCTCCTAAACTGGCCTTCCCACCACTATTACCACTAAACTGACCTGTCCTCCCTGTACATGACCCAGCCTGCCCACCAGACGCTGCCTTCACTAGCTCTTCTTGACTGAACATTTCCATTTCCATGCTATTCTATATTCCCTTTTGTAGACTGCTTTCTTGTCTGTACACAGCTACTGCATGCCTGCCCTTCCTGGGGAGGGGATCTCCAACAGTGGCCTGTGTGTGTACATAAGGCAGACTGTAGGGACGAGGCACATTTTTCTGTTGTGATCATTTTCTCCTGTTTTTTTAGGGTAGTTCCTTGTCTATTGTATATCACATTTTATGAATGAGAACTAGTGTCTAATCGTTCACGTATGTTCAAAGAGCTGACAGCTGAGGCTACGACTCTCACATCGACTATCACTCAAACTCATCGTGTCCTTTATGAGGACGCTTAAACACCTGGTTCACTCAGTGTCCAGCAACAGACCTGTGGCTGTGCTGCCTGCCTGTCTGAAGGTCCTACATGTGTGCAGCTGCATGAATACGAAGAAGGGTGATGCTGGAACAAAGCTTGGAGCTCAGAGCGAGCCCAGCCCAGCTAACACAGACTGACAGTGGGCTGATTCCACCATGAGCATCTCACATATCAACATATAAATAGAACAGCAGAGATGTGTTTGTTTCTCCTTGATGCCAGGCACAGTGTGGCATACAATACACATCCTCAGAGTGGAGATGTACTAAGGCATGGCAGTTGACAGCCATGGTCCTCACATACCGTTTTATTCTCTGTGACATGTATGTCTGGTGCCTGTTTATGCCTGAGGCCCAGTCCTGTTTATAGCGCAGTGCATAGGTTACAGTTGCTGTGCTGTCCCATGATGCCCCTGCATGCGCTGGAGGCAAGTGGTGTAAATGAGCTTTAGTGGTCAAAGATGTTATCCCTGTTCTGTAAGACAATTCAGTCTAACGTTCATCCCCCCTGTGGCTACATATTTGTGTGTGTGTGACAGAGAAAGAGGGAGAGCGAGGGTGAAACACTCTCTCCCTCTTGTTGTTAGTGATACACGACATCATCGTCGTCGTCAACATCATCATCATCATTAAGGTCAGACTCAACATCCATAATAAAAAACATACAACACTCAATACATGAAACAAATCACTCTGTCAATTAATCTGTCAATTTATCAATATCAATAACATATGCTTTATTTACAAGTGAGGCACTTTGTTAAAGAAAATGTAGACAATTACACAAATCCTAGCATGGAGCACTCATTTTTTGCTATAATGAAACAAAAGCCGGAATCTAAACACCTTGTTTCAAAACTTAGAACTGTGTTTTCCAAAGTTTCAGTTTTGACAACAAATCATATCAAAGAGGGTGGCAGATCTTTGTTGTATTTTTTGTCCGAGATCAGAGGCTTGTTACAATGAATTTCTGTTGTAACAAATGCAGAGAAGAAATATAAAATCATCCAATTCATTGCATTTTGCCAGTAAAATGTTTGTTTTTTGTTGTGTGACAGATGCAACCAAGGCATTGGGGACCCTGGGGCACATGTTTTGGCTCTGTCCAAAGATTGTTTCTTTTTGCAAAGATTTTGGGACATCCCTAATTTTAAGAATAATATTCAAGAAAAGAAAAACATGCTTGACAAGACAATCATACAACTGTTTCCACAAAGGTGACCGATATCTCACGCCATCGACACAAGGGCTAACCAGCAGAATCAATCAGATAAACTCAGATGTCAAAGCAAAGCATTCACTTCACACAACAGCTGACTTGCACTCTTTAAGTCTCTTGAACAGCTAACAGTATGGCAGTTTTGTAGATGTCTGGGTAGTGTTTGGTTGTTGTTGTTGTTGTTGTTGTTTTGTTTTGTTTTTTGTTCGTTGTTTTTCCTGTGTGCGTTTCTTGTTTTGTTTTGTTTTGTTTTATGTATCAGTTTTGTGTTTTTGTTATTGTTTTTGTTCTTGTCTTTGTCTCACCATTGGCTGATGTGAGGATTTGGAATGAATAATTTAAAATAAATTTAAAAAAAAAAAAAAAAAAAAAAAAAAAAAAAAAAAAAAAACCAATAGAGTTTTACAATAAAAATATTCTAAAAAAGCAAAACATGTGACAAACAATCAAAATGTTTCCACAAAGAGGACCGATATTTAAAAATTTAAAAAATGGTACAAGCCGAGGGCCACATGGTTGTTTATTGAGAACTTATTTAAATTACCCTTTTGCACATATTGAAACGTAAAGGGACGTCTGTGTGTGCACCACCTGTAACAACGGTGCTACTAAGAAAAAGGGGGAAAAAGTCTGGTGCTGTCATCTGTAACAACTGCAGCTCCACAGAGGAGCTGTCAGAGGAGGGTGCTTTTATAAAAAAGAAAAAAAGTCCGTTGTCACCCTCTCAATTGACAACAGCGGATCAGTTGCTGGTGATGAACAAGTGGGACAGCTCCACAGAGATGTACACTGAGCATTGTGTGATTTGTAGTTCTAGTGAACTCTACTGTGGGCCATAATAGGCTGCACAAGCTGTAGTACTTTCTGACAGGAAGACAGCATCTTTATTTGCTGTGTTTGATTGATAAACTGGGTGCCCCTGCAATGCCACACACATGGGACAGCCGCTGTACCCGCTGCTCCACGCACTGCCCCTAAAGAGACTGAGCATATAGGATAGGATTGATCTGTGATGAAATGGTCTCCATCCTCTTTAGTTCTGCATAACATAACCATACTCTTCCTAGGATTCTATAAAATATGGTTGCAATCCAGCACTGCTGGGGGAAAAAAAATTGCCAAATCATCAGCATACATGAGATGGTTTAGAAGAGTTTTTCCAATTACACAGCCAGTTCTACAGGCGCCTAGTTGGTGAGAAAGATCATCCATGTAGATGTTAAAAAGGGCTGGTGAAAGTAGCGTCATCTAACCTGCATGCTGGTTAGCATACCAGTACACCCGTATTCTCATGATGCTATAGGCACACCCCATTGAGGCATCTATGATCTGTTATGATGGTGATGATCTTGTTGGTTTTCATTAGATTTGAGGCATTTTGCTGTCTGTGTGCACACGTGTGTGATTTACTTGTTATCTTATTGTATGGAGTGGTGGCAGCTGATGAAAACCGGAAGCTGAGAGGAAAGAGCTGCCATTTGATGTGTGTGTCCTCAAATATAGCTGACAATCTCTCCACACACACACACGGTTGGTCTCGCTCTCATGTCGGGTAAAAGTACCTCTAACCACAGTGGACAGGTAACCCTTTTAAACTCCCACTCATTTTCTGTGCACACTCACTCATACACGGACATCAGGCGACAGCACTGCCAACTCCAGTGGACAGCTACCCTTTTTACCTCACTCTTTGACACAAACACACACTCGACTCAACCTACACATTCCGTATGGTAGAACAAACCATATCTGTGCTTATGTTTATAGAACTGCCACAGGAATTGAATAAATTACAGTTAATGAAGGCCACGTAATTGGAGTAATGCCTCTCTCTGATTATTGTGCTTAATGAGATTATTATATGCATGTAAATGAAGGCAGACATCAGAAGTAGCAAAACATACATTTAATTATATAAAAATTTCATGGACAATTACTTCAAGTAATAGGTGACGTGTCTGCCGGTGTGAGTCACAGGTCTGTCATTTCTGCAGTGACATATTGTGTTGTCCTGTCTCATTAGATGTTAAACCCTCTTTTCAGAAGAGGACATTGGTTTTCCAAAGGGATCCATGGATGAACGTTAACTGCCCCCTGTAACCTCAATCTGATGACCAGACCACTGTCTCAAGATGAAATTGCTCTGTGATGAATTTAGAGAGACTCTTGTGACGGGCATCTCTCCCTCCTGGTGGCTTATCTCTGCTTTTGACAGGTGTTTAAGATTTAGGTTCAGTATATCAGGAGAGTCCAGAAAATTCATTGCTGTGTGACCTTCAGTCATAGAGGACACTTTTTATTACTGTAGATGGGGACAGTCCAGAATTTGACTTGTGATCGTTACAATTTAATTGTTTTAAAGGGGACATATAATGGAAATATACTTTTTGAAGGCTCTTTAACATATATCGGGGTGCTTGTCTTGCCTTCCGGCCTCCAAAATGTGAGAATTGACAAAAGAAATCCGTAATTTTTAGGCTCCCTAGATTAAAATCCATGTAGTTCTATGAGCTGTTCCCTCAGTTGTCTTCCAGTGATGTACCTTGGATTCAAATTTATGATAATACCACTTTTACCTGGTACCAGTTGAAGGAGTGGGGCAAGCAATGGTTCATTTGCATTTAAAGGGTTTGTTCACTCAAAATTGAAATTTCTCTCATTATCTACTCACCCTCATGTCGACTAAGGGCTAGGAGAAGTTTCAGAGTCCTCCATGCCTTCTCTGAGTTACAGCGGGGCTCCATGCAGCACTGCATGTCCATATGACGATTGCAAATGGATACCAACTTTCTTCGTAACAAAAAGACACACCAAAAAACATCCAAATACCTCCATGCTGCTCGTATGTAATGTCTGTCTTGTATTGAAGTCCCGAAATGCAATTTTTTTTTAAAAAATGAGTCCATATTTCTAGCTTGTTAGTAGCGGAAGCTCCTCTTCCTGGTCCCTGTAACTCAGAGAAGCCACGGATAACCCTGAAACTTCAAATTTCAATTTTGGGTGAACTATTCTTTTAAAGGGACAGGCACCAAAACCAGCCGTTTTGAACAGGGCTGTTTTGAGGGGATGAAAAGAGCTGTGATGTTTGATCCTTGGGGTATTTTGACCAAAGCATGTCACAGACATGTCTCTATGACACCTGGGAACTATTTTAATTTGTGGAAAGGGAGAGTAATATGTCTCCTTTCAAACTGTGACCACGTGTATTTTTTAAATTTGATTTGCCTCTACGCCAGCTTGCTTTTAGGTGAAACTGCATCCAGTTGACATCTCACAAACAATTTAAATGCAAATTAATTTCAAATTATAAAATTATCTGTGAATGTCATCATGAAAGATACCCTAACCCTAGGAGTAACAACATTATGCTATCATTATGACATAATAATATCATAACTAAACTAATACTAACAACTAACAAGAACAATATTCCACCATTTTTTAATCATTGTACATTAAACTTGTATGTATTGTCGACACAACTCCAGGAAAAAACAATCAATCTGTCAAAATAAACTGTAATAAGGAGACATGTCTCCCATTGCAACAGTGTGGCTCACTGACTCATATCAAGTTTTGAAAATAAGTATTGAACGTGTCAACATTTCTCTCAGTAAATATATTCTTAAATATAAATACATTTTTCTAATCAGCCTACTCACATGAAATTTTCACCAGATGTCAGTAACAACCCAAGTAATCCACACACACACACACACACACATAGAAAACAAAACATTCTAAATTCATACAGTAAGTGAAATGACACAGTATTGAACACATGAAGAAAAGGAGGAGGAGCAGAAAGGAATGAAAGAGAAGAAAGCAGCAGGAATCTGTCTCCTGTCTCCTGTCAGTGCTTGTTAATATCAGCTGCTTTAGTCCTAATTGATGCCTATAAAAAGGTTTGTCATCACCAAGGTGTCACACAAGAAGCATTCTATCCTTCACAACCATATGGTGCAAAACATACAGATGCCGTTTTTTATAGACGTGTTTCTAAACCCTTGAATGCACCGTTGGGACTGAAGTGAAAAGAGGGAGCGTCATTTAACCATAAAGCGTCCACCAGCAGGTGCTGCTGTAGAGTCAAAAGAAAACTCTGAAGAGTTGTCCAAGAGCTAAGGAGCACTCGCAGAGAGCTTAAAGACTGACCTGGAATCAGCAGGTAAACGAGTGATGGACTCAACCTCCATGGCATCTATGCAGCTCACCACCACACATTATTTTTCAAGCTGTATTAACTGTTGGTTTGGGAATTTGGCATAAGTGAATTAGTGAATGCTAGCAGGCTTTGTTACAAACAAATAACACTATCTTTTATCTCTGAGCAGAGCACAGTCTATTATCTAATTACTGATGCCGTGAAGAGAACGTGCGCTGCAGTGGAGCTGGTGCTCCCTCAAACCTCCAGCTCACTATCAGTGTGAACTGAATTCATTCACAGTCTGTATAGATTGGAATCTTCTGCCACAAATCCTTTTTCATGGGAGAAATATTAAACAAATAAAAGAACAGTGCACAGTGTAAGAGCAATACAAACTCTCTCCTCCACAGCTACTCCACTAAGAACTATTTTTATTCTCCACTGGCCAGACTTTTTTTTAATTGGCTCCACACTTAAAGCCTTAGGACACGTGGGACTAGGATGTGCAGATGGCAGACTTACAGTAAGACACACATGTTTTAAATGTCTAGAGGGTACAGTTGTCTTGCAGATATTAAAATTTGTGTTTGACCAAAAAAAAAAAAGCTAGCTGAAAGAGGAAAGAGTACTCAGTGGCAAAACACATGAGCAAGAAGTGACAATAATGTCTTTGTGTTCATATGGCTGCACACAGCTACTTAATATGAGCCACTGGTGCCTCTGGCTTTGTGTTAACAAAGTTGGGTAATTGCTGAAATAGAGCTTCTCGCTTTAGATGGCACAATGATATTTTTATGCTTTTGGAGGGAAGTGACTGGAGGGTAATGGCTGCTTTTCATTATCGTACGCTTGATGTGTGCTGTGCTGTGAAGAATCTGTTTTCCTTAGTATGTTGGCAGACTGAGGGACCACTGGAGGGTAACGACCAGGCTCTAGTTTCTCCTAAGATGATTGAGATGAGAGTACAAGCTCTGTTTTGATATGTTTGGCATGAGATGCTGCATCCGCAAGGCCAACGTTGGATTGTAATGACTTTGCCCACTGGTGGACCAGCTGTGGAGGGACACATTGGATCGGAGCAACTTTGGCTCCACATGAAGCAGCTGGGAGTGTCACGGTTAAGCCTGGTACACACATAAAGATTGTTCTAAATCTCAACAGATTTTTTTTATTTTTTTATTTTATCTGTGAGAGACCCCACACATGAAGATAAAATGTCTTTGATTGGACAGTTTTGATCGTATTATGAGTAGTGTGCTCTTTCCAATTCAGCACACCACACACGTAAAGATTTGTCTTACGACACACTGGAGTCTCGTCCCCCAAGCCATAAAAATACTGGTTTGTTATGCTTCTGTGTACTTCAGTCAGCTGGCATCTTTATTGGCTGCATTCAATTCCACGTCACAATCCGTGGGGTCAGTGACTCGGGATTGTCAGTTTCCCCCACACATAAGAGGAATTTTTGTTTTATAGAGGTTTAACATTTACGATTGTCAGCTCTGACCATTTCCCAAGCAGCTCGTCACCACAGGATAATCTCCTAGGACAGGGGTCAGAAACCTTTGTGACATGGAGTGCCTCTTTGAAATTTTCTTGTCAATGAGTGTGCCACTGAAATAATGTGACACAAAATACAAAAACAACATAACTGGGATTTTATTAAAATCCCAGGTCTGTTGTTTTTGTATATATGGATAGATAAACTAAATTTTATCTATCCATATAGGCCACATCCAACAGGGACCTGGATCCCATTTCAAAACACTGCTTTTTTGAAACTTAGCCTATGTAAAACATATTGCACTGTGAGGAAAATGCCAAAACAGACTGCAGTGCATCCAGGAAAAAAAAAACAATCTTTGGACACTATGAGTGACGGACAAACAGCCAATCATTTAACAGCTGTGTAGTTGGGTTGCAGCGTCATCACCAGGTTTATTGATAACAGAACAGCTGGTGTAGAATTTGAGGCTGAAGGAGACGTTAGCTCGTCGGTACGGTGATGGTAACAGGTGACTGTTAGTGTTAGTGAGGAATCATCAGCATGAGGGTGAGTCAATAAGGACTGAATTTAATTTTTTTTTTTATGATTCTTTTTTATTGAGTGTTTACAAATTTTTACAAAACCAAACTAAAAATCAGTAAAAATAAAAAACAAGACTGAAGACAAAAACGAAATAAATAAATAAAAGAGATGAGGCAGAATTAAGATACACAATCTCATTTTGACAATAAAACATAAAGTAAAGTATATTCACCAGTCCAGTTAACAGGAGACAACTACCACACTATACATGTCCATTCATAGTCCCAGTCACTGCCTACGGATAGTCTTCCAATATACAGATCCCTGTATCACCCCCAGTCCACCTCCATCTTCATTTCCATTCCAGCTGAATTTAATTTTTTGATTAACTATTCCTTTAACCTTGAAGTTACCTCGCTAAGTCGGTAATCCTGCTTCGTGAGACAGGCCTCAGGAATATTTCAAAAATAAAACAGGATAAACTTAAACTAAACCATGGAACACATGGAGGACGTGACAGGGAGGAAGATTCTGGATGGAACAGCCTACTGTATAGTCTGAAAGCCAAGGTGCTTCCGCCTCTTTGCATGTGAGATTGACTTTCACAAATACACACTCATACTGGATGGCCTCCAAACCCATGTGCCCATAATTCTGTCTCCCCCTCTAAGCTCTGTAACAGTAGGTTGGCTTGCACCTCACAGGCTGCGTCTTTACACTCATTCATTACCAGAGCCCCCTGGCATGAGAAGTGCTCTCTACTCCAGGACTGCAAGGCTCAGAACTGATTAAGTTATTGGTTCTGAGGGGAACAGATTTTTTTTTCTTTGAGCTGAATTAACACACTGCAGTGCTCTGAGTTTACTTATGGTATAAATAGATCTCCATTCTGTGTGTGTGTGTGTGTGTGTGTGTGTGTGTGTGTGTGTGTGTGTGTGTGTGTGTGTGTGTGTGTGTGTGTGTGTGTGTGTGTGTGTGTGTGTGTGTGTGTGTGTGTGTGTGTGTGTGGACCCTTGAAGCTCAACACATTTCTGTCTTTATCTCATTTTAGATGGTTTTACACTCCTGTGGCACAGCAGTCACTGTGCTTCAACAGAACTCACGTCAGTATGAGTAGTTTCGCATAGTGTTAGGCCTGATTGATGTATATTTGCACTGCTACCAGTGTCACATGATGCCACATGGATGTCTATCTCCATGGACACAGGAGGGTGAACCCCCCAAAAAATGAGAGAGAAGACAGTCTTTTAAACATGTTGATTGTCCAGAAAAAGGAAGAGGCAGGTGGGGGCTGCAGAGGGCCGGCTGCCGTTGGACACAGAGGTGATTGGCTGACATCCCGAGGCACAGGAGGCTCACAGGTAAACTGCTCAAAAGAAAAGACTCAGGTAAGGGGCGGCAAGTGGAGCGGGAGGTTAAGCAGTCGCCTCCCTCTCTCTGCCTCCCCGTTTCCTGTCTGTCTCAACTGTACCATTGAATAAAAGCATGAAAAAGCCCCAAAATTATTATACTTTAAAGCCCCAGTATGTAACTTATTTGGCTTTTTATTAGCAAAAATATATAAAATATTGCGTCCATAAATATGTATTTCACTGAAGTCAAATCACACCTGCATACAAATGAAAGTTTTCTCGTACCTTAGAATGAGTTCGGGGAGAAAGTTTTCCAGGTAGCACCTGTTAAAACTGTCACCACTGTTTAGTGTGAGGAAGGACAGAGGCACTGATGTTGCATTCAGGTGCAGTCAGGCAGACGGCCGTCTGTCATTTTACTCGACGAGAGAAATACGGTAAAACAGGGGTCAGGTAAACAATACAACATCACGGGGAGCATACATCAGTCCGACTGCCCCAAAGTTCAACAGTGTTAAAGTTAAGTTTAGGGTAAGGTTAAGGGTTAGGGCTACTTAAGTCGGAGAAATGGAAGGTCGGACTAATGGGCGCAAAAATAAAGAAATGTATGGTCGGAGAAATGGATAGTCGGACAGACGTATGGTTGGAGAAATGGGTAGTTGGACAGATGTCATGCGCCCCAACATCACCATGACAACATATTGTCACGCCTGTATTGACCACTTGTTTATCCTGTTACATGCAGTGTCTGTTGTCTGTCTGACGTCTGCCCGATTTCACGTGAATGCAACATCAAGAATATGTTCCAATATGCAACCGCACACGTAGATGGGGGTTATTCCTACATATACCTTAAAAAAAAGAAAAGACTCAGGTAAGTCCAAAGTCCAGAACACACCATAAATACAAAGAAATGCAAAGAGTCACACTGTCTAAAGATAAAACACAACACAGAAGCAAACCCAACACCAAAAACAGCTTCCCCATGACAGTGGGAAGTTGCTGCAAAAAACAAAAAAATAAATGTACAGAACAGGGATTCTTGGGAGTTATGCAGATGAGGAGAGAATGTGTTAAATAATAAAAACTAATAGATCATACCTTAAGTTGATTCACTTAAAATCTAGCACCAGGGGCTTATTGGGTTGTATTTAAATTTTAAAGTGAATATTTATTTTCAATAGAGGCTAAGGTCCACATAAGTGTATACTTCTACCTACTCCTTTTCCCATATTGTTTCATTGGTAATTGTTTGTTTTGTCATTGATGATGAAGGTTTTGTTTGAAATAAATTCAGATCAAATCAAAAGAGTTTAATTTACATTCACAAATTTGCAAATGACTCTGCAGCAGATGCGTGAGGATTTACTGGCTCCACTCAGCATTAATGTAAATACAGCAGCACCTGTCACCCACAGCGCTCTGGGATGAGGGAATATGCTGCAACCCTGGGGGAAAGAAAAAAAAAAGTTTCAAAAACACACAATAACTGATCAAAGTGTCTCACATGGAGGCTCCTACACTGACAGGAGCACCAACCCATGGAGGACATGTGACACATCTGTTTACCAGCTTGTTGTGCGGCCGCTAGCAGTCAACTCCTTCTCCAAATTCTGTCTATTTTCAATGAAAATGGGGATAACATACTGGCTTTTGTAAAAAGGTTTTTTTTTTTTTTTTTTTTTTTTTAAGGGCTTGTATGTGCTCATTTTGCTGAAAAAAGTTGATAGCGTCAGAGATGCTGGATGGTAGGCTGGCGTAACCGCAGTTAACTCAACCGCTAAGGATCTGACCCGGATCGAGGACAACCTTTTAGCAACTGTCAAACTTAAGGGCTGTAAGGACCAAGGTTGTTTGTTTGCGAATGGTCACCTGGGACTTTACACTGATGAGGAGGAGGAGGAGCATGATGAAGATGTAGTGATGATGGTACAGAGGACAACCTTCGATAGCAGTGGAGAGAAAACACTGAAAGAGAAAATGAAATATAAAAGGAAAAACGTTTACAAGAAATGTGACAAAGGGAAAAAAAAAAACAAGTCTTGCTATGTTGTTCCTGTGTGTTGATGAATTTTTAAAAAGATGAGAGACACGGTGATTGTAAATCCTGTCTGGGATGTCCATCTTAAACTATGACTCATCATGAAAGAATCCTAAGAGTCTGAGGGATGAGGACAGAGAGGGTCAGTGAGGTCACATCTCCACTGGGAGCAGGAGTTGCCAATGTATGTTTGGAGAAAACAGAAATGTGCAGACTGGAGTTACAGGAGAATGCTGTGTAGAGGATAACTTGGAGAGAAGGGCGTGAGGTTGTATGAGCCTCGGTGGAGTTGTGCTTGTTGTGGGTATGTGAGCTGATAATGACAGAGGCGTGGGGGTGAACGCAGGAGACAGGAAGGAGCGTTGTGTCAGTAGAAACACCAGTGACCGTCTCTGTCCCCGGAGCCTCTGAAACAACTTCACACCACCTGCTGTCTGCCTGAATCAATTTACACTGGAACATCACACCCTTCACAGAGTGCCATTAAGTAATAGCAAAACCCCCTTAAGTCTGGCATGGCTGCTGCCACTTAGGTCTTAGGTATGTAGAGCTTAAAGCGTTACAAATAATGTCATATTTTTTAAAGGTTCTCTTTATTTGAAAAATTTGATTCATTGTCAGTTATTTATCCGTTTATCCTAGGAATTAAAAAAAAACAAAACTGTAATTTTAAAAAATGTATTTAACCTTTGTTTTACCAGGAAGTCCCCTGAGATAAAATCTCTTTTTTGAGGGAGACCTGGCCAAGAGAACATTCAGTAAACAGAACAGACAACTTGCAGACAATTTAGACTTCATAAAATCAGTAAGACCATTTCAAGGTATTAAACAGTATTTTTGAATTCACCCAGGGAAACAAAGTGCTGAAGCTGTAGCGAATCTTGCAGATTGTTCCATGACGAAGGTGCAGCATGGGAAGAAGCAAATCTACCAAGTCCCCCCCGCCCCAACAACAGCTTTATTCAATTTTACATTTTACCAAACCAAACAACAAACTGATTAATCCAGGTGTGTCTGACCATTGTGACTATTCAGACACACCTGGATCAATCAGTTTGTCCAATAATGTAAGACAGGAAACAGAGGAGCAGCATTAAGTTCAGGAAGTAGTGGAACTGCGCATAGAGCTCATTTTACTGCCTATAGGGAGCGGCTAGTACTGTACATCCACAGTCCCAGCACAGCCCATCTCTTGTTGAAGTTGCATCAAGATTAACAAAGTTAAATATGCCTGCTTTGTGACCCTAAAGAAAGGGAGATAACCAGACACTGTATTCAGTCACTTTACCAGCTTCTTCAAGAGCCGAAATTATTTACATTATTTCTGATAAATTTCTATCAATATACAATATAAAATGTGAAAAAAACATGGTTCAAGGCAACTAACAATAAAAAAAAGCCTTTATTTGTTCACGTTAGAAGTACAGTACTTTAGCTGAAATGCACCAGTTGCTACAAGCATATTTACATGCTGGCAGCTTATTTCTGCTAGTATTTCAAATATGGGAAGCAACAAAGTTTGATGATCAACTATACCAGATTCAGAGGGCTGTCATTACCAAAGGTCTTTGTCCAGAGGACTCAATTGAAACACCCTCTGTCACATTCAAATGGACAATGTACCAAAGAGGGATATCCCTTTTCTGTGTGGAGAAGCTTATGAGTATGGGGACAGTCTTATTTATTTATTGTATATATCTTTGTTTGTTGTGCTTTGTAATTCTTTGTAATTCTCGTCTGCACTGCAAATGAGGCTTGCCTCAGTGCACAAACGAGTTTAAATAAAGGTAACTAACTAACTAACTTATTCTTTTTTCCTCTTTCCATTCTCCATGACTCCACTCTGTGAATGTCAGATTGCCTACACACACACACACTAAAGATACAAGTGGGTCATCGATCTACCACAAGGCAAAACAGATCCCCAAATCCCAAATCCCTGTTCTTCATGTGCTTCTTATGTTCATTTTCCAGGGATCTGCTATTCATTTTGCTGTGGAACTAGACTGAATTGTGAAGGAATCCCTAATCCTCAGAGGCAACAAGCCAGAGACTTTTTTCTCAGCTAAGTCACTTGTATTCAACTATGGCACAGGGTGGGCTCTCTGTGAATGTGGATTTGTTTGTAAATGGGAAAATACTTATTTAGATGCTAATGTAAGTACGTTTTGAGATAAGTAATACAGGTTAAATAAGTTTTGAATACAATTTGAGATTAAGATTTGAGTTTTATTTATTTTCTTAAAATGGGACATACATATTAATGAACATTTCCATGTAAATATGCATGAAACTGTAGGCAAGGCTAATTTTCGTTTCCAGTCCCACTCTCCAAGAAGGAGATGAAATACTAACAAACACAAAAGCAATACAATTATTGAATACAGGCCGGACATCTTCCATGATGTTGAGGAGTTACTAAAATGTTCAAACACAACGTGCTACCAGTGGTAGTCAATATATTTAATCAATATATTTAATTCTCTTTACTCAGAATTCTGGATGAGTCTCCTAATCTATGAATTGTAACTTTTTCTCGCCATTAAAATGTCAGACATGTGATCCTCTGAAACCATCAGTTCATCCTATAATTTCTTATCTGCTAATAAAGCTGTAACTGATAATCCTTTCACCACTCTGCTTTCTATTTCCCTCCAACCTGTAGTGTTGGTGAATTTAAGCAAAATGATAGTCTCAATTTAGCTGTATGATAATATTCTTGTAGACAGCAAGGGCTCGTCCCACTCTTGTCATTTGCAGAGCTTTATATTTAATCTTGGCTCTTTTCCTTGCCACACATATCTTGATATTAACCTCCCACATTCTAGAAATTCTTTATGTGAAATTTTAACTGGCAGATACTGAACAAGCTAAAGTATTCATGGAACGTTTGTCCTGATTGATTCAATCCTGGACTCAAAAAGGGAATAACATCTCAACTGTATATCTGATTTTTATCTTTGAGTTCAAAGGTCCATAGTGAAGATCAAACATTTCTGAAAGCTCTGTAGGCAGTCTTGAAGTCATCCAATAATTTCATATCATGCCATGCATCCTAATCTAAGATAATGGTCAGTTTTATTGATATTAATTTTGGATCATATTCCTTTAACATTTTCATAATTGTGAGGAATGTCTGTGGGTTGTGTTTTTATGTATGTAATTATGTTTGACAATACTAAGGTCATTTACAGGTATGCCAGCAGGTAAGCTCCTATGTTATATTTAACCTATCCATGAGTTTCAAATGTAGTCCTACACCTACCATGTTGGGGACCCACAGGTGTTTCAAGCTAATTAATTAGTTCTACACCAATCAGAAACACAACTCAAATTGAAACCAGTGTGTTGGTCCCCAACATGGCAGGTGTAGGACTACATTTGAAACTCATGAATAGAAAAGGTGAACTACATGGTCATTTAAGTTACAAGACTTGGGGAAAGGTTAAGTTAACTGTCCTATTTTGAAATCAAATGGCTTGGTTGTTTGCCACACATCCTCTTGGCTGATAACTCACTGGGCCTCATCTTGTTTTTCATTTCCTCTGTCATTTTCAGTCCAACTCTTTTCACATTAATGCAGCCAAACGTTTTCACCTGCTGCACAGCTTTATTTGACACTGGAAGCTGTGCCATATAACCAACCTACTGCTGGCTCCAAGATAAATTTGGCCTAAATAATTTACTCACATTACAATAAAATACAATAGTAATTATCTAAAACATAATCAACCGCTAATCTTATAAAAGCTGAGTGCTGAAAACATGCGTGGGAATTAACATTGTGGTATTTGACAAGTGACCTTCAGGCCCAGGTTAAATCAGAGCAGGTGCTCAGTCATGTACATCTAAATAAAGAGATGATGTGATTAAGGCAGGTGAAAAGTGCAGTACACTGTTACCATCATTTTATTTGTTAAAGCCCTGGTAACTAAATGACATAATTCATATTAGGAGAGCAGCACAACTAATAATGTCAACAACAGGTAGAAGCCCTGAGGGTGAAAATGTCAGCGCAGCACAGCATGAACTCAGACCTTTTCACCAGCTTTGAGGAATATATTCCCCTAATTCTGATGTTAATGGAATAAGTGTAATTCTTAAAATAAGGGCACTGCCCTTTTATGTCTACCCTTTATTGCCTAAATGAAAAAGTGAAATAAGGCTGATTACTACATTAAATAACTATCGAGGACACTGTGGAAAAACTGTTGACCCCATGTAAAATGCTGACATCAGTGCATCATATTATGTAGTATCCTGTCATCCTCTGCTCACTTACATTTGTTATAAAACAGCTTTCTCTTTCTCTTAGTGTGTTTTCATGTGTCCCTGAGCTGATTCCATCATTATCTTATTATTTTTTCATTTATTTCTAGAATTCATTTATTTTCACACACCACTGACCCTTTGTTCCATGCCTCTGCAAGGTGAAGAGGCCTCAAGCGGGGATTGAACCTACAAGAGTCATGCGCGCTTGCCAGTCAGCCAAAGGGACATCCCCTTGACCAAGTAGCCGGGGCACATGATCAATTGGAGGCATAGTGACAGGAACCTCAACTGTCACACCTCTACAATAGAAAAATCATACATGACTTTACTAAGTGTAAATGCATAATTATTAAAACTAAATGCCAAAGAAGAATTTGTCAACTGCCATATTTCCAAGGAAAGTGTTTGGGTTCTTCAGTTTCATGACCTCTACACCTTTGTGCTATACAAATTAACTGAAAGACACCTGTCAAATTTTAATAATATACAAAAGAAATTCACCCATCATTTGTGTGGAAACCATACCTGGAAGTTTTACTTCCTGGTCTCATATACAGACCAGTATTTCTAAACTCTTTGAGCCAGGGGCCCAAACACACTGCCAGCATACTAATGCTGACGCTGTAGAGCAGAGCCACCAGAGACACACCACTGTTACAGTGGTGGTGTTGGCCTCAGGCGGCAGTGGAGAGAGGCAGTCTGGTTCATCCTGGGTGAGACTTGTAGTTGCAAGGAAGAAAAAGTTGAGGGGACACAAACAGACGACAATGTTTTTTGGGTTTTTTTTTTTGCTTCACACAGCTCTAAGGCTGTTGGTCGACTGGGAGTTGGGACAAAGAAGGAAAAGAACATTAAGATTAACATCCTGAGAGTAAGCTCACATAGGGCTGTAGGCACAACTACATTTTATATAAATAAATACATGAATGAATTTATGCATAAACACATAAATATATATGAGCGCAAGAGAGAGAATCTATGTCTCACCCCACTCCCTACATCCTACCGAACTTGTCAAACATTTGTAATGACTAGCTGATTAGGGCTGCATTCATGAGATTGATTACCTTTAAGTTTCTCTCCAGATATTAGAATATTATGCCTTTACGTGTGCAAGAGGCGAGAGCATCAAAACCAGACACCCCTGGTTTTGATGCTCTCGCCGCAAATGGGTCCAATCTGTACTGGCCCGCAGCCTGTGGTATGAATAACAATTACATACAATAAGTGAAAAGTAGCAGACTCAGCACTGATCCAGAAGTAAACAGCAGATGGAAGCAAAGCATCATCTTCTTTCTCTTTTTTGCCTTGTTTTTTCCCCCTGCCTTTTCTTCTGTTGGCAAGATTTCCCTCTGGCACCTTACTGATCAAAAATGTCATTATCAAATAGGAGAAAAGTGGACACTGAGTGTTGAGTTTTCCAAGACAAATGGACAAATTCCTACTTGTTCACAGACGTACGAGGGAAAGCTGTGTGCTTAGTATGTATGCAGCAAGTTTCAGTCTTCAAGGAATACAATATTCGGCGTCACTATGGGACACAACATGGAGAAAAATATACCAGCATACACAAGGACAATTGAGAAGAGATAAGCTTAATGAATTGCTGGTGAGTTTGAGAACAGCAGTCTGTTTTCACCCAGAGCCAATAGGTCAGTGATCCGGCAGTTAAAGGACAACATTCGTTTTTTACAACCTGGACCTTATTACTAGCATAAAATATGATCATTTACTCACCCAGATAACTTTGGTGTCATTTGGAGTCGTTTTGATGAAATTAGCCCCAGTGGAGCGGCACGTATCCGTATAATGCGAGAACACGGGGCACCCAATGCAGCCTCTAAATAACACATTATCCGCTGCAAAACTCGTTGATTTCGCTAATATTTTGTGATGATACACTAGTGTTGTTCCCCTACGAGCCCGTGGTGGCATATTATCAACATCCTGCGCCTGTAGGTTGATAGCCTGACTCTCGCCAGATCCTTGTATTCCGCAAAGCTACGCTGAGCTCCACACAAGGGTCTGGGACTGCTCCATAGGTCCGTATTTCAGAAGGTTTCTGACCTTGTCAAAAAAATCCTTGCATGTGATTGGATAAACCACTTGCCACTTCCCCTGGACACACTCGGAAGAAGAGCGAAAACATCCTTGCCACCAATAAATGTCTTTCAAAACAGTTCTCTGTTCAGTTTTCAAAAGAATTAATGTTGACCACGATAGATCGGACAAAACAGTTGAAATAGCAGAATCATTGGCAAAATGAACAAGTTTTGCGAGCCGATTGTTGTTTGAATCGAGGCTGCATTCCCGCCCGTGTTCCTGATTGGTTCATTATTTTTTGCTCCCGTGCAGGAGTTTGCAAATGACACCAAAGTATCTGGGTGAGTCCAGACCCTTGTGTTATCCTTTAAAGCCAGCTGAGCTAGCGCATCAAAGCCATGGAGCTGAGTTTGTGGAACTACATGGGTCTGGCGGCAGAAATCAGGCCCTGAGAGGTTGACCCACCTAACCCTGATCTGGAAAGATGTCATCTCCGATCTCTTGGTGCAGATTTGGACAGACAACTGAAATGCAAAGTGGTTACATTCTTGTGCCACAAGAATAGTTTCTACTTGTCAGAAGAAAATGATTGAGATGGATAATTCAGCTATCAACAACTGCCCTCCTCATAATGGACACACTAAAGCTCTGGCTTATTGAGGTTAAAAGGACCAGAATTAAAGGTTGAATGATTATTATCAGAATGAACAGAACGTTAGACGGAGATGACGTCAAGATCAGAGGTTAGTAGTCAACCTTCAGGAGCAGGATGGACAGCAGAGGAGGGGAACAACACTAGTTTATCATGACAAAATATTTTGAACAAGTTTAACAGCATAATAAATGATTGCGTGCTTGTTCTCAGGAGAGTGGGGCTAATTTCGTCAAAACGACTCCAAATGACACCAAAGTTATCTGGGTGAGTAAATTATTGTATTTGATGCTAGAAATAAGGTCCAGGTTGTAAAAAATGAAAGTTATCCTTTAAAGCCAGCTACGTATTTGCTAGCGAAATAGCATCAAAGCCATACTGTGAGGGTGAGTTTGATAATCCATTGATCATGATTGAAGTTATTGAGAAATTGTGCCCTGAGAACGGACGCATCCGACAGGGAGCTTTTGCCAACCTTAGCCTGATGACAAACAGATAGGAAAGATGCAGATAGAATTTCAGATCTCTTGGCAGATTTGGACAGACAACTGTAACACAAAGTAAGTGTTACATTCTTGTGCCACAAGAATAGTTACTACCTTATAGAGTAGCAAAGCATATTGAGATAATAATTCATATACAACAACTGCCCTCCTTACTAGCAATAATTCTGAGGTTATTGAGGGAAAGCTCTTAGTTAATGGCTTACTGGTTGTTTAATAAGGCCATGCAGAATAAGGCATTAATAAGTATTTAGTGACTAATTAAGAGCCAATATGTTACTAATTTGCATGTTAATAAGCAACTAATTAATGGTGGTAAAGTGTTACCATACTTGCCTACTAGGCTACTGTATTTTAATGTTGTGTCATTGGCCACTGTTGTATGATATAAAATGATGGGGTTATATTGATTTTAAATGTCTATAATGTTAATCTGTAATAGGCGAAATAAGTTTATCTTTACAACTATTTAGCCTTAAGGCAGGAAATAATCTTTGTCACAAAGACAAGAGGCTAAATTACTTTGGGGAAAAATACAAATTCAAATAGTTGGACCATAATTAAATATTTATTACCTCTCTCAGCTAGGCTCAACCTTGTATCTCCATGAAAAATACCCTTGAAAGTTATTTTGAGAGGAAAACTCACCCAGCGAGCACTTAATGTTGTGACTTGTAATTTCTGACTTCAACACATTTTTCAGTATGTCATAATCTTAACCTGAAATCAATTCAACTTATTATCTTGTAAATTGAGTGTTTTAATTGTTTTTGCTTTTCCTGATTGAAATGGACATTTGTACACAACAGTCTTTAAATCAGCCAAGGGAGAAAATACTCATTTAGTGTAGTGAAGACTTGATAAGAACAACTGGGATGGATTCCACACTGATTTGAATCCCTCAATCTGTTGTTGAACTTTCCATCAACAAAATACCACTTACATAGTGCCATCTGTCTCACATGAACATGAGTTCCAGAATCCCCCCAAGTTTGTTTTTTTTTCCTTCATCATCATTTTGGCATTTTGTCCACATGGAAACAGTGTTTTATGGGACCCCGAAAACTGTATTTTTTGGAAATGGGTTTCCTCAAAACGGATCTTTTGAGAAACAACGACGTCACAGCCCCACCACTCTGCTAGATGTCACATTATAACAAAAACAACAACTACTGGACTACTGTCATGTTCCTCGGATGCTGAGCCCGGCACGTTAAATCGGCTGCTTCTAGACTGGCACTACTCCTAGTCAACATTTTGTCAATATGTTTTAAATAGAGTTTATGATATTTTAAATATATTTTAAATAGAGTTTAAATACAGCGCGCAAGCGTTACTCGTCTTCTCTGTTTTTAATGTATTTGTGTGGCAGTGTTACAGCGCCATATACAGGCCTTGCATATGTACTACAGCGTGTTGAGTCACTTTCAATAGTTTCATGTGGACGCAGACATTTTGTGTTTTAGGAAAAAAACCTTTTAAGAACAAACAAGACAAAGATAGTTTCGGGAAAGCTCCGTTTCCGAATGGACCATGCCTTGGGATACCTGGGTCAGTGTGTTGCCTCACACTCTGTGACATTAGGTTCACTGCATTCTGGAATACTAATGAACTGACAACCCTAGGGCAAGCATTAGAGCTAAGGACTGAGAGATTTTCCTTCAGCGTGCAGCGGGTCATACACAGAGGAGTTAAGAGAGAAGCAATGTAGAACAATGAGTGATTAATCATAGCTAAGCAGAGCAATGGAACTGATTCATATTTTCATGTCAAGACTAGAATTTATCAGAACGAAGACTAGAGGAAGATATGTGGGCAAAGCTTGTAATTCAGGATGAAAGGAGACCTGCCTTTTCTTTTAGTCTTGTCTTTCTCTCATCACCTGTCTCTGCCTTCTCTACCCTCTCCCTCCTAACGGATTCTGTGGCTCTTACTCTGAGTGTGATGTTGGTTTTATTTCAGCCCCTCTGGAGTTCTGTGTGTGTGCGTGTGTGTCTTTGATGGCATGTATGCAGATCATACACATGACAGATGACTGCAATATCCTGCATGAATATTTGCATGTTCTCCTCGACACTTCTTCATACATTTTTGCACAATTTGCTGACGTTATCATGTGCATATGAATGCATACAAATAGGGAGCACCCTGGGGACTCCTGATCAGATTAGATACTTAAAAACAAACGAAAAGCAAAAAAAAAAAAAAAATCACATTATTCAAGTGAGGTCTCTAAATTATGCAAAGTATAACTGCATTCATAGAAAGTCCTGTTTCAAGCCTTATTACCTCTTTAACTCTTCTCTCTGCATCCCTGCTTTCCCTCTAAGAACTATGGGTGTGATGATACATTGATCGACATAAATATACAGTATCAACTCAATGATCAACGAATCAATAGCCTCAACCTCTGATAAAAACAGACAATACACTGATTTGATTTGATTTGAAAATCTTTAATGTCTCTGAAGGGCAATTTTGTTTGCAACAAAAGTTCCAACACTGATACATCTCATCATTTGTAATACACACCTATGTTCTGAAAGTCCCCTGCCACGTCTGAGTGATGAGGACCTGCTGCTATTTCATATACATTTGCAAAGACATGTGTGTAGCTAATTACCATGTTCTAAAAATATTTTGTGAAGACTAGTAATAGGATGGAGGTTCACACTAAATGCCTTGAATTCATACTTAATGTTTAAGTTTCTTTTAGTTTTATAGAATGTGAAAATTATACATTTTTATTGATATTTTAGTTGCGTTTTGTGACTTGATGAGAATTGAGTCAATGTGATATTGATATTGGATGGATGGATGAAACATACATTATACACCAGTCCTTCCAGAAAAAACAAGTTTTTTGTGATTGTTGCTGGCAACAAGCCTTGATTATGCGGTGCGTTTTCCCAAAAATGCAATGGTATTTTTCTTGCAATAAAATTGCAGGAATTTGGTAAAATGGTGGGGGAAATAAAGTTTGATGGAAATTGTACACAGAGAAAAATAGAAGTATGGAAATGTACTAAAAAGGGTACAAACCCTTGTTGCTCCAGACATACCTTTTTTAGAGACGATTTTGTAACCATTGGTGCCGGTACATTTTTGTACCTTTTCAAAATGTATCTGTTAAAGTACAATTATGCACCCAGCAACCGGCATGTGTGTTTGCTCTGTAACCTGTCCTGAGTGGGGAGCAATCCAACAACCTCCTGCGCCCGAGACAACCATGCTTACGGCTTCGCCAACGGATTGACAACTGCTTGAGAACCACTTGACAACTGCTTGACAAATTGGTTAACACGTCTTTTATGGGTGAGTGAGTTTATTTCCAGTAGGGGAGAGTGGGGTAAGATGAGCCAGTCGGTAAGTTGACCCACCCCTTGTATCTAGGTACCCGTTCAGATGTTTTGTCATGTGACCATAAATTCAGGAAGCACGAATCACTTGATTTGATTTGATTTGTTTGTTTATTTGTTTGAGGACAGTGCACATTAATGAACAGTGACACCATGGTTGCTGTGACAAAGAGAAGCACATGGGAAAAGGGGTAAGTACTTTTTTACACAAAAAACTGTTTTTTGCTTGTCGAAGTAAATTTTCAGCATATCAGATAAATTTGCTTTGATATAACTGTCATTTTACCTGAGTCTAAAATTATATATTATACTTATTGGTGATTTACTTACGTATAAAATCATGTGAATCACTTAACTAGCCTGGTCGCGCCCACACTAGTGACGTCACGCCTCGCAAAAGCGCGGCTGACTGCTAGTCTGGCCAACCGTACTATTTACTGGATTTCTGTCTCCCGAATTTTCGGGAACTCCACCCTATTTTTCGAGAGCCAATCAACGTTGAGCATCTCCACCGGCCCTAGGTAGAGGCGTGTTCAAGTAAGTGATGCAGTAGAGCAGCAGTAGAAGCTTCGACACCGCCTATTCTGGCTTCGACCAATAGCAGACTGAGGCATTTGAGGGGGGCGGGCAAACCAGGTTTGAAGGATGCGCTTTGAGAAATGGATTCTCTTCATGTCTTGGCCAGACCCAATGCTGAGTATCAACATTGGAAAGTCGTGACAACCAGGCTATTACTTAACTACAGATTAGCCTGAATTTTTAAACTAGCCCAGTTTTTTCCAAAATGGTGGCAATGGGGCAAAGTGAGCCAAAGGCTATGGGGTAAATTGAGCCAGTGGTTCAACTTACCCCACCATAGGGCAATGAAATTCAGTTTAGTCTCAGACATAAGATGGTATTTCAGTTGAGAATACTCAGTTGGTTTGGTGTGTTTGTCATATGTTTACCATTGTAGAAAAGGAATCATGCCGAGAATCTACAAGAGGAAAACAAACTGGGGCTTAACACCCCTTGAAGCGCTAGAGAGCAGCGAATGATGTCAAAGCTGGAAAGTCCATCAGATCAGTGGCAAAAGAGAGAAGTATTGACAGATCAACATTGAGGAGGTACATTAAAAAGAAGGAGACAAAGAAGTAAAAGCAACAGGGTACAGTGGAACAGCAGAAGCAAGGAGAGTCTTTTCAGAGGAGATGGAAAAGGAGCTAGCAGACCATATCAAGATGCTCGCAGACCAGTTCCATGGCCTTA
Organism: Decapterus maruadsi; assembly: GCA_030347415.2. NCBI lineage: Eukaryota > Metazoa > Chordata > Actinopteri > Carangiformes > Carangidae > Decapterus > Decapterus maruadsi. The sequence continues at coordinate 10,409,267 of CM064885.1, read as the reverse complement.
TATCAAGATGGCAGAAAAAAACAACATTCCCCCCAGTTCCAGGATGGCCTTATCTTGTGTAGTTCAATACAGTACCATTTCCTTTTTTAGGTAACGATTGGTTCAAGAATTTTATGAACTTTCATTAGAATCTTTGGGAGGGGCAGAAAGTTTGGAGAGTTCTTCGACAATCTGGCTAAGGTGATGGACAGGTAACAGAATTCAAGTATTTGAAAACATTAACAACAATTTATGACAACTACATACAACAGTTAACTAAATAAAGAACAAACAAACTGACTGACTCATGTTTAGTTACCAGCTATAATTACCATAGTATGTTAAGGAATGTGTACTTAACTAAAAATGTTTTGCATTACTTATTCTGATTATCATCATTGCTCTTTTCTTTGTGTTACAGGCATAAATTCCCCCCAAACATGATATATAATGTTGATGAAACAGGAGTAACAACAGTACAGACACCAAAGCAGGTTGTGGCAGAAAAAGGAAAGAAGCAAGTGGGCGCCATCACATCTGCAGAAAGAGGCGGACTTGTGACAGTGGTCTGTGCTGTCAATGCGACTGGTAATGCAGTCCCGCCCATGTTTATCTTCCCAAGGGTGAGATACAGAGACTACTTCATCACAAGAGCACCTCCAGGGTCAATTTGTACCACCACCAGATCAGGCTGGATCAATGAAGACACCTTCGCTGAGTTCCTTGAACATCTGGTTCAGCAGACCAAGTGCTCCCCTGACCAGCCACTGCTGCTCATCTTGGATAACCATGAAGCCCACATTTCCCTGAAGGCTTTGGAAAAACCGAAATCCTGACTGATATACCTGAAAAGCAGGCAATCGAACGTGCCCATGAAGATAAGAAAAAAAAACAGACAGGCAAAACAGAAACAACCATAAAAAAGAAAGGAATGCTGAAGAAGAAACAAACGCAGTCGAAAGCAGCTCTGAAGAGAGTGATGTTGCCATCCTATTTGAAGACACAGCACGAGAGTTCCAGCGATGAAAGTGAACCAGATGTCTCAGATCTGGTCGCTGGTGATTTTGTCATCGTAAAATCTGCATTCAAATGCAGGAGCCACCATTACATTGGCTTGGTTGACAGCCTTGCAGGCAACGAAGGGAGGGATCACTGGCAGCAAGAAATCCACCTTTGCATTCAAGGAAAATGGCATCTTTCCCACGGAGTGACATGCTGAAGAAGCTACCTCAACCTCAAAAGGTTGGAGGAACTGCAAGGAGGGAGCAACAGTTCATATTTCCCTGCAACCTTGACAGTTGGCAGATTGAATAGTTCCATTATGGTTTTGAAACGGTTTTGAAATGGTTTCTTCTCACAAGTTCAAAAGGGTTAAGTTAAAACCTTTAAAACTGTTTGTTAGCACAATATGCTCAGGTTTACATTTTAAAGCCTAGACAGGTCAGTTTATCCCTAGATGGCTAAATTTACCCACTGACTAGGTTCAACTTACCCCTAACTTGGGGCAAGTTGAGCCACAGGAGCACTTCTTTTTTTTTGAGAGGTCATTATTTTGGGCAGCTTTGACAGAGATGCATTCTGATAATTTCATTTTGTAGGAAACATTCTGAAATAAAAGAATATGTTTTCATTTCTGTGTCATTTTGCCTTACGTCCAGAACAACATAAGTAAAAAGTGGCTCATCTTACCCCAATCTCCCCTACCGCTACCGCCACAACCTGTCACTTCTCCTTACTGGTACCTTGTGACTGTGGCACACCTGCGGACCTCCGTTACATATATTTAAAAAATAATTACTAGTTGAATGTTTAATTGTTATCCCTATGTTAAATCATATTAATAGTCACCTCACAGGTTACCAGACTTATTTACTTAGGCTACTATTTTTTTCTAACACGCTGTCTCTGATAATGTACCTTTAAGGAGTAAATACGTGTACCTTAGGAGTACCTATGTACCTTTTGCCATTCTGGAACATTTATGTGCCTTTTTAATTTAAATGAGCTAAAATGATTTCTAAAGATAAGAAAATGTTTTGAATTAAAATTTATGTAATAAAACTTAAGTTATTTTTTTATATGTGGTTGTTTTGTATACCCTCCATGGTGTTACTTGACCCCAGTAGGACAGAACTTGTACCTTTGTGTAAGGGGCACAGAAAAATTTGTCCCCAAAAAATTTATCTGTTGAATCAGTCCCAGAGAAATATTTTTACTCTGTGACCCCAGGCTACACTGGGACAAGGTTTGGTCTTTAATTGCTTCTTTAATGAATAACAAATTAACAAAATTCTATCCTGTCACAGCACATGAAGAAAGCTCAACTGCTGAGTCTCTTTGGGTAAACATCAATATTTTTGTCTTCATCTGTCAAAACTGGTCAGAATCAAGTTATTCTACCACGACACATTCAATCAGAAAGAGAGGATATGATACTTTATTTCAGATAATTATTTGAGCATTTTGTTTTATGTCGTGGATTTGTGACTAATTTGAAAATAACAACGTGCCTGGTGGAATGTCAGGGTGAAACATGAAATAGGAGTGTGTTTCAGTGAGAGAAAAAGCTGGGGTGTGGGGGGGAGCTTTGACATCAGCTGTCAGGTTTGATGATGTGACGAGCAGCAAAACAGAGTGAGAGAAGAAGCAGCATTCCAATTCTGTCAGAAATCAGGGACCCTGCAAGGGCAAGATAAACACACACATACACACCTATGGGTGGTTTACAAAGACATTTTTCCCATACCAGCCTAGTGGTGGTTTATGGGGTCCAAGCTTTCCTGTTGTCATAGAGAGGTGGCTAAAAGATAAAACTTGTCCAAATTTTTTTTAGAACAATTCCTGTCGTCTTAGAATTAAAATATGAGCCTCATTCGAGATGAGCCTGGAAGGTGGACAAGACCCCCTGATCAAATTTTAAGAGATTCATTTTCTGTTGCAACAACTGTTGAAGCCATGCATGAAAGCATTTTCTTTTCAAATCCTCCTCCTCTGCTCTCCTTCAGTCTTCTCCACCTTGCCAATTCCAGGCTTGTCAGGGATTCCAGAGCAGCTGTCCTCCACTCAGCATGAGCCTGGTAAGTTTTTTTTTGTGTGTGGTGTGAGTGGCAGTTGATGGACCAGGCTGCTGATCTTCAATGCCACATGGTTGGTCTACAGATGGAGATTATGGAGTTTGACTGGGGAAGAGTGTGACAGCCCCAACTGGTCCTGCATTCTGACTTGTTCAATGCAGAAGTGAAAATGGGTGTACGTCCTGTTCTACCTGTGGAAGGTATCCAGGTCATGCTCGCTGCCTCTCGGGATCGGCACCTGCACCTCCCTCCCTCTGACTCTCACCATCTGCCTTTTCCCACGACATGTCACGGATCAGCCTCACTTCCCTCCGTCTCCTGCCGTCCACACTCAGCTCCTCTCCCTGGACCCCTCCCCCTACAATAAATCATTGTTTCTGCCGTCTGAAGTCCGTCTGCATTTTTGGTCCAAATCACACCCGTCCTTAGACACCGGGACACTGTACGGCAAATAAATTATTTGTACCACATACCTTCAATTTCAATCTTGTCAAGAGACTTTACCTGGAAGTCTCTGAGAGTTCCTTTCTCCATTGCAAGTAGAAGCTTTGAGATTTTTGCAACTTTTATAGTTGCTTCCGGCAGATGATAAAAAGTCTCTGTGGGCCCGTATATCATGGCTCAAAAAGTTTGCAAGTTGGTCGTCGTTATTCTTGAGGTTGAAGATTTGGGACAATGTTGGAATGTGCTTGCGAAGATGTGTAGACCTCAGATTTTCAGGAATCTTTGCACCATGCAAATAATGAGAACAACCCCAGGGTTTAACAAAACAGCATTTCTACCCTGCTGAAGTGTCTGGCTAGCTTTTGTTCAAACGGTGAGAGGCTAGTGTCATTTTTGAGACTTCTCCTGCACAGCATCTCTTAAAGAAGATTATTTGAGCAAGACACCCTAACAAGTTCTGGGTACGCCTGAGGAGAGAGTTGAACATCCTCTGTGAATGGTATGGTGTAGTGTGGAGACTTCCTGTCCATTCTTTTGTGCAGAGTTTTGTGAATCTGTTATATACTTTGTCGTTTAGTATTATAACTATTTATGAGGAAACGGGAGACCAGGAAGCTTTTGCATGTCTGTATGTATTGCACTTCAACTCAGGACACAGGAAACATGACGTCACTTCACAACACATGCCACAGGGGCATAACCGTATCCCTGTAGGGGCAAACTTAGGCTGTCAATACACAACAGAATCGTTCCACTGCTTTTATCACATTTTCATCCTCTGCTGAGATGGCCCTGCATAGAATAATGAGAAAAAGTAAAGTCTGCACACCAACAGCTCCAGAGCAATAATTTATTATCACCAAAAAGGGAGTAACGTTTCCTCTGGGATTTCTGCTTTTTCACTTTTTTCCTGCATAGAATAATATAATCTGGACCCGGTCAGCTTGTTGTCAATGGTTGTGATGAGTTTAAACTTACTCCATTATGGGCCTTTCCCCTGGTTGTTGTTTCTTAAACCTACTCTAGTGGCTTGTTGTTGCATTTGTGTGTGTTTGTGTCTGTGTTGATTAGGCCAGGACACTATTGTATTCTGAGGAATTCTTCTTCCAAGGAAATCATACTTCCCATTGGCGAGAACTTACCAACTTTACAGAAACGTCCAACCTCATGCCAGATTTACTCAACTCCAAGGACCTGTGGGGGCACAATAAGCATTTAAATTTAAAAACTTTAAAAATTCCCACCAAACCAATGGAACATGCTACAGTTTTGCAATTTTCACCAAAATGTCGCCCCAATACTGCTGAAACTTTTGCCCTTAAACTCATTACAAATTATGAAGCTTACAGTGCATGACAATGTTTGACTGTAAACAGTACTGTAAACATATACCACCCAATTCTTGCTAAATACATTTTCAATCTTCCTGAAAAAAATGTTGAATATTTTGAAGTCGTGGTTGAGGTCAAGGGTTCTGTCTTAATATTCTTCTATTTGTTGCTCAGAATTTGTCTAAATTTGTCAAAAAATAGCCCGGACCCGACACAATGCTAAGTTACTGTTCTCTGTTAAAGCAGCACGTTTGGTTAAGTCTCTAATTGACTGCTGCCATGAGGATTTCACTCTTCAGGGCTCCAAGGTGCCATTCCGAACGTTTACTTTCATGTTTTGGAAGAGGGGCAGATTACATTAGATTATTCTTCTTTCTGCTCCCTTTTGTTGAGATTTGGGAGGTTTTGTTTTTATTGTAGCTTATTGAAATGCAATATCATTGTTGTGACTGATTTATTGTCCGATGTCGCCGTGTATCTCGCTTTCTTTCCCCCACCCCCGCCCCACTTGGTTGCTGCTCCACAAAGGGCACATGGCTAATTAATATGCACGTGCTGACCATTATGTTGTGTCTAGGAGTTCCAGGGGTGGAATATGAGGTGTGTTCAAGTGCGCACCATTCTTGGGTCCGGTGTGATTCATCAAAGATAAATTGAGGAGAGTTGCGCGTACACACAGTTTGATAGATCTGAAAAAGGTGTAAATATTTTGGGTGTACGCCATTTTCGTCTTTTCACCGTAAGCTAAACTTTAGAAGCAGTTTTACACAGCTTACTTACAGTTTTGATAAATGAAGCCCCAGGCTCTAAACCCAGACGCTCACAGCTGCAGCTTCTCTGCGGCGCTGTCCGTGGTGCTGAAGGTGACAGGTTAAAGGGATAGTTCAACATTTTGGCAAATTGGCCCATTGCCATAATCGCTATAGTCATAGCAGTAGGTTCGTTACCTTTAATTGTCAGTGTAAGCTATTTTTAGTACGGCGGAGCGGAGCAACAGGCTGCTCAGGGCTATTCTATGAAGGATAAGGGAATTTCTTGGTTTCCCTCATCAAACTCATCAAATACACAACCCAGCAACTCAAAAGCGCTGTTGTGGACACGTTGTGAGCTGCAGAACCACCACGCTATGAGATAATGACGGAACGTTACGAGACGGAGCTGTTTCAGAGGTAAATTCATGCAAAACCGCTGATGCGCGTTGCGTTCAGGGACAGTTTTTCAGCAAGCAGTCTCCGCATTTACCCTGTATTTACCTCGAAAACGGCTCCGTCTCGTATCGTTCCGTCATTATCTCATAGCGTGGTGGTTCTGCAGCTCACAACGTGTCCACAACAGCGCTTTTGAGTTGCTGGGTTGTGTATTTGATGAGTTTGATGAGGGAAACCAAGAAATTCCCTTAGCCTCCATAGAATAGCCCTGAGCAGCCTGTAGCTGCGCTCCGCCGTACTAAAAATAGCTTACACCGACAATTAAAGGTAACGAACCTACTGCTATGACTATAGCGATTATGGCAATGGGCCAATTTGCCAAAATGTTGAACTATCCCTTTAACTTGACAAACTGCAACATAGTTCTGTTTGTGCATCATGAGTGTCAGTTTTGTGTGTGACTTGATAATTTAGTTGTTGAGATGAAGAACATCACTCCCTCATCAAACTGGTGATAGGCATGCTGAAAAGAAAAAAAGAGAGAGAGATGCGCCTGGGATCGCAGCTGTAAAAAAAAAAGGAAAAAAAGAGATGACATGTCGGAATGGTGGTACCAAAAAGTGTCGGAATACCGGCATGTCTAGATAGAGGGATGTCGGAATAGCGAGATGTCTAAATAGAGACATGTCTGAATAGCGGGCGGACCCCAGTTGGACAGGCGTCATGCGCCCATGCGATTTTTCGTTTGCACTGACTCAATATGTAAACTTTTTGCCAGTGACGAAAATAACAGTTTCGGTGGGAATGCACCTTTAAGCCCTGAGCAGGAGAGAGAGACGACTTATGACCGAAAAGTTGACATTTTTGCTTTGGGCCTGATATACTTTGAACTTCTTTGGAAAATCTACACTGGTCAGAAAAGGAATGTGGCTTGGAAAAATGCCAGACAACAGAATCTTCCCAAAGGCTATTTAAGCTACTTTCCTGAAGAGTTCATCATCATGAGATCCATGCTGAGTGTGAAGCCACAAGACCGACCTGAAGAAGTACTGTATAACATTTTTTTTTTTGGCAACAGGTACCCTAAAATAGCTGCCTGAAGGTAGAGGTTGAAACAAATAGTAATGATGTTTATTGAGACACAAACCAACAAATTTGCAAAAGGAAAGCTAAAGAAAAGCATTTTACAGTTCTTTGTGACGGTTGAGAGTGTTTTTGGATGCTCGGAAAGCAAAGGCTTTCAAAGTAACTTTTTTATATTCATGTTGTTCAATAGGAAGTTATCTGATCATGTTGCCCTCAGAGACAAACAATATCCACATTGAGAACCAGTGAGCTGCAAGGTAGTACTATCTAAAGTTAGGACGGTTTAGTTGGCCGTTAGAATGTGGGGCCTGGAGGGGTCAGAGCTTAACTTTAGCAACTTTGGCTTTCCACAAAAAAGTGGGATATGATTTCATATTGTCCATTAGACAGACTCCCTGGGAGCTTAATTGGAACATACTGGGAAAAGTAAAGAAATTTGAGGAGTACACTCATTTTAATTGAGTTCACTTTGCGTAATTAAAGACATTTCTGGATTTCCACTTGGACATTTCTACTCTAACCTGGCCCAATTATTTTATGTGGTTATCTTTATAAATGTGGTTTTTGGTTCTCATTTCTTTGCCTAGATAATTTAATCCATCCAGAAACCATTGCCGAGGTTTGGCCAGATTTCTAATGTTATTATCCTGAATGTTAAAGGGTTTAATTTCACTTTTTTGTTAAGTGCTAATTTGTGTTCATTTAAACCAAATCTAATACCCTTCAACAGCCAGCAGTTCTATAGCTATTAAAAACAAGAGCAGGCAGATTGGGCAACCTTAGTGAACGCCTCTAGATAAATGGAAGGCATCCAACAGCATCTCTTTAGTTGAAATATTTTGCTTTGAGAATTTCTCAATAAACTGAATGCATTTTCCAAAATCATGGATTTTAGAGTTGTTAGAGGGAACATGGGTTTGTGTGTAAAATATAGTTCACCTTTAGTATCTTCATGTTTACATTAAAAATTCCCTCCTCTCCCTTAAGACACAGGGGTTTTATTTTATCTCATTCAAACTACATTAGAGAATTTATCTAAGGCCTCTCATATGTTGTAGTGTGAAATTAATTAATTTAGGTTCCTGCAGCATAGATGCTTAAAGGATAATTAGCATTTTTTACAATCTGGACCTTATTTCTAGAATAAAATCATCATTTATTTACCCGGATAAATATGGTGTCATTACAAGTCTTACCGAGGAAATTAGATCCAGCTGAGAGCCGCGTATATCCGTATAATGCGAGAACGCAGGCCATGTAATGCAGCCTCTAAATAACACATTTTCAGCCGCGAAACTCGTTCATTTCATCAATATTTTGTTATGATACACTCGTGCTATTCCCCTCCAAGCCAAGTCGAGCCGACCAGCATTTCCTTACTTTCGGTTTCGCGGACGCAAATGAGAATAACGGCGATTCGGGCGGCATTATGGTCGGAACTACGACGGTAACTGAACGTCTTTGAACCTCTGACTTTAATCTTTGATGAATGAAAACATGAGTCCGTCTTGCGCCGGTGGAGGAATTCTACGGTGCAGCGTGAAAACACTTGCTTTTCCGAAACTCCTCGTTGTCCCTTTAACCCTTAGGGGTCCATGATCACGCCGGCGTGATCTGATCACATGACCTCTTCACTACGCAGTGAAAAAAAAAAGTAGGCCACCAGAGCGCTGTGATCAACTTTACTCGAAAGTGCGGACTTGAAACTCTCTCCTACTTTTTATTTGACTTCAATTGACCCAGTAAAACCGAAGATATGATCATTTTCATTTTATGGTTTTTAATTTGTACAAAATCCGAATGTACGGAACGTACGGAAGGCGCCGCATGGGAGGAGCGGGCGCCGCATTTCTGTCTATATCTTCGTCATTTTTTGTAATTTTACAAAACGGAAAAAAGTGGTCGAATCTGCTGATACTAATCTAAGTGATCAATATACCAGAGACGTCCGACGTCGATCGGGGGAGTGGCCAAAATCGCCGAACCGGAAGCCAAGCTGGGAGACAGGAGTTAGCAGCAGGAGCTAGCGGAGCTAATACGTATTACTAGGAGGAATACAGAGTGTTTGAAAGTTGGAAAAAACAAGGAGACGGAGTGTTTCGAGACGAAAACGAGGTGTTTAGTGAATATCCATCAAGCTCTCAGGCTGTTTTATGGTGAGGAAGACCCCGAGGGTGACGTGATTTCATCTTCATCGTCTGAAGAGGAGAGTGGAGTTGAAGAGGAGGGGGGAGAGACGGACCCCGACGATGTCGCCGGTGATGAGAAGTAGGTCAAACTAATCAAGATTTTAGCCTTTGTTTGTTTACTGCTGTATTGTAAATGTTATAAACTACCTAAACTAACTAGTTTTATGTGTGTATAACGTATATGTGTGTAGAGAAGTGTAGAGAAGAGCAGGGCTGAAACAGGCTACAGAGATGGATAAATGTTCAGCGTTTTATTTTTCCCTTTCCTGGCCTCTCATACTCATTTCCAAAGTATGTTATACTGATTTTCATAGGGTTTATTCAGTGTTACAGTTTTATTATTGTTTATTATTATTATTATTATTTATGTAGCCTATTTATTACATGTAAGGTTTTCGTTTGTATTCACATTATGTTGTAGGAAACCAGAGAATTTAGGTCCCACATTTGAATTCACAAGGCTATTTATCATGACATGTGCATGTGAACACTAATCTGAACAGTCTCTAATTTATTTTATATATACATTACTGTCCTGTATACAGGTATGAGGATAATGGACCCTACACTGAGGCCAACCAGAGAGGACATGGGAGGAGGAGGAGACAGATGAGGTCCAGATCTCCACAGGCCAAGCCACACCATCAGAGCCCTGGAAAACTGTGAACAATCCTTGCTGTATATTGTTTGAAGTATTTGTACTGTGATTACATCCCAATTTTACCTCTTATGTTACATTTTTACTATTTTATACACTGGGAAGGGAACACAAAGCACTGGTCTTAGCCCTCTGTATAATTTTGCACACTGTTTTGAAGAGCTGCAGCTGACAAGGTAAAAAACGCCTATAAATATACATGCTTTTTATGGTAAATATTTATATTAAATAATATTTTATTTCAATTTTACACTAATATATTCATATTTGCAACCTATATTTGCTTTTTCAAGTTCCAAAACAGTTCATTGAGCATGTTTGTGTTTTTTATTGAAATAAACAATAATTTTTTTCAACTCGGATTTAGTAATTTTTGTGTATTTTGGGCTCAATGTGTTAAGAAAGTAAGGTTCAAGTGAAAAATTAATCATCAGGTCAAATAGATGAAGTTGTGCTGAAAAAAAAGATACCAAGCATGGGCATGTTAAACATTTTTTTATGTGGTATATAAAGGCAAAATCAAAAGTATTCAAAAACGGCCAAAATAGGCTTGGACTCCTAAGGGTTAACTCCATGCACATTTGCACATTCTGTCATAAACTTTAAACTGTCTTGTCTGTAACAACATCTATGCAAGTCTGTCCGTCCTGGGTGAGGGATCCCTCCTCTGTTGCTCACCCTGAGGTTTCTCCGATTTTTCCCTGTTAAAAGGGTTTTCTATGGTGTTATTCCTCAGTCGATGTGAGGGTCTAAGGACAGAGGATGTTGTTACGATGTCATGTGAAGCCCTTTAAGACAAACTGTTTGTGAAAAAACGGGCTATACAAATAAAATTGTCTTGCCCTTTGTAGTGAACAAAATATTCAGTCACTTTTCAGTGTCTGCACAGCGTACAGAACTGAAAGCAGTGTTTGTACTACAAGATAATCTTCCTCCACAAAGGCAGAGACATTGAGCTGAGTCTGTGGCCTGCTGTCCAGAGGCTACATGACAGCTGGGCAGCTATCAAGAGTTACTTCTTGTCACTGGGGGAGAACCAACGGAACACTTCCACCTAGCATAGCCCTGTCACCACAACCTGCATTTTCCATGTCATTGTCCTGCTTTTTACACCTAAATGCCATACTAAGGCCTCGGTCTACTCCCCCTGACATTATTATGAAGTAGCAAACACTTTCAAAGTAAATCTCCTGAATTATAGAGGGGTTTGTGGCAGTTGAGTAGGTAGCTACAACAGGAGGCATGGATTTCAGAGCCACTTAGGGCCAGGGGTTCCAGGAGGTTCTACTGGATGTCACACAGGCTCCTGAGGTTTCAGCCTACACCATAAAATATTGTCCATTTATTTATTCAAATACTGATGACATGTGCATATAAGGAAATGTTAATTACAATATTAATTATATTCTTTTAGGCTTAATTTTTGGGCACTTATTAACTGTGTTCAGGAAATTGCTGAATTTTATTTCCAATGGATTGAAAATATTGAATTACAGAAATAACCTGTAGCTGTTTTCATTTGACAAAAAAGGACAATTTTTACTTTCCAATAAATGTTGGTTTATTTAAAATCTACTTCAATATTATCACAAGAAACATCCTACTGAGATGTCATTGTAATGTGTAAATGGATGCACTGTAAAATTAATTTATCTGTGTGGTTGATGATTTATGCATACATACAGATGCAGACACACATGGAGGATACTTTACTATTCTAAATGCAGTTGGCGCTCAGTCTCAAAATACATAAAGACAAAATGTTGTAACATTAAAGGGATCGTAGTAGGAAGCTGGCATGTCAGTTACTCAGTCTGCAGCAGGTGGGCTGCACAAGACTTTGCTCTAACAAGAAGAATATGATTGCTGTCAGCTCCACTCCACATCACACAGCAAGTAAACACACCATCACACACAGGCAAAATGGGATGTTGCGAGAGCATTATTCCATTTGCAGCAAGCTTTTCTACAGACATAAACACATTCAAACAAATTCCAATTGATTAAAAAAAACATGATTATGTTGTCACTATTGTAGATTACATTTGAAGAGCTCTTTTCCAAAACGCTATAAATCCATTTTAATAGTTTTCCAGAAAATTACATTGTTTGTTTTTTTACCTAGCCACCCATTTTGTTAATATTTAATTTATCCTGTTTATCCTCTGCTACTACTAGGTCTGTCCATGGTTAGGCTACTTAACCAAAAGTCTCTTGACATGTTAAACAAAGACAACTATGGACTATGGAAGTTTTAATAGTCAAAATACAGACGTTGTCATGACGTGAATCCATGTTGCTGTAAACAAAAAAAAGCGATTGTTGATTCGGAGGATAGCCGGCGTTACAGGCGGGGGCAGGGCCCCTACCGTTAATATTAACACAGAACCCAGAAACTACTGAATGAATGACTGAAAACAAACCTTGGTTCAGAGCACCCGCATGCTGGACTGCATCTTGGATGTGCATGAACTGCATGGAGCGCTATGCTCTGAGGAGAGGGAGGAGATGTCGCGTTTTGGCTAAAAGTAGATGTGGCGCTTATCGCGGTTTGGAGGAAAACGGCATCTTGCGGTGCCTTTTAAACATGGAAATGTAGCGATTTGACGTGATACGTTGATGGAGCAGTGAATTGGCTCAGTATACAGCAAAATGCAAAATGGCGTGACAAACTTTTTTTTAAATTTGGCATTTATCGCATTTTGGAAAAGAGCTCTTCAATTTACAAACTCCACTAAATACCTACTTGGCTTGAGAGACTCTGAAAAGTTTCTTGCTCTGTCATGTCAGCCCAAAGATACTGCAAAAATATAGATCACAAAAGCATAGCAACAGTCGTACGTTTTGCTACTCATGACACCATGAGTGACTTTTTGATGCACAGCTTGTTAGAATGTTCCTTTAATTTCAATTTATTGCAAGCGGCAGGGAGGAACACACACAAGAGACAAACTCTTTCTTGATCTGTTATACATGCACACAAACACAGAGACGTGATATATGGTGTGACTAGAAATAGCTGCAGAAAATCTTTTGTGTGTTGAGGCTTTTAGTGAATAAGGCACCGTCATATCTGGAGCAACACTGTAGAAGTGCAGCAGATACACACAAAGAGCCATGCGAGAACACTAGTGCTTATTAGAGTTGCCATCACAACACTTCCATGAGAAAAGCTGTAGTGCAACTTTTTTAGCTCAAAAGTTATGAATGTTGTTTAGAGGTAAAAGAATATATATTTTTTTCCATTTCATTTATATAGTTCAACCTTTAAAAAAGAAGAAAAGACGGCTAGACAATATCAAAATAAAGAAGGCACTTTTGTAGTTCCATTATACATTCACACCAATCAGACCTGCCCACAGGTAGAGATATGGTGGGGGAAAAAAATCAAGCCCAGTGTGAACAATACAGCACACAGGGAGGGGGTACCACCACTGGAGATACCAATCCCACCACCTTAGGCTCTCAGCTTTAGAACTAAAACTAGAAAATCAGCCAGTGGGGTGACAAATACAAAGCTAATGTAGCTAAAGCAAAATGGGTATCTATTGAGAATTATCTCAAAATACCAACTTAGTAAAGCCAATGAATAAAATAACCAAAACACTAATAGCACATTGCAGTTTGGAATAAACTTTATATCAGAAAAATAAAATACTGAAATAATTAGAAGTCAGATTCTGAAATAAAATAAAAAATAGTGAAAAATTGACCCCATGAGATTTCTCCTTGAGGGATGGTCAGAAATATGCAAAAAAAGTCAACAACTAAAATTGGCCTGTAAAAAGACATACCAAGAGTGGTGGAGACAGGTAAGGCTATGGTTGTTCTAAAATTGACCCCATGAGGCAAGAAAGAAAACATTCTCTTCCAAAGCTAAATCACATAAACTTAAAAGTTCTGCAGGTGGTGTAATGAGCAAATGAAGATTTATGAAGAACATCAGTTTGTTTTACCTTAAGGAACACACACTGAACAAGGGGAAGCATTCTGATGCCGTAGCACTACACCAGCGATCTGCAAGTAGCTCACTCACAACCACAGGATCCCAATCATGAAATATGCAGCAAATGCCGAGGCAACAGGAAACGACATGCCCTGGAACTATATGAGCAAGAGAAAGACAAGTCAACAACTACCTGAGTTATGGAGTGCTTCCCTGCAGTGATTGGCCTGTATGAGGTTGAAGGGTTACATGCTGTCATTCCGACATCCCACCATTCCAAAATCCCACCACTTAGACATACCAAGAGTGGTGTAGTGGTCCCTGGATAAGTGGGTATACTCTCAAATCCCCTCCTCCCCCCAACGCAGGCAGGACTCCCTTTTTTTAGCTTGTCTTCAATGACAGCCACTTATTTATTTTTTTCCCATGCAGGAACCCTGGGGGAAAGTAGTCCAGAAAAAAATCCCTGTATTAGAAACAGTGACAGGTAAGGCTACTCTATTTAGTTTAACCAAAAATCCATCATTTCTACTTGGTGCTTGGTTCTACAACATGGTGTTTGGGTTATTTTTTGAACATTTATTTAAATAAAATACTTTAAATCTGAAGTTTACAATGCATACTTGTTCATATTTCATCTGAAAGAAAACATTCTCTTCCAAAGATCAAAACCAGATAAATCACATAAACTTAAAAGTGCACTGTCATTAAAATTGAAATAAATTATTTGGTTTTCAATAGCTGTGTCAAGTGGGTGGAAATGCAGGACCCAAATGAAGATTTATGAAGAACACAGGCTTTATTTTACCTTAAGGAACACCGGAACAAAGAAAACACACCACAGATGAGGATGTGGACGAAAGACAATGAACCGACAAAGAAAAAGGGAGACACTGAGGTTAAATACATGAGGGAACGAGGTGGCGCAATTAACACAGGTTAGATACATTAGATAATCAAGGGCAGAGAGCACACAGGAAGACAAGACAAGGACTTCAAAATAAAACAGGAAACTAGGACGAAGACACAGACCATAACACAACACAGAACTTAAAAATGAAACCGTAACTAAACTAAACAGGGAAACACAGAAACTAAGATTCCAATAACAAAAAACCGAGCCACTGTGTGGTGGCTCGTCAACTCAGGGCATCACAAGCTGAACACTATTTTAGCATACTTCGTTAGATATATCTAAATCCGACGGCCGGCCCCGTGGCTTCACCGCTGCCCCCGGGCCCCAAACAAGCCGGAATAATGGGAGAGGTCTGTTGCTGACGTGGTGAGCGGCGCACGGTGGAGCGAAAATCACCCGTCGGCTACAAATATTGAATATAATTTTTTGAATCATTCAACATAATAACATGTTACAAAACAACATTTAGTTAGCAATGAACAAAAATATATGCATTTACAACACATCAACAGTGATACACTATCACCCCAGCACTGGGTTTTCTGACTTTTGCTAATACTATATTCCAGACAGATTCTGCAGAAAGCAGGAGTTTTCGTACTGTCTGGAATGCAAAGAAGAGATAGCACGATGGCTCTTTAACCAGGTCCTTGTATATTTTCTAGGATCAAACTTGGAAGTTGGTGGGCCATTGATTTAACCATCATCAAGTTTTGAATCATGTCTTCCATCAACTGGGGTGGCACACCGTCGCTTGTTGTGTTACTTCTTCATCTAGTCTGCTGCCGTTATTGTAGTCAAGTTGCACTGGCACCTGAGGTGTTAGCAATATTTTCCTCAGCATGACGCCCTACTCTGCCTCTGATTGGCTCATCAGTCCTCATGCCTAAAGTTAACCAATCTAATCAGTGAAGGAAGCGAGACAAGCCAATTAGAGGCAGAGGAGGGTGGGTTTCACCATCCTTGAGGGAAAAAAATGGGCAATCTGGCTCACAGATATTACTGAATGGTGCATCCTCATGGGGGTGGGAGGGGGTTTAGAAGTGGGTATACACAATGCTGACTGAAAAATAAGTAGGTACACCACTGCATACCACCATTCCGACATGCCATGGTCCCACCATTCCAACAAGGCTTTATGAAGAATTGTGCATTACTCAACAGGTGACTCCTTCTTACTTATCTGGACTTTCTACTTCTGGACTCTATTGGGCCTGTCTAGCCTCTACCTGGTCTTTCTACTAAACTTAACCAACTCCTTTCATCATTGCCTAAGACCAACCAGTGCAAAATCTTTTGGGGAAAAAATATTAAAGGAATTGTCGGAAATGCAGGGAAAAATACCGTCATTCCGACCATAGGAGTCAAGAATTGTTGGAATGATGGGACATTTGATAGAAAATTAAGTGTTAGAGGCCTGTGTCGGACTGGTGGGATGTCAGAATGGCAGTCTCCCTGTATCAACACTCGGATGCAGCATTTTTTATCCTGCTACAATGGTATACCTGCTCTATCCAACCTCCAAGCTACAGTCCAGACCCCCCTCCTCGCTTGACTGTTAGGCCCATCTACTTTTGGGTGCCTAATGGTCCCATCACCCATCAGGGTTATTTACTAGCATAGTTTTGGAATGAGCTTCCCAAGACAGCAGAGGCACTGTTCTGCTGCAGGCTAAAACCCATCTTTATCACAACAATGATACTACTATGGTTGGAGATGAGTCCGCCAACAAGGCAGGAAGTCCAGAACCTGTCTGAGTGGTGCTCTGCCAACAACCTCATCATTTGCACCACAAAAGCAAATCCTGTTGTACTGTATTTCTGTGTGTTTTGCTGGCTGTTTCACTGTAGACAGAGAAGCTCTACAAAGAGTCATCAAGGACATGTCGCACATTGCAAACAGTCACATTCTCATGAGGCAATAACATCACCAAGAACAGTACACATCCAGGTAACCACCTGTTTGAACAGTCAGTATCCAGTAGGCACTATAGGTCCATCAAATCCAGAACCACCAGATTCACAAATAGGTTATTAGGGAAGAAGCTAACTCAACAAATACTAGTACATGAACTCGTAACTCTTTATTTTACAGGCCGTTACGTGATATTGTCAAGAAATAGCCAATAAATAATTAATTGCATAGTAATGTCAAGAAATAGCCTAGAAATAATAGTCAATTTCATAGTAACGTCATATAGGCAAAAGATTACACATGCGTTTCATGCTTTGATTTTTTTTGGGGAAAAGCCAATTTTTCTCCATAAAGTCCTTGCAATTGACCCATATTTCTGGCCTATTTCTACGCAAGAAATAGTTATTTATCAACATTGCTATGACATGAAATTGACCGTTATATCAAGGCTATTTCTAGAAATCATCATGCAATTAATTGTTACAGTAGGTACTACTTCAAAGTGGCCATTTCACTTGCGCAATACGCGATTCACGCGGTTGCGTGAAATTGTAGGTCACATTGTAGCCACTTGGTTTCGGCCAATCGGTTTGTAAGCACACGGCTAATTATCAGCTTTCAACCAATCACACTGTTTTATTGTGAGTGTGCTATTTGTATTGTCTGCCAAAACATGGATGAATGAAACACGACCACGTCTCTTTTTTTGTTGTTGTTTTTTTGATAAGTTACATGACGGTCTGGGAGCCAGACGCTACAATATGACTATTGCATGCCACCAACAGTGAATGTGTAAGCCTATGTCCCGTAACAACCCAACCTCCATGCCCCCCCCACCTCTAAAAAGAATCTGGCGCCGACGTGTGCACATAAAAAAGACCACAGTTAAACATAAAAGTAAAACTGGGAATATCACAGATAAATTCAAAATACGGTTTGGATAGTAAGTCTGTCCTTGCTAGAGGGACCCTGTAGCGACAGGCTGAAGGAAAGAGTTGGAATGAGGTGTAAAGCCGTTGAAGTGTTCTTATTAGCTACATTCTTGTATTGAAGCAAAAACGAACAGAAACATAAATCAGGAAACTGTCCATTGCCGTGCTGCTGCATGTTGTCGAACTCACAGATGCCACCTTTGTTTCGTTTAATCCT
Organism: Decapterus maruadsi; assembly: GCA_030347415.2. NCBI lineage: Eukaryota > Metazoa > Chordata > Actinopteri > Carangiformes > Carangidae > Decapterus > Decapterus maruadsi. Next base: position 10,391,433 of record CM064885.1, on the reverse strand, counting down.
CTGCTAAAAAGCCGCGTGATTCACGCGAGAATCTCGCGTGAAGTCGGCCACAATGAAGTAGTACCTACTGTATTTCTTGACATTATCATGTAATTAGCGGCCTGTAAATGAACTCTGTTGAACCTGCACTTTATTTTACATTATTCTTTTATTGTTCTCATTTTATTTATGTTTTGTTCATGTGGTATTTTATGTTCTATTTATTCTATAGATTCTATGCACCACAGTTTAGTAGCGCTCCCAATTTCACTGTATTTTGAATGTGCGGTGACAATAAAGGCTTTCAATTCAATTCAACACTTGCAAGTTGTTGGATTGTAAACATAGACATTTGGTTACACCTTGTATGTATGGAAAAATTCAAGTCAGTTTATTTCAGATAAATGTAGGCAACAATTTTGTTTGTAGAATTATAGTAATGTAGTGTTTCCAAAATGTTTTGTTTCTTCTTCTTTAGGTCTTGGTGAGAAGTTGTCGTCATGTTTTGCTCCTTTGACTGTGACACTGTGCTTGGCGATTCACATTTTGTTGTTTGCTACTTTGACACACACTGCCTTCATACTCATTGCCAAACATGTGATGCGCTGTTTGTGTAGATTCAACATATGCGTGAAACTCATCACCGCCCTCCTGCCAGGCACTGTAGGCTCGTCGCACCATTGCTTAATCAACCATCCATCCTCTGCTTCCAGCAGGGAGGCAAATATGAATGCTTACCAGCTACTGGCTCCATACTGTTTCTGGACCAGCTGAGAGATGCATCACCTCTGCCTTTTATTACCTTTTATAACTATCTTATATGCAGCCTTTTTACATAGACCATCCTTTTTATACACATAGGAAAGAAAATATATGTATATGGGTGTGAAATGATATAAATGTGATGCAGAAGGAGGTACATGATCATGTTTTGCCAACACATTGTCCTCTTTGTTGCTTTGCACCTTCCTATGTTCATGATATTTGAGGTTATTCCAAAAATTACTGCAGACCAGCAGGAGTGTAGCAGCACAAAGGCAAAACAAATATAGCTTATCTCTCCGAGTGTGATATTTATTTGTACTCTATAAACCACCTGCAAACAGACTTTGGCCATTTAGCACAATGGAGGAGCATAAATGTTAGTTATTGCCCATTTACAGCTGCTTCACTCAGAGCATTCGTGGGGAAGAGGGTCATGAAAGTGGAGAATGTGGAAATGCCAAACAATAACTCTACAGTGGGAAGATGCTATGGCTTTTATGTCTCGCATATTGCACAGATCTGCTGCGACCAACGTCAAGACTCACACTCACTGACCTTGCACTTTTCTTTTCTTTTTTTTATACAATATTTATTATCATTTTAACTTTATTACAACTGCACTTTTATTATGTTCTATTTATTCAAGCTGCTAAAGAAAGTTGTGTTGTATTTTCTGTGCAATGATAAATACTTATTCCCCTTCTCTTCTTCGTATTTTAGGTATAGATATGATTTTATCAGCACCCCCCCTCAAAGTGTGTGTATGTCATTGTCCTGGCATGGATCACCTCTGGGCTGATGTGACTTTGATTACTATAGAGCCTTTCATGAGAAAATATATGTTTTATTATTGTTATGAGAGCTACCTGATACCTCTTCAGGGGCCTGGAGTGTCACAGAGCAGATTTTGGGAACTATTGGGATTGATAATTTGGGAAACAGCAAACTCAGCTCCTGATTATAACTTCCATCTGGGGGCTGAATCCACGAAATAAACATCCTTGTAATAATGAATTCAGAACAGTGGTCCCATACTACTTATTATGTAACTCTGCCCTGGTTTCTCTGCTGCGCAATAGTAGACAACCAGTCATGGAATACATAAGTATGAGAGCAGGAGGAGGGCTACCTAACCAAACAAAAACTAATCAGGAAGGACACTTCAAATGAGTGACAAGACAAATGAGCCTGCAGAGGAACATTTCCCCATCAGAGCCTTAACTCGAGGATTTGATTGTATATGGATGAAGTAAGATACACAGACCTGTCATGACTAAGATTGGTTACTTAACTATTCCGGCGTATGAATTCAAACACCGTAACACCGAGTCAGACCCCCTCGAGAGATCAATTTACTGTTTTGATTCTCGAGTTCCACCAACTCAGCAAAGACCGCACTATCGCCACACACGGCGCTGTGCCAGATCCACTGTCCAACCGCAAAACGCCACATTTAGCCACAAATAATGCTCAGTCAGAACTGCATTAAACTTCATCAATAGTGATTTCAGGGTCCCAGCACGTTTGTCAAACATCTGCTAGCTTTACCTGTTTTCTTTAGCTCCGCTGCACTCGGTGATCGATTCTTGGACCTCCACCAGCAAGCGGCTCCAGGAGGAGAAGTAGGTGAGTTGTGTCTGCTAAAGAAAACAGGCAAAGCTAGCGGATGTTTGACGGCTTGTCCTACGTGCTGGGACCCTGTAATGTACTATTGATGAAGTTTGGTGCAGTTTGCGGTTAGACGGTGGATCCACACAGCGCCGTGTGTGGCGATAGTGCGGTGTTTGCTGAAGTTGGTGGAACTCGTGAATCTAGCGGTCGGGTAAATTGATCTCTCGAGGGGGGGTCTGACTCGGTGTTACGGTGTGTTTGACCATGGCTTACACTTACGCCGGAATATCACTTTAACTAATGAATTTGAGAGCTCCGTTTTGTGTGTTCTCAGCTTCTTAGATTGTCAGACTTGAGCAGGATTTGGGAATGGGTAATGTTAAATTGATTGTGAGAGTTTCGGAAAGCGAAGTGTTTTCACACTACATTTCCCATGAGCCTCCGGCGCACGGTGAAATTCTTGGACCGGTGCAAGACGGACGAAAGCGAAAACTTTGCCAAGAAGTCGGAGGTTTGAAGACGATCAGATACCATCGTAGTTCTGACCATAAACAGCGATTCGGTGGCATTCTTCCCATGACCCACCGGGCAGTGCCCGAGAAGCCGAATCTAGGAAATGCTATTGTTTTGGGGGCTATTTAGAGTTGGGTGGTCCATGAGTGTTTTTCATGGGTTAAGTGGTCCTTAGTCTGAAAAGGTTTGAGAAACAGCTTTCTGACCTGTGGATGTTTGTTACCCTTATTGCCCACTCTGCAACACAAATGGCTAAGACTCTCTCTTATTGATTCATTAGTGTCCTGTACATTGATGACATGGTGTTTTTGGCTGTACCAGTAGAAGTGGATCTGTGGCAGTAGAGTGTGACGTGCGATCTGCAGGAGTATGATATTAATGTATTTGCTCCAGCAGCAGAATAAAGAAATGAAAGCCTTCTGGTCTCACTTCCCCACCCCAATGTGCTCCGCTGTCAGAAAAACAGAAGCAGGATTACAGGAATACTTTTTGTGGGCTCAAAGATACCAGCTAACGTGCTAAGTTTAGGTGTCAGATCTGGCATTGAGATACTCACGGGAATGTGGGAACAACTAATTTCATTTAATTTTCCAAGCCAAGAGAACAAATCACTGTGGGAGAAAATCCAGGAAGTCTAGTGTCAGAAGCCTCAGCATGACAGAGTCACACAAACAGGAAATGACTATGTAGAACAATGCCTTGGATTTCACATTAAAAGGTGGGCAGTCAGTGGGATGTGAAACTGAATTAAGCCCTCCAAAAGGCTCAAAAGAAAGTCCTGGCATAAGAACCACCCACCTCCATCCACATCACCTCTCATTAGAAAGAGAGGAAACATAGTGGGCACTTCTGGATGTATGGTCTAATCTGTCTCATCACTGACACACAGACACACAGTTCTTCTGTGGTCTCATTTAAATAACATCAACCATCATTCAAGATACACAGTGCTTATTATTTCATCATCTATAAAACAAGGGACAACTGGTTTAACAGCAGTTCCACAAGTAGTTTCCATTTAAGCCATGATTTCCAACTAACTGGCAGGTATAATTTACCAACAACTACAATGTTCATCCACTGTGTAATGGGAGTGAGATGGCATATTTGTTTATTTGTGGGGATTTCCATTAGCTGTGATCTAACCACCTCTAGTCTAACTGGGGTCCACATTTAAAAACTGTGCATTTACAATCATGACAAAATTAGGACAAGACAAGTCAACAAAAACTGGCATTAAATCTTTACAATATGTATTACAGTAACTCACCATCTTAAATACAAAATCATAAATAAGATACTACAAAATAACAAGGGTTGGGGCTAGACAAAGTGACAACAAAAGCTACACAAGTCCACATATAACTTTACAATACAGCTAATTCACCATCCTAAGGTGGAAACATACATGAGGTATTGTTACAGGATTTTCAAGGCCATGAAACCAGATTGAAACACCATAGTCTGTCTAGTATGTGTGAATACATGTGTGCACACATATTGTATCTTACAGCTATGACATTCCAATATGTTTTTTATTCGCTTTTTAAATATTTATTTCTGTGTGAGTTTAGTTATTGGCAGTGGTTAAGAATTACATGCTCTCGTAGATCTGTATTCTATCAGAGCATGGAACTCATGACATACAAAATAGGACCCACGGCTCTGAAACTGCTTGCCACTCCAACATGACATCTTTCTTGTTAGCGTTTGTGAATATCTGCCCATGCTGTATCTCTAAATTCTTTACCTGTACCATGTCATGGAGGTATTACAGTAAAGAAAGCATTTCCATGAGGAAAATGCAGGTGAATGTGGAAAGCCTTTGCTGAAGCCATACTGAATTAGCAGAAGAAATTAACAAAGAGAGCAGTAGGGATGTTACATGCAACAGACACTTATGAGGTAGGAGTCGAACCCATGACGTCATGAGCAGAAAACTGTGCTAATCACTCAGCTACAGAAAGCCAAATGTGTCAACTACAAATATGTATAAAAGTGGTTTTAATGGCTTTTATGTCTGTGGTAAGTTTTAATATTTTTTCCATGCGAGAAATTAACTGTTTAGATGCCAAATATACGGCCAGTTTATCCAAATGACGGCTGTTTAGAAGTTTGCTCCGATGTTTCTCTGAGAGGTGAAGCTTTTTTTTTTTTTTCCCGGAGCAACGACCGGGACATCACAGAGACAGTGGCTGCTCTGCAGAGCTGCCCGGTCAGCCAGCCTCTGCCATTCTCCCGAGGGACAAAACGGCGCTACTTAACTTCCCCGCAGGTTTTTAGAGGTTTACCACCGGCTGGTTAAATTATTTTTTAGGAGATAAATGTTTGTCTCATTGATGAAATCTAATTATTGTGACAGTAACATTAGTTTGTTTGAATGAAAAGTATGTGTGGACAGAAGAGCAGCACAACCTCGGGACTCTGTACAGAAATCACCCCATTTAACGTCACATCAATAAATAAATGTTTTTACAATGAACACATCTGTCTGCATTCAATTTTACCATCATTATTATTTGTTTAGTTATGTAATATGGTTACGGTTAGACGTCAGGGTCTGACGTCGGCTACCCAAATCTCTGTTTTTCTCTGTTTACATGCAAACGCGAAAACTGAGTTTTCCAAAATCTCCACTCTGGCCGGAGTTTTTAGGGGTGAATTCTCCGTTTGCGTGTAAACGGAGGGTGCAAACGATGGTTAAAGTCTCCGTTTTTAAAAATACCCGGGTGCGTCCAAACGGGGCCGCAACCTGTTACTGAAACGCTGCACTAGATGTAGTCTAGCCTCCAATAACTGATGTTCCACCATTTGCAGGGTGATGGTCCTAGTCATCAGCACCACCAGGACAGGGACAGAGACAGTGTACTCCAAAAGAAAAAAAAAGGTGGAGACCACACACGGCTTGGATGTATTATGGCATGGGTGCGTGTATGTGTTAGGATTGAGACTGTGTGAGTTTGGGTTCAGGCTTTTTCACACACGTTCATTCATACACACACAAACAACTAAATATAGAAATAAAGGCCCCAAAAAACCCCCACAGGTTGTGCTGGAGGTCCAACCCGGCTGGAGTGCAGTGACCGAGTGGCTTCCCAGAGCTGAACATTTCTGCTCTGGCCTGGTGGCCACACCCCACCAGGTGCCAGCTATTAAGCCTGATGAGCTGGCTGCAGGCCCTGGGACTCCTCCAGCCATCACAAAATTTCTTAACTCACCACGCACCACTGGCCGTGGAGGAGGACTTGCTATGGTTTTTAAGGAAAATTTTAACTGTAAACTCTTCTCAACTAATGATTATACAAGCTTTGAATCTATGGTGTGTAAGATTGAAAGATCAATTCCAGTACTCTGTATACTCATATACAGGCCCCCTAAATTCAACAAATCATTCATTGAAGAATTTTCCCACCTTTTATCATCAGTGCTCATTAATTCCGACAACATAATAATTTTAGGTGACTTCAACATTCATGTTTGCTGTCCCTCTAATCCACTATCCCGTGATTTTCTGCACTTAATTGAGTCTTTCAATCTCACGCAGTCAGTCACAGAACCTACTCATATACATGGTCATACTCTTGACTTGATTTTAACATCCGGCCTCCCTGACCCGACTGTCCAAGTCAATAGCTATGTTCTGTCTGATCATTGGCCAATAATGTTCTCAATCTCACTTCCATGTGAGGCTCCAAAACCCAGTCTACCACGTCGTTACTCCAGGTCTATTACTCCTCTTACTGCCAGCCAGTTCTCAGAAGTCTTTTCCTCTACTCTCATCTCCACTGCCCCCCCTGTTGACCTTAGCTCAGAAGAACAAGTCAACAATTTCAACCACCTATGCAGCAATATATTGGACTCAATTGCTCCTCTCAGACTTAAAAAAGAAAAAATCAAAACTCAGCCCTGGTTTAACCCCACAACCCGCACTCTCAGGCAGGAATGTAGAAGAGCAGAGAGGAAATGGAAAAAGGATAAACTACAGGTGTCCTTCCTCCATCTGAGACAGTGCCTCATAAATTATCAGAAATGTGTCAAAGCAGAGAGAGCAAAATACTTTTCAGAAATTATCTCCCGACATGCGAACAGACCCAAGGTTCTGTTCGACACCATAAACAAAATACTCAAACCATCAGTCACAGTTCCAAATGAAGCCACTCTGGACACCTGTGAACTTTTTCTGACATTCTTTATTAACAAAGTCAGCAGTATACGTTCACAGATTGTTCCTCCTTCTTTTGACCCCCCAGAGCCATCCTCATGTTTCTCCACTTTGACTAGCTTTGTTCCAATTTCTTTCCCCTCCATGACACAATTAATCACACTCATGACTCCTAGCTCATGCTCTTTAGATATTATCCCCCCTCACTTGTTTAAGGAAGTGGTACACTCTATTGGGCCCAGTGTACTTTCAATAATTAATAGCTCTCTATTAACTGGTTATGTCCCTTCTTGTTTTAAACACGCAATTATTCACCCCCTTATCAAAAAAGAAAATCTAGATCCATCTGACCCAGGTAACTATCGTCCCATATCCAAACTTTCATTCATCTCAAAGATTCTGGAAAAAGTTGTATTCACACAACTCACCACATATCTTGACAGTCACAGCATCTTGGACAAATTTCAATCTGGTTTCAGGAAAAAACACAGTACAGAATCTGCACTACTGAGGGTTAGTAATGATTTATTAACATCCCTAGACTCTGGTGATCATTGCATTTTGATTCTACTAGATCTCTCAGCAGCTTTCGATACTGTTGACCACTCCATCCTTTTAGACCGCCTAGAACATCTTGCTGGCATCCAAGGACTGGCCCTTCAGTGGTTTTCCTCATACCTCCAAGGTCGATCAGCCTCTGTGCAAATGCATGATATGCACTGGGGCATCCATTCCGTGGGGGGTTCCACAAGGCTCCATCTTAGGACCTATCCTCTTCTCCTTATACTTACTTCCTCTGGGCTCCATTTTAAGAAAATACAATATCTCATATCACTGTTATGCTGATGATTCTCAGTTATACCTCCCGTTACAAATATCTAACCGGGGTAGTAGTGTCAGTGTATTACTACAGTGTATTGAGGAGATCAAATCCTGGATGGCCCGGAGCTTTCTTCAGCTCAACCAAAATAAAACCGAGCTCCTAGTTTTTGGTTCCACAGACACTCCCTCCTCCATTATCAGTGCTCTTGGTCCCCTATCCTCACATTTAAAACAGCATGCAAAAAACCTTGGCGTCATCTTTGATTCTGGATTCAAATTCGACAAACAGATCAATTCAGTAGTCAGCACAAGCTTTTTCCATCTTAGAACCATTGCAAAACTCAAATCATTCCTGTCACTCAAAGATTTAGAAACCTTGGTTCACGCTTTCATTTCCTCCTGACTAGACTACTGCAATTCTCTCTATTCTGGAATCACCCAATCAGCACTATCCCGTTTACAGTTAATTAATCCAGAATGCGGCAGCAAGACTTATTACTGGTACCAGAAAGACCGATCACATCTCACCTGTACTGGCCACTCTCCACTGGCTACCAGTTAAATACAGAATTCAGTTTAAGATACTTCTATTTGTCTTTAAAGCATTGCATGGATTAGCACCTGATTACATCACAGAACTCCTTACCCCCTACTCCACTTCTCGCCCACTCAGATCCACTGACAAGTCACTGCTGTTTATCCCACTTACAAATCTAAAAACAAGAGGTGACAGAGCCTTTTCAGTTATTGGTCCTAAACTATGGAATAGTCTTCCACAAACAATTAGATCATCACCCTCCATAGACATCTTCAAAACTCAGCTAAAAACTTATCTCTTCTCTCTGGCTTTCAATTCACCCCCATGAGAAACTCCTTTGTGCATGTGTATGTGTGTGTTTTGCCCTGTTGTTTGAATTAATCTTGAATGTAAAGCACTTTGGTCAACATCTGTTGTTTTTAAATGTGCTCTAGAAATAAAATTGACTTGACTTGACTTGACAAAATCAACAAGGAAAAGAATATAAGTATGAATCCATGCAGAGAGGATAATGATAATAACGATAAACATTTGAATGCCATTTTGTCTACTGTCTTGCCTCTACAATGTTGGGTAAAAATAATAAAAGTAGCTAGCCCAAATAAATGGAAGTGACAAGGAACTCGACAGGTTCCTCACAGTCCTCCCATCTGTGGGTCCCTGTATTTATCTGTATTTATTTATTTATTTAAAGGTTTAAAAATCAGGGACATTGCACATTAATAAAAACATTTTTTTTTAAATGTAAACAGGCAGGCTCATCTCCGATCTTTCTTCAGGGAGAAGCTCAGTAAACCTCTCCTTCTGGATGGGACCTGCAGAGATTGGAAGAAGACATGTAAAAAAAAAAACCAAAGCAGCCTTTTAACTCATTTTTTTAAATGACTTTCTTTATTGGAAGCAATTCCACAGGTAACAACATATCAGTATAACATGACAGAGAAGACTTCCATCCAAACATTTTTCCCCATTTTTTTTTATCCCTCCCTATTATAATTATAATTATAATAATAATAATAATTAATTCATTCATTTTATATAGCACTTTTACAGTGACCCAAAGACGCTTTACAGGTACAAATATAATATGCAAAAAAAAAGAAAGAAAAAAGTTAGGGTTAGGGGAGATTGAAAGCTTGGGTGAAAAGGAAAGTTTTTAGTCGGGATTTAAAGGTAGGGTCTGGAGTTTTGTAAACAGTTTGTAAACAAAACCGTGAAACTCAGCCCCTCCCCTCAGGCTAAGCTGTGTAGCCTCCTGCTTCTGACAGCAACAGTTGTCATGACCATAAAGGATAGGAAAACTCTGAAAGAAGTGCTGGAGCCGCGGGCCGATAAGCCGACCTCTCGCCAACACCGGGAGCCTCCGTGTATGTTGTTATGCCGTTGTATTGTGGTGAACTAGCGGGTGTTAGCCGCGGATGCTAACCGCGAGCGCTAGCCGACGTTAGCATCCCGCTAGCTCACTAATATGGTCCTAATACTTGTTACCAGAGGTCGGGAATCGGTCCGCGGCTCCAGCGCTTCACTCAGACTGTATTTATTGTTCTTTGTTGTCCTGACTGCTGCTGCTGAGAGAGATAGAGACTCAGTAGCATCAGACAGCTAGCACAGCTAACAGGCCTGAGCCTCCTGCTGCAGGTAGCTCCACCTGAGCTCCGTTATTGGCTGGAGGATAACACAGACTCTCTCACAGGTGTCTCTGCTAATTTGCGACTCTCTAGCTCCACCTAGAAATGTCCACGTGCACAGCAAAACATGAACAAAACAAACCAAAAAACCAAAATACAGGTAGGGGGAGGAGGGGCTGCAGACAGAGCCCCCACCACACAGGACTAGAAGCCCATAGGTGATGATTCAGACGGATTTCATTTGTAAAAGTCTAATGTTTATTTTTAGGCACAAAACTCCAGACCCTACCTTTAAAGAGGGGGAGTGATGGAGAGTCTCTGATGGGCTTGGGGAGGGAGTTCCAGAGGCGGGGTGCAGTCCGGAAGAAGGCACGTATGTTTTTAGATTGGATTGTGGTATGGTGAGAGTAGAGGTAGAGGAGGAACGGAGGGTTCGAGTGGGGCGGTGGCAGGTGAGTAGGTCAGATAGATATGGGGAGCCAGGGAGTGTAGGGCTTTGTAAGTGAGGAGGAGGATTTTAAAGGTGATGCAAGCTTTGACAGGGAGCCAGTGGAGAGAACGAAGAACAGGGGTAATGTGATCACGGGACCGAGTGTGTGTGAGTGCAGAGTTCTGGACCATCTAGAGTCTATGGAGGGAGTGAGCAGTGATGCCAGTGAGGAGGGAGTTGCAATAATCAAGTCGGGAGGAGATGAAAGCATGAATGAGGGATTCAGCGGCTGGGGCGGGGGCAATCCCAACCCACTCAAAGGTGAACAGTTCTATGAATCCAATGACATGTAAACAGTACAGAATTCTAACAGTCTTTAACCTGGACTTGAGCAGGCCATCAGGATCGGGTGGACCGACACCCTTTTCTTTGCTGCTGCTTGTATGTAATGTCCGTCTTGTATTGAAGCCCCGAAATGCGAAAAAAATTTAAAAAGTCCATATTTCAAGCTTGTTTGCAGCGGAAAATCCCCTTCCTGGTCCGTCCAAATGACGCTGATGCAAATCTCGCGATCTGCAGAGTTGGTTTGGTTTGCCCTAGTTTGTTACCTGACACATTGGGGATATTTTGGCTGCACCTTGTCTGGATGGACATGATGACCAATCGCCTTTTAAACTCTGCTCTGCATTTAGTCCAAGCAGGGGCAAACTATTCCCCAAAGGGCCGTGTGTCTGCAACAATCAAGAGCACCCACTTTGACCAATCAACTGTCTGAAGGCTGAGATCAGTTGAATAACTGAGTCAAGTCTGACAATGAAAGGCCAAAGCGCATGGAAATATCACAGTTTTTGCTACATAACGTGTAAACATGGCCTCAGTCTGAACCTGGTTGCGTTACACTTTGTGCCACATTGGCCCGGTGTGAGGGGGGGGGCCTTAACATGTAATGGGTGTGATTGTGGATGCGGCCATGGTCCGAGCTGTCAGCTGGAGGCAGCTCCATTTATTGATTTTTCGCCGGCTTTGTTGTAAACAAATGCACATGGGCGAGAGGAGCGTAACCAAAACAGTGTAAAAGCGAGCAGACTTGCATAGTTCCGTTTTAAATGTTTTACTGACTGTAGAATTAGGAGACTTCCCAACAAGGAAATGTGTATTCATCTATTATAGTTAAGTATATACAAATATAATTTTGTCCTATACAGATTTTGCATTAACACAAACTTTGCCTGCAGTGCACATGGGCCAACCTTTCCTCTCTTGTTGCTACTTTTACACTTTAATCTTGCCATTATCTGAACAGAACATATTATTTCTGAACTGAATAAAATCAGTCTATATAATTCAGCACATTTTGCCTATAGAATTCTCTTGAGTCATTAAATCTCTCCTAAGTAGCTGCTGCTGCTGCTTTGGGTTCAACAGCCTCATTTCGTCTGTGTGAAACATGCTTTTAGTATTTAGGTCAATGCTACCAACATCTCACTATCAAAACAAAGCTCTTCATCTCAGTGCACGGCTTCTTTTCTTCACATAAAGCCAAGTAAATGCATTCAGAAGGTCGTGCACAGTGCGCACAGGCAGCAACACACCGACCGTATATGGCAACGCACACATACAAACGCACATAGAGCACATTCTGTTCTGTTCTCCATCCTCTCCGTCAGCCGAGCAGCTGCAGACACAAAACACTCTCTTTCCCTCCCACTCCCTCTCTTTAGCTCCCCTCTCTCTTTCCTCGTGCGCCATCTCATCTCCTCTCCTTCTGTCTCCCTCTGTCCTCCTCCTCCTCTCTGTCTTTTCTCTCTCTCTCTCTCTCTCTCTCTCTCTCTCTTGCCTGTCGACTGAGCAGCAACGTGAAGCAGTGATCAACGCCCACGCTCTCAGGCTTTTTCTATTGCTTCCTAGAGTGGAAGGAGAGAAAATGAGTGACTGCCACAGACAATAAAGGGAGAGTGAGAAAAGGATGAGACGGAAAAAGAGTACAAATACTGCCGCCAGCAGGTCCTAATTACATAGACGAGATTTAACAGATGACACAAATTATATGACAAATTATATGACATCATAGATAGATAGATAGATAGATAGATAGATAGATAGATAGATAGATAGATAGATAGATAGATAGATAGATAGATAGATAGATAGATAGATAGATAGATAGATAGATCTTTTTGTAGAAAAAAAAATGCGTGCTCCAAATACTCACATTTGAAAAGTCGGAATAATCAGATGTTTGACATTTTTACGTGAAAGGTCACTGAAACATGTAATTGATTGAAGAAATTCCCAGATTAATTTTATGTTAACTGACAGATTGTCTGTTCATACTGACAGTAAATCAGTTGTGTGGTGTGTCTTCATGTGTGCGAAACAAAAAGAATAAGTGACATGAGTCATTATCCTTTCTGAAGCTATTGTGAGGTTTGAACAGGCTTGGTTGTACATATTAAGTGGGTATTTTTCTAAAGTTACTGTATTGTGTTGACAATAAGCCTTCACCAAGCTGGAAAAGAGGTTTTTTGTTTTTTAATTGACACATACTAGATTTGTTTAACTCAGTGAAGGACCATGGCTGTCCTGCAGAGGGCCCTAGCTTGATCTCCATCCAGTTAGGCTACTTGGGGATGAACTATAACTACGATCTGGCCATTAGGAGCTGCTGTTAGGAGATTACTATCACTAGAAAAGACTTATTTCATAAAGACATTTGAGAAAATAAAATTAAAGTAATGTTATTTCTCACAAGTTATTGTTTTCATATAACATATTTTAATATAATAATAATATGCAGAGCTAAATGTTTGATATAAAGTGCCATATATACTGAGTTATAACGTAACCTAATAAATGTGTCGCAGGAGATATCATGAACTTCCTTTGCAACTTCATGATATCTCCTGCTATTCATCATACATGGGAAACCTATCAATATATAATTCTCTAAACTCCCATATGAGATTTCAGAACCTCTAAAGTAAAGATGCTTCAAGCAAAGCTGATATTCCTTTCATTTGCGGGAATGTGTATTAATGCATTCTGGAGATAGGCCTGTACTATATGTAGTCACCATAGTCTGCAAAATAGGTCAAGTGGCTTATGTAAAATAGTTAAAAGGACACTGCAACCTGTAGGGACATGGAGAGATACTTTGTGTTATATGCTTTCACAGAAACACGTCTTTGGGTAAAAGCTTGAGTTATAGGACGTGGAGAGTATGAGTCAGAGAGAGACGGAATGGTATCCACTGAAAAGCACGTGACGAGGGAGACGGAGACAGAAAGACAGACTGGCCTGACCGCGACCTTCCCGCTGGGATTACGAACCAGGGCCAGCATCACCCATCTGAATCTAGAGCTACTAAAAGGTTGACAGGCTTTCAGTGTGTGAGAAAAAAAATCACAACTGTTCAAAATGGCTGCTACCCTATAGGCTGACAATGTACCAGCAGCGACATATAGAGCATAACCAAACACTGATTGCTGTTCTCCAAACCAATAAAAATGTCTTTGATTTAAATCAAATTAGGTAAAATTTCATTTACAGAATTTATGGTTGCAAATGTCAGCAAATGTAATACCAGATGAAAACGGTTAAAATGGCTACTGAACTGGAAACTGAGCATTGACTCTAGGACAGTAATAAAATATCAAATATTTAATTCAAAAAGAAAAAAAGCCCCACAAGAATAAATAAGTAAATGAAAGGGAAAATTGCATTAAAGAAACGCTCACGGTATATAATTACTGGGCAGCTATTCACAACCTCTAACACTATCTGACTGCATTTCACAATTTTCATTTAATACAGTCATTAACTGTATTAAATGAAAATTGTTTTGGTTTAGGAAATGCTATTTCTGTGGCCAAACATAGAATTTACTTGCTTATGGGATGTGCAGTCTGTGATGCATACTCAATGCTATGGAGCCCCAGATATGACATGCGCGAAAAAAATAAATAAATTTGTGGCCACGAAATACTATTTGTTCCCACGAAATACGTATAATGTGTGCACGAAATACTAAAACATTATAGTATATTATTCCTGGACAGCTGGGCTAGGTAAAGGTACTTTATTTGTCATATATACAGCTGTACAGTGAAATTCTTTCTCTGCATTTAACCCATCCCTGAGGAGCAGTGGGCAGCCACGGTGCGGCGCCCGGGGACCAACTCCAGATCGTGAGCCAGTGCTTTGGTCAGGGGCGCTGACTAGCAAATCGAGCACACCTTCTCAAACAGGAACAGTCATGCTGTCACACAATGGACAGGGATAATGGGTAGACTTTTATTTTAGGCTGGGGATCAACTACAAAGACATTTTGAAAAGCCTGGCATTACAGGGATTCATTATTAGCGAGAGGCATCTCAACAGACTATTGAGAGCCAGGTCGCTGCACCGGCGTAGGTACGACTTGGATGCCGGGATAGATTTCATTGTTGACCAACTGCAAGGCTCCTCCTCACCTTTGGGGTGCAGAAGACTCCCAGAGGAAAAATGTACTGCTCAAAGCTTAGCTGCCTTGTTCCACTAACTGAAGATCTGACTGCATGTAAACACAGCTGCACATTTTTAAGTTCAGCCCATGTGATGTGGATTTGTTTGATATATATTCAGCTGAGGGACACAGGTCGTCCACAGTTATTTGAGCTGATTTGAGTGGACAAAAGCATACAAAACATGGTACATGGCATATTGTACATACTGTATTACTTTTCATATTTGTGCTATTATCTTAAGTCTCATTTTCATGGTTGTATCATCAATGTTCTTTATGTTTTCGATGGGTCTGTCACAGTATGTATATTAAAACAATGCAATGTTTGATCAAGGATTGTGTCCTCCATAACAAATCACAACACATTAAGAAAGTGACATGTAATATAACTATGGATTGTGTTGTTCAAGTGTATATACCTACACGGAAAGAACCTATATAAACACAAGTTTTAATATAGGTTTTCGAATATATGCTTGCATACATAAAATTGACATGATGTACCATGCGTCTTTTTCTGCAGTCATCACAAAAACTTGACGCTCTGCCAGTGGTGCAGAGTATGGACCAGAGTGAAAACAAAGGTTTGTGAAGACATTTGAAATGGACAATGAAACAATGCATCATTTTCACATCTGAAAATCCCATGATTCAGATACAGGTTATAAACAGTTCCGAAAGTTGTTTAATATTTTGTAAAGCGCTCGTCTTTAGAGGGTTAAAACAGTTCTAGTTAAAGACATTTTTCTCACTTTTCAGTTTTTTGGTCATAATAGATTAAAAAGCCCATAACTTTTGATTATAATTCACTAGTGCAATTCACCTTTGAGTCCAGAGTTGCCTTTTATCATCATTTGGGGTCTGTAGATTCTGATGATGTCATCTCCAAGTGGTTTTGAGTATTTCCAAATTGTCCCAACGAAATGACCAGTTGGACGAAAATCTCAACCTAAAAATCGTACAATTATTCAGCCATGTTGCACAAAAGTAGCAACACCAGCAACCAG
The DNA here is from genome assembly GCA_030347415.2 of Decapterus maruadsi. NCBI lineage: Eukaryota > Metazoa > Chordata > Actinopteri > Carangiformes > Carangidae > Decapterus > Decapterus maruadsi. Next base: position 10,375,474 of record CM064885.1, on the reverse strand, counting down.
TGACAAACAACAGAACACTGAAAAGTTTCGGGTTGTGAGGTGTCCTAATCTGTCCTACAGACGTGGGCCTTCACTCAAGGATAGAAGATGATGCGAATAATTTGTCTGTGCTGTAGTTTCTGATTTTAAAAAAAAAAGTTAACATTTGCAGCTGGAAAAAAAAGAAAGCACTGATTCTGATAGCTGAGTGGTTTCATGTATTGGATATCTTTTTTAAAAAACAAACAGCAATTGGATACCTGGAGTGGCTGTGGCAGCATGTTCGAAAATTAAACACCAGGTAACTGTGTCCTCTTAAAGACCAAAATGACCATAATTTTCCAAAACATTGTTGATTTCTATGAAACTGGAGATAATGGAGCTCATCTCTACAGGGGAGGTATTAACAAGCAAGAGTGTTTGATTATGATTCACAGAAGAAAAATGGTGTTTAATTGACAATAATAAGATCTTGGTTATCCTCTTGCAGTGAGATCATGAGTTTGTGTTTCCTAGACTTGAATCCCCGTTGAGATACAAAATAGGGGGACAACAACTTTGTTTTCTATTTCTAAAGTTTCACTATAATAACCAGCAAAGTCAATACAATGTCAAACATTTCATAATGGTATTGTCTAGATATGCATTTTAGTTGTGAGACAAAGGGGGAATGACATGCAGGCAAGGTCCGCCCAACGCAGGAGTCGAATCGGGGACGCCTGCGTTGAGGACTAGTAGCTGCTACATGGGGCGGTCGCTTTAACCACTGTGCTGTTTGTTATGGTGTGGTCTTTGCTAAAGTTGCTATAACTGCAGAAGCTAGCTCTTAGCAGACTTCATCTTTCGGGGGGAGGGGTGGTCATGGTGTTGGACCATGGGTTAAATTTACGCCGGAATATCCCTTTAAGTAAGTAAGTAAATCAGACGGTGAAAATAGGATGAATATTCCTACTTATTTTAATCTCATCTGGTAATCCATTCCATATGTGGCAAGGTGTCATGCGCGCTTGCCGGTCACCCAAAGGGACATTCCCTTGGCCAAGTAGCCAGGGCACATGATCAATTGGAGGCACAGTGACAGGACCCTCAACTGTCACACAGTTTCATTCCCTTACCTGATGTACACAATGCTCTTAAGCGTTATCCATTTAGTTGAGTGCATTTCTATATACCTCCTTTCTTTTTCTTTGAACAATTTCTGTAGGTTAACAGGGAGCAGATCATTTCTTGCTTTGTCTGAGTCGTTTTCAGTTCAACTATGTCCAATAATTTCAGTGTGTTCGATTTAACAAACAGTTTGTTGGTGTGATGAGTATATCCCACATTATGTATTGTATGTTTCTTGTAGCCTTCTTCTCTTGTGGTGGTGGTGGGGGAGGGGTACACAATGGAGGTAATAAAAGTTTAACCAAATACAATCTTCAAGGGACTCCATCCTCTTGGGCAGAGGCTCGCTTGAAACACCTCCTTTAATTCATATGGGACCAGGATAACTCAATAATTTCAATATATAATCATAATAAAGAGTGAATTCATCATATCAAGATCGAATTACCTTTTTCCAGCATACATGAGAATGCAATTCTGGGAATTGCTACTATTTATTTTATTTATTACCGACTAACAGCTCCCAGTTTGCTCTCTGGAATACTGTCATTTTTGTTGTGTATTTTTAATTTTTAATGTTGTGTAGACTTTTAATGTTGTGTGGATGTGTTCTATGTTACATGTGTTTTATCCCTATGACAACAGAAGCTCTCAAAACTTTTTGAAGCTAAAACTTTTGAAGAATATTTTTATGATTCTCTCTCCTTCTCCATTCCCATTTGTAATGTGTCAGGTTTCATATTGATACTGTGGGCTATAGTTTCTTGTGGGCTCTTAGTTTTGTGCGTAGACCAGCGCAGGCACTCCTCCCGTCGCTCCTACGCGTGCAATTGGGAAAGAGGGAGGAGAGAAACTGTTAAGTGGGATTAACACAGCCTTTTCAGATCTTCACCAATCAAATGAGCTCCTCTCGTGACCTTTAACTGCGCGCAGGACAGAATGGCTGTTCACTTCCACGGCTTATGCCCATGAATGCAAAGTTACAGTTACAGAAGCAGCTCGGTTCCACCAGGAGGCTGAGCAGGTACCAATGCAAATAACAAGAGAAATAGGGGTCAGGGATGAGAGAGGGATCAATGCAACTTGAGTCAATGTAATATTTGTAAACTGAGTGAGATATGACGGAGGGAAGGGAGGGTTAGGGTTTGGAAATACAAGTATTAAAGTTTTTAATCTGAAAGATCTGACCCTGTTTCCTAGATAACATTCCTGAACGGATCTCTTTAAAATGTTAATTTAAGACCTATGCTCTAAATGAATATATCAGTATGTTGAAAAGGCCAGAGCGCTGATTCAGAAACGCTGTCGGAGATAAGGAGAAAGGAGTGCTTCAATATGACACATGAAATGCTAGTGTTCCATGACTATTTGGAAAAATAAATGAGACAGGGTGAGGTTATTTATGCTTCATTGTAGCTTTAAGTGTTGCAGCATAAAAAAAATCTGGCATTTATCTTATCAGTGTCAACCATTTAAAGGTCAGTGTAGTGTACGGCATTACCCTCAATGACAGTGAATATAAGAGAGTCTGTGTTCAGCAGAATTGAATCAGTAGCAAAGGGTCCTAATATTTTTTTTAATGTGTTACGATGTTTCTTCTGTTCTTTATGTGTTCTATCATTTTGATATGATTATGTGTGTGTCTGAGCATCACAAAAAGCGCTACATAAATCAAGTGGATGTACATGTCACCATGGAGATGCTCGCCATACAACTCCAATCCAACAATCTAAGCCTTTGATTGTCACATCAGCTTTGCTTTGGTGTCAGAGCCAGAACCCAGAGGGAGATAAGAGTTTAAAAACAGCTTTAGTGTCACTCATGTCAACTTACACCAACCAACATCCTGCCCTCCACTCAAACCACCACAACTACTGTAAAATAAAGACATCCAGCCAACACTGACAATTTAACCTCTGGGCATTCTAGATAGTCAGCCCCTTCACTCACTTTATTATTACTGGTTCTGGTGTCGTGCCAAGCTGCTTATCCCCGATAGGAAGTGTGTCCCCTTGGCTGCGAGAGCATTCAGTGAAGGTGGAGCTACATCATTGCCTTTGATTAATTTCATTGCACTTGAATGATGGGACATTTGATGGAGAATTAAGTGTTGCTATTTAGACAATTAGAGGCCTATGTCAAACTGTTGGGATGTTGGAATGGCGGTTGCCCCCCAAATTTTTTGATTTGAAAATGCCTTTCCTTGGCATATCCATGAATTGAAAATGGCCTATCTTACATTCCCCAGGTGTAGCAGACCAAATACAAAATAGTATACCTGCTGAGAAGCATTCAGCAATGATCAGGTAAACTGTAAAACATTCTCTTCAATTACTCCTGCATAGCATAGTTTAACACCGCAATCATGTGAAACAGTAGTTGTAAATGGTCATGGTGTGTCCTATCTTAAAGGGATATGCTGACATGGACTCCCAAGTCCATGACAAGCAGATAGACACCATCCTTTCAACTGTGCGTGCAGTAACAAGGCACCTGTAATTAGCTTAGCTCAAACGGGTAGCCTAATGGTAGCCTGCCTCCACCTAAAGTAATCAAAGACACTCTTCAGCAACTCTAAATGGACCGATCTTCAGAGCTGACAAAACTCTCTGGTAAGGCATCTTGAGCTTTCAAATGGCAGTAATGGGAAGAGATCGGTCAAAACGGAGGGTTCAAGTAAATACAGTTTAGTTTGGTTCAAGCTAGCTACATGGAGGGGACAGCTCTCCATTCCGACGCACCTCCACTTCGACACCCCGCTGTTCCGAAACACCGCTGTTCCGACAGCCTCCGCTCGTGCTGACAGCTGACTGAGGGAGATGCTTTGGTTGGGCTTAGGCAATGAAGAAAGGAGTTGGTTAAGTTTAGTAAAAAGATCAGGTGGAGGCTAGACAGGCTAGAAGCAGAATGAACATTAGGTCTTTATGTCAGTAGCCTTTTCGAAATAGCGGTGTCTTTAGAAAAAAAAGAAAACCCCGCTATTACGACGAATGGAAGTCTATTGTCGGAACGGCGGGGCTTCGGAAAGGCGGGGTGTAACCCTACATGGAGGGTAGGTTAGCTTCCTATTTCAAAGTAAAAGCACTTCTGTATGTAAAGGGCAACAGGTGTTTTATCTTGTGAAAGGGGTAATTTTTTACCCCTCTGGTGTTTTTAAATATGTGTAATAAAACCTCCACTTCTCTCAGTTTATGACATTTCCTAAAATGGGTTCATTAATCATCCAGTGAATTTTGAAGTCTGTGGGTTAAAAATTAAAAAAAAAAAATTACCACTTATACCTAGAACTGCAGAGGGGTAATTTTTACCCCTAATAGAAAACAGCTGTTGAGTGCCGTGCTCAACATTCACGCCGTTCTCTGGTTGCTTAGCAATGGCTATTACACGCCGTTTGATAAGTAGCCTACCTGTCCTGCTGACCATGCCTGAAGAGAAGAGGAGGAAATGCGGTGTTCAAACGCACTAAAAACAAAATCTAAACAACGTGCATGAAGTGCCTGTGGACAGGCAACGTGTGGACAGTGTGTGTGTGTGTGTGTGTGTGTGAGAGAGAGAGAGAGGGAGAGGGAGAGAAAGAACGGCAAAATGTATTTTGACGTTTTTGATTCATAACGAAATAGTCTAGGCTTAAGCAACTGTAAAATTAATAACTATCCCCATAGATTCAAAATTTCAAAGTATTTTTTATCATGCACTACTTATTATTTAAAATAAATGATGAAAATGAACAACTTTACTGCTTAAAAAAAAAACATCCTTGTGATTGATGACGGAGTGGAGGCGGGGGTAAAAATGACCCCCTCGGTGGTTCTAGGGGGTGTTGAAATGTCGGCGGTTCTAGTGTTAGAAGTAGCGTTAAAAGTAGCACCGAATTCGTCCGAACAAAATTGTGAACATCCTGGTATTTAGACAAATCAACAACATACTGTTGATCTAAACGGCTACTTTCTCGCCGCACCTGAGAGTAAGAGTCATGTGCGCTTGCCAGTCAGCCAAAGGGACATCCCTTTGGCCAAGTAGCCAGGGCACACGATCAATTGGAGGCATAGTGACAGGAACCTCAACTGTCACATCTCTCCCCCTCTTTTTACAAGCACGTCCTCGTGCTTCTGTGCAGGCTGCCACACATTAGGAATCCATGGACCCACCGCTAGTGCTACGTGGATCCTGCCAACAACGCCAGAATGTGGCAAGGTGAAGAGGGTCCGGGCAGGCATGAACTCACACCTCCCAGGTAAGAGTCATGCACGCTTGCCACTCAGCCAAAGGGACATCCCCTTGGCCAAGTAGCCAGGGCACATGATCAATTGGAGGAATAGTGACAGGAACCTCAACTGTCACATTGACATATCACTTTTAAATTGAACTTACCCATTCCATTATGATTGCAGTTCCCTTTGCAGTCTGGTTGACCAGGAATGGTGGACATCGTCACTCTGCCCCTGTGATTGGATCTGCATTGGTGCACTTGTTGTTTGGAAGTAGGAGAAAAGTGCCAAGATGTCTCAAGCTGTCTTCATAGGCAATGCAGGCTTGCTTTCCAATGAGGTACTGAATTGCACCAAATGCACCAAAACATGGATAGACAGTTTGTAATTAAAGACTAAACACTTTTCAAGACATGTGTATTAGATTTGCATGCGGAGGAGAGGACAGCCAAAGCACAGTTTTACCCAGTGAAATCACTCCAAAGTAAAACTGTTTGTGATGTTTGGGATACTTAATTTGTCAAGCATACAGTTGCAAAATTTGAGGATGTCAGCAACTTCCACCAGTTTACTTCAAAACTGGTTGTTCTCTGCTACCTCTTTTTCTGCACCATGGCAACTTGACCTTCAGTGACATTGAGAGGGTAACCAAAAAGCTCAACCTCATCCACAAAGTCAACATGGATGAACCTTACGGTGAATGCTCCACAGCAAAGCCCATTCTGAAGAGGCTCAAAGAAGATACTGAAGATGGATGGAAGTCCAAAAGTGTGGCCTCACATGCTGTCTATCCTCACTCACATCTTGAGCATCCACGGGATATGTGGAAAGGGTATTTTGAAGAATGGCCAACAAATAGAGTGACTACAGGAACAAGTGCTCCATGGAGCTCATAAGGAGTGAGTTCCTGATCACTCTCAACATTGAGCAGTCCTGTTCACAGTTTTTACAACAACGCTTTGAAAGACAAAGAGTTACTCGGTGCTGCAAGGAGTAAAAAGAAGTACACTTGGAAAAAGTACATTCAGCCAGTCTGCATTTTCTATTAGGGCTGCTCGTGAGTGGAACAGCAAAACCCATCTATCCCCACAGACTCTAACCCTTCAATTACTGATGTGTTTAATCAAAATGAATTAAATCCCATGAAGAGGCTCAAAGAAGATACTGACATCAGAAATATCCCAAATTATGCCTCCTTTAAACACTTCTTAAAAAAGTGATTAATTAGTGGTCAAGGCTGCGAACATTAAGATTCCTGTTATGTCTGTTTAATGTGTTAATCGTCTGTTTAATTGTTGCTTTTTGTGCATGGCTTCTATTGTGTTTACTGTCATTTTTTCTTTCTTTCTGTTGATGTTGGTGTTGCTTCTTAATGTTGTTTCTGTCTTGTATAGTGGCTGTTGTTTGAGCTGAGTTTTTTTTTTTTGTTAATTTGTGTTTGTATGCTTGGACTCTCGCTGAGCTCTCCGTATTTTGTCCATTCTAGTTTTTTATTCTTAATCACTGAATGTATTATTCGTATGTTGATAACCAAACTCTTTTATTTAATTTTTAGGGTGACTCTTAACATCTGTCCAGGGACAACAGATGCAAAATAGCCCCTTGGCTAATTCTGGCATATTTACATTTTTTAAATGTTTTTATCAATGTGCAATGTCCCTGATTTTTAAACCTTTAAATAAATAAAGAAGTGAGGGGAATCTGTTGACTGTTTTTACTCGACAGACAAGAGAAACACAACAGTTTCTGATGAACCCAGAAGTGTTGAAGGAAGGAGCAATTGCACTTTATGGTTTTCTGCATTCTTGAATAAGCAGACGTGTGTTTTTGTTCTCTTTTTTTCCATTGAAATAATTTTCTTTCAGACACTGCTTCAATACTGCCTGGTTTCTAAATACACGAATGTGAAGATTCTAAACCACAATAATATCTGTGATTTAAAAGTCGCTCAATGCACCTTTTTTCAAGCACATTCAGTGCCCCTATTTGTCACATTTTTGTATGTTGCAGCCTTATGTTATATGTCCCATTTTTATGTCTTTTATTTGTCATGTCCCCTGTGTATAGGTGCCTTTACAGTGTATGAGGAAACATTGAACAAGCAGCCATGACATGGTCACAGTCCCTCTGTTGCTTTTTGTATTATTCCTTTGAAAAGAAAGTAAACATCTTCAAATCTACAGTACATATCCTTCAAATTATAAACCATTAATGGTCACATGCCGAATGCACGTTACCATGGTTTTCTACTACTCATACTATTGCCTGCTCCACCTTTCAAAAAATGTGTGCTCACATAGGCCAATTGGAGAATTAAAACAAATGTACTGGTTTATTCCTCACAACCATGAAGGACTATAGTCACAGTGCATATTTTGCTGGCATTCTGTGGAGAGTTGAGACAAGGGTTGGCAACATAGGATCTTCTAACATGGTAAGTACCCATCAACCTCCCACAGACATCTGGTAACCTACAGTGAATTTCAAAAAGTTAAATGTGAAGGTATCTTATAAATATAACAAGTAATAAAAATGACTTAGTGAGTAGTTCACATCTCCAAGCAACAGATATTCTCAGCCTCTGCGGGCTTGGTTGCACAGTTTCCACAGCAGCACCTGCCCAAAAAATAGAGAAAAAAGTTCATATTCAGCAAGATATAAAGCTTGTGCAATTTAAACACTGAGAAACAGTGGACAAGCCGGGGCAGATACAAAATAACCTAGGTAATTTATCACTTGTTGCACATAATGAGAGACTGAGAACAGTGTAGTGTAAAAAAAAAACTGCACACAGACTCATCTTTTAAATATTACTGGTGTTGATAGACATACACAAAATGTCTTTGCTGATGTACAGCAGTTTAGGTTCAACATGATACATACATTGCAATTATTACATAAAGGAGGATGGAGAAAAAGTAACAAAATAAACAACTGACTTTGTTAGCATCAATCAAAATAATTTACAATATTGAACGCATATGGCAGTCCTCACACAACAAACATTTCAATGATACTGTAGCAGTGTATCTAAAGAGGCATGACAAATGACAACATTAACATTCACAACCATGCTCATTTAGCAGTCACCTCCCAGTAAAGAGGAAGAGGAGACTGTAAATAGAGATACTCTACTATGATGGTCTGCACCAGTGATATGACATGTTATACACTCCTGTGTCATATGTGGGCGTGGTGGGTGTGTGTGTGGATGGATAAATGTTGTCGGTAGAGGAAAGTAATGCCAAATATGACTGTTAGCTGCGTAAATATTTCATGTTATCATAAGAATGTGTCAAAATGTCATACCTTTTCCAGACCCTAATTTCCAGAATTAAAAAACATTCAAATAATTTGTGACATTTGTGTAATTAGATGTGTATAATGTAAAGAAATTTTGGAATTTATTTAGTGATTTTCATTATTCTGAATTTGCATGCCATTATGTTACCAAATAATTTCCTGAAGATCGTAGATATACAATAGCGCATGCAGAATAATTAACCCACATAACTTCAGATAAGACCAAACCCAGATAACTATTAAAATAAATATATTTCCATACAATTGTTCCCATTTTCCATACTTTTCCAGACTTGGAAATGTACAAAATTTAAATTCCATACTTTCGAACAGTCATATTTGGCATTACGAAGATTAGTTAACTAAAGAGGCGGGACCATGGAGAAACCCACATGGACCGGCAACCAACATTCCGACATCCCACCAGTCCAACATAAGCCTCTAATTATCTAAATGGCAACACTTACTTTGCTATCAAATGTCCCATCATTCTGACAATTTTTGCCTCCTATGGTCGGTCGGAATGACGGTATTTTTTTCTTTTTTTAAACATCCTGCCATTTTAACATTTCTTTTTTAATAGCGTATTTTTTCCCCAAAAAGATTTTGCACTGGTGAGTTTCGTAATTTGCACAACCACATGGGTATTCCTCCAGAAGGGAGTGAGTAACGCACATTTCCTTATAATAAAGCCTTGTCATAATGGTGAGATGTCTAAATGGTGGGATGTCGGAATGACAGCTTGTAACCCCCACATGACACTGATACAGAAAACTGACTCGTCCTGGGGCATCTTGCTGACAATCTGCTGTAAAGTTAGCATTAGCTGCGCAGCTACATGTTGGTAACTGTGTGCCAACACACATCAAAAACTAAGAAATATAATAACAAAACCCACAAAAGTGGTTGAAATATCAGGACATTAATTGATAACAATAAAAATTCAGCATTTTATTTTTAATTGCCTATGCTTTTCTCTTTTTCCTATGTATAATGTTACAGACGGTTGGGTCTATCCTTTCCTTGTTTATTCATTTGTTGTTTTGGAGCTGGTTGTGTAGTCATGTGATGCGCAGCTGTCAGGTGACTGTGATATCACCTCCGGCACAGTTGTTTGGCGCACCAGGTGATTGCTCATTTGGCACACCTGGAAGACGCTGACATGGACAGACATCCTGCTATTCCGACATCCCTCTATCTAGACATGCTGGTATTCCGACACTCTTTGGTACCGGTATTCCGACACGTCATCTTCTTTATTTTTTTTCTGTTTGTTTCACATGATAAACAAACTATGTTGCAGTTTGTTTGTCTAGTTAACCTGTCACCTTCAGCACCATGGACAGCGCCAGATGAGCCGTGGAGAAGCTGCAGCTGTGAGCGTCTGGGCTCTGGTCTTGGTATGGTGCGCACTTGAACACACCTCCACTGCCGGAATGTATGGTCAGCGCGTGCATATTAATTAGCTATGTGCGCTCTGTGAAACAGCAACAAAGTGGCAACAGGCAAAGGGCAGGGGAAAGAAAACAAGATACACGGCGACATCTGGCAATAAATCAGTCAGAAAAATGATCTTGCATTTTAATAAGCTACAATAAAAACAAAAACCAGCCAAATCTCAACAAAAGGGAGCAGAAAGAAGAATAATTTAATGTAATCTGACCCTTTATCCTAGAATTTATTTATTTATTTATTTTTACCTAGATGTTAAAACAACGTAAAGCAGGATTTCCAGTTACCATTACTTTGAACGCCTTTCCACTAGAGTTCCAGCTCTACTGGACTCGGTTTAGGTCATTTTCCATTACAGCTGAGTCCTTCACAGTTTGTCGTCAGGGCCGCATTGTCTGGCTCTTTATTCTCTCCTCTCGTCAGCTACAAACACAGGCTGCAGATCAGTGTGCGCTGCTGCCGGTGTGTTTTTAAACTTAGCAGGGTTGATCCTTGTCGGACGTCACAGAGTTTGTTTTTTCTTCTCTCTAATAGGCCTATGTAGCCTATTTTTGTATGAGAAACAGTTTCTTGGATGCGAAAAAAGAAAAGCCGAATGTTTGAAAGAATAGTAAAGTGCTGCTACTCCGACAATGAAAAAAAAAATTGGAATAGTGGATATGCTTGAAAAATAATGTTAATACAGCTATTCCGACAATTAGAAGCCAATGTTGAAATAGCGGCATGTCGGAATGGCAGCATATAACCACACACAGTGAGACTGAACGCCACATGTGCCAGGTTGCGGTGTTAGAGACACACACCGTTTGTCACCATTGGACCCATAGCTACACTGAAGCATTTCCATTCCACGAGGATGGCCGTGAGCTTGGTTTCGGAGGACGCCGGGAGCACTGCACCAGGACCAGCATCCCCAGTTTTCTCCCCTCACTCTATCACCCATGAATTAACGTTGGTCTAGTCAATGAGCTTGAGCTGGCCCCTCAGGAGAGCGGAGCGCGGGCTAGTCGGGACATAAATACAGCAACAGTTTGGAATATTTCTCCAGAATCCAGATTTTGGCTCAAATCTGAACAAAAGTGCTTCTGATGTTCAGCAAAGCGAAAGTATAGGAAGCCCAAGCTGCAGAGGGACTCATTTGCATTGAAACCTACAGACACAGGAACAGTCTGTTCTGCTTAGCGCTGAAACAGGGGGGTTTGTAGCGAGGCTAGACTTTGGCAAGAAGCTTCAAAGACATGTTTTAGGACCTCTGAGACTTATTTAAACTTGTTGAAAAATGAGTATAGTATTTGATCTTTAACTGGCCATTACACACTCCAGTAATGGTGTCTGGCCTCACTGTTGTTAACATTTCCTGGCTCACCGTCAGGATTGTAGTTCAGGCACAGGGCACTGTTACATTCACAGCTACTTTGCTGACTAATTAGTTAACTCTCTCTTGCCAAATACTCACACAACTCATGTATGGATCTATATAATTCCTGAATGGAGCAGCTCTACCTGCCTCAAATTTAAGTGTTGAAAATATTCTGTATGATTGGATAAACGGCTAAAGGCAAGAAAGAAAAAATAAAACATCCCAATATACCACGCTCCTATAATGCCGCAAAATCAGTGATTTACTTGCTGGCTGTCACTTCTCCTGAGGCCTGCTCTGAGCCACTGGCCACAGGGAAAAAAAGAGGATATTTGCATGGATGAATTTGCATTTTGTCTGTTTAATTAAAGATTTGTCAAACTCAAACATAATCATGAAGGTGCATTTGTAATTCAACAAATACTGTACATATAAATACTTGGGGGTAAATTTCATTATTTTCCGCAAGTGGTGTGCTGTTTGACACCTCCCTTCTTTTATTGGCAACAGGATTACTCCCACAGTTGCATTGCATGTGATGTACTGTATACACTGCTGGCCACAGATGGCTTCCCAAGCTGGTGTGGGGAATGGTGATTCTGGAGGGAGACATCCCAGGGGCCAGGCATGTGGGAAAAATGTTTATTTACATATTTTAGTTATGTAATGAAGGGATGCAAAAAAAAAAAAAAGCCATTATAAAATATAAACTTATGAGTGGCTACAGGGATGGAAATGGAATGGAAAAGACTTTAACAACTTCCTCTGATTCAAACAAATACTGATAATATAATGTATATAAAGTATAGTAAACCCAAATGAATTGAAATAGTACCCACATACATTAAACCTAAACCACACTTTGATATTGATTTTCCATTCGCACCTACACCTTTATCAGTTATTCCATCCATCGATTCAGAATACATCTGCACTCTCAGTTTGAAGAAAAAGCCATTTTCATGTAATACTGTGGTGATTCCATTGAAACTGTGTTGCTTGATTTATTCTATTATCAGTCCATCCTTAAGTCCAAGCAAATGCTTGTGCCAACTTTGTAAATGTCCTCTGACGGTGTTACTGAGAGATCAAGTTCACATTTATTGTTGACGTTTATTTTCCCAGTTCAATGTGGAGAAACCTGACTGCTCCCCCACCTGACATGTTTACTTACCACATATGGGCATGCATATACATGAGCCAAGTGGCGTGTTCATCACAACCTGCCGACTGTAATGCTGTAGTAAAGATGACAAAGACAGCATAAAACACAATATTTACTATGGATGACTTTGTGATCCACTTGGTAGTGTAATCTACTCTGTGTGTGGTTTATTTAGATCCCCATTAGCTTTTGCAAAGCAGCAGCTTTGCTTCCTGGGGTCTTTCATTTTCAAAAGTGACAATACAAACCAACAATAAGCAACACATACTTGCTACATAAAAAATAAAATACATACAAAAGGTACATACTTAATACTGTACATACAAATACACACAAAGGCCCACGGGGTGACCGGGGGCATGCTCCCCTGGGAATTTTTTTTAAAACCAACTTTAAAGGTGAATTTACAGTCAATTTTAGCATGAGACTAGGGTCCAGATTTACTCAGGTTTGCACAGCTTTTGCTCATGTTAAACCTGCACAATCTGTCTTCTGGGGGTCTTCAAAGACAAACAAACCTTAGTGAATCTGTTCCTAGATGTTCATCAGATGAACCTTGCAAAACAGTGGTTTTGGAAATCAATTGTTGAGGCATCCTGCTATGTCTCGTCAAATTTGTTAATTTTGTTTAGCTTTGATATGTCTTGATTAGTGTCATGTGTTGGTCCTTTAATTTTTTATTTAGTCAAGTCACTCATGTCCCGTCCTGTCATGCACTTGCTGTTTTATTTTGTACTCACCTTTTCCCTCTTGTTTCAGATCCTGACTTCCTCCCTTTGTGTGCCTTCCCTCTGTTGTCATTGTCAACCCTGCCCCTGACTGGTTCCACCTGTGCCCCCCTACCTCATGTTCAAATAGTCCTTGTCTTTCTTGTCTTGTGTCAGTTCATTGTGTCCTGTCAGAATCACTGTTATGCAGCTTGAGGAGCCACGTTTCGTTCTGTATCAGTGAACATTTTTTGTTGTCCAGTATTATCTGCTTTGAGAGCGTTTTTTGTTGATAAATACATTTCCTTTGAGTGGAGCATTAGAGTCCTCCTTCCTGTTTTGAGGTCGTTACACATCCCAAAGGTGCCAGCTCAGGCTCAGTCTTACTCAAGCAGGAAAAGTGGTCTAGAATCTGTTTTTTTTTAATTTTATTGAGCAATTGAAAATAAACTCTCAAAGGGGATAATAACAACAATAACAATGAGATAGATGAAACTATAAAGTGATGCAATAAAAACACAACTGTTTTTTCATATAACAACTTTTTTTTCCCCCATGCAACACAAAACAATACAAAACAAAAGCACAAACAAATTGATGGATCTCAGCACCTGAGAATTGGAGAACAAACAAAACAAAAAGGAGCAGCCAGTGGCCGGTTTAATGTCAATGCGCATAAATGTTTGTTACAACAATGTAAGGTGTGAATCATGAATAGAGTAAAGGGCTCAAATATTGGACTTGTGCTTTTCTCTTCTCTTCTGGACCAGTAATTCCAGAGCTGGGCAGCCAGGTGCCGGACTTTCGTTTGCCTTTCATCTTCTAGCGAAGTCCTCCTGCTCTGGGCTGGCACTGAAACTCCACCTGCTTCTCTCTTTTTCCCAGCAGTGTGGATGTTCTTGCAGAGGACCTTATTCACCTTGGAGAGCTTCACATCCTCTCTTTTGAACATCTGAAGGGCGGTCTGACCCTTGGACCTCAGGGCATACCTGGTTGTCTATATTGCATTGTAGGTTTCCATGCTCATTATGGTGCTCTTGTTGTTCATGATGTCTCCCATTGAACTGAATAATGACTCTACCATCGGTCCATGGAACCACATGGATAAGGCCTGGGTACATTGAAATGAGTGGAACTTCACTTCGTTATTGCAGAGTATAAGTACTGACACAACAAAATTAAGTTTGCATCTGGCCAGGTGAAAAGCAATTAAAGTGCAGGTATTGACAGTAATAAATATAAAGTGCAAAAGGAATAAGGTATAAATAATAATGGCATGTGTATATTTAACAAATGTTCACCGCTGGCTGGTTAAACTCTTTATAGGAGATTAGTTAGTTAGTGAGTTAGTTAGTTTGTATGAAAAGTGAAGCTTCAGGTGTGTATTGCTGGACAGAAGAGCAGCGCTGGCACCACATACAGTAGCTGAATTTCCCTCAGGATAAAGTATAGTAAATAAAGTATTTATCCATCTACATTTCCATAAATAAATAAAGAATGAACACTTCTTACCTTTACGTGGAGTCTCTTCCATGAGATGTAGGTGAGGAAAAATGCGCACCTCAAAGCCGTTGTTTGTTTTCATCCAGATAAGGTGCACACGCCTTAAAGAGACACGTGCATTACCATCAACAAATATGAAAAATCGATTGAGAGGAAAAAACGTGATGACACCAGGCTTTGATCATGTTTATTGAGGATGTAAAATCTGCTACATTTTATCTGCGAGTGAGCTTCACTTCTCAGACCGACAACTGCCCCATTGTGTTACACACATAGCAAGGAGGTTTTCAGTGGAGCAAGATATGGTAGAAAATAAATATGATGGAGGAACAGCATCATATATTGTAAGGGTGAAATGTTGCTCCCCCTGTCTCTCATCAGTTACAGTCCACACTGGCACATGTTGTGATACATTAGCCTATTAGAGATATAATTGCTCTGCTGATTCTGAACCTCCTGCTTCTTTCCTATGAGCTCAGAGTAGAGCACGATTGTCCTCTGTCCTCTTCTTTCACCTCTCGACTATTAGTCAAATGTATGAAGTTGGCAACTACTCATCTGGACATTAGCACTAATTGGTCATAATGATCTCAATAACTTCCCTTTTAGTAATACACTAATGGACGTCAGTCTCTTTGTGGAGGGATTAGCGCTCATTATTCCATAAAGGAGGTCAATTCATTTGGATTGCAGGTGACTGTAATCTACGACGCTCTTTCTTCCTTTCTAACGCTGGGTAATTGTCTCCTACCAGGCGCTAATGAACAAGGAGTTATTTTTTAGGAGCATGAGTGTTAATGGGTTAAGTGAGACACAGACCCGTTTCGGCATGTGCGCATGCGTGTGTGTCGGTCTGAGCGCCACGGTCCAGATGAAAAATGAGCAAAGATGGCTGTAGGTATTGTCTCTAACAGTGTCATGTCGGTGCAGACACAGCTCAGTCTGCAGGATTTCATTAGCGCTCATTAATTGGATAACAGGAGCTAATTAAGCTATTAATCATTAGCTTATGTAGACATGCAGCCCACCTCCTCCAACTCCCTTCTACTGTTTGGCTCTGGTTTCTCTTTCATGCTGTCTCCTCTCCCACTTTTGCACATTATCTTTCTTCTTCTGCATTTATGAAAACGAGGAAATTTAATTTACTTCCTCTCACTCTACTTTTATGTTTTTGCAGACCTCTCCTCACTTCTCTCTTCCATCCGTCCCTTTTGTTTTCTCTCTCTCTACTGCATTATTTCATTAAAAAAAACCAAGACATAACAACCTGCTACAAATGTGAAAACATTCAAAAGACCAGTTTTTACATGAGTGGAGAGGGATTTGTATAGGAGATGTTAACTGTTTCACCAAATTGTCCAATTACTTGGCAATTTGTTAGATTTTAAGCATCCAGGACCAGAAATTATTTTTTTTACATCCATGCCATCTCTTCCTTCCTTTTTTTTTATTATTGAAATGTTGTAATATTCTGAAAATAAGACTGTGGTGCATTCACGGGCAGTAGGACATTTCTAAAACAGCATGTAGTAAAACTAAAAACACATTAGGTAAATAAAATTATTAACACACAACCATGAGTAAAAACATGCGAGAATAAAACTCTAAAAAATATACAACAATAAAACCAGTCCTACTGCCGTGTAACACCTATCTTTGTGATTTGTGTAACCTTATTTTATTTTTCTTGTGCAAAATAAACCTTTAAACCATAAAGTCACTGAAGGCTTTAATCAGATCCCTATCTTTGGATTCCTGTCCGTTCCTTATACAAGCCACAAGAGCAGTGTCATCAGAGTATTTCTGGATGTGGCAGGATTCAGAGTTGTATTTCAAGTCTGCTGTATACAATGTGAACAGGAATGGAGCCAGGACAGTCCCCTGTGGATCTCCCGTGCTGCTCATTAACGTCCCAGAAACAAATATTCTCACATAGGGGAGAGAAACTCCCATGGTTCACAGTTTGATATATTTGTGTCCTTGACATGCAAAAGGTTTGACTGCTAACTGTCACAATGGTAACAGTAACAATGGTTTAACTGTCAACTGGGGGATGGTTAAGATATAATTGTGCACTGTGCTATTACTGCTGCTAATTCCAATGAGCAACATCCAATTAAATATGAATGATGACTAGAGTCATTTAGATTGCAAAATCAAAATGTATGTATGCAAAGTCTTTAATTAACTATTTTTAGATTTCACCCTTGTCCTCCTGGGTCAAGGAAGAAAGGAAGGCCAAAGGGAAAGATGGGAGGAAAGAGGGAAGGGGAAAAAGGAAGGAAAGATAGAAGGAAGGAGGGAGCAGACTGGGTCAATTGGGTCAAAAAAGGAAGGAAGGAAGGAAGGGAAAAAGAAGGAAAGAAAGATGGAGGGAGAGAACAGATTCGTTCAAGGAAGGAAGAAGAATGAATGAAGGGAGGGAGGAAAGGATTGTGGAAAGAAGGAAGGGAAAAGGAAGGAAAGAAAGATGGATGGAGGGAACAGATTTGGATCAAAAAGATGGATGGAGGGAACAGATTCGTTCAAGGAAGGAAGAAGAAGGGGGAAGGAAAGAAGTGAAAAGGAAAGGAAAGAAAGATGGGAGGATAGGGAACAGATTTGGATCAAAAAAGGAAGGAAGGACAAAGGGAAGGAAAGAAGGAAGGAATGAAGGGAAAAGGGATTGTGGAAAGAAGAGAGGGAGAAAGGAAGGAAGGATGGAGCAAGGGAACAGATTGGGTCAATTTGACCCAGAAGGACAACCGGAGGGTTAAATAAATATTATATTCCAAATGTCCAAATGCCTCATTCATTAGGTTTTCTTTTCTTTCAATTTCTTGGTAAAGCTGGGCATACAGTGTATGGATTGAGCAGGTTTTTGACCAGATGTTTGGGCCTCACGACTCATTTCAGAATCAGGCTGAATTTCCTCTGGAGCTGTTTGTTGTGCAGCGTTATAGGGGGGAGTGAGGACCAATCATCTGCTCCCAAAACGTCCGACAGTTGGATGAATTAATGACATGTCAAACATTTCGGTCAGCCGGCGTCAGGCTCTCACACAACTGATGCAGAGCCACAAGCCAATTACATCATGTCAGTTCCTCTTTCTTTTTTTCTGTGTATTTTTGTCAGTTTTTTTCTCACACTGCAGCTGCTGAAGGGACAAACATGACATCTGAAAATGCCATGATGGCACAGACAGAAATATGGAGACCAAGTTGTTGGAGCTGTGGCAACAGTATGCGTCCGGCTTCGCCTATCAGTGGTGGACCCTTTCTTTTTTTTTTTCTCTCACAGGACTGCACAAATGATCCAGGCAGTAGCTTCTTTTCCCTTTTTAGCATTGATGTTAAACAGTGCTTTTAAATAAATGTTTTATTAGTAACTGTCAATAACTGATTTATGACTTTGTCTGTAGCCTATAGTTGATTAAAATGAATCAAATTCAGGGTATCCTAAACCCTTGGTTGTTATATGTATGACTACATGGACCTCGGTTGTAAATAATGGTGCACAGAGCCTCCTTGACATCACCCACAGGTTTATGAAGAGCTGCTTTGAAGCTCACAGTTAAACCTGTCACAATTATTATTATAATTGCCTGATACCCCACACATTATTTTACATAATGGTTAAAATGGTTTCTATTCATCTGTATAAAAACAGCTGGAACGGAAATGTCATATTTCATCACCATCTCCTCGTCGTTTTCTACCATTTGAGTTTAAATCAAACACAACTGCACTTGGTTATTTGTCAAGGAAGACGTTTCACCTCTCATCCAAGATGCTTCATCAGTTCATGTACGCATCTGACCAGGCTGGGACTGGTCCAACTATCTGGTGTGGAGATACAGGTGTTTAACATCTGTGGGGCCGGCGTTCACAAGGCTCATGATGTCACTGAAACCCTTTTGTGCTCCATGTCCCAAACGACAGTCGTTGGTGGCAAATTGGTTTCGACTTTGTTAGTGCCCTGTTGTGTTATAACGACAGTCGTTGGAGTCACAGGAGGCCATTTGTGAACAGTTGTTCTTGGAGGTTGGATTGTTGAATGTCCTGGGAAGGGATGAAAGGGCAGCATTGTAAATGGGAAATAGGTGGTCTCTCAGACCTCCTCCTCTGTTTAGGGATGGTTTCTCAACTTTTACAAAGATGGCTTCTTTTACTCCTCTTTCAAGCCCAAGGGAAAGAACACAAGCACCTGAGAGGCACCCCCAACTTGTGGTTACCCCAGCTGGACTTTTGTGAAAACGGCAGCTGCTTCCAGAGAAGATAAAATGATAAGAAAAAGACAATTAAATTGTTAATCTCAGTTACTTTTGTGGCAATTAATTAATTAATTAATCAATCAACTAAACGTTCATGATTGTGACAGCCCTAATCAGAGCTACTCCATCTTTGCAGTGTCTAACTGTTCCTATTCCTTCTTTATCACTTTATGTATACTTTAATACAATTTAAGTAATATTTAATATTTTATTCTATAAAGTCTATTGCAGATATGGAAAGCCGCAGGTGCTAGCTCAGATGGTATTCAGTTTGGCTCAGCGTATAGCTACTAGTTTTTGGACTGACCTATGTTTGTGGGTGGCTTGTGTGCTATTAACACCGAAAGGCTGTTTGTCCTGTTTGTTGTCCAGCTTGGTGTGTGTATGTGTGTGCACATGCGAGTGTGTTTAGCTAACATAGCTAACTGTTAGCTAGTAGGCTACCTACGTTATAGCTTGCAAACTTAGCTAGCTAGCTATAGGCCATTGATGGGCCATAAGGATCTGAGCTACTTGCTGTCAAAACTTCCTGGTTTTTCTCAGATGTTTGACGGATGACAGATCTTGATATCACTGGCTGATAAATCATTATCCAATGCGGGGAAAAAAACTACCACACTTTCACCTTGGATTTATTCAAAAATAGAATTTTGCACTAAGTTTGGCCTACATGAGTGATGAGTGATTTCACTAATTTTAAGATCCATAGTGGGATCAATTCTTTTTTTTCCTCAACACATTAAATGTTGGTAACATATACATGTGTTGCTCCTGCCCGTCATCTGCAGCCTCAGAACAGCCTGCATAGCTTTTGTTTATGGATTCTGAATTTTCTTCTTATTAAATGACACATGGGTGGGTGATTTCATAAGTCTTTTTTTTTTCTCTTCACCTTTCTGTATACATGTGAACACCTGAAGTGAGAAATGTAGGCTGATTCCAAGGTTGGAGGGAAGGGAGCAGCGTTCAGCTGTGCTCTGGTCTGCAAGTTCCTTTTACTGTTTACAGGGTGTGAAATTACCAGCAGCCACTTCTGATAAAGTCAGATCACAGGGAATAACTCTGACTGCTGTAACATAAAGTCAGCACCGGTTCCATCCACAGCATTCAAGACTGTTGCCATAGCAGGGTACACAACAGTGTCACACTGGCTCAGTCTGGCTACACATTTAATGGTTTTCTGCAAACCACAACAGGATCACTTTAGGTTTACAGCAGTCAATTAAATTCCATTTAAATCCTTGGCTGCTATTAATGAGTCCATTTTAAATGGGGGGCATGGCTCATTCATTTAGTATCGTTTGTCATAACAGTCACATCAACAGTCAACAGTCACAACAGGGACTCATTGGCTCCTGTCTACGGTGAGGACAACCATGGATTGTAGATGAGCTTCCAACTGGCAAAGTTTTACCATTAAAGGCATAGTTAATTTTTTTTAAAGTGTGGTTGTATGAGGTACAAATGGCCTGTAAGTGTGATATTGGCAGGAGACAGCTCTGTGCTCTCCTCTAGTCAGCCATACCAGCACAGCGCCATACAGCCCCCACTAAGCACCAGACAGGTCCATATATTTTCTTTCAGTTTATGATGGTGTCTCCTCCTCTTTAGCCACAATAAGATAAGGAATACCACAGGATTTATTGACTATGGAAGTAAATCTGTGTCACCAGATTTTAAATTTGAATTTCCAACACTGAAATTATATTTTGGAACTGGCCCCCAGAGAAGAAGCAATTTGTGTAACTACAAGCCTGTATTCAGAGTCCTAGTGAATTGTTGGTTATTTGGCAGCTTCTCCTGGTGTGACTGATTTGTACTAATTGCATTAGTGGACAGAGGTGCACCATTTGTTTGATTCCCTGCTCCAGTGGGGAGAGCAGTGGTCAAACTAACAACTGGCCCTTCCACATTTCCCACTTCCCCTGACAGTAATGCAGGCCTCAGTGAGCAGAGGCCCACTAACTAGGAAGCCATTAGACCCGGGCTATTCAATTGGCGGCCCGCGGGCCGAGTCCGGCCCCGAACCAATGTCCGAGTGGCCCGACTCGCGGTGACCCCCAAAAATAAACAAAACAAAAACAGAAGGAAACACGTTTTGCGAGAACTCAAAATTCATACTGTGGGTCAGACATGGAATGCACCACTCAACCCGGCCAGCATAGCAACCACAACCCACCGACCCAGTTAGTGCGTTGTTTTGAAAGTTACCGGTAGAACCGAGGCTTGGTCGGACAGCGTGCTCTCCGGGGGCACCGTGTCGGGCCACAGCCGCCCGTCACGGAGCGGGAGGCTTCGCCGCGGCAGACGTCCGTCACGCCGAGGCTGCCCTTCGTGGTCCTGTGGTGCGCTACAGGTCAGTGAGAGACAAGTCTCCCCGTCCGCCCGGGACCGACGGACCTCACGCTTCACAGCGGGCCTCTGGAGGAGCATGTGTCTGCAGACCCGGAGACCGCAGGTTCAGACCCGCACGTTTGGACCCGCACGTTCAGACCCCTTGGTTTTCTGCTACAGTGCCCCCTGGTTTGTGTTATGCTAATGTTAGCTACTCGGAACATGGACGTGCAGACCCCGTAAAAAAAGGTATTGAACATCGTTTGTTTCAATGTTATAAAAGTTTTTGTTGAAAATGCACCCACAGTGTAATGAACGTTAGACTCATAGTAGCTACTACAATTAGCCTTATGCTCGTCAAATGCTAACCAAGCTTAGCATTTTTCTGCTAGAAGCTCTTGTGGCACTTTGTTTTCAATGAAACTGAAACTGTTAATAGGCAGCATTAAATTAAACAAAAATAAAACTAAACAGCCTATCGTTGGCACTCCCACTGTTAGATTCACGTACTCTAAGTGCAACTTTATTTATTTATTTTCTCATGGTAAGGTTTCTTGTGAAAGTACATTGCAGGCATCAGTCAACAATGTAAATTGATGGTTCTTCTTTTACAGTATTTATGATTTTGTCTGTTTTCAGTGAAGTGGACGAGTTCTGCAGGAGGCTGGAAAGGCAGATGAGGAAAGAAGGAGCACTGCTGTAATATAAAGTGGATACTTTAGCCTATATAAAGTATTTGTGAAAGCCTGTGCAATAAAACATTTGAAACCACTTTATTCCATTCAATTCATTGTACGCTATTCTAAGACTGTTTTTGTCATTAACCCCGTGCAATATAACATATAACATATATAAAAGCATGTAATTTCATTGGAGGTTAATTATTTATTTAGTCCAAAAGATTTTCTTTTTAAAGTTTAAAAGTTAGTCCTTGCTTCACAAACAATTAAATCTTGGTGATTTATTTATTTATTTAGTCCAACATATTTTTTAAAAAAGTTTAAAAGTAATCCAAACCTCACAAACAATTAAATCTTGGTGATTTATTTATTTACTTAGTCCAACATATTTTTTTTTTTAAAGTTTAAAAGTAATCCAAACCTCACAAACAATTAGATCTTGGTGTATTATTTAGACTTTGCCCTGTTGAAAAGGAGTCTGAATGGTCCAGACTGTGGAGTTGCAGTTTTACAGTTAACCAGTAGGTGTCTCCACAAGGGGTCTGAACGTGCGGGTCCAAACGTGCGGGTCTGAATCTGCGGTCTCCGGGTCTGCAGACACATACTATTGGGCCTCTGTGGCATGACACGGTGTTTGTGGAGAGCATGGTGACCGGGTCCTCAGCCCTCCCATCAGCCAACAATAACCCGTGGCGGCTGGTTAATACTCCAGTCTCTCCACTCCTTTCAGCCACATATGAGCACCGTCCACGGAGTGACAGTACGCCACGCTTCGCTGCCCTTTTTTATTTATTTATTGAGGGAAGGGATTGGTTGAAATAACCGATTTAATTTCAACGCACCCTGCTTGCAGTGGAGTAATCACAACAGTAACTTGCAAGCTACTTTTCAAAGGAGTAATCCGTTATCAAATAGCCTACTTTCCCAGAGTAATTTGCCCCCAAACGGCTTTTTGCTCCTTGTTTTTCACCAATCAAAATATGTTAGAGAACAAATCCTGGGCTCTCTTCACCTGCCACACATTAGTGATTTAGGCCTACATAACTCCCTGCTGTAAACCTCAATGCTTTGAAGTTTTTTCCCGGGCCTACTGTTGAGTTTAACAACTATTTTACTTCTGCTAGCAATACTTTTATTGACTTATTCTCTTTTATTTAGTAAATTGTTTAGTAGCTAATGCTGGGTTTTAAAAATGCTCCTCATTTGTAATACCCCGCTCCTTATTGACCGGTGAAAATGTCCGGCCCAGCTTAAGGTCTCGGTTTGAAAATCTGGCCCCACTGAATTTGTAATTGAATACCCCTGCATTAGACTGTTGATACCAAACTGAGATGCTGTTTATGCAAGGACTGTGTGCTAGTGTTGCCAGTGCACCTTTTATTTATTTATTCATTTATTTGTATGGTAACTATGTAAGCATTGAGTAGCTTCATCAAACATTTAAAGGAACTTGGGGCAGGATCAAGAAATAAGACTCGTTGCAGCCATCAGCCAAGCCGGTGCATGAACTTTTCACACAACAGTGCAGCTGAAGCTGTGACATGGTTCAATTCTAGACTGCATACTATACTGCTAGTACGTGGCCTACTGATTTATACAAAATGCAGTATGTAGTAGTATGCAGTATGCAAACAAAAGCACAATCTGCAGTATGTGGAAAAATTCCAGGATGCCGTACTGACTCAGAAAAAATCTCCATCAGTGTGCATCTGACCAGTCTAAATTGTGTAATCTATCCCACAATGCAATGCCTCCCTGACCTCTAACCCTAACTCAAGATGGTTTAGAGTAGAGAAATATCATTGTCATGTACCGTAACCATTATATAAAACTTAATAAAATAAAATGTAATGTAGACTGATCGGTTCACTGTCAAACATTTAATGATTGATTGATGTAAATGTGGTGATTTCTGTACAGAGCCCAGAGGCAGCGCTGCTCGTGTCCAATACATGAAGCTTAGCTGTTAATTCAAACAAGTTAATGCAACTGCTACAGTTGTTAGATTTCATCAATGACACCAACATTTATCTCCTGAAAAGAATTTAACAAGCTGGTTGTAAACCTCTAAAACCCTGCGGATAAGTTTCTCTCCTTGTTTTCGTCCCCCTGGATGACGACGCAGGTTGGCCGGCCGATCAGCTCAACAGACCGGCTGCTGCCTCTGTGATACGTGGGTGGGTTCATTCTTTTCGGTTTTGAATGCTTCATTAACATTAAAAAACTTAAAATGCATGTGTATTTTACTTTATAGGGTTAGGGTTAGGTTTTATATCTGCCATTTGTATTAGTACGAGGATGGTGAACAGGGTGGACATATTCAGCCTGTTAGCTTTCTATGCTCTGGACACATCCTTGGTGTGCTGTGGTTCTCTATTCTTCATTACCTCTTCAATCAAGTGGAAAAAAGCCCTCTGCCCCCCTGAGAGCCGATGTGGGAGAAAGTGGTCTTAAATGGTGAAACTTTGCAACACGTTCTCTGTCACATTCCTCTCTCCACAGTAAACAATGATAAAAGGAAAGCAACACTTTAAGGGGAAGTTCCCAGTGGACACAGCCTGACTTATCTTGTTGCCGCTTTCTTGGCCAGCTCTCCTTTGAAAGGAGTGAGTCTTAATCTCAGCGGAGCCCACTGGCTAAATAAGTAAATAAATGTCATTTCTCTTGTCTGTCCCCTTTTCTTCTAACCCCATCCCTGTCCTAAGTGTTTCTGTTCTGTATTTACTTTCCTTAAATTCATTGCTACTTCCCATTTCTTAGCCTATATTTCCCATTTTTGTACATTATTGTGCTGTCACAATTATCCAATCTGTGTCCTTAAATTGGGCACAGAAGTCAGGCAGGCAGGCAGGCAAAACAACAAGACAGTGACAACAACAATATAAAAACAAGCAGATTTCAGGAGAGGCAGCTCTGCACGCAGCCATCCAGGCCACAGCTGTGAAACTCACATGTCATTACTTTTACATTGGCACTGTTATGACAAAAAAACACTCACTTTTTTGGATGCATTTATCACATATTGTGTATTCTTCTTTTTTAATGCACACCTTCATCCTTTTTTAGATTTCATTTATGTGTTTTTTTTAGACACAACAATGACAATCATTACAATAAATTATAATGACAGTGATGACAAAATAGATAGACACACAATATACAAAGCCACACATAAAACTCCACCCCTCACAGGCCCCCCCAAAAAACCCCAAATCTCATTAAATTACACTGCAGAGATTGGATCTGCTCTGTTTAGGTGGACAAACAGTAATATTATCTGTTGTGCACCATGCATGCAAGACACAGACATCTCGAAATTTGCCCAGTCCACTTCTAAGGACACTACAGTAGGGCTGGATAGATGTGGGGCCTTCCATTATGCGTGATAACAAGGTGCAGACATTTTAGATAAACATCTACAAATGTATGATAGACTTCTCATCTCAAACCAGCTTCAAGTCTCTGTATCACAATGTATCACATTTTTACAAACATAAAAAAATAAATAAAAACACTCATATACATTGAAAAATGTTAAGATAACTTTTGACATCTTCTTTTAAAGTTTTTGTTT
The DNA here is from genome assembly GCA_030347415.2 of Decapterus maruadsi. Classification (NCBI taxonomy): domain Eukaryota; kingdom Metazoa; phylum Chordata; class Actinopteri; order Carangiformes; family Carangidae; genus Decapterus; species Decapterus maruadsi. Next base: position 10,349,850 of record CM064885.1, on the reverse strand, counting down.
CAGACACTTATAGGCATCCACAGACGACACTGCCTGGTTGTTGGTGATGGTGCTTTTGGGGACAGGTGGAATATGCCTGAAATCAATGCATGAGTTTGTTGTTTGTGACATGTGTAGCTGTAGGAATGTCTTCTCACGTCAGTCAGTGTCGCCCACAACAGAACCGTGACAAATTACATTTTCGTCTCAATGTCTGACAGTGAATGCTGCCTGTAACATTTCTTGCTAATCTATACAGGAATGCAAGAATTCAATGGAGGATGATGATGATGATGATGATGATGATGATGATGATGATGATGATGATGATGATGATGATGATGATGATTGACATCCCACCAGTCCGACATAGGCCTCTATGTCTAAATGGCAACACTTAATTTTCTATTAAATGTCCCATCATTCCGCCCATTCTTGCCTCCTATGGTTGGAATGACGGTATTTTTTTTCTTGTTTTTAAACATCCTGCCTTTCCGACAATTCCTTTAATAGCGTATTTTTTCCCCAAAAGATTTTGCACTGGTTGGGCTTAGGCATTGATGAAAGGAGTTGATTAAGTTTAGTAAAAAAAAAAAAGACCAGATAGAGGCTAGACAGGCCAGATACATAGAGAGAGTCCAGATAAGTAGGAGGTTGTCACCTGCTGAGTAACGCACACTTCCTGATTGAAAACCTTGTTGGAATGGTGGTATGTCGGAATAACAGCATATAACAATTGATAAGGTCAAGAGTTTGTGAGGAATTCTTGGGATGTGAAATGTTTTTCTGTTGTCTTTATTTTTCCTGTGCTGGAAATTCGGAGCATTATATTCCATTGTCCATCATCAAGCCAGTCATTCTACCTGAGTGACGAAGTCAGGTTGTTTATCAGTGAGGTTTAAAATCCCAGTGCGAGTCACAGTTACAATGTGTCACAATATTAAGTTGTCACATTTGGAAAAAATGGTAAGCTGTGTGATTGCAAAAAGGGAGCCAGGGTAAATGGTTATCGTGTAGAAAATGTGACTCATTTTTGCCTGAACCTGAACAGAATAAAAAAAAATAAAAAATAAAATGCATGATGATACTGAGACAGTCACCTTCTTCAGATCTTGTGCCATCTCCAACTCTCTGGGTGTTTTCATGGCAAACACAAACATTTCACTCAGTGGAAGAGTCTGTTCCTTCTAACTGCTGTAGCTGCTGTATGATCATCAACAAAGCAGCTGCCAAATCCACTAAAGAGGAAGAAAACAGCTGCAACTTTCTTCCAAGTATTTCCTCCAAAGAGCATCTGTTTATTCCCTAAGCAGGAGCGTGACAGGCGGCAGCACCCTGATATTTTGTGATTTTTCAAAATGGTGAAATTTGTTTTCTTTGCATCCAAGCATGTCCAATTTCTACTTCTCCCCCCCAAAAAAAGTTTCCTAAATAAATTTGACATCCCAGTTGGTACTTTTAGGCGGGGTTCAGAAGAGGGGAGTCATGAGGGCACGGGCGCCATCATTTGATTACTGCTGGGAGTTAAAAGCTAGGCTATTCATGCAAATTAAATGTTAAAGTAACATTCCACAATCAAAAAAATAGCAAAAGAAAATAATTCCTAAAAATGATGTGTCACTGTTGTCACCGCTAAAGTAATCAGCCCACGAAATGACTACAAATCATACAAATGTCCCACAGACTTCAAACAGAACATCTAATTCAGTTGCTTGTTTGTTGTGTTTATGAAAAAGTGAAAACTCCTTCCAATAACTTCCCACAAATATAATATGAAAACAAAAAATAATCTTTGTTTGTCTATTTATACACCTGCCAATGGGTTCAAGTCAGCTCATCAGAAAATATCACAGGTTGTCACGAGCAAAAACATTAAGATGTGTCAAAGCAACGCTGGGGAAGTTATAAATACCCAACGTAACATGCAGCAAAGGGAATTTATTTATATTTTCATCAGCACAATTCCTCTTATAATGAATATTTCTCTGCCAGTAGGTCCATTCAGCGACAGGTCTGTTCAGCACCATGGACAGCTCCCTGGCAGGTCAATGTAACTATTACAACATTTGCTGTTACTTCTGCAGTGGGTTTAACATCTGGGGGATAATTACATTAAATTAATTACATTAATTACATTAAAGGCCACAAATGTCACCTGATGGCTGGGCCTGGAATGGTTTAGGTGTATAGAACCTTCTGCGTGGCTCGGTTCCTTCTGCCCTTCATCTCTGGAATGTACTCTCTGGTCGCCATGTTTTTGGTTCTTTTTTTTTTTTTTTTAACCAAATGGACCGAGTGTGTGTTACATGTATATGGAAAATTACCTTTGGGGGTTGTTGTTGTCTTTTTACCCTTATACTGTATTTATACACACATTTGTGCCATTGTTTTGTCTTTTTTCCTTAGATGTTTTTATTTCTAAAATGAAAAATTTAATAAAGATTTTTGTTTTTAAAGGCCGCAAATGGATATAAAATTTGCTTTTATTAGCCTACTTTACAATAAAGTTGAGTAGAACGCAGACAGCAGCAGTGTTATGATTGTAGGCTGGAGCGACCAAATCAAGAAGTTCAGCCCTCCGTCTCTCCTCCTTCAGAGAAGGAGTCAGGGTTTGCAGGTTGGAGGCAGGCTGATTGTGCTCCATTCATTATCGCCCCATAAGTCAGTGAGACAGGCCTAGTGGAGCGTTTGTACACGAATCAGCCAAGAGTCAACTTCTATTCACTTGAGGCATTGAAAGTGAACTCCTTGACTCTGTGTGTGTGTGTGTGATTGTGTTCTCATATCTCTGTGAGGACTGTGAGTGTTAAACCGTAAGCGTGAATGCATTTTTTTGGAAAGTGAGGACATTTTTGTTTGGTTGTCTTCACACTGCCTCTTCCTGCAGACTGCCCTTCTTATAATGAATGTGTTTCATGGGAATATTGTACGGTGGCCCTGAGGTGCAAATCAGAACAGCAAATCAGGAAACACAATAAATTACTAAACACAAAAACTAAATAGAAAATAGGGATGTCCCGATTTTTTTTGCCCCCGAGTCCGAGTAATTTTATTTTGAGTATCTGCCGATCCCGAGTCCCGATCCGATACTTTGGCAGTGCGGTAAAGCTTTCAATGTAGATCAACTGTATCATCCCAATATTTTTCTGTTATTTGTGCTCTACTAGGGATGTAACAGTATCACAATAATAGCCTACTCTACCTCAATAACAAGCCCATGACATTTATTGCAGTATTGTAAGACATGTCATGATATCAAACTCTCATGGTATGATATTAGCACAGTAGCTCCATGGTATAATATTAATTACATTATCCATAAGTCAACAACAACAACATTATCAAAAATAAAATAGCTTATCATGTGTAGCGCTAAACATCAACAACAACAGCTGCTTGGAAGTTAGCAGTGAAACAACGCAGCCACACAAACACAAACAGTGAGCTGACACGGTGACAGACTGTCGCAAGCAGTCATATTTACATGTCCGCAACGCGGCCGGGCACGCGTGTTGCACCGAATGCGCCCCGCTGGCATCGCTTTGGGTAATGAGCACACATGAGGCACGTCTACAGTAAAAGTAATGGGTTTGAGAGTGCAAAAGATGATACTGAACGTCGTGCGGCCCGTCTTCGCTTTAGAAAAATAGGGAAAACCCTGACGTGTAGCTGATATGTCATATATCCGAGCCCTGATCGGGATGTAGCGTCCGATTCCGATCGAGTCTGAAACCACATGATCGACCCCGATTTCCGATCACATGATCGGATCAGGACATCCATAACAGAAAACACAACAACGTTGTGTTGAGTGATTTGTTGTTGTGTTACAGTAAGTAATTTATCGTTGTGTTTTCTCTTTTTGTGTTGTGTTTGCTGGATGGATGGATGGGTGGATAGACGAGGACCAATAGATCATATGACGAGGGCGGGGGCTGCTAACTCATGGTGCGTTCAAGGCAACCTGTAACTTGTGTTTTTCCGACCTGTGAAGTCGTACCAGTTCGATCTGGTACGAGTTCACGGGTCGGAAGTTACGAGTCCCCGTTATAGTGCACTTTCACAGGCAACAAGTCAGAAAAACACAAGTTACGGGTTACCTGGAACGATACAAAGTCGTAAGTCGTGACTTGAAGCCGTAATTTACGGTTTCAAAAGCCTGCCTGGAACGCAGCATTAGCCAAAACGACTGGATTGCTGATATCTGCTTTAACACAATCATTCCGCTTACTTCTGCTTTAACAAATACGTAAAAGATCAAGGGATAAAGGTGCAATGCTCATCAGTGTTCACAAACAAATGCAGAAAATGACATTTCTGCAAATGTCTTGAGAGGACACTGGAGCAAGAGGAGCAGGCCGGTCTGCACTGTGTCAAGTGACACATTTTGGATAGCCAGGACATTCAGCCGGGGCCTAACCTGTTCAAAGGGCATGTTTTGGAGAGATAAGGTATGCTCTTTTTCTTTTTGGAGAGTAAAAATATGTCTTGGCAGGGCATGAATTCTTCAAAGGACATTTTTGAGAAGTGAGGCGTGCACATATTCAAACAATGGATCGGGGAGAGTCAGAGGACGTCTTAGCTTCAAAAGACATTTTCTGGAAAGGTGTGGACGACGGTTGTGGTTCACAGAGTAGAATGTGTTATTACAGTGAGAGGCATCGCAGGCGTAGAAGTACAGATAAGTGTGTGATTGCAGGGGAAAGACTGGTGTGTTTGTTTTCAACTTAAAGCAGAAGTAAGTGATATATTTGTGTTAATATAAGTCTTAAATAGTTATATCTTCCGACAGCAATCACTTACATAGAGTGTTTGGACCAAAACACGGGTCTGTCAGTCACTCTGCTCTGCTCTGAGCCGAGGAGAAAACATTTATCGTATCCTACAGTTTTTATCCAATGAGGAGAGAGAACGGCATGCAGGGCTGTGTGTGCAGCCAAGGAACGCAGTAAGTGTTATGATTGCAGACCGTGAAGTGGTAAGTTCGATCTGGTACGAGTTCACCGGTGGCTGTTATAGTGACTTTCACCGGTAAAACAGGTCGGAAAAACACGAGTGGGTTACCTGGAACGCTTCACTTGAAGCTGTAATTTACTTAGCGAAAACGACCGGACCACTTACTTCTTCTTTAAAGATTGAAACACAGCAAACAGCTGTGGTACAGTTGCACTGCATGGCACTTTAGATCTGCTTGGGACACGTGGGGGGTGAGATAAAGATTTGTTTGTTTTGAAGAAATCTTGAGAGCGCTCACTATTCCTTGCAAAAAAAAAGTCATTGTCTTGCATCATCTGTAATAATGAATTAAATATTCATAAAATTAAAAATGCTTATTGTCTCAATAGAGCTTTACTGGACTTAAATTTTATGCAATATTGCCACATCATCCCTTTGTATTATTTATTTATTAGCCTATATATATATATATATTTTTTATCTTTACTTTATTCTATGCCTTTTACTTTTATACACTGAAAACTGCAAATTGTGGATGTCAGGCAGTGTTTCCTCACTGTATTAATTCCTCAATGTTTTAATTTTACTTGAAAAATGTGTGTGTGTGTGTGTGTGCGTGTGTGCGTGTGTGTGTGTGTGTGTGCGTGCGTGTGCAAATGTGCATAAATGTTGTTTTTTGTTTATTATTTCACTATGTAAAGCACTTTGGGCTGTTTTTTCTTTTATATTTAAAGTGCTCTAGAAATAAAGTTTGATTGATTGATAATAAATTGTATTTATAATGCATTTTACATTTGAAAGCAAACATTAAAGTGCTGCGGGGAAAAAAGAGCATAGAAAAGGGAATAAACGCAGTGATTAAAGGTTAAACACATTCAAAACAATTAGCCGTAGGCTTTAGTAAAAAGGTGGGTGCTGAGACCCTGTTTAAAACAGAACATTCCACACATATAACTGTGACTTTAAACAATATTAATGATCTGCAAAGGTCAGTCATGTTCAGATATGTTGAAGACATACAGACAGATACAAACAGAAGGAAACGGGGCCCCTGAAGGGCCCGATTCATCAGATCTCTCCCTGGCTGTCGCCGAGTGAATCGCTCCAAAAATGTAGAAAACCACACAGTCGCAGCTTTAATCTGCAATCTCACCAAGATGTATAGCCTGAAACTGCTGCACTGATGATAAACAACTTGAGACTCCTCTTGTGAAGTCTGCAGAGTGTGTTTTTATTTACACACTCAACCAGTCTGGATTGCTATAGGCTCCCAAGCAGAAATAGAGCACTTATTGTCAGGGAATGGTGCTGAATGTTCGCCCTGCCTCTCCCCTTTTTAATCCCATTTCGCTATTTTGATTCATTTAGCCTCTATAAATAATGCAGACATGCTTTGACTTTTTAATAAGGCACACTTTATAAAGGATTTATAAGTTGAAACTTGCAGCTTTCTAGTTAATAAAACATGTAATAATACATTATGGCATTAGTAAGGACAGCGTTTGAGGTTGCCAGGGTTGTCTAACATCTACTGCTCATACCACAGAAGAGACTGATGACACAACAGATGACCCAGAGACATGACATGTCTATTCCTCTCCCTCTCAACAAGAATAGACCATGGACTGGGGAATATACTGGTTACAATTTTAAAGAAAATTGTCTATATTCAATTTATATCCAAACACACACAGCCACAATTACACTCAGAAGGTAATAAAATGGCATTTATCTTTAAAGGTTAATGTGAAGTAAAGCACGCCTAGAACATTTTATATAAAGCCTGCATTGTCCAAAATGTTGGCATTTTCCACTGGTATATATTTCACAGTGGATTATTCTGTATGTATACTAAATAATATATCACTGGCTGTCCCATTGTTGTTGTTTTTCCTGTTCCTGTGTGTGTGTGAGTCTCAGTAGAGGTGTGGTCTGGACAGAAGATCACCACCACACCTGCAGTCTATTACTCACTGTCTGCAATGCATCCACCCCACTCATTCATCCATTCATGGACAGACTGCTCCACTCTGCACTGTGGCAGTTACTCTCAGCTGCTTTCAACAGTTTCTGTGACTAAAGAGTGAAGTAATGTTTCAGTGAAGTCCCTGGGCCCAGTTGTTCAACAGGTTTTATCTGGATCAAAATGAGAAAACTCCTGCATACTGTCACTTGCATCAGATTTATTGAGGTTAAAACATTTTGGGTTTCAGAATCCATTTTTCTTTTTTCTTTTTTACTTTTGAACAACCCATTTTCAACATTTGATCCAATCCAATATCCTAAATCCAATCAGATTACTTGTGAACAACTGGGTCCCCGGGTCTCTCCTGTATTAACCCTTGGTTCAGCCACTAACCTTGGCCGGTCCATGCAGCGCCATGTTAATAATAAAGTGTCTGTCAACAGTTTCACAGAGGCATGATTTCCCATAACTGAACTGTGAACCTGTTTTTATTGCAGGATTAATAACAAAGAATGTCCTTGGCAATGTGTATGTTAGCGGCACAACCAGAACATCATGGAGGTGGGTTTACTTACTGTATAGATGGGTCCTTGAAGCAGGGAAGCTATTGTTAACCTGCTCCTACCTACCTCAACATTTTTCCTGAACCTGAAACTGACGAATTCTGTTTGTCTGAGGTGCGTGCGTGTCAGGCAATTATCTACAGTCAGTGTATCACCTGCGGATTGGGATCAGCACGCTGTCAGTTTGGAGCAAGAGTGGCACAGAAGAGGAGTGATGTGCTGTTGTAGACCGGGTCAGCGGGAAAAACATGTCTGGTTGTCACAGTCATCGTCACTGAAGGAAAACCAGTTTAATGACAGAGGAATGGTAACACATAGCGATCACTGATACAACCTGAACCGGCGATAACAAGCCTCTTTATCCTGTGCATGCTGAGTTGACCAACCAACCACAGATGACGCATTCAGGTGATGATATGTTTAAGTGCACATAACCCAATCTATGAACATATTACACCAATTGTTGCCCACTTACACTGGCTGCCTGTTACAAACCAAATTGTTTTTTAATTTCTCCTCATCACTTACAAAACATTTTAAGGTGTTCAGAAATGGCAGTGGAGTTCAGAAAGCGCATTTGATTGGTCGTTATCGAGCGGGCGGGACCAAGATCGGTGTGTGTATGTGTATGAGTGTGTTTAGCTAATGTAGCTAACTATTAGTTAGTAGGCTTGCTACGTTATAGTTTGCTAACTTAGCTAGCGAGGCTAAGTGATGGAAGGATGGAACGCAGGAGGAGAGTGGAGTAGGGATGGAGGAGTGTTTGTGTCGGTGGTGGTACTCATTTGTCTCAGATGTTTGATGGACGGCTGACAGATCCAACAGCATTGACTGATGAATCGTGAGCAACACGATGCATAATTTGTGCGCCTGCATTGTCCAATTCATCCGGATTTAGTAGATAGATTAGTGATTACACTAATTTTAAGACCCACAGTGGGATCAAATTCAATTTTCCTGTCTGAATACCTTTAATGGCCTTGTTCCTGATTACTTTAGGGAGGTATTAACCCCCTATGTGCCTGGGTGTTCCCTTCACTACACTGCTGAACCCAGCTCTACAAGCCACTCCTAAGTCTTGGCTATGTGACTAAGGATAATACAAACTGAGCCTTTGCTGCGAGAGCCCCCAAACTGTGGAACAGCCTTCCAGTTGAAACAAGACAGGCCAATTCCTTAGCATCTTTTAAAACTCCTCTGAAAACTTTATTTTATGGACAAGCCTTAAATGTTTGATGTATGTGTGTTTGATGTATCCACTCTGTAGTCTCCTCCTGTGATCCCTCTTGCCTTTGTTTTTTTGTTTTGTTAAGAACTTTGTAACTTTGTTTAGAAAAGTGCTATATACATAAAATGTATTGTTATAACCTCCTGTAATAATAATAAGCACCTTCTGACTGATTGGAACTGGAATAGAAGACAATGATTTTAGTAGTAGTATAGCCAACAGCTCATGCATGAGTCGTACTTACTTTTTCTGGAAGTAATCCCGTGCTCTCAAGCTGATTTAAGGTCAAGACAAATACTAATTTGCAAGATGAGAAATTCAGAAATATCTTTAAAAATTGTTCTAAAAGCATCAGATTTGTATTTTGTATCCATGTTGTTTTTTTGTTGTTTTTTTCAAAAACAAAAACTAAGACTGAATGCCCTTGAAAATGTCAAAAGAATGATAAATATTAAATATTCTATCCATCTACAGTGGATTTTAGTTAGTTATTAGATTTGTTAAAAAACAAACAAACATTTAAATACATTACTTGCTGTATTTCTATATTTGAATTCTAATGCATTTAAGCAACACTGAGGATATAGAGTACTAAAAACACTAAACACTACGTTTTTTCTAAGAAATGTATGACAAATTATGTATAATTTGTAAAGAAACATAGTGTTGCATTGCAAAAGTGAATTACATTGTTTCCCATTACCATTACATTATATTACATTGGGTTGCATCACATCATTGACCTATAAACAGAGGAGACCTAGTAATGACAGCAGGTCAGTTCCTTAGAATAATCAAAGGCACCGTGTGGTGTGAGCAGTCTAGAACAGACAAATAGCGAAACGCACAGAAACTTAAACCTGATCCACATCAGAACACCACCCACATGGCTGGACTAATGGTAACCTGCAGAAAGGGGTTGAAATGTGTCCCTTAAAACGCTTACATTGTGATTTTTTCCCCAGTTGTTATGTGCTGAGACCACAAAGTCCATTCAACATTAAAGTGGGACTTGTGTGACAGCTGCATCAGCATGTCTCAGAACTTTCTCTTTTAATGATACCGTGGCTAGTACTGGATTTTGCTTCTTAAAGCGGAGGATTACAGCTTTAAAGAGGTTTGTCAGGGCTTCGTATCACCAGGCTAAAAAAGAAAAGGCAGATTTTAAGTCACAGTGCTCCAGCTCTTGTTCAGCTAAAACAAGCAGCAGGAGGGCCGTCCTTATTATCAGCACAACTCCTACTGATCTGTACCACACGCCACGATGCCTACCACATCAGTCTCTCTCTTTGTCTGTGGGGAGGGAGCTCTTTACAAAAACAAAATAGTATGTAACCTACAGTTTACTGTACTTTCACTGAGGACACAGATGCTGATGGTGGGGGAACATGTAATCTATTAGTAACTGAATTTGCTTTCACAATAGTTTTTTTTGTCTTTCTTTCTCCAGCTGTAACTCAGTTCACTATTTGGAGGAAGAAGTAGACATAAAGGGCAGAAATCATATTATGACTCGACCTCTTGGTGTGGTTTACATTTTTTGAGATACACTGTAGCAAACACTAAAGTTTTCACACTTTTGCCTTAACACTCACTTTTAATGTAATCATGCAAAGACAAAGTATACAACCTCTGTATGCAAACATAGAAGAAGTGAGAGTGGCCTTCATTTATCAAACATGCATACACCAAATCTGAACCAGCGTAGAACATGCAGGACAGAGTATGGCTGTGTTAGACAATTATTAATGGACCAGAAGCTCCTGCAACAGCAATGTGGACTTCATGCTGTTGCTTTTATGAGTGGGAAAAAAAGAAGTATACAACAACAAGTAGCCGCATATTCGTAATGTCAAAATAGTTAAACCTTCACCATATACTGTAAACTTATTGGTGGTTACATGCTGTCATTCTGACATCCCACCATTCACTTACAGAGTTTAGGACTTAATCTCAGTTATAATTGTGAATGTTTTAAATCATCTTCTTCTTTATCAAATGTATACATAGTTTTGTCTGTAAACATTATCAATGTTTTTAATGTGCTTGTTAACTCAACTTAAAATGAGGGTGACCTCAATGACCTTGGAGAATAAATAAAGGTTAATAATAATGTATACTACTGCTATAATTGTTCAGGGATCATTACAATAAAAAACTAATTCTACTTACACACACACCTATACACATTATTTTATTTAGCTTATTATATTTTTTGGCCGTACTGCTTGAATATTTATCAGGTGAGAATTCAAATAAGCACTTTGGGTTTTTTGTTTCTCCTTGCACTTTATATATTACTTGTCATATTTCTGTATATGTGTTGAGAACTGAACTCCAGGACACTTTGCTGAGCCGTGGTCATACGTCAGGGCCTGACACTGAACAGAGAGTCCAGCCCAACCTCAGTCACTTGTATCCATAATACAGACATTGAGACAGGAGAGCATGGATTCAATGTTTACCACACTGTGCATTTGTAATCATTGCATCAAAGTACAATAAAATTCAGTCCAACTATTTTTGGTCTGTGCTGCAGCTTTAAAGTAATGATAACATTTGTGATGTTACTGTAGAGACAGTACGGTATGTATGAAATCAGGATCATGTATTTCCCACAGAGCATTGTCAGTCATTAGCTTACATCAACCACAAGGGCAAATCATTTGCACATCAAACAACATCACACCTGACACGGGACAACAGTTTTCTCTTGTGTAACTCACTGTACAAAGATTTCTCTAAGACGATGAAATCTGACAGGAACGAACTTACTCACCTTCTCTGAACACAGCCAAGAAAAACTGCTACACATGATAACTTAATAACTAGTGTCACACACCTACGATCAGGTGTAAACTCACACAAATCAGTGTGTTAGAAAAGTCCAAGAAGGTCAAAGGTCAGATACCTGTTTCCATAAACATGTTTTCCCCCTCTCATTGTCTTATCTGTGCATTATACAGTATTTGACAAGACATATTTTTATGATCCTACAACTGTGACACAGGCTTTGTTTGATTTGTTGTTCTAACATCATGAGTTACTGTTAATATTTCTGTCATTACTCGTGGCTCTGCAGAGGCTTTATCTTGTTAAAGTGGATATCTTATCAAAACTTGATTGATCAATCTCTTCTAAACATATCACTGTGAAAATTAAACCACTATTAACCTTTATAATAGGAATTAAAGGAGTAATGTGTCCGGGAAACAAACCCAGAAGCCTTGCTAAGAGGCAACAGTGATAACTACTGCACTTGAACATGGAACACATTTTCTTGTATTAGCATAATTTATATTAGTGCATAATAAGAAATAATTAACATCTTACTGTAGCTGATAGTTTTAATGGCCTGTGATGGTTTTGCAATTCAAATGGAACCATAACACATTAGCCTGTGTTTTTTTTTTTTGTTTTTTTTACTGCTGTTAGTGTGTATAGTGTGAAATACACCTTTTTACTGTGAATTTAAATGCTCTTGATGGTTTCAGTGGAAACAGGAGATAATCTGTCTTCAAAATTAAAAAAGCATTTAAACAATATTATTAACATAATATTACCCTTCTGCTCTTCCAGTCATTGCTTCCGTTTACCCTTGAGGATAGATAAAACTCCTCTTACATTGATGCAAGAAATATCAGAGGACCAGAACAAGAAAACGTAGCAGACTCGACCGCCATGTCTCTACAAAGCACATTTTGCATTGTGACAACACTGTGTGAAGAAGGTTAATAGGAAGAGAGAAGTGACTGCAGGTTGACTGGGAAGACACAATTACACTATCTGCGTTCTTTTGGTTTTCAAATGTTTTTATTTACCACTTTAACAAAAAAGGATGTAAACATAATTCATGTGGAAAAGTTTAAATGGATCCATTAGATGGGAGAGGATGATGGGGGTCAAGTGTGTAGCAGACAGGACATGGTGAGAAATACAGAACTCACAATAGGCCTTTAATTGCCTCAGCTGCTGAGAGACAGGCATTTTAAACCACATTTATATTGAGTCATTAAGAAGTCCGTATAAACAATATTGAGAAAAGTTATAACCACCAGTGTGCAGGCCATTTCCTCAGTAGCTGATGAGCTGCCAACAGCTACACCTCTCTGACATTTAGGGGCCTTTAGTGACAAAACAGTCATGGTTGCAAATAACGGTGATTGTAAACTCAGTGGCAGCACGGAATGGAAAAATGTCCCTGTGGCGTTTACTGTGGACAAAGCATAACTGCTCATTTTCATTGTGGTACATGTTGTTGCAGGGTGTCAGGTAAGTTTTGTCCATAAAGTCCTAATGAATCCACTCAGTCACGGCTCCTGACATTCAGCATCCGCCCCCATTGACCCCATTAGGTTACAATGGTGAGCAGTACAAAAAAAGTACAAAAGTTTTTGATTGACTGAATTTTGGGTTTTAAGCTATCATCATTAAAGACGTGAAATATTTCAGTCTGTGTGTAATGAATCTATATGATATATGAGTTTCACTATTTCAAATTGAACGGCTGAAATAAATGAACTTCTCCATGATGTTCTCATTTATTGAGATGCACCTGTATGGAGTGTACAACAGCCAAATGAGATGTGATTCACAGTGCTGCTGCGGCTTTTACACACTTCCAGCTACAGAACATCCCACAGTCAGACTCTCCTCATACTTAATATCTATTATCTTTAGCTACTTAGCATGCATAATTTCAGTCTAAAAAACTACACTACACTTTTGGGTAAACTTCTCTTGACATGTACCTCACTTGAAGCAGAAGTAAGTGGAATGTTTATGTTTATCTAAGTCTTAAATAGTTATATCTTCCGACAGCAATCACTTATATAGAGTGTTTGGTCCCAAACACGGGTCTGTCAGTCACTCTGCTCTGCTGTAAGCCGAGGAGAAAACTTTCCTTGTATCCTACAACCTTTATCCAATGGGGCGGTCCTCTGTGTGTACAGCCAAGGGATGTGGTGACGTAGGGACGAGGGCGGATCGGATTGCTTACTTCTGTTTTAACAGAGGTGGTGTAGGCGGAAGTAGGTTCTAGCACTGAATAACATAAATTAGCTTCACTGATATCACTGTATGTTTATATGCTGCATTGCTAACTGACATCTTTTCCACTGTATGGAATCAGTTGCTTGTTAACGATGTTAGCTAGCATTAATGTAACCCTAGCTTCTTGCATCTGTTGACCAGTCAGGAGGTTGCTAGCAGGAGTGAACAAAAAATGGGTGGATATATCAGAGCATGAGTTGAATTCCTTCACAAAACAAAACAAAACAAAAACATTAAAATGTCATTAAGAATGAATGAATTTTGTATGGGGGAAAACAGCAGCAATAAAAAAACACAATAACAGACAACAGCATTTGTTATTAATGGCATGGGACCATGGGAGTTGTTGTCTTCCCCACCATTGCCATCACCTTCTCCTGGTTTGGATTCTTTCATGAAGTTTTAACCTTGACCTGGTCCTACTCTGTTCAAAGTACTTCTGAGACTGAGCGAAACACTGTATTGCCACATATTATGTAACAAGTGATGCATATTGAACAGTCTGACAGGTAGCTAATACATACTGTGCTTCTGTCTGCATCTATACTCCTCAGCAGAGGTGATTGCTCTAAGACTGCAAGGGAAGCTCACCTCTAAAATGTCACAAAATAAATGTTCAGATATGAACCGTTGTGTTAACATTACTAAAAATGAGTTAGAACACATTCAACTCCATGAGTATGTTCAGAATCAGCTTCTTATCGCAGGTCGACTGATGTGATTTTCTTCTCCTACATTGCTGTAAATGTTACATGACACAAAGTTTTTCAGAGGGCCAGTGCACTTCTTACCGCCTGTGTGTTTACAGACTCCAGTGACATGATGTGCTGAAAAAAGTTGTTGTGGTCTGAGTGTCCGTGGCTGTGGTTACCAATAAGCGTTTGAGCCAGCGCAGTAATATTTAGAATGTAATCAGCAGTGTTGGGAGTAACGCGTTACAAAAGTAACACAATTACAGTAATGTATTACTATTTGCTGTAACGCAGTAATATAACGTATTACAAATAAAATTTTGTTAATATTTTACCCGTTACAATCTAAGTAACGCGCGTTACAACGCATTTTCATAAATACGTGTGAAAACTTATCAGTCGCGGCCGTGGGGACTGGTAGCCTACCTCCTGATCAGGAGGTGATAATCAGCGCAGCAGTAGCAGAAAAAAAGGGCTATTTATGCTTTATTTATAACATATTGTGAATATGTGCAGGATAATGTATAGCTCAGAGTTTATTATGGAGAAATAAACCCCCATAGGGTTAATGGAACACCGACGCGAAGTGGATGTTCATTCATATGGAGGAGCTGTAACCACATAAAGTTACCTGTGTTTGTGTGCGGTGTGAAGAGGAGTTTGCGCGCACATGTATGTTGATGTCCTTGTGGTAAGGTGGCACGTGCACATACGTGCCACTTCTTATTATAACTTTGTTTTATCTCCTTGTCTTTAAAGTATGGCAAATACACCCTCCTACTGGACATTGAAGAGAAAAACAAAGGAAAGGGTTAATCAACAGTTGGAGTCCATCCAGTCTGATTCTGTTCTGGGTGTTACTGCTGAAGATGGATCTGATGAC
The DNA here is from genome assembly GCA_030347415.2 of Decapterus maruadsi. Taxonomy (NCBI): domain Eukaryota; kingdom Metazoa; phylum Chordata; class Actinopteri; order Carangiformes; family Carangidae; genus Decapterus; species Decapterus maruadsi. The sequence goes on along the minus strand of CM064885.1, from coordinate 10,334,531 downwards.
AGCTACAGATTTTGAAACTAATTTGGAAACTGCACTTAATAAATTGTTAAAAATTCTAAAACACCATCATCCTTCACTTCTTCTTGATGCTAGAACAGTACTGGGGACTGAAAGGTCGGAGTCGGTGGTAGTCCAGGAAAAGGCTGGTGGGTAATACCACTACTTTGGAATCCTGAAGTTGATGAAGACCACTATGGAAGAAATTATGTGTAACTTTGCTAGTGGTTTACACATACACTTACTTCAAAACAATTCTGGCCTTTTCTTGGAGTCATCAAGAACCTCCCCCAGCATCAGCCATTTGTAATTGCACTTTTTTGTGGTACCTGTACACAAAGCCATCACTCAGTGATTACCTGGAAGATTTTGTTGCTGAAATCCTGGAGTTGGAGAAAGGATTTACATTCCAAGGGATCTCCATGAGGCTCCAACTGCATTCCATGGTCTGTGATGCTCCAGCCCGAGCATTTTTGAAGAAAGTTAAAGGACACACCGGCTACTCAGGATGTGAGAAATGCATGCAGGAGGGGGAGTATGTGAACAACCGGGTGATATTCCCTCAAACTGATGCCCGCCTCCGCACTGACGAGGACTTCAAAGAAATGGCTGATGAAGGGCATCATCTTGGCACATCGCCTCTGGATGCCACGTCTTTGGGCATGGTCAGTGGGTTTCCACTGGATTACATGCATCTGGTGTGCCTGGGTGTTATGAGGCATCTCTTGTACCTGTGGCTCAAGGGTCCACTGGCTTGTAGGCTCTCAGGTGCACAAGTGAAGACACTCTCTGAGAAGTTGAAAGCACTCAGGACACATGCACTTGTGGAGTTTGCAAGACGGCCAAGATCCCTGAAAGAGGTTGACAGATGAAAGGCCTCTGAGTTCCGTCAGTTTTCTCCTTTATACGGGTTTGGTGCTCAACCAATGTACACAACCTAGTACATCTTACACAATACGCAAAGGTGCATGGAAACCTGGACTCCTTCAGTGCTTTCAAATTTGAAAACTGCATGCAACATTTAAAGAAGCTTGTGAGGAAACCAAATTCTCCCTGCTGCCAGGTGGTGAAGAGGCTTTAGGAGAAAGTCAAAGTAAAAATGCAAAGAGGGAAATATTTGGATGGTATAAGAAAACACACATTTGGACCTCTGCCACCACTGTTTCACTGTGCACATACTCTTTATCCTTAAATTGGATCCAACAAACAGCCATGTTTACATTCAGGGGAAGGCAGCTACAATCAAGAACATACTTGTTGAGAGGGAGGAGGTATACCTGGTGTACTCAACAGTAGCCAAGCAGGAGTTCTTCTTTGATTACCCCACACCTTCATCTACACTTGGAATGTATTTAGTTGATTGTCTCTCTGATACAACCCAGCACTGCAACATTGGACTGGTAGAAAACAAGGTTTTCTTAATACCCCATGGAAGAAAATTTGTTGCTGTGCCCCTCATACACAGTATTAACTGAACCCACACAAAATAGTCCAAACCACCGTCTCTCATCGTCTTGTTTGTCCACCATTTCACATCCCTTGCTTCTTCCATATCTAACCATCATAGTCTCACATCCCCCGATGTGCCCTTGCAGTCTTATCACCTGAAAAGTAAGTATTCACTCTATTAAACTGCCATATGACATTATGCATCCAATGCATTTACTAGGTAGTACTAATTAAACAAAAAAGAAAACAAAGAAACACCTTTAAAACTAACATGAAACATTGTACAGTACAACAATAGTGTAACCATAACACATGTATACTCTTAATTTGATTCTCATTAAAGTAGAATTCACCAAGCAAGTTTTACATGATGACCCCATTTAGGCATCACATATTTCTGGTGACCCCGCGATCAAACGACAGCCGTCAATCAAGATGTGGCAACTCAGATATATTTCTATGCTGTATTCTGTTTGAACTTGATTAAGAATGTGAAAGTATAGAATGCAATTGTTTAAGATTGTGTGTGGTATTTTTATTCATCATTTTAAAAAGAATAATAATAAGTTGCAAAAATATATTTTTATCTGGGGCACCGCGTGGCGGTTGGAGTGGGTGTCCCATGTAAAGAGGCTCAGTCCTCATTGCAGTTGGCCCTGGTTCGAGTCCGGCGTCGGGTGCCGTTTGCTGCGTGTCATTCCCCCTTTCTCTGCCTCCCCGTTTCCTGTCTGTCTCAACTGTGCTATATATTTTTAAAAAAAAATTCTTAAATCAGTAATTTTTTTTATCCATTACTAGACATTTCATGCGACCCCATTTGAATTCCAGGCGACCCCACATGGGCTCCCGACCCCAATGTTGAAAAACACTAGTCGAAGGGCAGAGGATGTTGATATGTGAACTTTAAAACAAGCTATTTGTAAAAATGGGCCTTACCTGGTCTTTAAAGGGACAACGAGGAGTTTGTATTTGTTTATAAAAAAAAAAGTAAATGTGGATGAATCTATGTTACCCATACTTGTTAATGGGTCAATTTTCGATAAATACTGTATATCGTTTTGTCTTTATCATTATTTTGTTATTATTATTAGTGATGGAAATGCTGGCCGAGCCGCTGCCTGGCAGGTCATGGGAATAACACTGCCGGATCGCTGTTTATGGTCGGAACTACAACGTTATCTGATCGTCTTCGATTTCATTCTTGATGAATAAAAACATTCTTGACAAATGTTTTCGCTTTCGTCCATCTTGTGCCGGTCCAAGGCTTTCACCGTGCACGTGGAGGCTCATGGGAAATGTAATGTGAAAACACTTAGCTTTCCAAAACTCCTCATAGTCCTTTAAACAGACGGAAGTGTAAAAAAAGAAGAAAAAAAACAACCAATTACACATGCATATTCTGTTTGCCCTGACTAAGAACTGCTTTAAAAGTTGGGTGCTGATACCAAACCTGGCATGTCTGCTACATTCCTGCCACCACAGACCACAAAGGATCAAGAATTCATATTGGTATTTCCAAAGTACAAGCACAAGTGAACAAAAGCTGCCCAAGTTTGATTGCCACAAACTTCCAAACTCTACTTGTCTTTGAGAGTTGTTCTTGTACAGCTCTGCCTCTCTTCCAAGCTGGAACAGCTACCTGCCAGCTGTAAGCTCTGGGGTGAGACAAGCAACAAAGTAGTCACAGTGTGAGCAGACTTGTTCTAAGAGATTCTAGTTTGTCTTCTTTTTCCCCCCCCAAAATCAAAGAAACTTAAAATAAGGGAAGTGGCCAAAAGAATCCAAAAAACCCCCCCACTATAACCCAAACCAGCTTTAAACCGCAGCCAAACATCACAAGGCCATTGCCTTGATGTGAAGGTGACAACAACTCAGCGGACTCACTGTCATGAAATGTGAAACTCTCGCTAGGGCTCTGGGCTTCTCTGAACAGCAGTTTTGTAAAAGCTGGTGAGTTTGAACGCAGCAGCCTCTGCACGCTGCAGACTGACAGCAGAGTGGCGGAGATCTGAGCGCCAGCACAGCAGTGGGGGGTGTAAAGGGAGAAAGAGAGAGAGAGAGAGAGGTGCAGGGTGAGAGAGTGCGACGCGGAGAATGTGTGATCTTTGCAGTTTCAGTTTCAAAGGGTTGTTATTGGCACTGCTCAAGGTCAGGGACCCTGTTGTACAGAGACTTTGAAAATCAGAGGCAGGAGAGAAAGAGAGCTGACAGGAGGAAGGTAAAGAAACAGAGATGTGCTGAAATAAATGAAGGCTGGGTTCCACCAGGAACACACGGCTACGAAGCACCGCGCAATGAAAATCGCGTGCAAACTGGAGCCCCTCTGTTCACATCAGATACGCGTATCTCCGCGTCGGTCGACAAGCGCTTCTGCCCCTCAGCTGTGTGTGTTCATCTCTCTCGTGCTCTGTTCAGATATTATTGACCAATATATAAATGCATACATCGTTTTATTTTGAAAATTGTTTTATTATGAAGATTGACGGGATTCTCTCGTTGTTTCTTTGTTTGAAACAACAGTTAAAGTCCGTGTAAAGTGAATTCAACAGTTTTCTTCTAAACACATTAAATAGGTCATAAATGCATTCCTCTAAAACATGTAAAAAGCATTCCAGCCATTGAGATTTGAATTTTGGTGCTAGGGGTTCACAAACTTTTTCAAATTTTCTGTGTTCAGGATTTATTGGGTAGTAACTTGTATAACCCCGCCCCTGCTGCTGTAGCAGTATAAATACTTTTCAGCGACCGTTAGCTGCCTCTACAGTTGAAGCTACCAGTCCACTAGCATGGTCTCTGTCTTAATAAAATGTACTAATGCAGACTTATCAGGTCCTTGTAAAACATTTATTTAATTATGTAAATGTAGTGTTATTAGAACATAGTCTGTACAGATCCCAGTGACAGCGCTGCTCTCATATGAAACATGAAGCTCCACTTTTAATTCAAACAAACTAGTGAGACTCCCACAGAGGGACCAGCCGGCGCCCGACGGTAAAACTCCTCAAGCTGAAACAGCCACATCCAGGTGAACCTCTGCAGCGTCTGTCCCACAGCTAACTGCCACAGCAACAGCTACACCGGCAACAAAACTGAGGGCCACCGCTGTCAGCAGCAGCAGAGTCCTGGCAGGGGAGAGCTGCAGCTCCGTCTGCCCTGTTAGCGTTAGCTCGACGGCTAGCGTGAGCTCCGGGACGAACGGAGGCTAACGTTAGCTCCGCGGAGCTAACGCTAGGTCCGTTCGTCCCGTGCTGACGGTGGCAGCCCTCATTGTTGTTGCGGTGTAGCTTTCAAGGCTCCTCCCGTTCCTGTGGCGGTGAGCCGTGGGTCCGGTGCTGCAGTGGCTCGGCTGGACTGTAGCTCGGGATGAACGGGGCTAGCCGAGCCGAGCTAACGTAGCCTGCGGGCTAACGCTATCAGGGTAGGCAGTGGAGATTCATGTGCTGACGGCAGTGGCCCCAGCATATTTCCCTCACTGCTCGGTGTGTATCCGAGACATTCAGATAACAGCTGGACTCAGACTCAAGCTCAGGTGTAGCTCAAACCCGTAGCTGCTCGGGTACGATGTGACAGTTAGCAGTGGCATCAGCAGCACAGTCGGCTGGGAGGCCATTTGATTGACAGCGAGTGGGCGTGGCTTTTGTGCCCGCAGAGGCCATCCTGAGCTGCAAAAACTGCCTCATTTAGTCATGATTTTAAAACCTAATTTCACCTACTAAACAAATTTTTCTAGCATCCAAAATTGGAAGGATGGTTAATAGGACATATATCTGGGATATGATTAACTCAGAAGACGAATCTAAAATCACTTTACACGGACTTTAACATCGACGCTGAAAGGAAACTGGCCCCGCTTCTCTGCGCCTCTGCAGCGTCGGCGTGTGCCTGGCATTAGAGACCTACAGTATGCTGGTCAGGTGCTCAAAGTAAATCGACTGTCCATGCTCAGTGAGAAACTATTAATTTCACTGAATGAACAAAATTGCGTGGTTCGACCTCTAAACCCTGGTAAGATAATAATCATTAGGCACTAATAAAAATGTAATACATACAGATAGATTCCTTAATCAAGCCTTAGTTTGATGCTCTAAAAGTTCCTTTGTTGCAATCAACATCAACGCCAAAAAAAAAGCAAAACTCAGGATCACAGGACAAACAAAGAGCAATTACAAGGTAATAAATGTATGGTATTATTTAATATTTTTTTTAAAAAATTAAAAATTAAAAACACTTTTCTTTTTTTTCTAATAATACAACATAATATTGTCAATGTTAGTGTTTTTTGTTTGTGTGAATGTTTTGTAATCACTTATATCTACTGATAAATCTGAGCACTATAGCCTCATGACTGCAAAACTGAACATTTATGTCTACATTGAACATACAGATGTTACTGGTTCAAAATTGCGGGGTTTGTCTCGCACTGCAGGATCTCGCGAACGCGAGAATTTTCACCACCACTGTTTTCCTCTAGGTGGCAGCACCGTACTAAATACTGCTCAGACGTTTTGGGGACCATGCTGACACGTCACACAATGTAGCCGCGATGAGGAGTGGCGCTGTTCATGATAGCTACAGATAGAATACAGTAGGATGAAAGGAGAACGAGCTGCAGTCAGTAAATAATACAGTAGCCTATAATCTCTGTCTCGTCAGCTCCAAGTTTTTTTAAATGAGCCGGAGAGAGTTGCGGTGATTGTACTGCATCCACTTCATGACTACATTATGAAAACACGAGTCTATATATATTTTCCAGATTAAATCCGTTGGATCAGTGGTTCATAAGCTTCATAAGCCCATTACTGAAATGCTACGTGCGCCACAACTAGTTCCCCCAGAAAACAACAACCTGTAGCACAGCTTTGTATTGTTGCAAAAGTGTTGCATCTAGATTCATTACTGGTTTCTAAAAGTATCGATATGAACAGCTGCGGCGCACCCATGCGCCCGATGCTTTTTGCGCACTCGACAGGCAGAGCAGAGGAGAGCAGGCAGCGTCCACAACGTTTGGACCTGAGTAGTTACACAGAACTAGACGCACGTTTGAATTGAACATGTTGATATTGACGGCAAAACTTATTCTCCGCTGTCTGCCTGCGTGCACATGTGTGTGATGTGAGAGAGGAGGGAACCCCGCCCGTCAGACGAGAGGAGATGCATTGTAATGACTGTAATGAAACAATAGCAACACGCTGGAATTGCACAACTCTTAGTTAGCGTTTCATTTAATGAAAAAACAAACAAACATCTGTTATAAGTCTATTTGATTATAATAAAATAAAAATAATGGGGAGGCACTGCTGCTGTATTGAATATGATGTCATTTTTCAGGGTATTGACATTGAGTTTGAAATTTTAGTATTGAGACAATCCTACAACTCTGTGAAGACAAATTTGACCACAACAAACACCACAACAGCCAGAAGCAACTAAAATACAGACAACAAGCCACCGAGTTAATAACCAGCGTCGTGGTGCCGCTGATCTGGTTTTTAGCTGCTCTGCAATCTCATTGTTTCAAAGAAAATGGATTGATTGATTTTTTTTTACGCATGGCTCTGTGCGTCTGGCACGTGTGTCTTGGAGTTTTGAATCGAGGCTTTATGTTCAGCTCCCCTTAGCCTACATGGGAAATTTATTACATGAAACACAACAAAATTTCTTCACTTAGCCCACGAACTGAATTGTGAGCTAACTGTTAAGAACCGCTTTTTTCTGTTCAAAGCAAACAGCTGTGAAGTACTGTGGGGGGAGGGGGCAGGACTTTTCTTCCAGCTGGCTGTTTTTCTACCAGTTACAGACAGTAGCCTAGATGCAAAGTATTGATGAGCTGAGACACATTCACACCTCCATTCATCTCCGCGCTGGTAACGCCCATCGCAACATCTGATTTACATGTCGACTGTTAACACATGGCGATTGGCCATTCACGCGGCTTTGTTCTTGGTTTCACCAATCAGCTTGTAAGCACATGGCTAATTATCAGCTTTCAACCAATCTAAATGCTGCCTACAGCTGTTGCTGTTATTGTTTTTAACAAAAAATTAAAACAGCGCTTTTCTTTTCTTTGCTGTAAGGCAAAGCCCGTGTGGCGCTGCAGCGGCCACAAGGACGCACTCACACTTGGGCCAGTTGCTCTGTATGTGCTGAAGCCATGGATGTAGGCTATAATATAATACATCCATGGCTGAAGCACAAATGCCCCCCCTCCTCTGTCCCCGCTGGCCCGGACTCACACACCTCGAACCCAAGCATGCAAGCACGGTTGCCTCCGACACACGTTGATATAGAGGGATTATTAGTTTATTTGTTTACCAACACGGCGGATGTGCGCTACCTGACTGCAGAAAGAACAGAGCCTTTTTAACAACAACGGTGATGAGGTGCCGACAGTATGGGCTATAGGTGGTTGTGTCCACACACTCATACTGGTTTTATGACATTATAGCGCAGGAGGGAGTGGGAGGGATGCGAGCATCTCCTTCAACCATGCACAGAAAAGGGGAATGATAGGAAACACTTTATTGAGAAGCAATGCCCAGGTCAGCAATGCATGACAAAAACATGTGGTTCATTCGTCCCCCTAAGCCACATAAACCAACACAATGTGGACACACACAACTCCGGTTACGCCGCGGTGACGTGTAGAAAAGCGAAAAAAGTGTTTCCATTACACTTTTGCGAAACACATTTGTATCGATACGTCTCAAAAACCACCTCACGAGAGTCATCAGCGGTACCACGACGCTGCTCAGTAACTCATCTTATTGTGTGCCTGTGGTCCGACCTGACCAAGTTATTGAATGTTGACGTTTATTTAGAAGAAGTCTGATTATGAATGCTGCCCTGGATTAGATTCTGTCCTCATAGCCTAATTCTGATTATTTTCAAACAGTGGCCAAACAACAGATCCATTTTATTATATTACACTATATTTTCCATTTTTGCTGAGCGGTTTGTTCTTAATTAAATAAAAGCCTGTCCCAAACAGCCGCGTGTGTTACTTCGTTTTATATCATCTTTGCCCTGTGCAGAAGACCTTCATAATTTGTGATACATAATCATGAACTCATAAAGCAAGCCAGGCTTTATCATATTACAATAGTTTCTGTGATTTAGGCAGGGTATACAGTAGTTAGTTCTAGTTAAATAGCCTAGAGTTTAAGCAGTGGATTACTGCACAGATCATACTAATTCATCCGCCTGTCGTCCTCCGTTCTCACAGATGCCACCTGGTGGTTGTTTTGGCACCATGCGGCTTTTCATTAAAACCTCTTTGTCTCGCCAAGGAAAAAAATGCCTGGCGCTTGTGCCGTCTCGCGTGAATCACGCGAGAAGTCCGCAATTTTGAACCAGTAACATCTGTACAGTAACTAATTAGCACTGAACATTTATCTTTACATTGGTGATTACTGATTAAAACTGAGCACTTAATGTTTACTGATTACATTCACATTTTATTGCTGAAGCTACCCTTCAAACAATGTGATAACTTAGTTGAAGTGTCCTTGAATGATGAGATGGAATCAAGCATGGGTCCCGTGCTATGAAGCAGTAATACAGAGGAGAGTTGAGCTGGGCAGGGGCATGCGGCTGGTGCTGCACCCCTCAAGTCACAGGGGCGCCAAGAACCTACGGCCAGGGAGCCATAGGTGGCGGGGCACCGAACGGTACCCGGGACCTTAAAGTGATATTCCGGCGTAAGTTTCATGGTCTAATGCACCATAACACCGAGTTAGACCCCCCCTCAAGAGATGAAGTCCACTAACCGCTAGCTTCTCTAGTTGTAGCAACTTTAGCAGGGACCGCACCATAACAAAACAGCGCACTATACGGATGCACGCGTAACGAATAAAACAGCCACTTACAGCCACAAATAATGCTCAGAACAGCACCAAACGTTATCAACAGTACAAACAGGGTTCAGAGTTTCATTTCGATGGACACCACTATCAGTTGAGTTTACTGAAGACAAGCTGAAGGAAATGGAGGAGAAGAGTGAAAGAGGAGCTACTCCGGTGGAGGCTACGTCCTGGAAATGGAGGCAAAAGTGACAGAGGGAGAGAGCCGGTGGAGTCTAAATGCCAGAGCTGGGGGAATCATTTGACCAGTCTGGTGGTCAGTGACTGTTGGTGACCGCTGACACCAGATGTGTGTGCTGCCTGTCGGCTTCGGACTGGGTTGTCAGCGCCTGGACTCTGTGCTAGACACGGAAAGTTGCGGCATAGCGTAGAACTGGAGCAGAGCGCGTGAGTTGTTTTCGTCTCATTTCAACAGATGTTTGATGCCCCGTATTATGAACTGGGACCCTGTTTGTACTGTTGATGATGTTTGGTGCTGTTCTGAGCATTATTTGTGGCTGTAAGTGGCTGTTTGGTCAGTGGATAGTGGATCCGCTAAAAGTTGCTACAACTAGAGAAGCTAGCGGTTAGCGGACTTCATCTCTTGAGGGCGCGTGGCGTCTGTCCGACTACCCATTTCTCCGACCACACGTCTGTCCGATACCCATTTCTCCGACCATACATTTTTTTTATTTTTGCGTCCATTAGTCCGACCTCCCATTTCTCCGACTTAAGTAGCCCTAACCCTTAACCTTACCCTAAACCTAACCTTAATGCTGTAGAATGGGAAGTCGGAGAAATGAGCCGTCGGACTTTGGGGCAGTCGGACTGACGTATGCTCCCCATCTCTTGAGGGGGGGTCTAACTTGGTGTTACGGTGCATTAGACCATGGAGCTGTTGTGGGTTTACCTTAAAGGGATAGTTAAACCTTATTGGCAAATTAGCCCATTGCCATAATCCCTATAGTCATAGCAGTAGGTTTGTTACCTTTAATTGTCGGTGTAAGCTATTTTCAGTACGGCAGAGCGGAGCAGCAGGCTGCTCAGGGCTATGCTATGGAGGCTAAAGGAATGTCTTGGTTTCCCTCATCAAACTCATCAAATGCAAAACTCCAAAACGCTTTCGTGGACACGTTGTGAGCTGCACAATCACCACACTATGAGATAATAATGGAACGTTACGAAACGGAGCCGTTTTCCAGGTAAATACAGGGTAAATGCGGAGACTGCTTGCTGAAAAACTGTCCCTGAACGCAACGCGCATCAGTGGTTTTGTATGAATTTACCTAAAACAGCTCTGTCTTGTAACTCTCCGTTATTATCTCATAGCGTGGTGGTTGTGCCGTGTCCACGACAGCGTTTTTGAGTTGTTGGGTTGAGTATTTGATGAGTTTGATGAGGGAAACCAAGAAATTCCTTTAGCCTCCGTAGCATAGCCCTGAGCAGCCTGCTGCTCCGCTCTGCCGTACTAAAAATAGGGGTCCGCCCGCTATTCAGACATCCCGCTATTCCGACATGTTTCTATTTAGACATACCACTATTCCGACATCCCTCTATCTAGACATGTCGGTAATCCGACACTTTTTGGTACCGCCATTCCGACACATCATCTTCTTCATCATCTTTCTTCTTTCTTTTCTTTTTTTTTTTACAGCTGCGATACCCAGGCGCATCTCTCTTTTTTTTCTTTTCAGCATGCCTATCACCAGGGAATGATGTTCTTAATCTCAACAAACTACCAAGTCACACACAAAACTGACATGATAAACAAACAGAACTATGTTGCAGTTTGTTTGTCAAGTTAACCTGTCACCTTCAGCACCATGGACAGCGCCGCAGATGAGCCGCGGAGAAGCTGCAGCTGTGAGCGTCTGGGCTCTGGTCTTAGGACCTGGGGCCTCATTTATCAAAACTGTAAGTAAGCAGTGTAAAACTGCTTCTGAAGTTTTTCTTACGGCGAAAAGACGAAAATGGCGTACACCCAAAATATTTACACCTTTTTCAGATCTATCAAACTGTGCATACACACAACTCCCCTCAATTTGTTTTTGATAAATCACACCAAGAATGGTGCGCATTTGCACACCTCATATTCCGCCCCCGGAACCCCTAGACACAACCATATGGTCAGCACGTGCATATTAATTAGCCATGTGGAGCAGCAACAAAGTGACAACAGACAATGGGCGGAGGGCAGGGGTAAGAGAGCGAGATACACGGGCAATAAATCAGTCAGAAAAATGATCTTGCATTTTAATAAGCTACAATAAAAACAAAAACCTCCCAAATCTCAATAAAAGGGAGCAGAAAGAAGAATAATCTAATGTAATCTGCCCCTTTATCCCAGAAAATCATCTTTTTTTTCCTTTTTTTTTTTTTTTTAACCAAGATGTTAAATCAATAAGCAGGATTTCCAGGATACCATTACTTTGCACCTCTTTCCACTAGAGTTCCAGCTCTACTGGACTCGGTTTAGGTCATTTTCCATTACAGCTGAGTCCTTCAGTTCCTCCTCAGGGCCGCGTTGTCTCGCTCTTTATTCTCTCCTCTCGTCAGCTCCAAACACACGTGCACCTCGTTAACAGGTGACAGAATAATAACAGTCTCAGTAGCTGCAGATCAGTGTGCGCTGCTGCCGCTGTGTTTTTAAACTTGGTGGGTTTGATCCTTGTCGGACGTCACACTAGAGTTTGTCTTTTCTTCTCTCTAACGCCGGGTTCACACCGGACGCCGAAGCACTGCAAAAATCGCGCGCGAGCCGCGTCCCTCCTGTTCACACCAGACGCCGATTTCTCTGCGGCGGTCTCAAGCGCTTCTGCCCCTCAGGTGTGTGTGAGTGTATGTGTGTAGCCTATGTGTATGTGTGTGGGTGTGTGTGTGTTCCTCTCTCGCGCTCGGTTTAGATCAATAAACACAAACGTACACACTTTGGACTCTAGTTTTCGTCAAATGCAGCATTTTATTTTGAAAATTGACTGGATTCTCTCGTGTTTCTTTGTGTGACTTCCTGCCAGGATTGACGCAATCGCTCGCGGCTCGCACACAAAATAGAACAGACGCCACAATGGGCGCTTAGGGCGCGAGCCGGCCGCGCAGGATCACAGCGCTGAGCGTTTCGTCTGAACTACAACATGGGCGCATGGCGTCTGTCCGACTACCCATTTCTCCGACCATACATTTCTTTATTTTTGCGTCTATTAGTCCGACCTCCCGTTTCTCCGACCTAAGTAGCCCTAACCCTTAACCTTACCCTAAACCTAACCTTAACGCTGTAGAATGGGAAGTCGGAGAAATGAGCCGTCAGACTTTGGGGCAGTCGGACTGACGTATGCTCCCCCTACAACATTGGTTAATAAGGGTGCCGAATGGAAGCGGTCTCCTTTCCACGGCGCTTAGGTGTCCGGTGTGAACCCGGCGTAATAGGCCTATGTATTTGTGTATGAGAAACAGTGTCTCAGATGCAAAAACAAAAACATAACTAATCAATGTCGGAAAAGTGGAATTTTTGAAAAAATTGCCTCTACTCCGACAAAAAATGTCGGAATAGTAGGACGCTTGAAAAATAATGTTAATGCCGCTATTCCGACAATTAGAAGTCAATGTTGAAATAGCGGCATGTCGGAATAGCAGCATGTAACCCTAAAAATAGCTTACACCGACAATTAAAGGTAACAAACCTACTGCTATGACTATAGCGATTATGGCAATGGGCCAATTTGCCAAAATGTTGAGCTGTCCCTTTAATGGTGAGACAGACATAGAGAGACATTACATTTCCCTTGAGTTTTAACATTTATACCTACAGTCGTCCTCAAAATTTTTCTGACGAAATGACTGTATTTTTTAAAGTTTGTTTATGAGGTATACGTGAACAACAAAAAATGACAACAATACACACTCAAGAAATTCTTCATTTCAGGGGTATTTTACTGTATTCATGGATTCCCAAAAAACGCCATGTTCAAAATTATGCATACCCTTGTCCAATATCTTTCTTTAATAGTTAAAGCAGATATCAGCGATCTGGCCGTTTCGGCTAATGCTGCGTTCAAGGCAGGCTTTTGAAACCGTAAGTTACAGCTTCAAGTCACAACTATGACTTCGTAGCGTTCCAGGCAACCCGTAGCTCGTGTTTTTACCGCCCTGTTGCCTGTGAAAGTACACTATAACGGCCACTCGTAACCTTCGACCCGTGAACTCGTACCAGATCGAACTGGTTACAGGAAGGAAAAACACAATTTACGAGTTTCCTTGAATGCACCATGAGTTAGCAGCCCCCGCCCTCGTCAGGCATCTATTGGTCCTCGTGCTACGTCACCACATTCACGCGCATCCCTTGGCTGCACACACAGCCCTTCATGCCGTTCTCTTTCCTCATTGGATAACACTTGTATCCCACAAGGAAAATTTTCTCCTCGGGTTACAGCAGAGCAGTGACAGAGAGACTTGTGTTTCGGCTGAAACACTCCATGTAAGTGATTGCTGACGGAACACAGGACTATTTAGGACTTATATTAACAAAAACATTACGCTGATATCTGCTTTAATAGCATGGCCTTTGTTTTTTATGACTGCTTCGAGACGATTCTTGTATGTGTCCACAAGCTTCCTGCATGTCTCCTGTGGGATGTTTGCCCACTCTTCCTTTGCGAAAGCCTCAAGCTGGGTCAGGTTGGTCGGTTTCCTAGCCATCACTCTGGTCTTCGAGTGTTGCCACAAGTTCTCGATGGGATTCAGGTCAGAACTCTGACTTGGCCATTCTAGGTCGTTGACATGAATGTCCTTGAACCATTTTTCACTACCTTGGCAGTGTGTTTGGGATTATTGTCTTGCTGGTACATCCAGTTGTGGCAAAGCTGGAGTTTCTCAGCAGATTCCTTTACGTTTTCATCAAGGATCCTGATCCTAATCTTCCTTTTTCATTATTCCTTGGGCCTTGACCACTGGAAGAGAAGCATCCCCATAGCATTATGCTTCCACCACTACGTTTCCTCCTGAGCAGCGGCGTCTTGTGAGGATGACTGTATGTGTATGTGTGGCATTCGTTGACAGGCCGAGTGACACCTTCGCAATCTAATATCGTCATATCGCCCACTTCTATTAAGTGTAAATGAAATCCAGTTGCCTTACAAAATGCTGCATTGAAATCTTTATGTGAAGATCAGTGTCATGGTGGTTATTAGCTGATCCTGCAGCTGTCTCTAATATCTGACTAATCATAATGAAAGGATAAAAATAACCTGAATTAAAGGACCTCTCTTTTTGTCACATTACAGAGATAATGTGGCTAAATTTCATTCGCTCTTTTAGAAGCCATGCATAATACCTGTTTTTAAACTGTGTATGATGTATGTTACCATGGTTCCTAAATGATCTTGAGAGACTGAGTGCTTCTTTAACAGATAACGTGATCAGTGAATGGGTGTAAGAGGATCTTTATTATTCAGATACATTTAGCACAAATGGCTCCGGCCCTTCCAGACCTCACACCACAAATGAAACAGGGCTGAGACACACCTCTTCATTCAATTATGGTCTGTTCATTTATCCTGCACTAAAGTTCAACTGGGCTTCAACACCAGCAAGTTTTCTATAGCACATGTGTGAACATCAGAAAGACAGGCAGAGAAGAACTTTATCAAGAGGGACTGAAGGCTGCAGCCAATGAATTTGAGACAGTGTCTGAGGCGTACAATGGTGAATATCATATTTAACACCAGTAATAAATCTAAAGGCAGAATGATAAACAGAGACCAGACACTTCAAAGTTGAAGCAACTGCATGTCTAAAGGTTACATAATAGTACACATCACTATAAATACACATACACAACCTGGACAATAATATAAAACAGTTCACAGAGCAGTGAGTAGGTGCAATTTCTGTAACATTGTGATACAGTTTTTTTGTCAGATGGATGAAGTCATCCCATTTAGTCCCCTTAAATCTTTAGGCAGTTGAAGATATGATAATGTAATGTAAGTGTTGTAGCCATTTAAAATATTTAAATCACACAATTTTATAGTTTTTTATTTGTTGCACACACATCTGTTATGTTTATATAATTTACCTGGTAGTTTGTGTTTTAGAAATTCATTGCGTCACCATAGCCTTTGTATACACGTCACTGGGGGTGGAGCAAGTGAGAACAATGTCGGACAGGTAGAGGTCGGTGGTGACCTACAGTTTTTGACAACACAACTATTGTTTTACAACCTTTAAGTCACAATTTCGTTAGTTGGAAGGTTTTTTCGTTACCTTGTGAAATTTGTTATCATTTTGGACTCAACATTTTGCATTTTTGTTGCTTGGACAATAAACATCCTGAAAGAAGTACCATGCAGTGATTTTTGTTTGGAGGTGCGTTCAAAACCCACAGACCGTCCCTGTCCACGGCATGATATGCCGGTACAGTAAGAATCATTAATCAAGAATGAAAATCTGAATTCAAAGACGATCAGATACCATTGTAGTTCCGTGCGATCCAGTGGCGTTATTCCCATGACCCGCCGGGCAGTTTCTGGGAAACAAGGAAACCAGGAAAGGCGGGGCGAGTCGACCACAAAATAATATCAGAATAACTATAAAGACAAAATGATTTTTTATGATATTTATCAAAAATTGACCCATTACCAAGTGTGGGTAACATAGATTCATCCACATTAATATGAGACTCTTTAAAACCAAAAGCAAACTTCTTAAGTATTTTGTGAACAAAAACACATATTTGAAAAGTATTAATATTATGAATAGTAAAAAACAAAACAAAAACTAACAAACAAACCTCTGAAAAATAAAATTCACTGTTTCACACTTTTCTCATCCATCATCTGTCAGCCTCTCTGAACTGTGTTTGCTGGGCAGAGATCCTGCTTCATGTTGACGAGCTCCCGGCGACAGGTCGTGCTGTTTCTGTGAATGTTCAACACTTCGGCACGTCGGCAATTTTTCACCCATGCCACGCTCCGATCATGAGTCTCTTAATAAATCAGGATTTACGGGGTTCCGTGAACGGCCTGTTTTGTGTCTGTGTGTCTTGTCCTTGATCATTGCAGTTTATTAGCCTCTTATCTTCGGGTCTGTATCTCCTCAGTGCCAAGATAAATAGAGCAAACTATCCCGAGCCCGCTGCAGAGTAGCTACTCATCCAGAGCTGGAGAAGTTGTGACCTTTTCTGCCGAGTCTCTCCACGCAGCGGCGGGGCCTTGGCTCTTTAAGCTGGCTAATGATCCATAGAGGAGCCCTGTGGCTCAACCTCTGTAATTATACTCCCTCCCTCTCTCTCTTTCTCTCAAGCTTCCCCTATCACTCTTTGTCAGGCTTTCCTCTCTCTCTGTTGCACACACACACATTTGTGCTTTTTTTTTTTGCACTCATCCTCCCTTCTCATTTTCCTATTCCTCTCTGTGTTCCACTGCTTTCTTTTATCTCTCCCTTTGTTTCTCTCTTTCCCTCTCCCTCACCCTCCGCCCCTTCATCACTCCATCCATTTCCCTCCCCTCCCTCATCTCCCCCTGTCTCCTGCAGATTAATTACACTCTAATATATGCACAGCTCTCCTCCCAGGGAACCCTCCTCCACATCAACCACCCCTACTCTGGGGCTGAATAATGGAGTTGCTTCATTCTCAGCACGGGGCAGCCCGTATGGGTGGAGCAGCAGCCTCAAAGGATGCATACCAGAATAGTTGACAGTCTGTCTCTCAAGCTGGGGTTGTGGAAAAATGTTATGCTCCAAAGAAAATCACAGCATTTGTTGCTCACGCAGTGCCCAAAGAGACACGTGTTTAAGACAACCTAACGAGGACCTGTGGTGCACCATGATCCTCTCAGTTTGGAAGGAAGGTCACAGCAGCAGGATGTTAAAGGGAGTGGTCTTGGTTCACTGACTCCTGACCAACATGTTGGATTCCTGACTTTGGTTTTCCAGGTGTGTTCCATGCTGAGATTGTTACTTCCTTTTGTCCTATTTTAATGATTGCAACTCCCTCCTCAACTGTCACAGCAGCCGTGTTGTTGCCAGGATCCCATTTCCCAAAAGTCTAATTGTTGAGTCAGAGGTTTGTGCTATTGCTGATTGAGCTACAGAAGCACTGCAGGTTAGGTGTCTGTCTGCATTAGTGATCTGCCGCAGCTTAATGTGACCTAATCAGGGTTGGACGGGGTTGTTTCCCACCCCTTAAAACCTGAAAAAGAAAGACCCAGCTGTTTAGTCTTGATGTTGTATTTAACTTCTGTATATCTTCAAAAGGACTTATGCCATGAATTCAGGCTGATTTTGTTGTGGCCGTCAAATTTTCAAAGTCAGTCCCAATTATGAACGTTGAAACGACGACAAACGGACGTCAAGTGTAACATAACTGACAACTGCGCCTCCCAACGGAAAGTCTAGCATGTTAAATTTTTTTTAATTTCACCGCCTATCTCCTATGCCATGAAGTCGAGCTTCTCACTTACTTACTCCATTGATCTTATTATCTTATTATTTTTCAAATTTTACTTAGCAGATTTTAGTTGCTTTTAGTCTTTTATACTCACAGCTACCACACTGTGTGTTTTTAAGGCGATCAGTGGCTATTTTATCTGTTTTTACTGGACACCCTCGAGCCGGCGACTTACAAGCTACAGCCAAGCTAGCCTAAGCTAGGCTAAGCTAAATGGCTACCTCCAAGTCCCTGCTGGACCATCAACAGCTGAGGAAAGCTCACAAAAAGATTGCTGACCTGAAAGAGGATGTTCGCCGGCTTTCCGTGGAGCTGAGAAAAAAAGAGGACCTGCTCCAGCAGTCCCTGGACGTAGCTCACGAGCAGTCTCTCCGGATCTCATCGCTGTCAGCGGCACTCCAGGATACGGTGCCCTGGGATCCCACTGCTCCGCGGCCGTCCTTCTGCTCCACTCCCCGCCTCCAGCGATCATGGACTGAGGTCACCAGTGGCCGAAAGAGTACTCCACCTGAAGCTGATTTGCCTCCAATTCCACTCTCCAACCAGTTTGAGGCTCTGTTGCAGCTCGCTGGCGCCCCGGGCGATGGTCGGGGTCCGGGGTTGGCTCCGGGAGCCGCCGCGCCGTCTCTGCCTCCGACCGGCGTGGTGTCCACAGCTCCACTCCCCGGCGACGTACCGCAAACCAAGCCCGCGGGTCCCTCGCCATCGGGGGGAAGCAAGGCGGCTGCCCTACACCACCGGGTCGGTTCAGCCTTCCCCACGCGGTCTTCTGGAGGCTCCCACAGCCGCTCTGCTGCTGCCGGTGTCAACATCCTAAGCCTGCAGGATTTCCCTCCCTTAGGAGTGTGTTCCAGCTCGCTCCCGGGACCTGTCCACCCAGCTGGCCGTGGCTCTCGCCAGCCCAGGAGCCGGGATTCGCGCGTCCAGCCGGGCCCCTCCTCCTCTCCACCTCGGCCAGGAGCGGCTGCGGATCGGCGCTCCTCCTCTCCACCACCTCGCCAAGGAGCGACCGCTGACCAGCGCTCCTCCTCTCCACTTCGGCCAGGAGCGGCTGCGGACCGGCACTCCTCCTCTCCACAACCTCGGCAAGGAGCGGCCGCTGACCAGCGCCACCAACCCCAGGTCACGTCCCGCCGGCGGCCCACCTCCAGGCGGCGCACCTCCAGGCAGCCCATGGAGCAGCGCGCCCCCTCCGTGCTGGTCGTCGGGACATCGATGGTCAGACACGTGACGGTGCATGGTGGCCGGACTTTCTGCCACCCCGGAGCCCGCGTCAAAGAGGTTGAGTCCTCCGCCCTCCAGCTGTGTGCTCAGCATAGCTCAGCCTCCACGCTGGTCCTGGAGGCTGGCATCAACGACCTCAGAGACCAGCAGTCTGAGATCCTTAAGCGGGATTTCAGGTCCATGGTGGACCGCATGCTGGACACGGGGAAGCGGCTGGTTATCTCCGGCCCGCTTCCCCCGCCGCGCTATGGTGACGTCACTACAAGTCGCCTCCGCCAGCTTCACCTATGGCTGAAGGGACACTGCCTAGGAAAAGGTAGGCCTATTCCATACGTGGACAATTTTATCGCCTTTTTAAATAGACCCCACCTTTTTAAATCAGACGGCCTGCACCCAAACCAGGAGGGGTCAAGGCTTTTATCAGTCAACATTGACCTGACTGTCCGGTCCTGCACAACCACCTCCTGACTCACTGCACCCATACACACACCCTCCACACAACACTCACCTTCACCCGCCCACACCTACATCACACACACCTCTCCCTCAGTGACCCCAGTGGCACAGGACAATATTTACACAATCCAAACCATAATTTCACACAGACAAATGAGACCCAGGACTACTTTTAGATCAAAGTGTGTTTTTAACATTCCACTGGAAAAACATGATAAGCGCACGTTCAGCACAGAAGTTAAAATGGCTGTGCTGAACGTGCGCTCTCTTTTAAACAAATCTTTTATCATAAATGACATCATTTTAGATAATAACCTGGACAGCATTCTCCTTACAGAGACATGGCTTGGCACTGACGCACCTGTTGTTCTCACCGAGGCTTCCCCACCCAATTTTAATTTTTTATTTTCAACTAGGGGGTGCAGAAGAGGGGGCGGTACTGCTTCTATTACAAAAACCAACATGCACATGAACGAAGTCCATTTTAACAGCTACTCATCATTCGAGTACCATGCCTTCGTTTTTAGCAGCCCACCCATTCTCTGTATAACTGTCTACCGACCACCCCAATATTCTACTTCTTTTATCAGTGAATTTTCAGAGCTTTTATCAATTATCCATACCTCTTTTAACAGAATTTTAATAACTGGTGATTTTAATTTACACGTCGACATTTCCTCAGACTTAACGTCCAGAGAATTTTTAAACCTTTTACACTGCCTTGATTTTAAGCAACATGTCATGCAGCCGACCCACAGCAGGGGGCGCACCTTGGACCTGGTTATATCTTATGGTCTGTCCATTGGTGTGCCCTCTGTTGTGGACCTGGCTGTGTCTGACCACTTTTGTGTGTTTTTTACAATCACCAGTTTTAACCAGCGGGAGGCCCCTGTGAGAACAGTGAGGAAACGCTACCTAACTTCTGAAGTGGCTGCAAATTTTATCCAGATCTTACAGAGCACTCCTGCCGAAATTTTACCAGCACCCTGCGATTTTATTACTGACAACTTGAACAGTAAAATAAAATCATCACTGGACTCAGTGGCCCCTCTTTTTATCAAAACAGTCAAAACAAAACCCACACCTCCGTGGAGAACTGAGGAAATTAAAAAACTCAAAAGGGAATGCAGGAGTGCTGAAAGGAGATGGAGGAAATCAAAGTTGACAGTTCACTATGAAATATTACGTCAACACCTCAAAATCTACAATAACACAGTCAAACAAGCAAGAATTTTCCACTTCCAAAACCTAATCCATGACCATAAAAATAATCCCAAATTCTTATTCTCCACAATTGATCTTTTAACAAACAAAAATTTTAAAAAATCCTCCAAGACACCAGATAACGCCCTTTGTGAGGATTTTGCAGACCACTTCAGAAGAAAAATCAATGACATCAGATCCAGTCTTTTAACCCAACAGCTTTTAACACCTGGATCATTGCGTGTACCTGAGGAAACACTGGAGAGTTTTGCCCTGGTTGATGCGAGGACACTTGGTCGAGTTTTCTCTCAGGTAAAGCCCACAACCTGCCTTTTAGACCCAATTCCCACACCGTTTTTTAAAACACTTTATGGATTCTTTGAGGAACAGCTGTTGTATTTGGTCAATTGCTCTCTCCAGACGGGTGTCTTCCCCACCGCCTTTAAAACGGCGGTGGTGAAGCCCCTTCTGAAGAAGAGTGATTTGGACCCCAACGTTTTAAATAACTACCGGCCTGTATCCAACCTACCATTTTTAAGCAAAATTTTAGAAAAACTTGTTTTTAATCAAGTTAATGATTTTTTAAACTCAAATCATATTTTAGAGACTCATCAGTCTGGTTTTAGGATGAACCACAGTACAGAGACAGCACTTTTAAAGATTTTAAACGACATCAGGTGTAATTTAGATAATCATAAACTCACAGTGTTGGTTCTACTGGATCTAACCGCCGCCTTCGATACAGTAGACCATCACATTTTATTAAACAGACTGAGAAACCTGGTTGGCCTCTCTGGTATTGTTTTTAACTGGTTCACGTCCTACCTCACTGATCGAAGCTTCTTTGTAAGTATGGATACATGTTCCTCAGGAACCCATAAGATAAAGTGTGGGGTTCCCCAAGGGTCAATCTTAGGTCCAACTCTTTTTAATCTGTACATGCTGCCCCTTGGGGACGTCATCAGGAGGCACGGCATCAGCTTCCATAGTTACGCTGACGATACGCAACTGTACATCGCCGTGTCTCCTGATGACACAGGGCCAATCGATGCCCTTTTTAACTGCATTTTAGACATCAAGTCCTGGATGGCAGCAAATTTCCTACAGCTCAACCAGGACAAAACAGAGGTTTTAGTGATTGGTCCTGAAGGCCAGAGAGAGAAACTTTTACCAAAGTTACAGAATCTTAAACCCTCAAATTCAGTAAAAAATCTGGGCGTGATTTTTGACTCTGAGCTCACTTTTATTCCACACATCAAAAACATAACTAAGATAGGTTTTTACCATCTTAAGAACATAGCCAGAGTCCGCCCGTTTCTCTCTCAGGCCAGTACGGAGGTGCTAATGCATGCTTTTATCTCTTGTCGTTTAGATTACTGTAATGCCCTGCTCTCTGGTCTTCCCAAAAAGAGCATGCATAACCTACAATTATTACAAAACTCAGCCGCACGTGTGCTGACGAGGACCAGAGGGCGGGAGCACATTACACCAGTTTTAAAATCGCTGCATTGGCTCCCTGTGCGTTTCAGGATTGATTTTAAGGTCCTTTTACTAGTTTTTAAGTGTATTAATGGTCTTGGGCCCTCTTATCTATCAGCAGTACTTTTACCATATCAGCCCTCGCGGACCCTGAGGTCCTCCGGTGCCGGCCTTTTAACAATACCACAAGTTAGAACCAAAACACACGGGGAGGCGGCTTTCAGTTATTATGGCCCCCGACTGTGGAACAGCCTCCCAGAGAACCTCAGGGCCGCAGAGAATGTTGATGTTTTTAAGAAGAGGCTCAAGACCCATCTTTTTAATCAGGCTTTTAACTGATTTTAAGATGACCTCTATTCTTACATTTTTATTATCCCATTTTATATAAATTTTTAGCTTAGTTCATCCTGTTTTATTTATATAGTTTTATAGTTATTTTATTGTTTTATTTATTTTAATGTTTTATACTTCAGTCATTATTTATGCTCTGTTTTGCACATTTTATTGTTTTATTCATTCAGTTTTAGCTTCCATACTTTTACTGTTTTTAGCCCCTCGATTCTCCAGTGTTTCCTCCTGGGGGCCCACAACACCGGGAGCTGATTCTGGTCCACCGACGGGGGTGCTGTCCTGTGGATGGCCCTGGTCCGGGTGGCTAGAGCGCTCTACACCTTGGTGTGGAGCCTCCTGTCTGCCTGGGCTGGGGTAGTCTCCGTGTCAGTGCCCATGCAGTCATGGACCGGGATTCCTCTCGGTGTGTGTGGCCCCCAAAGGTAGCTTCTTCCTCACCTCAGATTTCGGTGCCCAGCCATGTCTCCTCAGTCACAGATATATAGCTCTGTAGGCGTGTGTGTGTATGCGTGTAGGCATGTGTATGCTTGTGTGTATGTGGGTGTGTATGTGTGTGTGTATATGTAACTGTGTCTCTGTATGTATATTTGTGTTGGGTGGGAGGTTTGGGTTTCTCTTGGGTTTGTATTATTTTGTCTTTTGTCTGTTCTGTTTTTATCCCCTGTAAGGCACTTTGTGTTACTGCAATGTAGGAAAAGTGCCATATAAATAAAGTTTGATTTGATTTGATTTGATATTTATTCTTTTATCAGGTCAAGCTTTTGTCCGTTCTTTTTTACTTCTGAATTAGAACTGATAATGCTATGGTTCTGATGTTGTGGAATGCTGTTCTGTCTGTATGTCTGTCACTCTATTTATTGTAATTGTTTCATATGGCTGTAGACAAAGACAAATTAACAATAAAGTTAATCTAATCTAATGTAATGTTGACCAATACGATAACAGAGCACTCTGATGCATTTTTTTTTACACACGCTGGTGGTACGTTAGCTCGCTTCATGCATGCATGTAAGTTAATCGTTTTGAGGTTTGTTATCAGTCACATCCTCTCTGAAGAACAGACAGTCATTCTGTCCTCTTCAGTAGACCCAGGAATAGTTCTACCATCGTTTTTTTCTTCCTTACTTTTTCATGTCTAAACTAAAGACTGCTAGCATCACACATAGCGCTACAGCAGCCATGATGGACAATTTGTTGTGACCCCCCTCCCAGTGGCTATGAACTCATGCAGGGTCGTCATCGATGATTGGTTGGAGTGATACTTGTTGACAGTCTCTCAACCCAGACACTGCAATTTATTTCACTGAGTGTTTAATCTGACATGGTTACCATTGTGAAAGACAAAGAAAGTGTAGTCCGATTCTGGCATTACAGGTCTGAAATAAAAAACCACAGACTATAGCAGTAACATTACATTTGAATTGTTATTACAACCAATTTATGCTTGTTGCTGTTTTTATTTATTGTCAAATGTTTTACAACGGTATTCTTTACAGGTAATACAAAAGTAAACTTAGAGAAAAGCAGTATTGTGTGAACATCTTGGTTGAGACAAGACAACATGCTTTTTGTTTAAAGAAGAGGCAGATAAAGCTTTTCTGCTGCTGTCATGGCCTCCTGTGTGTGGTTGTCATACAGTCACACCAACGGTGTGTTCCACTTGCGCATTATTTGCATACAAGCTCACACTCACTTGTATGACAAGCTCCATAACCTTCATATATTACTAAATGTATGAGGCGATTGAGGTGAATGCTTTCATTCACAGTGTTGATAAAATTATCTTTAAGGTGTGATGTGTAAGATCATGCTGCATGTACAAAATCCATAGAGGGCAGCATTTCACCTCTTCATGGTGATATCATAAAAACAGATTCAGAAAAGTAGATAAGGATTACTGCCAGTTTTCACTTACAAAATAGTCTGCCAGGTGTTTAGTGCAGTACATCATGAGATAGTAAAATAACTATATAAATGCATGGGGATGTAGAGGACGTGCACAGTATGGACAATATCTGTTATGTGCATGGATAATACTCCAGCAGTTACTGTGATGTGGTTGTGGTTGATGAGGTCAGACAGAGGAAAAAGCAGCATTCTGGTCCTGATAAAGACATGTCAAAAGGACAATCTGTTTAGATCATAATGTAACGGTTTGATAATAACTGGGTCCAAAAATGCAGACGCAGACAAGAACAGGTATGGTGGGACAAAACTGTAAAATTATATACTCGCGCAACATGAAGGAAAAGCACAGGGACATGGCATCAATGCAGGGGCAGTTACACTGAGGTTAACGAGACACAGGTGGTGCAATCAGACACAGGTGAAACACATGAGGTAATCACAGCAGGGCGCACAGGAAGACAGGACACTGAACTCAACTTATATTAAAACATGTTAGGTCATGTTTCCAAGTTACATCAAATTAAATTGTTTTATGGAAATTAAACGTCATGAATATCGACAAAATGCTTGTACTGTTGATCTCATTGTATTTTCTCTTGATCGGTAACAGGCTCATGTAATACATGCTGATGGAAACAGTATATATATATGGGTGTAATATTGATTGGAATATAGCATAATATATCATACTATGTATAATGAAGAAAGGTTAATGCACAAGGTTAGTTAGACAGTGAGAGTTAAACAGGCTTTCCTTTCAGTGTCTTTCAACTACAACCTCCCAGACTTGTTTGCCGTTCCCAAACCACAGGCCGCCTCTGGTCTTGTGTAGGATTCAGCTAGGTGCATCTGCATCTTCATCAAAACAGTGTTTCCATGCCGCCAGCTCCTGATGATAGCTTGGTATGTTGCAATTAGTTGACACATAAACATTGTTATAACTTGTGCCATGTTTGTTGGCAGATGCGATCCATGGCTGGCATTCATATCACTCAGTGGTTTCCAGGTAACGACTCCAGCGGCTCATCACCCGTCAGATTCAGTGTAATACCGGTGATCAGACAGGTGTCTTGACTGGAAGTTTGCACCAAATACAGCTGTCATGCTATGGTGTATATTACTCTGTTGAACCTTGCCTGTCGTGTAACGGCCATGTTTTTTTTGTGTGATTTAATCATTTCTCCAAAACAATGTTTATGTACAACTGAACTGCAACGGCAAATTAATTTTGTACGAAACTTCTTCTTTACACTGGCCTTGTGAAATTAATGAATATCTTTTCTGAATCTGTTTGTATTTTGTCTGTTTGTGTTATCTTAAGCTTTGCTGCCTCCAGCTCTCAGGGTCACATTATTGCAGAGTAATTGATTATGCTAATCTCACAAATACACATCTACTCATTAGAATATGGAATTGATCAGTTTCAAATAAACTATTTATGCATGTTTTTCATAGTGTGAGGGTTGGTAAATCAAACACCCGTACAAGTAAACTTCAGAAAAAGTAAGAAATTGAGGATAACAATATGTAAATCTGATTGAATTTCATCCTATGCAGATCTTATCAAGGAAGTTGTGCTCTTAAAGATTCTGTCATGAATGAGCATGGAAGATAAATCAACCTTGGGAAATGATAACCATCTAACTTTTTTAACTAGGTTTGCTTCCTACAATCTCATTTCTGAAGCGCTGAATCCGTAAATGAACTGAAAAAGACCACATGAAATAGAATCTGACCTTCTTGAATGACCACTTCTTACTGTAACCCCTACCTGCACCTGTCACTTCAAGACAGTGTCAAATATCAAACAGGAAAATGAGGGTCGACTTTAATTCTAGACTCAATGAGGAGACTGCTGAGAGTTACCTACCTAATTGGTGAAATAGACCTGCATATCTACCCCAAGTAACACAACCAACAACAGACTGACAGTTTTAAAAGAGGTAGGCTATATTGAACCAAATAAAGATCATTCACAACACAGAATCTCAAAAAGGTAAGTAAATTAATCAACCTCAACAACACTCAATCAATCTAATCAACACTCAAAGTGACACAATATACAATTCTTTAATTCCCATTGTTCGGACCACAAATGGTCAAGTGAATATTTTTAACCCAAAAAAGAGAGGACATTTTCCCCAAGGTTAAAATGAAGAGTGCACTCTGATGATGTGGACGACCCCTTGTCCAAAGGTGAGCGGGAAATCAATTGTTTACAACTCTAACCATCTTACACCGCCCTACTCGAACTTGCAGCTCGTTGATAGTTTCTTCTATCTCTCTGTCTCAATCTCTTCAGTTTTCTGACTTGTGAGTTTTTATCAGTTCAACTTCAATTCTAATCTTTTCTCTTATTCAGCATCTACACACACGCCATGCATCGGTCGAGGGGAACTCGCAGAGATCGATACCAAGGTAAGATGCCCACTCCTGTCAGCTTTTGCACACTGAAAACAGCGCCTAACAACTGCCACCTCAATTAAAGGGACAGTAGGTTCTAATTTAACGTAAGTTTAGGAGAATATGCTTTTGGTGCTTCTTTCTCATGCAAAATAATATATAAATAGATAATACGGCTAAATTTTAAGAGCAAACTTCAAATTACCTGGGGTTTAACTCACCTTATGTTCCATGCAGTCTTACAAATAAGACCATCATCTGAGCTACAAGTGACATTTTTTTAATGATTGCATTTATAGCTGATGGTTCTGACACAGTTTTTTTTCTTATTAATGCACAGAAGAATGAGAAGATGAAGACATGTAATGTACAGTGGCACTGTCAACATTTTTTGTCATGCATATTCAGCACAGCCATATTTCTCACCTCCAATAATCCATAATCCTCCTTTACTCATGTGTAACTGTCTGAAACAAGATTAGTTCACTTATATGTAAATTTAGATTGAGCTAAATCGGTGACTTTGTGGCATACTTGGTTATGAAATACATTTTTTTAAACATTTATAGGACACCAGCTTTTCCTTCTTATGTCATCACCACCAGAAAAAGAACGTATAAGCTGCCAAGCTCATTTCTGAAGTGTAATAACTTGAGTAAGTCCTCCCCAAATCCTCTCCTGTGTAAATATCTATAGTGGCAATCTATCTCATTTCCATGATAATAAGCTTACAGATCAGTAATTTGCTAAGCTTGTCATTTTTTGCAGCGTACTAACCGCCTGCACTGCTGCTGCTGCCATGGAAATAAGCTGAAGGCAAAGACAAACAACCGACAGTGCGCTGCCAACTTACTGTTTTGTTCGCCTGTTTTGCTGATGAAGTTGGATAAGTGCTGATTTATGCTCAGCTGAGAATTCGTAGCCTCGACTTGTGCCTGCGGCACCCAGGGGAGCGGCTTGCGTGTTCTACAGTCGACATGCCATAACTCAGAGTGCAGGGGGAGGGAAAAAAAGTTTTGGAAAAAATGGAACCTTGTCATCACACGTCTAATTTATAATTAATTTTAGATTTGCACACTGACCCCAGCTTTCCTGATTCAGCACCATGTAATATATTATTGATAGTGACATAAAAGATCAGGTTTATGTCACTTTATTCATTGTTACGGAGGCATGCTAATGTACTTACAAGGAGGAATACCTGATTCTGTCCTACATCATATTCCTTAAAGGGATAGTTCATCAAAATTCAAATTGCACTCATTATGTACTCACCCTCATGTCGACTATGTCACAAAAAATAAATAAGTTTATATTTCAAGCTTGTTTGTAGTGGAAGCTCCTCTTCCCAGTTCGTCCAATTTGGGTCCGTCTTCTTCCCGGAGGATCTTCCGCTATAAAACAAGCTTGAAATATAGACTTATTTAAGTTTTTCGGAACAATTGGTGTGTCTTTTTGTTACAAAGACAGTTGGTATCCATTTGCAACCAGTACATGGACATGCACTGCTACGCCGAGATCCCCTGTAACTCAGAGAAGCCACGGATAACTCTGAAACTTCTCCCAGCCCTTAGTGAGGGTGAGTAGATGAGTGAAATTTGAATTTTGGGTGAACTATCCCTTTAAGACGTGCAGCCTGTATTGCTGAGAATCAGGAAGACAGAAATGCAGCTAATACGTGTGCACATGCCTGCATGTGTAGTAATACAGATACAGTCTGCAGTATAGAACACGTGACCTGCTCCCATTGTTTTAAATTCTATCAAGAGGAAGAAAAAAAATCTGTCGAGAACACAACACACATACATTCATACAGTAATCATATTACATGTCTATGTATAGAGAGACTAACTGTAAGACGTGTGGCAAGAAAACACACACACGCACATGCACACACTAATCATATTATACAGCTGTGTATGTTGTGTGAATGTCAGGAGACTGGCGCCAGACTGTACACCCACACCCACACACTAACCTAGTTAGGAAGTGCAGCCTGCTGCAGTGTGTGTGTGTGTGTGTGTAGTGTGATTATTGAGCTGAGGCAGATAGACACTTCACACTTTATAACACATTAACTCCAAGTAATTGAGTCAGAGCAAACAGACATCACACACACACGCACACACAGATGCACATGGAAGCGTGTGCATGTGTTGCATCACTCACACTGTGCATACTGTAACCTGGTTACAGAGGCGATGGTGACTGCTGAGGGGAGACCCGGCTGGTCGGTTCCTCTCATACTTTATTACTCTGCCTCACTCAGTCTGCTGGGGGGAGACGGGGCGAGAGAGGCAGGCAGCAATAAAATGAGAGAGAGACGCATGAACTGGCGTTGAACTGAATTTGATGCAGAGAGCGGGGATTTTTTGGAACTTAGAGGGCAGCAGAGAGATAAATGGTTCAGACAGAAGAGAAGACTGTAAAGACGGATGGAGGGAGGTGTAGAGTAAGATACAAATGAAGTGGAGGGAAAGAAATATCTAGGTAGTAAGTTTGAAACTTTTAGAGATATGTACAGTTAAAGTGAGAGATGTGACTTCATCCTGTCCGAAAGAGGTAAGATTGTCTGCATGGTACAGGAAATGGTGTTAAAGGAATTATAATAAAGGTGTAGAGCTGGTTGTGATGAGGCTTGGACCTTGATGAACTCTCGTGTTTCGCAGGCAACGCGATTGGCTGAGTGAGTTCGTGTTGAAATCTAATTGAAAAGGCGTGAGAGGATTCTCTGTCACAGAGAGAAGAGAGAGAGATAACTGTAAATGAATGAGGCATAAAGATAATGCTGATTGAACTTAGCTTCATTAAGTGCTCTTTATTGAATTCCACTGATGTGTATTTGAACTGTGTGTCTCAGACGCTGCCTGTGTGAACCCAGACCAACCTGCCAGCCGTTTCATTTCACTTAGCAGAGCTGTCCAATTCCCTGAACACTGTGGAACCAATCACAAACTGTTTCTATTTCTTTACATGGGGTGGCTTAACGTGATGACACAGAGGAGATGTCTAAGCAGCTTTTGTCTTTGTGGCGGCCACGGTGACGTTGGTCGAGCGGCGAAAGACACTAGACACTCTCGGATGTCCTTAGACGCCATCACTTCTGTAAAACCACAACAACCACATTCTTTCTCTGCATACGTCATCTGGATCATTGCTCTGATTGGTTTGAGGCCTATCCAGTCGTGAACAGAAACAATTTGATCTGTGTCTGTTATGCCAGCTACTGGGGCCTCATAATCTTGAATTTCTTAGACTGACAGAGTGATAATATATTTAATATATATTTACATGTATCATTATTACTGAAGGACGCACAGAAATAACTAGTTCATGTGCACATATTAGGGCTGTAACGTTATGGAAAATCTGACCAAATTATCACGTTTATCGATACAATGGCGATACTCTTAAGTGTAACAAAACTTATTTATCAGGAAATGTTCCTTCATTGCAAGTTTATATTAACACTTTAACTACCTTTAAAACTAGTTGAAAACATCACAGTAAAATATTTAAGCCCCACTATGTCAGATTTGTAGTACTGGTACTATTAGCCCCATTATTATTCTTCCTGGGGTCCAACATGCACACAACATACAAACATTAAACATTCAAACTTACACGTTTATTTTTTTAAAATTTTATTTAACCTTTATTTAACCAGGAATAATCCCATTGAGATTAAGAATCTCTTTTGCAAGGGGGTCCTGGCCAAGAAGGCAGCACAGTAGGTCCACATCAATTACACATATGAACAACATCATCAAAACAAACATAAAAACAGCTAAAACAGTTTGGCAAATCACATCATTACAGTATAATCACCAACTGCGTTCGGTAAAAGAACATGTGCATGCAGTAGTCAAATAGACCTTGATCCTATCTTTAAAATCTTCCAAATTTGGGAGATAATCCAATTTAAGATGACTCTGTAATTTATACCAGGACGAGGGTCCAAATGCTTTGAAGGCACTTTCCCCAAAAACAGTCTGCGTACGAGGAATAGTATACATCAATCAATCTATCATGCCTGAGACTACAGCTTTTGGTGTTGACTTTAGGAACCAAGAGAGAACACAAATAAGGGGGCAAGTCACACAAGATGGCCTTATAAAGAAAACAATACCAGTGTTCCCATCTACGATTGTACAAAGAAGGCCAGCCAACAGTCTCATAAAGACTACAGTGATGAGTACGAAAACCTAAATCTGTTACAAATCTTAATGTTGCATGATACACTGAATCCAGCATTTTCAGGGAGGAGAGATTTGCATGCATGTATAACATGTCACCGTAGTCAAGTATTGATACAAAAGTTGCCTGAATCAGTCTTTTTCTAACATTAAAGGAAAAACAACTTCGACAACGAGTTTCTTTGTTTTCTTTCACATAAGAAACATACATTTATACGTGAGAAAACAAGAACAAACAACGACAACTCTCTGTCTGCTACCTTGTTCCCAGAGCAGCACAGTAGCCTACGTGAATTTATGCTGGTATTGGTGCCGCATGGCTGTCACTGGTACCAGTGCCATTGCCGTCGCCAGTAATTTTGCCAGTAGGCTAGACTGTCATTGCTCACTTCCACCTGTGAATAAGCTATCAATCTCTTTCAAAAACAATACAAAATTGCTTTTACTGAGAAAAGAGGAAGGGAGATACTGTAGAGGTCATCGGTAACAACTGAGATGACTAATAGTCTGCAGCTCACCGCTCTGCTGACCAGTGGTGGAAATACCATCACTCACTCAGTAAGTCAGTGACATTTGCATTATCGAGCAGCACCCAGTGCTGTGGTTCAACCGAAACAAGGAGGACGGCTTGTCTCTTTTAACTTTCTGTGTGAGTGATCATATTAGAGGGAATCCAGCTGAAGTCACAGCTCACTCCTTTTTTCATTGATGTATCTGGTTATTTTTAGACGTTGTTGCAGTTATAAAATCAGGATTGGACCATAGGTAGTCAAGACATATACTTAACCTTTTTTTAACGTAGCCTATTTTACACATGCAAGCTATACACAATCAATATACTGTAATTTGTTGCCGTGATAATTGGGGAGGGGGGGGCAAAATGAAACTGGCAAAACACAAAACACAACTGACCCACATTCAGAACTGTACAAAAGACAGACTACTCAGACAATGAAAGCTGTTTTATAATTTACCTCACTGCACATGTGGAGTCAAATGTTCACAGTCTTGTGGCAGAAATATAAAACTCAAAAGTAATCCACATGTTGATGATTATTTGGGCCACCTGGGCAATTAATTATTGCATACATCTTAACAGCTGTACCTTCAGATACACCCCCCACCCACCCATCCACCCTCTTGGCTACAACATGCTTGATCTTTACACTGCTGACTTGTATTATCAGAACAGACATGTCCTGTACTTTCCAGCCCTCTGTTATTATATTTGTCTGTTCCGATGATACAAGTCAGCGATCCTGAAATTCAGTTTTGGAGCTCCACAGGAAACATAAGGGCAGACACAAGCTGAGGGGGGACCAGTCTCACACAACCCCAGCGGGAACAGTCCAGGTCCGCAGCGCACACCTCAAACAAGCGCATTGCACCGAATGCATACTGTTACCGCGCCAGTTTGGGTTGTGAGCGGGGACAGCTCACCATTCTGAAACGCCTCCACTCCAAAACACCACTGTTCTGAACTTCCACCAGAAACACAACTGTTCCGAACCCCCCTGCAGCTGTCCATGGTGCTGAACCAGGTGATGTTGTTTACACTCTGCATTGTGGCTTGTTTGTGAAACGTGCGCTGCTCAGGGTTTCGGAAAGGCGGGGTGTAACCATTGTGACCGTCAGTAGTAAGTCTGCCAACATAGGTGAGCTATTTTCTAATTAAAATGAAAGCGATTTGTAGGTATCCCTGAAATTCCTAGTGGGAATAACATAGTCATGATGGGTTTGGCTGTATAGTAATGGACATTGTCATGTTCATGAACAGGCTTAGTCTTGAACATGTGATCAACATGCAGGCTAATTCAGATCAGATGGTAATTTGATAGAACAGGTTGAAGCTCTCACTGTGACCTTTACATCCAGACCTATTGTGGGATCTTAATTTGATTTATTTAATTAATCTCAGAGTGCTCAACAAGATATGCACGTCATTAGCTGTAGACACTGACTAATGGCAGCATTCTCCCTTTTTTTCCTCACTATTCATCTGTGTCTCACCATCTGTTGTATTTCTCCTCCCTCATGTTTTAATGCTCATTATTCGTCCTGTGTTTGCCTTTCATCTTCTCTGTGTTCTTATCGTTCTGTTCATCAGAATGATCACACCCAAATCTTTCTCTCTTTGTCACCTCATTTCGTGTGTCAATATTTTATCTCAAACAGCCACTTTGCCTTGCACACATGCACAGCAGTGAAATACAGCAGTGTGCCTGCATGCATACAGTTGTTTAAGTCAGCAGTAGGCTTGTCAATCCCACTGAACTCCTCCAGGGCCTGACAGTGTGTGTATGGGTTTTACTTACTATGTGACCACTGCTTCAAGGGAAACTCCACTTATCTAAAATTCTTAATAGGGAGGTTCCATGCTGTCCTGTACTTTGTTTGCTGAATGACAATTCTCAGTTTCCTATGTCAACACATGAAAAAAGAGTTCAGATTTCTGGCTTAACGGCTGCTAAGAAAATGTTGGTTGTACGTTGTGGGAACCACCTGACAGACATTCTAAACTAGAGCTTTCTGTTGCACGGTCTCATGGGGCAAAGGACAAAACACTAAAATCTTGGTCAGAAGCTATCACAGTTGTTAAGAAACTTGCCTATGAAAGGGTGGGTTACTGGGTGGTGGGGGGATGCAGATCGCTTACCAGGGAGGGAAGGTTTTTCTTTTGAGTTATGTTTGGTTTGTGTTCATTTTGTTGTGTCTTTAGTTAATTAGGTGCCAATAGGCCTATGTGATTATGGCTGTGGAGGACTTTGGACTGGGGAGGTCTTTAATTTTGGGTGGGGGGTGGGAGGGTTGCCTCTTACTGTAGATGTTAGAACGCGTATGGCACCCCCTTTTTTTTCTCTGTTTGTTGTTGTGATTCTTTTTTTAAAATTTATTTTTCATATGTATGCCTATATGTAAATGTGTATGTATGTACCATATTTATATTTTGTTTTTTCTTTTTGTGTGTGTGTGTGTTTTCTTTTTTGTCGTTGTTGGATTTACTTTGTTTTTGTTTTGTTTTTTAGAACACACAGTCAGTAGTATATTGTTTGTCAACGGGGAATCCGCTTGAATATTCTGTATGTTCTTATCTATATTTACAGTTTATTTATTCATTGGTTTATTTATTTAGTTTATTACACATATTTTCATTTTTTGCTATATGTTGACACTGAAAAATGAATAAAAAATTGTTAACAAAAAAAGGGGAAACTCCATCAACTTCATGAGTGTTTGCCTGTGTCTTTGCACAAGAGAGTAATAGCCACTTTAATTTCCCCCTGTGACTTCCTCCATGTCATTTTAATGAAATATTTTTTTTATTTAACCACTGCCTCCGCTGGATGTGTGGTGTCACAAGTGCCTTCCCCAGTTCCTCGAGAAAGAGGATAGCTTTGACACATTCCAGTCAGGAAAGATCTCAGTCCAAATGACGCATTGTAGGCCGCTACATCGATTATGTTGTAAAAAATGACCAATGGCCAGCGCGCAGTCATTCGTTTGGTGCTATAGGAGTTTCTGGTCCTCTCTTGTGCTGTGCTTGTGCTCATGAGCACAACATTTTTTCCCTTTTTGGGGCAGTACGACACGAGGGCTGTGGTGTCTGTGAAGGCAAACATGGAAGATTGAGGGGCCCTGTTCTTGATTGCCAGCAGCTCAGCAGGGAGTTCAGTCCTGTTCTTTCGGACAGTTCCGACCATTGTGAGCTTTCTCTTGAGAAGCTCCTGGCCCAAGTTGTAGTTGGTGAAAAAATTGTCGCAGGTTATGTTGTGTCCCCTGAAACCCTGTGCCATGTCGAGCACTACCCTTGCTCCCTGATTC
Source organism: Decapterus maruadsi (assembly GCA_030347415.2). Taxonomy (NCBI): domain Eukaryota; kingdom Metazoa; phylum Chordata; class Actinopteri; order Carangiformes; family Carangidae; genus Decapterus; species Decapterus maruadsi. The sequence goes on along the minus strand of CM064885.1, from coordinate 10,299,762 downwards.
TTCTCTGGGGCACCTCCAACCGGCTTTCCAGTGTAAACCTGCATGTTCAATGCATTGCTGGCATATCATCACATGCTGCCCAGATTTTGATGCCATATTTAGCTGGTTTGGAAGGCATGTATTGCCTAAATGGGCAGTGACCTCTGAATGCCACCAGCCTTTCATCCACTGTGATATTAGGACCTGGGTTATAGAGTAGTGGAAGTTGCTCTACCCACTTGTCCCACACTGTCCTAATAGCTGCCAGCTTGTCTCTCTCCCGTCTACCAGCCCTTGTCTCTCGATTATCAAATCGGATTACTCTGGAGAAAATGTGAAAAGTCTCCAGAGATATTGTGGCTCGAAATATAGCCCTGCCTGTCTCAGCATCCCAAAGACTGGCTGTCGATTCATCCTTCGACTTATGGACCCCAGCCAGGATGAGGACCCCCAAATACGCATCGAAATGTGTTTTGTCAAGCTCCTTCCACTTCTCCCCCAACAACCGCCTCCCTTCTAGATTGGTCATTTCCAGAATTATTTTTATTGAATCTGGCATGACCAGCTCAAAAGCTGACTTGATGTCAGTCACACGAGTCACTGCCATCCTAGTGGGCCCTGGCACTGTCTTTATTATGTTTTCTGCAGACAGTTTTGCCTGACGCACATTTGGGGATGACGACCACTGTATTTCACCATTTTTTGACATGAATGTCATGCTTGGAGGAATAGGAACAGCAATTGCCTCATCTGGTTCAAAATCAGAATCATTAGAATCAGAATTCAGCTCGAGACAGTCTTCATCTTCAGACACATCCCCCTCTATTTCACTGTCATGATCAATGATGACATCCAGAGCCTCCTGGACTGTGTTTCTTTCTGACACCCTTTTACCTTCAGATTGACTGCCGGGTCAAATTGACCCAAACACTATCTATGTGATATAAACATGCATCTATGTGAGATGAATAAACATGCAGAGATATCAGGGGGCCGTTTTGGCGAATGCTGGGGCTTTTGAACCGTAAACAGCTTCAAGTGAGATTCCAGAATCATTTTTGTCTGTGAAAGTTCACTATTGGCCTATGTTGATTACACTAATTAAGGAAGGAAAAACACAAGAGTTAGCAGAACCACATTCACGAAGCCCTTTCATTGGATAACTGAAAAAAAATTTTCTCCTCGGGTTGCACTTTTAACTATTTTTCCTATATCTTATATTAACAAAAACATTCCACTGATAAAGGCAAGGGTTTCAGAAAAAATTTGATCTTCAAACTTTAAAACGAACGGAACATAACAGGAGGGTTAAAACTTAAATAATGAATCATTATTTACTCTATAGAGAACTTTTTAGAGCCTGGCTTCATAAGTGCTGCATAGATAATTAACATAAGAATAATGCTACATTCACATGGAGTCCGGTAAACGGCAAGGGTTAGGGTTAGGTGGACTGGAACGCTAAAAACAAACAAACTGTTGGACGGCACAAGAGCAAGACCATGTTGCTATGGCAACGTCAACATACTCGTACTCACACGTCACGTTCTGTTAAGGATACCGTTGCGGCAGGCAGCAAAAGTTAAAATATTTGAACTCGAGACGACGTTGCCGCAGTATTTTTTGCCAGCCTCCCACAAGTTTTACCGCTGTCCTCACGTCCACTAACGTGGAGTCCAGCATGCCATCTGCCGTCTACCAGACTCCATGTGAACGCAGCATAACAGATAAGGATGAGGAAACATCAGTCCCTCAGAGAAACAGATCTGTGGTCAGGGAGCCAAGACAGAAATTGTTCAGACAGTTACTGAATAACCAGGAGCGCTTGTTTTGATCACAGGCCCAAAATTTGTGCTCCCACCTTAAAATAGCCAGACATGTTCTACTACCTGGAGCCAGACTGGATCACAGCCAACACGGTTGAATTTCATTTCATGGCCACTTTGACTGATGGGAAGGTAAACAGACACTTACCACAAATCAGATATCAAAGCCACAGCTCCACACACGTCCCACTTTTTTTTCTTTCTTTTTTTTTTGCCCATTTTTGGACTAGCTTTAGTGGACTCAGGGGCCAAGGGGGTTCGGGTTCGATTCCTTACAGGCTGAGTTTGCATGTTCTCCTTGTGCCTGCATGGATTCTATCTGGGGACTCTGGCTTCCTCCCACAGTCCAAACACATGCACAATGTGTGGACTGGAGACTCTAAATAGCCCATAGGTGTGAATGTGAGTGTGTGTGTTGTTTATCTCTATGTGTCGGCCCTCTGACGGACTGGCTACCTGTCCAGAGTGTCCTCGGCCCTCGCCCTGTGTCAGCTGTGATTGGCTCAAGCCCTCCCTGCAGAGATAAGTGGTATAGAGTGGAGAAGTCCCGCCCTTCTGTTTCCGGTACATTCGTCCTCAAAAGCGAAAAATTATCACTGAGATTCAATGGGTAGATAAAAAATATTTTTTGGTCCCATTTGAATTGTCCCGTGGATTTCACATGATGTTTGTGATCTTTAAAGATATTTTTCATGCAAAGAAGACTACAATTTAGTGCCAAGAATTTTGATAATGTTAGGTTTTGTGTGAGCTGCTTTGTGAACTACAGCTCTTCGCTGCTCGCAAATGATATACGTCACCACCCGCACTTAAACTCTGCAACAGACATGGAGATCTCTCTGCTCCACTTCACCACCTTTTTCCAAGGGTAGGATAAGAGCAGAGAAAGAGGGAAAAATCATTATAAGTCGTGGCATGTAGAGAGTTGAATCGCTGTGGATGGATAAGGAAAGGAGGGAAAGGGTGATGACATGACATCATACATACATACATACATAACATGTAGTCTTTCTCATTGTGTTTTCTCAACAGCATTTAAAGGGATAGTTCAGCATTTTGGCAAATTGGTCCATTGCCATAATCCCTATGGTTTAAGGAGTAGGTTCATTACCTTTAACTGTTGGTGTTTTTAGAACAGCGGAGTAGAGCCGCTCAGAGCTAGGCTACGGAGGCTAACGGGATTTCTTGGTTTAATAATGGAACGTTACAAGATGGAGTTGTTTTTGAGGTAAATGCAGAGACTGCTTGCCAAAAAACTGCCCCCGGCGGGAACGTGCATCAGCAGTTTTGCATGAATTTAGCTTGAAAACCACTCTGTCTGGTAACGTTGTTATTATCTGAAAGCGTGGTGAATGTGCAGGACAACTTGTCCACCAGACTGGATGTTGGAGTTGTTGGGTTGTATATTTGATGAGTTTGATGAGGGAAAACAAGAAATCCCATTAGCCTCTGTAGTGTAGCTCTGAGCAGCTCACGGCTCTGCTCCGGCGTTTTAAAAATAACTTGCACCGACAATTATAGGTAATGAGCCTACTGTTATGACTATACTTTTGACATGGAAAAATATCATTTAAGCTTTCTTTGTGTAATCCAAGGCATAACGATTGGCAGATGAGAAAATAATTATTTTCTTTCCATTGAACACCATTCATTTTTTACTCTATAGAGACAATAGATGGAAGGATGGAGGCGGATTCAGGCAAGGTAGCGACAGAAATCTACAGGTGGAGGATCATGGAGGGTACATCTGTCTTTAGTTACATGACAGAGTTTTAAACCTCCCCCCCTGCACCTGGACTTCATGAGCCCTAGTTTGCTGGTGCAGCGCAGGTTTATTGTACAGTAGTATCAGCCATAACAACTATAACAAGTTTGAAGCTGCTGGACTGGCTCAAATTGTCTGTTAATGTGGGGTGATTGGATAAAGATCGAGACCCCAATAGGGTGATGGGTCAGGAACACAGGAGCTGCATTGATTCAGCTTGGTGAAGCGGAAGTTTCGTGAGAAAATGTCCCGCCGACTCTGCGCCGAATGCAGACCACCTCAAAGCAGGTCTTTCGGGGCAAGGCAGTCGGAGCTGGCGGAGAGGGAGATTGGTTTACCGGCAAACAGTCCACACATGTCAGCAAAACCTCACAGACAGGTTTCCACTGTTCCAGACGCATTTAGATGCAATAAATAACCACAATAACCTCTATTTAATGCAACTAATGGAATCAACACGTGAATTTCTATCTATAAAGAGTGTCCCGTCACATCTGACGTCAGATCAAAGGCTGTTGGCAGCGTAATGAAAACTCCACCTGAATTAACTCAGCAGGGACCAACTGGCACTGGAGCTGTGGATTGCGGACTGAGGGACTGCATGTCACTGCCGTGTTGAGATGTGATCATCCGCGTTATTTTTTATTTATTTACTTATTAATTTATCAACGGGCCAGCACGTCAGGCAGCTGTAATAAAAAACAAAAAACAAACATCTCTCAACCACAACAGCCTCGGTGTCAGATAGTCAGTATATAGTTTGTCTCATCACAGAAGGACAGACAGACAGAGAGAGGGAGGGAGGGAGGCGGGGAATGAGCGAAATCAAGTCAAACCTTTAGGTTCCATCCCTGTTACAGTGTTTGTTTATATTGTGATTAGTGTATATGTTACACTCGGATCCAAGAATCTTGAGCGGATCTTGTGTAGTTTATAAAAAAAAGTTTATTTACCAGCGGAAAAGCCCAGCAACAAAATAACAGGCAGGAAAACAAAACAACTGACACACTGTAACGTTTTTGTAAGTCTCTTTCCTGGGGGGTCTCCCTCTACGTCATGTTTTTCTTTTAACTGCTGCCTGGCGCTGGGTTTACATTAACATTCACAGGAATATAAGGTTAACTCAATTCACCTCTCATCTCTACACAGGGTTTGAATAAATGTGAGTTTCTTTATTAGTTTAGTTGTTTTTTTTTACACTGGCCAGCGGTTTTCAGTGTATCAGATCAAACCTGTTTAAGGATATTAAACTCATTATTCAGCCACTCTGAGCCCGGACCTCCGGACCAAAACAGCTGTTTCCTCCTGGGAGAGGTTCTCCCTGTGGCGTCGCTGTCTCCTCCTCTCCTCCGTCCATGTCAAAGTAGGAAATGACATCACCTGTCTCTCAGTTAAAGGTGAGGAGAGGGGCTCATTTGATTGGTGAAAATCGGAATCGGCTGTGTTAATCCCACTTCAGCCTTTCTCTCCATCCTCCTGCCTGCCTCACGCCCCCCTGACTCCTCCCTCCTCGGCATTTGCGCTTGGAGGAGGTGCACTGGTGTCTATCACAATGTCACAAATACCGGACTTCGCGGCTCACGATTCTTGCAAAACGCGCCTGGACACACCCAGTTGACGTGGCGCAGCTGCGCTGCGAGTTGACTCCGATCGGTCTGCCAATCTAGGGCCCCATGTATGTCTCCCAGATGGTCACAGTGATCGTCAGCTTTATTGTAGTATCACCATAACAACTATAACAACAATAAGCTGCTGGATGGTGACATTGAATTGAAATTGTTAATGTGTGGGTGTTATGGATAAAGATGAGACCCAATAGAACTGATGCAAGGTCAGGAACACATTAGCTGCATTGTGTGTGTGTGTGTGTGTGTGTGTGTGTGGATGGCAGCTGCAGAAGGTTTTGGTTGTTATTGCAGTCCAGATTCCAGGGTTAGAGCAGACATAACAAAACTTCCACTATAGTTTACACATCAAGGCTGAATCTAGGAACATGAATATATTAAATGTGTATTTTAGCCATTTTAGCAGCTGCATACCGAGACAGTGCTATTTTAATGACCCACTGGGTTTATGCTCTTGATAATTCAGGCACAAGCCAAAAAACATGAAACCTTTTACCCAGAGGAGATTAAACTTGACCTTTAGGTAGATCCGAGCTAATTAAAATAACTTGTATCCACTTCTGTAAGAATATTTTCTAAGGCGGTCTGAGAACCAAATTACCATATCAAAAATGTGTGGAGGGTAAAAACTGAGGATGTTAATGTTGTGCATAGACGGGCCCATGCTTAAGCTCTGATTCCAGTTTATTAGCTATTTAAAGCCACGGGGGCGCAGGCACAGGGGGTAAACCAATACAAGGTGTAAATTGGATATTTTGACCTACAACAAACTTAATCGTTTTTTTAAGGCACCCTCAGATTTAGGTGCATGCCCGGCAGACACGGAGCAGAGAGCTAGAGCCGCTTTAATACATGATGAATAAATTATTTGGAAATCAAGGACAAACCTGAGCCCAGGTTACTGAACTGAAAATGCTGTTTATGCTTCAGATTGATGCATGTTTTATGTCGATACATAATTACACTGGAGGAATTCAAACACTTGTATTGTATTCCTCCAAATGGAATTTTTTTATAACCTGTTTCCATCCTGGGAACAATCTACATGTTTTCATTTCTCCCCATGAAAATGACTGTGATTCTGATGGACACAGCTATATATACACACACACATACATATTCATCATGCATCCAGGGGGCTTTCATATATTTATATACACATTATATAAAATGTATGTGACTAATGCACCAGATCTCTCTGATTTCTCCCTTTATGTCGTCTCCTCTGCTGCTCTGTTTGCATCAGTGCTGCTGTCTGTCATTCCCCTCATTCTTATTCTCACTTCTCTCCCTCTCCGGGTTGCCTGTTTTGCAGTCCCCCCCCCCCTCTTTCATTTTTACCTCCTCTCTCTCTCCCTCCCTCCAGCTTCATCTCTCCCTGTCACTCTAAACTTTCCCGATTCCCCTCCTCTCTCCCCATCTCTCTCTATCTGTCCATCCAACACCTGTTCACTGTACCCATTTCTCCGGCTACCTCCCCCAGGTCTAATATCTCCATCTTTTATCTGTCTCTCTGTCCTGTAATTTTCTCAGGCAGTTGTTTACTTTTATGCTTTCTGTTTCTCTCTTTGTGCTGTGGGTACAAAGAGAGGAACGTCTTCTTTTCAACATCTTTGTGCCTCCACCCGCTCTACTGCTCCTCCTTACACTCTTTTCCCTTGCTGGCTTCTAACTTTTTTTTCCTCTCTATCTCTCTCACACTGGTGTCTATCACAATGTCACAAAAAAAACTGCTATCACCAAATTTACATTAGATACATTTGAAATGTAATCTGCTCCGGAATATCTTATCTGGATAAGGTGTAAAAGGCAGAGATGAGAGAGGGATCAAGGGGGAAGAAAAAAAAAAATCTTATTTTCAGCCAGTGTCACTCAGGTGGAAATGCAATTCATGCCGGATGCATCAAAGGAACATTTCACCCAAGTGAAAGAAACATCCACCATCACCACCCAACCATATCCAGAAACATCTTTCTGAATGTGGATGGTGATTTGGTGAAACTGTCAAGAGTTCCCTATAGAGCCAAGAGCGCATGACTTAAACCTGTGTCCTTCAGCTCTATGCTATCAGTCATTGACAGAACATAATAATAGGATAGGATAATTAATACATATTAGGGCTGGGTGATATTTAAAAAATTAAGAAAATTCATATTGATAGAGGTATTATGCGAGGTGTACTTCATGGCCCAGAGTAGTGTTAAAGGACTAATGGAATACTAAAGTAATGCTTTATTACAGTTCGTCCAATGAATGACTCATGGCGATTATAGGTACATATTAACGTAGCCAGGCTTGTGCTTCTTTGAAATTCGCGATTTAACTCTCGTTCACTCCTGTTTACATTTTTTCTGTCACATCCCAATCATGTAACTAAAAATGAATTGACTCCCGAATCACTGGAATCCCGTGGGAATCCCAAGAAAATGTCAGCCTCTGATCTACATAGGGTCCCATGCACAGCTTTGAAATTACCGAAACACAGGACTTTTCCCAGGACATCAAAGTTAGAGTACCATAACAAACCCCAACTTTGTTTACACAGGTGCACCTGCAGCAAGGGGCACAGCTGTACAAAAAAGGGGGTCTTCTCATTTCAAACCTGGCATGAGAGATATACAGAGTTTTTGGATGTTTGTTTGTTCTAGGGAGCAACTAGTTAAATTAGCCGAGCATTACGGCATTGAGGTAGGTGACAAATGCATGCGGGCCTTTTTGAAGGTAGGCTTGTTTGAGAAAGAAGTGTTGGTTATGGCTGAGGAGGAGCCAGCCGCTCCGGTCTCTGTTTTCCCCGCGCCGGGTGTGTCTTTGCCGGTGGCGACGTCTGGCTCACGTACGAGCAACAAAAGGAGCTGTTATTGCTCCAGCTCGAGCACGATAAGTTTAAGTTGCAGGCTGTTATGGAAAAAGAGCTGACGTTAGAGAATGCGCTGCAGCGGACGGAGCAGGCCAAGCTGGAGGTAGAGAAGTCCAGACTGCAGCTGGTCAGAGAGGGCCAGCTTTCTAATGGAGTGTTGGGTTAACCGTCTCCCTCTTCCGACCGGTCTGATGAAAATTTTGATGTCCTGGGGAATCGACGCCTCATTCCAAAGTTTTCAGAGAGGGACCCTGAGTCGGTTTTTTTTGTTGTTTGAGCGTTTGGCGGATGCACGTTGCTGGCCGGATTGGCAGGTCAGGGGAGAATGGGGACCACACCATGAGGTTCTCTACTTTTTATGCCCATAGCAGCCAATTTTTAAAGTCTTTTGCAAGTGATTTGACAGTGTGTGGGAGAAACCTTTTTTCCTTTGAAGACAACGCCTCCCACAAGCAACAGGGGCCACCAACTTCATCTTGGCAGCTCGGGTTAACACAGGTGACCCCACCACATCAGCCAACCCCCCCACCCCCAATGGCACACCCACTGACTGTGTGCGAAGGCAGTGTGCACTGTGCAGCACAAGAAACATGTGCTCTGCACCTGCAAAAAATGCAGCTGCCATGTCAGTGAAAACTTTTCAGCTGATTGGCAGAATTCTGCAATTTGATGATAGGCTGTTCAGACCGTGGTGTCGAGGAGTGGATAAACTGGCAGCAGTCCGGGAAGTCTGGGATCTAGGGACTGATATACAACCCAGTTGTGGACATTTGCGTTGATGAGCAACTTGTGCCATACCAGGGACGATGCCAGTTCCAGCAATACATGCCACACAGCAGACTGAAAACTAGGGGTGACAGGGCTTTTCAGTCTGCTGCACCAAAGTGGTGGAACGCTCTCCCTTTCATGTTAAGAGCCGCTTTATCTGCTGATACTTTTAAAAAACAATTAAAAACGTATCTGTTTAGGCAGGCATTTGAATGAGTCTGGGGTTTGTATTGTCTTGTACTGGGTTGCTGTAAAATGTTTTGCTGATTGTGTTATTTACTTGTGCACTCATGATATTTGTGTTTTATGTATCTTGTGAAGCACTTTGTGAGTCCTCTCTGTGAGAGGTGCTATATAAATAAAATTTTACTTACTTACATACAAATAAATGGTCATCTTGCCCAAGAAATGAGCCACCCAACATGGCTGCTAATATGATAAGGACACAACCAGGGCCAACATGGATGGCAGTTACTCATGTGCAGGACAAATTCTTTGAAGCTTTTCATCCCAGATTCCATCCAGAAAATTATTCTGGATTGCACTAATCTAGACGGATGGCGTGTTTTTGAAGAGAGGTGGAAGGAGATGGATCAAACCCATTTACATGCCTACTTTGGGCTTCTCATCCTTGCTGGAGTTTTCAGGTCCAAAGGGGAATCCACAGAATCCCTGTGGGATGCAGAAACCGGTAGAGAACTTTTCCGTGCAACAATACTTCTGGAAAACTTCCACATAATTTCCAGGATTATACGCTTTGATAACCGAGACAACGGACCAGCTGGACGGCAGAGACAAGCTAGCTGCCATCAGGACAGTATGGGATAAGTGGGTACATCGCCTCCGCCTGTTTCACAACCTTGGGCCTAATGTCACCATTGATGAGCAGCTGATGCCATTTAGGGGCCTCTGCCCCTTCAGTCAGTATATACCATCTAAACATCCTGCAAAATATGGAATAAAGATCTGGGCTGCTTGTGATGCCACTTCCTCATATGCGTGGAATTTACAAGTCTACACAGGGCAAAAGCTCAAATGCGTGGAATTTACAAGTCTACACAGCGGCAGAAGTTTTTGCGTCTTTATTTAGTACGTTTGAAAGGCGAGTATCTGGAAACCTGATGGAGGAGCCCCTGAGAAAAACTAAGGAATTTGAGTTGTCCAGGACCTTATGGAGGGACTCAGGGGACACAACATTACATGTGACAATGATGTTTACATCACACAAGCTGAGACAGGAGCTCCTAAAGAGGAAGCAGACCATGGTAGGAACAATATAGGAAAAACAAGACTGAACTCTCACCCCAACTGCTGACTATGAAGAACTGGTCTGTCAAGTCTTCCAAGTTTGTGTGCACGGCTGACCCGTCCCCGGTCTCCTACGTGCCGAAGAACGGAAAGAATGTGGTGCTCATGAGTACACTGCAGACAAACTGGTGACTGCCTACAGCTGCAACAGAAAGACACTACGCTGGCCACTGGTGATATTCTTTGACATACTGGACATCTCAGTGTGCAACGCCTTTGTCATCTGGATGGCACTGAACCCAGAGTGGAACAGAGGAAAGCGGTGAGACCTCAAATCCAGAGAAGACAACATGTTGCAAGAACACCAGCTTCTGCTTCTAACTGTATGGCTGAGATACAAGAGGACATTTTGTCCTGGGGATCCCCAGTTATTTGGCCAGAGAGGGATGCCAAAAGCGAGTGTCTACAGAACTTCTACCAGATGCATCGGTGGCTGCAGGCTGGTATGAGCAGGAGGTTGGATCACTGACACGAGTTTCAACCTTTGGCATCAAGTCTTATTGCAGACTTGACCCATAAAGGGTTCCTTTGCTGAATATTGAACATACTAGTTTAGTGGGACACTCTTTCAGTGCATTCAGCAACACATACCAGCTTCGATACTGTGTAGAGAAACTCAACTTAATGAACTGGTTGAGTTTGTCTTGGGTGTAGATCCTTCTACAAAAGTAGACTTTTAAGTAAATCCAATCGCTAAAAGTTTTGAGTTTAATTTGCAATGACCTCATTGTTGTCAGGCATATTTTCAAACCAGATTTCCCTGTTCCTGAGACCATGACTGATTTCAGCAATGGCAAAATATACCAAGAAAATGAGGTATTCCATGCTAATGAGCCACAGTTGAGAATTCAGCTGTACTGTGATGAGTTTGAGGTTACTAATCCTTTAGGATAAAAAAAAGAACATAAAGTATCTGCCTGAACCATTAATTCTGGTCCAGTACTCTCCAAATTTGTTTATTAAAGGTTTGTGAGTTTAAAACATTACATTAGAAGGATCTGGTATAACTAATATGATCTCTATTTGAAAATTTCTATGTGGGAACCAGAGCCACTAGAGGAACCCACAGAAGACATATCTTTTGATATGGTATTTTATTAATAACTTTATCTCAATGGGTCTTTTATCTGGTTAAATACAGGTTAAATAAAAATACGATGCTAATTTGTCTTAATTTTCTTTGTTGTCCATTTTTATTCCCTGTAGATAAATTCCCCCATTTTTGGTGTCTTGGGGAGGAGGAGGTGAACGCGGGACAAAACGCCACATTTCAGTTTATCACTACGTGATGAGATACATCCAGCTACAAACTCTGGCTGCAAGGCACTTGTTAATGTTTGTTGTTAGTATTAAACCTGACAGCAAAGTGCTGCATTTACCAGTCATAAACTCTGGGTGAGTCTGAGAGATGAAGATGAGAACTCATAACGGGCATCTGTTTTGAAAAATATGTGGGAGAGACAAAGAGAGGATCTGCTGGATGTAAACATGAGCTTTTTGTTGGGGGGGGGATCTATATGTGTCCGAGTGTGTGTACAGTCAGGAGAAAGTGTTTGTTCTGTGTACCAAACACAAATAAATGTTTGCATTGGTGTGTTTTTGGGATTGTAAATTCATGCAGTAATTTTGTGTGTGGTGTGCGTGTGGGCAGGTAGAGCATTGTAGCTCTGCTCAGCTGTCCACTGGGTGCATGCAGAATGCACAGCAGTCTAGCCACCCACACACACCGTCAACGTCAAACACACACATACAAAAATGTTTATCAAAGCAAACAAACAATGGTGCCTCGCTCACGCACACACTGACAGGCCTTTATACACTCAAGTATAAATATAGTCTGTTACCTAGTGTAGACAGATGGACTGAAGCTTCTCGCTGCTGTCAACAACCAAATTACACCATGCACCTATGCGTGTGTGTGTGTGTGTGTGTGTGTGTGTGTGTGTGTGTGTGTGTGTGTGTGTGTGTGTGTGTGTGTGTGTGTGTGTGGTGCAGTAGGAAGAGAAAGCGAAACAGGATTTATGTTGTTTTCACCTGTTAAATAAGTAATCGGGTGGGAGAACAACATGTTCACCCCCGCCCCAACACACACATACACAAATGTTGTGTTTGTACTGCATTGTTTTTCTGGTTGCCAAAAAATATTCTATGCAATTATAGCCTGTGTAAACATAACCTTAAACGAACTGAAAGGGGTGTCTTTAGACATTAAAGACGGCCAAAGACAGACAAGACGCCTCTTGGCTGGTTGCTCCTGTCCGTTCTGTCCACTCCTCTCATCCACACTTCAGCACCGTGTCGGCTCAGCTCGCTCCTTGTTTTAAATGACTTATTACGCGTTTATGGAGATGCTGTGCGCAATTGTTAACACGGCCAAATAATCTTCAGAGGGGGGCCTGGACAGATGTGACACCAGCAGAAATTTTATTGTTTTGTTTTTTTATAACTGGTTTCCAGCCAGTGAATGGGGGAATTAACGTGTGCAAAAGCAAGGTTACATGCTGTCATTCCAACGTCCCAAGACTTTACAGTAATATAAGGAAATGTGCGTTACCCCGGATTTTCATCAGGAGCGTCAGCATTGCGCAATGTCAGCGCAGCTAAACGCTGCCACACTAATCAATATTTTATATTGATTAATTATTATTATATTATCCCAGCGGCGGCTCTCCGCACCGCAGCGCTATCAATCCGTCGCAGTTCTATTTTTGCAGTGGCAGTTGTTAAATCGTGTCAAACTCAGAGCAGATTGCACCAGACAGGAAGTCCGACACAGAATCAACAAAATAAACTTACGCCCCCTTTCAAAACAAAATACAATGCACTGGTTAAATAGCCGATCACAGCTCGTTATCAACATTACGTCATCCAGGGGCACGTAGTTCAACAGCCATTGATCAGAGGGTCTCGACTGACGGCAAGATAGGGATCTCCCGTGAGCGGCTGGCAGCAGCCACCACCCGCCTGGTGGAGATTGACATGGGGCAGCTAGACGGAGTAAATCCGCAGCACTGATGTTACGCAATGCTGACGCTCTTGATGGAAATCCGGGGTTACTCAATAGGTGACACCCTTCTTTAAAGGGGCGTTCACACCAAACGCGATAGACGCGAATGAAGCGGCAACTCTACATTGAAAATCAATGTAAATAGCGCGATGACACGCGATTCAGGCGGAGGCGGCGCGAATGGAGCGTCTGGCGCGATGAGCCGCGGCGCGAATGAAGCGTCTGGAGCGGCGCGAATGAAGCGTCTGGAGCGGCGCGAATAAAGTTGAAAATATTGAACTTTTCAGGCGGCATCGCGCCGCGGCAACCAATCAGCGACGAGTTCAAGCCGACAACGTCACTTCTCTGTACGGTTGTTTACACTCAGACCAACATGAAGGAGAAGCTAATTGATGTAAGCTGTGTGGGCACCGCTGCCGTCTGCTACACAGAGTGAAAAAAAACAACAACAACAAAAAACACACTCCCCCACACACACACAGTGAACCCAGACACAACGGCGGGTGGTTTTCTGGCGTTTCTGAGACTTGTACAGCAAGTACAGTACAGCAACGGTGGTGATATCAGCTAAATGAACGGGTGGAGCGTCAAGCGCGAATGACGCGATGGACATGAATAATCCAAAATGATCAAGCGGCGCGATACAAGCGTCTGAAGCGATTGTATTCGCGTCTATCGCGTCCGGTGTGAACGCAGCTTTAGACATGCTGATAGAGGAATACCCACATGGTTGTGCGTCATTACGCAGCAGAGAACAGACAGGGACTAGTCTGCCTGTCTAGCCTCTACCTGGTCTTTTTTTTTTTTTTAACTGAACTTAACCAACCCCTTTCTTCATTGCCTAAGCCCAACCAACGCTATTAAAGGAAATGTCGGAAAGGCAGGATGTTTAAAAAAAATAAGAAAAATTCCAACCATAGGAGGTAAGAATTGTCGAATGATGGGACTTTTGATAGAAAATTAAGTGTTGCCATTTAGACAATTAGAGGCCTATGTCGTACTGTGCTTGCCCCCTGGTCTGATATTTGAATGCTGCTGTACATGGCTATGATAAATCACCCCAAGATGTCTGACTTCTGAGGCAGGGTTAGGATCTGGAGAAGAGCAGTCCGCTCGAAATGTTGCTGACATTGTTGGATGTGCTAAATAAAAGCACATAAAGAGAGCTTAAGTGTGTGGTCTCCTCTTTTCTTTTTTCTTTATCGACATTTATTTTTGAGGCCAGCACCTTTTTAATTGGATGTGCGCGACCTTTCTACTTTTTGACTTCTGAAGAAAAAAGACAATTTTCCATGTCCCCTTTCCTGCCACGAGTCATGTCAGGGGACCGGTTTTTCACCATTTCCTCTAACCTTCACATGTCTGGTCCAGCTGAGAATCAACTGAATGACCAGAAATAAGACACAGAAGACCATGACTGTCTCCACCATGTCAGGCCTCTGCTGGAGGTGATGAGGACCCGCTGCATGTCACTGTATCATCCCAAGCAGCACACTAAAGTGGATGAAAGGATGGCTGCCACGAAGGCCAGGCTGGCGTTAAAACAAAAGTACAGCTGTCTAATCAGTTATTGCTTAGAATACACCACTTACATATTTTTTTCAATGTAAGTTATTTGTAAATGGTTAGGAGTCATGTCTGTGCGTGTTTGGATTCCCAAAAAGCATTAAAACACTGTTGATGACACTAAGCTGCTTTAAGTTACCGTGGGGGCTTTTTCCGTTGTTTATTGGTCAACATGAAATGTGGACAATTTGCCTAATTTGCCTTGTGACTAATAAGAATATGCCTTGAGGGTGAACCCACTGGAAACTTGTGTCTATTCTTGATGTGATTTGAATGACAGCCTGGCCTGCTGTGCCTCCTACGTAATTGACCATGGGTAGAGGCTGTCAGTGTGAACAGTGTGTGAGCATTACTGATTTAAAACAGTGAGAGGCAACTGAGAGAGAAGCGCCAAGAAACGCCCCCACCTGCTCACACACACACACACACACACACACGCACACACACACACACACACACACACACACACACACACAAATATGTGGTGTTTAAAGCATTACTTAAACTAACAAAAACAACATATACTTTCAGTGGTGTGGTGTAATAGTGACAGTATTCTTCTTGCTTGAGAAAATGCTGGGAAGATCCTCCAATGAAAACCCAGGAAGCAGATCTCAATTCAAAGACAAAGTGCAATAGCACTGCAGAAAAATGGAGTGCGTCACAAAATTGTCTCTGTACACATCCGTATATTATGTAATACCGTAATTTTCGGACTGTAAGCCGCAACTTTTTTCACACGCTTTGAACCCTGCGGCCTATACAACGTTGCGGCGAATTTATAGATAGGGGACGGCTCTCCTTCTGACGTGCACTCCGAAACAACGCTGTAACGACCCCCCCCCAAGTGACATTGTTTACACTGTGTTGCTGTGAAACGTGTGCTGCTCAGAGACTGGGCAGAACTGTCCCACTTGCTTTCTTCCCGACTCCGTTGTGGGACATCTCCCACGCAAGTAATATACTTTTTTTCTCCCCCCCTGCTCCGCTTTAGCACGATTGAACCCGGCTAGAGCCCACACAGGCCCAAGGCTGCTGCAGCTGCTGCTCGTGCTGACAGCTGACTGAGGGAGATGCTTTGTTTGGGTTTAGGCAATGAAGAGTTGGTTAAGTTTAGTAAAAAAGACCAGGTAGAGGCTAGACAGGCTAGAAGCAGAATGAACATAGTCTGTCATTAATATTAAGTAAGTAAAAGTTAAGTTAAATTAATTAAAGTTAAATTACAGTTATTCCATTGTGACATGCAGACCTGTGAATGATGTGCCACATGCTGATATGTTGATGTAGGTCAGTTCATGATGGAACGCATTAACCAACATGTGGGCCTACACCGAAAATAATTGTTTGAGTGTTTCATTATGCATCACACGCTGCAGGTGCATTTTGCTTTCATCAGTAGGTGGGCAGCTAATTAACATGTAACCAAATGTTCACTAACAAAGAACAAAACACAGTTCCCACCAAGGAAGTGTAAAGCTGCTGAAAAGACATGAGATGTGTGAGGACTCCTCCTCTGCAAGCTGACAGGGATGAATGAACAGCTAAACATTCTGAATTTAGACACTTCCCACTCAAACTTCTAATCTTACAGCCTTACAAGTGCAAAACAAATGAATAAATCAAAAGGTGTTTTCTCTCTGTAATCCTGACCAAGCTTATCTAATGGTGGTCAGTAAAATGTAATCCAGTTCTAGCTCCTAATAAGCTTCTATCTTATTCTCTGATATTATCTATTTTACTTTCTTTCTTTTCTTAACAATTTTTTAAAATGTGTCCTTAGTTACTTCTTCAGATAAATAAAGGAGTTTTCCCCTTTTGGCTTCTTGCTGTAATCATAACACTGGGAGCACCTCTGCCTGCCCTGCGGGACATTTACAACAGACGCTGCAGGTTGAGGGCAGCCCACATCATGATAGCAGACTCTTTGTGTGGCTGCCCTCTGGCAGACAGCTGCGATCCCTCTGAACCACGACTGAGAGCCTGAAAAGGAGGGGTTTTTTTTCTCAGCCAGGCCATAAGGATCATGAACACACCATTGGGGCTTTTTATTTAGTTGCTTATCGTGTATGTTTTTTATACAGTTGCGTGATTGGTCTTGAATTTCACTGCACTGTTTTTTAACCCGGTTTTAGACCTTGCTTGTGACAAATAAACATCTATTTTCTATCTATCTGGATCCTTGAGAAGATTTGTGATTCAAATCTTGTGAGCAGAATCATTTAGGATGCAACAGAGTTAACAAGGGCTCTATTTTCGTGGACCAGGCGCAGACGTGGCGGATTCTCCGTTCGCCTCACGTCCGCCGCGTCAAAGGGGTGTGTCTCGGCGCATTTTGCGTTTTTGCTTCTATGTACGACGGAGCCCATCCCACCCACAGGCGCAAGTAGGAGGGAAGTGGCGTAGGGGGCGGAGAGGAGGTGTGGACTGGGTTTAACTCAGCCGAGTCCGTTCTTCACCAATCAAATGAGCTCCTCTCCTCTCCTTTAAATCCGCCGTGGGAGTTTTTTTCATGGAAGAGGGAGGCAGCAGTGAGACGGGAGGAAAGTGATGTTCTGATCCGGTCCAAGCTCGCAGGGTCTGAACATGGTCTCGCGAACAGACCTCACGGGATGACTATGCAAAAGTAGTCCTGGAGGACGTTACTGATATTGTTACCATCCATGCAGGTTTGCTCTGACATAATGAGAGCCCAGTAAAAAAAAAGAAGAAAAAAAACCCCACACACCTCTTTTCCATTATTAAAGACACTCATATTTAGTAACCTATATTTAAACGTGTGTGCACAGATCACAACATTTGCCATGCGTAACTGTCATTAAATCAGAAACAGCTGTGCGTTACAATTTTCCTGAGACAGGAGATGAATAGGTGAATATCTGCTCACGTTGCAGCATTATCTGATGCAGAGACTGATTGTGGTTTGCTGAGAGAGATAATAGTTTATTTGTTTTCAAGCCTGTATGTGATGGAATTTATCATGGACTTGAATACATTCAGAGATACCAGACTTTGGAGTTTGAGCTTTGACTGCAAAATGTTCCATGTAATTGGAGCAGAGAATCTAAAAGCTTTCTTTCCCATTTCTGTTCTCACCTTAGGAACAGTAAAATGAACAGAAGTCTTGAGAGTGGAGACTGTAGGCCCTGGTAGTCAAGATTAGAAGGGATGATAAATAAGATGGAATCATCTCAAGAATAGCCTTGTAAATCAGCACATACCAATGGCTGAGCCTGCACACATATAAAGATGGACAATTTACTTTACTGTACAAGACACAATGATGAGTTAGAGGAATACCCTATTCATACAGGCTACATGCCTTCATGGAACCACAGTCACATCCATGTGAGCACTGTTTATGTGAGTTTAAACCATGTTTTGTCTCCACCATGTTGTTTAACTGTCCTACTGTGAGAAAACCTGTTACTACTTGACCATGACACAAACCCAGGCTGTGTACTCTCTCTACTATAGGCTTGGGCCTTCATTATTATCTACTATGTCTATAGGATCTATGCCATAACCTTGGTTTCTATAGCAACAGTCTATAGGAACATGTCTGTCATTGTCTTTTCACGTATCCTAGAGCCCAACAGTAAACCATTGGGTCCTATCTCCATGACCTGTGGGCTGCAGACAGAGGATTCCTGAGGACTGGAACAAAAACTCCTTCACAACATTGACAAGCTGCAGGACTGGTGTGGTGGGATGGACCTTTTTTCCTGTTGTTCAGGTTCACATTCACACAGTATTCAATAATAAACATGGAATCCTACAGGAAAGAAGGTGCAAACGTACAAATCGGCCAGAAAATATCAGAGTCTATGTAAATGGTGGAGACAGTTAGGTTGTGGAAACAATGAGTTGACTGTAAAACAATATTTGCAACTGAAAACACAGTCTTAACTTTATGGTAATTTGTCCCATGGCAGGACTTCTAAAAATGAATGCAGAGTTCTGGAAATGCCTCTGTTTATTTAGTTTTGAGAAGCTTTTGCGGAGCTATTTACTTTGAAGATAAGTGTGAAGGAAACTCATTTGAGCTGAGGCAATGTCATCCTGTTATAATTAAGGAGGATTTGAGTCTGTGTCGTGGTAATGAAGAGAATTACTTTCAGTGCTGTGGTTAATGGTAAAATGTTAAAAAGAGAAATATTATAGACATTCAGGAAAGAGGACTAATGAACACTTAACACTTCAGTGATTGAGTGCAGAGACTTTGTTGGGCCTCCAGTCGTCAGAATGAAAAGATTCCTTAAAGGTTCAGAAACAGGGAGCGTTTTACATCAGATCGGGTCGTTTGGTCATATGTGAACACAATAATCTTGCTCGGATGCAGAAAAAAAATACATATTCTGCCCTGGAACCCCTAGACACAGTCATATATGGTCAGCACGTGCAAATTAATTAGCCATGTGCGCTCTGTGAAACAGCAACAAAGTGACAGGCAACAGGCGGGGGGGAGGGGAAAGAAAGCGAGATACACGGCGACATCGGGCAATAAATCAGTCAGAAAAATGATATTGCATTTCAATAAGCTACAATAAAAACAAAATCTCAACAAAAGGGAGCTGAAAGAGGAATAATGTCATGTAATCTGCCCCTTTGTCCCAGAAAAAAAAAAAAAAAATATAATCTCAACAACTAAACTATCAAGTCACACACAAAACTATATATATATATATATATTTTTTTGTTTGTCAAAACCTAGATCAGGGTTCCCCAATTCCGGTCCTCAAGGGCCACTGCCCTGCATGTTTTAGAAGTTTCCTGCTACAACACACCTGATTCAAATGAGTGGCTCGTTATCAGGCCACTGCAGAGCTTGATAACGAGCTGATCATTTGAATCAGGTGTGTTGTAGCAGGAAACTTCTAAAGCATGCAAGGCAGTGGCCCTCGAGGACTGGAATTGGGGAACCCTGACCTAGATGTTAAAACAATGTGAAGCAGGATTTCCAGAATACCATTACTTTGCAGGCCTTTCCACTAGAGTTCCAGCTCTACTGGACTCGGTTTAGGTCATTTTCCATTACAGCTGAGTCCTTCAGTTCCTCCTCAGGGCCGCGTTGTCTCGCTCTTTATTCTCTCCTCTCGTCAGATCCAAACACACGTGTACCTGGTGAACTCAGGTGACAGAATAATAACTGCAGATCAGTGTGCACTGCTGCTGGTGTGTTTTTAAACTTGGTGGGTTTGATTTTTGTCGGATGTCACACTAGAGTTTGTTTTTTCTTCTCTCTAATAGGCCTATGTATTTGTGTATGAGAAACAGTGTCTCAGATGCCCAAAAAAACAAAAACGTAATCAATGTCGGAAAAGCGGAATGTTTGAAAAAAATAGTTAAGTGCCGCAACTCCGACAAAGTCATAATAGTGGGACACTTGAAAAATTGAGCGTAGCGTTAGTTCTGGCAGGCCATGACGTCAAGCTCCTAATCAGCACAGCTGTAATCACAGGTGCAGTCAGATCAGCTGATGGCTCAGCTGACTCCCCGTGGCTGTTTCCTATTGGGGAACTGCATTCAGAGCGCGCTATTTAAACTGCTCTACGCCGACGTCACCTCCCTTGCTGCTGCTTCCTCTGCTGGCTTTTTTGCGAGACGGGCTCCTTCATGCGGGAAGGATCGCTGCCCGTGTTCGTGTTCGTGCCTTGCTCGCCCTGCTGCTAGTGATGGGCAATCGAGGCTTTGTTGAGGCTTCGACACCTTATTCGAGTAATGGTTCATTACTCGAGGCTTCACTGACACAGTCGCTCGAGTATGACATCTAGTGTTCAATAAAATGAAGTGCAATTGAGACGTGTCATTCATTGGTTCATTGATTGTGTGAGATTTGATTTGCCACGCACACTCCTGTTCAACAACAATACACTACATTTATGTATGGTTTTAAGATGACACAATAAAATATAAAATCAACATTAAGTTGTGGCTAAGACTCTGTATCTATCTATATCTTTTTTGGCATATATTGATTCACATTATCTTATGAAACAAGTCCAAACAGTCTATGTAGAGTGATGTCATTGCAAACTAGATAAGCTTTATTAAAATTACGTGATAAAAATTTAACAAGTATGCGCCAAGACCTGGGTTCGTTCCCGAGATGTCAGATTACCAGGCGAGTATAATCTCTGTGCGCCACTGATCTGAATACCATTTCAAAACGGATATATTTATTAGTGTTCAACCTCAGCTGTAGCCTACACTTGCTGATACTTCTTCAAATCCTACAAGTATGAATATTAGAACGCTTCAATCATTTTCTTTGCCACTCCGCCAAACCTACCATGGTTTAGTAATGTCCTTCGATTTCTGATAGGCTAACCTATAAACCTGACGCTAGACTTAACAACCAAATCTCTGTCGCCTCAGTTTGTATGTGCTTTGAAGGCTCAGCTCAGCTCCCACAGAGAGCCGAGACAACCAAAACATTAACGGTGCTTCATGAGCGACTGAAGCAGTGAAGTGGTTCATACGTCACTAGTCACGTGATCGTTCCGAACCGAAACACCAACTTGACTCAAAGAGTGGCTAACGCGTGAATGTATCATCATGCTAACTTTGGAACTGCACCGGGGCGGCAATGTTACCTAATGTGTTGTGTAGGGTAGTGGGGAGAGATGTTGCTTGGGGCGCGGGAGAGTAGGGTTTGATTCCCGCTCGGTCCCTTTACTTCTGTCATAAAATGTTTAGGCTACTAGTCTTAACAAGTCTAAACGTTTACTAGTCTTAACAAGACTAAACGTTTTATGACAGAA
Source organism: Decapterus maruadsi (assembly GCA_030347415.2). Classification (NCBI taxonomy): domain Eukaryota; kingdom Metazoa; phylum Chordata; class Actinopteri; order Carangiformes; family Carangidae; genus Decapterus; species Decapterus maruadsi. Next base: position 10,278,300 of record CM064885.1, on the reverse strand, counting down.
ACGTTACAAGTAGATGGGTGTACATTTTCCTTTTGCATCTTGTAGGCTATGTGTGAAGCCGGCGAGAAGCATGATTAGGGTCAGGATCAGGGATTACGTTGAGAGAGAGAGAGAGAGAGAGAGAGAGAGAGAAAAACCCTTCCCAGCGTGGCAAGGTGAAGGAGCCCGGGCGGTTTCGAACCCTAGACTCCCGGGTCAGAGTCATGCGCGCTAACCAGTCGGCCAAAGGGACATAGTACCACTGCACTACCACATGTAGCAACTCCAGGAAATGTTCAGTTATTAATTTTATAACTTTTACTGATGGCAGACCTCCTTTCAAATTATTGATTTGGGCAGGGTTGGGGGATATTGATCATTCATGGTTAGGCCTATGTAAGGATGTTGTGCTTAGACAGTGCAGATGTTGTTGTGCTTAGACAGTGCAGATGTTGTTGTGCTTAGACAGTGCAGATGTTGTGCTTGAAGAACTGGGCAGAGGGTGTGCTTCTGTAACATGTCATGAATTTTTATTTAAAAACAAAAGTTGCGACACAGTTTGGGGGTTGAGGCGATTTCTCTTTTTACATAATATTTCCCCCGCCTTCGAAAATGTGCGCTCGCACGGGACTGAGGATGCCGGTGTGCACAGGAAGTGCTTGGCAACTTTATATAAGTTCGGATATATCAGTTTGTGGTTTTTCCAAAAGATTAAGGGGTCTTCTCTTCGGTCGATGACCGGGTCCGCCAGGTACCGGTTCACCTCCACGATTGCGCTGGCGGATGAGCTCTGGCTGTGGCTCGCCCTGGCGTCGTTATCCAGCAGCCCCCACAGGTCCAGTCCTGAGACAACACAAGACCAATCAATATGTAATTTCGTACATAGGCTATTCATGATTAAATAAAAAAGAAATACCTGTGGAGGCTGCTGCTGCAGGATTCTGTGGAGCGGTCGGTGGCGGTGGTGGTGGCTGCTGCTGCTGCTGCTGTTGTTGTTGTTGTTGTTGCTGCTGCTGTTGTTGTTGCTGGCCAATATTGATGACTTTTGTGCACTCTGATATTAATCGGTCCTTGGTGTGCGCTGCCACTCTTTGCGATGAGAAACCGAAGGTCTTGAAGCGAGGATCTATCATTGTTGCCACTGCCAATGAGCTCTCCCTCTCTTTGTCCTGTAGTCTGTCCACCAGGCACCGGGTCAGGTTTCGCCCCAGCTGTTGCGCCATTGCAGTAGACAGCTGGGGCTCCAATTGCTCCGTGTAGGAAATGACATAAACCCAGTCCAGCAGAGCTTAACTGTGTCTAGTGGAAAGGCTTCAAAGTAATGGGAACTATCCTGGAAATCCTGCTTTACATTGTTTTAACATCAAGGTAAAAAAGGAAGAAAAAAAAAAGATTTTCTGTGGCAGATTACATCAGATTATTCCTCTTTCTGCTCCTTTTGTTGAGATTTGGGAGGTTTTTGTTTTTATTGTAGCTTATTAATCATTTTTCTGACTGATTTATTGCCCGATGTGGCCGTGTATCTTTCCCCCGTCCTCCGCTCGTTGTCTTCGCCGTCACCGCTGTCACTTTGTTGTCACTTTGTAGCCGCTCCACAGAGCGCACATGGCTAATTAATTATGCACGTGAAGACCTTAAATGGATGTATAGGCGTGTATATAGGCGTGTATATAGGCGTATATAGGCGGAGTATGAGGTGTGGTCATGTGCGCAAAATTCTCTGGTCCATTGTGATTTATCAAAGGGAAATTGCAGAGAGTTGGGTGTACGCACAGTTTGATAGATCTGAAAAACGTGTGGATATTTTGGGTGTACACCATTTTCCTCTTTTCGCCGTACGCAAAAGTTTAGTAGCAGTTTTACACCCTCTTTGATAAATGAGGCCCCAGGAGTGGCTTCAATCGAGTTACGCACAACCAAGTTTAAGCAATGCGCAATGCACTTGCTGTGCCTCAGGCTTAAATTATTCGCCGTTGCAATCATATTGCTGGCCGAGTCCGTAACGATGCAGCGGATTTTATGCCTTAGGCCCCAGTCATCCAGCAACGATCCCAGTTCAGCAGCAATGTGAGCAGCAGTGTGGGTCCTCGGAAAAGGCCTGGCCCCCAGCAGGACAGTGGACAGCTGATCAGTGTCATTTATAAAATGACACGTCACAGCCAGATAGGCATCCGTGTTAATGGACGTCCACATGTCCGAAGTGAGACTTTTCCTTCTCCTCCGCATACCTCGCAGCCACCATTTTCTTCACCGCCTTCCGTGTTGGCAGTGTGTATGTGGGGTCCAGCTTGGCCACAAACTCCTGAAAGCCAACATCCTCCACCACAGAGAACGGCTGCGAGTCCTTAATAATGAAGCTCAGCAGAGCTTCATCCAGGTCTCGCTTTCTGTTGCCTGAGGAATAACAAAATAATACACAGACTTTGGGATGGAAATTCTTTGTCTGTTTCCTTTTTAAATGGGCTACATTTATTTCCAACTTAAATGGCTCCTGACATCTCTTGTTGCTAGAGGGTCAGGGATTTGCTGGCATGGTCATTTTGGGCTATGGGTGTTGTTGCTGTATGCCAACAATGTTTCCTTTGCTATTTTGCCTGGCATAGAGCCTGATGCTCAAAAGCCATAAGCCAATTGATTTAATAAATATTCATAGGTATGACTGGTTACATTAATATTGTTGTTATGGTTTTATTATTGTTATTATTGATAATATTATTAGTGTGGCTTATTCGAGCTCCTGGCTTCTCTTGTAGCAGAGGTCCAGGATTTGCGGTATGGTCGTTTTGGGGGTTTTCTTTGCTGCTGCGCTCCCTGCTTATGCCGTTCATGATGGCTCGTGAAAGGGCTCGAGCAGGGGGTCCCAGAACAGTATCATACCGCCAAATAAAACTTATGCAAGTAAATAAATATTTTTGACATAGTGGTCCTGACAGAAATTGAGCAGGGATTTGCTGGCGTTCATTTTGTTCTGGCAGGCCATGACAAAAGCAAGCTCCTAATCAGCACAGCTGTAATCACAGGTGCAGTCAGATCAGCTGATGGCTCAGCTGACTCCCCGTGGCTGCTTCCTATTGGGGAACTGCATTCAGAGCGCGCTATTTAAACTGCTCTAGCCCGACGTCACCTCCCTTGCTGCTGCTTCCTCTGCTGGCTTTTTTGCGGCCCACCTCCACCCCAGCTCCTCCTGTCATCTGTTATGAATCCTATCATTGTATCTTGTTAGTTGCTCTGCTCTGTCTGGGTTTTCTTTGCTGCTGCGCTCCTGATGGCTCGTGAAAGGCAGGAAGGTGCTCTTCCTGCCTCAGGCTTTCCACGCAAGCGCGTGGAAGAGCAGGGGGTCCCAGAACAGTATCATACCGCCAAATAAAACTTATGCAAGTAAATAAATATTTTTGACATAGTGGTCCTGACAGAAGTAATGTTAATGCCGCTATTCCGACAATTAGAAGTCAATGTCGAAATAGCAGCATGTCGGAATAGCAGCATGTAACCACTTGTACATTTTTACAAAAACTACACTCACCTAACTATTGCTGTAGTAAGTAACTGAGTACAAGACATTGAATATGTATGTTTCATGTTTTTACTGTATGTTCTTTGCAATTCTACAGCATTGTTGTTACGACCCCCTTTTAGGTCTAGGGGAAACGGGAGAGGTAAGAAAGAGAAATAAAAAGATAACTGCCGGTGAATGCGTTACTGTGGTTTATTAAGCAACAAAATTAATACAACAAAACATTAGGGGAAGTAGCGGGTGGCGTCAAACCAATAAACAAACAAAACAAAGATCCCTAAGGATCAAATGAGGAGTAAAGGACGCCACCCATAAACCTAAACCAAAAGAGAAAACGAAGGGGGAAAACAATCCCCAAAATAAACATAAGACTAAACCTATTCCCCAGAACAATAATCAAAACACAAATCAAACAAAAGTGAGGCGTGGGGACGACAGCCACATGCAGACTGTGCCCGCCCGACTGCATCAGCTGGCCGGCTTTTGAAGGGCCCGGCTTCCGGGACGCAGAGGGAGGAGCGGGGGAGCGATGACGCCACCACGTACGGCACACCGCAGGACCTGGGACAAGGCAGCACAAGATACACACACACAGCCTATCCCTAACACACAACACACATGACCCCCCCCCCCGTTAGATCACAACACTAACGGATTGTGATCCGTGTAGACAGCAAGGGGCAAACTACACGAACTCACATACACATCGAAATGCCGCAATGCCCACAACAATGCCAATGCTTCTCTTTCAATAGTGGAATACTTACTCTAATGAATGTCACCAACAGCACTCGCGTCCACGTCCAAGCTAAACGGCCTACTGTAGAAAAATCGGGAGCAGCAAGCACCGGGGCGTGACACAACAACATCTTTACACTCTCAAACGCACACTGACATTCTGGGGTCCAGACATATTCGCACTTTGGACTGGTCAGACTGGTTAAAGGCTGGGCAACGGAGGAAAAGTTCCTGCAGAAGCCCCAGTAATAACCAGTCATCCCGAGGAACCGCTTCAACTCATGACGAGTAGTTGGCACGGGAAACTCAACGATGGCGGCGATTTTCGCCTCCAATGGACGGACCTGGCCGCGACCCACCTGCCTCCCAAGATATGTAACGGTACCCTTCCCAAATTCACATTTGGCAAGATTCAACGTGAGGGACGCGCGCGCAAGCCTCTCAAACACCTCAGTGAGCGTCTTCATGTGATCATCCCATGAGTCAGAATAAACAACCAAATCATCAAGGCGTAAGCAGCGGGGGAGCGATGACGCCAGCACGTACGGCACACCGCAGGACCTGGTACAAGGCAGCAGGAAAACACACACACAGCCTATCCCTAACACACAACAGACATAACAATTGTGCAAAAGAAAAATACACTACAGTAACTATTTAGAACAAACATAAGAAACACCCTTTTGGTAGAGCTGTGCACAAATGTGAACAATATAACAGTACATATTGTAACTGAACATAGGTAACATAGGACTGGACGCCAGTTATAAACCTTTCACCTCCAGGCAGAGAAAAACTCCTATCGGATTAAGGAATGGGGAGTAGGGAGGGAGATATTCGATCAGCATCCTGTCATGTGCTGCAAACCACTGCCTGACCAGATGCGAGTGGTGAAAACAGACATTATCCCACACAACAACATACTTGTTCTGTTGGCCTCCACCCCTCTCATTCTCAGGGACTATGTCCCTGTAAAGAGTGTCATAAAAAAGAACGCCATTGTCTGAGATGGCTGCACACATTGTAATATTTACTCACGTTGGCCAGGGACATCAGTGGTTGCTCTCTGTCCAATGTGATTTCTTCCACACCTTCTACCTTTGGCCAGATTGAAACCTGCCTCATCAAGGTATATGAATGTGTGCAGTGTGGATTCACAGTGGTTCTTCCAACATTTGGCTGCACCCTCCACCCAGCCTCAGCTAATGTGAGGCTGTGATTGACAACATAGTTTGTTGTAGCCCTAATATCATTAGGAATCTGCATATGCCTCTTCCCCTTTCTCCCTGCATCCTCACCCCTCTTCCACGATGCTGACTTTCCATTTCTGTGTCACAGAATTGTAGAAATGGTACACACTACAGCAGGGAGAGCAGCAGAGCGCACGGGAGAGGAGAGACCACCTGGATGCACAGATCTGCCCCTAAATGCGAGTATTTGTCTGTAAATCCAGTCAAACATTTTTACAGTAAATTTACACACTTAAACTAGACAATGAACACCCAAAACAAACCATGTTAACGAATGGAAATTTTATTAATTACCCCCCCTCCCTCTTCTTCCCCTTAGCCCTCGTCCTCGGGTCGGAGCGGCCGACACCCCTTGTGGCCGTCGCCTTAATGGCCACCTGCGCGGTGCTGCTGCTGCTGCTGCTGGTGGCGGCGAGAATGGACCAGGAGCTGGCGGCGCGAGGGAGGGTCTGGGGAGAAGCCCCTCTACAGCATCGGCCAGACGCTGCAAGTTGCGGTCAATGGAGGAGAGCGACTGGAGCTGGGCCTCTATCCCCTGGACGCGGGAGGATAGAGCACCCAGCTCCCTCTGCAGCATCTGGAAGCCCCCCTCCTCAATCCGGAGGAAGGCCTCGTCGCTCTCCTCCACCTCGTCCCGGGCCCGTCTTCTTCTGGCTGCCTGCCCCGCTTGCTCCCGCTGTCGTTGAACTGTAGGGTGATTTTGCAAGCAAATTAGTGACAAAACCAGGCCACAGAGCTTGGCCAGGAGTCTTTTACGCACACGTGCTTCTGATTTGCATGCTGCTGTACGTTGTCATTTGCACACAGGACTTATTCATTGTTTAAATTAGTTTATTGTTTAAATAGGCTACCTTTATTAAATTTGCTTACCCGTTCCTACCTCCAGTCCACCAAAACCACTGACACTCGTGGAGGACAAGGTGGAGGAAGCAATGTCCTCTGCTGAGGTCAGTGGAGTGGAACTGGAGGATCCGCCGCCGGTTCGATGGGCCTGCCGGCGGTGATCGGCGAGTTTTTGTTTGGCTCGTCTTCTAACATCATTGAACCGCTTATTACACTGGGCAACGGTTCTCAGTGTGCCAGAGCCAATTCTATTGCAACTTTTGCATCATCAGCCCGTGGAGGTCTGCTTGCAGTCCCATATATTCGGACATTGCGAGCTTGGACCTCCCGGACCAGAACATCAGTTTCCTCCTGGGAGAAGTTTGGGCGCCTAATGGTGTTGCTAGTGTTGCCGGTGGTGTTGCTGCTGTTGCTGCTCGCCATCGTAACAAAACTTGCAATGCACCCTGCCTCGCTGCGCATTTAAAGGTGAGGAGAGGGGCTCATTTGATTGGTGAAGATCCGAATCGGCTGTGTTAATCCCACTTCACGCCTTTCTCTCCTCCTCCTGTGTCCGTTCCGCCCCGTCCCCTCCCTCTTCCTGCATTTGCGCAGCTGGGCGTGACGAGGGGCGTGGGTGCGTCTGGCTGTTTTATGTCCTCTTGAAGGAGAAACTTTATTCATATAGCACCTTTCACAGGTAGAAACAACAAAGTGCTTAATAGTGTTAAAACAATGGCAAAGACACAGAACAAAACTGCAACAACACAGATCACAGCTCACCTTTTTGGTCTAGTCCATCATTAAGATGAAAACTTCCTCTTGGTCCTTGCCATGTCATCTTAATTTTCAGGCCATTTCACAAATTGACCCAGAAGATTGGTAAGGGTAGATGACAATGAATGCACCACTTGGCCCACTGCTGACTTTGTCACCACCAGTCCATCCCCGATTACCTCAAAGAAGAAACCACATGCATGAAAATGTAGCGCTATAAGCACTTGCTCCTCCACAGTCGAGGCATGGCTCCTCAGAGTGGCACGTTTAAGGTGAAGACGAAGAATATTGCAGATGAAAGCATTATCATCTTGCCCAAATCTGTACCATGCATAAAGCTCATCATTGCAGTAATGCTCAAGCAGGTTGGGGCGCTCAGCATAGTGTCGTGGCTTCTACCTTCTCCTTTGGTGTCGGTGTACAACTGAGGTCATTGTCTGTTCTTCCTTCTGATGTAAAGAGAACCAATCGTGCTCAGAGAACCCAATTTAAGCCCAATGAACCTGGGATACTCTCACAACTGAAAGTAATTTCACTGGCATGGTATAAAAGAGTGACCGGTTGACCAACCTCCAGACAACATGGAGGCCCAAAAAAGTACGGGGTTGAATTTTACGGCTGCTGAAACCCATGCATTGTTGGATGGGGTGCGGTTACATTGCAATAGTTTGTTTGGCACATTCAGCACCCCTAGCCAGACCAGTGTGTCTGTGAAAGGTAAAGGAGAGATTTCGGTTGCTATCATAGCACAAATAAATGGCACGATCTACTAATTTAAAGCTGGTGAATTCTCAGAGGCTGTCCTAGACATTCTTGGAGGGGAGACTTCGCATGCCATGGGATTTAGCCAGCCAGTGTTGGGGAGCCAGCTGACGAGCCACTTAACCTCTCAGCCGAGTCCTTCTCAAACCTGTGGAGGCTGATGAACCATCAACAAATGCCAGCATTGCTCCACCTGATCCACCACATGAGACACGTGGGCCAGAGCCTGCGCCAGAGAGACGGAAATGGAAGAGGCATGCTGGTGATGAGGATGCCTATGAGAGGCTCCTCAAAATGGAGACCGAAAGGGCAGTCAAACAAATTGAACTGGCCAAAGAACAAATTAAGCTGACGCTGCTTCAGCAAAAAGAAACGGAATTGAAAATTAAGCTATTAGAGAAACAGCTACTACCTTTGGAATGGAAAAGGTCCTGTTTTAGTTAGTGGCCACATTGTACATTATTTGTACACAGCAGTTTGAAAAAGAGCCAGAGCGCTCGAAACGTAACTATGCAAATAAATCCTCTGAAGGGAGCTCTTTTTTGGTGTGCGGATTTTCTTTTCTCCTTTACATTATTTGGCATGTCTTTGTTTTGTTGGAATAAAACTTTATTTGGACCCTACATTCCTGTTGTCTTTCTCTGTTTTGGTACATGCAAGTTACAATGTTTGGTGAACTAGAATTTGAGAAATAGGTCGGTAAATTGTTACTTTAATTATCAGCAGTTTTAAAGTATGGTCAAAAATATTTTACTATGCTTTAAATTTCTTATAATTACTTTATTTCTTAGTAAAACACTAACACTTTAGATTACAGGTATTCCGTGTCCATCAAGTACCAGTCTCTCATGTCCAAGACCCTCCAGACGGTCTTGTACAGGCCAGAGCCGGTCAACCTGTGCTTACAAGCTTGTATGCCCACATCTTGTATGGCACCCACAGGAAGAACTGACTCTGAAAGAAGGCGTGGTGTGATGTGGGTGGATGGGTGTACAAAGAACGCTCTCCGCTCTCCAGTCTGTGCTCACCTTAGCAGTTGTGCACAGGTATGGATCAGGGATGAGGACTTGTCAGTGATTTTGTGTTGAAACATTCTGATTATGGGAATGACTTTTGACAGCTCTGTTGTAGCTGCCGACAGTGGTCCCAGAACCTAAAGGCACTCGTCCACGGCCTCGTAGTCCACACAGATTAGTGGCACCACATCTGTCATCGTAGAGGTTTTGTCAGGTTGTGGGGATGGACCCAAATGCAGACACGCAGGGGAAACACAGGTTCAATCACAAAAAGTGTTTTATTTAACTCACACAGGGTTGCGGGTTGAATACCCTGGAACACGGGGGATGGACACAGAACAATGATGATCGGAAAAAGACAAAGGGAGACACTGAGTTTAAATACATGAGAGAACGAGACACAGGTGGTGCAATTAACACAGGTGAGACATTTTAGGTAATCACGAGCAGGCAGGAATACAAGACAAGGAAACTAAAACAGGAAAAAGTAACACAACAGGGACCGAAAGACCACGACACAACTAAAGAATAAAACAGGAACTAAGAAGGGAACAAAGACACAGACTTCAAAATAACACAAGAAATAACCACACAGGAACCCACGAAAGGAAATAACACTAAGACAAGACAAGGAACACAACAGGGTCATGACAGGTTTCTCCAGTTGCACTAGAACTTCTGCAAGTTTCTCCGTTGCCTTTGTGCTAGTTTTTAAAAAAAGACAACTTTTCCTGCTGCTTGTGTGGATTTCGGGAAGTTCTGGTTCTGGTGCCTTCTTTTTTTTTTACCACCAAAATAAAGCTATGGCCAAAACAAGGTGTACACTGCCCACAGCCTAAGAAGCTTAGCACAAACCACCATATTTATAGCATTGTAAGTAATGAGACAGTGGATCTTATGTTTAATGAGAAGCTCCTTGCACCCTCCACATTCCCCTGCAGGGACCAATACATGTGACCCCGTGTCCATGTTTTTGGCTCCTTTGCTTGGGATTCAGGTTTAAAAGGCGTGCTTGGTGGCTTCCTGGGACGGTATTGATCACCACATGGAGAAGTCACTATTCACTACGCAGAGTACTCTAACCTGCAACAAAGCCCTTCTCCCGAAGGACATACCAACTCTGCTCTGTCTAGAACTCACTAAGAATAATTTCTATTAGAGGAAAAAAAAATTAAAATCCTTGAACCGCCACCTTACCGTGGTGGAGGGGTTTGAGCACCTGAATGATCCTGGGAGCTATGTTGTCTGGGGCTTAATGCCCCTGGTAGGGTCTCCAAAGGCAAACAGGTCTCAGGTGACGGGTCAGACCAAGAGCGGTTCAAAACCCCTGATGGACGACAAGGAAAAATCAAGGACGTTTACGTCGCCCGGATTGGCGTCACCGGGGCCCCACCCTGGAGCTAGGCCTGGGGTCGGGGCCCGCAGGCGAGCGTCTAGTGGCCGGGCTCCGTGGGCCCACGGGACCCGGCCGGGCGCAGCCCGAAGGAGCGATGTGGGCCCGCCCTCCCGTAGGCCCACCACCCGCAGGAGGGTTCAGAAAGGGATGGTGCCATGGAATTTGGGTGGTGGTCGTGGGCCCCGACAACCCAATACGCGGACAACGACTCTGGCTTTAGGGACATGGAACGGGGCGCTCCCTTAGAGATAGGGTGAGGAGCTCGGTCACCCGGGAGGAGCTCGGAGTAGAACCGCTGCTCCTCCACATCGAGAGGAGTCAGCTGAGGTGGCTCGGGCACCTGTATAGGATGCCCCCTGGCCGCCTCCCTCGTGAGGTGTTATGGGCATGTCCCACCGGGAGGAGGCCCCGAGGAAGACCCAGGACACGCTGGAGTGACTACGTTGCTCGGCTGGCCTGGGAACGGCTCGGGGTGCCCCCGGAAGAGCTGGAGGAAGTGTCAGCGGAGAGGGAAGTTTGGGGATACCTAACCTATGCCAGTGCCTCGGACTAGCTCCTTCCGTACAAACCCACTATATTTACGATATGGCCATCTTCACTCTATTACTCTCTTTCTCTCCTTATAAAATAATTAAGATCACACTGTAACACCTCTGTGATCCACTTGATTAAAATCTTTAATAAACAATGATAACTGTATCCAGTCCATTGTTTATACATTATATATCCCTTAGCATAACTCATTAAAAAATTAATTACATTTTCATAACACTTACAATTACCTCCAACACTACGGTAGGGTTTAACACACCCTAACCACTTCCCTTAAAAATTTAAAGTTAAAAAGTTAAGAATAATAATACCTTACACACTTTCTTTTTTATTACTCTTCTTATTATTTTATATTCGAGTATATATTTCATTATTTATTACTTTCTCCTTTATTATCTTATTTTCAATTTTTTTTATATATCTTCATATGACTTAATTTAAATCTAAATACTAAATTTATCTCCACATTTCTCTCCCTCTTACCCTAACCCCCTCCTCCAACAGGTTTAGAATATCGACCAAAAAGAAGAAACGAAGAAAAATGAACGACTTTCAGATCCTCGTACGCGCCCTTGTGCAATTCATACTCGCCCACCACAAACATGGCGTTTTACCTCAAGGCCCCTCTGATCCCACTCCTTCATTTCTCCAAGAGATTGAAAATTATCTCATACGCATGGTTAACCCCTTCCACCCACTGGAAGAAACTACCCTTTGCGCCCACCACAATGCCAAGGCCTGGTCCACCGCCACGGTCAATCTACTCAAAGAACACTACCTCCGTCTCCAAGATCAAGCCACAAACATTATCATGTCCCTATACTCCCCTGATTGGAAGAGAGCCATGCTAAACAACACCCCGATCCAGAGCCTGCAACCAAATACCCGGTGTAAATGATTTATCAATCGAGGCAGCGTCCACCATGCTTACCAACATTATGGCCCCCCCTGACAACCTCCAAAAAACTACACCCAACAACGCTGACAATACAAAATCCCCGACCCAAAATCCTCCAACCACTTCCAATCCTAACCCCAACGCGTCCAAAACACCAACTAAACATCCCGATCCAGAACCTGCCACTACCCCCATAGTTCCCTTCCCCAGTTCCTCCTCCTCCCCCCACCCCCACCCCCACCCCAACATAATCATTCACTCCAACGTGGAGCTCACTATGGACTCCCCCCCACCATATTCCCCTCTTCCTACCCACCAAATTCCCACCCCAGACTCACCAACACCCCTACTTGAAGCTGCCAAACAATTTTTTCCCCAAAATGATATCCCTCCGCCACTTTCACCCATCATCGCCGTCATCAACCCGCCCCACAACGACAAAGCCACAGAACCACCAAACAAACGCGTCAAAACCACAGACCCAAACAGTTGCCAAAACTTTGTCACTAAATACGTCTTACAAAAACCGCTCCCAACCATCCCACCAGCAGCCCCCCCGAGACCAACCCCACCACCCACAACGGACGGAAAAACTTGAGCAACTAATTTTGAAACCAATTTTTCAGTTTCCCATGTATGCATCCCACCCCCACTCCCACAACAAATATACAAACTGGTCACTGGAAGTCAAGAGGCCAATTGTCATTATGGGGGATTCCAACATTGCACGACTACCCAAAATCCCAGACAACAGAATCCAAGTGGACTCCTACCCAGGAGCCAACTTTTCACATGCAGCTCACATCCTCAAAAACAAGACTACAGTCCATACAACGGTAAAAGCAGTTATTATGCCCACACATCATATTAGCCTACACATCCATGACATTCCATGTGCCTACAGCCAGAGTCTTTGTCCGGGGATTGGGTCGTCGGGACCCCCTCCCACAGCACATAAAGGACCATAAGGGTCCTTATAGTCCTTCCTGCGGGTGGTTGGCCTACTGGAAGGTGGGCCCATGGTCAAGCTGTTTTTCTGCACCCGGCATCCCAGACAGAAACCAAATACCTGGCCACCAGGCGCTTCCAACTCTTAGCCTCTTTTACCAACCCTGAGGCATGGCTCCAGACCCGGTGGGGCCACGAAGTGTATGTTTACTTGATTGATTGGGGGCAACGTGAACCTCCTCGATATAAACAGCACATACACGACAACACATAGACAAATATATATATATTTTTGTATTGTATAACTAGCTGGGCAACAGCCTGTAAAACAACCTTAAAGCCGATTGAAACAACCTATAAGCAGGCCCTAAAAGTACTTGATAGGAAACCAAACTTGCATCATCACTGTCTGATACTGAAGAAACTTGAGCAACTAAATTTTGACAACACAATAAAATATACGGCCACTGTATTTGTAATGACCAGTCCCCTTTTGCTTGTCACTACTGGGTGCTGATTGTTTGTTCTGACGTGCGCTGAGAGCAGTAATTAATCCAATGAAACTTCTGTTGCAGTTGAAACAATAATCTTGATTTTGATGAAGCCATATAGCACTTGTTCACATAAAATAAAATAAACAAACATAAAACGCTCTAGCAGTCGAAAACTGTTGCTCTTCTTTTGCTCATCAGCAACACCTGAGCCACTCCTGAGTACAACTCAAATCACCTGCCTGATCCCCGCCACATCCGGTTCAGGTCAAAGAAGGGACATACATACTTCCCCCTAGTGGTTAGGAGTGCTAAACATAAAACATGGCTCCTACAGTATTGATCTACAAAATCTGTCCTGGGCTAGCCCCACCCCCACTTCACAGATTTGACAAAAAACAATCAAATAGATCAACACTGGTTGAGATGATTGTATCTATCTATCTCATCTGGTGGAAGATAAGGGCTTCAGAGCATTTGTTCAGAAACTGGCTGTAAAAGCCATGGTCGAAAAAAAAAATAAAGAGGCCAAGAAGAAGGCCAAGAAAGACCTTGAGAAGGCAGAGTCTGTCAGTCTCACTGCAGACATGTGGACCTCCGTAAACACACAGTCCTACCTGGGTGTCACTTATGTCACTTGTCAGTATACGGATGAGAAATTGCAACTGGCAAGTGTTTTACTTGGTGTTGGTCACTTATAGTCCTCTCCCATCTAAAATGTGAACATTGCTGTTCTCTTTTGAAAGAATGGGGCTTATGAAACAAAATCCATTGTTTCATCACCAACAATGCTGCCAACATGACTTTGTGTGCAAAATTATTGCAGGTGCGCAGTGTGCCATGTTTTGCACACAGCCTAAATTTAGTCGTTAAAAAGGCTATGGATGAAACTGAGGGACTGAATGACATGAGGACCAAAGTGAGAAAAATGGTCACACACTTTAAAACAAGCGTGAAGACTCAGGAAAAGCTTAATGAGGTCCAACAACAACTCAACAAACCACCCCACAAACTAATTCAAGAAGTGGAGACGCGTTGGAATTCCACCTACTTCATGTTCCAGCGTCTCTATGAACAACGTGAATCAGTGGCAGCAGCAGTTTTGTCGCTGTGTACTGACATCCCTCCTCTCTCAAGCAATGAACTCGAAATAATAAACAAGAGTGTCGAGGTTCTAGGACCGTTCTACCTCGCCTCCACAGAACTGTCAGCGGAAAAACACGTTTCAGTGTCCAAAGTGATTCCAATTGTCACAGGGTGACTATGCCCGTGTGGGACCAATGGGGGGGTGCTGTCTGCTATCTGTCTCCACAGGGTTTTGCCGCCACTCAGGACTGCCCACCTAAAAGATCAAGTCAGGTTTCAGACGACTGTCGGGATTGGGACAGGTGAAAAGGAACCAACAGGAAGAACACAGCAGACACAATACAATTTGGCATTGTTGGCAGGATTGAATCAGACCTGGTAAGTACCCCACCCAATCACTGTGCTGTTTTGCTGCTCGAGTCCCCTAGAAAGTTGGACCAGTCCCATTTCCTGGTCAGGGATTGTATGGTTTTGAACTTGAGGGTTGTCAGCTCTCCTCCTCATTTTGTGTTTGTGTAGTAAAGATGATTTACCTCAAAACTTTAACCAAGTGCCAGACTCTGAGGCGGAGGCAGCCATAAAGAGGTCCGATATTCTCAGAGCGCAGGTCAAGAAACTGAAGATAGAGTGCGAGATGAATAGACAGAAGTATGAAACTGTCTATGATGAGTGGGGCCAGTCCATCAGTGCCGCAGATTTGCAAGAGTTGGATGATAACGAGGTGAAGTTGTAGTTGTTGGAAGAGGAGAAGGGGGAGGGGTTTCCCCGCGCAGGTTCAACAATCAATCAGGACCAATCAACAATCATCAGGATGGTGCAGCATAAACTGGCCACAAAGGCATCTGGACTAAAAAAATCCAACTGCTGTGTCTTTGACACAAAACTTACAACATTTCCTGCACTCCAGATGCAGTGTTGAAAACGTGAGGATCCTAGCAACAGCCACATTACTGGACCCACGATTCAAAACCCTGGCCATCAGGAACCAGGCGCACGCAGAACAAACTGTGGCTAAACTGACCGCAGAATGTGCCGGAGTCATGCGGGCTGAGAAGGTAAATGCATCACAGGTAAGCATCTGTTTTCATACATACATTTTGATTATTGTGCAAGCTAAAAAGTTATTCATAAATTTTCAGGCGGCGTCAGAGGAGCCACCTGGACCATCAGCAGCCCAGGAGACTTATAATTTGTGGGAGTTGTTAGATAGCCGAGTTGGTTTGTTATATTACCCTATTATTACCACATGCATTGTGTCTTTGTTTTAAAATGTTGAGTAATTCAATTTTCCTCGGCTTCAGGTGCCACCCAGAACTCACAAAAAGCCACAGCTGATGCAACTGTGGAAGTGCAGCGTTACTTGTCTGAGGCCTATCTCTCCAGAGGAGAAGACCTGCTTGCATACTGGGCCACACAAGCAACAGCATTTCCCCATAATTGCCCCACGGGGACACAAATAAAAACCTTGAACCTTGAACCTTGAACCCATCTGTGCACATTAGCAAAACGCTATTTGCACATTCCAGCAACATCTGTGCCATGTGAGCGGGTCTTCTCCAAAGCTGGGGAGGTAGTGAGCGCAAAGAGAAGCAGGCCAAAGCCTAAAACAGTGGAGATGATACTGTTCCTAAGTAAAAATCTTTGATTGTCACACAAGCACTATTGTACTCGGATCACTGTCCTGGTTGCATAAGCATATCCCTAATTTAACCCATTATACACCACATAAAAATATATGCTTCCACCTCATATAGGCTATAGAGTCTAACAGAACAGGGACTCACTATGAGCCAGCATTCTCCTTTATTATTTAGATTAAATAGCCTAATATTGACACACAAGTTTGGTTTGACAACATAAACTTGATGTCCAATAACATAAACTTTATGCAAATTTTATTGACCTTAAATTAACATATTTATATAAGATTTATGAATGAAACGAGACCCATATAGTCATGAAATCATGACGCCTTTTTAATTCCTCCCCTCAAATACAATGCATATAAACAGCCACTATATGATATCACTATTTTGACTGTGTCAAATGCTTCGAAGCAGTGAGTCACTATCAGGGCAATTGTGTCAAAGTGGTTCAGTGCTTCAGAAAGCCTCAGTTTCACCATCACTACCAGGTACTGGGAACACCGCATGGAATGACGACGATGACAAATGAACCGACATGAGACAAAGGGAAAACACAGAGGTTATATACACACGAGGAAACAAGACACAGGTGGTGCAATCAGACATAACAGGTGACACACATTAGGTAATCAAGGGCAGGGAACACACAGGAAGACAGGACAAGGACTTCAAAATAAAATAGGAACTAATAGGACAAAGACACAGGAATACCAAAGCAAAACGAGAAACAACTCAACCATTAAAGGCATAGTTCAACATTTTCGCAAACTGGCAAATTGCCATAATCGCTATAGTCATAGCGGAGCAGCAGGCTGCTCAGAGCTACACTACGGAAGCTAATGGAATTTCTTGGTATCTGACAGCGTGATTCGTTTAGAAGCATCATGTATGACACGCTCTGGCTGGCTTTTCTTCCGGCAATAGCTTTTGGAGGGACTTTAAGAAATGGGGAAAGCCAATCGATTTAAATCCTCACATAAAAGACAAAAGCAACCGTCTCTTGCTAGAAGACAAAAGACACAGCACAGGAACTCACCGAGTGATAGGATCCTGTTACAAAGCTGTCACTCGTAAAAACGCAGTGTTTGGATGCCAGGGGAGACCAGCGCGCTACACAGCAGTGGCCTCAAGGCAGCGGCTGACACGTTTGTCCAATGGGCCAACAATCAAACACAGGAGCAAATGAGGAGACTGAGCTGGGGGCTGAGGCTGAGAAATCCATGCCTGGAGAGATGTGCCAAGATAAGGCTGGGACTGATGCTGAAACATCGTATGAGATTGATGTCCATAATCAAATTATGGACACAGCTTTAAGGAGCGTCCATCGGCGATTCCTGGTAATATGTCTATTCACCTTGCTTTTACGATGTGATTTACCCACTCACCAATCTTTGTATAAGTGAATGACTTATTATTGCAGAATATTTGAACTAATTAAAATATGACCTGTATTAGTTTTAACCAAGGCTTCAGGATGTGATGTTGTGTTAGTATAACATGTAATGTGTAAATTTTTTGTCTCTCACCCATATACAGGGCTGTACACTTAGCTTTTTCACTAGGAGCACAGGTGCTCCCAAATGAAAAAAAATAGGAACACTATTAAAGGGACAGTTCACCCAAAATTCACATTTCAGTCATCATCTACCCACCCTCATGTCAACTAAGAGCTGTGAGAATTTTCAGAGTCCTCTGTGCCTTCTCTGAGTTACCGGGGGGTCCACGCAGCAGTATTTGTCCATATAATGGTTGTCAATGGACACCAACTTTCTTCGTCCAAAAAGACACACCAAAAAACTTCCAAATACCAACATACTGCTCGTCTGTAATGTCCCTCTTGTATTGAAGCCCTGACATGAGAAATTGCACAGGAAGAGCAGTGAACTGAGACACTGGGAGCTTCCGCTACAAACAAGCTTAAAATACTGTATAGGCTATATAATTTTTTTCGGAACAATTTCTCATGCGGGCCATTTGATGTCCCAGCACAGCCAGATGAGCCTATGCCAGGAGAGCCCTGCCCAGCACAGCCACACGTGAGAGCTATGCAGAGGAGAGATAACATTATTCAGCCTTTTTAAAAGCGGTCAGTAGGGAAACATAGCACAACATTTAATGTTCATGGTTTTATTGTTTTTAGTGTGTCATTTATGTTTTTGAGTGTGTTGTTAATTGCAGCCATGTGTCCTAATAACTGCATATTTCATTCTGTCTGTCCAAAACCTCTTGTGTGGTGAACCGGGCTCATGGTGGAGGAGCAGCGCGTGGTGGTGGAGCCGAGTATGTGGGCTCTCCCTCCTCTCCCACTCCTGCAGTTGCCTGGCCCCCCTCACGCACAGCTTGGACCTGGCTGTGATACTAATAAAATACAACAAACGTTGAACTTTGCCGACTGTCTCAACATTCTTACCGTCATCCAGCTCAGGCTGGTCAGTGTCCCCACCGCCTCTTATCCCCATGATGGTCGGGGACCCCATCAACGCCGCCACACGTTCTTCCTGCTGCGTCAGTGTTAACTCCGAGTCAGGCTGGCCTCCCCCAGTCTGGGTACTGCTGCGCCTAAATGCAGCAGCCCGTTTTTTTGGTCACTATCTTCATGTCACTCCATTTCTTTTTATCTCTATTACCCAGGGGGCAAAGCAAAAAAACAGACACGGAGCGTTGTAAAAGGTTGTCCACCAGAAATGATATCTAGGACCTTCAAGGATTAAAACCTGGGTGGACAACCCGGTAATAAAATACAACAAAACCCCCTTCTTGAACATTTTGCTGGCGAAAGTGTAAATGCAAATATTTGGGTATTACAATGGCATAAATAGTCATACAACTATAAAATTTGGCATATCTTGACACATCAAGAAAAAAAAGATTCTGGGGTTTACTGCAACTTGATTTTAAGATATCACCCTCAACATCCCAAAAAAGACCAAAAAAAGTACTGTCCGCCTGACAAGTTCTCAAGGAAATTATTATTTTTCAGCACTTAATGGAGAACATCATGTATATAGAAACTTTCTTTAGTTCATAAGGTTCCATTTGAGTCCAAGCTAGCCTTTCTACTAGCTACTGGAAAGCTACAGACTGTCTCCAAACAATGCAACACCTATTGTGAAAAACTCCATGTTAACTGGCCCATTAGAATACATGGTATTCCGGGATCTCCTCAAAGTGAACAGATAGAGAGAGAAGACTGTTGGCCACAGCAAGTGAGGGTTTTGAGATAGAAAGGCTATCTTGGACTCAAATGGAAGCTTATGAATTAAAGTAATTTTCTATATAAATGTTAGTTATAGATGTCCTCCATAAAGTGCTGAAAAATAATAATTTTCATGAGAATTTGTCAGGCGGACAGTAATGTTGACAAAATCAGCAGCCCCAGAATCTTTTTTCTTGCCTTCCCCTATGTGTCAAGATACTCTCTGCCAAATTTTATAGTTGTATGACTATTTATGCCATTGTAGTACCTAAATATTTGCATTCTTTCACCAGCAAAATGACCAAGAAGGGGGTTTTGGACCCCGTAGCATTTCTTTGAAGGTCCTAGATCAACCTACAAAAAAAAATGGGACTTTGACCCCTGGGTATATGTAAAGGATTTGTATTTCAGCAATAGGACATTTATATTTATTATTATATAATATCTATACTATATTTTACAAGAAATAAAATCAAACCTCAGCTGGACTTTATGAGTCAACACCCACACTGTTCACTGCCGCTGTTATTTTGGCCCACACTGCAAACTTCTGTGTGCCCTTTATTCGACTTGGACTTGGAAGGGAACCAAATAAAACAATTTAATTCCGTTCTACCTCTGTCATTATCACCTCAATTTCTGCCTCTGAGAAGTTTCTTTTCTTTGCCGTCTTCCACGTCTCCATGTCGCAAAGAGGGCGTGGGAGGCCTCTGAAGCATGAATATATAGGGGCGTGTCATTTGAATTATGATTATTTCAGCCACCGGATTTATAAACACCACGCCGGTTCTACACCGAAATCAGCAGCATACACACTTTTCACACGTGACACTTGGTGTATACTGATATTTACACCAGATTCTGCGCAAGTTTGATAAATGAGGGCCATTGTAACTACAGTATCTGAGCCTGTCAGTGTGAAAAAAATGCCAGTTTATAGGGCAAACTTCGACGGGAGCCACTTGCCCAGTTGAAGAGCGTTAGCTGGGCTGCAGGCTGTCTGCCCGGCTCAATACTGGAGCCATCTCAATAACTGTATTATCCAACACTCTCATATACAGAAAAAACATCCCCAACTACTCTTAATAAAAATAATAGTGTAACAATAATGACGATATTGCTGGAACAACCCCATCTCTGCCCACAATCAACAGACTATACTCAAACCACATCACACATGCACAAGCCCCTCTTTCCTCTTTTCCTATTATCTTATGAATTTATGTATTTTGTATTACATGTGCACTATGCACTGCATGCAAAACCTCAATGCCATTGTTCTATTCTGTCACTCACACACAGGTTTTTAGTTTGTTTGTTTGTTTGTTTTTCTACTAGATACCCTCTGGAATTATAATCATTATTCATATGTTAATTTCTTTGTTGTTTTCTCTGATGTTTGGTTAATTCTCTGCTGCGTTTGGTCCAATCTGTCTCACTATGTCCTCACTTGTTTTTTTGTAATCACTTCATAAAAGAAAAACAGTGGTGGGTGATGTTTCTAACAGATGGTGTGTGTGTCTGCGTGTGTGTGTGTCACCAAAATTGTTTTTAAGAGCCTGAAAACACACACACAAATTGACCAAAAAGGACAATTTAATTGATATTAACATTAGATTTGATACAGAAAGGACGTCTCTGTCACACGATCAGACATGAAGATACGTAATTCAAAAAATGTATTGAAGAGAGTGAATGAACGAGTGTAAAATGAACACACATTGAGAAAAAAAAAATCTAACAGGATTACTGTAATCCAAATCACTGTTTCCCGATATATCATACAATCAGTGACCTGAGCTGTTGAAGCTGCCAGTGGACCAGTCTCTCTAACTGTCCTATAGCTAGATGCTACAAGACACTGACAAGTCAATTACAAAGTTATTTTAGTATAGTTTACAAGAGACATGCTTTTGTAATAACGATGGTTAAAACAAGTTGTTAAATTAAAATTTAAATGACAGCAAAAGGACAATGTAGTTAATAGCATAGGATGTCATAGGCCAAGTGGTTTCTTTAAGTTTTAGGTGCAAGCTTTTACTCTACTTCCTCATAAACCCTGCACTTGCTGATTTGTGCATGACCCAATAAAATAGACTGAAATGAACTGGTTAAAGCTGTATACATGCTCTGGAAAAATTGATTATTGTGCAAAAACAATGTGTGTTTTCTCATTTAAAGGGAACTTCCTTTGGCCTAGTCCAGATGTAACCCGGTATTTTTTGCAAATAGGTTATTTCCCTCCACCGTCCCATTGCCTTAAAGTGGTATGTTTGTCAGTATGTACCAAAAAATAGAAAATAGACAAACTTGTCAGGAATGAGGGACATTCCTGTGTGGACAGCATGGGCTACAAGAGAGGGAATGTGTGTGTGGGTATTTATACAGCACGGTGACAGTGTGTGCATGCATAACAGTTTGTGTGCATCTTTGTGCGGTTTCTGTATATCATCTCCTGGATAGGGGGAATCTATTTAGCGCTTCAGTCCATTTCTGAAGGATTTAGATGGCCCTTTCGGCACTGTGGGATGTGTGTATGTGTGTGTGTGTGTATGTGGGTAATGGGATTATTAGGCTGGAGAGGATAGTGCCTGTCATCTGGGAGGATCCTAACTGAGGCTGGGGCTGAAATACATAAATTGTAAAGAGGGTGAATCACCTGGGATTGCACAATCATATTTCACCACACACATACACAAACACACACCCACAGCAAGAGATAAAGAGAGCCATGCTTTAATGTGCATAGTCTTACAGGTGTTGTGGCCTCCCCAGTGGTGGGCTGGTGCCACACCGCTGGTCACGCCCTCTGATTAGGGCCTGCTGGTGCCACCTGGGCCCGGTGTCACCAGGCCATAAAGATCTGGCCGTCTAGCGAGCTGTCTCTCTCTCTTTTCCCCTCTTCCTGCAGACCTTTTCGTTTCCTTTTTGCACATTTCCTTTTTTTTTGTTGCAGTTGCCTATGATTTAATTGTTAAATAAACACTTGTTAATCGTTGCCACGGTGTGTCTCCCCTTTTGTCATGGCTGTAAGAGCCAAGGCTGTGACAAAAGTGGGGACACGCCGTGGCAACCACCACTTGGGACGCCACAGTGTACATAACACAAACATTGGTCGTTGCATATTAGAACGTATTCTTGATGTTGCGTTCACGTGAAATGGGGCAGATGTCAGACAAACAACAGATGCTGCATGTAACAGGATAAACAAGCATCTATGTAAACAAGTGGTCCGCCAGTGCCTCCGTCCTTCCTCACACTACACAGTGGTGACAGTTTTAGCGCTACCGGGAAAACTTTCTCCCCGCGCCGACAGCTCCGCTGAGTTTCTGTGGTTACCTATGATTACGCTGCCACTGAACGTAAAAAATGGCGATGCAACATGGCGGCCTTGGTTCGGTGCGTCGCCCACTTATGTATATGTAACGACTTGTAACAACTCATTCTAAGGTACGAGAAAGCTTTCATTTGGTGTGATTCGACTTTAGTGAAATACATATTTATGAAAGCATTTGATTTTTGCTAATAAGAAGCCAAATACGTTACATACTAGGGCTTTCAATTTCTTCACTAATGCTCTCTCTCTCACTCACTCCCTCTCTCTGAGAGTCTGTAGCCCCAGGTACAGAACCTTGGTACTTTTTTTTTTTAGTAAAACAGGAGAAGACATTAAAGGAGTAGAGAGGGGAGATCATTTCTGATGTTGCACAAGAAGGTAACCAGGTGTTGCTGACTGTGTCTACGCTCTGTAGAACTGGACCCTCCAGCACATCCCTGCTGTGTGTGTGTGCGTGTGTGTGAGAGAGAAAGAGAGGCTACTTCTAGCTCTGCTCATTACTCTCTTAATGGAATAGAGACATCTGCTTCATCTCCGTTTCCTTCCTTCCCTCTGTATCTCTCTATCTTCACCTCTCTAGGCCATTCAATCTTCCTCTCTTTCCGTCCCTCGCTGAAAACACAGGAGAAAGGGAGTGGCTGAGAAATGAGAGTGAGCGAGGAGGAGGAGAGTGAGTTACCAGAGAACAAAAGAATGAAGTAGTAGACTGATGGTGGTGCCAAGTGTCCAAGAGGGACACTGGTATGAGAGGAGAGGAGAGGAGAGGAGGGGGGGGATGGAGAGTGGTGGTGGTGGTGGGATACCATAGAAGAGAAAGAGGAGGAGAGGAGAGAAATGCCAACTCTGGGCCCCAGGCTGGATACTAATGATGCTAATGAGTTAGATCAACACAAGGTTTGAGTGCTGCAGATTACAGACATTCCTTGGCACAGGCCCGTGCTGCTACACTGTAAAAAATGACACCGCTGACAAACCGAGGCTCTTTAATATATGGCAGCAAAATGTGGAACGGCATCGTGTTTTTTGTGCCTGAGGAGCAGCAACAACAACCTATTCTGCTCCCCTGCTCTTTATTAGTCACACGTAGAGCTGATCTTTTACAACCTCATGAATTAATAACGGGGTGTTTTATGTCTTCCTGGATAAGAGGGACATCATTTCTGTTGTAACAATGAAGTTAAAAGGACCATTGCCTCGTGAGGTGATGTGTGAGGAGGGGCTCTCTCCTCCCAGTGTCAGCTCATCTGTCTCCCTCTGTTTAGACACTCGTGCCGTGACGTAGGGAGATGAGGCATGAGGCTTCTCCATTATGTAGGGTGAAAAACAGCTTTAGCGTTTGCCAGAGCAGGAAAAGCTAAACGCCTCTCCTACTTTACTTTTCACAACTTTACTTTTTCCTTGCTTCTATCAGGGCGTCGACCCGATCAGGTAAGAGATGTGTAAGACACATGTGGGACTGCGGCAGAAATGCAAGGGAGCACTGAATGAAAAATGTTTGACAGGAACATGGACCTCTGTCTTTTCCGAGGTCTTCTAAAGCTGAGGCCACAATCTCTCCCAGGGCTTCATCGTGTTGTTTTACCTTGGTTTAGGAGAGCTGGGCCGATCGTCCTCATTTTACTGGATGTCTTCGTGCTCCTGGGTAGGGTCTGTTTTTGTCAAAATTGAGTTATGCACATATTCTAGTCCTGGTACTACTTATTAACATAATAGGACGTGTTTTATGCATTTTTGTTCATTTAATATAGAAAACAAAAATTTTCTATTTACAAACTCAACCTTTATCTTGGTCTTATAAGGTTCTAAACCTCAATATCTCCAATTTGGTCAGAATGATAGAACCTTAGAATTCCAAGGGGATGATATGGAGAAGAGGTTAATGACCAGGTATGTATTAAAGTATAATGTGGTGCAATCAATCAAAATTGATTTTGAGAGTTGAATGTTGAATCTGAATTATCTATATAAGTGTTTCTCAGTTTTTTTCAGAATAAGGACTTGAACCATAGAAAAACACTCATGGACCACCTACCTCTAAATAACCCTCAAAACAATATGCCACCTTTAACAGTTCACAAATTACAACCTAAAACGACGCTGTTGTGTTGCCTGCGTGTGTTTTTATTTCTTCAATAACGACATTGTATGTTGCAGTTCTCTGAACGTTTACTGTCTAAAAGGCGCACATGTCCAACTGCTCGATAACCCGGAACTACCCAGCATTCAACATGTCAGTGAGGTCATAGTACTATCACCAAAATATTGTACAGTCACACCACATCCCCCTTTCTTTAGGCTTTGAACTTACCCTTAACTTCATTTTAGTTCAATACAAATCAATAAACATTCTTTGTATAACACCAAAACAGTACTTTCAGTTCCTGCTATCATTGTCACCACATTTCACATAACACAATAACAGTTGGATCTCAACAAGTCTAGTAAACCTGTAAATAAACTGGTCAATTTCCACATCTCCATAAACCATATGAAAACATAATAACTAGACTGTTTCCTCAAATACACTCTTGTTATCACCTTTTTTTTCCATTATTTTTTTTTCACAGACTGTCTTTACAGGTCAAGCCTGTGTGGCTTCTTTACTTCTCTGCCTGACCTCGTTCTCATGATGCCAGCTGCATCCTGATGTTTAGCTGGTGACACAGTCTAGATTATTTTCTAATCTTTCCATTAATACCAAAATCTCAACTTTGACATTTCACTGTGATTCATTTTGAAGGATCAGGTCACAATTATTATTTTTAGCTCTGAAAATATGAAAGAAGTTGCTTAATGGTGCGTTCACACCAAAAGCGTCGGGAGCGTCAGCCGCATGGGCAGCAGATGCTTTCAACACTCTGTTCAGCTCCAGCAGCCGGCGGCCAAGGGGCGGGACTTTCAAGCAGCGCGGAAGATGTGTCTACTCAGGCGTTCTCAATTTCTCCTGCTGTGAGACTCTGTCTGCAACTGGCTGCCACCGCTGCGACGTTCCTCATTTGCATAAAGTTGAACTTCTCTCAACTTCTAATTTGACACTCCTTTGCGCGTCAACGCTTCCGACCCCCCCTTGACGCCAGTCTCCATTGAAAATGAATGACTTCTGGCCGCCGAAACGCTCCCGACGCTTTTGGTGTGAACGCACAGTAACACCAAACCCACAAACATGATGATGGAAAACACAAACTGTTTATTTTTGGGGTCATGGAACCCCTAGCACACAAAGCAAACAGAACATTCAGAAAACAGAAATAGAAACAGAAAAAAATCAGGAGCTGAGAGCACTTGCGATTGGATTGCCGTTCTTCTTGGCTTCTCAAAGAAGATCTCCTGCACTCTTTCATATTTCATCTCGTCCACTGGGGGTCCGTTGATACTGATCCGCAGACAGACACAGAGTCTGGCTCCCTGCAGTCTGTTCCTCAAGTCTGTCTGTAATACGGGTAATCAGACAAAGTTGAACAATTAGGCTACAATTAAACAAAATAAAACTAACTAAAACAACAACTTAAACATGGTTTTACCCTGTTCATTGCAGAAAAATCCCTCTCACAGTTCACACTTCCTCAACCTGTCCTGCGTCAGTATCTTTCTAAGGTGTGGTTGTACATGCTGCTCCATATTGCAGTGGTTGCAAATTCTCATGGCACAGGGGAGAATGTCCTTGCAAAACAGCACGTGTCTTCTGCTGCCCACAGACTGACACTGACAGAAACAGGTCTCTCTGTTATTATAGGGGCAGACAAGTGGCTTAAAAAATCTATAAAATGCATGCTTTGAGATTTATTAGGTATTTATTATGATAGAAGGCAAGGCAAGACATCTTTATTTATATAGCACATTTCATACCAAGGCAACTCAATGTGCTTTACATAAAGACAAACATTTAAAAAATAAAATGAAATAAAAGAGAAGCATGAAACAGAATAAGAACAAACACTAAAACAGAGTTAAAGCAGAAGTAAGTGATATATTTGTGTTAATTTAAGTCTTAAATAGTTATATCTTCCGACAGCAATCACTTACATAGAGTGTTTGGACCAAAACACGGGTCTGTCAGTCACTCTGCTCTGCTCTGAGCCGAGGAGAAAACATTTATCAGTTTTTATCCAATGAGGAGAGAGAACACATGTGTGTGCAAAAACGCCGTGAATGTGGCGAAGGGACGAGGACTGTTATGGTGCGTGTTTTTTCCGACCTGAAGTGGTATTCGATCTGGTACGAAACCGGTCGGAAGTGCTGTTATAGTGACTTTCACAAAACAGTTGGAACGCTCGATTGTGACTTGAAGCTGTAATTTACGATTTCAAAAGCCTGCCTGGAACGCAGCATTAGCGAAAACGACCGGACCACTTACTTCTTCTTTAAAGTCAAGAACAAATAAAAGTAAAATAAAAGAAGATAGATAAGGTTTAAAGTTCTTAAAAGGAGCTCAGCTATAAGCACATGAAAAGAGAAATGTTTTTAACCTGGATTTAAAAGTGCTCACAGTTGGAGCTGATCTCAGTTCTGCTGGTAGTTTGTTCCAGTTGTGTGCAGCATAACAGCTGAATGCTGCTTCACCATGTCTGGTTTGAACTCTGACCTGAGTCAGTAGATCTCAGAGCTCTACTGGTATAGGTATAGTATCCATATAGATCGGTTTCTCTAATTTCTTATAATAAATAGAATCAGTTGTCTCTCAACTACCAATATTTATTGATCTCTGCTCAGTATGACAACTGCTGAACCTTATCAGCAGGCTTTATAACAATATGCTTAGCATTTTTTAATTCCTTCAAAGTTTGACCCTCTTCTGTTACATTCATATAATTTTTTATAGGTCTCCTCATCTTCATGAATTAAAAGCCAAACCTCATGAGATAGCAAATGTATTGGTGGTGCCCAAACTGATGGTCCTACAAAAGGCAATTTGTCTTTTTTTATTTGAATTTCTATAGTAGGTTGCCAATTTCATTCTACGGTGGTAATTTGTTAATCCATTTGTAGTTGTTTTTGAAATCTATTTGTCTAAGGTAGGAATAAACGACAGTCCTCTGCTCAACAGGGTTTGTTGTGGTTCTGACAGCAAGGGGTTTTGCTGAATTGGCGAAGATAAGTGTCCAACCCCATGTACGCTGAGTCCAAAGGTAAGGAAAAGTTACGGAAAGTTATGGGCAACTTAAAATCCCCATATAAGTGAATGGAATTTGGCCAAAGCTAAAAATTTGACAAAGTTTTTATGTGAAAAATCACTCTCCAGGAGGGTCAGGGGTACAAAATCCATGTGTTCTGTTCCAGTTGAAACTGTGGTCCACCCTGGCTGAACGTATGCACACTGCATGGACAGAGGCACACTGTCTATCTTTGAGAGACACTGTTTCAATTTCCATGACGCAAGGCACTATGGGATGTGATTAATCAGCATTAATATTTTAAAGTTGTTTTTCGGTCATTAATTAATCAATGTTAACACATTACACCCTTCTAATAGCTCATCAGATAAATCTGCAGTGTTGTCAGATGATTAATTTGTGTAATTAGTTCATAAATAATTAATCTGTACTTCTACAGAAGACTGGGGTCTTTTAACATCTGTTCCAGATGTTTCACCAGTATCTGATCTAAGTGGCCAGTGTTCTCTTCTGCATTGTGGTGAGCTGGGGAGGAAGCAGCAAGAAGAGGGACTGAGTGTGACGTTAGTGGACAGACTGTCCTCCTCGGAGCCAGCCGTCCTCACCAAAGCAGGACTCAATGGTTACAGAGATGGAGAAAAAGACATTGGACAAACTGTTTTCCATCTAGGACAACAACCTTCTCTAAGTTCAATACAATTTCCTCTGTTAAAGGGATAGTTAAACATTTTGGAAAAATGGCCCATTGCCGTACTCCTTATAGTCTTAGGAGTAGGTTCATTACCTTTAGTTGTCGGTGTAAGCTATTACATACATGTTTTTATACAAACAAACCTTTAGTAGATCAGACCCATAGCGTGGTGAGTGTGCAGGTCACAACTTGTCCTCGAGAGTGTTTTTCAGTTGTTGGATTGTGTATTTGATGAGTTTGTTGAGGGAAACCAAGAAATCCCATGCTCCACTGTTCTAAAAACACCTTGCACCGACAATTAAAGATAACAAACCTACTCCTTGAACTATAGGGATTATGGCAATGGGCCAATTTGCCAAACTATTGAACTTGCTGCTGGAAGCCTGATTATGCACAGAGACACAGTTTATCTGGTGACTGTTCACAAATGTGTCACAATTTTAGTGCTGTGCCCCCTCCTTCCTACCCCCCTGCTCTGTAGCCTTGCTGTAGACCAGTCGTGCACCGAACCCCCCAGCCCCTCCCCGCTCTCAGTAAGTCAGAGTCAGCGTGGAGTGCTGCCCGCGGCGTGAAGAACATCATCATATTTTTCTGCTTTGTATTAATTTACAACAAAAGAAAAAGGCTGTGTGAAGGGAGACGGCTCCTTTTGTCCACTTAAAGAGCGGGATCGTAACTAACACACATAATTAACAGTCTAACAGTGACTGCACGCTGTTATTTTAACACATCAGAAGCCATGAAGGTGGTGTTTAACCATTAACAATGTTACATATTCAAAGCTTCTATGTGCAATACAATTTAAGCTGTCAAATGGAGTGGATCAAAGTGACAGTATCTCTTCCTCCTGCCTTTGTGCTGTGTTGTTCACAATTCCATCTGTGTTTGTTTGTGTATGTGTGTATGTCACAGGTGATTGGGGTGACCCAGGATCCCTCAAACCCCTCAGACCCATCTCCCTACGGATAGGCCTGAGCTCTGATTGGCCCCCTGCGTCCTACTTCCGTATCGCTGTGAATGTCATTTCAAGATATTGCACTGTTTCTGATATTTAATAAAATTATTGTTCTGTTTTTGCCTTTTCTTTATTGGTACTAACAATAACAATTCTCTGGGTGCAACTCCCCAAACACGGTTTTCTAGTTTCACAGGATTAATCGTTGGATTATATTGATTAAAAAATAATCTCTTCCACTCTACCTAATGCCATAGTATGATTGAAGAGAACATCCTGCTCAAAACCCCTGAAATCTAATATTCCATTATCTTAAAATTAGGTATAAGATCCTGCCACTTTCCATTCATGTTCGTAGACACTGTAGCAATTTATTATTTATCAATAAACAAGCTGATCTGCCAATGTCAAGAAAATGCTTGGCTTGGCTTTTTAAAAAAAAGCTTGGCGAGTGCACAAATCTATTAAGGAATTGGATTCAGGGAAGGTTTTAGAGGAATTCAATAATGTAAGATGAGTATCCTCCATGTTTTTCTGTCAATGACAGCCAAGGTTCATCTGCTTAGACACTAAACTGTTGTAACAAACATCAAGAGAGAAATCAATGGCCATAATCCTGACAGTCAGATCAAGGTTCCTGATATGAATTGC
Source organism: Decapterus maruadsi (assembly GCA_030347415.2). Taxonomy (NCBI): domain Eukaryota; kingdom Metazoa; phylum Chordata; class Actinopteri; order Carangiformes; family Carangidae; genus Decapterus; species Decapterus maruadsi. The sequence goes on along the minus strand of CM064885.1, from coordinate 10,248,484 downwards.
TAAGTATTCTGACTGATAATCTTTCATGTGCGTGTCTGTGTTGTGTGTATAAATTGTCGATTTGTGCATGAATCCTCCATAGAAAAGTCAAATGAGTCACAGGCTGATCCATTCACCACGTCTTCAACCCCTCCTCCTGTTTCATCCACGCTTCTCACTTCATCTCTCTTTCTCACCAACCTTTGTTCTTTCCTCTTTGCTTCCCACTTCTCCTTCTTCTTTCTTCACTCTTTTTTTTTAAATATAACAACCAATTATGCAGTTTTCACACAGATTTGGTGTTTCTCTAGGGTGAGAACAGAATTCCTTGCATTTGAGCAACATAATTTAGAGCTTCAATTCTACCCTCCTTAAATGACTTGAATTACATAGGCAATGATATTTTCTCCTTTAAAATTTTTTTTTATAAAGCTATACCAACCGGCTAATTAAAGAGACATTACCCATAAACACTTATAGTCTGTAACTTCTGCCTCTATGGGTCTCTAAATGTCTCCAAATAATAACAGAAACCAGCATCATGACAACATGGGATCATGGGAGCTCATTCATTATCAGTGGTTCATGAAACCAAAATGATTATGAACAAACTGTTACAAACTGAATGGAGTCGTCTCATATTGAAAGTCAGAGATGGGAATATCAGTGAAGTGCTGGAAGCTCAGCCAGCTGTTAACCTTTGTTTTGATCGTCTCTCTGATAATCTGATCTCTGAGGTTTTTAACAGCACTTGAATCATCCACAGATGTGTCCTCCGCTACAAGTGCACTGAGAGATTAAAAACCAGCAGGGACAGTGAATATGGCAGCTTCACTAATCAGTGGACACAGGCCAGGATGTCTCCTGTAGCTGGGACATTAACTCTGGTTCCAGAACATTTGGTTTACATGTGGATATATTTCGGGGATGTACTCAACTCATAAAATACAATATGGTTATTTCAACAAATTTTAATATGGAAAAGTTGCAGATTATGATTTTGCTGAATGAGCTAGATTGTTAAACCAACCTCACATTTTCTCCTGTTGCTTCATCGTTTCTTTCTTTCCCCCATACCCATTCAGTCCTTAATAATCTTTTAATAATAATCTTTTCTAAACTTTTCTTTATCATCCACTTATCATATCCTCGTGTTTTTATCCCTTCTTTTTCTTTCTCCCTTTTATTGCCTTCCATCTCATCTTTCTTGTCCCCTTCATTCTCTACACATTCATTCCCCTGCTTCCCCTACTCTTCAGTCCCCCTCTCTTCATCTATCCTTCTTCCATCACATTTTCACCACTTTTCTCATTCTCGCCTCTGCATCAGTTGTTTCTCTAACACATTCCATCTTTGATGCTCTTTCTACTTTTCTCTCACTTTCTCCTCTCCCTCTGACGTATACAACACCCCCCTTCTCTTCCTCACTCACACAGCGTAGACAATACACTGTTGCATTGATGCTTTTTTACTGTCATTTACCAGAAGCTCTCTCTTTCCCTAGTGATCCCATCCAGCAGTCCAACCATGCCCAGCTCCATGTTAATACTTTTAAGATGAACCTTGAAATTGTTCGTGAAAAAGGGAGTTGTGTTGTCAGGACCAATCAGCTGAGGGAAGAATATTTATTTTAAAATCTAATTTGTGATGAAATCAGACTGAAACTAATAACTCATACAGCGTTGTTTGTGATTTTGTCTCAGACATATCAGGACAAAGGGTAGTTATAAAGACATAGGCTAGCCAAAGACAATAGAAGATAATCAGACAACCTACTAGAATCACACTCATCACTAAAACATAATGTAAACAAAGATTATAAACATTCAGACTAAATATAAAATCTAAAAACCCACTGAAAACAATTTAGAATCAACTTTTTTGCACCTTTATTCCCAATTACTGCCTCGGTTCCAAAAGACCAGCTTGGATGGCCTTTACATCATCAAAGAAAGATGATGCCAATTCTGAAAATTAAGATGAAGAAAAAAATAGTAGAGTAACAGGTTTGGAAAAAACATCATTACCCTGACTTAAAGGGATAGTTCACTCAAAATTCAAATTTCAATCATTATCTACTCACCCTCATGTTGACTAAGGGCTGGGAGAAGTTTCAGAGTCCTCTATGCCTTCTCTGAGATCTCTGTAGGGGAAGCTACATTATACAAGTAGTTCCAACCAAGCAATCTGATTGGTCAATAAGACATTTAGAACGTGCTCAAATCAGCATTACAGCACATCTGACTCATCACTAAAAATATTACTCCGCCATGTCCTGTTGTTTGTACATCTCCATGGCAACATGGATGTGGATGTTTTTTGGTGTCTCTTTTTGTAGCCTTCATCTATCTTGTGTCTTTCCACAACTTCATCCTGGACGTCTTTTCAAAGCACTTCTCCGACGTTGTTGAGTTCTTTGTAGTAGGCTACCATGTGCTACTGGTGGAATCCTCAAGAAACATCTGCTTTTATTCTGAACTCATCATGACTATCTGATATCAGGTGGAGGTCAGTTAACCTGGTGTTGTTTGAGGTGACAGCTGATTGGTTGAACAAGTTTGAAGCTGATGACTGAACCACACCAGGTATTCCACTGATTATTTTTTTAAAATATAATTTTCACTGTGATGTGGATTGAATTCATTCTAATTTTAAGAGGGTCATGTGACAAAAGGTGAAGATTCTGGCAGGGTATGATGACTTTCTATACAAACTGTATTTGGGTCACTCCCTCCCCCCCTCTTTCTCATAAAATGCTCCTCACAGCCCTCACAAAATTCACACCGGGACACGTGAGCGAAGTGAAGTCGTGTGAGGTCGTCATGCACAGTCGGAGCACTACCTGCTCTATAGCTTTGGATCAGTGCGCTGCCAGTTCCAAGAGGCAGCCTGGAGCAGCGGCACAGAAGCGGGGGAAATGTGCTAGCAGCCGAGCACACCACAAACACAGGTCAGCTGGGTGAATCAGAAATCCAAGGTAGAATCGCTTGTGCACAGGATTATGGCAGCTGAGTGGTTGAAGAGATGGAGAACCAACGGATGGTGCTGTTTGGATTGTTTTTCACAGCATCACATAACTCTGCCTCTCTGACGGTGCTCCAGGCTATCTCCCAAACGGGAGCTTAGAATTGTAGGGCTCTATCTCCATTTTGGGTAGTTCCGAGATATTGTGCATCAAAGTTCCAACTCGGCTTGTGTTTTGGTTGATAGATTATGCATAACTAATTTAAAAAATGTTGAAAATGTAAATAACACCACACAGGCATTAACAGACCACTAATGGATGATATTATGCAAAAAAATCAATTTTGAAAAAAATGGAGATAGAACCTTATAATTCTAAGCTCATGCAAAACTGGCAACCCACTGATCTGAATCTACTGCAGTTAGTGTATTGACTATGTATAACTCCATGTTTTCCTTATTTCCTTTCTTTATGAATCCATGTGTTAGGACAGAGGCCTCAGACTCAGAGGTGATAAGTCTGTTCTCATTAGTAAGACATTAAACCTGTAGATGATAGCTATAGATGAAATGTAAATGTATTTCTCCTTTCTCTCTCCTCCTCCTCCTGCAGAACCAGCTGCTAATAAAAAAGGAAAAATAGCAGAAATCCCAGTGTAAGGGTAGATTCATCCTCACCTCTATCACGCCCACGCTGCTGCACGCCCACCTATGCTGTTGTTACATTCACTCAGTCTCTATATGTAATTTAAAGTCATGTTGCCCCCCCGCTGCTTGTAAGATCTCAGCATGTCTCAAATCCCATCAAAATATCCCACCGTCACAGTCACAGCAACCTGACAGATGGTGGGACTGACAGGAAGGCTGAGATAAAATGATGTGTTTATTGATCCAAAGAGGAAAAGTGGCTCATTACAGCAAAGATCATATAAAAATGTAGTGTAGTGAAACAATATGAAACATAAAGAAAAAAATCACAATCCCCCAAAGAACAGGTGTACCGGGTGCTCAGTGGAGGAGCGGCTGATCAACTTCAACTTCATTTTATGTTACATATTTTGTACATATGGACCTGTGGATACAAAGACACATAAGCTCCATCAGGCATGGTTTTTAAAGGGGAAATATTAAGGAAATATAATAATGTTCAGGCTTCCTAGGTTGAAATCTATGTGGTTTTATGAGTTGTTCCCTCAGTTTGTCTTCCAGTGATGTAACTAGGATTCGAATTTGCATAATACCACCACTACCTGGTACCAGTAGAACAGGTGGGACGGGCAAGCAGTGCTTAATTTGCATTTAAAGGGACAGACACTGAAACCAGCCGTTCTGATCAGGGCTGTTTTGAGAGGATGGAAAGAGCTATGATGTTTGATCCTTGGGGTATTTTGACCAAAGCATGTCACAGACATGTCTTTAAGACACGTGGGAACTATTTTAATTTGTGGAAAGGGGGCAGAATACGTTTCCTTTAAATGCACTTGATACCACCTTAGCTGCATTTTTCAATTTGCAGAGGAAACATAAATAATGAATGAAGTGTTGGTTTTACTCCTGGGAGTGGAGATAGATCCTGGTTGGGGTGGATGGCAGCTGCACGAAGATTTAGCATCCAAACTGCTGCAGTGAAGGTCGGTCGTGGGGGAAGACTGTGGATTAATACAGAAAAAATGGTCACTATGACATCAACACCATAATGTGCTCTTGCCCCGTATACGTCAGCAGACAGCACGCTGAGCTCTTCCTAACACATGCGTCAACATTCCATGTAGCAGAGGACGTTGGGGGTCTGTCACTCTGCCCTTCACAAAGAAAAGTCTGACCAAGCAGTCCCTTTTGATCATTTGGGTAGTGTTTTTTTTGCTTAAAAGGTACAGTCTGTAGATTTGTTCATTGCAGTTTGTTATTGGGTCCCCGACAATAATATAGCTTCCCTGGGGTGACCACGTTTTTACACACCTAGTCATTGTATGTCACCCAAATTGAGTCAGAAGTCGCAACATTCTTCTTCTTTTTTCTTTTAGATAATCAGCTGATAACGTGGAAAACCAATATAAAATCAAAAATAAATATTTTTTAGTTAATTTCAAAGAAATGATACCCCAAAACAATCTCCCAAAGTTTCATAGTCCAAATAACTGAGAAAAGGGACATAAATGGCAATTAACACTAGAACGGCCATGGCGGTCATTTTGACCTTTTTGATATTTATATGTGCAATAACTTTGTTTAAAAAAAAGACATACAATCCTGTTGGTACCTGACTTTTCCTAAAAGTGTCTGTATTTTAATTCAAAATGGTTTTTAAATAAATCACACAAAAGGCAAAGAAAATATGGTCACTTTTACCGATATTTCGGCCATATGCGGTCATCAGTGGACATCCGCCGAACCCAACCGCGCTACGCTAAATTTTTTACGACCACGCAGACTCTACATACACGTACTCAGTGTCATATAACAGATTGGTCAGTGGGAAATCATAGACAATCCTTTTGCGTTGTGCCTGCGTGCTCAAACCCGTAACAGACATCTGATTAGCCCTGATAATTGCACTGCAGGGCCAGAAGGTCAGCTACGTTGTTACATTGGTGCCACAGAGAAGCCAAAATGGAGATGGATGTGGAGGTCGGACTAATGGACGCAAAAATAAAGAAATGTATGGTCGGAGAAATGGGTAGTTGGACAGACGTCATAATGGACCCAAAGAAACGGCCTATTTTCGCACCTAACCACCTGCTGATCGGCGGGTGCTAACCCTGGGCGAAGAGATACGGGAGTTGGTTAGGTCCAAATAAAAACTGCGTTTTTCCTGCACTTTTAAGGGCTGGAAAAAATATAGTATAGCGAACAATGGAACTGTGTTTTTTTTTCTTTTTTTTCAAGTTAAAACCTCTTTTAGGCCACGAAAATAGGCCGTTTCTTTGGGTCTGTTTACAACACTGTATGTTGTAAATCTCTGGGCAGGACTATAGGCCGGCATTGCTAACAGGAGGAGTGCAGAGAATCTTCTACTGCAATACTTGTAACTGTCACAGTGGGATTGGTTAATTTTATGTTGACTTAGAAACACTCAGGGTAATCTCTTGATGACTTAATCACTGAAATGTTGCTTGAAAACATATCCTCGGAGCTGTCTGACAGGCTGATGTGTTCTGTGTCTGATTTCAGATACTTCCATACACTGTGTGAACAGGTGTCAGCTCTCGTTGACGCAGACACTCCTCATCATTTCCTCTCGGGAGTCTGACAGTGGTAATTTTACCAGTGTTTCTCTTTTTTCCGTCAGCCACTTGCTATGTCTCTCTCTCTCCTCAGTGACTTTCTCTTGCCTACAGTCCTTCTGCCTCTGCAGTCTATCTGTCTTTATTTTGTGCTCTCTCCATTTTGATTGACTCTTATCAAGACCTCTTAGAATGCCATGGGCAACGGTTAACAAACGCACACATACACACAAGTTGACATCTCACAGCCAATCACAGAGTGTTTGTGAGAGGGTGGTGGCGGTGGGCTTTGACTCATGGGAGTGAATCAACAGAAACGTACTGCTGATGTGTCTATGTCTTTGTGATTGTGCCTGTGTGTGTCTAATTGCTGATATGTTCAGGGACTCACATTGTGACTTTGCTGGTGGGAAATGGGAAGATGCATTTAACCTAAAAAGTTTTTCCAAACTCGAATACTGGCACTAGCGACACACAGATAAGAAAAAGAAATGAATGCATACTGAATATGAACATTTATTAGAAAAAACAACAATAACAACACAATCGCTACTGCAAAGGAACGTGAACTGGCATGGCAGAAGATTGCTGACACAGTCAAGGAGGACCCCAGAAAGATTAGTGGTCGCCAAGGCGGCAGCTAGTCGGGATCTATCTAATAAACAAATCTCGAGAGTTTCACTTATTCAACATTTATAGTCTGTTTGTGGACCCAGGTGCAGCCCAACAGGTACAAAATGTACTTGGCAGCAGCTAAAGATGAAACACAAACATCTAGTACAAACAAGTATAGTCGTGATGTTCAGCCTGCTGAGTAGCTGCATGTGCTTAGTTAAATCTTCTTGGCAAAAAAAAAAAAAACTGAAGTCTGACTGGTTATGCTCAAATTTGACTTAAATAATAGCAAACAGAAAAGAGCAGAGGCCTGCAAAACAGGTGGCCATCCACCATCATAACCTCACAGAGGCTGAAGGAGTGGCCCTCAGCCAGCCCCACCCCCAGGACACATACCACGTAGGCAGGCTTGGGGAGTAACGGACTACATGTAACGGTAATAAGGATACAAAAAAAAAGGTAACTGTCCGTTACAAGTACAGAAAAAAACCCGTAATCAGATTGTCTGTGCTAAGTGTGTGTTGTGTTTTCCTGTTACAGTACATGTGTTTAATTATGGCAAATGATTGGTGCACCGGTTCTGAGCTGGCAGCAGATTGGGTCATTAAGGACCGGAATGCAGCATGATCTGTAGTAGGAAGGTGGACCAGAGCGAAACCATACTTCCTCCACAGGAACCAGCCACTTTGTCTTCTTAAATTTTTGTCCTTTCTTATCCAATCGCATTTGATTTGATCTTTTTCAGTTTTTGGTTGTTAGGGAGCTCTTTGTGTTATTATTTTGGTATTTCTTTGTAATAAGTTTGTCCTAACATTTTTTCATTTTTTTTTGTTGTTTATTTACAGTTTCAAATGATTTAAAAATATTTAGTTTGTTCAAATAAATCTTTATTGCACTCATCGATCCTGGCTGTGGCACTTGAGTTTTGTGGAGTGGAGCTTATTTCATGTTGGACCTCAGACACCCCTAGCTGGGGTCGTAACACTGTCCGTTACAAGTACAGAAAAAAAACCCGTAATCAGATTGTCTGTGCTAAGTGCAAACCATTGTGTGATGTTACAGTACATGTGTTTAATTATGTAAAATGTTATAGCACCTCCTACAGTATGGGTCATTAAGAGGAATGCAGCTTTTTTCAGTGTTTTAGATGTTTGCATTTTCATTGGTTGTTCAGGTCACATGATCAGTAGTAGGAAGTGAATTGATGCGGATGGCTGTGTGAAATTTTCTTTTCTTATCCAATCGTTTGACTATTAAAGCTTGGATCAAACGTAACGAGTAGAATATTATCTGTTTTATTTAGTTCTGCTCATATTTTGTTGTATTTCAAAAAATGTAAAATAACATTTTTTCATTGCTATTTTTGTGTTGGTTTATTTACAGTTTCAAATGATTAAAACAACTCGGCATAAAAACGCTCCTTCAACCCTCTCGCACAGTTTATTCATCATTGAAGATAATGTGCTATTCAGTCCTTTTAAAAAATGTTTAGCTGTCAGGCCACCTATCCATCATGTACTATTTTCAAATATCAAGACAGACTTGAGGAACAGACCGCAGGGTCCATTCTAATACTTGCAATGCCAATGGATATCTACAGACTTTGTATTGTTTTACTGGATTCCTTATGACCTCTTGATCCTTAATTCAGGGTTTCCTGCATTCCTGGATTTCAGGCCTGTTCCGAAACACCGCCCTGTTCCGACAGCTGAAATCTGTGACAGCTGACTGAGGGAGATGAATGTCCAGGCAAAAAAAAGGAAATTTAAAAAAGATCATGGAATGCAAGACAGGCAAAGCAGAATGAATGTGTCTTTATGTCATTAAAGCAAAACACATAGATAGATTTGTGTTATAATGAGTTAATGTTGATTCTTCAGTGTCGCGCTGTCTGCCTGCAGTGTATTCTGCGCCATATCTCTCACACACACATGCTTCCAGTTCAGACGAGAGTATTCCATCCGATGCGCTGCAAGATGAGAACCTCAGCAAAAGATTTTAATCATCTGAAAAACTACCATCCTGGCGAGTCAAGAGTTTGAAAATGCACATCCTACGCTCATTAACAATGGACCCCCATGGCAACCATGCAGTAACCCGACTCTTAACTGTACCTATACTACTTTAGGACAAGTCTCAGCTGCAGCTCATGCAGGAGATGGCCTCACAATACCCCTTCCAGAGTCAGCTGTCAGTCATTGCACTCACAGTTCCAGTATCCAGTGTGAACTGTGAGAGGGACTTCTCTATAATGAACAGGGTAAAACCATGTTGAAGTTGTTGTTTTTTATTTAGTTTAATTGTAATTGTTCAACTTTTTCTTACCCGTACTATTTTTCAAATAGATCAAGACAGACTTGAGGAACAGACCGCAGGGAGCCAGACTCTGTGCCTGTCTGCAGATCAGCATCAACGGACCTCCAGTGGACGAGATGAATTATGCGAGAGCGCAGGAGATCTTCTTTGAGAAGCCTGGCATGCAGTGACCAGTCATGTAAACTTTGCCAACAGTAGCATAAGTGCTCTCAGTTCCTGATTGAACAACTTCTGTTTGCTTTCTGTGCCAAAGGTTCCCAAACTTATTAGGCCATGACCCCAAAAATAAACATTGAATGACGATAGCATGTAGTTTGTGTTTTCCATAATCACTCCAACTGTTATCATGTTTGTGGGTTTGTTGTTAAGCAACTTCGCTCATATTTTAAGAGCCAAAAACAATAATTGATTAAGCAACTTCTCTTTAATATTGAGAGCAAAAACAACAATTGAACAATCAAATTAATTGAACGGTTCTCAGCAACAGTTGCCGGGTTGAACCCCCCTCACTCTCCCTCTCTCTCTCTATCCCTGTCCTTGTCTCTCTATCCCCTATCTCCTTCCCTCTCTCTTCTCTCTCTCTATGTCCCTCTGTCTCTCTCTCTCTCTATCTATCTATCTCTTGTTTCTCCCCCCCTCTCTTTTTGAAGTTCAAGAAGAGGTAGTTCATCCAAGGTTGTCAAGGACTTCATAGGGACAGTGTCCCTCCCCACCGTCACCCCTTTAGTAGCTGCGACCTGAAAAAAAAGAAAAGAAATCATATTGACTATTTTTAAATTAATCACTTCATTGTTGCAGCTCCAATGTGCATTGGCAAAACTTACCTCCACCACCTCCACCTGCACACTCAGGAGGACCGTGCCTTCTGCACAAGATGCCACGGGCCGAATCGGGGCCGGTGGGTGGAGGAGGGCCTCTCCTTCTCTCGCCAGGCCCTCGCTCACCTCCACTCTCCGGCCCCTGAAGAATTCAGTCTGTTTTCAGTTTCTGAATTCAGTTTCTGAATGTTGATGTGGAACGGTGGGGTGTGCCCCCTGAGGGCGTATCCTTTGATGACGTAAGAATTGTTTGCACATAAATTCTCGCCCACACCCTCAAAAAGGACAATTTTTGCCATGATGGCCACTCTGTTTTTTTTAATGACCCCAGGGGCCGGTTTTGGGTCAATTCCCATGTGATGACCTTGTGGACCAACTTTCCTGGAAAGGATATCCCTATCGCCATTCTGGAAGAAGAAAGAAAAAGAAAAGCAAACATTTTACGTCTGTCTGTCTGTCTCTCACTCTCTCTTTTTATCAGTCTGCTTGTCTGTCCTTCTAAATAAAAAAAGAAATTGTTTAGTCGCAACAACAATAATATTAATAGACAGGCCACTAATACAGTATTTACAGTAAGATAGAGGATAATTACAGTAATAGGTGTATATGAGATAAATACATATATAAATACTTTACTATATAAATAAATATATTAATAAAAATACTTTAAATTAGGCGAATACTTATCATTTATTTATATTACTTATTTATTTAAATAATAATTATATATTAATTATTAATTGTATACTATATTATATACCTTATGTTACGAACTCCCTATGTGTGTGTGTGGATGTGATGCATGGTGGGTGGCTGGCTGTGTCCCAAGGCAGGTTGGAGTACTCAACCGGACTCCAGACCTCCTCACACGTTTATGGCGTTCGCCGGTGAGCCCAAGCACGAGGGGGTTTCGCCTAGCGTTCAGGTTTTTATAAAAAGTTCTTTTTGTCGAGCGTATGAAAACAATTCATATCACTGGTATTCGTCTTCGTTCTCTCTCCCGTTTGTTCTCTCTCCCACACAGGTGCCGCATATCAAGTTAAATGCACACACACGTCCCCGGAACCCCAACCCCGCCTCTTTCAGCCAGCCAATGAAAGATGTGCCTGAGTGGGTGTGGTGTAGGCGTGTGTCCCCTGTGTGTCTCATTCATAACACTTATTTATATTACATCCGGTGGTCGTACGATCCACTCCTGCCACAATCTCCTTCCTCTATTTATTTATATAATAATATTTATTTTATTATGTTTATAGCTAATATAAATGTGGAAAAACCCTGACTCATAGGTTTTTTTTAAATTATTTTTTTATATGATTTTTTTTTGCTCTTTTTGAAGTGGGTCTACTCTGCATATGGCGGATTCTATTACTGTAACAGTAATTAATAATGCACCAGCAATGTCCAGCACATCAGCCGCTGATTGTGATTATACATGCGCGCCAAAAACACTGGCACAAGTTGAATATGGAGCTCATCTAAAAAAGAAATGAGCCTGTCTGTATTGTACGGGCCAATGAGAGGTTTATGTAAGACTAAACCATCAACCATTGTAACATTTCCACTTCTCTGGCCTGGTACATCAGTCGTTGCCCGCCGCCCAATGACGTTTTTCTTCCTCTTGTTCTGGTTTTTGCCAGGTTGAACCCCGCTTCATCAACAAAGATGAATTCATGTGGAGTTTGTCTGACCTCCATCTGTAGTACTAACTGAACAGACATCTTACCTAGACAGAATTTTAGACTTTAGACATTTATTGTCCCTTTTTCACATGACCATTTACATTTCGTTTCACCAGACACATGCAAGCAGGCACACACAAATTACAACACAATATCACACACACATTGGCCAGGTTATCTTGGCCTCTTGTTAAGGGTCGCTATGACAGCCGGTATCAGGCTACTACCGAAGCGAGCCTTTCTGCGCCGCAGTACCCTGTATCTTCGTCCTGATGGGAGGGGGATGAGGTAGGTGTTGATTGGGTGTGTGATGTCCCGTTCTATTGAGATAGAAATGAGAGTGATGGACCTGTTGTGTAGATCTGATAGGTTTGGTGTGGGAAGCCCAATTATTTTGGAGGCTGTGTTGGTTATGCATGTGAGTTTAGCTTTGTTTTTGACAGATAACATGTTATAGAAGCAGGTGGAACAGTATGTGAGAATTGATTGGACCATGCTTTGATACAACAGCAGAAGGAGGTGGGGGGCAACATAGAGTGCTTTCAGTTTACGGATGGCTGACAGTCTTTGATGACTTCTTGATAACAATTTAGACATATTGATAACAAAGTTGTTTAACACGTTCTCCATTTCTTTCGAAAGGTACTTTATAGAGTTGCTTCATCCTAACTTTATGCTTCCCGAGGACTCTGACAATGCTTTTCTCTCTCTACCAACCTCAACTGGTGCTCTAGAATCCATATTTCCGAAGAAAAAACGAACTGTAAGCCCCTCCCTCCCTTTTTTATATGGTTTCTAATGAGGCCAAACACAGATCACCTGGGTCGGGTTTGAGCTGGAAACTAACCTCACCTGTGTTTGGAGTTACATAATATTTTTATTCAATACATTTTTTTTAATTTGATGTTTTATGGATTTCAATGTTCCTGCAAAAGAAATTTCCCATAACCCCCCCACCCACCCATCATTCTGTTCTGATTGTGTTCTTAACTGTTTGGAACAAAGTGTGTTAGCATTTGAAAAATGTGCTGTAAAAGTTTAGTGTTTTGCAGGTGGTGAACTAGTAACTGAGAAAAGAGTCCATGAATTTTGGTGACTGTGGTCACTGAATGCATTTTGTGTGAAAGCAATGCCACAGTTTACCATCATCACAGACTCTCTCTGGACCAGGGTTCCCCAATTCCGGTCCTCGAGGGCCACTGCCTTGTATGTTTTAGAAGTTTCCTGCTACAACACACCTGATTCAAATGAGTGGCTCGTTATCAGGCCACTGCAGAGCTTACAGGCCAAGCTCGGGTCGCATTCAGTTAGGACACGGTGTCAGGCAAAACAATGCATACAAAAAATCTCACACAAGACCTGGGAGGTGGATGCAGGGGGCGGGTGGCCACAGTGTTGAGGTAGCAGTCTTTGACTTTTTCTAAGTGTTTTTTTTTTTTTTATTTGGCTGCTCTGTAATGACTATGAACGTCATGTTTCATGAGCTCTTCAATATAATGATCACGCAGTAGTACACTTAATGGGATAATTTGCTGTTCGTCCACTATCTGTTTCTCTATGTGACTGCAGACCACAGTGAATGCTTGCTTGTGGGCAGCAACTGTACTGTACCTGGTCTGGCTGTTCTTTTGGTGCCCTAATTGATCCTCCTTTTAAAGGAATAATAGCACAAACATCTGCCATTTGGTCCTTCTTTTCCAGTCAAATTATCATTTATTAGTTCACGGATTCATTTTCATCCCAAGAGTTTATAGTGTAAAGTACTTACCTCTGTGTCATCTGTCTCCATAGAGTAAAGGAGAGAATTCACCTGCACCTCACCGCTCTCCTTATCCAGTTCTGACACTACTTGAGAGCAGGAAAATCTGTGCCGTCTGGGCAAAATCAAAAGTTGGCATAGGGTCTTTAATTCTGACACCATGTCATGTTGTGAGGGTAGACACAGTTTGTATTACTAATGACTTGCCTTTATTTTACTTAGCAACAGCTTAACACATCCAGCTACTCACTACTACTCAACTAACTGCGTAATACCTTTAGTAACGTCATCGGGGAGCATACATCAGTCTGACTGCCCAAAAGTCCGACGGCTCATTTCTCCGACTACCCATTCTACAGTGTTATGGTTAGGTTTAGGGTAAGGTTAAGGGTTAGGGCTACTTAAGTCGGAGAAATGGAAGGTCCGACAGATGTCACGCGCCCAACGTCATCACCCAGAGCCTCCCTGACTACGGTAGCCCCACATGGACAAGACAAGACAAACAATTTTATCAGTATGTACCCCTTTCAGGATTCAAACCCCGGAAACTGCTCTACCCACTGTACTACCATGGCAGTAGTACCAGGCTGTTAGCGACATCATAATGTTGCAGACTAAAACTAAAACCGTTAATAATTAACATTTAACCTGAAACAAGAAGCAAGGGAATGGAATGACTTTACTTACAATATGACTCATAGTTAAGTGGACAACAACAAGGGTGTAGGAATGAGTTTAACACTGGGGGGATACATATTGGATGGGTTATCTATAAATGTCCTTAAATTATTGAAGATACCACACTTGCTCATTCACCAACAATGCAGAGTTGTCAGTTCCTGGGCTCTATTACAATACCCATATTCCGCCATCAGGAGGCGCTTCCATTGGACTAATGCGTGTCGTTACTCTCTTTTCCAGTGCTCTAGTATGTATCAGTCAGTCTACAGCAGTGGTTCTCAACGTGGGGTCCGGGGACCCCTAGGGGTACTTGAGAGATCTGAAGGGGGTCCCCAATTTATTTCTTGAAATATATATATATATTTTTTTAATTTTACAAATTTTTCTAGATTTTTTCTTTACTTTTTTGTTTTAGAAATTGTACCACTTTTTTATAGAAAATTTTTACTTTTTTATTTTAATTTTGAAATTTTTTTACGAGAAATTTTACCAATTTAAAAAAAATTTTTTTTAGTTTTATATTTCCAAAAATTCACGCTATTGGCCCTAATTTAAAAATATAAAAAAGTAATGTTCTTCAGTCTCAGAACAAATATTTGTGTATTTCTGATGTTTACTTCTAAATTTGGTCCAATGGGGGTCCGTGGTCTAATTTGTGTCAATTTAGGGGTCCTTGATGTACAAAAGATTGAGAACCACTGCTCTACAGGATAGCTCTCTTGACTTTTTCTGTGTTTGTTTTATCATTTCAGACTGGCATGACAAAATCTGTTAAAATCACCACCCAGTGGTCCTTATGAAAGATTGCCACCAACTAAAATTAAAGTCCTGGCCACCAGGACAAGGCCTGCAAATTCCTTTATATATATTTGGATCACTGGCAAACATCGGCCTGTTTCTGTGCATTGTGTTCGCAATAGTTGGATCTGAAAGAAAGCTGTTAATGACAGTTAGAGCTTCATGGTCACATGAAGGACAGACACAGCTAAAGAATAATGTCCAAAGAATACACTACAGTTAGTGTAGAACACACTAATGTACTTCCTGGGGGAAATCATGACCACAGTGCATCATTAAACACAATATACCTCACAATACATTAAGAGAGGAAACATAAGATGCCAGTTACACAAACGATGACAGTAAAAAAACAGATGAAATTCATTAATAATTAAAATACCTTGCCTCTAAACAATAAGTCAATGTCCATACAGTTCTATAGATGTTAACACTTGCTAGTTCAGGCAGACAACTCAAGCTGCACCCATACTGATCAGCTGATCAGTCACATGCCCTCCTCCAAATAGGGCGGGCTCCTTAAAGTCCCTGTTTTACCTGCTCAACCCTGGCTATGCTGCTGCTGCTATTTCCTGCTCTGCTGCCCTTGCTGCTGTTTCTGCGTACATTTCACTGCTGCCGCCGCCCATGAGGTTTTGCAAACCCACCTCATCCCCAGCATCCACCTGTGGGCTCTGTCCCTATTGGCGCTTTTCCACTAGCGTGGCACGGCACGGCCCACTTTTTTTTTTGCTTTTCCACTAGCTCTAGTACCTGGTACCAGCTACTACCTCCCTCTCCCTGCTGAGGAGGTATAAAGAACTCAGCTGTAGTGCCGAGCTGAGCCGAGCCGTGAAACTGTAGTGGAAAAGCGCCATAAGATCCCCTGAGGGGGTCTGCTTCATTCCCTGTAAACCAGATTATTCAGGGAACAAATAACTGAGACGGAGCCTGACGCCAAACCTGCTGCAGCCATGCTCAAGGATACCTATGCTGTCCTTCAGCTTGCAGTGCTTATTTGTTCTCATTTCAGAGTTGTTGTTTTTTAAAAAGATATTTTCACTTGTTTCAAACAAATTTGCACTTGACATAAGTACAAAAGTTTGCCAGTGAAAGCAAGTTTTTTTGGGGGCTTGTAAGAGGAAAGAAAATCTTGTTCCACTAGATTCTTCTACTTATTTCAAATGAAAATATACTTGAAAGAAGTAAAAAAAAAAAGTGTCTTAAAAATTAGCTACTTTTTATGTTATGAGTCTTATTTTAAATATAAGATTTTTTTTTACTAGAAATTAACTTTTTTTTAAACTAAAAATAAGACAAATATTCTTGGTAAGATTGTGAGTTTTTGCAGTGTGAAGTGTTTGTTGACTGCTCATTTCATTTTTCCTGGGGACCAGACACTGGCTCTGTGGTCACAAACTGAGCTGAAATGTAACAGCCTTGTCTGGTGGAGGCTTTCAATGGCACTGTTATTGTTACATTTGGAAACCAATCCATTCTATTGAACTCACTGCGCTGCCCTAACTGAACTCATTTTTTCAATGGAAGAGCTCTTGCTCTAGTCTTCGTCTCCCAGTCTGAACCTCCAGAATAAAACACGTTTAATTAAATTTTACAGCAGTGTGGCTGTTCTCACAGAGTTTTCAAAGGCATTTTGGGGAATGTTGTGCACCATTTACTGACTAACTGAGAGCATGTGCAAGGCGGTGAGTGGCGCAGTGGGTAAAGCGGCCGCCCCATAGAGGCTACAGTCCTCACCACAGGCGGCCCTGGGCGAATCCCGCATCAGGTGGCCCTTTCCTGTGTGTCATTCCCCCCATCTGTCTCCCTATTTCCTGTCTATCAGTCCTCACCACAGGCGATAGTTCCTGGGTTCAAATTTCACTCATTATCTACTCACACTCATGCGAGAGCTTTCCTGTTCCCCCTATCTGCCTCCCTATTTCCTGTCTATCTACTCTGTGCAATTAATTAAAGGGATAGTTCACTTGTTTGTGTTGGGGGCTTCAATTCAAGGGGGAAATTACAGACGAGCAGCATGGAGGTATATGGATGTTTTTTGGTGTGTCTTTTTGGACCATTCACAACCATTATATGGACAAATACTGCTGCGCGGACCCCCCCATAACTCAGAGAAGGCACGGAGGACTCACAGCTCTTAGTCGACATGAGGGTGAGTAGATAATGAGTGAAATTTGAATTTTCTGTGAACTATCCCTTTAAAGGAAAAAAAAACTGAGAGCGTGTGCATTTTAAACATTGAGATAGTTAGTCCCCTTGACCACAATATGAAGCTCTTCCTCCTTCCTCCTCACTATTCCCCTCAGAGCCCTTCATTAATTGTAGGATTATAGGTAGGTACATCCAAGCTCCAAGCTTCTTTGTCCAAACTCTGAGAAATAAAACTTCTGACCCAGAAAACTGCTCATTTCCTCACTGAAAAGACAGGAGAAGGAGAGACGGGAGAGAAGAGGTGAAGCAGAACAGAGAGACGAGAGGAGGGACTGCAGAGGAGTATATGACAGAGGGAGTGAAGTGAGAAGAGTCAAACACGAAAAGTCTGAAAGTGGAGGTGCTGACAGAGACATTTCAGGAGACACAGACGGTGGAAAGATCCAGGTGAGGGAGAGAGAGGAGGAAGAAAACAAGGTGAGAGGAGGAGGAAGTGATTGCTGGTTGAAAAAAAAAAGAGGGAAAGCCTGGAGAGAGTGAGGCGTCTTGCAGAGGACAGGGAGGAGGAGGCATTAGTGTCCTGATGGGAGGATCTGTCTGCTGCTCCTTTGATGTCAGCTGCAAGAGACAAACCCGCACACACACATGCACGCACGCATATTTTTTTCATAGTAACACACCATGGGCTCTATTTTCGTGAACCAGGCGCAGGCGTGGCGGATTCTCCGTTCGCCTCACGTCCGCCGCGCCAAAGGGGTGTGTCTCGGTGCATTTTGCGATTTTGCTTCTATGTACGACGGAGCGCATCCCACCCACATCCCTCCCACAGGCGCAAGTAGGAGGGAAGTGGCGTAGGGGGCGGAGAGTGGGTTTAACTCAGCCGAGTCCGTTCTTCACCAATCAAATGAGCTCCTCCTTTAAATCCTCCGCGGGAGTTTTTTTCACACCGTGCAGGAGGAAGTAGAGAGACGGGAGGAAAGTGATGTTCTGATCCGGTCCAAGCTGCAGAACATGGTCTCGCGAACAGACCTCACGGGCTGACTATGCAAAAGTAGTCTGTGAAGACGTCACTAACATTGTTACCCAGGTTTGCTCTGACATAATGAGAGCCCAGTAAAAAAAAAAAAGAAGAAAAGAAAACCCACACACACACCTATTTTCCATTAATAAAGACACTTATATTTAGTAACCTATATTTAAACGTGTGTGCACAGACACAACATCTGCCATGCGTAACTGCAACTGTGCGTAAAGGAGGCATTGCGGAGTGACTCTCTTTTCTTTCCTTTCTTTCCTGAGACAGGAGATGAACAGGTGAATATCTGCTCACGTTGCAGCACTATCTGATGCAGAGACTGATTGTGATTTGCTGAGAGAGATTATAGTTTATTTGTTTTCAGTTTTTCGTTATGGTCTCGTGATGACACGGCCGCTCCTCTAATTAATCAATAAGTAAATAAATAAATATAGCGGATCATCGTAATGGCACAGTGCTTAATGTCAACACAGCAGCAACATGCAGTCATCCACCTGCTCGTAGAACATCCACAGCTGCTTTTTTTTTTTTTTTTGCTCCTGGTTTCCTCTGTGTTAATTTAGTCAGGTTGAGTTAACATTACGCACGCGGACAGCCTTTGATCCGTCATCAGATGACAGACAGTGACATAGATATAAATGTGTGTGCAGATTCATTTAGTTATATTAAATAGTGGTTGTTGTTACTGTTTATTGCATTTAAATGTGCCTGGAACTGTGGAAAGCTGCCCGTTAGATCTTGGTGACGGTTGCGCACTAGACCCTGGGCAGTCAAAATACGACTAGACTGGCTGCGCTCCGCCTTGCGCCGAGGTTAGACCTGCTTGGAGCTGGCGAGCTTTCGGTGCAGTCTCGACGCGGCCTTTTAGCACGAAAATGTCACTACGCCAAGGTGAATCTGTCGACACCTCCTCCTGCTGCGCGACCACACCCATCTTGGCGCACAGAAGTCTGCCAATTTAGCAAATCCGCTGCGCGCCCTGGTGCACTGGAGCAAAATAGCTCTCCGCCAGCTGCACCAGGGTTCGCCTCGCTGCGCCACCCAGAGTTGCGCCGGCAAAATAGAGCCCCATGTGGAGGGATGCGACCTGTGGATTCAGAAGCAGCAGGTTGAGAAAACTACAAAGACACAAACAGGAAGTCACTCATCAGAGAGCTCAACCCCACAGAGAGAGAGAGAGAGAGCTGTAGGAAGGACCAGCACCTGTCTCACATGTTTGTTTGTTTTAACTAGCAGGAGGATTTTGGTTTCGCTGCTTTGATTTTTGCTACCTCATCTTTCTGTTGTTTGCTTTTGATGCCAGACAAGATGTTTTTACTATTTAATCAGCACCACCATTTCTCTACAACCTTATTTGCTGTTATTGTGTATTTCATCGTATGATGCATGTGCCAAACAAAACTCACTCAACCACAGAGAGGTATGAGGCATAAAATTGGTGGTGGTTAGAAAACAATCGTATATGGGGTAACTCTGTAGACAAAGAAGCATCTTTTTGGCAAATTGGCCCATTGCCATAGGCAATAGCAATAGGTTTGTTACCTTTAATTGTCGGTGCAAGCTATTTTTAGAATCGCGGAGCAGAGCCGTGAGCTGCTTTCTTCCGGGATTTCTTGGTTTCCCTCATCAAACTCATCAAATACACGATCCAACAACTCCAAAACACTCTGTTGGACAAGTTGTGACCTGCACATTCATCACGCTATGAGATAATAACACAACGTTACCAGACAGAGTTGTATGTGAGGTTAATTTATACAAAAGAGCTGATGCATGTTTCTGTCGGGAGCAGTTTTTCGGCAAGCAGTCTCTGCATTTGCCTCGAAAACAATTCCATTTTGTAATGTTCCATTATTATTTTAAGTATTTTTTTTTTAGCCTTTTTCGTGCCTTTATTTGATAATACAGTCAAGAGAGACAGGTAATAGGAAGACAGGGAGATAACATGACTGATTTGATGCAACAGGTTGTCTCGTACAGTGATTACTGACACTGATCAGCATTTTACTCTTTGATACAAGGCAGGACAAGTTTATTTGTACAGCCCATTGTTACAGTTTGTCTTTACACAGCATCATAACATCTACTGCCTTTGGGCCCTCACATTGACTGAGGAATAACTCCCACGAAAACAAAAACCAGGGTAAAAAAAACAACAACAAAAGAAACCTCAGGGTGAGAGATAGAGGAGAGATCCCTCACCCTGGAGGGACAGTTGATGTTGTGTACAGACAAGAAGACAGTTTATAACACTGAACAGAGTCTGAGGCAGGAACACTGTCGGGTGTTGTGGATTCATCAAACTACAACCATTGCAGAACCTTTACATTGAGGATCAAATCTATGCCAACAACACCATTTTTATTTTCAATCTCCTTTGAAAATATATCCGTGGTGTGGATTGTTGTGTGCATACATAAGAGGTGTCATAAAGTTTATACAAATGGAACTTCAGGTTTGTGGCCAGGTGGAAATCTGAAATTCTACCCAGGACATAAAGTACCTCTGAAAAGGTGAAAATTTAATGTGAGCAAGGAAATAACAAAAAGCACAGAAGGTACAAAGAGTGCAGATGGCAGCACGGCAGCACTGCAAGGTCCCTGCTCTGTCTCTGAGCAATAATGTTCTTTTTCTTCCACAGGAACGTTTTCATCCTCCCGCCCGAGCAGTTAAAGCCGTCATCAATCAGGCCTTATAGAGAGGAAGCTCTGTAGTCTTCTACACCGTGGTCCTCCTCATAAGGACTTAGAGTCCTTCGACTACAACTACCGCATAGATCTGGAAGTCAGTAGTCATTTGTGCCCGCACAAATCCTCCCAGGAAGAAGCTATTTGAACCTACACAATTTCAAATCAAATATCCGGCAGTCTCATAGCTCCACTCATTCTATCAAGGATGCATTGGTACGAGACTTCCCTCAGGAAAGTATCTCAGAATGCATTTTGCACCAAATATCAACAATGACAGGTATTGAGAGCCGGAAAAAGGCTGACTTTCTCAGTTCAGCCAGTTGCTTGACAAAAACTGCTCTCTAATGTTTTCAGTGGAAAATCTTTTTCCTGCTCTTTGCTGCTAAAATCAAACGACTTTATTTCATCTACCACGAGACTAAACCAAGGAAACCGCTGATGTGCATCCCCTGACATTCATGACCCTTTATCTCGGCGATAGAAGGGATAACAGGAAATGACAGATACCTCCTGAAATTATTGACTGCAGCTGCAAAAAAAAGCAATCACTGGTTCTATGTTCCCCTCTTAAGCTGCGTTCACACAGACCTTTTGTTTTTCGAATGAGCGACAAGTTTACATGTTAAGTCAATGCAAAGGAGTGATTGAGCGTTTAATCGCCCAGGAGAAAAAACGCTGGGGCTCAGAGCGACAGTGACGGAGCGTTTTTTCGCTCAAGTCGCTCCGTTGTCCAGATGAGAAATCCCTTGTCACTCAGCGCTGATTGGCTGCCATGATCTATGACAACCACTGAAACCATGTAAATGCAATACAACTTCGCCGGCCGGCCTGGAAGAACGAAGCCGGCTTTTTGTTGACTTCTTGGAGACATACTACAGAGATGCTAGTGGACGTGGACAGGTTAGTTGTCCTTGTGTGGTCCCACAGAATCCTGTGGGACCACACAGTAAATGATTATAAAAACACACACACACAGGAGCTGGCATGGAGGCAGATCAGCGAACAGATGGGGGTTAATGGTAAGTTTTCTTTCCTTTATTTTTCTATTTTTCCCGTTAGCAGCTGTTAATGTTGAGTAACGTTAGTTAATGATAACGTTAGACGTTCAGGAATATACAAAAAACAAGGAATCGTCTGCCGGGAGTCCAGAGGCAGCAGCAGCAGCAACCAATGAAGCTGAAACTGGTTGGTTGAACACAATGGAAAAGTTTTGTGTTGGGACAGTGGTTGTGTATGTGTTCACAATGTGTATTATAATTTTAATTAATTATAATCTTATCCAAAGTGGAGCTTTTTTTTTTTTTTTTTTTTTTAAGCAACCACAGTATCCAACATGCAAAACAGTGAAATGATTGAATGGAAAAAAAGATAAAAAGACATGATTTTGTTGTTCTTTTCAAAAATACCAGAACTTACTGAAAGCGAGGGCGATGTCACTGCTGCTGCCTCATTTTACAGCCTGTCTCCACTTCCAAGGTACATAAATGTATAATTTGTGTTCATACATGTATGTTTGTACAGTATTGTACATTATTGCGATTATTGTGTGTTTTTGTATCTTCTGTTTCTTAATGGACAGGTGGACACTGTATGTAATACGTGTTGCAGTAGTTTCACAAAAGCAATTGTGACAGTGGTGGTCCTGTCACTATGCCTCCAGTTGATCATGTGCCCTGGCTACTTGGCCAAGGGGATGTCCCTTTGGCCGACTGGTTAGCGCGCATGACTCCGACCCGGGAGTCTAGGGTTCGAAGCCCGTCCGGGCCCTCTTCACCTTGCCACACAATGTTTGTTTCCCACAGCGTGCCAGAGAGACATAGTGCCCACCCTACCGTTTCACCAATGAGGTTAATTAGTGTGTACAATACATACACTGAGTAGACTGTGTATATGTCTGTAGTGTCAAAGAAACGCTGTCCCCCGTTCATACAGTATTACGGAAACAAGTACTTACTACTATCCAGCTCTCTGTCCCTGATGCATGGAGAGATGCCACCCCCAACAACACCTCCATCCTCAAGGTACGTGCATAATTTGTGTTTGCATAGGTGTGTGTGTATGTACTTATTATTTTATTGTACCCGTTGTTATGTGTTGTTTTGTATTTGTCATAAAAATGAATAATCATAGATTGTATATGTAACTATGATAATAGACATCACAACGAGGCCAGACATAAGGTGGATAAAGCTGGTTCATGAGCAGGGAGGGCAGGATGGTTTAGAGCAGAAGAAAGGAGGTGATGAAGGCCCAACTAGATTTGGGAGGTTCTGCCAGGTTGCTTTTCAACACAGAGAAAAATAGGGGTACAGAAGGGGGACATTTCTGTACTTAAAGGTACAGTTCTGTCCTACTGTAGCTGATAGGGCCAATTCTTGTACTCCAGAGTACCTATATGTACCTTTTGGGGATAGAAAAGGCACATAAATGTTCCAGAATGGCAAAAGGTACATGTATGTACCCCCTAAAGATACATTATCAGAGACAGTGTGTAGCCTAAGTAAATAAGTCTGGTAACCTATGAGGCGACTATTAATATGATTTAACATAGGGATAATAAATAAACATTCAACTAGTAATTATTTTTTAAATATATGTAACAGAGGTCTGCAGGTGTGCCACAGTCAGGAGGTACCAGTCAGGAGAAGTGACAGGTTGTGGTGGTAGTGGTACCAGAAATAAACTCATTCACACATACAGTAAAAGACGTGCTAACCAATCTGTCATGCAGTTGTCAAGTTGTTATCGAGCAGTTGTCAATCCGTTGGTGAAGCGGTTAGCATCGTTGCCTCTGGTGCAGGAGATTGTGGGATCGATCCTCACTCAGGACAGGTCACAGAACAAACATACACACTGGTTGCTGCTGGGTGTACAATTGTACTTTAACTGGTACATTTTGAAAAGGTACAAAAATGTACTGGCACCAATGGGTACAAAATTGTCTCTAAAAAAGGTACGCCTGGAGCGACAAGGGTTTGTACCCTTTTGAGTACATTTCCATACTTCTATTTTTCTTTCAATCTCTGTCCGACACTAGTGTGTTGGCACAGCAGAGCCAATTAAACAATGTCATCTTCAATGAGATAACGGCATGACAGTTTTAGAAAGCTATACCTTTGCCATAATTAGCAGTTATGTGTGGAAATTAAAATCAAAGACAAGCACAGTCACAAATTAAACAAAATGTGTGAAATAACACTGTCAAAGATTTTCAAATAAAAAAAAACTCGGCAGCAATTCTTGAAAGTAAACATATACAACAACAAAAACAAAACATGCTAATCAGCAGACACATTAATGGACACATTTATTCTTGTTTCATTAAATGATTCATTCATGTAAGAGTCAAACATCACAGGCCTGATGGAGACGTCCTGCTGTCAGACTGGGGAGAAAAGCCTTTAGTCAATAAATCACAGCAGTTGGACCATCAAGATTCAGACTGTGCTAGTTGTCAGTGGTGTTCCTCCAGCCTCCTCCCAGGCCGAGCACTATCACTGAGTTTTTTCTAATTATTTTTTATTTTTTTATTGGATCATCATTTTTAACTAGGCACAGTGGAGGAGTTAGAGGCACATGCGTGACTGTGTAGGTTTAATTTCCCTGCCTGTCCTTCATTGCACTTTGCTGTTTTAATTGCCTTTTTGTGAACTTATTCCCTGAGCTGCTCTAAGTGCCCTTTGTCACATTAAATGTCCTGTGCTGCCTTAAGTGCTCTGTGGAATAGAAAAAGGCTTTTGTTAATCTCTAAGTAATATTGAATAATAGTTGGAATACCTCTGCTCTCTCTCTTCCTGGGCCTGGTTTTGCCCCATTCGTCTTGCTGATTGGAGCAGACCTGGCAGGATGACTTCACGATCACTCATTACCACAGTGCCCGGAGGCAAGGCATTCATTTTGGTCAGAAATGCTAACTTGCATATTCTTCAGTTATGAATCAAATTGTTGATCTTGACAGGCTTTAAGAACAATATCAAATAGAAATGGAGAAGAAGTAGAAAGGACATGAGAAAAGAAAAAGAGGTTTGCTCAGGTGGAAAGTGTTGTTTAGGAAAATGTTTTTTGTCAAATGATATGTTTTTAACTTCAACCTGCTGCTGTTAGAGGCCACGTTTTGTCAAGTTAATGTCCTCAGCACTGAAAGAAAATGAGCCATAAACCTTTTCTGATGAAGTATGAGGTGGGAAAACAGAGGCACAAACAGAGGGCCTTGGTGGAAACCTAGCCTGAAGGGGGAAACAAAAAAATGCTTAGTGATTTGGTATTTTGGATAAGAGGTTTAAAAATAACAACGAAAAAAACCCATCTTATCAGGAATTAAAAGTTAAAAGCAGCGAAAGGCTGATATTTGACTGGAGGTTCATAACCCCTGCAAATCATACACTGGAATAAGCTTATAAATTATAACCTGTAGTTAAAAAATAAATGAGAGTCACTCCTAAAATACACTGCACGCGAAACGACTCCGGCGTCGGAGCCGCTTCATTTCAATTTTTCAAAGTACAGTATGAGAAGGTAGAACATACTGTACCATAATTCCTTTGAAGACTCCTGAAGACAGGATATCTCAGACAGATTCAGTTACTGTAACATAGTTGTTATTAAATCAGATATAATAACTATTATTTTTAACCAAAAGTTAATTGAACACTTCATTTGTCTTGCTCAAACACACTGATGTTGATGTAACTGACAGCAAATACAACAAACCTCATTATCCTTAGTCACTCAGAGCAGGTATAATGTCTTTTTTTCTGGAACAATTTACTCTGATGCACAAAACACCATATGTTCTCAGCAGTCATTTTTGTACCAGCAGGTGTGGTTGTTTTTCCTTCAGATGTGTAAAAAAGCACTTTTAACCCAAACACTTACATACGTGTGTAATTTGCAGCCAAACTGCAGCATAGTTCAAGAAGCCTGCAGAAAAAAGTAGCACATTCACATCTGTGGCGACAGCTTGCAGCGGGCACTTCTCACAAA
Organism: Decapterus maruadsi; assembly: GCA_030347415.2. Lineage (NCBI taxonomy): Eukaryota > Metazoa > Chordata > Actinopteri > Carangiformes > Carangidae > Decapterus > Decapterus maruadsi. Next base: position 10,222,788 of record CM064885.1, on the reverse strand, counting down.
CACATTGCATTCCTGTTGACTTCCTCCGGCACCACTAACAAGCACAGCCTGCTGCCAGTTCTCAAAATCCAAAACTGCCTGGCATGAAAACTTTGAGTCGTCCATGTCCTGTAGAACGACGGGGCATCATCTAGTTAAGCCTCTTAAAGTCAGAACAACTGGACTAAAAACAAAAACGGGCAGAAATGATCTTGGCAGCGGGAGCTTCAGATGGATCAGACAGAGTTTAGAGTTGTCACTGTTAAGACTGTGAGGCTAAGGCAGAGGATGTGTGTGGTCTGGATGCAGGGCGATGGAAAACAAAAACTGTCAGTGTGTTTGTACTGACTCCTTTATATCTGACTCAATTTAAAGGTTATAGCTACAACTTTTTCATCAGAACGATTCATTTTTCAAATATAATACATCCACAGAACGTCTAGAGGGTTGCAGAATATATATATTTTGAAATACATGTAGTATATAATTAATTGTTTATTGTGTTTTAACTTTGACGGGTCCAAAATATAAATTTATATAAATATATATCTCGCGAGATTTGCATCAGCGTCATTGTGATTAACTGACGCCGCTACAAATCTCGCGAGACTTGGGCGAACCAGGAAGAGGAGCTTCCGCTGCAAACAAGCTTGAAATATGGACTTATTTAATTTTTTCCGGACAATTTCACATTTCAGGGCACTACAAGAGGGACGTTACATATGAGCAGCATGGAGGTATTTGGATGTTTTTTGGTGTGTTTTTTTGTGACGAAGACCACTGGTGTCCATTTGCAACTGTTACATGGACATGCACTGCTACGCCAAGACCCCCTGTAACTCAAAGAAGCCATGGAGGACTCTGAAAATTCTCCCAGCCCTTAGTCGACATGAGGGTGAGTAGATAATGAGTGAAATATCATTCTGGGGTGAACTATTCCTTTAATACAATGTTCATTTGTTCATACAAATGATTATTAATTCACACATACTTAAAATGTTCACTGACATTTGACAGCTTTCTTTAGTATAAAAGTTTATGGACAACAGTTGAATCTTTATGGCATTTTGCATAATATAATTTGTTGTACACCTGATGGTATTACTTTGTTAGCAATTAAGTGTCCTTTAATTGACAATTTATTGCTGTGCTTTAAATTATCTGATCATATCATATTCCACCCATTGTGTTGTATATCTGTCCAAAAATACCATTTGTTCTATTCCCTTAAAAGTTTTAAGGGAAATTTAAATGTCCACAAACTTTAATACTAAAAGAAATCAAGCTAATCTTGTCAAACATCAGTTAACATATGAAGTGACTGTGAACTAACAATCCTAGATTGATGATCTATTGAAGTCGAGCTGAAATGACAATTCAAGTGTCTAACTGCCGTATCGTGAAGTTTTTCCGAGTTAAACAGGCTATTACCAATCACAAAATAGAAGGTGGTGCATAACACAACCTTCATTAATGTAGTAATTCATTATGAAATGAGATTAAGTATTATTTAAAGGAATAATTCATTTTAAAAGATAATTCATTCATTATCAATCACCCTCATAGTGGTGACAAGTCCAGAGTAGTTTTTATCTAGAACCACTCTCATGTATCTCCACCACCAAATGGGTCAAAGTTTTTGGTACAGAGTATCAGATAAATTATTTGTGTACAGGAACACACCGTGAGCTGCCGATCTTAAAAAAGATCTCTAACATTTTAATACACAAAGGGAGTGTTCTTGTGTGTTAAAGTTGTCACTCTGTATTTTGATGAACATTTGTATGCATATTGTATTAAAGAAGTAAAAGAGGACTTCTCTCTTGTACACATGGAGCAGCTTACCTACTTAAAATCATTTGATGGACAGTATTCACATGAGAACAGAGACCACAGATGTTCCATATTGTTTTATTTTGGATATGTAATTCAATTGTATGCTTCACTGTTGTCTATAAAGGCCAGTATCGCCTCTATTGTCTGATACCACACCTGATGACTGTGCTAGCACGACGGTGGTGTGGTACAGCGTATTTGAGTAGCTGGTGCTTTTTTTTTTTTTAAATACTCCAATGAAATGAAAGTGTTGTGGTGCACCTTGTATTTTTAAAATAAAAATTACCAAAGTAAAATGCTTTCATTTTATTTTACTAGTTATTATGGAGTCATCAACTAACCCCTGCTTTAGAGTTATTAAGTGACACTGCATTGGTGTTGAGAAACACCTGGTGGCTGCAAAGTAAGTAGATAAGTGTCAAATCCCAACTCTAAGCTTATTGGCTACACTCCAATGTGGCAGGTAGATTGACAGTTTCACCCGCCCATCACAGAAGTTACCCACATTTGGCGTGTTGGCTGGTGCCAATTTAATGCCCTGTATATATGTATACAGTATGATCTATTTAAAAAAATGTATGGATAGAAATGTCGTGATATGTGTACAAACAGAACTCCGAGTACACTGTCTAGTACAAATATGAAGCTTCACTTCACAGCCAGACAAACCAATGTGGCTGCCACAGTTGTTAGATTTCAGCTGTGACATCTTCCTAAAGGAATTCAATCAGCCAGAGAGCTGCAGGGAACTTCATTGGATCACTTCCTCCCCATGGAGGTTGACCTGCCGATCATCTCAGCAGACCAGCTCCTGCCTCTGAGATGACCCACTGGTCCCGGCAGAGCAAATGTGTCGTTTGGATAAACTGACGACATGTTGGGATCTGAACTGTTACTTTCTTGTCTGGAAAAACATTACAACTTGTATGATCTACAAATAGCCCTTAAGTACTTTAATTGCAGCCAACTCACGTATCCCTCTGGCCCAGGGTTAGCGCCCGCCGATCAGCAGTTGGTTAACTCCAAATAAAAACTGCGTTTTTCCTGCACTTTGAGGGGCTTATAGCGAACAATGGAACTGTGTATCCCCCCCCCAGGTAAAACCTCTTTTAGTAAAAACAAACGATGTCCGCACAACTGCTATAATCGAGCTCCCAAGAATTTATTATAAGGACAACGTTTTGACCACTTGGGTCTTCATCAGGTCAAGACCCAAGCAGTTGTGCGGACATCGTTTGTTTTTACTTCTTGTTAGTTTTTGTCCTGAACATGCCTGCACTGTCTTGGATGTGCGTGCACTGTCCTTCCTTAAAACCTCTTTTAGGCCATGAAAATAGGCCGTTTCTTTGGGTCCATTCACAACAATGTATGTTGTAAATCTCTGGGCAGGGCTATGGGCTGGCGTTGCTAACGGGAGGAGTGCAGAGAGTCTGCTACTGCAATTAAAGTACTTAGAGGCTATTTGTAGATCATACAACCCCACTTAAAAAAATGCTACTATCCCTTTAATAAAGTGACATCATAGCAGGCCTACAGCAGGAATTTAAACATATTTTAGCTGTGCAGTATATTCTGTATGCCACGCATCATCACCTTTAGTACTTCTAAACCCATTTTAGAACCTGTGGCGAGATGGGACCAGAAAAGTAGAACCAGGTACCAGATTCCAGGTTCTTTTATCTGATGGAAACACAAAAAGGTTGAAATCAGAATCAGTTTTTAGGACACATCTATCTTTTTCCTCCTCTTCCTTTTTTATCTTTATTTTCTGTCTCTCTCTGGTTATGTAATTGTCTCTTCCCCACACTGCTTCGCTGGAACTCCTATTCCTTCTTTAGGCTTCTTTCTCTCTCAATCTCTCTTTCTTTCAGTCTTGGGCCGAGGTCACCTTTCCTGTCAGGAGGCCTTCCATGTGTGTGTGTGTGTGTGTGTGTGTGTGTGTGTGTGTTCTTCATTTTCAACACTGTTATCGGACTGATGACAATTATCCTTCTCCTTCAAACACACACATGCGTGCACACATGTACGTGTGCATTAAAACTCACTCACTCACAGACTTACTAACCACTGTGAGAATCGCTAACAATACATTGCTGTCTCTCTCTATCAAGTCCTCTATCTGTGACTATGTGGGCTCCAGGGTGTGTATGTGTGTGCGTGCATGCGTGTGCTCTCTGGTGCAAAGCTGTTAAATTGCTATCTTAAAGGTGACCTCCCCTGCAGACAGGAGATTTAACACTCAACTCTAAACTACTACAAACTGGACACCAGAGACTGTGTGTGTGTGTGTGCATGCACGTGTGGTTTAGGCTGCATGTTTCTGTTCCGTTGTGCTACTGTCACGCTGCTGTTGTCACCATGGCCACAGCTTGCCTCATTAGTCCGAATAAATGTGTGTGTATGAGTGTAAATTGGTTCATATAGGTACATTGACTGCCTTAATACATTTGACAATATCAGCAGCAGTTCTTCACAGACAGTGTTGTGTTTCCTCCTGACAGCATGCACATGCTAACCACCATATCATTAATATTAAAGAAATGCTGGGTGAAAATGTCTCCCATCTAGCCAACTGAATAGTATTCTGTATGCTGCATTCACGTGGAATAAACAAACACATCGGAACGGCACGGCTCTGTGCCTCTCCTCTGAAATACGAGACAGCAAGTGGCTTCTACAAATGTGACTCATTTAAACCTGTGGTAAAGTTATCTGAAATAAAAATAATAATTAAACCTTAGATTAACTAAATAATTGAATTATTCCTGACAGCCTAGGGGAGGCACTGCCTCACCTGACTGCACATCCCTGCTACATTCATAGCGTTGAGGAACTGTTGTTGCAGTGTTAAACTTTTGGGTGAACTATCCCTTTAATAAGCAATGTTCAGCCTTTATATAAAGAGGGAAGTTTACTTGCTGATAATGAGGCATTCTAAAAAAGAGTCCAGAGGTAGAAACGGAAGAGGTGGAAATGGAGATGGTTTCATCAAGACTCAAGATGGATCCAGTGGTGGAAATGTGGATGGGCTCACATGTTTTCAGATGAATCCAGGTTCATATAGAGTCATTTGGCCCATCCATAAGCCATTATAGACGTGAGCATGCTCCGAAACGGAAATACCTACCCTCGTCCGGCTCAGCAGAGTTTGATGTCGCAAAATACATTTGTTTGGTGCCTCAGTTTAATGAGGATGATGTGGATGAATACCCTCAACTCTGTGATGTGAAGAACCCTAACCCTGAAGATTCTCCTCCCTTTTGTATCTGTGTGAGGAGGATAGTGCGGACTTTGATAAAGTGAAAGTTCTCCAGATCTGCTCGGGTGACTGCACTCAAAACTAAAAACGTGATTGGTTGACTCGGAAAGTTGGAGGAAACCATGGAAACACAAAATGTTAGGAAAATTTGAAACTTTTCAGAAACGGACTTTTTGCTAACGTCAAACATGGCGCTAACAAACATGACAGGTCAACTCAACACAGACACACACAAACACAAATGATTATTCACGAAGAGGTTGCAGTTTTGGGGGCGAACCTCGAAGGCAAGAAGTTGCAAGTTGTTTTGGAGAATGGGGACCTGATCCTGCTGGAATAAAAATATGTGAAAAAACTAGAAATGGCTGTTTGTCCTGTTTGTCGCACCGAGTTGTCACGAGTTGCCGCACGAGTTTACCCGAGTAAGGAAAACGAATTTGATTGGTGGTTTTTGAGCGGGCGGGATATTCAAAGACCGAGCTCAGTGTGTCTCAGACGTTTGGTTGATGGATGACGGATCCAATATTAGTTGGTGAATTGTGAGCAGGCTGACGTATCTAATGCGGGGGGAAAAATACCACACTTTCATCCCGGATTTAATCAAAAATAGACTTTTGTACAAAGTTTGGGCTACATGGAACATATTCATCCTCAGCCTGGAAGCGGCCAGCTTTCAGACCGTGGCGGATAACTTCCACGGGACTCTTGTGGCTGCACAGGCCATGTAGAAACACTGGAGGAGTAAATCCACGTTTTAAGAATTGGCTGTATAATTTTCAACCAAATACCAAGGGTGAAAAATGTAAACAATTTTGTTTAAGTCTTAGTATGTAGTTTGCGATGGTCAATTTTGGTTAAATTTTCACAGCGATTATGTGTGGAAGACATTGATCAATAAAGTTTTGAGGAGATATATATACTTTATCAAGAATAAATCACATTGTCACAATCATTTCATGAGATTTTTTTTTAAATCAATTCTGCCATTTTTTTTTTTTTACTGTTGCCTTGTTATCCTCTTGTTTTTTATTTACCGTGAATCATTTTGGGATTCAATGCTGTGAACGTTTCTATAAAAAATTGTAAAAATACATAAATAAATACTTACTTACCACCACATCCCCATGCAAAATGCCCTATTATAAAATGTGTTACTGCAGAGAGAGTATGCCATGAGTAGTTTCAGCTGTACACCTGACTTGTGCAAGCTTTCAGGCTCCAACTGTTCAGAATCTTACTAATGTGTCTATATGTGTGGCGGCCTGGGAAAACCCTTCACATGGTGGGATTTTGACATTTTCATTTTTTTATACTTCCATAGGATTCAGAAACAAGTCATGTTTTTACTGTTTGGCCCAATCTACATCAGCAGTTTTCAGTGATGACAGAAGGAAGAGGAGAATCACAGAGAGAAACTTAACAAAGACTTAGGGCAAGTGGCTATAGAAATCTGAAGACTGGGGGAAATAATTAATCTGCTGAAACAGTTTAATCAGTTGGAGGAATGGAACTCCTCCTCTGAACATGCCAGGCAATCCAGTTTTAGATTTTGCAATTAGTTTCTCAATTCCATTAAATACACCCCACTCCAGTGGATCACTGATGCTAATTCCGGCGAAACAGAATTTAAATTATAGACATTATCTTGGAATGTGAACAATAGAATTCATTTTGAGGTATTACATCCTCTGTCTGACCTTTCAAAGAGTTGGTCTATTTATATTTATGTGCAAATCGTAAAACTTTGGATGAGGAATGAGGAACTGCTATCTATCTATCTATCTATCTATCTATCTATCTATCTATCTATCTATCTATCTATCTATCTATCTATCTATCTATCTATCTATCTATCTATCTATCTATCTATCTATCTATCTACAATGTCTCTCAGATGCATTTATTGATCAGAGACAGATAGTCACTGAAGTGCTTTTCTTTTTTTCTCTTTCACTTGCAAAAATTCTTGCATGCAGTCACCAATTCAAATGAAGCTTCCCGTAGGCAAACGGTGCAAGATCGTTATCCTCTGAATGACTTTTTGATGTTCGCAAGTGGAGGTGGAGTGGGCGCCACATGATCAATGCTGAGTGCAGAGATGAGAAGAGAAATCAGAAACAGAATCAGTGCAAGTCAATGACACAAGGTCATCTTTCAGCCTTTAGTTTTGAAAAGGCCTGGCTGACAAGAGGGATGCTGTGATCACACATATCTCTACTCATAATTATTCTAATCAGTAACCCGTCTTGAAGGTGCTGATACTCTGCAGACATGGATGGGTTACTGATGGTCACAGCTTCAGTGTCTGTCTGAGCAACAGAACTTAGATCCTATATAACTTTGTAGCTATGATAAATTGTTCAACTATGTTTGACTGTAATAATAATCAGTGATAACACTGATAATAATGACACTTCTAATACAAGAAATGTGGCACAAATGTGCATGAACCAAGTCCTTGACATGAATAGACATAAAATCAGATCATGATAGGTGATGTGCTCTGGCAAAATGAGACGTTAGTCGCAACATTCTTAAAACAAACAAAAGAAAAACAGCTGATGACATGGAAAACCAATACCACCCCCACCACAAAAAAAAAAGTATAGTTGACACTAAACCGAGTGTAGCATCGACACAACGCTTGCACATGTTTTACAAAACATTATAACTTCTGAACCATTTATGATAGAGACAAGCTGTTAACAGCATCTGAATCGTAATAAAGTAATACGGGTGCAGAAATGTTTTTGCATACTTCAGCATGTCTAACAAGAACAAGATGAAGAATGTGGTCAAACTCTGCCAAAAAACAATTGGTATCAACTTGAATGACCTTGACAGTGTTTATCAGGTCAGAGTCACTCAGAAAGCAAGGGCCATTCTGGCAAACCCTCTCCACCCTCTTCATGCAGAGTTTCGACTCCTCCCATCTAAGAGGAGGTATACGTTCCCTTGTCAGGCCAAATCCAACAGATATTTAAAATCTTTTGTCCCGTCTGCTGTTAGATTCCTTAATACGCTGTAGGCAAACCTGTTGGGAAGGATGTTCAGTGAAATCTGTGATGACTATATGTATCTAAATCTGTATCTAAATGTATTATTGTATCATGTGTGTGCTACTGTATGTGAGCTCTAACTGTGTTGATGGTGAACTTTTGCTGCAAACAGAATTGCCCTTCGGGGACATTAAAGATTCTCAAATCAAATCTGACTGTCACCATGTGCACAGCTAAGCTCTCAAGCTAGCATCCTGAAGATGACGGCATTGTTGGCAACGCACGCAGACTCATTTACAAAACCGCTTACATCAAAAGACAGCTTATACAAAACAGCAGTGCACGAATAATAGTGGTGAATCCCACCACCAAAAGGTCTGCAGTTCACAGTCTTTAGCTGCATGAGGAGGAGCGAGTGGACACTACCACGGCATCCCGGCAGCGGGGTTTCTCTGTCAACTCGACGTAGCGTTAGCTCCTCGAGCTGGGTAAGTTGAGAATCTTGCTAACTTTGTACATAGATGACTTTGAGGTATGCAATCCACTTGGTGCTTCACGCACCTTCATCAAGATGTAAAAACCGTTGAGCAGGAAGGAATTTTTGTCCCGTTGCTTGATAAATGTGTTAAAGGCACAATTCAAGTTGTTGCAGCAGATGGTGCTTACAGTGTAGCAGGTTGTAACGGAAGCGTTAAGAACTACATAACTCGCATGTAAATTTAGCTCAGCAGAAAAGTTCAAGCTGTTTTGGGGTGAAAGTCCCGTGTGTAATCACCAAAAACCTTGCCCACTACAGTGTTCTGACAGGTTATCCACCAGATATCATGCATGATGTGTTGGAGGGCATTGTACCTGTGGAGCTTGTGCGTTGTTTGTCATTGTCAATGGGGAATGGTCATGAGAACTGGGCACTAATACGATTTCTTTGATTCATCATTGGGCATCTGGTGCCCAAAGACGAAATGGCATGGCAAAGTTTTAATGGTTCTAAAAGATGTTGTAGAGCTGGTGGTTGCTTTCAACACACACAGAAGACTCCATTACCTTGAATGCAACATTTCAAAGCACAGCAAAAGATACCAAGAACTCTTTCCTAATGTGCTGCTTCTACCCAAACATCACTTCATAGAACATTACCCAGCACTTAACAGGACGTTTGGTCCTCTCGTTGATCTCTGGACCATGAGATTCGAAGCAAAACACAGTTTTTTTAAGCATGTAATTCGACACTCAAACTGCTTCAAACACCTGCCTGTCTTGCTAGCTATTAAGCATCAGCTCATGATTTCATGTCACATGAGAACATCTAGTTTTGAAAAGGCTGTTCTTCAGATGACAAGTGTTCAACACTTTCTGTTGATGTTTTAAAAGAAGAAATTGTTGAAGGCTGTTCTTCAGATGACAAGTGTTCAACACTTTCTGTTGATGTTTTAAAAGAAGAAATTGTTGAGAATATTAAACCAAATTCCCTGGAACAAGAGAGGCAAGTTTAACTAGATCTTTGTCAGCCAAAGGTGTAAGTTTCAAAAAGGGCATGATTGGGTCTACAAGTGGACTTCCTGATTTACAGATTGTTATCGTATTTGTTATTCAGGAGAGACTGTTTTTATGGTTAAGAGACTTTGTGGGTGGTATAGGGAACATCACAGAGCCTTTGAACTCATGGTATGTCCAACCAAAGACAGATATGATTGAGCTTAGTGACCTCGCAGATGACTACCCTCTAGCAGACTACTTGGTTGGATCTCTCAGAATGGTCACATTAAAAAGACACATACATGTATCAGGTATGATTTCAATTTCAAGAGTTACTGATTCATCTAAACAATGCTTAAACAGAGCAGAAATTTCATGTACATTAAAGAATCTAGAAATATATTTTAGGATAACCAATGAAAATAGGTCCCTCAACCTTAGATAAGTAGTACACTTGTACAAACATATCTACGTATTTATGTGTATTTGTTTTTTATTCAGATTGTTGTGACATGGCTGCTCCAGTGAAGCTCAAAATCTTTTCCCCGAGACTTAGGGTGCTTTCACACCTGTTTAGTGCACACCCTAGTGCGCACAAAATGTTAAAATGATACATTGTTTAATTTTTCAGTTAGTGCGGTTGCTTTCCCACCTGCTTTTTGTCACTCGGGACGAAACTTGGAGAACGTCATGTCTCCATGACTACCGGTTGAACTCTGGAAGCGCTGATTGACAAACTGATGATCATGATCACAAAAAACAAAAAAAAACCTTTCATGATGACTGAAGAGCCGGTTAACTCTTGGCAAATGATCAACTAGTGCGCACCAGAGTGCGATGTGCTTTCACACTGACCCAAACCGGACCAAATTTAGTGCGCACTAAGACTGCAGGCGTGAAAGCATCCTTACTCTATAGGATGGGACTCCAGAGACTGCTGGTGAACTCAGCACATTAAGAGGCAATGTGGGGTAGAGGACCGCTTCAGGCTGCAATTTATGGTTTCTGAGTTTGGTAATGAATTTACCAACTTGACTTCAATGTCAGAAATCCAATGTCAGAAATCCAAGACAAAATAACTTTCAAGCTTGTCCTTTGATTCAGCTGCTTCTGCCGTGCCTGATGGCTCCCCATCTTCACCCTATTCCACTCCTGCCACATCATGGTCTGGTAATGACTCATCACTTTCATCTGGTAGCTTGTTCGATATAGACATTCTGTCTACTCCCGAGTCCACCTCTTCAAGATGTTTGAAATGTTTAAAAGAGCCAGGCTCTGCCACTGGATACGGTGGATGGAAGGTGAGTTTAAAGTATAAACTTACCAACTACAGGAGGAAGCTCAAGAAGCTCGGATGCCCAGAGGACAGCAGGGGGTGTTCGGTGTCTGAGTAGTAAAACATGTCAGACATTTTGGTTGTTGTTCCCTGTCTGTAGCTATGTAGCTATGTCATTAAAGTCAAAGTACCTGCTCTTTCAAGAAACAAATGGTGTCGTCATTGAGCCCACAACAAAAACAGTACACCCATCAAGTGAATCCACAGAGACATTTGTAAAGATAAGAGAGACCCTGCCTTTGGAAAAGGCACAATGAGGACACCGTGGCTGCAATGATGGAGAAGACCTTTGCGCACACCAGAGGCAACAAGTTATAGTATTTGTAATGCACCCTTGATTGCTGATTTCAAAACCAGATGGCCGGCTCTCTTCCATGAGCAATTTGATGTCTTACAAAATGTGGACGAGCCCTTGAAGTAACTTGTAAGATGATTAGCACCAGGCTCTTCAGATAAGTGAAGAGCCTGGTGTCTGTTAACTCTGAATTTCGTCTGCATTCTGGTTCCCGTCTGTAATGGGTACCAAAATCACTAAAATAAAAGTGTTCATCAACATAAAACTTATTAAATAGACATTAACTTGTAATACAATAAAAGCAAAATGTTAATTTAATGGCTTGGGACTTTCTTATAAATTATATTCCTTAATTTAAAGAGTTTCACCTGGTTCAGTTTCCTACCAAAACAGCGAGTCAACGGCCAGACTGTAAGATGATGATACTCATCACCCAGGTATGATAATAGGCGAACCCCCCCGCCCCCCTTTTTTTAAACGTCATGCTTGAAATTTAAACCAACACTAAGTAATTTTTCAACCTTCATATAATATTTTCAGAATTTTTGTGATGGTACATCGACTTACAACAGGTTGAATGACACCTCTGTCATGGTCTGAGGGGGTCTGTATCGCCTTCACTGGCACTAAGCAGCTTCGAGGTGGGTGGTAGCAACCCCTCCACATAAAAAAACTTACCAATGTGCTGACTGTTTACGGCATACGACACACACACACACACACACCCTTCCCTATTTGCTAAAAAGATGGAAATAGATGTGAACACCTATATGTGTGGGGTGACATATGCCTTAAAGGGCCAACGAGGAGTTTCTATTCGGTTATAAAACAGTCTCACGTTAATGTGGATGAATCTACGCTACCCACACTTGTTAATGGCTCCATTTTCGATCAATATATCGTTTTGTCTCTATCGTTATTTTGTTATTATTAGTGGTGGCGGAAATGCTGGTCGAGCCGACCAGCATTTATTGCTTTCGGTTTCGCGGACGCAAATGAGAATAACGGCGATTCGGGCGGCGTTATGGTCTGAACTACGACGGTAACTGAACCTCTTTGAACCTCTGACTTTAATCCTTGATGAATGAAAACACGAGTCCGTCTTGCGCCGGTGGAGGAATTCTACGGTGCGCGCGGAGGCAGCGTGAAAACACTTCGCTTTTCCAAAACTCCTCGTTGTCCCTTTAAAACAGTTTGCGTGCATTGTCAGTAAGCGTGTATTCTATACCTTGCACAAGGTATGTGGTTATTATTTCTTTACTGTGCTTCAATTATTTGTTAGATCAAGGTGAGGTCATGTTATAAGCCTTTCGGGTTTCAGACCTCACCTGCACGTTTCTTTTTAGTATCTTTCTTACTAGTCAGAGAGATAAGTAAATGTTTTGTTTTACATTATGTGCAAATAAATGTGGCCAGGTCAATGAGGGAGGAGACCGGACACAAAAATACATTTTTGTAGGATCTTTAATACCCCGACTGCCCTCAACGAGCACAGCATTAATTCTGTAATTTTGAGAGAAATCTTTGTTGTAACAGTCAAATAAAAAATAAAACAAGTTCTTTCTTGTCTCTTCTGAATATCTTCTGAATGTCTCAGTCAAAAACGAGCAAAACCAATGAAACAAAACCAAAACAAATAAAATCAAACACCAACAAACAACAGTAGTGGCCTATTCCTATGTAAACAGGAAATAAAATACATTAGTTAGCATGAATACATTTTTAAGCCACTCTTCTCATGTTATCAAACACATTTTACAGTACATGTCAGGATTTAGCTCCGTAACCTTCATGAGTTCATTGAATAAACACCATGACTTACATTTAATGTACATTTTTATATATCTCTGTGCAAAATATGTTTTTACCATGACCTTTAATGACCTTGTACATACAGAAACCAAAATCATGTGCTCACTTACTCTAGCTTGTAGCTTCAGAGCCTCACCCTGCACCTGGATGCAGCTCACACGCACACATGGCTCTCTGTCTCCCCTCTACATGGGTAACACAACACATAGCTTCATAAACAACATTTTATACCGAAATTGTAACAGTAACTAATATTTCAGTACTTTATATGCGACTTACGCTGACCCGTGGTCGTCAATGGCGGCTCCCGACCCACTGGACACAATACACAAACCCCCGACAGACGAGAAGTAAACACGAGGTTTTCAGTCACACACGCTCGTCAGACAACTCGGTTACCGGTCCTCTCTAACTCTTTCACTCGGTCACTTATTTCCTCTGTGTTACAGGGTTTTACGGTTCACACACTGCACACACTCTCACAGACAAGAAACAGACCTCTCCGCCATTGCTCGGGCTAGGAAGACGACGGTTCGCGGGGATTTGCGCGTCTCGTGCGACTTCCTGGTTGTCATGGGATTCTCGACCTGGCTGGCCTTAAAGTGACAGTACACATTCACTAGAGCTCAGATAACACAAAAAACACAGTAACCCCTGTTCACTTGGCTACATAAATAAAGTCTAAAAAGTCTAAAGACTCTTAGTAGATCACCTATTTTGCGTGCGTTAACCAAACACAACATTTTACTAGGAGCATGCAGTTTAGCGCCTGCTATTTGGGCTCTTAGATCCAACCCTTTGTCGCCTAATGGCTTGAATGAAGAATTTGAAATCACGCCATTTTTGTTAATGTATTTTTTGATGTGTTAGTCTGCGCATCTATTTAGACCTCTGTATTTTTAATATATTGATCTATTTGTACCTCCACCACTCCAAAGACACCTTCAGATGACCTGTAGAAGATCCAGAGGTGGTTGAAACGTTGTTTAGGGAGCGCTCACACTAGGCAATCCGGATTCTATTGCTGCATTAGTGTGAGTGCAAGTGTTCCTGAGCACAGTACAGCTTGGCATGGTTGGGAGAGGTGTGCTTCAGCGGGGACAGCTCTCCATTCCGACGCACCTCCACTTCGACACCCCGCTGTTCCGAAACACCCTGTTCCGAAACACCGCTGTTCCGACGGCCTCCGCTCGTGCTGACAGCTGACTGAGGGAGATGCTTTGGTTAGGCTTAGGCAATGAAGAAAGGAGTTGGTTAAGTTTAGTAAAAAGATCAGGTAGAGGCTAGAGAGGCTAGAAGCAGAATGAACGTTAGGCCTTTATGTCATTAATATGAAGTATTTGCTTGTTTTGCAGTTTATTATGCACATGATTCGTTTGACTCCAAAAAGGAAATAAGGATCACTGCGCACTGAGGGTTTCCCCCAGTAGCCTTTTCGAAATAGCAGTGTCTTTAGAAAAAATAGAAAACCCCGCTATTACGATGAATGGAAGTCTATTGTCGGAAAGGCGGGGCTTCGGAAAGGCGGGGTGTAACCTGCTTCAGCACGGTGCGCTTGGCCAGGAATGCGTACAGCACTGCGGGCTCGTTCTCCATCACACGTCTGCAACCGTGTGTAAACAACAGTTACTGTAATTAACGATTACGTCATGCCGTAAACATCTCGCTAGTTAACGTTGCTTTGATTAAACTTAGAGATATTACCATGACAACTGGTCAAACAATTAGAAAGCGCACCGTTGTTTCTGCAGCCAAAGCGCATCCGGCGTGTTGGTATATCTATGCGATGACATCTGTGTCGGAGGCAACCGTGCTTGAGCACACTTGGCTTCGAGGTAGTGTGAGTGCGGGCCAGCAGGGAGGACTGGGGGGGTGGGAGGTATTCGTGCTTCAGCACAGTACGGAACAACTGGCCCTAGTGTGAGTGCGCCCTTAGTAATAAAAATGTGGGAGATCTATTTAGCAGTGTGCGCACACTTTTCCTTTTCATTCACTACTTTTTTTTGTCCTGTACCTGTCTACCTGCATTCATTTCCTCCTTGGTCAAATGTCTTGCTTGGACATAAAACAAAAGCCCAAGGATATTGTAAGTTCATATATCATTAAAAAAAAGTCAATCAAGTTAATTACATATGATATTCTATTACACATTTTCATTCTGCATTTGTGGGGTCATTCCCAGAGCCCTATGTTCCCACATTTATAACTTTTTTTTTTCACTGGGCTCTACTTGATAGAAAAATTGTTGCCATTTAGACAAACATCCCATCATTCAGACAATTCCTGCCTCCTATGGTCGGAATGACAGTATTTTTGTTCTAATTTTTTAAACATCCTGCCCTGGCTCATTTCCCCAACTACCAATTCTACAGCGTTAAGGTTAGGTTTAGGGTAAGGTTAAGGGTTAGGGCTACTTGGACGCAAAAATAAAGAAATGTATGGTCGGAGAAATGGGTAGTCGGACAGACATCATGCGCCCGACAGACAGACTGGAGAAGTAGGAGCGAGTCACCCGTTGAGTAACGCACATTTCCTGATAAAGCCTTGTCAGAATGGTGGAATGTCGGACTACTAGTCAGAATGATCCTCACGTATCCCTGCGGCCCAGGGTTAGCGCCCGCCGATCAGCAGTTGGTTAGCTCCAAAAAAAACTGTGTTTTTCCTGCTCTTTGAAGGGATGGAAAAAATTATATTATAGCCAACAATGGAACTGTACCTAGCCAACAAAAGAAGTACCTAGGGGCTATTTGTAGATCATACAACCCCACTTTTAAAAAATGCTACTATCCCTTTAAAGGAATTGTCCGAAAGGCAGGATTTTATTTTTTTTTAAAGGGAAAGATACCGTCATTCCGACCATAGGAGGCAAAAATTGTTGGAATGATGGGACGTTTGATAGAGAATTAAGTGTTGCCATTTAGACAATTATGGCCTATGTTGGACTGGTGGGATGTCAGAATGGCGCCCCCCCTCCCCCTCATTTCCTTTCTCTCTCTCTTGACTTTCCATTAAAAGGTGAAAAAAGCCCCCAAAAACATACTAAAAAAAATAAAATAAAATTAACTTTTATCATGAGCCCAATTCATTCAGCAAGCATCCAGAGTTTGAGGCCCATACGTACAATTTCAAACGTAATCTTATTTGCCTCAGGTAATTTGCTTAAGCCAATCACACCGAGGTATCACAATTAATTAAAAGATAAGGAATTAATTGCTGTTGTGACACAACACAGCCTTAAATCAAATGTTTCCCATTGTTCCTCTTATCTCTCCAACAAGAACACTCGTAAGACGGATAGAGACAAGTCACAGGACTCTGTACGTGTGTGTGTGTAACAGGGGGAGAGTGTGTGTGAGCAGTGGCTGCTGTTGTCAGGAGTATTGCGTGAAAGCGAGGTGATTCCTCTTCTCTCTTATCTTGTTGTTCTCTTGTCTCTGTCAGGCAGCTGTCTGCCGTAGAGCTGCTCAAACACAGGACACACATACAAGGTAGGCGGATCCTTTGATACTCCCACACACACTTGTTGTGATCCACTCACCTTTACACACACACACATACAATACAAACTGCAAGAGGTAGCAAGCAGTAGTATTTGAGCAATAGCTAACGTGTGTTTCTTCTACTGATGCAAATACTCACATTCCTCTGATATTCCATTGCTGCTGTCAAATGTCAGAGAGCTCAGTGGTGTATTATCAAATTAAAAACAGTCTTCACTTGACTTAAAAACTGTAATCCTTTTAAATCCCTTATCACATTTATTTTTTCCTTTATTTTTCCCATTTGTAAGTAACTGAAGTTCTAAATAGCTAAAACTCAGAGATTAAATTGTGATTTGTAATCACCTTCTGTAAGATAGAAAAGCTGCGGTGACACAGTTCTGACTTGCACTCTCATTATTGTTCACATCCTGTAGCTCAAACCTGTGAAAGAGAGAAAAAATGCAGCAGAAGATAAGAAATGATTTTTAATGTGGCTGACACGCTGGAATAACAAACGTGACTGCTCATTTTTAACCAGCTCCCTTTGGGCAAAGAAAAGGGAGATTTAAATGTCTATTTAAAAAAACATTTTAATGTGAAACATGGAAGTAAAAGCACTAGTGTTTCACTTATTCTAGGGCTGAACAGATTGGGAAATTGATTTAATTGCCTTTTTTAAAAAGCGCATTCTGATTGTGATTCAATCATCATCACTATCATCATGGTTTATTGTCAGACTCGATGTCCATTATAACAAACATACAACCCTCAATACATAAAAAAAATCACTCTGTCAATTTATCAATATCAACATGTCCTAGAAATAAGAGATTTTAAGAATAATTAAAATATTCAACAACAACAAAACAGTGATGACAACAAGACAATATGCAATTATTGTTTAGTTTATTACTGTATCTTCTGTGTTATTCAACAGACACAAGCAGTAACTGTTTGTGTTACTATATTGTGAACAACACTATTCTCTCTATTGGGAAACTCCTGTATGTTTTGATGATGAACTCTCAACATAGTTGGACTATCTATCTGGCCTGTCAGCCACATGGTATTTTTTTTTTTTTACTTGTCTAAACCCAACCAATGGGACAATTCCACTTCTCACTCAAAAATAGGCAAAAATCTGCAATACCACAACTCCACTTCCACGTATGCGACCAAAACTAGCATGTTCCCCGGGTCCTTTTGGGGGAAAGCGGGGAACATAGGACTTAGGTCACTGTTTCCCTCTGTTCATGGAGCTTCTCCAACATGTAGAAAACTGAATTCCACCTTGATTCCACTGATTGGATCAGTTTATGCTCTGCAACCTTCAGCTGTTTTGGGATCTGCTTCAGCGTCTCTATAGCCGTTGCACTATGGTGGAAAAAGTAGAGTATGCTGCCGCATTCTGTCAAAAACTGAGCAACTTCAGGGACAGCTTTTATCTCATCTTCTCTGACAAGGTGTAAGGTGTGAGCAATGCGAGGGTAGTGCTTCCACCACCCAGCCCTGTGAACTGCAGAAACCATATTAGCGTTGTCTGTGACACCTGCTATCACCGTCTGAGTTATGGCCCATTCATCTGTTATTCTTTTCAGCTCTAGACTGATGTTGTCTGCTGTGTGCTGATAAGAGAAACAACAAGTTTCCAAAACAAACTCTTGCATTTGCCAGTTGTCAATGAAATGACAGGACACAGTCAAATCTGCTTCTGTGGACTGTGTGCATGTTGTAGAGCTGCCTTTACTTTGTCTTTACAGCAGTTGTCCAGGTCTACAATTGTGCCTTCCATCATATGTTTGCGGCTTGGGATTTTGAAGTGTGGAGCAAGAGTTTTAACTAATACTTTGAAACTTTTGCCATGTGATGTTGGCTGTAGGTCCTTCACAAGAATTTCTCCCAGACTTCTTGTAATCTCTGAAGCTCTTTGGGAGTCATCTATGAAAAATAATTAAGGTAATAATGTAGCATAGCCACGGGAGAAATCCTGCTTAGTTCCATTTTAATCCTAACCTGTTGATCATTTGAACTGCTTTTGCCTATGCTTTTTATTTGCATACTTTTTTCCTCTAATCTAACTCACACATCATCGACACAGCTGTTAAGTTAATGGGCTCCTTCCTACCAATCATCCCAGAACTCAATTATAAAGTCATTATAAACATTGCAAGTACAATAACATGGGACATCACACACCCGATCAGCTGAGTACAGCCCTCTGGGTGAAGAGACAGGTCCTCGAGACAAAAAGCCATTGATTTTGGCAATGTCCTACTCCCTTCAAATGTCATTAACTGCTTTCATAAACTTATTTGATTAGTCTATGAAATAATTGATATAATAGAAGTGAAGGTAAACAGAAGTGAGCTGACAAAAGGTGAACTAGATAAAGGACACATTGTGTAGAAAATTAAATAAATGCTTTAGTGACAACACAACATGTCCTCCTTCCATGCTGAGAAGTTTTAAGTCTTTAAACACATCACAAACCGGCCAGACCCGGCATGTGCAGTGGGCTCTCTGTTTCCATAACCCACAAATATAATCAAACAAACACCTCCGCCTCCCAGCCACACACACACACACAACCTGTGTGATCTGCAGAATGCTGATGCTGCCAGACAGCTCAGTGTGATGTATTCTTTGATATTGAGATATGAGGTCACTTAAGGACGAAACCCAAACACAGACACACACAACCACAAAGAAATGAATACTTATCCACACATCAACAGTCACTGCATACATAAACAAAGATGAATTTGAATCTATATTTACATGCATTCACCCACTCAAATACACACTTGGAGTAAGTGCGTTTTGACAGGGCTGACAACTGACACTCACCAGACAGGATGTGATTCTCTTCTGGACTGAGAGTGTCACTATTTACAGATGACACCATTCTTCTGAAACATAAACTCACTGTTGGGTGCTGCATGTTTCTGCACACTGTCGTGGTGTTGATAAAACTTGCGGCTAAAAACTGTCGTAATTTAAATGGCAAGCTGCTATTCTCCTGCTTTAGAGGCCTCGTCCTGCCCCTTTTACGACATGGAGACACGGAAGACGGCCAAGAAGTTGTAACAGCGGTTTTTCGGAGTGGGGGTATTTCGGAACAGCGAGGTGTTCGAGTGGAGGTGTGTCGGAATGGAGAGCCGTCCCCTATTGGTGGGTGGAGGCTGCAGACGTATGCTGCTCACATTAGGATTTGTTTTGTTTGGGAAATTATAATTACTGCCGTTAACTGACTTAACAGCCTTTCAACACTGATGATATGTTTTGGCTGATGGAGAACACACATACTACTACATACATGTGCGTACCCCTGGTCATGGATTTCTATGCAGATTCTTGAGGGATATTTGGCGTACACATGTTTGATGAATGAGGGCCAGTATGAGAAAAATTTTAACTAAACCCAAACTGTGGAATGTTGTAAAACACCACAAATGAACTTGACACTGGATGATGGATTCTTTATGTGGAAGGCGTTTGTTATTCAGCAGTTTACACACGGATCTTCCACAGTAGAGACACAATACTAGGATTGCGCGGGTCGGGTTTTTTTCCAACCCGTGGGTCCCACATCTATGAAGTAATTTGACCCGCGCCCAACCTGCCCCGTCACTATTAAATGAGCCACACGTTAAAACATGTAATTGAATACATCTTTTATTCAATATGAAAAACAGCTCTGAGTGACACTTGAAACCGGCACCAACAAATTTAAATCGTGAGCCAGTATAAGAATAGGCTTAAAAATAAATAAATAATAACATCAAAATGAGGCTTGCATATTTGCGCATCACTACCACAAACATGTCTGGTCATGGTGAAGTGCCAGACCTGTGGCTGTCATGTTTATATAATTTCTCACAAGTATTGCACTTAACATGCCTGTTGCTTTTGTCTGCAGCAGCATCGACAACTTCTGAGAATCTCCCCCAAACAGATTTAGCAGCAGCCTGATTTTCTTTTCTTCTTTCTTCCTGAGTACAATCTCTCCCTCACCTCTTCTTCCATCTCTTTTTTTTCATTTATCTTCTTTCGTTTTGGCCATTACTTGGCACTCTTGTGACGTCAGACGTGCATTTACGTAAACTATCAACAGTAAAGGAGTAGTTTTTTTTAATGACCCGCCCCTCCCGTAGCCCTGTGCATCACTACTGACAACCAGCTGCCTACAAACTAGATACTATGGATTTGTTGTTCTGTGACAGTCATTTTCTTTTGTGCTCACTTTTCCACAGAACATCCCTCTGACTCTGTATCAGCACGTCAGCCTTTGATCATATGGCTCCTCCCTGTTTTCTCATCTGCTGCTGTTTTTAAGTTGTTGCCAAGGCAAACTCAACACCTCCATATGTCCCTGTTGTCTCAAAAAGTCAACATGTCACTCCCCACGGTACAAATCCCATCACTACAACTGGATGCTGCTCTGAGTTACTCATCTCCAGCAGACATAGCTCTTTGTCATTGATTTACCGTCAGTGAAACTCATCTCCTCCTCCACCGATGTGTCACATAAGTGAAACATTTAAGCAGCTCAAATGACATAATCCATCCGGTCCCTGTCAGACTTCAGAATTGGAGACCATCATAACTAACCATTTTGGACTTAAACAAAAACACTTTATCTCTCACTTCATCAGCACTACTGTCAAGCTAACAAAGGGATACTACAGTGATAGTTCCTGAATGCCTTAGTGGCTCAAAAAAGATTGAAAAACACTGGTATAAGTTACTTAGAGGCCGTACTTGAATACAAGCCACAGGTTTTCATGTTGTAACGTGAGAGACAGAAAGACAGCAAAATCAATAAGTGGACCGGTGGATAACGTTATATAATGATATTACAGCGCGTGTTTGTGTAGTCTTCCAGAACAGAGAGCCGTAATTGTGGATGGAGGCTGCAGACGTATGCTGCTTTAGGATTTGTTTTGTTTGGGAAATCATAAAAAAAGAATTACGGGTTTGTGTAGACGAGAGCTGGGACACCAGATAGTGGCTTATAGTCCAGAAAGTACGGTAATAATATTTTGTTTAAGCACAAAATCTTCTCACATTAATATCTGAATTTGAGTTCAAAAGCATGCTCATTCATTATGGAACGTCTCAAAAAGTACCTATTCTGAATACCACACATTTAAAATGTAACTGTAACTAAATACAGTTACTCATATTTTTTAAATATGCAATCCTGAATACAAATTTTCAGTTGCTTCACAATACTTCTTGTGAGTTTTAATTACTCCATATTTAATTACTATTATATTATAATTATGTTTGCAGGGGTCCTTCCATCATTTCCGGGATTTGTGAAAAACTGCAACATGAAAAACCAATGGTTGGCTGTCCCCGTGGTGCGATCGTGTCAAGCCGGGCAGGATGTCCAACCACGAGAGAATCCGGTCAATTTTCAAAATAAAACACATTCGGAATGGTTGCCCCTCGGAAGTTCGGAATGACAGATCTTCGGGAATTTTCTGACTGGCAGACCGTCAGAATGCCAATCCTTTGGAATGGGGGTCGCCCCCCGGTCAAAGTGAGAATGTTAGTGTGAAATATAAAACTACTCGTTTTCAATAAAATAAAATAAAATAAAAACATTTGCAGAAAGCAAGCCTATTCACTTTTCCATGTTGATAAGAGTATTAAAATGATAATTGAAAAGACTTTAGATTTTAGAATAGATGAAAATGTGTGATTAATTTGCGATTAATTCAACTGACAGCACTAATTGTAAGACAACCTCAAAGAGGTGGAAGAGGGCCCCGTTTGGATTTATGGCATGGCACCGCTGGAATGTCACTTTTTTATGCACATCAGTTTTTCAGAGTGTTCATCCCACACACACACAAACGCACACAACGAATACAGCAAACAGACTTCAAAGGCTGTTACAGAACACAGTGAACTGCATAATTCAGCCGGAAAGTCACTGCTGGTCCAAAATATTTTCTCACTCAACACACTCTGACTGACGCAGGCCATGACTGGTGAAAGAGGTAAAGGACAGGGAATTGACTGACAACCATGACTTCCCAAACCAGAAGTTTTTTTCCACCCACATTTGAGCACACACACTGACTTAGAATGCAGTACCTGTCAGTGTGTGTGTTATGTCTGTAGGCACAGTAGGTTCATGGAGAGCCTGCCTCTGGCCAATGGAAGGCATGTGCACACTCGCACACATGCACCTGCTTTAACTGCATGACTCTGTGCAGCAGATGAGCACCAGCATTGGTATGTTTATCACATCTGCAAAATCCAGCTTGAAATGTCAAACTTTTAAAGATGGCCACCATTTGTCATAGGGATTTCATATTTTACCCATTTGTAACTAAATCCTTTGTTAATTTATTCTCAATTCAAAAATTGAACATGGAGAATTGTTGTAACAGGATTTTTTTCAAGTATTGCTTTTCCATAAAAAAAACTTAATTAATTAATTAATTAAAAAATTAAGAACTCCACCTTTTAGTTTAAGTCATTGTCATGTTGTGTATCACTTGAAATATCTCTCTTTTTTTAAAACTTTTTTCTTTTTCTCCAGAGGTGGATGCTTCAAACAATAGCATCAAATTAATTTTAACAAGTAATTGATATAAAACAGTTCTTGATGGAATGTGTAAATGTTTTAAAGCCTCTGGAAACCCAAATCCACAAAAGCCTTCTAACTATGTATTTTAGGGTCTTATGTACATAATATTAAACATGCAAAAATAATTAGTTTTCATCCAAATTCAAAATATTTGTGTTGAATTGGGCAGTTATCTCTATGATATATAAGGGATAATGTATAGTTCAGAGGTTGTTATGGAGAAATAAACCCCGACAGGAAGTATGGAACCCCGATGCGAAGCCTTCACCCTGTCGAAAACTTTGGGGAACGTGCAGGTGTTTCTGGTCACCACCTTGGCCAGGATGGTGTCCAGCTGGCAGAAACCCACTACCCGTCCCCAGTCTGGCGTCTCCTTCCCACTCAGGACCTGCAGGGTCACGTTGTGCCTCCCGTCACAGACGTCCCTGAGGAGGATCTCCCAGAGGCACTCCCCAAGGTCGGCGTCGCTACCCCCCAAACACTTACTGAGAGCAAACAACTACCGGACACGCTCCTCGTTCCGGCAGTCTGCCGTCCAGTGGTGAATGGGGGGTGGCTGGACCTCGGAGGTGGCAGCGTTCCAAGGTACCAGGCCCAGGAACCCCCGCAAGTGAGTGCAGCTTTTCTCGTCACTTACGGAGGTCCCCAGCACCTTGGAAAGCTGCCTGTCAGTGTGCGCGAGGGGTTGGCCGTAAATGAGCTCTTCCAGAGCGCACTCAGCCTGGTATGTCTTCCAGGCTGCCTGAAATCCCCCCCGTCCTCTGGAGGCCTGGAAATGTTTTTCCAGGGTCTCCAGGAGATGCCAGATTGTCCCCCTCACTACCCTCAGGAACCCATGGCCGCCCTCCGCATCCACAAAGCAAGCCTATTCACTTTTCCATGTTGATAAGAGTATTAAAATGAAAAAGACCATGGGCTCCGAATAGCAGCTGCATGAAGGGGTCCAAAGCGAGCATCTCGTCGGGATCCAGGACGGGGGGGGTGTTGGGTGCCTGGAAGACATGCACAGCCTCCAGACAGCAGGCCAGGCTCGCCACACACTTGGCCTTCAGGTCACGGACCAGGCCAATGTATTAGAACTTTACCGTTTAGCCTACGGGTGTGTTTGTGTGGCGGAGTCGCGGTGCCACCGAGGCGAAAGGAGAACTGACACCGGGTCAGAGGCTCTGATCAGCAGCCAGGAAAAAAACGAAACATAAGGTAAAGTTCCTCTTTACTGTAAACTGATAATGATGAGTGATTGCTCCTCCAGTCGGCCGTTGCTATGGAGTCCCTAGCAATGGTGTATATGGTCCGCTCAGCGGTGGTCTATCGAGAAATAAACAGCAGAATTTTGGTGATTGACCAATCAGGATCGAGCGATAAATCCGAACTGACTACGTCAGTTGTCTCATCCAGCCTCCCTCTGGTGGCATTTTTTTTGTTGGGGGGGGTTCATGGAGATTAACTTTTAGCATTTTTTTGCGTTCCAGCTTGACCTGCCCTGTCTGTCTCTCTCTGCCTGTTGTGTGCCCACAACTCGTACATCCAGCCATTTTTGGGTTGTTTCTTGGAGAGAGGGGGTGGCGTATGTGGCAGGCAGAAGCCATGCTAAGCCTCTGCGAATATGCAGCATCTCCGGGAGTCGAACCCTGATCTTCCGCAACGGGGCTCTAACTACTACTACTACTACTACTACTACTACTACTACACACACACAATGGAGAAGTGAAGAAGCCACCACCAGGGATTGGGTCGCCGCACTGGACTCGCAGCACCTGTCCACAGGGAGAGAGAGGACAAAAATTAAGATGGCCTCCGGTCTGGCTGACCTCCTCACACTCACACAGCACACACTTACACACCAAAAACAACAGTCATAATTATTATTATTTGCATAATAACGAAATCTTCAAATACAAATACACAAATTAATAAATCAATAAGCTATCCCCACAATAAATCAAACCCAGGCAGCAGCCTCACCGAAAGCTCAGGACTTTAGGACTGATGACCGTGATAGCAATGCTGCAACAAACGTAATCAAAACCCGCCCCACCCACAAAGAAAAAAGAAAGAAAAGAAATAAATTGTTGAGTATTCCAGAGGTTACTGTACATCAGCAACAGCAGTCAATTGAATAAAACCATATCCAGTCAAAACAGCAGCAAACATCGTGGTGGCCGATGACCGGAACACACCAGGACGCAGGATAGATGCAGAACTAGGAGAGTGGGGGCCGCTGGTTACAGCTCCCCGCTGTAGAGCGAGAGAGAGTGTCACAACTAGCGCAATGATGGAAAAACTGCAACGACAGACAATAAAGAGCAGCCTACCTCTGAGCTCTACTGCACCCAACACGCGCCCACCAGAACCGCTCGCTCCCTCCGGCTCACCGCCGCTCCGAGCACTGCAACGGAGCGGGAGGATGAAGCCCCAGGGCCCATAAAAGTAAAACACAAACTGCTAACACGGCATGCTTACCTTCGTGATACGCCGGGGAGACCCGGACATGCGCGCCGGCCAGCTCACCGGACGCGCCGCACAGCAGAAGCAGAGTGGGAGAATGTGACCAACACACCTGTCTTAAGTACCTGACAGTGCCGCCCCCCTCATTAACCTGCGCAAGGCTGACACAGCGCCACACAGTGACCAGGAGGGAGACTACTCACCCGGTCACATAACCATAACCTTAAACCTAACCATAACACTGTAGAATAACTTGGAATAATGGGGAGTCGGAGAAATGACCGGTCAGACTTTTGGGTGGTCGGACTGACATATGCTCTGTGCATACACTCTGGTGCATGCAAGGTCTTGAGTTTTGTGCATCTTAACAGTAAATGCAGCTTTACAGAGGTTTCTGTCTCAGTCTTGATTGCACTCTTATTAGCCATGGCACACCACCCACAGCTAATAATCGTTGACGCAATGTCCCACTTCGTGTGTGGAAGCGCATCTTGGATTATTGTCTTCAACAGGCACCATCTCTTAATTCAACTCGGAGCCTTCAGTGAGTTACAGCCCACTCTCTAAACGAACACACAGAATGCGGTCTGTGTGTGAGAGATCCCCCTCAGCACACAGGCACCTCTCACCTGAGATGACAGCTCCACAAAACGGGGGATAACGAGCAATTAGAGTCCTCTCTGTTCGTCCAATCAGATCCTAATTAGCATGAAACACGATTACCAGCTAAAAACTCCAGATAAGGCCCAGATGACTCAAACTAGAAATGATTCATTGGCGTACATGTTCCATATAAATTAATTTTAAAGGCGTATCAGCTCCAGAAGGCCACTGCACAGGCGTTTATTCACAGGGATGATTTGCACAGCTGGATTCTGGGCTCGCAGCATCAGTGTGAAGCAGAGGGGTGCTGTTTACTTTATTCATCTGCTCAGCAGCAAGACAGATGACTGAGTGGGTCTGAACACAGCCTTAGTGTGTACGAACAGTTTTCCTAGTTGTCCATGGGTTTGGCCTTTGATTTACTTGAAAAGGTTGTTCATTCTGAGTGCTCATCTTGTAACTGTGATAATCAGCATGTCTCTCTTCCCACGATAGTTGAGATATTTCTTATTACCACTAATGTCTCTTGGGCCATGTACACATGTAGCTGTGAATTTAGGAAAATGAAGCCCATTCGTTACCTATTTGAAGACGACAGTCTGTTCTGCCTGGAAACTCAGCTCAGTCAGTTGGTAGCCATTCTATAAACTACTGATAACTATTTCTCCCAAAAATTACCACTGGTGAAATAACCAAAAAAGATAAAAGTGTTTTCAGACATCAAATAATGCAAAGAAAACAGGTTGATGTTTAAATTTAAACAAACCACTAATGTTTGAACTTAGGAAGAGTTCAGATTAATATAGATGGAAATTTCAATTTTAAACCTACATTAACAGTGTTTACTGATGCATATATTATAGTTCCAGGATTTTCTGTTAAAATAAAGTCAATAATGACATTTTTGTGTTCTGTTTTCTTTATTTTTTTTTGGAAAAGTATTGAAAAACATGTTGGTATTGTGACAACACTAATCACATGTTTATTTTCTATTAATTAAACTGCAAGACTCATTTTTGTGAAAATGCAGCAATGCATAGGCCTAAGTAATATTAATTATCCTCATCATCATCATTGAAGAGATCATCAAAGTCTATCTCTCCAAACTCATCATCTGTCTCCTCCCCAATATCTTATGCCTCTTCTGCTCCTGCCAGAATGTCAACAAGAGAAGGAGGGAAGCTGGGGCCAACTGCCCAGACGGGCTCCAACACCCCCTCCCCATGCCCTGATCAAAGGGGTTTGGCCTCTCACATACTGGCTGATCTGCCCTTTTTGCTCTGTATGTGTGGGATGAGGCAGGCGTTCCAGGTCTACTTTGGAACTTGCATCCTGGGCTTTGTCAACACCCACCATCTTTAGCTGCATCTTGGTCCTCACAGCATCAATGGATGTCAGTCGACCATGACCATACATGACACGGGTGAAGGATCTCCTGTTGGAGAACATTGGTGGCCTGCCACAATGTACTAAGCTGGCTGGAAGCCTTCTGGAATCGTGGGTTTTCCTGCAGCTCCTTCAAGGGTGTTACTTTGCCTTTGATGCAGTCTAACCCCATGAAAGACATAGCATCCCAGAGACTCAGCGAGCTCTGGCACAATTACCAGCTTACAATGCATGCCAGTGCCATAGTCAAGAAATATTGTTGATCCTGTTGGCATGGTAGAGGAGGATTAGTAGTATGTTGGTGATGTCACTCTTTGGTACAAGGCTAGGGGGTACAGGGTATTTTTTTTACTTACTTGGCCTGTGTTGAAGTTAGGTCATAGGATCTCCCATCAACACAGACCACTGCCCCCTTGCACTTCTCCAGCCGAGATGCTGCATCATTGCTCCCCCAGACCTTGAGAAGCTGCTTCTTGTTTACCTCGTTGCTAAGAAAGGACTTCAGGTCATTTGGTTTGTGGGTTTGTTGGACACCAATGTTATACTTTTCAGTGGAGCCTCATCTGACCTTCTCCTGGGCTTTGATAGAGTCTATCTGGTAGCAATCCGTGGAGAAGACAAAGTGCTTCTTGGGAATCATATGATCCAAGCCGGGAGCTGCATGCAGATATCGCCACAGGTTGGTTGAAGGCCAGTCATCATATGGAAGAGAGCATTGCCATCTTGTGTGAAGAGTGCATCCTCAGGACATCCAGATGGTCAGTAAGCTGTTGGTTGGCCAGTTCTCAAAGACTTGGGACAAGCAAGGTAAGATGGGTTACATGCTGTCATTCCGACACACCACTATTCCGACATGCGAACATCTCACCATTCTGACAGGCTTTCAATGTAAGTAAATGTGTGTTACTCAACAGGTGACTCCCTTCTTTTAAAACATGCTGATAGAGGAATACCCACATGGTTGTGCGTAATTGCGCAGCAGAGCGCTGACAGGGACTAGTCTGCCTGTCTAGCCTCTACCTGGGCTGTGTTCGAAACCGCATACTTCTCCTACTACTCATACTACTCATACTAACGATTTGAGTATGCAGTATGTTCACACTGCGCAGTATGCGATTTGCAGTAGGCGAGAAGTTCCCGGATGCATACTAGATTCGGCCGAAATGTTGAGTATACATCATGAGGTCACTACTCATACTCAAACTACCCAAGATGCAACGTAACGTGACGTCACGGACCGTCTTTTCCTTACGGCGAACAGGAAAAAAAAAAAAAAAAAAACAGGACAGATGTTTTCCTGCTGAAGCCATTATTATGTGACTTTATTAGTTTTTTATATTTTTGCATGCGAGAAAGTAACTATTCAGATCCCAATTGGCGGTTATTTTATCCAAACGACGGCTGTTTAGAAGTTAACCTCGAAGCGAAGCTCCAGGTCCGAGCAGTGACCGCGGCATCACAGAGGCAGCAGCCCGGCTCCTGACGTGCTTCGCCGGCCAGCCTGCAATCGTCACCCCGGGGAGAGAACGACCGCTAATTAACTTACCCGATGGCTTTTAGAGGTTTACCACCGGCTGCTTAAACTCCTTTTAGGGAATAAATGTTGGTCTCTTTGATGAAATCTAACAACTGTGGCAGTAGCATAAGTTTGTTTGAATGAAAAACCATGGTTGGACAGTAGCAGTGCTGCCTTGGGGTCAGTCTACGCACAGAAAACACCACATTTACACCAATAAATCAATACTTTAAAATGAGCCGGGCCTATGTCAGAGCTGGCAAGACTCTCCGGTGGCATATTGAATGATTAAATGCCGTTAACGGGACGAGAGAGCAGTCAAAACGGCAGTTCCAAGCTAGCTACAGCGAGGGTAGGTTCATTTCCTGTTTACAAAGTAAAAGCACCCTTATGATAAAAGGCAGCGGGTATTTTATTTTGTAATACTAACCGGAAGTGCGTTGCTCACTACGGCTAGTTTTACTAGCGCCAGAGAATGCCGACTTCGTCGGAACAAATTTGTAAACAGCGGGTATTTTGTCAGATTTTCAACATGGTTGGGATCTAAACGACCACTTTCTCGCCTGAAAATGTTTCAAATGTTGCTAAAGTTATATATTTACAGAGTTTAGAGCTTTAATGAAATCCGCTTCAGGGCGGCGGATTTCGGCTCGGGCAGGAGCGAAATGCATTGTGGGTTATCATAGTACGCGGCAGTGTGAACGCTCTGCATACTGTATGATCGATTAGTATGTAGTATGGAGTATGGAAGTATGCAGTATGGAAGTATGTAGTATGTGGTTTCGAACACAGCCCTGGTCTTTTTACTAAACTTAACCAACTCCTTTCTTCATCGCTTAATTGCCACACGTAGGCTTGTTTGATGTACAAAAGTTCTAAAATATGTTTGGAATGTCCTCAAAAATCAGTGTCTTCTCAAAATGAAAATAAAAATTTAAAGGACATAGGCAGTATCACAAATCTGTATTTCCTCCTCTGAGCAGCGGAGGTGTTTCCACTCCAATTATGCTGAATGAGGTTAATTTGCATTTCCTCAAACAAGCTTGCAGGGCTCACTTTAAGACCTCTGAGTAAGACAGAGAGACGGAGGACGGGGTGAGAGGGAGAAGGGAGAGACAAATTTTGGTTGGTGAGGAAAGGGGGCTGTAGAGGAGAGATAAGGATGGCGAAAGGAGACGAGGTGAAAGAGGAGGCAAAAGAGACAAGCATGAAGGGAGGAGGCAGAGACAAAGAGAGGGAAGAGAGACTTGTCTTGTTAGGAACATGATGTTTTTGCAGAGGCTGACAACAACTGTTCCACCGCCTGCACGCCTGATTCCCTCTCCCTGTTCCCCTATCATCTTTTTTTCCTTCTCGCTCTGTCCACCCACCTCTTCCCTCCTTCCCCGCCCCATGTTGTTGCTGTGTCTCTCCCTCCTCTCACCTAATTTCCTGTCTCTTCCTCTTTCAAATCCCAACTGGGATGAATTTGCATTGTGAGTGAGTGTGCATGTTATGCACTTTTTCTAAAAATTGTATGCACTTGTACTTTTTTTTGTGAGTCCACTTCTCTCCTTTCCCCCCTCTGTGTACGCTTTTGTTATTTAAATAGAGAGGTGAGTTCACAGTAAACAGAGATGATGAAATAGAAAGATGGATGCAGACGCCTATTTTGTTGGAGTGAGTCAGTCACTTTAGTCACTGCACAGACACTTAGAACTCACCACTCACCGTTTCACTGACCTACAAGTTCAAAATTTACATCCGTAGCAGTCTGGATCTCAGTATTTATAGGAGGACATTTGGTATTCACATACTGCTGTTAGTAATATAAGGAGGTGGAGGTTATTAAACTTCTCTCAGCCCAGGAGCTCAAACTGTGTGCGCTTACTCTCGTCTTCCTCTGGGACATCGGGCCATTAAAAGAAGAAAATAAATGAGGAACGAACCGAGACCCATTGTAGCCCTCAACCCTGGAGAGGCCTGCAGGAGGACCGAGCTGGACTGGAATTTAATTCACAAAAGTTTGTTCTGAGTTTTGGGTGATTGGCATACCGATCAATATCAGACAACTGAGAACTTATCACTTTTAACTTAAGCAGACTAAACAGATTTTATGACATCATTAGCAAAAACTGCTCAGTCACACGGATGAGTACTATTATCAATTTTAAATGATAATATTTCCATTATCTATTTTCTGCATTTAAAGAGATATTCCGGTGTAAAGTGAACCCACTGTGAGACTGAGAAGAGCACCCCCTCAAGAGATCAAGTTTGCCGACCCCAAACTTCTCAAGCTTAGTGACTTCAGCACAAACAGCCAGATAGCAAAAATACTGCTGTCTTTGTAGCCAAGAGCCAACCGTGATCAAAAAAGCCACTAATAGCCACAAATAATGCTCAGAACAGCACCAACTCAACAGCACATAATATGAAGCATCAAATACCTGCTAGCTCTATTGAAAGGAGGCGAAAAACACAACTCACTAGAGCATAGGTTCAATTTACACCAGAATATGCCTTTACCACTGAACTTCACTAACACTCAAATGTGTGTTCTGTGTTACTGTGTATTTAAACAGGGCCACAACAACTCACTCAAGCAAATCTGCCTTAATGCAACACCATCACAGCTTCACTGAGATACAGTAACTCTAACAAACCTCCAACTTGAGCTGCTTTATGTGCCTCTTAATTTTCAGGGCCCTCATTTCAGGACTAAAGTCCTTCGGTTTGGTAGAAAGCTGCTGTCAACTACTTGTACCTCTCCCTGTCTTCTTCATCTAAACTGGACCCCACTCTTTTACATCTTTCAGGGTACCTTGGAAAAAAGTTTACTGTAGATCGTTAATCTGTGTTATCTTTGCTCACAACAAAGATGTGTACAGACAACTTATCTCAAGTAGCCTACAAGTATCTAGACTAATAGCTGTTAGACCTTTCCGACATGCTACATGGATAGTAATATTATGTAGTTACTAATATATCTGTGAAATTAAGAAAATACAGAATTCACAATAAATAATATAAATGTCAAAATTATTTACCTTTGTTTTTAAGACATCCCAGGAAAAGAGATTATACGCTGAAATCTCTTGTCAGCAATTTTGGCTTTGGTGGATTTGAGGGACTCTTAGCCCTATTGTAATTCCCAATCAAGTTCTGAAAGAATAATACATTTTACCTTTGTTATTACCTGTGTAAAATATTAGGAAATACACCATTTCTTCATTTCAGTATGAGCTGCTATTCTCAAACTTATAAATAAAGGAATAGTTCTGTTTAATGGATCCGTTTTTTTTAATTTAAATGTGTGGTTCTTTATCCTTTATTTATTCAGGGAGGTCAGTTGAGAGCGAGCTCTCTTTTACAACGACGCCCTGATTACAAAAATACAACACATACAACACAATACAATACAATTTCATCATTACACAATTTCATTACAGTTACATCCAGGTTGTGGAACATTTGATAATACATTTTTAAAAGAATCTAAGGAAATAAGCTGATGCAGTTTCAGATGGCTTTGTAGTTTGTTCCATTTTTGGGGGGCGTAAAACTGAAAGGCAGTTTTCCCCAATTCTGTCCTGATGTTGGGAATTTGTAAAACCAAGGTGTCCTGTGTACGAGTACGTAAGTTACAAATTCTTTGTGTGATTAAACTGTTAAGATAACTAGGTAAAATTCCAAGTAAAGCTTTATAGATAAAAACCATGCAGTGATGTTCCCTCCTTACACTTAAAGATGGCCATCCAACCTTACTATAAAGATCACAGTGATGGGTACGGAACGCATCTCCAGTAATAAAACGAAGTGAGGAATGATAAAGTGCATCCAGGGGTTTCAATGTAGAGACAGCAGCATGCATGTAAATGATATCTCCATAATCAAGTGCAGACAGAAAAATGGCCTGAACCAGTTCTTTTCTACATTCCAATGACAAACAAGATCTATTACGATATAAGAATGATAATTTCCCTTTAAGTTTTTTGGTGAGATCAGAAATATGAGTTTTAAAGGACAGTTTGTCGTCCAACCAAATGCCCAGATATTTATAACTTGAAACTCTCTCAATTTCAGTCCCGTCCATTGTTGAGATACCACTATGTAATGTCAAAGGAGAGAGCAGTCTTGTGAATAACATGTATTTAGTTTTTTTGGGGTTAAGTGTTAATTTGAGATTGATTAGAGCTTTCTCTATGGTACGGAAATCAGCTTGTAGTCTTTCTAGAGCTAATTGAGCAGTCGGAGCAACAGAATAAATAATTGTGTCATCAGCATACAAGTGAATAGAGCTATCTATGCCAATGCCTAAATTGTTAATATAAAGAGTGAATAGAATAGGGCCTAAAATGGATCCTTGGGGAACCCCTCTGTTTACACGCATAAAGTCTGACTGATAGCCATCAGCCATTACTGCCTGAAACCGGTCAGTTAAATAATTATTAAACCAACTACTAGTTTTCTTATCAAACCCAACAGATTCAAGGCAATTTAAAAGCAATGAATGGTCTACCGTGTCAAAAGCTTTTGAAAGGTCAATAAAAAGAGTAGCACAGACCTGCTTGTTATCTAAGGCATTAACAATGTCATTGGTAACTTTGACTGTTGCTGAAAGAGTACTGTGAGCAGATCTATAGCCGGACTGAAAGGGATTTAAAATGTTAAAAATAGACAAAAATATTTTTAATTGATTATTCACTAATCGTTCTAATACTTTGGCAAGGCAAGGCAGTTTTGATATCGGCCGATAATTGTTTAAATCATTTGCAGGGCCACCTTTGTGTAAAGGAGATACCAAGGCAGTCTTCCACACTGTTGGAATATTCTCAGTGATCACAGTCAAATTAAAAAATCAGTAATAATGGGAGCAGCCAATTTTAAAAGTTGTGGGTCTAACTGATCCGCACCAGTAGATTTTTTTGGGTCTATTTTGCACAGGGCATCAAAAACTTCCAAGCCAGAGAAAAGTCTAAACGAGAACCTACAGGGCCCAGAGCTACGTAGAATGGCTGGACCATCACAGGCTCGATCAGAGGATAATGAACTTGACTCAATGAGAAGGTTACCCGCCGTAATAAAATGTTCATTGAAAGCATCACATTGTTTTTGTTTATCAGTAATTATTTTAGAGCAGGGGTCGGCAACCCAAAATGTTGAAAGAGCCATATTGGACCAAAAAAACAAAACACACATATGCCTGGAGCCGCATAAAATTAAAAGCCTTATATAAGCCTTATAATTAAGGCAAAACATGCTGTATGTATCTATAGTAGCTATATTAACCTACTATCAAAATTACTACCATAAAACTTAAAATAAGCGCCGAGTCACAAATTGCTGCCGGTCCCAATTAACCACCGGGTGTAGCAAAATATTTTTCATATTAAACGCCCATCCCAGATAAACGGAGGGTCAAACATTGTTTTTATAGAATCTATGCAAATATAGCGGGTGTCTCGAGACATTACAGACGGCCGAGGACCGACGAGAGACGCCTGTTGCTCCTGCCTGGTCTGTCTCTCATCCGCACTTCAGCACCTGTAGCTGTCCTGGGCTGCACCGTGTCGGCAAGGCTCGGCTCGGCTCGCTCCGCGTTTTAAATGACTTAGGGCAGGCTAATAGTCCTTTTTAAAAGTGGCGTAACCAACCTACTGTTTTGTGATTACTCATACGCGTACGTTGCATTACTTCATTCCCTAAAAAAAGGATGGTGGAGCGAGCCAACACAACCTGTGCTGAAGTGAGGGAGAGGAGAGGAGAGCGAGGAGAGAGAGGACCGACATGACGGGGGTCTCAGACCCGTAGCCTAGCCCACCTATGCGGGCCTGGACCGCGGAGGTCAGCGAGACAGAGAACGACGATGTATGTCCGCCCCGGCCGTAGTAATGTCTCGAGAAACGCACGTATCGTTCCACCGCCGCCTGCCGCCACGTGAAGCCTCTTTCCCCAGGAGGAGGTCAGGTTGAACACATTAATAAACGCAGATGATTTGAGCGATTTATGCAAATAAACGCCCGTGCCTTTAGCTATTTGAAGTTCAAGAAACGTTGAATCCTCTGTTCTCCTCAGTTATTTTTCTCTTTTTCCCTTTGGGATCCATGGCCCATCACACAGCCGCCGGTTTGTTTACAACAGCCGCCTGGCATCCCGCCCTGCTGCTAGAAACGTGTGTCGCAGGCTATGACGTAAATCTTCGTTGACAGAAATGTTAAAATTTAATATTTATTCTACACATTTTACAGCATTGGAAAAGGTTAAGAATGTTTGTGTCATGTTTGTCCTCCTACATAAACCATATTAAAACAAAAAATATATTTCTCTCCCCCATCTTTTTCCATTTTCAAACATTTTTGAAAAAGCTCCAGGGAGCCACAAAGGTGGCGCTAAAGAGCCGCATGCGGCTCCAGAGCCGCAGGTTGCCGACCCCTGTTTTAGAGGCATATGTCACAGAGTTTGGCAGTGTTGAAGTGTTGCAGTGAGATAATGTCTTAACAGTTCTCCAAAATTTTGCTGGATTTCCTCTACATTCAGAGAGGGAGGACAGGTAATAAGATGATTTTGCCTTGCGAATCATGGCAAGACAATGATTACGCAGGCACCGAAAATTCTGCCAATCAGATTGTGAGCCAGAGGCACGTGCCTTGCTCCATGAAATATCTCTTGCTCTAAGTTTTTCTGCGATTTCTGGAGTAAACCAGGGATTACTCCTGTCTTTTATTCTAAGTTGTTTGAAGGGAGCATGTTTATCAGCAACAGAATTAAAGGTTTTAATAAAGTGATCTAACAGGATGTGGATCAGAGATAGAAGTAGTGTTTGAGATATCACTATTATACAAGTCAGATAAAAACTCCTGATCTACAAAGTTTCTAAAGTTTCTTTTGACAACGATACGAGTTTGAGATTTCTGCTGTCTAGTATCTCTAATGCAGGCAATGGGACAGTGGTCGCTGAAATCAAGTGGGAGAACACCACTAGATTTTATTTTATGAGGTCTGTTAGATAAGATGAGGTCCAGTAGAGAACCATGTCCAGGATTATTAGTATCAGGCCTTGTTGGGGTAGTAATTAACTGCACTAAATTCAATTCATTACAAAGATTTTTTAGACCATTGGATACATTGGTTAAGAAATTTAAATTCAGATCACCTAACAATAGAATTTCAGACTTCTCATGATTAGATAGTAACTTAAATATGTTTTCAATGGCACCAGCCTTTGCAGAGGGTGGACGGTAGACCCCGATAAGAATTATTTTTTCACTATTTGCTGCATTTCCCAGACGGACATTCAGTGATAAGTATTCAAAACAGTGAGGCTTAGATATAGATTTAACAACAGAGACACAAAAAGACTTTTTTACATAGATAGAAATACCACCCCCTTTCGTGAGATTCTGCCTATCAGCCCTAAAAACATTATAACCATCAACTGCAATATCATTGTCGTCCACTGTATGAGACAGCCATGTTTCAGAAAATACGAAGACATCAGCGTTTGTTTGTGTAGCCCAGACATTGATATAATCCAGTTTTGGTATCAGACTACGAACATTCATATGTATGACGCCTAAACCTTTTTGTTTGATGAAGTCAGCTTGAGACTCTATAGTTACAGGCGCAGCTGTTAGAACATTGTGTGGTCTGAGACTTTTGTAGCGTTTTAAGGCATGTGGTTTGGTTAAAAATATAAGATTATTTCTATCTTTTCCGCTATGAGTTATAATGGATGATCTGATTGATATAATTGGAGTAATAGCAGTAATAGCAGTACTATCAGAAGCAGGCACCGAGGATGCAGTGGAAGAAAAATTTATGTGGTTTTCAGGCAAAACATGAAAACCTGCATGAGTGATTGCTGGTACCTGGAGCGGATGATAGGGGGCGCTGTCGTAAGGCGCAACGACTTGAGGTGGAGCAGTAGAGGAACAGGTGAATGACGTAGGCGGAACAGCATGAGTGGGAATGTGTTGTGTAAACAGTCACGCACGTGAAGATGGCTGGGGAGAGAAAGCTTGTTGTAAAGCTTGTTGAAAGGTTGTATGGGGACTCAACGTATTTAAAATTGAGCGTAGCGTTAGTTCTGGCAGACATTTTTAGGCCATTAAATTGAACAAATTACACATGGCTAAACATAATAACATTTTGTTTACACAGTACCTTGTTCCCAGTTCCAGCTGGGTGCTTAACCATATGATGTAGAACCCTTTAGGAGCAGAATTATCATGCCTTACTGCACTGCTTGCCGTCTGCTCGGAGAAACGTAAATGAACAACGGCGACTGATCGCCAAAATGAAAGCACAGGAAGTGAATCACTTTTTTTTACCAGAAATGTCATTTCTGGATTTACTTACAAAACTGAACTGTCCCCTTAACGACTCATAATTTTGAGAATTGGTAGAAAATAAACCAGACCTCTAAACCAGTTGCAGCAGAGCAAGCCTCTACAATGAGCAGTGATCCTACTCGAGCCATTCCTCTCTCAAAGAATGACTGGAACATTGTCCTGTTCTCTCCATTTATTTTAGTTTGTTCTGTTGACAACAAAAGAGAAAGAAAAACATTTAAATGGAAACTTAAAAAAAATTGGCTGTGGGGAAAAACTGTCAAGGTGTGCACAGACAAAAAGAAAGAAGCAAAAGGAAAGGTGAAACCAGCAGAGACTCGACTAAACCTAGTGCAAGGATGAATACAGAAATCACACTGTCTAAGATACGGACTTTTGTCTCTTCATTGTAGATTTTTATAGAAGCTGGCGGTTTGGCAGGTGCCAGCAGCCGTTTGCTCAGGACACTCACGCATGACGTATTGATAAACCTTGAACGAATTCCTACCTCGTGGAGTTGAAGATGCCACCGCCACTTTATTAAACCGGGTTTTTAAACACCTTGAAGGTAACAAAAACTATGTCAAGCTGCTATTCGCAAGATTTCTCGTCTGCTTTTAACACGATCCAGCCTCATATTTTGATCGATAAACTAGAATAGAATAATTTTAACCTAGATTTTAACACTGTAGGCTGGATCCTTGATTTCCTGACTCTCAGAACACAGAGGGTGAAGGTGAACGGATGCATGTCGGGGGAGATGACATGCACAGGCATTGATTTTAGACTCAAGCCCCAAAGCACCAACCAAAATTTGCATAAGAAAGGACAGCAACGACTATCTTGCCTGAGGAAACTTTCCAAGTTTCAGATTGACAAGTCCCTGATGATTTTATTTTACAAATCCTATGTTGAATCTGTGCTGACCTTTTCTCTCCTCTGCTGGTTCGGTAACCTTAACATCAAGACAAAAAATTCACTAAGCAGTGATAAAAACAAGCAGTAAGGTTTTGGGAGTCCAACAGTGTACACTTATAGATCTGTTCAACAGGCAGGTAGTTAGGAAGGCTAATGCCATTCTTCTGGATAGCTCCCACCCCTTACAGTCTTTTGCCTTCTGGCTCCCGACTCAGGCTTCCTCGTACAAAAAGCAACAGGTACAAGCACTCCTTTATCCCTACAGCCATCTCCCTTTTGAATTCTGTACAGGGCAGGAGTCGTACCTAAACTGTTTGACTTGTTCTTTGTTTCTTGTTTTTTGTGATGTTGATGATGAGGAGGATACGCACTGATTGCACTTTCCTAGTCAGTTATGGGCTTTTTTTAGTCGTGCCACTGTTGTTGTTTCAACACACTGTATTTTAACCCCCCCCCCTTTTTAATTTTGTGTTTTGTATCTGTGTTCTTTTTTACTTGCTGCAACAATAATTGCCCCACGGGGACACAAATAAAAACCTTGAGCGATGATGTCACTCCCTGCAGGTTTTACAGCATAACTGCCTCCTGATGGTGGCGTGGTCTGTCACACAGACACACACAGACAGAAGCTCAGACAGAATCATCTTCCAGAAAAACAGTCAGTTTATCTGCAGAAAGTTCCTCTTTAAAGGGACAGTTCACCATTTAGTCAAACTGGCCCATCACCATAATCCCTATAGTCATAGCAGTAGGTTCGTTACCTTTAATTGTCGGTGCAAGCTATTTTTAGAACGGCGGAGCAGAGCTGCTCAGAGCTACGCTACGGAGGCTCATGGGATTTCTTGGTTTCCCTCATCAAACTCATCAAATACACAATCCAACAACTCCAAAACGCTCTGGTGGACAAGTTGTGACCTGCACATTCACCACGCTATGAGATATTAACACAACGTTACCACAGTTGTTTTAGAGGGAAATTCATGAAAAACCTCTGATGCACATTGCCTTCAGGGACAGTTTTTCATCAACAGTCTCTGTATTTCCCTCTAGGGATTATGGCAATGGGCCAATTTGACAATATGTGGAACTATCCCTTTAACAGAGGAGCAGTGACACACAAACACACTACCTTTGATGAAGGAGTTTCCCTTGACTTCCTGCGACAGATGCAGCGTCGTCCTCTTGTGCTGTCCACTGGGAACCTGGACAACGTAGAGATCACAGCTAGTGTGTGTGTGTGTGTGTGTGTGTGTGTGTTGGCTTTTGACATGTTCAAAGAACAGGAGAGGAAGTCAGGTCATTGGGGTGTCTGATTGGTCCCTGC
This sequence comes from Decapterus maruadsi, assembly GCA_030347415.2. Classification (NCBI taxonomy): domain Eukaryota; kingdom Metazoa; phylum Chordata; class Actinopteri; order Carangiformes; family Carangidae; genus Decapterus; species Decapterus maruadsi. The sequence goes on along the minus strand of CM064885.1, from coordinate 10,183,200 downwards.
AGAGGGATCAGCGGATCAAAGTCCACCCTGTCCAGTGGCTGCAGGCAGGTGGGGAGGGTGGACGCTAGTGTCCCAGCATCTGGTCTCTCCAGAGGGAACCTGCAGAATGACACGGCCCAGAGGGAGCTGCACACCCTCACTTACATGCAGCTGGTCAGCACTGTGGGCGGTCTTTGTGTTCAGACACCACTGGTGTGAACACACAACCTCATCTGGAATATGAAAAAAATAAAAATAATGAAAAATGACCAAATAGGAGTGTGTGCCTGAATAGGTACATGCATTTTGAGAGGAACAGATAATGAGATGTATTTGATGGTGTCTATGTCTGGGGAGACAAGAGTGTTTCCTTAAACTTATTTTATAATATGCCATATTTTTTCCAAATGTATAAAAATTCCATGGGCGGCGAGAATGTGCATACTTCCACTTTCCACGTATTTTGCAATGTCTGTAATAACCAGCAGGTGTGACCAGTTTAACGTGGTCGTTAAAATGTCACTATATAAAGGCTGCACCCATGTGTAATGATTATGCCAAATGATACAATGGCTGCTTTGGCATTACTAGAGGATATTGCTCACATGCAGATTTTTTTTTCACCCATGATGATGACTGGCCAATAGGCTACATGGACTCTATCTAGCCTGTCTAGCCTCTACCTGGTCCTTTTACTAAACTTAACCAATTCCTTTCTTCGGGTCCAGGGTGCCATTCTGAAGGGCCGCCATTCCGAAAGTTCAATTTCATGTTCCGGAATGGCGGCCCTTGACTATTTTTTGAAAAGGAGTGCCATTCCAAACCTGAAAAAATGTCTGCCATCGAAATGATTAAGGCACCTGGCACCTCACATAGCAAATGCTATGGTAGTACAGTGGTTAGAGTATCTGCCTCTGGTGCGGGAGATCAGGGTTTGACTTGTGGAGGAGGTGCATTTTAGCAGAGATTTTCATGGCCTCTATCTGACCAACTATTTTCCACATTGTCGGGCAGGTAGTCAAACACAGACACACAAGAGAATCCGGTCAATTTTCAAAATAAAATACATTCTGAATGATGGCCCTTCTGGGATTTTCGGAGTGATGGACTGTCGGAATGGCAGTTGCCCCCGCCCCTTTCTTCATTGCCTAAACCCAACCAATGGGACAATTCCACTTCTCACTCAAAATCGCAACTCAATTTCTCACTAAAAAATAGACCAAAATCTGCACAAGTCACAACTCCACTTCCAGGTATGGGACCAAAAATTGCATCTTCCCAGGGTACTTTTGGGGAAAAAATGGGGAACATAGGACCCAGAGAACACAGGGATGACCCTGGCTAAATGTGCCGCTTTCAATTCCCCCTTCGATGCCCCCTCTCTGCCTCCCATTTCCTGTCTCTCTCGACTGTCCTGTCAATTAAAGGTGAAAAAGCCCCTAAAAATATTTAAAGAAGAAACAGTGCCACCCCCATGCATCTGCGGGTTCTAACAACGATTGGGTTTTTGGCAATGGGTACTTTTAAACGCAAGCTCGCAGACCGGTCAGGAATATCCCAGTCTATCCTGAGCCGGGTCATGCCCGCTGTGTGGTTTGGCATCATTTCTCTCAGTAATAGTTACATCAAGTTCCCTTACGCAGCAGCTGAACAGGCCAATACCAAAATGCAATTTGCAGCGATGTCCAGTTTCCCGAATGTGATCGGAGCTATCGACTCCACATAAGGGCACCAAGAGAGGATGAATTTGTTTATGTAAACAGAAAACATTTTCACTCCATCAATGTGGAGATAATTTGTCCAACGTGGTTGCTAAATGACTTGGGTCAAGCCACGACTCATTTATACTGTCTCAAAGCTGTGTGGGGAGGAGACTTCAGGCTGGAGCAGTGCCAGATGGATGGCTTCCTGGTAAAATATTTAAATCGACCGCTGGTAATTATGCTGTTTCTGTTCCGTTTCACAAAATGTAAACAATTAAATATGCTCATTTTATACTCTTAGATGGCAATGGATAGACACTGAAGCCCTGGCTTGTTACACTCTTTATACATACACAGAACATGCAACAGGTGCACTATAATGCTCTACACAGCAGGACACGCGCTGTACATGCAGTAGAGCGGTGCACCCGTGTCTTCAGGTAATGCAGCGACTACATGATGAGTTAATGAAACAGTTGATCCTTTTTTCATACAATTAACAAGTTCTATTAGTGTTCAGTTGATTTCATTTATTGCCACTTGGAATTCCCTTCGCTCCATGGCAACATTGTCAATGGAATGTCTAATTTAATTTCTTTTGACACATCCAGCATTGAGAATACAGCTAGTGCTCGCTTGTGTCTGACCTCAAACTCTCACCTCAAAATCCTGTTTCGTGCAAAGAAATGCATCATTTTCTGTGTCACTTCTTGTGGCTCTTTTAGTGACATCTTTTCATGTGAGCACACAGAGCAGCTGGGGTGAAAGAATATGTAGCGTATGACTGTGTGCTGCTGCTGCTCTTTGACTTCAAGGCTAGTCACGAGTAAGCAAGTTATGTAGTTGTGTGAAGCACATCGATCCGACGCCTTTGAAGTCACAGAGTCTGAACTTAACTTTAGTTTGCACAGTGTGACACCAGCTGCCAGTTTCTGAATTAATTACATTAGTTTGCTTTCTAAGCTGACGCTGGAGACGTCCCTCCAAGCTCCTTTGTGGCTCTGTCATTATATCCTGGGGAAAAAGTTAATCAGAAATTTCCCATGTGTAGCCATTTTCAATCATCTATTTTTCCAGTGCAAATGTTCTGCAACCTCAGAAACTATTTCAACTAATGAACATTTAGTTGAAAGTTCCTTCTGGACCTGAATTCATCTTAACATTGGCGTAGTTGGTAAAGTGTGACAGCTCTCACACCTAAAATAGGGCAAGAATGATGTATTGAGGGATTTTTACCTACAGTTTAGTGGTTTTCTTTCATCAATTAAATTAACATCCAAAGGCCTCAGTCAATCAGTGTAAGTCAGAGTTTGTGTGTCTGTGTGAGTGCGTGTCTGACTTTGCCTACAACCACAAAGCTCCACACAGTCATCTTTAGAGTGTTCATACCTCACAGAAATAACATTATGAACATTACATAACACTGATGTGTACAACATAGTTGCAAATTTCAGTGTTTTTTCCCTCCTTGAACTGTAGCACACGCAGTTTTTTGGTCTCATCTTTAATTTTAAAGAAGGAATATCTACACTGGATGTCACACAGACCTATTCCAGTTTTAGAAAGATAGAGTAGAGCAGTGGTCCTAGAAATCAAAGATGGACCCACAGGATCTTAATGCGATTCTTAATAATAGATTTTCCTATAAAAGAGCTAAATCCTTAAGGCCTCAGGTCAGAGCTGAAGAAGCCCTTCATATGAGAGGCCAAACGTTTTCAAGAACAGGAATAAGTTGGCTGTTTTGAATCCCGCTCCATCCCAGTCGCTGTAGTTGTGTCCTTAGGTGAGACATCGTACCCACTTTGCCTTGTATGAATGTTTGATGGCGGTCAGAAGGGACGTTTGGCGCACTTTGGCAGCCACGCTTCTGTCAGTCTGCCCCAGGGCAACTGTAGCTACAGATGTAGCTTAGTAAATGTGGTATGAATAAACAATGGTTTCTGTGATGTGCTTTAAGGTGCCATAAAAAGCGCTCTATAAATCCAAGCCATCATTGTTTTTATTATTAGTTGTTTTCAATGACCTTTAGCTTTATTAGCTGAAGGTCATGTCATTGCTGTTACTTCTCTCTTGCTATGGCATATCCAGCATGTCCTATCCCAACCAGCCTGACCTTCATCAGCAGCTAGCAAAGACAAGGGAAACAGAAATAGCGTCACTTTACACCAAAACACCAAGTGAGCCCCCAGTAACATCAAAAGCAATTTGATAAAATCATCCTGAGAGAAGTGTTTATGGAAATGTTATCACTGTGTGATTAGGAAAAGACAGACAGACAAAACAGAGCAGGACACATTGAGACAGGGAGACCAGGGACAGCACAGGAAGCAAGTTTAATTTTGTGTAACATAGAAAATCAGCAAAAACAACAAAAATACTAGGGCGCTGTTTAGCTCCCATTTCCTGTCTCTTTCAATAATCCTGTCAAGTAAAGGCAACCATATTTAAAAAACAAAACAATACTGGTCAATATATTCTAAGTGTCATAGAGAGGAGAGTATGAATCAACTATTTCAGAACCATGGACAGCACCGTTAGATGCTGAACCTATACGTATGCTATGTGATTACATTAGTTTGGTAGCAGTTTAACATGGACTTATGAATGTGGTTTTGCCCCCCCCAAAAAAACAACAACAAACAAACAAAAAACAACAACAACAACAACAACATCACTACCAGGCCATTGCCTTAATAAGAATGCGTTCTTAGCAATTCTTGCCTGGTTAAATAAAGGTTTAGTACTACTACATACTGAGGCTGTGGCTAGTGGCTCCAGCAGTAAGTCTATGAGCTGAACTTAGCTGAACAATTCCGGGAAAATTCAACCTGTTGCTACAGTTTTCCAATATTTTAGGTCTAAAAGAGTGAATCTTGAGATTTTTTTTTAATGTCTCCTGTTTCTGATCCAGAACAAAACTGGGATACTGATACTGAAGTCCACGTAAACGTGGTGACTCGTAATCCAGGTGACTCGTACAAAGTTTCCTCCATGAAGTCTCACTAAAGGTGCATTCACACCGGACCTTTTATTTTGTTGCTCGTATCGCCCTGAAAAAAAGAAATTCTCCGTCGCTCAGCTGCATTCGCTCGTCATTTTGGCACAGAGCCACAGACTCGCATTTTCTCTTTGATGACGTCATGCTCACTGCCATGTGTCTTACACCGGCACCACCGGGATTGCACTCAGCACTGTGTGTCGCTCGTTCGAAAAACAAAAGGTCCATAACATATAAATAAGATACTGGTGAACTTTTCGGTTCTTTGGTCTACACCAGAGAAACTTCATTTGGACTGAGGCCTTGACTGTGAACATTATCCGTGTCAGACTGTGTCTTATGCATATGGAGATGAGACACCAGAGGCCTACTGCATTGGGCCTATAGGCGACACCTGAATGTCATGATTTGGCTCATGTGATGAGAGGCTGCTCCAAACCTTCATCTCACAACACTTCCAAACCGTCGCTCCTCACAGTGTCCTTGTGGGCATCATTCAAATTATTGCAGGAAATCATCAAACTAAGCCCGCAGCTCTCATATCAACGTAATAACTACTTTTCATGAGTGAAGCACTGCACAGCTATTATTTACGGATAGAAAAAATGCATATAGAAGAAATACACATAAAATAAACAATACATAATCATTTTGGATGGTCGGACACTGAATATCAAAGCTATTAAGCTCTTTTATCTATTTAAAATCTCTTATTTTCTCTCTTTAAATCTATTATTGAGAATCACCTTATACAGGCTGTTTTAGAGGCCCTCTGATCCTGTGGGTCCATCTTTGATTTTTAGGACCACTGCTCTGCACCATCCTCCTAAAACTGGGGAAATAGGTTTGTGTGACATGCAATATAGATATCCCTTCCATAAAATTAAAGAGAAAACCAAGAGTTGTAAAGTCCCTGTTTCATTTTAAAGTCAATATGCTGCCAATCGAGGTGGAAAAAATAATAATTGTTTCACTGTTCATATGTGACACTACTGTGTACATAGAATTGCGTAATGGTCATAATGTTATATATTTGAGGTATAAACGCTCCACAGATGACTGTGTGGAGCTTTGTGGTTGTAGGCAAAGTCAGACACACACACACACTGACCGGCATGCATGCACGCACGCAGAGTTACATGCAAACGCTCATTTGCTCAGTTTCAGTGGCACACACATGCATGTACACACTCCCTACAGCTTCAATTTGTTCTTATTTGCGCGCCGAGATGAGAAGGCGGGCAGCACGATATGGATGGATGGATGGAGTTGTGGACAGAGAGCAGAGGAAAGAATGAAAGGAGGGAAGAAACGAGTTGACGCTTAAGTGTATACATTATTCATGCGGGAATAAATGCTTCATTCGTAACTGTGGTGACATCAGCATCCATCAGCCAGGCTGCCCTCCTCCTCCCCTTGCTGGGCACTGGGAGAGCTATGCATCAGTGTGTGTGTTTCTGTGTAGAAGTTAGAATTTAGCACGATCCATTTTTATCTTTCCTTTTCCATCCATCTTTCAGTCAATATTTTCCTTCTTCCTTTGTTCCTGGTTCCAATCATCAGATCACATTTTATTGAGCTAAAAACACCTTTTCCACCTGTTAGTCACTCTCACTCCTTCATGGTGACCACTCACCAGAATCAAACTATGACATATACAGTGCAAACTGAACAGTGCACTGATCAACCAAAACTTAAAGGGACATTGTGTAACTTCTGTTATCTATTCCAGGGCCATTGTATAGGGGGGAAAGGTAATGATAATCCGAGCAGGGCCCACAAAACCCCCCAGTAGTCTAATCTTTGTATGACTGAATTATACTGCGTACAACCTTGACTAATACTCATAGTAATGCTGCATTAGCATCAAAACAAAGTAGGCTAAAAGAAATGATAATACATACATAGTCTATGAAAAAAAGCCGAAGAGCCAGGGGGCAGAGGCCCACTTTAGTATTCATTCAAGGGGCCCAGAATTCCTGGCAACGCCCCTGATCTATTCACGATTATTTCATTCAAAAGTTCATTAATCAGTAATCACCCCCATCAACAAACTGAAGTGTCCGTTTCAGCTCTGAATGAGCCGTTCATATCATTCATATCTACATGGAGCGGGTAAGCTCGCTGCTGGCTGCCATGTCGTGTTGCCATGTTTTTACTGTAAGTTGAGGAATGGAGGAATTTTGAGTGAGGAGGAATGGAGCGTTACACTGATGCTGCATTCAGGTGCAGTTGGGCAGACGGCCGTCGGTAACAAACCAGATGTCATTAGTCACAGAAGTCCAGAGAAAGCCGGTAAAACGTGGGTCAGGTAAACAATACGACATCACCATGACAACATATTGTCACGTGTATTGTTTTGCCTCGTGCTGATAGAGGCTTGTTTAATCCGTTACCTGCAGCGGCTGTCGCCCACCCAATTTCAGGTGAATGCAGCATGAAAAATACGATTGAGTTGCTTGCAATACACAACCGCAACGCTAGATGGGAGTAATTCCTACACAGTATACCTTTAACAAAGGAAGGTGACTGGCTTATGTGTATATCATGGTGAATCAACATTAAAGACATTCACCCATTTTAATGTCATGGCTGATCAGTATGTAAGTATATAAATTGGTACAGAATTAAAAGGTATGATGTAGATATTATAATAGAGGGAGGGCACTGTGGGGCAGGAGCAGATGAAAGACATTTCTAACAGACAGTAGTAATATACAGTGGTTAGAAATGCACATAGTCAACTGCTGGTATCCAAGCACTTTTCTGTAAAAGGGAAAGTGCGAAGAGATATGACCTTTGGGGTTACATAAACTGGCACAGCAGCTCACAAGAACAACCCTTATCTATGTGTGTCTCAGTTTGTGGGGTAATACTTTGGAATGGTTTGGATGTAAACATTAGAAATAGTAAAAACCTACAGTAGGTACTACTTCAAAGTGGCCATTTCACTCGCGCAATACGCGATTCACGCGGTTGCGTGAAATTGTAGGTCACATTGTAGCCACTAGGTGGAAGCATCGTACTGAGATGCAGCTCAAAGTAATTCCGCGTTTGACCACAACGTAGCTGCAATGGAGAGTGGCGCTGTTCTCAGGCCACAGGCTGCTTCACCTCCAGCTGTGGTTGAGAGAGCTAGAGAGAAAATGGAGTGAGGGACCGCTCGATGCTGCCGTTCAATCACATCAATGTTGTTGTTTATTGTTTCACAGTGGTTACAGTACAGGATCAGTGGTTCTCATGGGGGGTCTTGAACCCCTCCATATTTGTGATCTCTCCTGTAGCCTGGCCGGGTCTGGCTCCAAGTTTGAGCAAATTGTCTCATAGGCTATCTATTTTCTGTAAGTTCTTGTAGATGTAACAATCCGCTCAGAGCCGACGACCGCTCGTTTAACCAGTTTCTAAACTGCTTCGCCAGCAGCCTGGACCTGGACCCGATGCGACTGGACTCACGAGCGGAGGATTAATACACATCTGTCAGCAAACACACAATTTGAAGGGACACATTAGATGTTGATTTTGATAGACTACTTGAGCGACAACGGGCTGATTTTAGACAAGAGCAGCAGGTTGTTTTAATGGAAAGACGAGCGATACAAAAAAGCTGATCACAGCCTGAAGCAACAGTGTTGCTGCAAATTAACAAGTGGAGGCTGCTTTTAACTTCAGACAGCTGAACATTGCGCTTTTAAAACGAATCTTATCAAACCAAAAAACTATAGCAAACTGTCATTTTTTTTAAATTTGTGTTTTATATTGTTTTCATAGAATGCGAGTGTGTTTTATTGAAAGCAAGACTTGGCGTGTGAAAATCATGAAATCATGAAAATCAAAAACATGGACCAAAACGGCTCAGTAATATGCACAAAATCCAAACGAAACGAAAATGAACTAAAAAAAAAACAACTAAACATCATGGTCTCAATCTGTGTTTTAGCCTATGCATGGCTCTGTGCGTCTGGCGTGTCTTGGAGTTCTTGGAGTGTTAGGAGAGCTACTGTAGGAACCGGTTTTTCTGTTCAGAGCAAACAGCTGTGAAGTACTGTGAGGGGGAGGGTGGAGCAGGACACAAACACCCATTGGTCAGAGATAAAGAGGATGCTAATGTGTCGCAAATGTGTTACATTGTGTCCAGCTGCCGTCACAGCTACAAGCACACCTATTGGTCATTGATAATGTCTATTAAGATCATTACTTTCAATAGAGCCGAGTAGGTGGAATATAGTAAAATAATTTTCATTCTAGTTTTAGAGGCTGTATTTAAAAATTATAGGCTTTAAGTAAAATAAAGTTACTTTACATCGCGTTCATAAGATGTGTAGTGCGTATACTGTTACTGAGCTGTTTTGGTCCATGTCTGTAAGCCTTTTTTCCCTGGATTATATTTTCTAAATTTACAACATTAATATTGTTTTCGTTTCATTTCGTTAAGGAAAAAAAATCAATCAATCCATTTTATTTGAAACTATGGGATTGCAGAGCAAAGAAGCCCGTGGTCCGACCTGACCCAGTTATTGAATGTTTACGTTTGGTGCTGATTAAACTTGTGAATGAATGCTGCTTTGGTTCTTTAAGATTCTTTCCTCATATTCTGATAATTTTTAAACAGTGACCCGTGGTGACCCACAGTAGTTACTAGCTCTCCTTTCACACACATAGTTCACAGGTTTCAGTTCACAGAATTGTGCGCGGGGCTGGAGTGGGGGTAGATCCAGTGCTTTAGTCTGCCTGATAGGCCAGTATACGCCCTATAGACTTTACCTGTTTCCACTGTCAATCCTAAACAAATATTTATAGCAGCAAAATGAGATGCACAATAGTAAACCCACATTAGGTTCTCAGATCAGCTATCACTCTGCAGGCACGGCGTGTGCCACAAGCCGTGATTTATAGTAACACAAGCAGGGAAGTTTATCATATTTATTTATTTGCTCAAACTTGGAGCCATATGTGATCATAATGATGATGAGAAAAGAACATTAACATACAACCTAAACTGAGATTCAAACCCTCATTGTACAGTTTGAGACACCTCTATTCATCTCTGCGCTCCATCGCCCATCGAAACAGCTGATTTACATGTCGGCTCTTAACACATGCCGATTGGCCATTCACGCGGCTTTGTTCTTGGTTTCGGCCAATCAGCTTGTAAGCACATGGCTAATTATCAGCTTTCAACCAATCACACTGTTTTATTGTGAGTGTGCTATTTGTATTGTCTGCCAAAACATGGATGAATGAAACACGACCACGTAGGCTATACGTCTCATATTTATATAGGCTAGAAGAAAAGTTATTTCAAAATGTATACCGTTTTATCGCCCAGCCCAAATGTTTTCTATTATTATGATTAAACATTGCGTCAGGTCGGACCACGGGGTTCTTTTATTTATTTATTTTTGCTGTGGTCAAGCCGAGAGACGCTTGTGAGTCCGGCGAGGTGTATTCACAACATTCTATTTGCTCAAACCTGCAGCCAGACTGAGTACACAGCTTGTTGTTGTTGTTTTTTTTGATAAGTTACATGACGGTCTGGGAGCCGGACGCTCCAATATGACTATTGCACGCCACCAACAGTGAATGTGTAAACCTATGTCCCGTAACAACCCAACCTCCATGCCCCCCCCCCACCTCTAAAATGAATCTGGCGCCGACGTGTGACATAAAAAAGACCACAGTTAAACATAAAAGCAAAACGAAAACGGATTAACATAAAATGGGAATATCACAGATAAATTCAAAATACGGTTTGTAATAGGCCTGATAGTATAGTAAGTCTGTCCTTGCTAGAGGGACCCTGTAGCGACAGGCTGAAGGAAAGAGTTGGAATGAGGTGTAAAGCCGGTGAAGTGTTATTATTAGCTACATTCTTGTATTGAAGCAACAACGAACAGAAACATAAATCAGGAAACTGTCCATTGCCGTTCGTGGTCACTGCTCCCTGCTGCTGCATGTTGTCGACTCGTCCTCCTGCTCACAGATGCCACCTGGCGGTTGTTTCGGCACATTGCTGCTTCTCATAAAAACACAATTAATCCTCTGCTAAAAAGCCGCGTGATTCACGCGTGATTCACGCGAGAATCTCGCGTGAAGTCGGCCAAAATGAAGTAGTACCTACTGTATGTGAGTTTAAAAGAAAGAGGTGGTTAAATAAATAGCTATAGTACCAATGTAGAGAGGACTGTTGAGGGAGTTTTTTTTTCTTTCTTTTTTATTATTTGTTGTCATGTGTGTCTTGATGGTGTTTTTACGTGTCAGTATATGATGGAAATTTAAAAGCTATGTTTCATCCATCCCCTCTTCAAGCCAGGTATTGTTATTATTCTAACTGTACTGTTACTGTCTTGATATGTTAGTGTTTATTGTTTGTTTTGTTTGGTTGCTCTTGTTCTGTTAACAGTCTTGCTGAATTGTGTCTATTGTGGTCTGGTTTAAAATAATAAAGTGTCGTAGTAGAAAAATTCCTGAAGACAGTCTTGTAGACTCTGTATATATTTAATCATAATCACATTCTTCAGTGTAGAAGCAGATGCTGTTGACAGATGGAAACCCTGCCTTTTACAGGCTGATGTTACAAAGCAGCACAACAGCCAGACACTCCTTTCTGCCTGTTACTGTTTCTCCACAACTGGCCTTCATCTGACAACAGTGAATGGAGCTCTAACACAGCTCACAGTGTTTGTCAAGACACATAACTGTGAGAGACTTGGATACATGAATGTGATAGATTATGAGCATGAAAACACTCACATGTTGTCATACGTTTGCCACCACAAGAGGAATCTGAAATAAATATTAGTACTTCACTTTTCCTGTTAGGATGTCAGTTGATGTGTTATGATTCCAGGTTAAAAGGAATTGTGGGAAATTGGTAAGCAGTGGTATGCTCGACACTTAAAGTGATACGCCAACATTTTTTTTCCGTGTCTTGCCTCACTCCTGAGTCCATGACCAGCAGATAGACACCATCCTTTCAACTGTGCATGCAGTAACAAGGGAAATAGAGCCGTATCACCCGTGATTAGCTTAGCTGAAACGCTGGAAATGTTAGCCTCCCTGCTAGTGCGAGAAAGTAGCCGTTTAAATCAGCAGTGTGTTGTTAATTTGTCTAAATACCATTTTGTTCGGACGAATTCTGCCGTTGTGACCAATGCACTTCCGGTTACTTTCACAAAATAAAACACCTGTTGCCCTTTACATACAGAAGTGCTTTTACTAATAGGAAGCTAACCTACCCTCGATGTAGTTAGCTTAAACCAAAATAAACCGTCTTTGCTTGAACCCTCCGTTTTGACTGATCCCGTTACCAGCATTTGACCGCTCAAGATACCTTACTGGAGAGTTTTGTCAGCTCTGAGACGAAGATCGGTCGGCTTGGAGTTGCTGAAGAGTATCTTTGATTACTTTAGGTGGGGGCAGGCTACCATTACCCATTTGGCCCAAGCTAATTACAGGTGCCTCGTTACTGCACGCACAGTCGAAAGGATGGTGTCTATCTGCTTGTCATGGACTCGGGAGTGAGGCAAGAAACGTAAAAAAGAAAAAAAATGTTGGCATATCCCTTTAAAGACAGTGGAACCTTAAACGACTGCTCACACGCCAACTCTGTCTGAGCCTTATAGACACTCCGGGCCCTAGTTCCCTAGACCGGTCGAAGTCAGGTCTTCGCGCCGCTGCGCCACGCCAACTAGGTGTGTCCAGGCGCGTTTTGCAAGAATCGTGAGCCGCGAAGTCCGGTATAGACCGGCGCACCCACGCCCCTTGTCCCTCCTCCAAGCGCAAATGCCGAGGAGGGAGGAGTCGGGGGCGTGAGGCAGGCAGGAGGAGGAGAGAAAGGCTGAAGTGGGATTAACACAGCCGATTCCGATTTTCACCAATCAAATGAGCCCCTCTCCTCACCTTTAACTGAGCCGCGGTGATGTCATTTCCTACTTTGACATGGACGGAGGAGAGGAGGAGACAGACTGGCCGAACCTCTCCCAGGAGGAAACAGCTGTTTTGGTCCGGAGGTCCGAGCTCAGAGTGGCTGAATAATGAGTTTAATATCCATAAACAGGTTTGATCTGATACACTGAGAACCGCTGGCCAGTGTAAAAAAAAACAACTAATAAACTAATAAAGAAACTCACATTTATTCAAACCCTGTGTATGAGAGGTGAATTGAGTTAACCTTATATTCCTGTGAATGTTAATGTAAACCCAGCGCGAGGCAGCAGTTAAAAGAAAAACATGACGTAAGGGAGACCCCCAGGAAAGAGACTTACAAAAACGTTACAGTGTGTCAGTTGTTTTGTTTTCCTGCCCGTTATTTTGTTGTTGGGCTTTTCCGCTGGTAAATAAACTTTTTTTATAAACTACACAAGATCCGCGTTGCCGCTCTTTACATCTCTGTCTGTCTGTCCTTTTCCTTTTTTCTGTGATGAGATATACTGACTGACACCGAGGCTGTTGAGAGATGTAATAAGTAAAATAAGTAAATAAATGAATAAATAAATAAAAAAACGCGGATCATCACATCTCAACACGGTAGTGACATGCAGTCCCTCAGTCCGCAATCCACAGCTCCAGTGCCAGTTCGTCCCTGCTGAGTTAATTCAGGTGGAGTTTACATTACGCTGCCAACAGCCTTTGATCTGACGTCAGATGTGAGGGACACTCTTTATAGATATAAATTCACGTGTTGATTCCATTAGTTGCATTAAATAGCGGTTATTGTGGTTATTTATTGCATCTAAATGCGTCTGGAACAGTGGAAACCTGTCTGTGAGGTTTTGCTGACGTGTGTGGACTGTTCGCCGGTCAACCAATCTCCCTCTCCGCCAGCTCCGCTTCGCCCTGCGCTGAAAGCTGACCTGCTTTGAGGTGGTCTGCTTTCGGCGCAGAGTCGGCGGGACATTTTCTCACGAAACTTCCGCTTCACCAAGCTGGATCTGTGACACCGCCTCCTGCTGCGCCGCCACACCCATATTGGCGGAGCGCGATCTGCCAATCTCCCGACTAGACTTTGCGCCAGTCTGCACTGCTTCAAACTTGCAATAGACCGGCTGCACTTCGGTTCGCTGCCTGCGCTGCGCCACCAAACTAGGGCTCTCCATCTCTGACCACTTCATTTTCTCCAGTCACACAGCTTTCCTCCACCCAAATGGCCTTGTCTCTTGACTTAATCATTTTCTCCGTTCCTCCATTCTCCACTCATCACTCCATCTTGCCCCTATGACTCTGATTATCTTGGTTTTTCTAACAGTCTGAATCTACTCCATCAACGGGCCCCCGACTCCTAAATGTCCTCACCATTTCCTTTCCTCTCTCCGGTCCTCCCTTCCATCTTTCCTCCCACATTAGCACTTCATCCTATGAGCAATACAGGAAAATTGCCACAGCAGCGACCCAGCATTCTCACTCCTGTTCTGTGAAAGGACCAGGTTTTAATGAATGTTTCATGGCCGTGACATCGTCCAGCTTCGCTTTACAGGTCTATTTTTTCTCCACTAGACATTTTACAGTATGCTGTTGCCCTGGTGTTGTATTGGCAGCAATATTTTCTCTGTATAGATCTTTCAGTCAGCGGTGCAGTATGTTGGAAGCATTGATTTTCTTTCTTGAACCTTCCTACACATCTCTTTGTAGAGGATGTAATATTGCCTGGGGTTGTATGGTCATCGATGGATCACCTTTAAGGAGCACCTGGCTCTATTTCCATAAATATCTGTTCTACTGCTGGGTTTTCCTTATCAGGCAATGTAATACAATGTACTTTGAGATGTGGTTGTAGCCTAAATACAGTCAACCAGTGAACATTGATTACACAGATGGTTTGTACTTTCCTTAAAATGCCCAATTTGTGTATCCTAACAGTGTACACTTGGAATCCTTTAGCTTTGAAAGTTTCTACTCCTTGACTAAAGTCAGGAGTCAAGTGACTGATGTCAAGATGAATCATTAAGAAAGAAAAATGTCTTCTTCAGAGAGCTCCTGGCCTCTTCTGGTACTAGAACCAGATCCTTAGATGTGGGTCGAAACGGTTATGACGGTCAAACTAAGATCTAAAGCCTGATGAGACTTTGCAGTTTTAGACTGCTTAATGAGCCCAGCCCAGCCAATTTATTTCAAGTCAGTTTAAAAAACAGACTTTGCTTCAAAGTCACTTTAAGAGTTCTATGGCAGTAGCACTCAGATGAGAGCTTTGGCAGCCTTGAGTGGTTCTGGGCTTTAGCAGCTGTTTGAGTGAGATTTTAGTATCAGTTTTGGTCATAAGTCAGATTCCTTAAAGTAAAACTGAAGTTCCCCATGTTAGAAGTAACTTTACATTCAGCTATACAGAAGCATGATGGCAGTGTCAGAGAGAGGGATAAGGCCACATCCACACTGATGTGCTTTCATTTTACCACTTGTATTAAAGGCTGATGAGACCCAGTGAGGGAGTGACCGTGGGTGTTTACTCATTGTCATTGTTTCCAGCGGTCTACATTTTTGCACATCCACGTCAAAAGCACAATCCAAGCTTAGTAAACAGAGATTTAAAAAAAAAACCCCAAAAACAAAACAGAAACAAACAAACAAAACAAAACAATGTAGTGGCTTAAATTGATGGATTCCCAACAGTTCAACAACTTTATTTATTCCAAAAGGTCAATTCACTTTACAGTCCCTCAGTCACAAACGAAACCTAATCAGTCAATTCAGTCTGTCCATGACAACAAATTGGCCCATTTGGCTCATGAACCCAGAGATAACAGCAAACACCCAGGGCAGGTCTGTCAGGACAACATAGTGTCAGCTGTCTGTTGTTACATATTCTGCCCCCTTTCCACAAATTAAAATAGTTCCCAGGTGTCTTAAAGACATGTCTGTGATATGCTTTGGTCAAAATCCCCCAAGGATCAAACATCACAGCTCTTTTCATCCTCTCAAAACAGCCCTGTTCAGAACAGCTGGTTTCAGTGCCTGTCCCTTTAAATGCAAATGAACTACTGCTTGCCCCGCCCCTTCTACTACATATTTTGTTTGTCAATCCTCACATTTTGGGGGCAAGACAGAAAGAAGAGATGAGCCATCAAAAAGTAATATTTCCAAAATATGTCCCCTTTAAGTTCACTTTTCTGTCTTCTTTTATCACTGTTATTTACTCCAGTTTTCCCGTGAAGTTTTCGGCCTGGGTGATTGTTTTCCCCACCCTCGTGTATATGAGCTGTGCTCCCCATTCCTCCCCTCTCAGATCATTTTATCGGGTATTCTTAAGCTTTCCAGCCTTCGTCATCTTTTGAGTGTTTTCCCTGTTGTGACCGTGTTCTGTTTCTTGTTACCTGAGTTTTGCCTGTCGGAATTCTGTGCCTTTGCCTGTGAGATTCTGATAACCTGGTTTTGACCCTGCTTTTTGAATAAATGGCCGCTGAGCCTGCCTGATCCCTCACTCCTCCATTGTGTCCACCTGATCTGTACTTGATAAGGTGCTCCAGTGATCTTGGAGAAAACTTTAAAGGGACAGTTCAACATTTTGGCAAAATCCCTATAGTCTTGGGAGTAGGTTTGTTACCTTTAATTGTCGGTGCAAGCTATTTTTAGAATGGCGGAACAGAGTCGCCAGCTGCTCAGAGCAACGCTACAGAGGCTCATGGAATTTCTTGTTTTTTTCTCATCAAACATATCAAATACACAATCCAACAATTCCAAAATCATTCACCACGCTATGAAATAATAACGGAACCTTATGAGACAGAGTTGTTGTCAAGGTAAATTCTTGCAAAACCATTGATGTGCATTCCCATCGGGGGCAGTTTTTGGAAAACAGTCTCTGCATTTGCCTCTACAGTAAAACAACTCTGCTTTGTTGACTTGACCTGATAACAATTGACTGTGTTTTTATCAAACTTGAGATTGGAATCAAACATATTTCATTTATAGTTGTAGTTTATAGAGACTTGAGTTGTTATTTCTATTGTACAGCCATCCCTTATACTATTTCTGAGCTCTAGAGATAAAAATGTGACAGAAACAGGACAGTTTGTCCAGATGAGTCATTGTGACCTGAAAGCGAGTACGCTTCACCACAGCAGGAAAAGTGTGCAAAATTATGGTTGTGTGATCAAATTTGAGTCTGGAGGTCGAACTGTTAACTGGATGTTCATAGCCGTGGGTAAAACTAGACCTCATTTTCCTGGCCGTTTGTTTATAGCTAATGATTTTTGATTAATTGACCCAATGAACAACGCTCTTTTCCTCTCACAATTTGGAGGCAGTTGCTGTGGATGTTGACCCGCCGTGTGAATTCTCTGATTAAATTCCATGCCGCTGCCGCTGCCACGCTCTCCGTGTTCTCTAATAACATGCCCTTCATCCAAGAGTAACCTCATCTCTCCCTCAACTCTCACAATGATCTCCCCATCAGGGTGAGTTCACAGCTACACCTCATCTTCTATCAGAGACTGGAAACTAATCTACTGAAGCAGGACCTGCAGAAGCACATTACATCTCCGCTTTACTTTCTCTAATTGCTCTCCTCTCAGAAGAACCACTTTCCTGACTCTTTCCTCAGCTCCTTTTTTTGTTCTTCTTGGCACTTTTCCCTTATAGAATTACTCTATAATTGCAGGAACATCATTAAGTCATTGAGGCTCTGACATTTTCCCTCCTCAGTATGACTTACAGTACGCTACAAAGCCTATGTGCATACATAATTTCCATCTCACCTTGCCTATTGTATAGCTGTCCATGAATAAGTAGATTACAATGAATCTGCTGCGCCGTTGTAAATCTTCTTACACATATAACATGAAGCACCCAGGTATTCATGCCAAAAAAATTACACCGTTGCTGTACGATGAACAATACTTCAAAATTCAATTTAAATTGTAATTCTCCCCTCAGTGCAGTGGCAGTGTCTCTTCACACATCAGACCCCACTTTTGAGCAGTGGAGAAAAGATTGCCGCATTCATCATATTTTATCTTTCCCGTGGAGCGCTGATTTCACTGTAATTGCCTCATGTTGAAAAATTCACTTAAAATGAAGAGATGTTTTAGAAACAAGCACACGCTCCTACACACAAATATACACACAGTTGTACAACATTCCGCTCATAAAAAGATATGAACAAGTGCATGTTGTTGTTTTTTCTTTTCATTGCTAATCGCACAGACGACATTGTGCACAGACGATCCAATGAGAGTGGAAAAGACAGCACATTAATTACTAGGAGAGAGGAGGCAGTTAATGAATCAATTAAATTGAGTTATTCCGAAACAGGTGGACGAAGTGTTGGTATTAAGTAATAACCATCAGGGGAAGCATTAAAACATGAATTAATAGAACAGAGCAATCTAAAAGACAGAAATAAACAGAATATGCTGTGGAGAGTAATTTGTATAATTATGATAAAAACAAATCCATGACAGAGTTGTGTATTTGAGAAAAAAAAACAACTAAATGCTGTGCTGTCACACTGGCATCTCCTGTGCTCCTTATACTGTATCATATCAGTCATCAGGAGAACTCATGGACAGTGAATTTTCTGTTCATCTCAGCAGTGAAACATCCTACTGAATCTACCCAAACAATTAGGTAACAATTTGCATTTGGATTCCATATTTTGAGTATAGAGTACCTTAAAGGAATAGTTCGCCCAAAATTCAAATTTCACTCATTATCTACTCACCCTCATGTCGACTAAGAACTGTGAGAATTTTTGCATTGACCGGTGGAACAATTTCTCATGTCAGGGCTTCAATACAAGAGGGACATTACAGACGAGCAGTATGGAGGTATCTGGATGTTTTCTGGTGTGTCTCTTTGGGCCAAGAAAAGTGGTGTCCATTCACAACCATTATAGACAAATACTGCTGCACATACTGCAGCTCTTAGTTGACATGAGGGTGAGTAGATGAGTGAAATTTGAATTTTGGGTGAACTATCCCTTTAAATCAAACCCGGACTAATTACTGTAAATTAGGTAAACTCATCTGCAAAAGAGGTGCTGGATTAATAACTGAATATCCAAACTCAAATCCTCAGAAAGGATGTGAATACATCTCCGACTGCTGATTCTTTCTTCCATTGCACTTCTCCACAGGTTGTCTTGTAAGAACAGTAATGGCAGAACATCTGACGTGTGTATGTGTGTGTGGTATGTAGACACGAGAATAAAGGAAAACATAAGTAGGAATGAGTGATACGCATTGATCTCACAACATAATAGTATAGCATTACAAGAAAGATACACACTATAATATTACTCAAATGATAAGGAACTCAAATACACACATAAAATAGCATAGAGTATTGATATCCCCAG